>JARWLC010000041.1:0-1434722 GCA_033318265.1 Phyllotis vaccarum | reverse complement strand
CTTGTAGGGAAGCGTGTGTTTGCATTCTGTATACTCAATTCTTTAACAGCAAACCTCGTGTCTTGCCTTTGACAGAAATTCCAGTGAAATCACGTTTAAAACCGAACGTCAGTAAAAAGGCTTCGTAGAATCACTCTGTGAATTTCTTTGAAAACACTTCTTAAGAAGGAAAGCATATGTCTTTCATCTGAGTGAAAACTGCATTCTATTCAGTTTTTAGTATTGTTTTGAATGGTTAGGCGATTCACTTGTAGGGAAGCGTTTGTTTGCATTCTGTATACTCAATTCTTTAACAGCAAACCTCGTGTCTTGCGTTTGAAAGAAATTCCAGTGAAATCACTTTTAAAACCGAACATCAGTAAAAAGGCTTCGTAGAATCACTCTGTGAATATCTTTGAAAACACTTCTTAAGAAGGAAAGCATATGTCTTTCATCTGAGTGAAAACTGCATTCTATTCAGTTTTTAGTACTGTTTTGAATGGTTAGGCGATTCACTTGTAGGGAAGCGTTTGTTTGCATTCTGTATACTCAATTCTTTAACAGCAAACCTTGTGTCTTGCGTTTGACAGAAATTCCAGTGAAATCACGTTTAAAACCGAACGTCAGTAAAAAGGCTTTGTAGAATCACTCTGTGAATGTCTTTGAAAACACTTCTTAAGAAGGAAAGCATACGTCTTTCATCTGAGTGAAAACTGCATTCTATTCAGTTTTTAGTACTGTGTTGAATGGTTAGGCGATTCACTTGTAGGGAAGCGTTTGTTTGCATTCTGTATACTCAATTCTTTAACAGCAAACCTCATTTGCGTTTGACAGAAATTCCAGTGAAATCACGTTTAAAACCGAACGTCAGTAAAAAGGCTTCGTAGAATCACTCTGTGAATGTCTTTGAAAACACTTCTTAAGAAGGAAAGCATACGTCTTTCATCTGAGTGAAAACTGCATTCTATTCAGTTTTTAGTACTGTGTTGAATGGTTAGGCGATTCACTTGTAGGGAAGCGTTTGTTTGCATTCTGTATACTCAATTCTTTAACAGCACACCTCCTGTCTTGCGTTTGACAGAAATTCCAGTGAAATCACGTTTAAAACCGAAAGTCAGTAAAAAGGCTTCGTAGAATCACTCTGTGAATGTCTTTGAAAACACTTCTTAAGAAGGAAAGCATACGTCTTTCATCTGAGTGAAAACTGCATTCTATTCAGTTTTTAGTACTGTTTTGAATGGTTAGGCGATTCACTTGTAGGGAAGCGTTTGTTTGCATTCTGTATACTCAATTCTTTAACAGCAAACCTCCTGTCTTGCGTTTGACAGAAATTCCAGTGAAATCACTTTTAAAACCGAACGTCAGTAAAAAGGCTTCGTAGAATCACTCTGTGAATGTCTTTGAAAACACTTCTTAAGAAGGAAAGCATACGTCTTTCATCTGAGTGAAAACTGCATTCTATTCAGTTTTTAGTACTGTTTTGAATGGTTAGGCGATTCACTTGTAGGGAAGCGTTTGTTTGCATTCTGTATACTCAATTCTTTAACAGCAAACCTCGTGTCTTGCCTTTGACAGAAATTCCAGTGAAATCACGTTTAAAACCGAACGTCAGTAAAAAGGCTTCATAGAATCACTCTGTGAATGTCTTTGAAAACACTTCTTAAGAAGGAAAGCTTATGTCTTTCATCTGAGTGAAAACTGCATTCTATTCAGTTTTTAGTTCTGTGTTGAATGGTTAGGCGATTCACTTGTAGGGAAGCGTGTGTTTGCATTCTGTATACTCAATTCTTTAACAGCAAATCTCGTGTCTTGCATTTGACAGAAATTCCACTGAAATCACGTTTAAAAGCCAACGTCAGTAAAAAGGCTTTGTAGAATCACTCTGTGAATGTCTTTGAAAACACTTCTTAAGAAGGAAAGCATACGTCTTTCATCTGAGTGAAAACTGCATTCTATTCAGTTTTTAGTACTGTGTTGAATGGTTAGGCGATTCACTTGTAGGGAAGCGTTTGTTTGCATTCTGTATACTCAATTCTTTAACAGCAAACCTCATTTGCGTTTGACAGAAATTCCAGTGAAATCACGTTTAAAACCGAACGTCAGTAAAAAGGCTTCGTAGAATCACTCTGTGAATGTCTTTGAAAACACTTCTTAGGAAGGAAAGCATACGTCTTTCATCTGAGTGAAAACTGCATTCTATTCAGTTTTTAGTACTGTGTTGAATGGTTAGGCGATTCACTTGTAGGGAAGCGTTTGTTTGCATTCTGTATACTCAATTCTTTAACAGCACGCCTCCTGTCTTGCGTTTGACAGAAATTCCAGTGAAATCACGTTTAAAACCGAAAGTCAGTAAAAAGGCTTCGTAGAATCACTCTGTGAATGTCTTTGAAAACACTTCTTAAGAAGGAAAGCATACGTCTTTCATCTGAGTGAAAACTGCATTCTATTCAGTTTTTAGTACTGTTTTGAATGGTTCGGCGATTCACTTGTAGGGAAGCGTTTGTTTGCATTCTGTATACTCAATTCTTTAACAGCAAACCTCGTGTCTTGCGTTTGACAGAAATTCCAGTGAAATCACGTTTAAAACCGAACGTCAGTAAAAAGGCTTCTTAGAATCACTCTGTGAATGTCTTTGAAAACACTTCTTAAGAAGGAAAGCATACGTCTTTCATCTGAGTGAAAACTGCATTCTATTCAGTTTTTAGTACTGTGTTGAATGGTTAGGCGATTCACTTGTAGGGAAGCATTTGTTTGCATTCTGTATACTCAATTCTTTAACAGCAAATCTCGTGTCTTGCGTTTGACAGAAATTCCAGTGAAATCACGTTGAAAAGCCAACTTCAGTAAAAGGGCTTTGTAGAATCACTCTGTGAATGTCTTTGAAAACACTTCTTAAGAAGGAAAGCATACGTCTTTCATCTGAGTGAAAACTGCATTCTATTCAGTTTTTAGTACTGTGTTGAATGGTTAGGCGATTCACTTGTAGGGAAGCGTTTGTTTGCATTCTGTATACTCAATTCTTTAACAGCAAACCTCGTGTCTTGCATTTGACAAAAATTCCAGTGAAATCACTTTTAAAACCGAACGTCAGTAAAAAGGCTTCATAGAATCACTCTGTGAATGTCTTTGAAAACACTTCTTAAGAAGGAAAGCATACGTCTTTCATCTGAGTGAAAACTGCATTCTATTCAGTTTTTAGTACTGTTTTGAATGGTTAGGCGATTCACTTGTAGGGAAGCGTTTGTTTGCATTCTGTATACTCAATTCTTTAACAGCAAACCTCGTGTCTTGCATTTGACAGAAATTCCAGTGAAATCACGTTTAAAACTGAACGTCAGTAAAAAGGCTTCGTAGAATCACTCTGTGAATGTCTTTGAAAACACTTCTTAAGAAGGAAAGCATATGTCTTTCATCTGAGTGAAAACTGCATTCTATTCAGTTTTTAGTACTGTTTTGAATGGTTAGGCGATTCACTTGTAGGGAAGCGTTTGTTTGCATTCTGTATACTCAATTCTTTAACAGCAAACCTCGTGTCTTGCTTTTGACAGAAATTCCAGTGAAATCACGTTTAAAACCGAACGTCAGTTAAAAGGCTTCGTAGAATCACTCTGTGAATATCTTTGAAAACACTTCTTAAGAAGGAAAGCATACGTCTTTCATCTGAGTGAAAACTGCATTCTATTCAGTTTTTAGTACTGTTTTGAATGGTTAGGCGATTCACTTGTAGGGAAGCGTTTGTTTGCATTCTGTATACTCAATTCTTTAACAGCAAACCTCGTGTCTTGCATTTGACAGAAATTCCAGTGAAATCACGTTTAAAACCGAACGTCAGTAAAAAGGCTTCATAGAATCACTCTGTGAATGTCTTTGAAAACACTTCTTAAGAAGGAAAGCATACCTCTTTCATCTGAGTGAAAACTGCATTCTATTCAGTTTTTAGTACTGTTTTGAATGGTTAGGCGATTCACTTGTAGGGAAGCGTGTGTTTGCATTCTGTATACTCAATTCTTTAACAGCAAATCTCGTGTCTTGCATTTGACAGAAATTCCACTGAAATCACGTTTAAAAGCCAACGTCAGTAAAAAGGCTTTGTAGAATCACTCTGTGAATGTCTTTGAAAACACTTCTTAAGAAGGAAAGCATACGTCTTTCATCTGAGTGAAAACTGCATTCTATTCAGTTTTTAGTACTGTGTTGAATGGTTAGGCGATTCACTTGTAGGGAAGCGTTTGTTTGCATTCTGTATACTCAATTCTTTAACAGCAAACCTCATTTGCGTTTGACAGAAATTCCAGTGAAATCACGTTTAAAACCGAACGTCAGTAAAAAGGCTTCATAGAATCACTCTGTGAATGTCTTTGAAAACACTTCTTAAGAAGGAAAGCTTATGTCTTTCATCTGAGTGAAAACTGCATTCTATTCAGTTTTTAGTACTGTGTTGAATGGTTAGGCGATTCACTTGTAGGGAAGCGTGTGTTTGCATTCTGTATACTCAATTCTTTAACAGCAAACCTCGTGTCTTGCCTTTGACAGAAATTCCAGTGAAATCACGTTTAAAACCGAAAGTCAGTAAAAAGGCTTCATAGAATCACTCTGTGAATGTCTTTGAAAACACTTCTTAAGAAGGAAAGCTTATGTCTTTCATCTGAGTGAAAACTGCATTCTATTCAGTTTTTAGTACTGTGTTGAATGGTTAGGCGATTCACTTGTAGGGAAGCGTGTGTTTGCATTCTGTATACTCAATTCTTTAACAGCAAACCTCGTGTCTTGCCTTTGACAGAAATTCCAGTGAAATCACGTTTAAAACCGAACGTCAGTAAAAAGGCTTCGTAGAATCACTCTGTGAATTTCTTTGAAAACACTTCTTAAGAAGGAAAGCATATGTCTTTCATCTGAGTGAAAACTGCATTCTATTCAGTTTTTAGTATTGTTTTGAATGGTTAGGCGATTCACTTGTAGGGAAGCGTTTGTTTGCATTCTGTATACTCAATTCTTTAACAGCAAACCTCGTGTCTTGCGTTTGAAAGAAATTCCAGTGAAATCACTTTTAAAACCGAACATCAGTAAAAAGGCTTCGTAGAATCACTCTGTGAATATCTTTGAAAACACTTCTTAAGAAGGAAAGCATATGTCTTTCATCTGAGTGAAAACTGCATTCTATTCAGTTTTTAGTACTGTTTTGAATGGTTAGGCGATTCACTTGTAGGGAAGCGTTTGTTTGCATTCTGTATACTCAATTCTTTAACAGCAAACCTTGTGTCTTGCGTTTGACAGAAATTCCAGTGAAATCACGTTTAAAACCGAACGTCAGTAAAAAGGCTTTGTAGAATCACTCTGTGAATGTCTTTGAAAACACTTCTTAAGAAGGAAAGCATACGTCTTTCATCTGAGTGAAAACTGCATTCTATTCAGTTTTTAGTACTGTGTTGAATGGTTAGGCGATTCACTTGTAGGGAAGCGTTTGTTTGCATTCTGTATACTCAATTCTTTAACAGCAAACCTCATTTGCGTTTGACAGAAATTCCAGTGAAATCACGTTTAAAACCGAACGTCAGTAAAAAGGCTTCGTAGAATCACTCTGTGAATGTCTTTGAAAACACTTCTTAAGAAGGAAAGCATACGTCTTTCATCTGAGTGAAAACTGCATTCTATTCAGTTTTTAGTACTGTGTTGAATGGTTAGGCGATTCACTTGTAGGGAAGCGTTTGTTTGCATTCTGTATACTCAATTCTTTAACAGCACACCTCCTGTCTTGCGTTTGACAGAAATTCCAGTGAAATCACGTTTAAAACCGAAAGTCAGTAAAAAGGCTTCGTAGAATCACTCTGTGAATGTCTTTGAAAACACTTCTTAAGAAGGAAAGCATACGTCTTTCATCTGAGTGAAAACTGCATTCTATTCAGTTTTTAGTACTGTTTTGAATGGTTAGGCGATTCACTTGTAGGGAAGCGTTTGTTTGCATTCTGTATACTCAATTCTTTAACAGCAAACCTCCTGTCTTGCGTTTGACAGAAATTCCAGTGAAATCACTTTTAAAACCGAACGTCAGTAAAAAGGCTTCGTAGAATCACTCTGTGAATGTCTTTGAAAACACTTCTTAAGAAGGAAAGCATACGTCTTTCATCTGAGTGAAAACTGCATTCTATTCAGTTTTTAGTACTGTTTTGAATGGTTAGGCGATTCACTTGTAGGGAAGCGTTTGTTTGCATTCTGTATACTCAATTCTTTAACAGCAAACCTCGTGTCTTGCCTTTGACAGAAATTCCAGTGAAATCACGTTTAAAACCGAACGTCAGTAAAAAGGCTTCATAGAATCACTCTGTGAATGTCTTTGAAAACACTTCTTAAGAAGGAAAGCTTATGTCTTTCATCTGAGTGAAAACTGCATTCTATTCAGTTTTTAGTTCTGTGTTGAATGGTTAGGCGATTCACTTGTAGGGAAGCGTGTGTTTGCATTCTGTATACTCAATTCTTTAACAGCAAATCTCGTGTCTTGCATTTGACAGAAATTCCACTGAAATCACGTTTAAAAGCCAACGTCAGTAAAAAGGCTTTGTAGAATCACTCTGTGAATGTCTTTGAAAACACTTCTTAAGAAGGAAAGCATACGTCTTTCATCTGAGTGAAAACTGCATTCTATTCAGTTTTTAGTACTGTGTTGAATGGTTAGGCGATTCACTTGTAGGGAAGCGTTTGTTTGCATTCTGTATACTCAATTCTTTAACAGCAAACCTCATTTGCGTTTGACAGAAATTCCAGTGAAATCACGTTTAAAACCGAACGTCAGTAAAAAGGCTTCGTAGAATCACTCTGTGAATGTCTTTGAAAACACTTCTTAGGAAGGAAAGCATACGTCTTTCATCTGAGTGAAAACTGCATTCTATTCAGTTTTTAGTACTGTGTTGAATGGTTAGGCGATTCACTTGTAGGGAAGCGTTTGTTTGCATTCTGTATACTCAATTCTTTAACAGCACGCCTCCTGTCTTGCGTTTGACAGAAATTCCAGTGAAATCACGTTTAAAACCGAAAGTCAGTAAAAAGGCTTCGTAGAATCACTCTGTGAATGTCTTTGAAAACACTTCTTAAGAAGGAAAGCATACGTCTTTCATCTGAGTGAAAACTGCATTCTATTCAGTTTTTAGTACTGTTTTGAATGGTTCGGCGATTCACTTGTAGGGAAGCGTTTGTTTGCATTCTGTATACTCAATTCTTTAACAGCAAACCTCGTGTCTTGCGTTTGACAGAAATTCCAGTGAAATCACGTTTAAAACCGAACGTCAGTAAAAAGGCTTCTTAGAATCACTCTGTGAATGTCTTTGAAAACACTTCTTAAGAAGGAAAGCATACGTCTTTCATCTGAGTGAAAACTGCATTCTATTCAGTTTTTAGTACTGTGTTGAATGGTTAGGCGATTCACTTGTAGGGAAGCATTTGTTTGCATTCTGTATACTCAATTCTTTAACAGCAAATCTCGTGTCTTGCGTTTGACAGAAATTCCAGTGAAATCACGTTGAAAAGCCAACTTCAGTAAAAGGGCTTTGTAGAATCACTCTGTGAATGTCTTTGAAAACACTTCTTAAGAAGGAAAGCATACGTCTTTCATCTGAGTGAAAACTGCATTCTATTCAGTTTTTAGTACTGTGTTGAATGGTTAGGCGATTCACTTGTAGGGAAGCGTTTGTTTGCATTCTGTATACTCAATTCTTTAACAGCAAACCTCGTGTCTTGCATTTGACAAAAATTCCAGTGAAATCACTTTTAAAACCGAACGTCAGTAAAAAGGCTTCATAGAATCACTCTGTGAATGTCTTTGAAAACACTTCTTAAGAAGGAAAGCATACGTCTTTCATCTGAGTGAAAACTGCATTCTATTCAGTTTTTAGTACTGTTTTGAATGGTTAGGCGATTCACTTGTAGGGAAGCGTTTGTTTGCATTCTGTATACTCAATTCTTTAACAGCAAACCTCGTGTCTTGCATTTGACAGAAATTCCAGTGAAATCACGTTTAAAACTGAACGTCAGTAAAAAGGCTTCGTAGAATCACTCTGTGAATGTCTTTGAAAACACTTCTTAAGAAGGAAAGCATACGTCTTTCATCTGAGTGAAAACTGCATTCTATTCAGTTTTTAGTACTGTTTTGAATGGTTAGGCGATTCACTTGTAGGGAAGCGTTTGTTTGCATTCTGTATACTCAATTCTTTAACAGCAAACCTCGTGTCTTGCTTTTGACAGAAATTCCAGTGAAATCACGTTTAAAACCGAACGTCAGTTAAAAGGCTTCGTAGAATCACTCTGTGAATATCTTTGAAAACACTTCTTAAGAAGGAAAGCATACGTCTTTCATCTGAGTGAAAACTGCATTCTATTCAGTTTTTAGTACTGTTTTGAATGGTTAGGCGATTCACTTGTAGGGAAGCGTTTGTTTGCATTCTGTATACTCAATTCTTTAACAGCAAACCTCGTGTCTTGCATTTGACAGAAATTCCAGTGAAATCACGTTTAAAACCGAACGTCAGTAAAAAGGCTTCATAGAATCACTCTGTGAATGTCTTTGAAAACACTTCTTAAGAAGGAAAGCATACCTCTTTCATCTGAGTGAAAACTGCATTCTATTCAGTTTTTAGTACTGTTTTGAATGGTTAGGCGATTCACTTGTAGGGAAGCGTGTGTTTGCATTCTGTATACTCAATTCTTTAACAGCAAATCTCGTGTCTTGCATTTGACAGAAATTCCACTGAAATCACGTTTAAAAGCCAACATCAGTAAAAAGGCTTTGTAGAATCACTCTGTGAATGTCTTTGAAAACACTTCTTAAGAAGGAAAGCATACGTCTTTCATCTGAGTGAAAACTGCATTCTATTCAGTTTTTAGTACTGTGTTGAATGGTTAGGCGATTCACTTGTAGGGAAGCGTTTGTTTGCATTCTGTATACTCAATTCTTTAACAGCAAACCTCATTTGCGTTTGACAGAAATTCCAGTGAAATCACGTTTAAAACCGAACGTCAGTAAAAAGGCTTCGTAGAATCACTCTGTGAATGTCTTTGAAAACACTTCTTAGGAAGGAAAGCATACGTCTTTCATCTGAGTGAAAACTGCATTCTATTCAGTTTTTAGTACTGTGTTGAATGGTTAGGCGATTCACTTGTAGGGAAGCGTTTGTTTGCATTCTGTATACTCAATTCTTTAACAGCACGCCTCCTGTCTTGCGTTTGACAGAAATTCCAGTGAAATCACATTTAAAACCGAAAGTCAGTAAAAAGGCTTCGTAGAATCACTCTGTGAATGTCTTTGAAAACACTTCTTAAGAAGGAAAGCATACGTCTTTCATCTGAGTGAAAACTGCATTCTATTCAGTTTTTAGTACTGTTTTGAATGGTTCGGCGATTCACTTGTAGGGAAGCGTTTGTTTGCATTCTGTATACTCAATTCTTTAACAGCAAACCTCGTGTCTTGCGTTTGACAGAAATTCCAGTGAAATCACGTTTAAAACCGAACGTCAGTAAAAAGGCTTCTTAGAATCACTCTGTGAATGTCTTTGAAAACACTTCTTAAGAAGGAAAGCATACGTCTTTCATCTGAGTGAAAACTGCATTCTATTCAGTTTTTAGTACTGTGTTGAATGGTTAGGCGATTCACTTGTAGGGAAGCATTTGTTTGCATTCTGTATACTCAATTCTTTAACAGCAAATCTCGTGTCTTGCGTTTGACAGAAATTCCAGTGAAATCACGTTGAAAAGCCAACTTCAGTAAAAGGGCTTTGTAGAATCACTCTGTGAATGTCTTTGAAAACACTTCTTAAGAAGGAAAGCATACGTCTTTCATCTGAGTGAAAACTGCATTCTATTCAGTTTTTAGTACTGTGTTGAATGGTTAGGCGATTCACTTGTAGGGAAGCGTTTGTTTGCATTCTGTATACTCAATTCTTTAACAGCAAACCTCGTGTCTTGCATTTGACAAAAATTCCAGTGAAATCACTTTTAAAACCGAACGTCAGTAAAAAGGCTTCGTAGAATCACTCTGTGAATGTCTTTGAAAACACTTCTTAGGAAGGAAAGCATACGTCTTTCATCTGAGTGAAAACTGCATTCTATTCAGTTTTTAGTACTGTGTTGAATGGTTAGGCGATTCACTTGTAGGGAAGCGTTTGTTTGCATTCTGTATACTCAATTCTTTAACAGCACGCCTCCTGTCTTGCGTTTGACAGAAATTCCAGTGAAATCACATTTAAAACCGAAAGTCAGTAAAAAGGCTTCGTAGAATCACTCTGTGAATGTCTTTGAAAACACTTCTTAAGAAGGAAAGCATACGTCTTTCATCTGAGTGAAAACTGCATTCTATTCAGTTTTTAGTACTGTTTTGAATGGTTCGGCGATTCACTTGTAGGGAAGCGTTTGTTTGCATTCTGTATACTCAATTCTTTAACAGCAAACCTCGTGTCTTGCGTTTGACAGAAATTCCAGTGAAATCACGTTTAAAACCGAACGTCAGTAAAAAGGCTTCTTAGAATCACTCTGTGAATGTCTTTGAAAACACTTCTTAAGAAGGAAAGCATACGTCTTTCATCTGAGTGAAAACTGCATTCTATTCAGTTTTTAGTACTGTGTTGAATGGTTAGGCGATTCACTTGTAGGGAAGCATTTGTTTGCATTCTGTATACTCAATTCTTTAACAGCAAATCTCGTGTCTTGCGTTTGACAGAAATTCCAGTGAAATCACGTTGAAAAGCCAACTTCAGTAAAAGGGCTTTGTAGAATCACTCTGTGAATGTCTTTGAAAACACTTCTTAAGAAGGAAAGCATACGTCTTTCATCTGAGTGAAAACTGCATTCTATTCAGTTTTTAGTACTGTGTTGAATGGTTAGGCGATTCACTTGTAGGGAAGCGTTTGTTTGCATTCTGTATACTCAATTCTTTAACAGCAAACCTCGTGTCTTGCATTTGACAAAAATTCCAGTGAAATCACTTTTAAAACCGAACGTCAGTAAAAAGGCTTCATAGAATCACTCTGTGAATGTCTTTGAAAACACTTCTTAAGAAGGAAAGCATACGTCTTTCATCTGAGTGAAAACTGCATTCTATTCAGTTTTTAGTACTGTTTTGAATGGTTAGGCGATTCACTTGTAGGGAAGCGTTTGTTTGCATTCTGTATACTCAATTCTTTAACAGCAAACCTCGTGTCTTGCATTTGACAGAAATTCCAGTGAAATCACGTTTAAAACTGAACGTCAGTAAAAAGGCTTCGTAGAATCACTCTGTGAATGTCTTTGAAAACACTTCTTAAGAAGGAAAGCATATGTCTTTCATCTGAGTGAAAACTGCATTCTATTCAGTTTTTAGTACTGTTTTGAATGGTTAGGCGATTCACTTGTAGGGAAGCGTTTGTTTGCATTCTGTATACTCAATTCTTTAACAGCAAACCTCGTGTCTTGCTTTTGACAGAAATTCCAGTGAAATCACGTTTAAAACCGAACGTCAGTTAAAAGGCTTCGTAGAATCACTCTGTGAATATCTTTGAAAACACTTCTTAAGAAGGAAAGCATACGTCTTTCATCTGAGTGAAAACTGCATTCTATTCAGTTTTTAGTATTGTTTTGAATGGTTAGGCGATTCACTTGTAGGGAAGCGTTTGTTTGCATTCTGTATACTCAATTCTTTAACAGCAAACCTCGTGTCTTGCGTTTGAAAGAAATTCCAGTGAAATCACTTTTAAAACCTAACATCAGTAAAAAGGCTTCGTAGAATCACTCTGTGAATGTCTTTGAAAACACTTCTTAAGAAGGAAAGCATACGTCTTTCATCTGAGTGAAAACTGCATTCTATTCAGTTTTTAGTACTGTGTTGAATGGTTAGGCGATTCACTTGTAGGGAAGCGTTTGTTTGCATTCTGTATACTCAATTCTTTAACAGTAAACCTCATGTCTTGCATTTGACAAAAATTCCAGTGAAATCACTTTTAAAACCGAACGTCAGTAAAAAGGCTTCATAGAATCACTCTGTGAATGTCTTTGAAAACACTTCTTAAGAAGGAAAGCATACGCCTTTCATCTGAGTGAAAACTGCATTCTATTCAGTTTTTAGTACTGTTTTGAATGGTTAGGCGATTCACTTGTAGGGAAGCGTTTGTTTGCATTCTGTATACTCAATTCTTTAACAGCAAACCTCGTGTCTTGCATTTGACAGAAATTCCAGTGAAATCACGTTTAAAACCGAACGTCAGTAAAAAGGCTTCATAGAATCACTCTGTGAATGTCTTTGAAAACACTTCTTAAGAAGGAAAGCATACCTCTTTCATCTGAGTGAAAACTGCATTCTATTCAGTTTTTAGTACTGTTTTGAATGGTTAGGCGATTCACTTGTAGGGAAGCGTTTGTTTACATTCTGTATACTCAATTCTTTAACAGCAAACCTCGTGTCTTGCATTTGACAGAAATTCCAGTGAAATCACGTTTAAAACTGAACGTCAGTAAAAAGGCTTCGTAGAAAAACTCTGTGAATGTCTTGGAAAACACTTCTTAAGAAGGAAAGCATACGTCTTTCATCTGAGTGAAAACTGCATTCTATTCAGTTTTTAGTACTGTTTTGAATGGTTAGGCGATTCACTTGTAGGGAAGCGTTTGTTTGCATTCTGTATACTCAATTCTTTAACAGCAAACCTCGTGTCTTGCTTTTGACAGAAATTCCAGTGAAATCACGTTTAAAACCGAACGTCAGTAAAAAGGCTTCGTAGAATCACTCTGTGAATATCTTTGAAAACACTTCTTAAGAAGGAAAGCATACGTCTTTCATCTGAGTGAAAACTGCATTCTATTCAGTTTTTAGTACTGTGTTGAATGGTTAGGCGATTCACTTGTAGGGAAGCGTTTGTTTGCATTCTGTACACTCAATTCTTTAACAGCAAACCTCGTGTCTTGCGTTTGACATAAATTCCAGTGAAATCACGTTTAAAACCGAACGTCAGTAAAAAGGCTTCGTAGAATCACTCTGTGAATATCTTTGAAAACACTTCTTAAGGAGGAAAGCATATGTCTTTCATCTGAGTGAAAACTGCATTCTATTCAGTTTTTAGTATTGTTTTGAATGGTTAGGCGATTCACTTGTAGGGAAGCGTTTGTTTGCATTCTGTATACTCAATTCTTTAACAGCAAACCTCGTGTCTTGCGTTTGAAAGAAATTCCAGTGAAATCACTTTTAAAACCGAACATCCGTAAAAAGGCTTCGTAGAATCACTCTGTGAATGTCTTTGAAAACACTTCTTAAGAAGGAAAGCATACGTCTTTCATCTGAGTGAAAACTGCATTCTATTCAGTTTTTAGTACTGTTTTGAATGGTTAGGCGATTCACTTGTAGGGAAGCGTTTGTTTGCATTCTGTATACTCAATTCTTTAACAGCAAACCTTGTGTCTTGCGTTTGACAGAAATTCCAGTGAAATCACGTTTAAAACCGAACGTCAGTAAAAAGGCTTCTTAGAATCGCTCTGTGAATGTCTTTGAAAACACTTCTTAAGAAGGAAAGCATACATCTTTCATCTGAGTGAAAACTGCATTCTATTCAGTTTTTAGTACTGTGTTGAATGGTTAGGCGATTCACTTGTAGGGAAGCATTTGTTTGCATTCTGTATACTCAATTCTTTAACAGCAAATCTCGTGTCTTGCATTTGACAGAAATTCCACTGAAATCACGTTTAAAAGCCAACCTCAGTAAAAAGGCTTTGTAGAATCACTCTGTGAATGTCTTTGAAAACACTTCTTAAGAAGGAAAGCATACGTCTTTCATCTGAGTGAAAACTGCATTCTATTCAGTTTTTAGTACTGTGTTGAATGGTTAGGCGATTCACTTGTAGGGAAGCATTTGTTTGCATTCTGTATACTCAATTCTTTAACAGCAAACCTCGTGTCTTGCGTTTGACAGAAATTCCAGTGAAATCACTTTTAAAACCGAACATCAGTAAAAAGGCTTCGTAGAATCACTCTGTGAATGTCTTTGAAAACACTTCTTAAGAAGGAAAGCATACGTCTTTCATCTGAGTGAAAACTGCATTCTATTCAGTTTTTAGTACTGTGTTGAATGGTTAGGCGATTCACTTGTAGGGAAGCGTTTGTTTGCATTCTGTATACTCAATTCTTTAACAGCAAACCTCGTGTCTTGCATTTGACAAAAATTCCAGTGAAATCACTTTTAAAACCGAACGTCTGTAAAAAGGCTTCATAGAATCACTCTGTGAATGTCTTTGAAAACACTTCTTAAGAAGGAAAGCATACGTCTTTCATCTGAGTGAAAACTGCATTCTATTCAGTTTTTAGTACTGTGTTGAATGGTTAGGCGATTCACTTGTAGGGAAGCGTTTGTTTGCATTCTGTATACTCAATTCTTTAACAGCAAACCTCGTGTCTTGCATTTGACAGAAATTCCAGTGAAATCACGTTTAAAACCGAACGTCAGTAAAAAGGCTTCATAGAATCACTCTGTGAATGTCTTTGAAAACACTTCTTAAGAAGGAAAGCATACGTCTTTCATCTGAGTGAAAACTGCATTCTATTCAGTTTTTAGTACTGTTTTGAATGGTTAGGCGATTCACTTGTAGGGAAGCGTTTGTTTACATTCTGTATACTCAATTCTTTAACAGCAAACCTCGTGTCTTGCATTTGACAGAAATTCCAGTGAAATCACGTTTAAAACTGAACGTCAGTAAAAAGGCTTCGTAGAAAAACTCTGTGAATGTCTTTGAAAACACTTCTTAAGAAGGAAAGCATACGTCTTTCATCTGAGTGAAAACTGCATTCTATTCAGTTTTTAGTACTGTTTTGAATGGTTAGGCGATTCACTTGTAGGGAAGCGTTTGTTTGCATTCTGTATACTCAATTCTTTAACAGCAAACCTCGTGTCTTGCTTTTGACAGAAATTCCAGTGAAATCACGTTTAAAACCGAACGTCAGTAAAAAGGCTTCGTAGAATCACTCTGTGAATGTCTTTGAAAACACTTCTTAAGAAGGAAAGCATACGTCTTTCATCTGAGTGAAAACTGCATTCTATTCAGTTTTTAGTACTGTTTTGAATGGTTAGGCGATTCACTTGTAGGGAAGCGTTTGTTTGCATTCTGTATACTCAATTCTTTAACAGCAAACCTTGTGTCTTGCGTTTGACAGAAATTCCAGTGAAATCACGTTTAAAACCGAACGTCAGTAAAAAGGCTTCTTAGAATCGCTCTGTGAATGTCTTTGAAAACACTTCTTAAGAAGGAAAGCATACATCTTTCATCTGAGTGAAAACTGCATTCTATTCAGTTTTTAGTACTGTGTTGAATGGTTAGGCGATTCACTTGTAGGGAAGCATTTGTTTGCATTCTGTATACTCAATTCTTTAACAGCAAATCTCGTGTCTTGCATTTGACAGAAATTCCACTGAAATCACGTTTAAAAGCCAACCTCAGTAAAAAGGCTTTGTAGAATCACTCTGTGAATGTCTTTGAAAACACTTCTTAAGAAGGAAAGCATACGTCTTTCATCTGAGTGAAAACTGCATTCTATTCAGTTTTTAGTACTGTGTTGAATGGTTAGGCGATTCACTTGTAGGGAAGCATTTGTTTGCATTCTGTATACTCAATTCTTTAACAGCAAACCTCGTGTCTTGCGTTTGACAGAAATTCCAGTGAAATCACTTTTAAAACCAAACATCAGTAAAAAGGCTTCGTAGAATCACTCTGTGAATGTCTTTGAAAACACTTCTTAAGAAGGAAAGCATACGTCTTTCATCTGAGTGAAAACTGCATTCTATTCAGTTTTTAGTACTGTGTTGAATGGTTAGGCGATTCACTTGTAGGGAAGCGTTTGTTTGCATTCTGTATACTCAATTCTTTAACAGCAAACCTCGTGTCTTGCATTTGACAAAAATTCCAGTGAAATCACTTTTAAAACCGAACGTCTGTAAAAAGGCTTCATAGAATCACTCTGTGAATGTCTTTGAAAACACTTCTTAAGAAGGAAAGCATACGTCTTTCATCTGAGTGAAAACTGCATTCTATTCAGTTTTTAGTACTGTTTTGAATGGTTAGGCGATTCACTTGTAGGGAAGCGTTTGTTTGCATTCTGTATACTCAATTCTTTAACAGCAAACCTCGTGTCTTGCATTTGACAGAAATTCCAGTGAAATCACGTTTAAAACCGAACGTCAGTAAAAAGGCTTCATAGAATCACTCTGTGAATGTCTTTGAAAACACTTCTTAAGAAGGAAAGCATACGTCTTTCATCTGAGTGAAAACTGCATTCTATTCAGTTTTTAGTACTGTTTTGAATGGTTAGGCGATTCACTTGTAGGGAAGCATTTGTTTACATTCTGTATACTCAATTCTTTAACAGCAAACCTCGTGTCTTGCATTTGACAGAAATTCCAGTGAAATCACGTTTAAAACTGAACGTCAGTAAAAAGGCTTCGTAGAAAAACTCTGTGAATGTCTTTGAAAACACTTCTTAAGAAGGAAAGCATACGTCTTTCATCTGAGTGAAAACTGCATTCTATTCAGTTTTTAGTACTGTTTTGAATGGTTAGGCGATTCACTTGTAGGGAAGCGTTTGTTTGCATTCTGTATACTCAATTCTTTAACAGCAAACCTCGTGTCTTGCTTTTGACAGAAATTCCAGTGAAATCACGTTTAAAACCGAACGTCAGTAAAAAGGCTTCGTAGAATCACTCTGTGAATATCTTTGAAAACACTTCTTAAGAAGGAAAGCATACGTCTTTCATCTGAGTGAAAACTGCATTCTATTCAGTTTTTAGTACTGTGTTGAATGGTTAGGCGATTCACTTGTAGGGAAGCGTTTGTTTGCATTCTGTACACTCAATTCTTTAACAGCAAACCTAGTGTCTTGCGTTTGACATAAATTCCAGTGAAATCACGTTTAAAACCGAACGTCAGTAAAAAGGCTTCGTAGAATCACTCTGTGAATATCTTTGAAAACACTTCTTAAGGAGGAAAGCATATGTCTTTCATCTGAGTGAAAACTGCATTCTATTCAGTTTTTAGTATTGTTTTGAATGGTTAGGCGATTCACTTGTAGGGAAGCGTTTGTTTGCATTCTGTATACTCAATTCTTTAACAGCAAACCTCGTGTCTTGCGTTTGAAAGAAATTCCAGTGAAATCACTTTTAAAACCAAACATCAGTAAAAAGGCTTCGTAGAATCACTCTGTGAATGTCTTTGAAAACACTTCTTAAGAAGGAAAGCATACGTCTTTCATCTGAGTGAAAACTGCATTCTATTCAGTTTTTAGTACTGTTTTGAATGGTTAGGCGATTCACTTGTAGGGAAGCGTTTGTTTGCATTCTGTATACTCAATTCTTTAACAGCAAACCTTGTGTCTTGCGTTTGACAGAAATTCCAGTGAAATCACGTTTAAAACCGAACGTCAGTAAAAAGGCTTCTTAGAATCACTCTGTGAATGTCTTTGAAAACACTTCTTAAGAAGGAAAGCATACGTCTTTCATCTGAGTGAAAACTGCATTCTATTCAGTTTTTAGTACTGTGTTGAATGGTTAGGCGATTCACTTGTAGGGAAGCATTTGTTTGCATTCTGTATACTCAATTCTTTAACAGCAAATCTCGTGTCTTGCGTTTGACAGAAATTCCACTGAAATCACGTTTAAAAGCCAACGTCAGTAAAAAGGCTTTGTAGAATCACTCTGTGAATGTCTTTGAAAACACTTCTTAAGAAGGAAAGCATACGTCTTTCATCTGAGTGAAAACTGCATTCTATTCAGTTTTTAGTACTGTGTTGAATGGTTAGGCGATTCACTTGTAGGGAAGCGTTTGTTTGCATTCTGTATACTCAATTCTTTAACAGCAAACCTCGTGTCTTGCGTTTGACAGAAATTCCAGTGAAATCACTTTTAAAACCGAACGTCAGTAAAAAGGCTTCGTAGAATCACTCTGTGAATGTCTTTGAAAACACTTCTTAAGAAGGAAAGCATACGTCTTTCATCTGAGTGAAAACTGCATTCTATTCAGTTTTTAGTACTGTTTTGAATGGTTAGGCGATTCACTTGTAGGGAAGCGTTTGTTTGCATTCTGTATACTCAATTCTTTAACAGCAAACCTCGTGTCTTGCGTTTGACAGAAATTCCAGTGAAATCACGTTTAAAACCGAACGTCAGTAAAAAGGCTTCTTAGAATCACTCTGTGAATGTCTTTGAAAACACTTCTTAAGAAGGAAAGCATACGTCTTTCATCTGAGTGAAAACTGCATTCTATTCAGTTTTTAGTACTGTGTTGAATGGTTAGGCAATTCACTTGTAGGGAAGCATTTGTTTGCATTCTGTATACTCAATTCTTTAACAGCAAATCTCGTGTCTTGCGTTTGACAGAAATTCCACTGAAATCACGTTTAAAAGCCAACCTCAGTAAAAAGGCTTTGTAGAATCACTCTGTGAATGTCTTTGAAAACACTTCTTAAGAAGGAAAGCATACGTCTTTCATCTGAGTGAAAACTGCATTCTATTCAGTTTTTAGTACTGTGTTGAATGGTTAGGCGATTCACTTGTAGGGAAGCGTTTGTTTGCATTCTTTATACTCAATTCTTTAACAGCAATCCTCGTGTCTTCCGTTTGACAGAAATTCCAGTGAAATCACGTTTAAAACCGAACTTCAGTAAAAAGGCTTCGTAGAATCACTCTGTGAATGTCTTTGAAAACACTTCTTAAGAAGGAAAGCATACGTCTTTCATCTGAGTGAAAACTGCATTCTATTCAGTTTTTAGTACTGTTTTGAATGGTTAGGCGATTCACTTGTAGGGAAGCGTTTGTTTGCATTCTGTATACTCAATTCTTTAACAGGAAACCTTGTGTCTTGCGTTTGACAGAAATTCCAGTGAAATCACGTTTAAAACCGAACTTCAGTAAAAAGGCTTCGTAGAATCACTCTGTGAATGTCTTTGAAAACACTTCTTAAGAAGGAAAGCATACGTCTTTCATCTGAGTGAAAACTGCATTCTATTCAGTTTTTAGTACTGTGTTGAATGGTTAGGCGATTCACTTGTAGGGAAGCATTTGTTTGCATTCTGTATACTCAATTCTTTAACAGCAAACCTCGTGTCTTGCGTTTGACAGAAATTCCAGTGAAATCACGTTTAAAACCGAACGTCAATAAAAAGGCTTCATAGAATCACTCTGTGAATGTCTTTGAAAACACTTCTTAAGAAGGAAAGCATACGTCTTTCATCTGAGTGAAAACTGCATTCTATTCAGTTTTTAGTACTGTTTTGAATGGTTAGGCGATTCACTTGTAGGGAAGCGTTTGTTTGCATTCTGTATACTCAATTCTTTAACAGCAAACCTCGTGTCTTGCGTTTGACAGAAATTCCAGTGAAATCACGTTTATAACCGAACGTCAGTAAAAAGGCTTCGTAGAATCACTCTGTGAATGTTTTTGAAAACACTTCTTAAGAAGGAAAACATACGTCTTTCATCTGAGTGAAAACTGCATTCTATTCAGTTTTTAGTACTGTTTTGAATGGTTAGGCGATTCACTTGTAGGGAAGCGTTTGTTTGCATTCTGTATACTCAATTCTTTAACAGCAAACCTCGTGTCTTCCGTTTGACAGAAATTCCAGTGAAATCACGTTTAAAACCGAACTTCAGTAAAAAGGCTTCGTAGAATCACTCTGTGAATGTCTTTGAAAACACTTCTTAAGAAGGAAAGCATACGTCTTTCATCTGAGTGAAAACTGCATTCTATTCAGTTTTTAGTACTGTGTTGAATGGTTAGGCGATTCACTTGTAGGGAAGCATTTGTTTGCATTCTGTATACTCAATTCTTTAACAGCAAACCTCGTGTCTTGCGTTTGACAGAAATTCCAGTGAAATCACGTTTAAAACCGAACGTCAATAAAAAGGCTTCATAAAATCACTCTGTGAATGTCTTTGAAAACACTTCTTAAGAAGGAAAGCATATGTCTTTCATCTGAGTGAAAACTGCATTCTATTCAGTTTTTAGTACTGTGTTGAATGGTTAGGCGATTCACTTGGAGGGAAGCGTTTGTTTGCATTCTGTATACTGAATTCTTTAACAGCAAATCTCCTGTCTTGCGTTTGACAGAAATTCCAGTGAAATCACGTATAAAGCCAACGTCAGTAAAAAGGCTTTGTAGAATCACTCTGTGAATGTCTTTGAAAACACTTCTTAAGAAGGAAAGCATACGTCTTTCATCTGAGTGAAAACTGCATTCTATTCAGTTATTAGTACTGTTTTGAATGGTTAGGCGATTCACTTGTAGGGAAGCGTTTGTTTGCATTCTGTATACTCAATTCTTTAACAGCAAACCTCGTGTCTTGCGTTTGACAGAAATTCCAGTGAAATCACGTTTAAAACCGAACGTCAGTAAAAAGGCTTCGTAGAATCACTCTGTGAATGTCTTTGAAAACACTTCTTAAGGAGGAAAGCATAAGTCTTTCATCTGAGTGAAAACTGCATTCTATTCAGTTTTTAGTATTGTTTTGAATGGTTAGGCGATTCACTTGTAGGGAAGCGTTTGTTTGCATTCTGTATACTCAATTCTTTAACAGCAAACCTCGTGTCTTGCGTTTGAAAGAAATTCCAGTGAAATCACTTTTAAAACCGAACATCAGTAAAAAGGCTTCGTAGAATCACTCTGTGAATGTCTTTGAAAACACTTCTTAAGAAGGAAAGCATACGTCTTTCATCTGAGTGAAAACTGCATTCTATTCAGTTTTTAGTACTGTTTTGAATGGTTAGGCGATTCACTTGTAGGGAAGCGTTTGTTTGCATTCTGTATACTCAATTCTTTAACAGCAAACCTTGTGTCTTGCGTTTGACAGAAATTCCAGTGAAATCACGTTTAAAACCGAACATCAGTAAAAAGGCTTCTTAGAATCACTCTGTGAATGTCTTTGAAAACACTTCTTAAGAAGGAAAGCATACGTCTTTCATCTGAGTGAAAACTGCATTCTATTCAGTTTTTAGTACTGTGTTGAATGGTTAGGCGATTCACTTGTAGGGAAGCATTTGTTTGCATTCTGTATACTCAATTCTTTAACAGCAAATCTCGTGTCTTGCGTTTGACAGAAATTCCACTGAAATCACGTTTAAAAGCCAACGTCAGTAAAAAGGCTTTGTAGAATCACTCTGTGAATGTCTTTGAAAACACTTCTTAAGAAGGAAAGCATACGTCTTTCATCTGAGTGAAAACTGCATTCTATTCAGTTTTTAGTACTGTGTTGAATGGTTAGGCGATTCACTTGTAGGGAAGCGTTTGTTTGCATTCTGTATACTCAATTCTTTAACAGCAAACCTCGTGTCTTGCGTTTGACAGAAATTCCAGTGAAATCACTTTTAAAACCGAACGTCAGTAAAAAGGATTCATAGAATCACTCTGTGAATGTCTTTGAAAACACTTCTTAAGAAGGAAAGCATACGTCTTTCATCTGAGTGAAAACTGCATTCTATTCAGTTTTTAGTACTGTTTTGAATGGTTAGGCGATTCACTTGTAGGGAAGCATTTGTTTGCATTCTGTATACTCAATTCTTTAACAGCAAATCTCGTGTCTTGCGTTTGACAGAAATTCCACTGAAATCACGTTTAAAAGCCAACGTCAGTAAAAAGGCTTTGTAGAATCACTCTGTGAATGTCTTTGAAAACACTTCTTAAGAAGGAAAGCATACGTCTTTCATCTGAGTGAAAACTGCATTCTATTCAGTTTTTAGTACTGTGTTGAATGGTTAGGCGATTCACTTGTAGGGAAGCGTTTGTTTGCATTCTTTATACTCAATTCTTTAACAGCAAACCTCGTGTCTTCCGTTTGACAGAAATTCCAGTGAAATCACGTTTAAAAACGAACTTCAGTAAAAAGGCTTCGTAGAATCACTCTGTGAATGTCTTTGAAAACACTTCTTAAGAAGGAAAGCATACGTCTTTCATCTGAGTGAAAACTGCATTCTATTCAGTTTTTAGTACTGTTTTGAATGGTTAGGCGATTCACTTGTAGGGAAGCGTTTGTTTGCATTCTGTATACTCAATTCTTTAACAGCAAACCTTGTGTCTTGCGTTTGACAGAAATTCCAGTGAAATCACGTTTAAAACCGAACTTCAGTAAAAAGGCTTCGTAGAATCACTCTGTGAATGTCTTTGAAAACACTTCTTAAGAAGGAAAGCATACGTCTTTCATCTGAGTGAAAACTGCATTCTATTCAGTTTTTAGTACTGTGTTGAATGGTTAGGCGATTCACTTGTAGGGAAGCATTTGTTTGCATTCTGTATACTCAATTCTTTAACAGCAAACCTCGTGTCTTGCGTTTGACAGAAATTCCAGTGAAATCACGTTTAAAACCGAACGTCAATTAAAAGGCTTCATAGAATCACTCTGTGAATGTCTTTGAAAACACTTCTTAAGAAGGAAAGCATACGTCTTTCATCTGAGTGAAAACTGCATTCTATTCAGTTTTTAGTACTGTTTTGAATGGTTAGGCGATTCACTTGTAGGGAAGCGTTTGTTTGCATTCTGTACACTCAATTCTTTAACAGCAAACCTCGTGTCTTGCGTTTGACAGAAATTCCAGTGAAATCACGTTTATAACCGAACGTCAGTAAAAAGGCTTCGTAGAATCACTCTGTGAATGTCTTTGAAAACACTTCTTAAGAAGGAAAACATACGTCTTTCATCTGAGTGAAAACTGCATTCTATTCAGTTTTTAGTACTGTTTTGAATGGTTAGGCGATTCACTTGTAGGGAAGCGTTTGTTTGCATTCTGTATACTCAATTCTTTAACAGCAAACCTCGTGTCTTCCGTTTGACAGAAATTCCAGTGAAATCACGTTTAAAACCGAACTTCAGTAAAAAGGCTTCGTAGAATCACTCTGTGAATGTCTTTGAAAACACTTCTTAAGAAGGAAAGCATACGTCTTTCATCTGAGTGAAAACTGCATTCTATTCAGTTTTTAGTACTGTTTTGAATGGTTAGGCGATTCACTTGTAGGGAAGCCTTTGTTTGCATTCTGTATACTCAATTCTTTAACAGCAAATCTCCTGTCTTGCGTTTGACAGAAATTCCAGTGAAATCACGTTTAAAACCGAACTTCAGTAAAAAGGCTTCGTAGAATCACTCTGTGAATGTCTTTGAAAACACTCTTAAGAAGGAAAGCATACGTCTTTCATCTGAGTGAAAACTGCATTCTATTCAGTTTTTAGTACTGTGTTGAATGGTTAGGCGATTCACTTGTAGGGAAGCATTTGTTTGCATTCTGTATACTCAATTCTTTAACAGCAAACCTCGTGTCTTGCGTTTGACAGAAATTCCAGTGAAATCACGTTTAAAACCGAACGTCAATAAAAAGGCTTCATAGAATCACTCTGTGAATGTCTTTGAAAACACTTCTTAAGAAGGAAAGCATACGTCTTTCATCTGAGTGAAAACTGCATTCTATTCAGTTTTTAGTACTGTGTTGAATGGTTAGGCGATTCACTTGTAGGGAAGCGTTTGTTTGCATTCTGTATACTCAATTCTTTAACAGCAAACCTCGTGTCTTGAGTTTGACAGAAATTCCAGTGAAATCACCTTTAAAACCCAACGTCAGTAAAAAGGCTTCCTAGAATCACTCTGTGAATGTCTTTGAAAACACTTCTTAAGAAGGAAAGCATATGTCTTTCATCTGAGTGAAAACTGCATTCTATTCAGTTTTTAGTACTGTGTTGAATGGTTAGGCGATTCACTTGGAGGGAAGCGTTTGTTTGCATTCTGTATGCTGAATTCTTTAACAGCAAATCTCGTGTCTTGCGTTTGACAGAAATTCCAGTGAAATCACGTATAAAGCCAACATCAGTAAAAAGGCTTTGTAGAATCACTCTGTGAATGTCTTTGAAAACACTTCTTAAGAAGGAAAGCATACGTCTTTCATCTGAGTGAAAACTGCATTCTATTCAGTTATTAGTACTGTTTTGAATGGTTAGGCGATTCACTTGTAGGGAAGCGTTTGTTTGCATTCTGTATACTCAATTCTTTAACAGCAAACCTCGTGTCTTGCGTTTGACAGAAATTCCAGTGAAATCACGTTTAAAACCGAACGTCAGTAAAAAGGCTGCGTAGAATCACTCTGTGAATATCTTTGAAAACACTTCTTAAGAAGGAAAGCATACGTCTTTCATCTGAGTGAAAACTGCATTCTATTCAGTTTTTAGTACTGTGTTGAATGGTTAGGCGATTCACTTGTAGGGAGGCGTTTGTTTGCATTCTGTACACTCAATTCTTTAACAGCAAACCTCGTGTCTTGCGTTTGACATAAATTCCAGTGAAATCACGTTTAAAACCGAACGTCAGTAAAAAGGCTTCGTAGAATCACTCTGTGAATGTCTTTGAAAACACTTCTTAAGGAGGAAAGCATACGTCTTTCATCTGAGTGAAAACTGCATTCTATTCAGTTTTTAGTTTTGTTTTGAATGGTTAGGCGATTCACTTGTAGGGAAGCGTTTGTTTGCATTCTGTATACTCAATTCTTTAACAGCAAACCTCGTGTCTTGCGTTTGAAAGAAATTCCAGTGAAATCACTTTTAAAACCGAACATCAGTAAAAAGGCTTCATAGAATCACTCTGTGAATGTCTTTGAAAACACTTCTTAAGAAGGAAAGCATACGTCTTTCATCTGAGTGAAAACTGCATTCTATTCAGTTTTTAGTACTGTGTTGAATGGTTAGGCGATTCACTTGTAGGGAAGCATTTGTTTGCATTCTGTATACTCAATTCTTTAACAGCAAATCTCGTGTCTTGCGTTTGACAGAAATTCCACTGAAATCACGTTTAAAAGCCAACGTCAGTAAAAAGGCTTCATAGAATCACTCTGTGAATGTCTTTGAAAACACTTCTTGAGAAGGAAAGCATACGTCTTTCATCTGAGTGAAAACTGCATTCTATTCAGTTTTTAGTACTGTTTTGAATGGTTAGGCGATTCACTTGTAGGGAAGCGTTTGTTTGCATTCTGTATACTCAATTCTTTAACAGCAAACCTCGTGTCTTGAGTGTGACAGAAATTCCAGTGAAATCACCTTTAAAACCCAACGTCAGTAAAAAGGCTTCTTAGAATCACTCTGTGAATGTCTTTGAAAACACTTCTTAAGAAGGAAAGCATACGTGTTTCATCTGAGTGAAAACTGCATTCTATTCAGTTTTTAGTACTGTTTTGAATGGTTAGGCGATTCACTTGTAGGGAAGCCTTTGTTTGCATTCTGTATACTCAATTCTTTAACAGCAAACCTCGTGTCTTGCGTTTGACAGAAATTCCAGTGAAATCACGTTTAAAACCGAACGTCAGTAAAAAGGATTCGTAGAATCACTCTGTGAATGTCTTTGAAAACACTTCTTAAGAAGGAAAGCATATGTCTTTCATCTGAGTGAAAACTGCATTCTATTCAGTTTTTAGTACTGTTTTGAATGGTTAGGCGATTCACTTGTAGGGAAGCGTTTGTTTGCATTCTGTATACTCAATTCTTTAACAGCAAACCTCGTGTCTTGCGTTTGACAGAAATTCCAGTGAAATCACGTTTAAAACCGAACGTCAGTAAAAAGGATTCGTAGAATCACTCTGTGAATGTCTTTGAAAACACTTCTTAAGAAGGAAAGCATATGTCTTTCATCTGAGTGAAAACTGCATTCTATTCAGTTTTTAGTACTGTGTTGAATGGTTAGGCGATTCACTTGGAGGGAAGCGTTTGTTTGCATTCTGTATACTGAATTCTTTAACAGCAAATCTCGTGTCTTGCGTTTGACAGAAATTCCAGTGAAATCACGTATAAAGCCAACGTCAGTAAAAAGGCTTTGTAGAATCACTCTGTGAATGTCTTTGAAAACACTTCTTAAGAAGGAAAGCATACGTCTTTCATCTGAGTGAAAACTGCATTCTATTCAGTTATTAGTACTGTTTTGAATGGTTAGGCGATTCACTTGTAGGGAAGCGTTTGTTTGCATTCTGTATACTCAATTCTTTAACAGCAAACCTCGTGTCTTGCGTTTGACAGAAATTCCAGTGAAATCACGTTTAAAACCGAACGTCAGTAAAAAGGCTTCGTAGAATCACTCTGTGAATATCTTTGAAAACACTTCTTAAGAAGGAAAGCATACGTCTTTCATCTGAGTGAAAACTGCATTCTATTCAGTTTTTAGTACTGTGTTGAATGGTTAGGCGATTCACTTGTAGGGAAGCGTTTGTTTGCATTCTGTACACTCAATTCTTTAACAGCAAACCTCGTGTCTTGCGTTTGACATAAATTCCAGTGAAATCACGTTTAAAACCGAACATCAGTAAAAAGGCTTCGTAGAATCACTCTGTGAATGTCTTTGAAAACACTTCTTAAGGAGGAAAGCATACGTCTTTCATCTGAGTGAAAACTGCATTCTATTCAGTTTTTAGTATTGTTTTGAATGGTTAGGCGATTCACTTGTAGGGAAGCGTTTGTTTGCATTCTGTATACTCAATTCTTTAACAGCAAACCTCGTGTCTTGCATTTGAAAGAAATTCCAGTGAAATCACTTTTAAAACCGAACATCAGTAAAAAGGCTTCGTAGAATCACTCTGTGAATGTCTTTGAAAACACTTCTTAAGAAGGAAAGCATACGTCTTTCATCTGAGTGAAAACTGCATTCTATTCAGTTTTTAGTACTGTTTTGAATGGTTAGGCGATTCACTTGTAGGGAAGCGTTTGTTTGCATTCTGTATACTCAATTCTTTAACAGCAAACCTCATTTGCGTTTGACAGAAATTCCAGTGAAATCACATTTAAAACCGAACGTCAGTAAAAAGGCTTCGTAGAATCACTCTGTGAATGTCTTTGAAAACACTTCTTAAGAAGGAAAGCATACGTCTTTCATCTGAGTGAAAACTGCATTCTATTCAGTTTTTAGTACTGTGTTGAATGGTTAGGCGATTCCTTGTAGGGAAGCGTTTGTTTGCATTCTGTATACTCAATTCTTTAACAGCAAACCTCGTGTCTTGAGTTTGACAGAAATTCCAGTGAAATCACGTATAAAGCCAACGTCAGTAAAAAGGCTTTGTAGAATCACTCTGTGAATGTCTTTGAAAACACTTCTTAAGAAGGAAAGCATACGTCTTTCATCTGAGTGAAAACTGCATTCTATTCAGTTATTAGTACTGTTTTGAATGGTTAGGCGATTCACTTGTAGGGAAGCGTTTGTTTGCATTCTGTATACTCAATTCTTTAACAGCAAACCTCGTGTCTTGCGTTTGACAGAAATTCCAGTGAAATCACGTTTAAAACCGAACGTCAGTAAAAAGGCTTCGTAGAATCACTCTGTGAATATCTTTGAAAACACTTCTTAAGAAGGAAAGCATACGTCTTTCATCTGAGTGAAAACTGCATTCTATTCAGTTTTTAGTACTGTGTTGAATGGTTAGGCGATTCACTTGTAGGGAAGCGTTTGTTTGCATTCTGTACACTCAATTCTTTAACAGCAAACCTCGTGTCTTGCGTTTGACATAAATTCCAGTGAAATCACGTTTAAAACCGAACATCAGTAAAAAGGCTTCGTAGAATCACTCTGTGAATGTCTTTGAAAACACTTCTTAAGGAGGAAAGCATACGTCTTTCATCTGAGTGAAAACTGCATTCTATTCAGTTTTTAGTATTGTTTTGAATGGTTAGGCGATTCACTTGTAGGGAAGCGTTTGTTTGCATTCTGTATACTCAATTCTTTAACAGCAAACCTCGTGTCTTGCATTTGAAAGAAATTCCAGTGAAATCACTTTTAAAACCGAACATCAGTAAAAAGGCTTCGTAGAATCACTCTGTGAATGTCTTTGAAAACACTTCTTAAGAAGGAAAGCATACGTCTTTCATCTGAGTGAAAACTGCATTCTATTCAGTTTTTAGTACTGTTTTGAATGGTTAGGCGATTCACTTGTAGGGAAGCGTTTGTTTGCATTCTGTATACTCAATTCTTTAACAGCAAACCTCATTTGCGTTTGACAGAAATTCCAGTGAAATCACATTTAAAACCGAACGTCAGTAAAAAGGCTTCGTAGAATCACTCTGTGAATGTCTTTGAAAACACTTCTTAAGAAGGAAAGCATACGTCTTTCATCTGAGTGAAAACTGCATTCTATTCAGTTTTTAGTACTGTGTTGAATGGTTAGGCGATTCACTTGTAGGGAAGCGTTTGTTTCCATTCTGTACACTCAATTCTTTAACAGCAAACCTCGTGTCTTGAGTTTGACAGAAATTCCAGTGAAATCACCTTTAAAACCCAACGTCAGTAAAAAGGCTTCTTAGAATCACTCTGTGAATGTCTTTGAAAACACTTCTTAAGAAGGAAAGCATACGTCTTTCATCTGAGTGAAAACTGCATTCTATTCAGTTTTTAGTACTGTTTTGAATGGTTAGGCGATTCTCTTGTAGGGAAGCGTTTGTTTCCATTCTGTACACTCAATTCTTTAACAGCAAACCTCGTGTCTTGCCTTTGACAGAAATTCCAGTGAAATCACGTTTAAAACCGAACGTCAGTAAAAAGGCTTCGTAGAATCACTCTGTGAATATCTTTGAAAACACTTCTTAAGAAGGAAAGCATACGTCTTTCATCTGAGTGAAAACTGCATTCTATTCAGTTTTTAGTACTGTGTTGAATGGTTAGGCGATTCACTTGTAGGGAAGCGTTTGTTTGCATTCTGTACACTCAATTCTTTAACAGCAAACCTCGTGTCTTGCGTTTGACATAAATTCCAGTGAAATCACGTTTAAAACCGAACGTCAGTAAAAAGGCTTCGTAGAATCACTCTGTGAATGTCTTTGAAAACACTTCTTAAGGAGGAAAGCATACGTCTTTCATCTGAGTGAAAACTGCATCCTATTCAGTTTTTAGTATTGTTTTGAATGGTTAGGCGATTCACTTGTAGGGAAGCGTTTGTTTGCATTCTGTATACTCAATTCTTTAACAGCAAACCTCGTGTCTTGCGTTTGAAAGAAATTCCAGTGAAATCACTTTTAAAACCGAACATCAGTAAAAAGGCTTCGTAGAATCACTCTGTGAATGTCTTTGAAAACACTTCTTAAGAAGGAAAGCATACGTCTTTCATCTGAGTGAAAACTGCATTCTATTCAGTTTTTAGTACTGTGTTGAATGGTTAGGCGATTCACTTGTAGGGAAGCATTTGTTTGCATTCTGTATACTCAATTCTTTAACAGCAAATCTCGTGTCTTGTGTTTGACAGAAATTCCACTGAAATCACGTTTAAAAGCCAACGTCAGTAAAAAGGCTTTGTAGAATCACTCTGTGAATGTCTTTGAAAACACTTCTTAAGAAGGGAAGCATACGTCTTTCATCTGAGTGAAAACTGCATTCTATTCAGTTTTTAGTACTGTGTTGAATGGTTAGGAGATTCACTTGTAGGGAAGCGTTTGTTTGCATTCTGTATACTCAATTCTTTAACAGCAAACCTTGTGTCTTGCGTTTGACAGAAATTCCAGTGAAATCACGTTTAAAACCGAACGTCAGTAAAAAGGCTTCGTAGAATCACTCTGTGAATATCTTTGAAAACACTTCTTAAGAAGGAAAGCATACGTCTTTCATCTGAGTGAAAACTGCATTCTATTCAGTTTTTAGTACTGTGTTGAATGGTTAGGCGATTCACTTGTAGGGAAGCGTTTGTTTGCATTCTGTACACTCAATTCTTTAACAGCAAACCTCGTGTCTTGCGTTTGACATAAATTCCAGTGAAATCACGTTTAAAACCGAACATCAGTAAAAAGGCTTCGTAGAATCACTCTGTGAATGTCTTTGAAAACACTTCTTAAGGAGGAAAGCATACGTCTTTCATCTGAGTGAAAACTGCATTCTATTCAGTTTTTAGTATTGTTTTGAATGGTTAGGCGATTCACTTGTAGGGAAGCGTTTGTTTGCATTCTGTATACTCAATTCTTTAACAGCAAACCTCGTGTCTTGCATTTGAAAGAAATTCCAGTGAAATCACTTTTAAAACCGAACATCAGTAAAAAGGCTTCGTAGAATCACTCTGTGAATGTCTTTGAAAACACTTCTTAAGAAGGAAAGCATACGTCTTTCATCTGAGTGAAAACTGCATTCTATTCAGTTTTTAGTACTGTTTTGAATGGTTAGGCGATTCACTTGTAGGGAAGCGTTTGTTTGCATTCTGTATACTCAATTCTTTAACAGCAAACCTCATTTGCGTTTGACAGAAATTCCAGTGAAATCACATTTAAAACCGAACGTCAGTAAAAAGGCTTCGTAGAATCACTCTGTGAATGTCTTTGAAAACACTTCTTAAGAAGGAAAGCATACGTCTTTCATCTGAGTGAAAACTGCATTCTATTCAGTTTTTAGTACTGTGTTGAATGGTTAGGCGATTCCTTGTAGGGAAGCGTTTGTTTGCATTCTGTATACTCAATTCTTTAACAGCAAACCTCGTGTCTTGAGTTTGACAGAAATTCCAGTGAAATCACGTATAAAGCCAACGTCAGTAAAAAGGCTTTGTAGAATCACTCTGTGAATGTCTTTGAAAACACTTCTTAAGAAGGAAAGCATACGTCTTTCATCTGAGTGAAAACTGCATTCTATTCAGTTATTAGTACTGTTTTGAATGGTTAGGCGATTCACTTGTAGGGAAGCGTTTGTTTGCATTCTGTATACTCAATTCTTTAACAGCAAACCTCGTGTCTTGCGTTTGACAGAAATTCCAGTGAAATCACGTTTAAAACCGAACGTCAGTAAAAAGGCTTCGTAGAATCACTCTGTGAATATCTTTGAAAACACTTCTTAAGAAGGAAAGCATACGTCTTTCATCTGAGTGAAAACTGCATTCTATTCAGTTTTTAGTACTGTTTTGAATGGTTGGGCGATTCACTTGTAGGGAAGCGTTTGTTTGCATTCTGTATACTCAATTCTTTAACAGCAAACCTCATTTGCGTTTGACAGAAATTCCAGTGAAATCACATTTAAAACCGAACGTCAGTAAAAAGGCTTCGTAGAATCACTCTGTGAATGTCTTTGAAAACACTTCTTAAGAAGGAAAGCATACGTCTTTCATCTGAGTGAAAACTGCATTCTATTCAGTTTTTAGTACTGTGTTGAATGGTTAGGCGATTCACTTGTAGGGAAGCGTTTGTTTCCATTCTGTACACTCAATTCTTTAACAGCAAACCTCGTGTCTTGAGTTTGACAGAAATTCCAGTGAAATCACCTTTAAAACCCAACGTCAGTAAAAAGGCTTCTTAGAATCACTCTGTGAATGTCTTTGAAAACACTTCTTAAGAAGGAAAGCATACGTCTTTCATCTGAGTGAAAACTGCATTCTATTCAGTTTTTAGTACTGTTTTGAATGGTTAGGCGATTCTCTTGTAGGGAAGCGTTTGTTTCCATTCTGTACACTCAATTCTTTAACAGCAAACCTCGTGTCTTGCCTTTGACAGAAATTCCAGTGAAATCACGTTTAAAACCGAACGTCAGTAAAAAGGCTTCGTAGAATCACTCTGTGAATATCTTTGAAAACACTTCTTAAGAAGGAAAGCATACGTCTTTCATCTGAGTGAAAACTGCATTCTATTCAGTTTTTAGTACTGTGTTGAATGGTTAGGCGATTCACTTGTAGGGAAGCGTTTGTTTGCATTCTGTACACTCAATTCTTTAACAGCAAACCTCGTGTCTTGCGTTTGACATAAATTCCAGTGAAATCACGTTTAAAACCGAACGTCAGTAAAAAGGCTTCGTAGAATCACTCTGTGAATGTCTTTGAAAACACTTCTTAAGGAGGAAAGCATACGTCTTTCATCTGAGTGAAAACTGCATCCTATTCAGTTTTTAGTATTGTTTTGAATGGTTAGGCGATTCACTTGTAGGGAAGCGTTTGTTTGCATTCTGTATACTCAATTCTTTAACAGCAAACCTCGTGTCTTGCGTTTGAAAGAAATTCCAGTGAAATCACTTTTAAAACCGAACATCAGTAAAAAGGCTTCGTAGAATCACTCTGTGAATGTCTTTGAAAACACTTCTTAAGAAGGAAAGCATACGTCTTTCATCTGAGTGAAAACTGCATTCTATTCAGTTTTTAGTACTGTGTTGAATGGTTAGGCGATTCACTTGTAGGGAAGCATTTGTTTGCATTCTGTATACTCAATTCTTTAACAGCAAATCTCGTGTCTTGTGTTTGACAGAAATTCCACTGAAATCACGTTTAAAAGCCAACGTCAGTAAAAAGGCTTTGTAGAATCACTCTGTGAATGTCTTTGAAAACACTTCTTAAGAAGGAAAGCATACGTCTTTCATCTGAGTGAAAATTGCATTCTATTCAGTTTTTAGTACTGTGTTGAATGGTTAGGAGATTCACTTGTAGGGAAGCGTTTGTTTGCATTCTGTATACTCAATTCTTTAACAGCAAACCTCATTTGCGTTTGACAGAAATTCCAGTGAAATCACGTTTAAAACCGAACGTCAGTAAAAAGGCTTCGTAGAATCACTCTGTGAATGTCTTTGAAAACACTTCTTAAGAAGGAAGGCATACTTCTTTCTTCTGAGTGAAAACTGCATTCTATTCAGTTTTTAGAACTGTGTTGAATGGTTAGGCGATTCACTTGTAGGGAAGCGTTTGTTTGCATTCTGTATACTCAATTCTTTAACAGCAAACCTCCTGTCTTGCGTTTGACAGAAATTCCAGTGAAATCACGTTTAAAACTGAAAGTCAGTAAAAAGGCTTCGTAGAATCACTCTGTGAATGTCTTTGAAAACACTTCTTAAAAAGGAAAGCATACGTCTTTCATCTGAGTGAAAACTGCATTCTATTCAGTTTTTAGTACTGTTTTGAATGGTTAGGCGATTCACTTGTAGGGAAGCGTTTGTTTGCATTCTGTATACTCAATTCTTTAACAGCAAATCTCATGTCTTGCATTTGACAGAAATTCCAGTGAAATCATGTTTAAAACCGAACTTCAGTAAAAAGGCTTCGTAGAATCACTCTGTGAATGTCTTTGAAAACACTTCTTAAGAAGGAAAGCATACGTCTTTCATCTGAGTGAAAACTGCATTCTATTCAGTTTTTAGTACTGTTTTGAATGGTTAGGCGATTCACTTGTAGGGAAGCGTTTGTTTGCATTCTGTATACTCAATTCTTTAACAGCAAACCTTGTGTCTTGCGTTTGACAGAAATTCCAGTGAAATCACGTTTAAAACCGAACTTCAGTAAAAAGGCTTCGTAGAATCACTCTGTGAATGTCTTTGAAAACACTTCTTAAGAAGGAAAGCATACGTCTTTCATCTGAGTGAAAACTGCATTCTATTCAGTTTTTAGTACTGTGTTGAATGGTTAGGCGATTCACTTGTAGGGAAGCATTTGTTTGCATTCTGTATACTCAATTCTTTAACAGCAAACCTCGTGTCTTGCGTGTGACAGAAATTCCAGTGAAATCACGTTTAAAAACGAACGTCAATAAAAAGGCTTCATAGAATCACTCTGTGAATGTATTTGAAAACACTTCTTAAGAAGGAAAGCATATGTCTTTCATCTGAGTGAAAACAGCATTCTATTCAGTTTTTAGTACTGTTTTGAATGGTTAGGCGATTCACTTGTAGGGAAGCGTTTGTTTGCATTCTGTATACTCAATTCTTTAACAGCAAACCTCGTGTCTTGCGTTTGACAGAAATTCCAGTGAAATCACGTTTATAACCGAACGTCAGTAAAAAGGCTTCGTAGAATCACTCTGTGAATGTCTTTGAAAACACTTCTTAAGAAGGAAAGCATACGTCTTTCATCTGAGTGAAAACTGCATTCTATTCAGTTTTTAGTACTGTTTTGAATGGTTAGGCGATTCACTTGTAGGGAAGCGTTTGTTTGCATTCTGTATACTCAATTCTTTAACAGCAAACCTCGTGTCTTGCGTTTGACAGAAATTCCAGTGAAATCACGTTTATAACCGAACGTCAGTATAAAGGCTTCGTAGAATCACTCTGTGAATGTCTTTGAAAACACTTCTTAAGAAGGAAAGCATACGTCTTTCATCTGAGTGAAAACTGCATTCTATTCAGTTTTTAGTACTGTTTTGAATGGTTAGGCGATTCACTTGTAGGGAAGCGTTTGTTTGCATTCTGTATACTCAATTCTTTAACAGCAAACCTCGTGTCTTGCGTTTGACAGAAATTCCAGTGAAATCACGTTTAAAACCGAACTTCAGTAAAAAGGCTTCGTAGAATCACTCTGTGAATGTCTTTGAAAACACTTCTTAAGAAGGAAAGCATACGTCTTTCATCTGAGTGAAAACTGCATTCTATTCAGTTTTTAGTACTGTTTTGAATGGTTAGGCGATTCACTTGTAGGGAAGCATTTGTTTGCATTCTGTATACTCAATTCTTTAACAGCAAACCTTGTGTCTTGCGTTTGACAGAAATTCCAGTGAAATCACGTTTAAAACCGAACTTCAGTAAAAAGGCTTCGTAGAATCACTCTGTGAATGTCTTTGAAAACACTTCTTAAGAAGGAAAGCATACGTCTTTCATCTGAGTGAAAACTGCATTCTATTCAGTTTTTAGTACTGTGTTGAATGGTTAGGCGATTCACTTGTAGGGAAGCATTTGTTTGCATTCTGTATACTCAATTCCTTAACAGCAAACCTCGTGTCTTGCGTTTGACAGAAATTCCAGTGAAATCACGTTTAAAAGCCAACGTCAATAAAAAGGCTTCATAGAATCACTCTGTGAATGTCTTTGAAAACACTTCTTAAGAAGGAAATCATATGTCTTTCATCTGAGTGAAAACTGCATTCTATTCAGTTTTTAGTACTGTTTTGAATGGTTAGGCGATTCACTTGTAGGGAAGCGTTTGTTTGCATTCTGTATACTCAATTCTTTAACAGCAAACCTCGTGTCTTGCGTTTGACAGAAATTCCAGTGAAATCACGTTTATAACCGAACGTCAGTAAAAAGGCTTCGTAGAATCACTCTGTGAATGTCTTTGAAAACACTTCTTAAGAAGGAAAGCATACGTCTTTGATCCGAGTGAAAACTGCATTCTATTCAGTTTTTAGTACTGTTTTGAATGGTTAGGCGATTCACTTGTAGGGAAGCGTTTGTTTGCATTCTGTATACTCAATTCTTTAACAGCAAACCTCGTGTCTTGCGTTTGACAGAAATTCCAGTGAAATCACGTTTAAAACCGAACGTCAGTAAAAAGGATTCGTAGAATCACTCTGTGAATGTCTTTGAAAACACTTCTTAAGAAGGAAAGCATATGTCTTTCATCTGAGTGAAAACTGCATTCTATTCAGTTTGTAGTACTGTGTTGAATGGTTAGGCGATTCACTTGGAGGGAAGCGTTTGTTTGCATTCTGTATACTGAATTCTTTAACAGCAAATCTCGTGTCTTGCGTTTGACAGAAATTCCAGTGAAATCACGTATAAAGCCAACGTCAGTAAAAAGGCTTTGTAGAATCACTCTGTGAATGTCTTTGAAAACACTTCTTAAGAAGGAAAGCCTACTTCTTTCATCTGAGTGAAAACTGCATTCTATTCAGTTTTTAGTACTGTTTTGAATGGTTAGGCGATTCACTTGTAGGGAAGCGTTTGTTTACATTCTGTATACTCAATTCTTTAACAGCAAACCTCGTGTCTTGCGTTTGACAGAAATTCCAGTGAAATCACATTTAAAACCGAACGTCAGTAAAAAGGCTTCCTAGAATCACTCTGTGAATGTCTTTGAAAACACTTCTTAAGAAGGAAAGCGTACGTCTTTCATCTGAGTGAAAACTGCATTCTATTCAGTTTTTAGTATTGTTTTGAATGGTTAGGCGATTCACTTGTAGGGAAGCGTTTGTTTGCATTCTGTATACTCAATTCTTTAACAGCATATCCCGTGTCTTGCATTTGAGAGAAATTCCAGTGAAATCACGTTTAAAACCGAACGTCAGTAAAAAGGCTTCGTAGAATCACTCTGTGAATGTCTTTGAAAACACTTCTTAAGAAGGAAAGCATACGTCTTTCATCTGAGTGAAAACTGCATTCTATTCAGTTTTTAGTACTGTTTTGAATGGTTAGGCGATTCACTTGTAGGGAAGCGTTTGTTTGCATTCTGTATACTCAATTCTTTAACAGCAAACCTCGTGTATTGCGTTTGACAGAAATTCCAGTGAAATCACGTTTATAACCGAACGTCAGTAAAAAGGCTTCGTAGAATCACTCTGTGAATGTCTTTGAAAACACTTCTTAAGAAGGAAAGCATACGTCTTTCATCTGAGTGAAAACTGCATTCTATTCAGTTTTTAGTACTGTTTTGAATGGTTAGGCGATTCACTTGTAGGGAAGCGTTTGTTTGCATTCTGTATACTCAATTCTTTAACAGCAAACCTCGTGTCTTGAGTTTGACAGAAATTCCAGTGAAATCACCTTTAAACCCAACGTCAGTAAAAAGGCTTCTTAGAATCACTCTGTGAATATCTTTGAAAACACTTCTTAAGAAGGAAAGCATACGTCTTTCATCTGAGTGAAAACTGCATTCTATTCAGTTTTTAGTACTGTTTTGAATGGTTAGGCGATTCACTTGTAGGGAAGCGTTTGTTTGCATTCTGTATACTGAATTCTTTAACAGCAAATCTCGTGTCTTGCGTTTGACAGAAATTCCAGTGAAATCACGTATAAAGCCAACGTCAGTAAAAAGGCTTTGTAGAATCACTCTGTGAATGTCTTTGAAAACACTTCTTAAGAAGGAAAGCATACGTCTTTCATCTGAGTGAAAACTGCATTCTATTCAGTTATTAGTACTGTTTTGAATGGTTAGGCGATTCACTTTTAGGGAAGCGTTTGTTTGCATTCTGTATACTCAATTCTTTAACAGCAAACCTCGTGTCTTGCGTTTGACAGAAATTCCAGTGAAATCACGTTTAAAACCGAACGTCCGTAAAAAGACTTCGTAGAATCACTCTGTGAATGTCTTTGAAAACACTTATTAAGAAGGAAAGCACACGTCTTTCATCTGAGTGAAAACTGCATTCTATTCAGTTTTTAGTACTGTTTTGAATGGTTAGGCGATTCACTTGTAGGGAAGCGTTTGTTTGCATTCTGTATACTCAATTCTTTAACAGCAAACCTCGTGTCTTGCGTTTTACAGAAATTCCAGTGAAATCACGTTTAAAACCGAACGTCATTAAAAAGGCTTCGTAGAATCACTCTGTGAATATCTTTGAAAACACTTCTTAAGAAGGAAAGCATACGTCTTTCATCTGAGTGAAAACTGCATTCTATTCAGTTGTAGTACTGTGTTGAATGGTTAGGCGATTCACTTGTAGGGAAGCGTTTGTTTGCATTCTGTATACTCAATTCTTTAACAGCAAACCTCGTGTCTTGCTTTTGACAAAAATTCCAGTGAAATCACGTTTAAAACCGAACGTCAGTAAAAAGGCTTCGTAGAATCACTCTGTGAATGTCTTTGAAAACACTTCTTAAGAAGGAAAGCATACGTCTTTCATCTGAGTGAAAACTGCATTCTATTCAGTTTTTAGTACTGTGTTGAATGGTTAGGCGATTCACATGTAGTGAAGCGTTTGTTTGCATTCTGTATACTCAATTCTTTAACAGCAAACCTTGTGTCTTGCGTTTGACAGAAATTCCAGTGAAATCACGTTTAAAACCGAATGTCAGTAAAAAGGCTTCGTAGAATCACTCTGTGAATGTATTTGAAAACACTTCTTAAGAAGGAAAGCATACATCTTTCATCTGAGTGAAAACTGCATTCTATTCAGTTTTTAGTACTGTGTTGAATGGTTAGGCGATTCACTTGTAGGGAAGCGTTTGTTTGCATTCTGTATACTCAATTCTTTAACAGCAAACCTCGTGTCTTGTGTTTGACAGAAATTCCAGTGAAATCACTTTTAAAACTGAACGTCAGTAAAAAGGCTTCGTAGAATCACTCTGTGAATGTCTTTGAAAACACTTCTTAAGGAGGAAAGCATACGTCTTTCATCTGAGTGAAAACTGCATTCTATTCAGTTTTTAGTACTGTTTTGAATGGTTAGGCGATTCACTTTTAGGGAAGCGTTAGTTTGCATTCTGTATACTTAATACTTTAACAGTTAACCTCGTGTCTTGCGTTTGACAGAAATTCCAGTGAAATCACGTTTAAAACCGAACGTCAGTAAAAAGGCTTTGTAGAATCACTCTGTGAATGTCTTTGAAAACACTTCTTAAGAAGGAAAGCATACGGCTTTCATCTGAGTGAAAACTGCATTCTATTCAGTTTTTAGTACTGTGTTGAATGGTTAGGCGATTCACTTGTAGGGAAGCGTTTGTTTGCATTCTGTATACTCAATTCTTTAACAGCAAACCTCGTGTCTTGCCTTTGACAGAAATTCCAGTGAAATCACGTTTAAAACCGAACCTCAGTAAAAAGGCTTCGTAGAATCACTTTGTGAATGTCTTTGAAAACACTTCTTAAGAAGTAAAGCATACGTCTTTCATCTGAGTGAAAACTGCATTCTATTCAGTTTTTAGTACTGTTTTGAATGGTTAGGCGATTCACTTGTAGGGAAGCGTTTGTTTGCATTCTGTATACTCAATTCTTTAACAGCAAATCTCGTGTCTTGCGTTTGACAGAAATTCCAGTGAAATCACGTATAAAGCCAACGTCAGTAAAAAGGCTTTGTAGAATCACTCTGTGAATGTCTTTGAAAACACTTCTTAAGAAGGAATGCATACGTCTTTCATCTGAGTGAAAACTGCATTCTATTCTGTTATTAGTACTGTTTTGAATGGTTAGGCGATTCACTTGTAGGGAAGCGTTTGTTTACATTCTGTATACTCAATTCTTTAACAGCAAACCTCGTGTCTTGCGTTTGACAGAAATTCCAGTGAAATCACATTTAAAACCGAACGTCAGTAAAAAGGCTTCCTAGAATCACTCTGTGAATGTCTTTGAAAACACTTCTTAAGAAGGAAAGCATACGTCTTTCATCTGAGTGAAAACTGCATTCTATTCAGTTTTTAGTACTGTTTTGAATGGTTAGGCGATTCACTTGTAGGGAAGCGTTTGTTTTCATTCTGTATACTCAATTCTTTAACAGCAAACCTCTTGTCTTGCGTTTGACAGAAATTCCAGTGAAATCACTTATAAAACCGAACGTCACTAAAAAGGCTTCGTAGAATCGCTCTGTGAATGTCTTTGAAAACACTTCTTAAGAAGGAAAGCATACGTCTTTCATCTGAGTGAAAACTGCATTCTATTCAGTTTTTAGTACTGTTTTGAATGGTGTGGCGATTCACTTGTAGGGAAGCATTTGTTTGCATTCTGTATACTCAATTCTTTAACAGTAAACCTAAGTCTTGCGTTTGACAGAAATTCCAGTGAAATCACGTTTAAAACCGATCGTCAGTAAAAAGGCTTTGTAGAATCACTCTGTGAATATCTTTGAAAACACTTCTTAAGAAGGAAAGCATACGTCTTTCATCTGAGTGAAAACTGCATTCTATTCAGTTTTTAGTACTGTGTTGAATGGTTAGGCGATTCACTTGTAGGGAAGCATTTGTTTGCATTCTGTATACTCAATTCTTTAACAGCAAACCTCGTGTCTTGCGTTTGACAGAAATTCCAGTGAAATCACATTTAAAACCGAACGTCAGTAAAAAGGATTCATAGAATCACTCTGTGAATGTCTTTGAAAACACTTCTTAAGAAGGAAAGCATACGTCTTTCATCTGAGTGAAAACTGCATTCTATTCAGTTTTTAGTACTGTGTTGAATGGTTAGGCGATTCACTTGCAGGGAAGCGTTTGTTTGCATTCTGTATACTGAATTCTTTAACAGCAAATCTCGTGTCTTGCGTTTGACAGAAATTCCAGTGAAATCACATTTAAAACCGAACGTCAGTAAAAAGGCTTCCTAGAATCACTCTGTGAATGTCTTTGAAAACACTTCTTAAGAAGGAAAGCATACGTCTTTCATCTGAGTGAAAACTGCATTCTATTCAGTTTTTAGTACTGTTTTGAATGGTTAGGCGATTCACTTGTAGGGAAGCGTTTGTTTGCATTCTGTATACTCAATTCTTTAACAGCAAACCTCGTGCCTTGCGTTTGACAGAAATTCCAGTGAAATCACGTTGAAAACAGAACGTCAGTAAAAAGGCTTCGTAGAATCACTCTGTGAATGTCTTTGAAAACACTTCTTAAGGAGGAAAGCATACGTCTTTCATCTGAGTGAAAACTGCATTCTATTCAGTTTTTAGTACTGTTTTGAATGGTTAGGCGATTCACTTGTAGGGAAGCGTTTGTTTGCATTCTGTATACTCAATACTTTAACAGTAAACCTATGTCTTGCGTTTGACAGAAATTACAGTGAAATCACGTTTAAAACCGATCGTCAGTAAAAAGGCTTTGTAGAATCACTCTGTGAATGTCTTTGAAAACACTTCTTAAGAAGGAAAACATACGTCTTTCATCTGAGTGAAAACTGCATTCTATTCAGTTTTTAGTACTGTGTTGAATGGTTAGGCGATTCACTTGTAGGGAAGCGTTTGTTTGCATTCTGTATACTCAATTCTTTAACAGCAAACCTTGTGTCTTGCATTTGACAGAAATTCCAGTGAAATCACCATTAAAACCGAACGTCAGTAAAAAGGCTTCGTAGAATCACTCTGTGAATGTCTTTTAAAACACTTCTTAAGAAGGAAAGCATACGTCTTTCATCTGAGTGAAAACTGCATTCTATTCAGTTTTTAGTACTGTTTTGAATGGTTAGGCGATTCACTTGTAGGGAAGCGTTTGTTTGCATTCTGTATACTCAATTCTTTAACAGCAAACCTCGTGTCTTGCGTTTGACAGAAATTCCAGTGAAATCACGTTTAAAACCGAACGTCAGTAAAAAGGATTCATAGAATCACTCTGTGAATGTCTTTGAAAACACTTCTTAAGAAGGAAAGCATACGTCTTTCATCTGAGTGAAAACTGCATTCTATTCAGTTTTTAGTACTGTGTTGAATGGTTAGGCGATTCACTTGTATTGAAGCATTTGTTTGCATTCTGTATACTCAATTCTTTAACAGCAAACCTCGTGTCTTGCGTTTGACAGAAATTCCAGTGAAATCACATTTAAAACCGAACGTCAGTAAAAAGGCTTCATAGAATCACTTTGTGAATGTCTTTGAAAACACTTCTTAAGAAGGAAAGCATACGTCTTTCATCTGAGTGAAAACTGCATTCTATTCAGTTTTTAGTACTGTTTTGAATGGTTAGGAGATTCACTTGTAGGGAAGCGTTTGTTTGCATTCTCTATACTCAATTCTTTAACAGCAAACCTCGTGTCTTGCGTTTGACAGAAATTCCAGTGAAATCACGTTTAAAACCGAATGTCAGTAAAAAGGATTCGTAGAATCACTCTGTGAATGTCTTTGAAAACACTTCTTAAGAAGGAAAGCATATGTCTTTCATCTGAGTGAAAACTGCATTCTATTCAGTTTTTAGTACTGTGTTGAATGGTTAGGCGATTCACTTGTAGGGAAGCGTTTGTTTGCATTCTGTATACTGAATTCTTTAACAGCAAATCTCGTGTCTTGCGTTTGACAGAAATTACAGTGAAATCACGTATAAAGCCAACGTCAGTAAAAAGGCTTTGTAGAATCACTCTGTGAATGTCTTTGAAAAGACTTCTTAAGAAGGAAAGCATACGTCTTTCATCTGAGTGAAAACTGCATTCTATTCAGTTATTAGTACTGTTTTGAATGGTTAGGCGATTCACTTGTAGGGAAGCGTTTGTTTACATTCTGTATACTCAATTCTTTAACAGCAAACCTCGTGTCTTGCGTTTGACAGAAATTCCAGTGAAATCACATTTAAAACCGAACGTCAGTAAAAAGACTTCGTAGAATCACTCTGTGAATGTCTTTGAAAACACTTATTAAGAAGGAAAGCACACGTCTTTCATCTGAGTGAAAACTGCATTCTATTCAGTTTTTAGTACTGTTTTGAATGGTTAGGCGATTCACTTGTAGGGAAGCGTTTGTTTGCATTCTGTATACTCAATTCTTTAACAGCAAACCTCGTGTCTTGCGTTTTACAGAAATTCCAGTGAAATCACGTTTAAAACCGAACGTCATTAAAAAGGCTTCGTAGAATCACTCTGTGAATATCTTTGAAAACACTTCTTAAGAAGGAAAGCATACGTCTTTCATCTGAGTGAAAACTGCATTCTATTCAGTTGTAGTACTGTGTTGAATGGTTAGGCGATTCACTTGTAGGGAAGCGTTTGTTTGCATTCTGTATACTCAATTCTTTAACAGCAAACCTCGTGTCTTGCTTTTGACAAAAATTCCAGTGAAATCACGTTTAAAACCGAACGTCAGTAAAAAGGCTTCGTAGAATCACTCTGTGAATGTCTTTGAAAACACTTCTTAAGAAGGAAAGCATACGTCTTTCATCTGAGTGAAAACTGCATTCTATTCAGTTTTTAGTACTGTGTTGAATGGTTAGGCGATTCACATGTAGTGAAGCGTTTGTTTGCATTCTGTATACTCAATTCTTTAACAGCAAACCTTGTGTCTTGCGTTTGACAGAAATTCCAGTGAAATCACGTTTAAAACCGAATGTCAGTAAAAAGGCTTCGTAGAATCACTCTGTGAATGTATTTGAAAACACTTCTTAAGAAGGAAAGCATACATCTTTCATCTGAGTGAAAACTGCATTCTATTCAGTTTTTAGTACTGTGTTGAATGGTTAGGCGATTCACTTGTAGGGAAGCGTTTGTTTGCATTCTGTATACTCAATTCTTTAACAGCAAACCTCGTGTCTTGTGTTTGACAGAAATTCCAGTGAAATCACTTTTAAAACTGAACGTCAGTAAAAAGGCTTCGTAGAATCACTCTGTGAATGTCTTTGAAAACACTTCTTAAGGAGGAAAGCATACGTCTTTCATCTGAGTGAAAACTGCATTCTATTCAGTTTTTAGTACTGTTTTGAATGGTTAGGCGATTCACTTTTAGGGAAGCGTTAGTTTGCATTCTGTATACTTAATACTTTAACAGTTAACCTCGTGTCTTGCGTTTGACAGAAATTCCAGTGAAATCACGTTTAAAACCGAACGTCAGTAAAAAGGCTTTGTAGAATCACTCTGTGAATGTCTTTGAAAACACTTCTTAAGAAGGAAAGCATACGGCTTTCATCTGAGTGAAAACTGCATTCTATTCAGTTTTTAGTACTGTGTTGAATGGTTAGGCGATTCACTTGTAGGGAAGCGTTTGTTTGCATTCTGTATACTCAATTCTTTAACAGCAAACCTCGTGTCTTGCCTTTGACAGAAATTCCAGTGAAATCACGTTTAAAACCGAACCTCAGTAAAAAGGCTTCGTAGAATCACTTTGTGAATGTCTTTGAAAACACTTCTTAAGAAGTAAAGCATACGTCTTTCATCTGAGTGAAAACTGCATTCTATTCAGTTTTTAGTACTGTTTTGAATGGTTAGGCGATTCACTTGTAGGGAAGCGTTTGTTTGCATTCTGTATACTCAATTCTTTAACAGCAAATCTCGTGTCTTGCGTTTGACAGAAATTCCAGTGAAATCACGTATAAAGCCAACGTCAGTAAAAAGGCTTTGTAGAATCACTCTGTGAATGTCTTTGAAAACACTTCTTAAGAAGGAATGCATACGTCTTTCATCTGAGTGAAAACTGCATTCTATTCTGTTATTAGTACTGTTTTGAATGGTTAGGCGATTCACTTGTAGGGAAGCGTTTGTTTACATTCTGTATACTCAATTCTTTAACAGCAAACCTCGTGTCTTGCGTTTGACAGAAATTCCAGTGAAATCACATTTAAAACCGAACGTCAGTAAAAAGGCTTCCTAGAATCACTCTGTGAATGTCTTTGAAAACACTTCTTAAGAAGGAAAGCATACGTCTTTCATCTGAGTGAAAACTGCATTCTATTCAGTTTTTAGTACTGTTTTGAATGGTTAGGCGATTCACTTGTAGGGAAGCGTTTGTTTTCATTCTGTATACTCAATTCTTTAACAGCAAACCTCTTGTCTTGCGTTTGACAGAAATTCCAGTGAAATCACTTATAAAACCGAACGTCACTAAAAAGGCTTCGTAGAATCGCTCTGTGAATGTCTTTGAAAACACTTCTTAAGAAGGAAAGCATACGTCTTTCATCTGAGTGAAAACTGCATTCTATTCAGTTTTTAGTACTGTTTTGAATGGTTAGGCGATTCACTTGTAGGGAAGCATTTGTTTGCATTCTGTATACTCAATTCTTTAACAGCAAACCCCGTGTCTTGCGTTTGACAGAAATTCCAGTGAAATCACGTTGAAAACCGAACGTCAGTAAAAAGGCTTCGTAGAATCACTCTGTGAATGTCTTTGAAAACACTTCTTAAGGAGGAAAGCATACGTCTTTCATCTGAGTGAAAACTGCATTCTATTCAGTTTTTAGTACTGTTTTGAATGGTTAGGCGATTCACTTGTAGGTAAGCGTTTGTTTGCATTCTGTATACTCAATACTTTAACAGTAAACCTAAGTCTTGCGTTTGACAGAAATTCCAGTGAAATCACGTTTAAAACCGATCGTCAGTAAAAAGGCTTTGTAGAATCACTCTGTGAATATCTTTGAAAACACTTCTTAAGAAGGAAAGCATACGTCTTTCATCTGAGTGAAAACTGCATTCTATTCAGTTTTTAGTACTGTGTTGAATGGTTAGGCGATTCACTTGTAGGGAAGCATTTGTTTGCATTCTGTATACTCAATTCTTTAACAGCAAACCTCGTGTCTTGCGTTTGACAGAAATTCCAGTGAAATCACATTTAAAACCGAACGTCAGTAAAAAGGATTCATAGAATCACTCTGTGAATGTCTTTGAAAACACTTCTTAAGAAGGAAAGCATACGTCTTTCATCTGAGTGAAAACTGCATTCTATTCAGTTTTTAGTACTGTGTTGAATGGTTAGGCGATTCACTTGCAGGGAAGCGTTTGTTTGCATTCTGTATACTGAATTCTTTAACAGCAAATCTCGTGTCTTGCGTTTGACAGAAATTCCAGTGAAATCACATTTAAAACCGAACGTCAGTAAAAAGGCTTCCTAGAATCACTCTGTGAATGTCTTTGAAAACACTTCTTAAGAAGGAAAGCATACGTCTTTCATCTGAGTGAAAACTGCATTCTATTCAGTTTTTAGTACTGTTTTGAATGGTTAGGCGATTCACTTGTAGGGAAGCGTTTGTTTGCATTCTGTATACTCAATTCTTTAACAGCAAACCTCGTGCCTTGCGTTTGACAGAAATTCCAGTGAAATCACGTTGAAAACAGAACGTCAGTAAAAAGGCTTCGTAGAATCACTCTGTGAATGTCTTTGAAAACACTTCTTAAGGAGGAAAGCATACGTCTTTCATCTGAGTGAAAACTGCATTCTATTCAGTTTTTAGTACTGTTTTGAATGGTTAGGCGATTCACTTGTAGGGAAGCGTTTGTTTGCATTCTGTATACTCAATACTTTAACAGTAAACCTATGTCTTGCGTTTGACAGAAATTACAGTGAAATCACGTTTAAAACCGATCGTCAGTAAAAAGGCTTTGTAGAATCACTCTGTGAATGTCTTTGAAAACACTTCTTAAGAAGGAAAACATACGTCTTTCATCTGAGTGAAAACTGCATTCTATTCAGTTTTTAGTACTGTGTTGAATGGTTAGGCGATTCACTTGTAGGGAAGCGTTTGTTTGCATTCTGTATACTCAATTCTTTAACAGCAAACCTTGTGTCTTGCATTTGACAGAAATTCCAGTGAAATCACCATTAAAACCGAACGTCAGTAAAAAGGCTTCGTAGAATCACTCTGTGAATGTCTTTTAAAACACTTCTTAAGAAGGAAAGCATACGTCTTTCATCTGAGTGAAAACTGCATTCTATTCAGTTTTTAGTACTGTTTTGAATGGTTAGGCGATTCACTTGTAGGGAAGCGTTTGTTTGCATTCTGTATACTCAATTCTTTAACAGCAAACCTCGTGTCTTGCGTTTGACAGAAATTCCAGTGAAATCACGTTTAAAACCGAACGTCAGTAAAAAGGATTCATAGAATCACTCTGTGAATGTCTTTGAAAACACTTCTTAAGAAGGAAAGCATAAGTCTTTCATCTGAGTGAAAACTGCATTCTATTCAGTTTTTAGTACTGTGTTGAATGGTTAGGCGATTCACTTGTATTGAAGCATTTGTTTGCATTCTGTATACTCAATTCTTTAACAGCAAACCTCGTGTCTTGCGTTTGACAGAAATTCCAGTGAAATCACATTTAAAACCGAACGTCAGTAAAAAGGCTTCATAGAATCACTTTGTGAATGTCTTTGAAAACACTTCTTAAGAAGGAAAGCATACGTCTTTCATCTGAGTGAAAACTGCATTCTATTCAGTTTTTAGTACTGTTTTGAATGGTTAGGAGATTCACTTGTAGGGAAGCGTTTGTTTGCATTCTCTATACTCAATTCTTTAACAGCAAACCTCGTGTCTTGCGTTTGACAGAAATTCCAGTGAAATCACGTTTAAAACCGAACGTCAGTAAAAAGGATTCGTAGAATCACTCTGTGAATGTCTTTGAAAACACTTCTTAAGAAGGAAAGCATATGTCTTTCATCTGAGTGAAAACTGCATTCTATTCAGTTTTTAGTACTGTGTTGAATGGTTAGGCGATTCACTTGTAGGGAAGCGTTTGTTTGCATTCTGTATACTGAATTCTTTAACAGCAAATCTCGTGTCTTGCGTTTGACAGAAATTACAGTGAAATCACGTATAAAGCCAACGTCAGTAAAAAGGCTTTGTAGAATCACTCTGTGAATGTCTTTGAAAAGACTTCTTAAGAAGGAAAGCATACGTCTTTCATCTGAGTGAAAACTGCATTCTATTCAGTTATTAGTACTGTTTTGAATGGTTAGGCGATTCACTTGTAGGGAAGCGTTTGTTTACATTCTGTATACTCAATTCTTTAACAGCAAACCTCGTGTCTTGCGTTTGACAGAAATTCCAGTGAAATCACATTTAAAACCGAACGTCAGTAAAAAGGCTTCCTAGAATCACTCTGTGAATGTCTTTGAAAACACTTCTTAAGAAGGAAAGCATACGTCTTTCATCTGAGTGAAAACTGCATTCTATTCAGTTTTTAGTACTGTTTTGAATGGTTAGGCGATTCACTTGTAGGGAAGCGTTTGTTTGCATTCTCTATACTCAATTCTTTAACAGCAAACCTCGTGTCTTCCGTTTGACAGAAATTCCAGTGAAATCACTTATAAAACCGAACGTCAGTAAAAAGGCTTCGTAGAATCGCTCTGTGAATATCTTTGAAAACACTTCTTAAGAAGGAAAGCATACGTCTTTCATCTGAGTGAAAACTGCATTCTATTCAGTTTTTAGTACTGTTTTGAATGGTTAGGCGATTCACTTGTAGGGAAGCGTTTGTTTGCATTCTGTATACTCAATTCTTTAACAGCAAAACTCGTGTCTTGCGTTTGACAGAAATTCCAGTGAAATCACGTTTAAAACCGAAAGTCAGTAAAAAGACTTCATAGAATCACTCTGTGAATGTCTTTGAAAACACTTCTTAAGAAGGAAAGCATACGTCTTTCATCTGAGTGAAAACTGCATTCTATTCAGTTTTTAGTACTGTTTTGAATGGTTAGGCGATTCACTTGTAGGGAAGCGTTTGTTTGCATTCTGTATACTCAATTCTTTAACAGCAAACCTCGTGTCTTGCTTTTGACAAAAATTCCAGTGAAATCACGTTTAAAACCGAACGTCAGTAAAAAGGCTTCGTAGAATCACTCTGTGAATGTCTTTGAAAACACTTCTTAAGAAGGAAAGCATACGTCTTTCATCTGAGTGAAAACTGCATTCTATTCAGTTTTTAGTACTGTGTTGAATGGTTAGGCGATTCACTTGTAGGGAAGCGTTTGTTTGCATTCTGTATACTCAATTCTTTAACAGCAAACCTCGTGTCTTGCTTTTGACAGAAATTCCAGTGAAATCACGTTTAAAACCGAACGTCAGTAAAAAGGCTTCGTAGAATCACTCTGTGAATGTCTTTGAAAACACTTCTTAAGAAGGAAAGCATACATCTTTCATCTGAGTGAAAACTGCATTCTATTCAGTTTTTAGTACTGTTTTGAATGGTTAGGCGATTCACTTGTAGGGAAGCGTTTGTTTGCATTCTGTATACTCAATTCTTTAACAGCAAACCTTGTGTCTTGCATTTGACAGAATTTCCAGTGAAATCACCTTTAAAACCGAATGTCAGTAAAAAGGCTTCCTAGAATCACTCTGTGAATGTCTTTGAAAACACTTCTTAAGAAGGAAAGCATACGTCTTTCATCTGAGTGAAAACTGCATTCTATTCAGTTTTTAGTACTGTGTTGAACGGTTAGGCGATTCACATGTAGGGAAGCATTTGTTTGCATTCTGTATACTCAATACTTTAACAGTAAACCTATGTCTTGCGTTTGACAGAAATTCCAGTGAAATCACGTTTAAAACCGAACGTCAGTAAAAAGGCTTCGTAGAATCACTCTGTGAATGTCTTTGAAAACACTTCTTAAGAAGGAAAACATACGTCTTTCATCTGAGTGAAAACTGTATTCTATTCAGTTTTTAGTACTGTGTTGAATGGTTAGGCGATTCACTTGTATTGAAGCGTTTGTTTGCATTCTGTATACTCAATTCTTTAACAGCAAACCTCGTGTCTTGCGTTTGACAGAAATTCCAGTGAAATCACGTTGAAAACCGAACATCAGTAAAAAGGCTTCGTAGAATCACTCTGTGAATGTCTTTGAAAACACTTCTTAAGAAGGAAAGCATACGTCTTTCATCTGAGTGAAAACTGCATTCTATTCAGTTTTTAGTACTGTGTTGAATGGTTAGGCGATTCACTTGTAGGGAAGCGTTTGTTTGCATTCTGTATACTCAATTCTTTAACAGCAAATCTCGTGTCTTGCGTTTGACAGAAATTCCAGTGAAATCACGTATAAAGGCAACGTCAGTAAAAAGGCTTTGTAGAATCACTCTGTGAATGTCTTTGAAAACACTTCTTAAGAAGGAAAGCATACATCTTTCATCTGAGTGAAAACTGCATTCTATTCTGTTATTAGTACTGTTTTGAATGGTTAGGCGATTCACTTGTAGGGAAGCGTTTGTTTACATTCTGTATACTCAATTCTTTAACAGCAAACCTCGTGTCTTGCGTTTGACAGAAATTCCAGTGAAATCACATTTAAAACCGAACATCAGTAAAAAGGCTTCCTAGAATCACTCTGTGAATGTCTTTGAAAACACTTCTTAAGAAGGAAAGCATACGTCTTTCATCTGAGTGAAAACTGCATTCTATTCAGTTTTTAGTACTGTTTTGAATGGTTAGGCGATTCACTTGTAGGGAAGCGTTTGTTTGCATTCTGTATACTCAATTCTTTAACAGCAAACCTCGTGTCTTGCGTTTGACAGAAATTCCAGTGAAATCACGTTTAAAACCGAACGTCAGTAAAAAGGCTTCTTAGAATCACTCTGTGAATGTCTTTGAAAACACTTGTCAAGAAGGAAAGCATACGTCTTTCATCTGAGTGAAAACTGCATTCTATTCAGTTTTTAGTACTGTGTTGAATGGTTAGGCGATTCACATGTAGGGAAGCATTTGTTTGCATTCTGTATACTCAATACTTTAACAGTAAACCTATGTCTTGCGTTTGACAGAAATTCCAGTGAAATCACGTTTAAAACCGAACGTCAGTAAAAAGGCTTCGTAGAATCACTCTGTGAATGTCTTTGAAAACACTTCTTAAGAAGGAAAACATACGTCTTTCATCTGAGTGAAAACTGCATTCTATTCAGTTTTTAGTACTGTGTTGAATGGTTAGGCGATTCACTTGTATTGAAGCGTTTGTTTGCATTCTGTATACTCAATTCTTTAACAGCAAACCTCGTGTCTTGCGTTTGACAGAAATTCCAGTGAAATCACGTTGAAAACCGAACATCAGTAAAAAGGCTTCGTAGAATCACTCTGTGAATGTCTTTGAAAACACTTCTTAAGAAGGAAAGCATACGTCTTTCATCTGAGTGAAAACTGCATTCTATTCAGTTTTTAGTACTGTGTTGAATGGTTAGGCGATTCACTTGTAGGGAAGCGTTTGTTTGCATTCTGTATACTCAATTCTTTAACAGCAAATCTCGTGTCTTGCGTTTGACAGAAATTCCAGTGAAATCACGTATAAAGGCAACGTCAGTAAAAAGGCTTTGTAGAATCACTCTGTGAATGTCTTTGAAAACACTTCTTAAGAAGGAAAGCATACATCTTTCATCTGAGTGAAAACTGCATTCTATTCTGTTATTAGTACTGTTTTGAATGGTTAGGCGATTCACTTGTAGGGAAGCGTTTGTTTACATTCTGTATACTCAATTCTTTAACAGCAAACCTCGTGTCTTGCGTTTGACAGAAATTCCAGTGAAATCACATTTAAAACCGAACATCAGTAAAAAGGCTTCCTAGAATCACTCTGTGAATGTCTTTGAAAACACTTCTTAAGAAGGAAAGCATACGTCTTTCATCTGAGTGAAAACTGCATTCTATTCAGTTTTTAGTACTGTTTTGAATGGTTAGGCGATTCACTTGTAGGGAAGCGTTTGTTTGCATTCTGTATACTCAATTCTTTAACAGCAAACCTCGTGTCTTGCGTTTGACAGAAATTCCAGTGAAATCACGTTTAAAACCGAACGTCAGGAAAAAAGGCTTCGTAGAATCACTTTGTGAATGTCTTTGAAAACACTTCTTAAGAAGGAAAGCATACGTCTTTCATCTGAGTGAAAACTGCATTCTATTCAGTTTTTAGTACTGTGTTGAATGGTTAGGCGATTCACTTGTAGGGAAGCGTTTGTTTGCATTCTGTATACTCAATTCTTTAACAGCAAACCTCGTGTCTTGTGTTTGACAGAAATTCCAGTGAAATCACGTTTAAAACCGAACGTCAGTAAAAAGGCTTCGTAGAATCACTCTGTGAATGTCTTTGAAAACACTTCTTAAGGAGGAAAGCATACATCTTTCATCTGAGTGAAAACTGCATTCTATTCAGTTTTTAGTACTGTTTTGAATGGTTAGGCGATTCACTTGTAGGGAAGCGTTTGTTTGCATTCTGTATACTCAATACTTTAACAGTAAACCTATGTCTTGCGTTTGACAGAAATTCCAGTGAAATCACGTTTAAAACCGAACGTCAGTAAAAAGGCTTCGTAGAATCACTCTGTGAATGTCTTTGAAAACACTTCTTAAGAAGGAAAGCATACGTCTTTCATCTGAGTGAAAACTGCATTCTATTCAGTTTTTAGTACTGTGTTGAATGGTTAGGCGATTCACTTGTATTGAAGCGTTTGTTTGCATTCTGTATACTCAATTCTTTAACAGCAAACCTCGTGTCTTGCGTTTGACAGAAATTCCAGTGAAATCACGTTGAAAACCGAACATCAGTAAAAAGGCTTCGTAGAATCACTCTGTGAATGTCTTTGAAAACACTTCTTAAGAAGGAAAGCATACGTCTTTCATCTGAGTGAAAACTGCATTCTATTCAGTTTTTAGTACTGTGTTGAATGGTTAGGCGATTCACTTGTAGGGAAGCGTTTGTTTGCATTCTGTATACTCAATTCTTTAACAGCAAATCTCGTGTCTTGCGTTTGACAGAAATTCCAGTGAAATCACGTATAAAGGCAACGTCAGTAAAAAGGCTTTGTAGAATCACTCTGTGAATGTCTTTGAAAACACTTCTTAAGAAGGAAAGCATACATCTTTCATCTGAGTGAAAACTGCATTCTATTCTGTTATTAGTACTGTTTTGAATGGTTAGGCGATTCACTTGTAGGGAAGCGTTTAATTACATTCTGTATACTCAATTCTTTAACAGCAAACCTCGTGTCTTGCGTTTGACAGAAATTCCAGTGAAATCACATTTAAAACCGAACATCAGTAAAAAGGCTTCCTAGAATCACTCTGTGAATGTCTTTGAAAACACTTCTTAAGAAGGAAAGCATACGTCTTTCATCTGAGTGAAAACTGCATTCTATTCAGTTTTTAGTACTGTTTTGAATGGTTAGGCGATTCACTTGTAGGGAAGCGTTTGTTTGCATTCTGTATACTCAATTCTTTAACAGCAAACCTCGTGTCTTGCGTTTGACAGAAATTCCAGTGAAATCACGTTTAAAACCGAACGTCAGGAAAAAAGGCTTCGTAGAATCACTTTGTGAATGTCTTTGAAAACACTTCTTAAGAAGGAAAGCATACGTCTTTCATCTGAGTGAAAACTGCATTCTATTCAGTTTTTAGTACTGTGTTGAATGGTTAGGCGATTCACTTGTAGGGAAGCGTTTGTTTGCATTCTGTATACTCAATTCTTTAACAGCAAACCTCGTGTCTTGTGTTTGACAGAAATTCCAGTGAAATCACGTTTAAAACCGAACGTCAGTAAAAAGGCTTCGTAGAATCACTCTGTGAATGTCTTTGAAAACACTTCTTAAGGAGGAAAGCATACATCTTTCATCTGAGTGAAAACTGCATTCTATTCAGTTTTTAGTACTGTTTTGAATGGTTAGGCGATTCACTTGTAGGGAAGCGTTTGTTTGCATTCTGTATACTCAATTCTTTAACAGCAAACCTTGTGTCTTGCATTTGACAGAAATTCCAGTGAAATCACCATTAAAACCGAACGTCAGTAAAAAGGCTTCGTAGAATCACTCTGTGAATGTCTTTTAAAACACTTCTTAAGAAGGAAAGCATACGTCTTTCATCTGAGTGAAAACTGCATTCTATTCAGTTTTTAGTACTGTTTTGAATGGTTAGGCGATTCACTTGTAGGGAAGCGTTTGTTTGCATTCTGTATACTCAATTCTTTAACAGCAAACCTCGTGTCTTGCGTTTGACAGAAATTCCAGTGAAATCACGTTTAAAACCGAACGTCAGTAAAAAGGATTCATAGAATCACTCTGTGAATGTCTTTGAAAACACTTCTTAAGAAGGAAAGCATACGTCTTTCATCTGAGTGAAAACTGCATTCTATTCAGTTTTTAGTACTGTGTTGAATGGTTAGGCGATTCACTTGTATTGAAGCATTTGTTTGCATTCTGTATACTCAATTCTTTAACAGCAAACCTCGTGTCTTGCGTTTGACAGAAATTCCAGTGAAATCACATTTAAAACCGAACGTCAGTAAAAAGGCTTCATAGAATCACTTTGTGAATGTCTTTGAAAACACTTCTTAAGAAGGAAAGCATACGTCTTTCATCTGAGTGAAAACTGCATTCTATTCAGTTTTTAGTACTGTTTTGAATGGTTAGGAGATTCACTTGTAGGGAAGCGTTTGTTTGCATTCTCTATACTCAATTCTTTAACAGCAAACCTCGTGTCTTGCGTTTGACAGAAATTCCAGTGAAATCACGTTTAAAACCGAATGTCAGTAAAAAGGATTCGTAGAATCACTCTGTGAATGTCTTTGAAAACACTTCTTAAGAAGGAAAGCATATGTCTTTCATCTGAGTGAAAACTGCATTCTATTCAGTTTTTAGTACTGTGTTGAATGGTTAGGCGATTCACTTGCAGGGAAGCGTTTGTTTGCATTCTGTATACTGAATTCTTTAACAGCAAATCTCGTGTCTTGCGTTTGACAGAAATTACAGTGAAATCACGTATAAAGCCAACGTCAGTAAAAAGGCTTTGTAGAATCACTCTGTGAATGTCTTTGAAAAGACTTCTTAAGAAGGAAAGCATACGTCTTTCATCTGAGTGAAAACTGCATTCTATTCTGTTATTAGTACTGTTTTGAATGGTTAGGCGATTCACTTGTAGGGAAGCGTTTGTTTACATTCTGTATACTCAATTCTTTAACAGCAAACCTCGTGTCTTGCGTTTGACAGAAATTCCAGTGAAATCACATTTAAAACCGAACGTCAGTAAAAAGGCTTCCTAGAATCACTCTGTGAATGTGTTTGAAAACACTTCTTAAGAAGGAAAGCATATGTCTTTCATCTGAGTGAAAACTGCATTCTATTCAGTTTTTAGTACTGTTTTGAATGGTTAGGCGATTCACTTGTAGGGAAGCGTTTGTTTGCATTCTCTATACTCAATTCTTTAACAGCAAACCTCGTGTCTTGCGTTTGACAGAAATTCCAGTGAAATCACTTATAAAACCGAACGTCAGTAAAAAGGCTTCGTAGAATCGCTCTGTGAATATCTTTGAAAACACTTCTTAAGAAGGAAAGCATACGTCTTTCATCTGAGTGAAAACTGCATTCTATTCAGTTTTTAGTACTGTTTTGAATGGTTAGGCGATTCACTTGTAGGGAAGCGTTTGTTTGCATTCTGTATACTCAATTCTTTAACAGCAAAACTCGTGTCTTGCGTTTGACAGAAATTCCAGTGAAATCACGTTTAAAACCGAAAGTCAGTAAAAAGACTTCATAGAATCACTCTGTGAATGTCTTTGAAAACACTTCTTAAGAAGGAAAGCATACGTCTTTCATCTGAGTGAAAACTGCATTCTATTCAGTTTTTAGTACTGTTTTGAATGGTTAGGCGATTCACTTGTAGGGAAGCGTTTGTTTGCATTCTGTATACTCAATTCTTTAACAGCAAACCTCGTGTCTTGCTTTTGACAAAAATTCCAGTGAAATCACGTTTAAAACCGAACGTCAGTAAAAAGGCTTCGTAGAATCACTCTGTGAATGTCTTTGAAAACACTTCTTAAGAAGGAAAGCATACGTCTTTCATCTGAGTGAAAACTGCATTCTATTCAGTTTTTAGTACTGTGTTGAATGGTTAGGCGATTCACTTGTAGGGAAGCGTTTGTTTGCATTCTGTATACTCAATTCTTTAACAGCAAACCTCGTGTCTTGCTTTTGACAGAAATTCCAGTGAAATCACGTTTAAAACCGAACGTCAGTAAAAAGGCTTCGTAGAATCACTCTGTGAATGTCTTTGAAAACACTTCTTAAGAAGGAAAGCATACATCTTTCATCTGAGTGAAAACTGCATTCTATTCAGTTTTTAGTACTGTTTTGAATGGTTAGGCGATTCACTTGTAGGGAAGCGTTTGTTTGCATTCTGTATACTCAATTCTTTAACAGCAAACCTTGTGTCTTGCATTTGACAGAATTTCCAGTGAAATCACCTTTAAAACCGAATGTCAGTAAAAAGGCTTCCTAGAATCACTCTGTGAATGTCTTTGAAAACACTTCTTAAGAAGGAAAGCATACGTCTTTCATCTGAGTGAAAACTGCATTCTATTCAGTTTTTAGTACTGTGTTGAACGGTTAGGCGATTCACTTATAGGGAAGCGTTTGTTTGCATTCTGTATACTCAATTCTTTAACAGCAAACCTCCTGTCTTGCCTTTGACAGAAATTCCAGTGAAATCACCTTTAAAACCGAACGTCAGTAAAAAGGCTTCGTAGAATCACTCTGTGAATGTCTTTGAAAACACTTCTTAAGAAGGAAAGCATACGTCTTTCATCTAAGTGAAAACTGCAATCTATTCAGTTTTTAGTACTGTTTTGAATGGTTAGGCGATTCACTTGTAGGGAAGCGTTTGTTTGCATTCTGTATACTCAATTCTTTAACAGCAAACCTCGTGTCTTGCGTTTGACAGAAATTCCAGTGAAATCACGTTTAAAACCGAACGTCAGTAAAAAGGCTTCTTAGAATCACTCTGTGAATGTCTTTGAAAACACTTGTCAAGAAGGAAAGCATACGTCTTTCATCTGAGTGAAAACTGCATTCTATTCAGTTTTTAGTACTGTGTTGAATGGTTAGGCGATTCACATGTAGGGAAGCATTTGTTTGCATTCTGTATACTCAATACTTTAACAGTAAACCTATGTCTTGCGTTTGACAGAAATTCCAGTGAAATCACGTTTAAAACCGAACGTCAGTAAAAAGGCTTCGTAGAATCACTCTGTGAATGTCTTTGAAAACACTTCTTAAGAAGGAAAGCATACGTCTTTCATCTGAGTGAAAACTGCATTCTATTCAGTTTTTAGTACTGTGTTGAATGGTTAGGCGATTCACTTGTATTGAAGCGTTTGTTTGCATTCTGTATACTCAATTCTTTAACAGCAAACCTCGTGTCTTGCGTTTGACAGAAATTCCAGTGAAATCACGTTGAAAACCGAACATCAGTAAAAAGGCTTCGTAGAATCACTCTGTGAATGTCTTTGAAAACACTTCTTAAGAAGGAAAGCATACGTCTTTCATCTGAGTGAAAACTGCATTCTATTCAGTTTTTAGTACTGTGTTGAATGGTTAGGCGATTCACTTGTAGGGAAGCGTTTGTTTGCATTCTGTATACTCAATTCTTTAACAGCAAATCTCGTGTCTTGCGTTTGACAGAAATTCCAGTGAAATCACGTATAAAGGCAACGTCAGTAAAAAGGCTTTGTAGAATCACTCTGTGAATGTCTTTGAAAACACTTCTTAAGAAGGAAAGCATACATCTTTCATCTGAGTGAAAACTGCATTCTATTCTGTTATTAGTACTGTTTTGAATGGTTAGGCGATTCACTTGTAGGGAAGCGTTTGTTTACATTCTGTATACTCAATTCTTTAACAGCAAACCTCGTGTCTTGCGTTTGACAGAAATTCCAGTGAAATCACATTTAAAACCGAACATCAGTAAAAAGGCTTCCTAGAATCACTCTGTGAATGTCTTTGAAAACACTTCTTAAGAAGGAAAGCATACGTCTTTCATCTGAGTGAAAACTGCATTCTATTCAGTTTTTAGTACTGTTTTGAATGGTTAGGCGATTCACTTGTAGGGAAGCGTTTGTTTGCATTCTGTATACTCAATTCTTTAACAGCAAACCTCGTGTCTTGCGTTTGACAGAAATTCCAGTGAAATCACGTTTAAAACCGAACGTCAGGAAAAAAGGCTTCGTAGAATCACTTTGTGAATGTCTTTGAAAACACTTCTTAAGAAGGAAAGCATACGTCTTTCATCTGAGTGAAAACTGCATTCTATTCAGTTTTTAGTACTGTGTTGAATGGTTAGGCGATTCACTTGTAGGGAAGCGTTTGTTTGCATTCTGTATACTCAATTCTTTAACAGCAAACCTCGTGTCTTGTGTTTGACAGAAATTCCAGTGAAATCACGTTTAAAACCGAACGTCAGTAAAAAGGCTTCGTAGAATCACTCTGTGAATGTCTTTGAAAACACTTCTTAAGGAGGAAAGCATACATCTTTCATCTGAGTGAAAACTGCATTCTATTCAGTTTTTAGTACTGTTTTGAATGGTTAGGCGATTCACTTGTAGGGAAGCGTTTGTTTGCATTCTGTATACTCAATTCTTTAACAGCAAACCTTGTGTCTTGCATTTGACAGAAATTCCAGTGAAATCACCTTTAAAACCGAATGTCAGTAAAAAGGCTTCCTAGAATCACTCTGTGAATGTCTGTGAAAACACTTCTTAAGAAGGAAAGCATACGTCTTTCATCTGAGTGAAAACTGCATTCTATTCAGTTTTTAGTACTGTGTTGAAAGGTTAGGCGATTCACTTATAGGGAAGCGTTTGTTTGCATTCTGTATACTCAATTCTTTAACAGCAAACCTCCTGTCTTGCCTTTGACAGAAATTCCAGTGAAATCACCTTTAAAACCGAACGTCAGTAAAAAGGCTTCGTAGAATCACTCTGTGAATATCTTTGAAAACACTTCTTAAGAAGGAAAGCATACGTCTTTCATCTAAGTGAAAACTGCATTCTATTCAGTTTTTAGTACTGTTTTGAATGGTTAGGCGATTCACTTGTAGGGAAGCGTTTGTTTGCATTCTGTATACTCAATTCTTTAACAACAAACCTCGTGTCTTGCGTTTGACAGAAATTCCAGTGAAATCACGTTTAAAACCGAACGTCAGTAAAAAGGCTTCTTAGAATCACTCTGTGAATGTCTTTGAAAACACTTCTCAAGAAGGAAAGCATACGTCTTTCATCTGAGTGAAAACTGCATTCTATTCAGTTTTTAGTACTGTGTTGAATGGTTAGGCGATTCACTTGTAGGGAAGCATTTGTTTGCATTCTGTATACTCAATACTTTAACAGTAAACCTATGTCTTGCGTTTGACAGAAATTCCAGTGAAATCACGTTTAAAACCGAACGTCAGTAAAAAGGCTTCGTAGAATCACTCTGTGAATGTCTTTGAAAACACTTCTTAAGAAGGAAAGCATACGTCTTTCATCTGAGTGAAAACTGCATTCTATTCAGTTTTTAGTACTGTGTTGAATGGTTAGGCGATTCACTTGTATTGAAGCGTTTGTTTGCATTCTGTATACTCAATTCTTTAACAGCAAACCTCGTGTCTTGCGTTTGACAGAAATTCCAGTGTAATCACGTTGAAAACCGAACGTCAGTAAAAAGGCTTCGTAGAATCACTCTGTGAATGTCTTTGAAAACACTTCTTAAGAAGGAAAGCATACGTCTTTCATCTGAGTGAAAACTGCATTCTATTCAGTTTTTAGTACTGTTTTGAATGGTTAGGCGATTCACTTGTAGGGAAGCGTTTGTTTGCATTCTGTATACTCAATTCTTTAACAGCAAACCTCGTGTCTTGCGTTTGACAGAAATTCCAGTGAAATCACATTTAAAACCGAACATCAGTAAAAAGGCTTCCTAGAATCACTCTGTGAATGTCTTTGAAAACACTTCTTAAGAAGGAAAGCATATGTCTTTCATCTGAGTGAAAACTGCATTCTATTCAGTTTTTAGTACTGTTTTGAATGGTTAGGCGATTCACTTGTAGGGAAGCGTTTGTTTGCATTCTGTATACTCAATTCTTTAACAGCAAACCTCGTGTCTTGCGTTTGACAGAAATTCCAGTGAAATCACTTATAAAACCGAACGTCAGTAAAAAGGCTTCGTAGAATCGCTCTGTGAATGTCTTTGAAAACACTTCTTAAGAAGGAAAGCATACGTCTTTCATCTGAGTGAAAACTGCATTCTATTCAGTTTTTAGTACTGTTTTGAATGGTTAGGCGATTCACTTGTAGGGAAGCGTTTGTTTGCATTCTGTATACTCAATTCTTTAACAGCAAACCTCGTGTCTTGCGTTTGACAGAAATTCCAGTGAAATCACGTTTAAAACCGAACGTCAGGAAAAAAGGCTTCGTAGAATCACTTTGTGAATGTCTTTGAAAACACTTCTTAAGAAGGAAAGCATACGTCTTTCATCTGAGTGAAAACTGCATTCTATTCAGTTTTTAGTACTGTGTTGAATGGTTAGGCGATTCACTTGTAGGGAAGCGTTTGTTTGCATTCTGTATACTCAATTCTTTAACAGCAAACCTCGTGTCTTGCCTTTGACAGAAATTCCAGTGAAATCACGTTTAAAACCGAACGTCAGTAAAAAGGATTCATAGAATCACTCTGTGAATGTCTTTGAAAACACTTCTTAAGACGGAAAGCATACGTCTTTCATCTGAGTGAAAACTGCATTCTATACAGTTTTTAGTACTGTGTTGAATGGTTAGGCGATTCACTTGTAGGGAAGCGTTTGTTTGCATTCTGTATACTCAATTCTTTAACAGCAAATCTCCTGTCTTGCGTTTGACAGAAATTCCAGTGAAATCACGTATATAGCCAACGTCAGTAAAAAGGCTTTGTAGAATCACTCTGTGAATGTCTTTGAAAACACTTCTTAAGAAGGAAAGCATATGTCTTTCATCTGAGTGAAAACTTCAATCTATTCAGTTTTTAGTACTGTTTTGAATGGTTAGGCGATTCACTTGTAGGGAAGCGTTTGTTTGCATTCTCTATACTCAATTCTTTAACAGCAAACCTCGTGTCTTGCGTTTGACAGATATTCCAGTGAAATCACTTATAAAACCGAACGTCAGTAAAAAGGCTTCGTAGAATCGCTCTGTGAATGTCTTTGAAAACACTTCTTAAGAAGGAAAGCATACGTCTTTCATCTGAGTGAAAACTGCATTCTATTCAGTTTTTAGTACTGTTTTGAATGGTTAGGCGATTCACTTGTAGGGAAGCGTTTGTTTGCATTCTGTATACTCAATTCTTTAACAGCAAACCTCGTGTCTTGCGTTTGACAGAAATTCCACTGAAATCACGTTTAAAACCGAACGTCAGTAAAAAGGCTTCGTAGAATCACTTTGTGAATGTCTTTGAAAACACTTCTTAAGAAGGAAAGCATACGTCTTTCATCTGAGTGAAAACTGCATTCTATTCAGTTTTTAGTACTGTTTTGAATGGTTAGGCGATTCACTTGTAGGGAAGCGTTTGTTTACATTCTGTATACTCAATACTTTAACAGTAAACCTATGTCTTGCGTTTGACAGAAATTCCAGTGAAATCACGATAAAACCGAACGTCAGTAAAAAGGCTTCGTAGAATCACTCTGTGAATGTCTTTGAAAACACTTCTTAAGAAGGAAAGCATACGGCTTTCATCTGAGTGAAAACTGCATTCTATTCAGTTTTTAGTACTGTGTTGAATGGTTAGGCGATTCACTTGTAGGGAAGCGTTTGTTTGCATTCTGTATACTCAATTCTTTAACAGCAAACCTTGTGTCTTGCATTTGACAGAAATTCCAGTGAAATCACCATTAAAACCGAACGTCAGTAAAAAGGCTTCGTAGAATCACTCTGTGAATGTCTTTGAAAACACTTCTTAAGAAGGAAAGCATACGTCTTTCATCTGAGTGAAAACTGCATTCTATTCAGTTTTTAGTACTGTGTTGAATGGTTAGGCGATTCACTTGCAGGGAAGCGTTTGTTTGCATTCTGTATACTGAATTCTTTAACAGCAAATCTCGTGTCTTGCGTTTGACAGAAATTACAGTGAAATCACGTATAAAGCCAACGTCAGTAAAAAGGCTTTGTAGAATCACTCTGTGAATGTCTTTGAAAAGACTTCTTAAGAAGGAAAGCATACGTCTTTCATCTGAGTGAAAACTGCATTCTATTCAGTTATTAGTACTGTTTTGAATGGTTAGGCGATTCACTTGTAGGGAAGCGTTTGTTTACATTCTGTATACTCAATTCTTTAACAGCAAACCTCGTGTCTTGCGTTTGACAGAAATTCCAGTGAAATCACATTTAAAACCGAACGTCAGTAAAAAGGCTTCCTAGAATCACTCTGTGAATGTCTTTGAAAACACTTCTTAAGAAGGAAAGCATACGTCTTTCATCTGAGTGAAAACTGCATTCTATTCAGTTTTTAGTACTGTTTTGAATGGTTAGGCGATTCACTTGTAGGGAAGCGTTTGTTTGCATTCTGTATACTCAATTCTTTAACAGCAAAACTCGTGTCTTGCGTTTGACAGAAATTCCAGTGAAATCACGTTTAAAACCGAAAGTCAGTAAAAAGACTTCATAGAATCACTCTGTGAATGTCTTTGAAAACACTTCTTAAGAAGGAAAGCATACGTCTTTCATCTGAGTGAAAACTGCATTCTATTCAGTTTTTAGTACTGTTTTGAATGGTTAGGCGATTCACTTGTAGGGAAGCGTTTGTTTGCATTCTGTATACTCAATTCTTTAACAGCAAACCTCGTGTCTTGCTTTTGACAAAAATTCCAGTGAAATCACGTTTAAAACCGAACGTCAGTAAAAAGGCTTCGTAGAATCACTCTGTGAATGTCTTTGAAAACACTTCTTAAGAAGGAAAGCATACGTCTTTCATCTGAGTGAAAACTGCATTCTATTCAGTTTTTAGTACTGTTTTGAATGGTTAGGCGATTCACTTGTAGGGAAGCGTTTGTTTGCATTCTGTATACTCAATTCTTTAACAGCAAACCTCGTGTCTTGCTTTTGACAGAAATTCCAGTGAAATCACGTTTAAAACCGAACGTCAGTAAAAAGGCTTCGTAGAATCACTCTGTGAATGTCTTTGAAAACACTTCTTAAGAAGGAAAGCATACATCTTTCATCTGAGTGAAAACTGCATTCTATACAGTTTTTAGTACTGTGTTGAACGGTTAGGCGATTCACTTATAGGGAAGCGTTTGTTTGCATTCTGTATACTCAATACTTTAACAGTAAACCTATGTCTTGCGTTTGACAGAAATTCCAGTGAAATCACGTTTAAAACCGAACGTCAGTAAAAAGGCTTCGTAGAATCACTCTGTGAATGTCTTTGAAAACACTTCTTAAGAAGGAAAGCATACGTCTTTCATCTGAGTGAAAACTGCATTCTATTCAGTTTTTAGTACTGTGTTGAATGGTTAGGCGATTCACTTGTATTGAAGCGTTTGTTTGCATTCTGTATACTCAATTCTTTAACAGCAAACCTCGTGTCTTGCGTTTGACAGAAATTCCAGTGAAATCACGTTGAAAACCGAACATCAGTAAAAAGGCTTCGTAGAATCACTCTGTGAATGTCTTTGAAAACACTTCTTAAGAAGGAAAGCATACGTCTTTCATCTGAGTGAAAACTGCATTCTATTCAGTTTTTAGAACTGTGTTGAATGGTTAGGCGATTCACTTGTAGGGAAGCGTTTGTTTGCATTCTGTATACTCAATTCTTTAACAGCAAATCTCGTGTCTTGCGTTTGACAGAAATTCCAGTGAAATCACGTATAAAGGCAACGTCAGTAAAAAGGCTTTGTAGAATCACTCTGTGAATGTCTTTGAAAACACTTCTTAAGAAGGAAAGCATACATCTTTCATCTGAGTGAAAACTGCATTCTATTCTGTTATTAGTACTGTTTTGAATGGTTAGGCGATTCACTTGTAGGGAAGCGTTTGTTTACATTCTGTATACTCAATTCTTTAACAGCAAACCTCGTGTCTTGCGTTTGACAGAAATACCAGTGAAATCACATTTAAAACCGAACATCAGTAAAAAGGCTTCCTAGAATCACTCTGTGAATGTCTTTGAAAACACTTCTTAAGAAGGAAAGCATACGTCTTTCATCTGAGTGAAAACTGCATTCTATTCAGTTTTTAGTACTGTTTTGAATGGTTAGGCGATTCACTTGTAGGGAAGCGTTTGTTTGCATTCTGTATACTCAATTCTTTAACAGCAAACCTCGTGTCTTGCGTTTGACAGAAATTCCAGTGAAATCACTTATAAAACCGAACGTCAGTAAAAAGGCTTCGTAGAATCGCTCTGTGAATGTCTTTGAAAACACTTCTTAAGAAGGAAAGCATACGTCTTTCATCTGAGTGAAAACTGCATTCTATTCAGTTTTTAGTACTGTTTTGAATGGTTAGGCGATTCACTTGTAGGGAAGCGTTTGTTTGCATTCTGTATACTCAATTCTTTAACAGCAAACCTCGTGTCTTGCGTTTGACAGAAATTCCAGTGAAATCACGTTTAAAACCGAACGTCAGGAAAAAAGGCTTCGTAGAATCACTTTGTGAATGTCTTTGAAAACACTTCTTAAGAAGGAAAGCATACGTCTTTCATCTGAGTGAAAACTGCATTCTATTCAGTTTTTAGTACTGTGTTGAATGGTTAGGCGATTCACTTGTAGGGAAGCGTTTGTTTGCATTCTGTATACTCAATTCTTTAACAGCAAACCTCGTGTCTTGTGTTTGACAGAAATTCCAGTGAAATCACGTTTAAAACCGAACGTCAGTAAAAAGGCTTCGTAGAATCACTCTGTGAATGTCTTTGAAAACACTTCTTAAGGAGGAAAGCATACATCTTTCATCTGAGTGAAAACTGCATTCTATTCAGTTTTTAGTACTGTTTTGAATGGTTAGGCGATTCACTTGTAGGGAAGCGTTTGTTTGCATTCTGTATACTCAATTCTTTAACAGCAAACCTTGTGTCTTGCATTTGACAGAAATTCCAATGAAATCACCTTTAAAACCGAATGTCAGTAAAAAGGCTTCCTAGAATCACTCTGTGAATGTCTTTGAAAACACTTCTTAAGAAGGAAAGCATACGTCTTTCATCTGAGTGAAAACTGCATTCTATTCAGTTTTTAGTACTGTGTTGAAAGGTTAGGCGATTCACTTATAGGGAAGCGTTTGTTTGCATTCTGTATACTCAATTCTTTAACAGCAAACCTCCTGTCTTGCCTTTGACAGAAATTCCAGTGAAATCACCTTTAAAACCGAACGTCAGTAAAAAGGCTTCGTAGAATCACTCTGTGAATATCTTTGAAAACACTTCTTAAGAAGGAAAGCATACGTCTTTCATCTAAGTGAAAACTGCATTCTATTCAGTTTTTAGTACTGTTTTGAATGGTTAGGCGATTCACTTGTAGGGAAGCGTTTGTTTGCATTCTGTATACTCAATTCTTTAACAACAAACCTCGTGTCTTGCGTTTGACAGAAATTCCAGTGAAATCACGTTTAAAACCGAACGTCAGTAAAAAGGCTTCTTAGAATCACTCTGTGAATGTCTTTGAAAACACTTCTCAAGAAGGAAAGCATACGTCTTTCATCTGAGTGAAAACTGCATTCTATTCAGTTTTTAGTACTGTGTTGAATGGTTAGGCGATTCACTTGTAGGGAAGCATTTGTTTGCATTCTGTATACTCAATACTTTAACAGTAAACCTATGTCTTGCGTTTGACAGAAATTCCAGTGAAATCACGTTTAAAACCGAACGTCAGTAAAAAGGCTTCGTAGAATCACTCTGTGAATGTCTTTGAAAACACTTCTTAAGAAGGAAAGCATACGTCTTTCATCTGAGTGAAAACTGCATTCTATTCAGTTTTTAGTACTGTGTTGAATGGTTAGGCGATTCACTTGTATTGAAGCGTTTGTTTGCATTCTGTATACTCAATTCTTTAACAGCAAACCTCGTGTCTTGCGTTTGACAGAAATTCCAGTGAAATCACGTTGAAAACCGAACGTCAGTAAAAAGGCTTCGTAGAATCACTCTGTGAATGTCTTTGAAAACACTTCTTAAGAAGGAAAGCATACGTCTTTCATCTGAGTGAAAACTGCATTCTATTCAGTTTTTAGTACTGTTTTGAATGGTTAGGCGATTCACTTGTAGGGAAGCGTTTGTTTGCATTCTGTATACTCAATTCTTTAACAGCAAACCTCGTGTCTTGCGTTTGACAGAAATTCCAGTGAAATCACATTTAAAACCGAACATCAGTAAAAAGGCTTCCTAGAATCACTCTGTGAATGTCTTTGAAAACACTTCTTAAGAAGGAAAGCATACGTCTTTCATCTGAGTGAAAACTGCATTCTATTCAGTTTTTAGTACTGTTTTGAATGGTTAGGCGATTCACTTGTAGGGAAGCGTTTGTTTGCATTCTGTATACTCAATTCTTTAACAGCAAACCTCGTGTCTTGCCTTTGACAGAAATTCCAGTGAAATCACGTTTAAAACCGAACGTCAGTAAAAAGGATTCATAGAATCACTCTGTGAATGTCTTTGAAAACACTTCTTAAGACGGAAAGCATACGTCTTTCATCTGAGTGAAAACTGCATTCTATTCAGTTTTTAGTACTGTGTTGAATGGTTAGGCGATTCACTTGTAGGGAAGCGTTTGTTTGCATTCTGTATACTCAATTCTTTAACAGCAAATCTCCTGTCTTGCGTTTGACAGAAATTCCAGTGAAATCACGTATAAAGCCAACGTCAGTAAAAAGGCTTTGTAGAATCACTCTGTGAATGTCTTTGAAAACACTTCTTAAGAAGGAAAGCATATGTCTTTCATCTGAGTGAAAACTTCAATCTATTCAGTTTTTAGTACTGTTTTGAATGGTTAGGCGATTCACTTGTAGGGAAGCGTTTGTTTGCATTCTCTATACTCAATTCTTTAACAGCAAACCTCGTGTCTTGCGTGTGACAGATATTCCAGTGAAATCACTTATAAAACCGAACGTCAGTAAAAAGGCTTCGTAGAATCGCTCTGTGAATGTCTTTGAAAACACTTCTTAAGAAGGAAAGCATACGTCTTTCATCTGAGTGAAAACTGCATTCTATTCAGTTTTTAGTACTGTTTTGAATGGTTAGGCGATTCACTTGTAGGGAAGCGTTTGTTTGCATTCTGTATACTCAATTCTTTAACAGCAAACCTCGTGTCTTGCGTTTGACAGAAATTCCACTGAAATCACGTTTAAAACCGAACGTCAGTAAAAAGGCTTCGTAGAATCACTTTGTGAATGTCTTTGAAAACACTTCTTAAGAAGGAAAGCATACGTCTTTCATCTGAGTGAAAACTGCATTCTATTCAGTTTTTAGTACTGTTTTGAATGGTTAGGCAATTCACTTGTAGGGAAGCGTTTGTTTACATTCTGTATACTCAATACTTTAACAGTAAACCTATGTCTTGCGTTTGACAGAAATTCCAGTGAAATCACGTTTAAAACCGAACGTCAGTAAAAAGGCTTCGTAGAATCACTCTGTGAATGTCTTTGAAAACACTTCTTAAGAAGGAAAGCATACGGCTTTCATCTGAGTGAAAACTGCATTCTATTCAGTTTTTAGTACTGTGTTGAATGGTTAGGCGATTCACTTGTAGGGAAGCGTTTGTTTGCATTCTGTATACTCAATTCTTTAACAGCAAACCTTGTGTCTTGCATTTGACAGAAATTCCAGTGAAATCACCATTAAAACCGAACGTCAGTAAAAAGGCTTCGTAGAATCACTCTGTGAATGTCTTTGAAAACACTTCTTAAGAAGGAAAGCATACGTCTTTCATCTGAGTGAAAACTGCATTCTATTCAGTTTTTAGTACTGTTTTGAATGGTTAGGCGATTCACTTGTAGGGAAGCGTTTGTTTGCATTCTGTATACTCAATTCTTTAACAGCAAACCTCGTGTCTTGTGTTTGACAGAAATTCCAGTGAAATCACGTTTAAAACCGAACGTCAGTAAAAAGGATTCATAGAATCACTCTGTGAATGTCTTTGAAAACACTTCTTAAGAAGGAAAGCATACGTCTTTCATCTGAGTGAAAACTGCATTCTATTCAGTTTTTAGTACTGTGTTGAATGGTTAGGCGATTCACTTGTAGGGAAGCGTTTGTTTGCATTCTGTATACTCAATTCTTTAACAGCAAACCTCGTGTCTTGCGTTTGACAGAAATTCCAGTGAAATCACGTTTAAAACCGAACGTCAGTAAAAAGGCTTCGTAGAATCACTCTGTGAATGTCTTTGAAAACACTTCTTAAGAAGGAAAGCATACGTCTTTCATCTGAGTGAAAACTGCATTCTATTCAGTTTTTAGTACTGTTTTGAATGGTTAGGCGATTCACTTGTAGGGAAGCGTTTCTTTGCATTCTGTATACTCAATTCTTTAACAGCAAACCTCGTGTCTTGCGTTTGACAGAAATTCCAGTGAAATCACTTATAAAACCGAACGTCACTAAAAAGGCTTCGTAGAATCGCTCTGTGAATGTCTTTGAAAACACTTCTTAAGAAGGAAAGCATACGTCTTTCATCTGAGTGAAAACTGCATTCTATTCAGTTTTTAGTACTGTTTTGAATGGTTAGGCGATTCACTTGTAGGGAAGCGTTTGTTTGCATTCTGTATACTCAATTCTTTAACAGCAAACCTCGTGTCTTGCGTTTGACAGAAATTCCAGTGAAATCACGTTGAAAACCGAACGTCAGTAAAAAGGCTTCGTAGAATCACTCTGTGAATGTCTTTGAAAACACTTCTTAAGGAGGAAAGCATACGTCTTTCATCTGAGTGAAAACTGCATTCTATTCAGTTTTTAGTACTGTTTTGAATGGTTAGGCGATTCACTTGTAGGGAAGCGTTTGTTTGCATTCTGTATACTCAATACTTTAACAGTAAACCTATGTCTTGCGTTTGACAGAAATTCCAGTGAAATCACGTTTAAAACCGATCGTCAGTAAAAATGCTTTGTAGAATCACTCTGTGAATGTCTTTGAAAACACTTCTTAAGAAGGAAAGCATACGTCTTTCATCTGAGTGAAAACTGCATTCTATTCAGTTTTTAGTACTGTGTTGAATGGTTAGGCGATTCACTTGTAGGGAAGCGTTTGTTTGCATTCTGTATACTCAATTCTTTAACAGCAAACCTTGTGTCTTGCATTTGACAGAAATTCCAGTGAAATCACCATTAAAACCGAACGTCAGTAAAAAGGCTTCGTAGAATCACTCTGTGAATGTCTTTGAAAACACTTCTTAAGAAGGAAAGCATACGTCTTTCATCTGAGTGAAAACTGCATTCTATTCAGTTTTTAGTACTGTTTTGAATGGTTAGGCGATTCACTTGTAGGGAAGCGTTTGTTTGCATTCTGTATACTCAATTCTTTAACAGCAAACCTCGTGTCTTGCGTTTGACAGAAATTCCAGTGAAATCACGTTTAAAACCGAACGTCAGTAAAAAGGATTCATAGAATCACTCTGTGAATGTCTTTGAAAACACTTCTTAAGAAGGAAAGCATACGTCTTTCATCTGAGTGAAAACTGCATTCTATTCAGTTTTTAGTACTGTTTTGAATGGTTAGGCGATTCACTTGTAGGGAAGCGTTTGTTTGCATTCTGTATACTCAATTCTTTAACAGCAAACCTCGTGTCTTGCGTTTGACAGAAATTCCAGTGAAATCACATTTAAAACCGAACGTCAGTAAAAAGGCTTCGTAGAATCGCTCTGTGAATGTCTTTGAAAACACTTCTTAAGAAGGAAAGCATACGTCTTTCATCTGAGTGAAAACTGCATTCTATTCAGTTTTTAGTACTGTTTTGAATGGTTAGGCGATTCACTTGTAGGGAAGCGTTTGTTTACATTCTGTATACTCAATACTTTAACAGTAAACCTATGTGTTGCGTTTGACAGAAATTCCAGTGAAATCACCATTAAAACCGAACGTCAGTAAAAAGGCTTCGTAGAATCACTCTGTGAATGTCTTTGAAAACACTTCTTAAGAAGGAAAGCATACGGCTTTCATCTGAGTGAAAACTGCATTCTATTCAGTTTTTAGTACTGTGTTGAATGGTTAGGCGATTCACTTGTAGGGAAGCGTTTGTTTGCATTCTGTATACTCAATTCTTTAACAGCAAACCTTGTGTCTTGCATTTGACAGAAATTCCAGTGAAATCACCATTAAAACCGAACGTCAGTAAAAAGGCTTCGTAGAATCACTCTGTGAATGTCTTTGAAAACACTTCTTAAGAAGGAAAGCATACGTCTTTCATCTGAGTGAAAACTGCATTCTATTCAGTTTTTAGTACTGTTTTGAATGGTTAGGCGATTCACTTGTAGGGAAGCGTTTGTTTGCATTCTGTATACTCAATTCTTTAACAGCAAACCTCGTGTCTTGCGTTTGACAGAAATTCCAGTGAAATCACGTTTAAAACCGAACGTCAGTAAAAAGGATTCATAGAATCACTCTGTGAATGTCTTTGAAAACACTTCTTAAGAAGGAAAGCATACGTCTTTCATCTGAGTGAAAACTGCATTCTATTCAGTTTTTAGTACTGTGTTGAATGGTTAGGCGATTCACTTGTAGGGAAGCGTTTGTTTGCATTCTGTATACTCAATTCTTTAACAGCAAACCTCGTGTCTTGCGTTTGACAGAAATTCCAGTGAAATCACGTTTAAAACCGAACGTCAGTAAAAAGGCTTCCTAGAATCACTCTGTGAATGTCTTTGAAAACACTTCTTAAGAAGGAAAGCATACGTCTTTCATCTGAGTGAAAACTGCATTCTATTCAGTTTTTAGTACTGTTTTGAATGGTTAGGCGATTCACTTGTAGGGAAGCGTTTGTTTGCATTCTGTATACTCAATTCTTTAACAGCAAACCTCGTGTCTTGCGTTTGACAGAAATTCCAGTGAAATCACTTATAAAACCGAACGTCACTAAAAAGGCTTCGTAGAATCGCTCTGTGAATGTCTTTGAAAACACTTCTTAAGAAGGAAAGCATACGTCTTTCATCTGAGTGAAAACTGCATTCTATTCAGTTTTTAGTACTGTTTTGAATGGTTAGGCGATTCACTTGTAGGGAAGCGTTTGTTTGCATTCTGTATACTCAATTCTTTAACAGCAAACCTCGTGTCTTGCGTTTGACAGAAATTCCAGTGAAATCACGTTGTAAACCGAACGTCAGTAAAAAGGCTTCGTAGAATCACTCTGTGAATGTCTTTGAAAACACTTCTTCAGGAGGAAAGCATACGTCTTTCATCTGAGTGAAAACTGCATTCTATTCAGTTTTTAGTACTGTTTTGAATGGTTAGGCGATTCACTTGTAGGGAAGCGTTTGTTTGCATTCTGTATACTCAATACTTTAACAGTAAACCTATGTCTTGCGTTTGACAGTAATTCCAGTGAAATCACATTTAAAACTGATCGTCAGTAAAAAGGCTTTGTAGAATCACTCTGTGAATGTCTTTGAAAACACTTCTTAAGAAGGAAAGCATACGTCTTTCATCTGAGTGAAAACTGCATTCTATTCAGTTTTTAGTACTGTGTTGAATGGTTAGGCGATTCACTTGTAGGGAAGCGTTTGTTTGCATTCTGTATACTCAATTCTTTAACAGCAAACCTTGTGTCTTGCATTTGACAGAAATTCCAGTGAAATCACCATTAAAACCGAACGTCAGTAAAAAGGCTTCGTAGAATCACTCTGTGAATGTCTTTGAAAACACTTCTTAAGAAGGAAAGCATACGTCTTTCATCTGAGTGAAAACTGCATTCTATTCAGTTTTTAGTACTGTTTTGAATGGTTAGGCGATTCACTTGTAGGGAAGCGTTTGTTTGCATTCTGTATACTCAATTCTTTAACAGCAAACCTCGTGTATTGCGTTTGACAGAAATTCCAGTGAAATCACGTTTAAAACCGAACGTCAGTAAAAAGGATTAATAGAATCACTCTGTGAATGTCTTTGAAAACACTTCTTAAGAAGGAAAGCATACGTCTTTCATCTGAGTGAAAACTGCATTCTATTCAGTTTTTAGTACTGTGTTGAATGGTTAGGCGATTCACTTGTATTGAAGCATTTGTTTGCATTCTGTATACTCAATTCTTTAACAGCAAACCTCGTGTCTTGCGTTTGACAGAAATTCCACTGAAATCACATTTAAAACCGAACGTCAGTAAAAAGGCTTCATAGAATCACTTTGTGAATGTCTTTGAAAACACTTCTTAAGAAGGAAAGCATACGTCTTTCATCTGAGTGAAAACTGCATTCTATTCAGTTTTTAGTACTGTTTTGAATGGTTAGGCGATTCACTTGTAGGGAAGCGTTTGTTTGCATTCTGTATACTCAATTCTTTAACAGCAAACCTCGTGTCTTGCGTTTGACAGAAATTCCAGTGAAATCACGTTTAAAACCGAATGTCAGTAAAAAGGATTCGTAGAATCACTCTGTGAATGTCTTTCAAAACACTTCTTAAGAAGGAAAACATATGTCTTTCATCTGAGTGAAAACTGCATTCTATTCAGTTTTTAGTACTGTGTTGAATGGTTAGGCGATTCACTTGCAGGGAAGCGTTTGTTTGCATTCTGTATACTGAATTCTTTAACAGCAAATCTCGTGTCTTGCATTTGACAGAAATTCCAGTGAAATCACGTTTAAAAGCCAACGTCAGTAAAAAGGCTTCGTAGAATCACTCTGTGAATGTCTTTGAAAACACTTCTTAAGAAGGAAAACATATGTCTTTCATCTGAGTAAAAACTGCATTCTATTCAGTTTTTAGTACTGTTTTGAATGGTTAGGCGATTCACTTGTAGGGAAGCGTTTGTTTGCATTCTGTATACTCAATTCTTTAACAGCAAACCTTGTGTCTTGCATTTGACAGAAATTCCAGTGAAATCACCATTAAAACCGAACGTCAGTAAAAAGGCTTCGTAGAATCACTCTGTGAATGTCTTTGAAAACACTTCTTAAGAAGGAAAGCATACGTCTTTCATCTGAGTGAAAACTGCATTCTATTCAGTTTTTAGTACTTTTTTGAATGGTTAGGCGATTCACTTGTAGGGAAGCGTTTGTTTGCATTCTGTATACTCAATTCTTTAACAGCAAACCTCATGTCTTGCGTTTGACAGAAATTCCAGTGAAATCACGTTTAAAACCGAACGTCAGTAAAAAGGATTCATAGAATCACTCTGTGAATGTCTTTGAAAACACTTCTTAAGAAGGAAAGCATACGTCTTTCATCTGAGTGAAAACTGCATTCTATTCAGTTTTTAGTACTGTGTTGAATGGTTAGGCGATTCACTTGTAGGGAAGCGTTTGTTTGCATTCTGTATACTCAATTCTTTAACAGCAAACCTCGTGTCTTGCCTTTGACAGAAATTCCAGTGAAATCACGTTTAAAACCGAACGTCAGTAAAAAGGCTTCGTAGAATCACTCTGTGAATGTCTTTGAAAACACTTCTTAAGAAGGAAAGCATACGTCTTTCATCTGAGTGAAAACTGCATTCTATTCAGTTTTTAGTACTGTTTTGAATGGTTAGGCGATTCACTTGTAGGGAAGCGTTTGTTTGCATTCTGTATACTCAATTCTTTAACAGCAAACCTCGTGTCTTGCGTTTGACAGAAATTCCAGTGAAATCACTTATAAAACCGAACGTCACTAAAAAGGCTTCGTAGAATCGCTCTGTGAATGTCTTTGAAAACACTTCTTAAGAAGGAAAGCATACGTCTTTCATCTGAGTGAAAACTGCATTCTATTCAGTTTTTAGTACTGTTTTGAATGGTTAGGCGATTCACTTGTAGGGAAGCGTTTGTTTGCATTCTGTATACTCAATTCTTTAACAGCAAACCTCGTGTCTTGCGTTTGACAGAAATTCCAGTGAAATCACGTTGAAAACCGAACGTCAGTAAAAAGGCTTCGTAGAATCACTCTGTGAATGTCTTTGAAAACACTTCTTAAGGAGGAAAGCATACGTCTTTCATCTGAGTGAAAACTGCATTCTATTCAGTTTTTAGTACTGTTTTGAATGGTTAGGCGATTCACTTGTAGGGAAGCGTTTGTTTGCATTCTGTATACTCAATACTTTAACAGTAAACCTATGTCTTGCGTTTGACAGAAATTCCAGTGAAATCACGTTTAAAACCGATCGTCAGTAAAAAGGCTTTGTAGAATCACTCTGTGAATGTCTTTGAAAACACTTCTTAAGAAGGAAAGCATACGTCTTTCATCTGAGTGAAAACTGCATTCTATTCAGTTTTTAGTACTGTGTTGAATGGTTAGGCGATTCACTTGTAGGGAAGCGTTTGTTTGCATTCTGTATACTCAATTCTTTAACAGCAAACCTTGTGTCTTGCATTTGACAGAAATTCCAGTGAAATCACCATTAAAACCGAACGTCAGTAAAAAGGCTTCGTAGAATCACTCTGTGAATGTCTTTGAAAACACTTCTTAAGAAGGAAAGCATACGTCTTTCATCTGAGTGAAAACTGCATTCTATTCAGTTTTTAGTACTGTTTTGAATGGTTATGCGATTCACTTGTAGGGAAGCGTTTGTTTGCATTCCGTATACTCAATTCTTTAACAGCAAACCTCGTGTATTGCGTTTGACAGAAATTCCAGTGAAATCACGTTTAAAACCGAACGTCAGTAAAAAGGATTCATAGAATCACTCTGTGAATGTCTTTGAAAACACTTCTTAAGAAGGAAAGCATACGTCTTTCATCTGAGTGAAAACTGCATTCTATTCAGTTTTTAGTACTGTGTTGAATGGTTAGGCGATTCACTTGTAGGGAAGCGTTTGTTTGCATTCTGTATACTCAATTCTTTAACAGCAAACCTCGTGTCTTGCGTTTGACAGAAATTCCACTGAAATCACATTTAAAACCGAACGTCAGTAAAAAGGCTTCATAGAATCACTTTGTGAATGTCTTTGAAAACACTTCTTAAGAAGGAAAGCATACGTCTTTCATCTGAATGAAAACTGCATTCTATTCAGTTTTTAGTACTGTGTTGAATGGTTAGGCGATTCACTTGTAGGGAAGCGTTTGTTTGCATTCTGTATACTCAATTCTTTAACAGCAAACCTCGTGTCTTACGTTTGACAGAAATTCCACTGAAATCACATTTAAAACCGAACGTCAGTAAAAAGGCTTCATAGAATCACTTTGTGAATGTCTTTGAAAACACTTCTTAAGAAGGAAAGCATACGTCTTTCATCTGAATGAAAACTGCATTCTATTCAGTTTTTAGTACTGTTTTGAATGGTTAGGCGATTCACTTGTAGGGAAGCGTTTGTTTGCATTCTGTATACTCAATTCTTTAACAGCAAACCTCGTGTCTTGCGTTTGACAGAAATTCCAGTGAAATCACGTTTAAAACCGAATGTCAGTAAAAAGGATTCGTAGAATCACTCTGTGAATGTCTTTGAAAACACTTCTTAAGAAGGAAAACATATGTCTTTCATCTGAGTGAAAACTGCATTCTATTCAGTTTTTAGTACTGTGTTGAATGGTTAGGCGATTCACTTGCAGGGAAGCGTTTGTTTGCATTCTGTATACTGAATTCTTTAACAGCAAATCTCGTGTCTTGCATTTGACAGAAATTACAGTGAAATCACGTATAAAGCCAACGTCAGTAAAAAGGCTTTGTAGAATCACTCTGTGAATGTCTTTGAAAACACTTCTTAAGAAGGAAAGCATACGTCTTTCATCTGAGTGAAAACTGCATTCTATTCAGTTTTTAGTACTGTTTTGAATGGTTAGGCGATTCACTTGTAGGGAAGCATTTGTTTGCATTCTCTATACTCAATTCTTTAACAGCAAACCTCGTGTCTTGCGTTTGACAGAAATTCCAGTGAAATCACTTATAAAACCGAACGTCAGTAAAAAGGCTTCGTAGAATCGCTCTGTGAATATCTTTGAAAACACTTCTTAAGAAGGAAAGCATATGTCTTTCATCTGAATGAAAACTGCATTCTATTCAGTTTTTAGTACTGTTTTGAATGGTTAGGCGATTCACTTGTAGGGAAGCGTTTGTTTGCATTCTGTATACTCAATTCTTTAACAGCAAACCTCGTGTCTTGCGTTTGACAGAAATTCCAGTGAAATCACGTTTAAAACCGAATGTCAGTAAAAAGGATTCGTAGAATCACTCTGTGAATGTCTTTGAAAACACTTCTTAAGAAGGAAAACATATGTCTTTCATCTGAGTGAAAACTGCATTCTATTCAGTTTTTAGTACTGTGTTGAATGGTTAGGCGATTCACTTGCAGGGAAGCGTTTGTTTGCATTCTGTATACTGAATTCTTTAACAGCAAATCTCGTGTCTTGCATTTGACAGAAATTACAGTGAAATCACGTATAAAGCCAACGTCAGTAAAAAGGCTTTGTAGAATCACTCTGTGAATGTCTTTGAAAACACTTCTTAAGAAGGAAAGCATACGTCTTTCATCTGAGTGAAAACTGCATTCTATTCAGTTTTTAGTACTGTTTTGAATGGTTAGGCGATTCACTTGTAGGGAAGCATTTGTTTGCATTCTCTATACTCAATTCTTTAACAGCAAACCTCGTGTCTTGCGTTTGACAGAAATTCCAGTGAAATCACTTATAAAACCGAACGTCAGTCAAAAGGCTTCGTAGAATCGCTCTGTGAATATCTTTGAAAACACTTCTTAAGAAGGAAAGCATACGTCTTTCATCTGAATGAAAACTGCATTCTATTCAGTTTTTAGTACTGTTTTGAATGGTTAGGCGATTCACTTGTAGGGAAGCGTTTGTTTGCATTCTGTATACTCAATTCTTTAACAGCAAACCTCGTGTCTTGCGTTTGACAGAAATTCCAGTGAAATCACGTTTAAAACCGAATGTCAGTAAAAAGGATTCGTAGAATCACTCTGTGAATGTCTTTGAAAACACTTCTTAAGAAGGAAAACATATGTCTTTCATCTGAGTGAAAACTGCATTCTATTCAGTTTTTAGTACTGTGTTGAATGGTTAGGCGATTCACTTGCAGGGAAGCGTTTGTTTGCATTCTGTATACTGAATTCTTTAACAGCAAATCTCGTGTCTTGCATTTGACAGAAATTACAGTGAAATCACGTATAAAGCCAACGTCAGTAAAAAGGCTTTGTAGAATCACTCTGTGAATGTCTTTGAAAACACTTCTTAAGAAGGAAAGCATACGTCTTTCATCTGAGTGAAAACTGCATTCTATTCAGTTATTAGTACTGTTTTGAATGGTTAGGCGATTCACTTGTAGGGAAGCGTTTGTTTACATTCTGTATACTCAATTCTTTAACAGCAAACCTAGTGTCTTGCGTTTGACAGAAATTCCAGTGAAATCACATTTAAAACCGAACGTCAGTAAAAAGGCTTCCTAGAATCACTCTGTGAATGTCTTTGAAAACACTTCTTAAGAAGGAAAGCATACGTCTTTCATCTGAGTGAAAACTGCATTCTATTCAGTTTTTAGTACTGTTTTGAATGGTTAGGCGATTCACTTGTAGGGAAGCGTTTGTTTGCATTCTCTATACTCAATTCTTTAACAGCAAACCTCGTGTCTTGCGTTTGACAGAAATTCCAGTGAAATCACTTATAAAACCGAACGTCAGTAAAAAGGCTTCGTAGAATCGCTCTGTGAATATCTTTGAAAACACTTCTTAAGAAGGAAAGCATACGTCTTTCATCTGAGTGAAAACTGCATTCTATTCAGTTTTTAGTACTGTTTTGAATGGTTAGGCGATTCACTTGTAGGGAAGCGTTTGTTTGCATTCTGTATACTCAATTCTTTAACAGCAAACCTCGTGTCTTGCTTTTGACAAAAATTCCAGTGAAATCACGTTTAAAACCGAACGTCAGTAAAAAGGCTTCGTAGAATCACTCTGTGAATGTCTTTGAAAACACTTCTTAAGAAGGAAAGCATACGTCTTTCATCTGAGTGAAAACTGCATTCTATTCAGTTTTTAGTACTGTGTTGAATGGTTAGGCGATTCACTTGTAGGGAAGCGTTTGTTTGCATTCTGTATACTCAATTCTTTAACAGCAACCCTCGTGTCTTGCTTTTGACAGAAATTCCAGTGAAATCACGTTTAAAACCGAACGTCTGTAAAAAGGCTTCGTAGAATCACTCTGTGAATGTCTTTGAAAACACTTCTTAAGAAGGAAAGCATACGTCTTTCATCTGAGTGAAAACTGCATTCTATTCAGTTTTTAGTACTGTTTTGAATGGTTAGGCGATTCACTTGTAGGGAAGCGTTTGTTTGCATTCTGTATACTCAATTCTTTAACAGCAAACCTTGTGTCTTGCATTTGACAGAAATTCCAGTGAAATCACCTTTAAAACCGAATGTCAGTAAAAAGGCTTCCTAGAATCACTCTGTGAATGTCTTTGAAAACACTTCTTAAGAAGGAAAGCATACGTCTTTCATCTGAGTGAAAACTGCATTCTATTCAGTTTTTAGTACTGTGTTGAACGGTTAGGCGATTCACTTGTAGGGAAGCGTTTGTTTGCATTCTGTATACTCAATTCTTTAACAGCAAACCTCCTGTCTTGCGTTTGACAGAAATTCCAGTGAAATCACCTTTAAAACCGAACGTCAGTAAAAAGGCTTCGTAGAATCACTCTGTGAATGTCTTTGAAAACACTTCTTAAGAAGGAAAGCATACGTCTTTCATCTGAGTGAAAACTGCATTCTATTCAGTTTTTAGTACTGTTTTGAATGGTTAGGCGATTCACTTGTAGGGAAGCGTTTGTTTGCATTCTGTATACTCAATTCTTTAACAGCAAACCTCGTGTCTTGCGTTTGACAGAAATTCCAGTGAAATCACGTTTAAAACCGAACGTCAGTAAAAAGGCTTCTTGGAATCACTCTGTGAATGTCTTTGAAAACACTTCTCAAGAAGGAAAGCATACGTCTTTCATCTGAGTGAAAACTGCATTCTATTCAGTTTTTAGTACTGTGTTGAATGGTTAGGCGATTCACTTGTAGGGAAGCATTTGTTTGCATTCTGTATACTCAATACTTTAACAGTAAACCTATGTCTTGCGTTTGACAGAAATTCCAGAAAATCACGTTTAAAACCGAACTTCAGTAAAAAGGCTTCGTAGAATCACTCTGTGAATGTCTTTGAAAACACTACTTAAGAAGGAAAGCATACGTCTTTCATCTGAGTGAAAACTGCATTCTATTCAGTTTTTAGTACTGTTTTGAATGGTTAGGCGATTCACTTGTAGGGAAGCGTTTGTTTGCATTCTGTATACTCAATTCTTTAACAGCAAACCTCGTGTCTTGCATTTGACAGAAATTCCAGTGAAATCACGTTTAAAACCGAAAGTCAGTAAAAAGGATTCATAGAATCACTCTGTGAATGTCTTTGAAAACACTTCTTAAGAAGGAAAGCATACGTCTTTCATCTTAGTGAAAACTGCATTCTATTCAGTTTTTAGTACTGTGTTGAATGGTTAGGCGATTCACTTATATTGAAGCGTTTGTTTGCATTCTGTATACTCAATTCTTTAACAGCAAACCTCGTGTCTTGCGTTTGACAGAAATTCCAGTGAAATCACGTTTAAAACCGAACGTCAGTAAAAAGGCTTCATAGAATCACTTTGTGAATGTCTTTGAAAACACTTCTTAAGAAGGAAAGGATACGTCTTTCATCTGAGTGAAAACTGCATTCTATTCAGTTTTTAGTACTGTTTTGAATGGTTAGGCGATTCACTTGTAGGGAAGCGTTTGTTTGCATTCTGTATACTCAATTCTTTAACAGCAAACCTCGTGTCTTGCGTTTGACAGAAATTCCAGTGAAATCACTTATAAAACCGAACGTCAGTAAAAAGGCTTCGTAGAATCGCTCTGTGAATGTCTTTGAAAACACTTCTTAAGAAGGAAAGCATACGTCTTTCATCTGAGTGAAAACTGCATTCTATTCAGTTTTTAGTACTGTTTTGAATGGTTAGGCGATTCACTTGTAGGGAAGCGTTTGTTTGCATTCTGTATACTCAATTCTTTAACAGCAAACCTCGTGTCTTGCGTTTGACAGAAATTCCAGTGAAATCACGTTTAAAACCGAACGTCAGGAAAAAAGGCTTCGTAGAATCACTTTGTGAATGTCTTTGAAAACACTTCTTAAGAAGGAAAGCATACGTCTTTCATCTGAGTGAAAACTGCATTCTATTCAGTTTTTAGTACTGTGTTGAATGGTTAGGCGATTCACTTGTAGGGAAGCGTTTGTTTGCATTCTGTATACTCAATTCTTTAACAGCAAACCTCGTGTCTTGTGTTTGACAGAAATTCCAGTGAAATCACGTTTAAAACCGAACGTCAGTAAAAAGGCTTCGTAGAATCACTCTGTGAATGTCTTTGAAAACACTTCTTAAGGAGGAAAGCATACGTCTTTCATCTGAGTGAAAACTGCATTCTATTCAGTTTTTAGTACTGTTTTGAATTGTTAGGCGATTCACTTTTAGGGAAGCGTTTGTTTGCATTCTGTATACTCAATACTTTAACAGTAAACCTATGTCTTGCGTTTGACTTAAATTCCAGTGAAATCACGTTTAAAACCGAACGTCAGTAAAAAGGCTTCGTAGAATCACTCTGTGAATGTCTTTGAAAACACTTCTTAAGAAGGAAAGCATACGGCTTTCATCTGAGTGAAAACTGCATTCTATTCAGTTTTTAGTACTGTGTTGAATGGTTAGGCGATTCACTTGTAGGGAAGGGTTTGTTTGCATTCTGTATACTCAATTCTTTAACAGCAAACCTTGTGTCTTGCATTTGACAGAAATTCCAGTGAAATCACCATTAAAACCGAACGTCAGTAAAAAGGCTTCGTAGAATCACTCTGTGAATGTCTTTGAAAACACTTCTTAAGAAGGAAAGCATACGTCTTTCATCTGAGTGAAAACTGCATTCTATTCAGTTTTTAGTACTGTTTTGAATGGTTAGGCGATTCACTTGTAGGGAAGCGTTTGTTTGCATTCTGTATACTCAATTCTTTAACAGCAAACCTCGTGTCTTGCGTTTGACAGAAATTCCAGTGAAATCACGTTTAAAACCGAACGTCAGTAAAAAGGATTCATAGAATCACTCTGTGAATGTCTTTGAAAACACTTCTTAAGAAGGAAAGCATAGGTCTTTCATCTGAGTGAAAACTGCATTCTATTCAGTTTTTAGTACTGTGTTGAATGGTTAGGCGATTCACTTGTAGGGAAGCGTTTGTTTGCATTCTGTATACTCAATTCTTTAACAGCAAACCTCGTGTCTTGCGTTTGACAGAAATTCCAGTGAAATCACGTTTAAAACCGAACGTCAGTAAAAAGGCTTCGTAGAATCACTTTGTGAATGTCTTTGAAAACACTTCTTAAGAAGGATAGCATACGTCTTTCATCTGAGTGAAAACTGCATTCTATTCAGTTTTTATTACTGTTTTGAATGGTTAGGCGATTCACTTGTAGGGAAGCGTTTGTTTGCATTCTGTATACTCAATTCTTTAACAGCAAACCTCGTGTCTTGCGTTTGACAGAAATTCCTGTGAAATCACGTTTAAAACCGAACGTCAGTAAAAAGGATTCGTAGAATCACTCTTTGAATGTCTTTGAAAACACTTCTTAAGAAGGAAAGCATATGTCTTTCATCTGAGTGAAAACTGCATTCTATTCAGTTTTTAGTACTGTGTTGAATGGTTAGGCGATTCACTTGCAGGGAAGCGTTTGTTTGCATTCTGTATACTGAATTCTTTAACAGCAAATCTCCTGTCTTGCGTTTGACAGAAATTACAGTGAAATCACGTATAAAGCCATCGTCAGTAAAAAGGCTTTGTAGAATCACTCTGTGAATGTCTTTGAAAACACTTCTTAAGAAGGAAAGCATACGTCTTTCATCTGAGTGAAAACTGCATTCTATTCAGTTATTAGTACTGCTTTGAATGGTTAGGCGATTCACTTGTAGGGAAGCGTTTGTTTACATTCTGTATACTCAATTCTTTAACAGCAAACCTCGTGTCTTGCGTTTGACAGAAATTCCAGTGAAATCACATTTAAAACCGAACGTCAGTAAAAAGGCTTCCTAGAATCACTCTGTGAATGTCTTTGAAAACACTTCTTAAGAAGGAAAGCATATGTCTTTCATCTGAGTGAAAACTTCATTCTATTCAGTTTTTAGTACTGTTTTGAATGGTTAGGCGATTCACTTGTAGGGAAGCGTTTGTTTGCATTCTCTATACTCAATTCTTTAACAGCAAACCTCGTGACTTGCGTTTGACAGATATTCCAGTGAAATCACTTATAAAACCGAACGTCAGTAAAAAGGCTTCGTAGAATCGCTCTGTGAATGTCTTTGAAAACACTTCTTAAGAAGGAAAGCATATGTCTTTCATCTGAGTGAAAACTGCATTCTATTCTGTTTTTAGTACTGTTTTGAATGGTTAGGCGATTCACTTGTAGGGAAGCGTTTGTTTGCATTCTTTATACTCAATTCTTTAACAGCAAACCTCGTGTCTTGCGTTTGACAGAAATTCCACTGAAATCACGTTTAAAACCGAACGTCAGTAAAAAGGCTTCGTAGAATCACTTTGTGAATGTCTTTGAAAACACTTCTTAAGAAGGAAAGCATACGTCTTTCATCTGAGTGAAAACTGCATTCTATTCAGTTTTTAGTACTGTTTTGAATGGTTAGGCGATTCACTTGTAGGGAAGCGTTTGTTTACATTCTGTATACTCAATACTTTAACAGTAAACCTATGTCTTGCGTTTGACAGAAATTCCAGTGAAATCACGTTTAAAACCGAACGTCAGTAAAAAGGCTTCGTAGAATCACTCTGTGAATGTCTTTGAAAACACTTCTTAAGAAGGAAAGCATACGGCTTTCATCTGAGTGAAAACTGCATTCTATTCAGTTTTTAGTACTGTGTTGAATGGTTAGGCGATTCACTTGTAGGGAAGCGTTTGTTTGCATTCTGTATACTCAATTCTTTAACAGCAAACCTTGTGTCTTGCATTTGACAGAAATTCCAGTGAAATCACCATTAAAACCGAACGTCAGTAAAAAGGCTTCGTAGAATCACTCTGTGAATGTCTTTGAAAACACTTCTTAAGAAGGAAAGCATACGTCTTTCATCTGAGTGAAAACTGCATTCTATTCAGTTTTTAGTACTGTTTTGAATGGTTAGGCGATTCACTTGTAGGGAAGCGTTTGTTTGCATTCTGTATACTCAATTCTTTAACAGCAAACCTCGTGTCTTGCGTTTGACAGAAATTCCAGTGAAATCACGTTTAAAACCGAACGTCAGTAAAAAGGATTCATAGAATCACTCTGTGAATGTCTTTGAAAACACTTCTTAAGAAGGAAAGCATACGTCTTTCATCTGAGTGAAAACTGCATTCTATTCAGTTTTTAGTACTGTGTTGAATGGTTAGGCGATTCACTTGTAGGGAAGCGTTTGTTTGCATTCTGTATACTCAATTCTTTAACAGCAAACCTCGTGTCTTGCGTTTGACAGAAATTCCAGTGAAATCACGTTTAAAACCGAACGTCAGTAAATAGGCTTCGTAGAATCACTTTGTGAATGTCTTTGAAAACACTTCTTAAGAAGGATAGCATACGTCTTTCATCTGAGTGAAAACTGCATTCTATTCAGTTTTTAGTACTGTTTTGAATGGTTAGGCGATTCACTTGTAGGGAAGCGTTTGTTTGCATTCTGTATACTCAATTCTTTAACAGCAAACCTCGTGTCTTGCGTTTGACAGAAATTCCTGTGAAATCACGTTTAAAACCGAACGTCAGTAAAAAGGATTCGTAGAATCACTCTGTGAATGTCTTTGAAAACACTTCTTAAGAAGGAAAGCATATGTCTTTCATCTGAGTGAAAACTGCATTCTATTCAGTTTTTAGTACTGTGTTGAATGGTTAGGCGATTCACTTGCAGGGAAGCGTTTGTTTGCATTCTGTATACTGAATTCTTTAACAGCAAATCTCCTGTCTTGCGTTTGACAGAAATTCCAGTGAAATCACGTATAAAGCCAACGTCAGTAAAAAGGCTTTGTAGAATCACTCTGTGAATGTCTTTGAAAACACTTCTTAAGAAGGAAAGCATACGTCTTTCATCTGAGTGAAAACTGCATTCTATTCAGTTATTAGTACTGTTTTGAATGGTTAGGCGATTCACTTGTAGGGAAGCGTTTGTTTGCATTCTGTATACTCAATTCTTTAACAGCAAACCTCGTGTCTTGCGTTTGACAGAAATTCCAGTGAAATCACATTTAAAACCGAACGTCAGTAAAAAGGCTTCCTAGAATCACTCTGTGAATGTCTTTGAAAACACTTCTTAAGAAGGAAAGCATATGTCTTTCATCTGAGTGAAAACTTCATTCTATTCAGTTTTTAGTACTGTTTTGAATGGTTAGGCGATTCACTTGTAGGGAAGCGTTTGTTTGCATTCTCTATACTCAATTCTTTAACAGCAAACCTCGTGACTTGCGTTTGACAGATATTCCAGTGAAATCACTTATAAAACCGAACGTCAGTAAAAAGGCTTCGTAGAATCGCTCTGTGAATGTCTTTGAAAACACTTCTTAAGAAGGAAAGCATATGTCTTTCATCTGAGTGAAAACTGCATTCTATTCAGTTTTTAGTACTGTTTTGAATGGTTAGGCGATTCACTTGTAGGGAAGCGTTTGTTTGCATTCTGTATACTCAATTCTTTAACAGCAAACCTCGTGTCTTGCGTTTGACAGAAATTCCACTGAAATCACGTTTAAAACCGAACGTCAGTAAAAAGGCTTCGTAGAATCACTTTGTGAATGTCTTTGAAAACACTTCTTAAGAAGGAAAGCATACGTCTTTCATCTGAGTGAAAACTGCATTCTATTCAGTTTTTAGTACTGTTTTGAATGGTTAGGCGATTCACTTGTAGGGAAGCGTTTGTTTACATTCTGTATACTCAATACTTTAACAGTAAACCTATGTCTTGCGTTTGACAGAAATTCCAGTGAAATCACGTTTAAAACCGAACGTCAGTAAAAAGGCTTCGTAGAATCACTCTGTGAATGTCTTTGAAAACACTTCTTAAGAAGGAAAGCATACGGCTTTCATCTGAGTGAAAACTGCATTCTATTCAGTTTTTAGTACTGTGTTGAATGGTTAGGCGATTCACTTGTAGGGAAGCGTTTGTTTGCATTCTGTATACTCAATTCTTTAACAGCAAACCTTGTGTCTTGCATTTGACAGAAATTCCAGTGAAATCACCATTAAAACTGAACGTCAGTAAAAAGGCTTCATAGAATCACTCTGTGAATGTCTTTGAAAACAATTCTTAAGAAGGAAAGCATACGTATTTCATCTGAGTGAAAACTGCATTCTATTCAGTTTTTAGTACTGTTTTGAATGGTTAGGCGATTCACTTGTAGGGAAGCGTTTGTTTGCATTCTGTATACTCAATTCTTTAACAGCAAACCTCGTGTCTTGCGTTTGACAGAAATTCCAGTGAAATCACGTTTAAAACCGAACGTCAGTAAAAAGGATTCATAGAATCACTCTGTGAATGTCTTTGAAAACACTTCTTAAGAAGGAAAGCATACGTCTTTCATCTGAGTGAAAACTGCATTCTATTCAGTTTTTAGTACTGTGTTGAATGGTTAGGCGATTCACTTGTAGGGAAGCGTTTGTTTGCATTCTGTATACTCAATTCTTTAACAGCAAACCTCGTGTCTTGCGTTTGACAGAAATTCCAGTGAAATCACGTTTAAAACCGAACGTCAGTAAAAAGGCTTCGTAGAATCACTTTGTGAATGTCTTTGAAAACACTTCTTAAGAAGGATAGCATACGTCTTTCATCTGAGTGAAAACTGCATTCTATTCAGTTTTTAGTACTGTTTTGAATGGTTAGGCGATTCACTTGTAGGGAAGCGTTTGTTTGCATTCTGTATACTCAATTCTTTAACAGCAAACCTCGTGTCTTGCGTTTGACAGAAATTCAAGTGAAATCACGTTTAAAACCGAACGTCAGTAAAAAGGATTCGTAGAATCACTCTGTGAATGTCTTTGAAAACACTTCTTAAGAAGGAAAGCATATGTCTTTCATCTGAGTGAAAACTGCATTCTATTCAGTTTTTAGTACTGTGTTGAATGGTTAGGCGATTCACTTGCAGGGAAGCGTTTGTTTGCATTCTGTATACTGAATTCTTTAACAGCAAATCTCCTGTCTTGCGTTTGACAGAAATTCCAGTGAAATCACGTATAAAGCCAACGTCAGTAAAAAGGCTTTGTAGAATCACTCTGTGAATGTCTTTGAAAACACTTCTTAAGAAGGAAAGCATACGTCTTTCATCTGAGTGAAAACTGCATTCTATTCAGTTATTAGTACTGTTTTGAATGGTTAGGCGATTCACTTGTAGGGAAGCGTTTGTTTACATTCTGTATACTCAATTCTTTAACAGCAAACCTCGTGTCTTGCATTTGACAGAAATTCCAGTGAAATCACATTTAAAACTGAACGTCAGTAAAAAGGCTTCCTAGAATCACTCTGTGAATGTCTTTGAAAACACTTCTTAAGAAGGAAAGCATATGTCTTTCATCTGAGTGAAAACTTCATTCTATTCAGTTTTTAGTACTGTTTTGAATGGTTAGGCGATTCACTTGTAGGGAAGCGTTTGTTTGCATTCTGTATACTCAATTCTTTAACAGCAAACCTCGTGTCTTGCCTTTGACAGAAATTCCAGTGAAATCACGTTTAAAACCGAACGTCAGTAAAAAGGCTTCGTAGAATCACTTTGTGAATGTCTTTGAAAACACTTCTTAAGAAGGAAAGCATACGTCTTTCATCTGAGTGAAAACTGCATTCTATTCAGTTTTTAGTACTGTTTTGAATGGTTAGGCGATTCACTTGTAGGGAAGCGTTTGTTTACATTCTGTATACTCAATTCTTTAACAGCAAACCTCGTGTCTTGTGTTTGACAGAAATTCCAGTGAAATCACATTTAAAACCGAACTTCAGTAAAAAGGCTTCGTAGAATCACTCTGTGAATGTCTTTGAAAACACTTCTTAAGAAGGAAAGCATACGTCTTTCATCTGAGTGAAAACTGCATTCTATTCAGTTTTTAGTACTGTTTTGAATGGTTAGGCGATTCACTTGTAGGGAAGCGTTTGTTTGCATTCTGTATACTCAATTCTTTAACAGCAAAACTCGTGTGTTGCGTTTGACAGAAATTCCAGTGAAATCATGTTTAAAACCGAAAGTCAGTAAAAAGACTTCGTAGAATCACTCTGTGAATGCCTTTGAAAACACTTCTTAAGAAGGAAAGCATACGTCTTTCATCTGAGTGAAAACTGCATTCTATTCAGTTGTAGTACTGTGTTGAATGGTTAGGCGATTCACTTGTAGGGAAGCGTTTGTTTGCATTCTGTATACTCAATTCTTTAACAGCAAACTTCGTGTCTTGCGTTTGACAGAAATTCCAGTGAAATCATGTTTAAAACCGAACGTCAGTAAAAAGGCTTCTTAGAATCACTCTGTGAATGTCTTTGAAAACACTTCTTAAGAAGGAAAGCATATGTCTTTCATCTGAGTGAAAACTGCATTCTATTCAGTTTTTAGTACTGTGTTGAATGGTTAGGCGATTCACTTGTAGGGAAGCGTTTGTTTGCATTCTGTATACTCAATACTTTAACAGTAAACCTATGTCTTGCGTTTGACAGAAATTCCAGTGAAATCACGTTTAAAACCGAACGTCAGTAAAAAGGCTTCATAGAATCACTTTGTGAATGTCTTTGAAAACACTTCTTAAGAAGGAAAGCATACGTCTTTCATCTGAGTGAAAACTGCATTCTATTCAGTTTTTAGTACTGTTTTGAATGGTTAGGCGATTCACTTGTAGGGAAGCGTTTGTTTGCATTCTGTATACTCAATTCTTTAACAGCAAACCTCGTGTCTTGCGTTTGACAGAAATTCCAGTGAAATCACGTTTAAAACCGAACGTCAGTAAAAAGGATTCGTAGAATCACTCTGTGAATGTCTTTGAAAACACTTCTTAAGAAGGAAAGCATATGTCTTTCATCTGAGTGAAAACTGCATTCAATTCAGTTTTTAGTACTGTGTTGAATGGTTAGGCGATTCACTTGCAGGGAAGCGTTTGTTTGCATTCTGTATACTGAATTCTTTAACAGCAAATCTCGTGTCTTGCGTTTGACAGAAATTCCAGTGAAATCACGTATAAAGCCAACGTCAGTAAAATGGCTTTGTAGAATCACTCTGTGAATGTCTTTGAAAACACTTCTTAAGAAGGAAAGCATACGTCTTTCATCTGAGTGAAAACTGCATTCTATTCAGTTTTTAGTACTGTTTTGAATGGTTAGGCGATTCACTTGTAGGGAAGCGTTTGTTTACATTCTGTATACTCAATTCTTTAACAGCAAACCTCGTGTCTTGCGTTTGACAGAAATTCCAGTGAAATCACATTTAAAACTGAACGTCAGTAAAAAGGCTTCCTAGAATCACTCTGTGAATGTCTTTGAAAACACTTCTTAAGAAGGAAATCATATGTCTTTCATCTGAGTGAAAACTTCATTCTATTCAGTTTTTAGTACTGTTTTGAATGGTTAGGCGATTCACTTGTAGGGAAGCGTTTGTTTGCATTCTCTATACTCAATTCTTTAACAGCAAACCTCGTGTCTTGCGTTTGACAGATATTCCAGTGAAATCACTTATAAAACCGAACGTCAGTAAAAAGGCTTCGTAGAATCGCTCTGTGAATGTCTTTGAAAACACTTCTTAAGAAGGAAAGCATACGTCTTTCATCTGAGTGAAAACTGCATTCTATTCAGTTTTTAGTACTGTTTTGAATGGTTAGGCGATTCACTTGTAGGGAAGCGTTTGTTTGCATTCTGTATACTCAATTCTTTAACAGCAAACCTTGTGTCTTGCATTTGACAGAAATTCCAGTGAAATCACGTTTAAAACCGAACGTCAGTAAAAAGGATTCATAGAATCACTCTGTGAATGTCTTTGAAAACACTTCTTAAGAAGGAAAGCATACGTCTTTCATCTGAGTGAAAACTGCATTCTATTCAGTTTTTAGTACTGTGTTGAATGGTTAGGCGATTCACTTGTAGGGAAGCGTTTGTTTGCATTCTGTATACTCAATTCTTTAACAGCAAACCTCGTGTCTTGCGTTTGACAGAAATTCAAGTGAAATCACGTTTAAAACCGAACGTCAGTAAAAAGGATTCGTAGAATCACTCTGTGAATGTCTTTGAAAACACTTCTTAAGAAGGAAAGCATATGTCTTTCATCTGAGTGAAAACTGCATTCTATTCAGTTTTTAGTACTGTGTTGAATGGTTAGGCGATTCAATTGCAGGGAAGCGTTTGTTTGCATTCTGTATACTCAATTCTTTAACAGCAAATCTCCTGTCTTGCGTTTGACAGAAATTCCAGTGAAATCACGTATAAAGCCAACGTCAGTAAAAAGGCTTTGTAGAATCACTCTGTGAATGTCTTTGAAAACACTTCTTAAGAAGGAAACCATACGTCTTTCATCTGAGTGAAAACTGCATTCTATTCAGTTATTAGTACTGTTTTGAATGGTTAGGCGATTCACTTGTAGGGAAGCGTTTGTTTACATTCTGTATACTCAATTCTTTAACAGCAAACCTCGTGTCTTGCGTTTGACAGAAATTCCAGTGAAATCACATTTAAAACTGAACGTCAGTAAAAAGGCTTCCTAGAATCACTCTGTGAATGTCTTTGAAAACACTTCTTAAGAAGGAAAGCATATGTCTTTCATCTGAGTGAAAACTTCATTCTATTCAGTTTTTAGTACTGTTTTGAATGGTTAGGCGATTCACTTGTAGGGAAGCGTTTGTTTGCATTCTCTATACTCAATTCTTTAACAGCAAACCTCGTGACTTGCGTTTGACAGATATTCCAGTGAAATCACGTTTAAAACCGAACGTCAGTAAAAAGGCTTCGTAGAATCACTTTGTGAATGTCTTTGAAAATACTTCTTAAGAAGGAAAGCATACGTCTTTCATCTGAGTGAAAACTGCATTCTATTCAGTTTTTAGTACTGTTTTGAATGGTTAGGCGATTCACTTGTAGGGAAGCGTTTGTTTGCATTCTGTATACTCAATTCTTTAACAGCAAACCTCGTGTCTTGCGTTTGACAGAAATTCAAGTGAAATCACGTTTAAAACCGAACGTCAGTAAAAAGGATTCGTAGAATCACTCTGTGAATGTCTTTGAAAACACTTCTTAAGAAGGAAAGCATATGTCTTTCATCTGAGTGAAAACTGCATTCTATTCAGTTTTTAGTACTGTGTTGAATGGTTAGGCGATTCAATTGCAGGGAAGCGTTTGTTTGCATTCTGTATACTCAATTCTTTAACAGCAAATCTCCTGTCTTGCGTTTGACAGAAATTCCAGTGAAATCACGTATAAAGCCAACGTCAGTAAAAAGGCTTTGTAGAATCACTCTGTGAATGTCTTTGAAAACACTTCTTAAGAAGGAAACCATACGTCTTTCATCTGAGTGAAAACTGCATTCTATTCAGTTATTAGTACTGTTTTGAATGGTTAGGCGATTCACTTGTAGGGAAGCGTTTGTTTACATTCTGTATACTCAATTCTTTAACAGCAAACCTCGTGTCTTGCGTTTGACAGAAATTCCAGTGAAATCACATTTAAAACTGAACGTCAGTAAAAAGGCTTCCTAGAATCACTCTGTGAATGTCTTTGAAAACACTTCTTAAGAAGGAAAGCATATGTCTTTCATCTGAGTGAAAACTTCATTCTATTCAGTTTTTAGTACTGTTTTGAATGGTTAGGCGATTCACTTGTAGGGAAGCGTTTGTTTGCATTCTCTATACTCAATTCTTTAACAGCAAACCTCGTGACTTGCGTTTGACAGATATTCCAGTGAAATCACGTTTAAAACCGAACGTCAGTAAAAAGGCTTCGTAGAATCACTTTGTGAATGTCTTTGAAAACACTTCTTAAGAAGGAAAGCATACGTCTTTCATCTGAGTGAAAACTGCATTCTATTCAGTTTTTAGTACTGTTTTGAATGGTTAGGCGATTCACTTGTAGGGAAGCGTTTGTTTGCATTCTGTATACTCAATTCTTTAACAGCAAACCTCGTGTCTTGCGTTTGACAGAAATTCCAGTGAAATCACGTTTAAAACCGAACGTCAGTAAAAAGGATTTGTAGAATCACTCTGTGAATGACTTTGAAAACACTTCTTAAGAAGGAAAGCATATGTCTTTCATCTGAGTGAAAACTGCATTCAATTCAGTTTTTAGTACTGTGTTGAATGGTTAGGCGATTCACTTGCAGGGAAGCGTTTGTTTGCATTCTGTATACTGAATTCTTTAACAGCAAATCTCGTGTCTTGCGTTTGACAGAAATTCCAGTGAAATCACATTTAAAACTGAACGTCAGTAAAAAGGCTTCCTAGAATCACTCTGTGAATGTCTTTGAAAACACTTCTTAAGAAGGAAAGCATATGTCTTTCATCTGAGTGAAAACTTCATTCTATTCAGTTTTTAGTACTGTTTTGAATGGTTAGGCGATTCACTTGTAGGGAAGCGTTTGTTTGCATTCTCTATACTCAATTCTTTAACAGCAAACCTCGTGTCTTGCGTTTGACAGATATTCCAGTGAAATCACTTATAAAACCGAACGTCAGTAAAAAGGCTTCGTAGAATCGCTCTGTGAATGTCTTTGAAAACACTTCTTAAGAAGGAAAGCATACGTCTTTCATCTGAGTGAAAACTGCATTCTATTCAGTTTTTAGTACTGTTTTGAATGGTTAGGCGATTCACTTGTAGGGAAGCGTTTGTTTGCATTCTGTATACTCAATTCTTTAACAGCAAACCTCGTGTCTTGCCTTTGACAGAAATTCCAGTGAAATCACGTTTAAAACCGAACGTCAGTAAAAAGGCTTCGTAGAATCACTTTGTGAATGTCTTTGAAAACACTTCTTAAGAAGGAAAGCATACGTCTTTCATCTGAGTGAAAACTGCATTCTATTCAGTTTTTAGTACTGTTTTGAATGGTTAGGCGATTCACTTGTAGGGAAGCGTTTGTTTACATTCTGTATACTCAATTCTTTAACAGCAAACCTCGTGTCTTGTGTTTGACAGAAATTCCAGTGAAATCACATTTAAAACCGAACTTCAGTAAAAAGGCTTCGTAGAATCACTCTGTGAATGTCTTTGAAAACAGTTCTTAAGAAGGAAAGCATACGTCTTTCATCTGAGTGAAAACTGCATTCTATTCAGTTTTTAGTACTGTTTTGAATGGTTAGGCGATTCACTTGTAGGGAAGCGTTTGTTTGCATTCTGTATACTCAATTCTTTAACAGCAAAACTCGTGTGTTGCGTTTGACAGAAATTCCAGTGAAATCACGTTTAAAACCGAAAGTCAGTAAAAAGACTTCGTAGAATCACTCTGTGAATGCCTTTGAAAACACTTCTTAAGAAGGAAAGCATACGTCTTTCATCTGAGTGAAAACTGCATTCTATTCAGTTTTTAGTACTGTGTTGAATGGTTAGGCGATTCACTTGTAGGGAAGCGTTTGTTTGCAATCTGTATACTCAATTCTTTAACAGCAAACTTCGTGTCTTGCGTTTGACAGAAATTCCAGTGAAATCATGTTTAAAACCGAACGTCAGTAAAAAGGCTTCTTAGAATCACTCTGTGAATGTCTTTGAAAACACTTCTTAAGAAGGAAAGCATACGTCTTTCATCTGAGTGAAAACTGCATTCTATTCAGTTTTTAGTACTGTGTTGAATGGTTAGGCGATTCACTTGTAGGGAAGCGTTTGTTTGCATTCTGTATACTCAATACTTTAACAGTAAACCTATGTCTTGCGTTTGACAGAAATTCCAGTGAAATCACGTTTAAAACCGAACGTCAGTAAAAAGGCTTCGTAGAATCACTTTGTGAATGTCTTTGAAAACACTTCTTAAGAAGGAAAGCATACGTCTTTCATCTGAGTGAAAACTGCATTCTATTCAGTTTTTAGTACTGTTTTGAATGGTTAGGCGATTCACTTGTAGGGAAGCGTTTGTTTGCATTCTGTATACTCAATTCTTTAACAGCAAACCTCGTGTCTTGCGTTTGACAGAAATTCCAGTGAAATCACGTTTAAAACCGAACGTCAGTAAAAAGGATTCGTAGATTCACTCTGTGAATGTCTTTGAAAACACTTCTTAAGAAGGAAAGCATATGTCTTTCATCTGAGTGAAAACTGCATTCAATTCAGTTTTTAGTACTGTGTTGAATGGTTAGGCGATTCACTTGCAGGGAAGCGTTTGTTTGCATTCTGTATACTGAATTCTTTAACAGCAAATCTCGTGTCTTGCGTTTGACAGAAATTCCAGTGAAATCACGTATAAAGCCAACGTCAGTAAAAAGGCTTTGTAGAATCACTCTGTGAATGTCTTTGAAAACACTTCTTAAGAAGGAAAGCATACGTCTTTCATCTGAGTGAAAACTGCATTCTATTCAGTTTTTAGTACTGTTTTGAATGGTTAGGCGATTCACTTGTAGGGAAGCGTTTGTTTACATTCTGTATACTCAATTCTTTAACAGCAAACCTCGTGTCTTGCGTTTGACAGAAATTCCAGTGAAATCACATTTAAAACCGAACGTCAGTAAAAAGGCTTCCTAGAATCACTCTGTGAATGTCTTTGAAAACACTTCTTAAGAAGGAAAGCATACGTCTTTCATCTGAGTGAAAACTGCATTCTATTCAGTTTTTAGTACTGTTTTGAATGGTTAGGCGATTCACTTGCAGGGAAGCGTTTGTTTGCATTCTGTATACTGAATTCTTTAACAGCAAATCTCGTGTCTTGCGTTTGACAGAAATTCCAGTGAAATCACATTTAAAACTGAACGTCAGTAAAAAGGCTTCCTAGAATCACTCTGTGAATGTCTTTGAAAACACTTCTTAAGAAGGAAAGCATATGTCTTTCATCTGAGTGAAAACTTCATTCTATTCAGTTTTTAGTACTGTTTTGAATGGTTAGGCGATTCACTTGTAGGGAAGCGTTTGTTTGCATTCTCTATACTCAATTCTTTAACAGCAAACCTCGTGTCTTGCGTTTGACAGATATTCCAGTGAAATCACTTATAAAACCGAACGTCAGTAAAAAGGCTTCGTAGAATCGCTCTGTGAATGTCTTTGAAAACACTTCTTAAGAAGGAAAGCATACTTCTTTCATCTGAGTGAAAACTGCATTCTATTCAGTTTTTAGTACTGTTTTGAATGGTTAGGCGATTCACTTGTAGGGAAGCGTTTGTTTGCATTCTGTATACTCAATTCTTTAACAGCAAACCTCGTGTCTTGCCTTTGACAGAAATTCCAGTGAAATCACGTTTAAAACCGAACGTCAGTAAAAAGGCTTCGTAGAATCACTTTGTGAATGTCTTTGAAAACACTTCTTAAGAAGGAAAGCATACGTCTTTCATCTGAGTGAAAACTGCATTCTATTCAGTTTTTAGTACTGTTTTGAATGGTTAGGCGATTCACTTGTAGGGAAGCGTTTGTTTACATTCTGTATACTCAATTCTTTAACAGCAAACCTCGTGTCTTGTGTTTGACAGAAATTCCAGTGAAATCACATTTAAAACCGAACTTCAGTAAAAAGGCTTCGTAGAATCACTCTGTGAATGTCTTTGAAAACAGTTCTTAAGAAGGAAAGCATACGTCTTTCATCTGAGTGAAAACTGCATTCTATTCAGTTTTTAGTACTGTTTTGAATGGTTAGGCGATTCACTTGTAGGGAAGCGTTTGTTTGCATTCTGTATACTCAATTCTTTAACAGCAAAACTCGTGTGTTGCGTTTGACAGAAATTCCAGTGAAATCACGTTTAAAACCGAACGTCAGTAAAAAGGCTTCGTAGAATCACTTTGTGAATGTCTTTGAAAACACTTCTTAAGAAGGAAAGCATACGTCTTTCATCTGAGTGAAAACTGCATTCTATTCAGTTTTTAGTACTGTTTTGAATGGTTAGGCGATTCACTTGTAGGGAAGCGTTTGTTTGCATTCTGTATACTCAATTCTTTAACAGCAAACCTCGTGTCTTGCGTTTGACAGAAATTCCAGTGAAATCACGTTTAAAACCGAACGTCAGTAAAAAGGATTCGTAGATTCACTCTGTGAATGTCTTTGAAAACACTTCTTAAGAAGGAAAGCATATGTCTTTCATCTGAGTGAAAACTGCATTCAATTCAGTTTTTAGTACTGTGTTGAATGGTTAGGCGATTCACTTGCAGGGAAGCGTTTGTTTGCATTCTGTATACTGAATTCTTTAACAGCAAATCTCGTGTCTTGCGTTTGACAGAAATTCCAGTGAAATCACATTTAAAACTGAACGTCAGTAAAAAGGCTTCCTAGAATCACTCTGTGAATGTCTTTGAAAACACTTCTTAAGAAGGAAAGCATATGTCTTTCATCTGAGTGAAAACTTCATTCTATTCAGTTTTTAGTACTGTTTTGAATGGTTAGGCGATTCACTTGTAGGGAAGCGTTTGTTTGCATTCTCTATACTCAATTCTTTAACAGCAAACCTCGTGTCTTGCGTTTGACAGATATTCCAGTGAAATCACTTATAAAACCGAACGTCAGTAAAAAGGCTTCTTAGAATCGCTCTGTGAATGTCTTTGAAAACACTTCTTAAGAAGGAAAGCATACGTCTTTCATCTGAGTGAAAACTGCATTCTATTCAGTTTTTAGTACTGTTTTGAATGGTTAGGCGATTCACTTGTAGGGAAGCGTTTGTTTGCATTCTGTATACTCAATTCTTTAACAGCAAACCTCGTGTCTTGCCTTTGACAGAAATTCCAGTGAAATCACGTTTAAAACCGAACGTCAGTAAAAAGGCTTCGTAGAATCACTTTGTGAATGTCTTTGAAAACACTTCTTAAGAAGGAAAGCATACGTCTTTCATCTGAGTGAAAACTGCATTCTATTCAGTTTTTAGTACTGTTTTGAATGGTTAGGCGATTCACTTGTAGGGAAGCGTTTGTTTACATTCTGTATACTCAATTCTTTAACAGCAAACCTCGTGTCTTGTGTTTGACAGAAATTCCAGTGAAATCACATTTAAAACCGAACTTCAGTAAAAAGGCTTCGTAGAATCACTCTGTGAATGTCTTTGAAAACAGTTCTTAAGAAGGAAAGCATACGTCTTTCATCTGAGTGAAAACTGCATTCTATTCAGTTTTTAGTACTGTTTTGAATGGTTAGGCGATTCACTTGTAGGGAAGCGTTTGTTTGCATTCTGTATACTCAATTCTTTAACAGCAAAACTCGTGTGTTGCGTTTGACAGAAATTCCAGTGAAATCACGTTTAAAACCGAAAGTCAGTAAAAAGACTTCGTAGAATCACTCTGTGAATGCCTTTGAAAACACTTCTTAAGAAGGAAAGCATACGTCTTTCATCTGAGTGAAAACTGCATTCTATTCAGTTTTTAGTACTGTGTTGAATGGTTAGGCGATTCACTTGTAGGGAAGCGTTTGTTTGCAATCTGTATACTCAATTCTTTAACAGCAAACTTCGTGTCTTGCGTTTGACAGAAATTCCAGTGAAATCATGTTTAAAACCGAACGTCAGTAAAAAGGCTTCTTAGAATCACTCTGTGAATGTCTTTGAAAACACTTCTTAAGAAGGAAAGCATACGTCTTTCATCTGAGTGAAAACTGCATTCTATTCAGTTTTTAGTACTGTGTTGAATGGTTAGGCGATTCACTTGTAGGGAAGCGTTTGTTTGCATTCTGTATACTCAATACTTTAACAGTAAACCTATGTCTTGCGTTTGACAGAAATTCCAGTGAAATCACGTTTAAAACCGAACGTCAGTAAAAAGGCTTCGTAGAATCACTTTGTGAATGTCTTTGAAAACACTTCTTAAGAAGGAAAGCATACGTCTTTCATCTGAGTGAAAACTGCATTCTATTCAGTTTTTAGTACTGTTTTGAATGGTTAGGCGATTCACTTGTAGGGAAGCGTTTGTTTGCATTCTGTATACTCAATTCTTTAACAGCAAACCTCGTGTCTTGCGTTTGACAGAAATTCCAGTGAAATCACGTTTAAAACCGAACGTCAGTAAAAAGGATTCGTAGATTCACTCTGTGAATGTCTTTGAAAACACTTCTTAAGAAGGAAAGCATATGTCTTTCATCTGAGTGAAAACTGCATTCAATTCAGTTTTTAGTACTGTGTTGAATGGTTAGGCGATTCACTTGCAGGGAAGCGTTTGTTTCCATTCTGTATACTGAATTCTTTAACAGCAAATCTCGTGTCTTGCATTTGACAGAAATTCCAGTGAAATCACGTATAAAGCCAACGTCAGTAAAAAGGCTTTGTAGAATCACTCTGTGAATGTCTTTGAAAACACTTCTTAAGAAGGAAAGCATACGTCTTTCATCTGAGTGAAAACTGCATTCTATTCAGTTTTTAGTACTGTTTTGAATGGTTAGGCGATTCACTTGTAGGGAAGCGTTTGTTTACATTCTGTATACTCAATTCTTTAACAGCAAACCTCGTGTCTTGCGTTTGACAGAAATTCCAGTGAAATCACATTTAAAACCGAACGTCAGTAAAAAGGCTTCCTAGAATCACTCTGTGAATGTCTTTGAAAACACTTCTTAAGAAGGAAAGCATACGTCTTTCATCTGAGTGAAAACTGCATTCTATTCAGTTTTTAGTACTGTTTTGAATGGTTAGGCGATTCACTTGCAGGGAAGCGTTTGTTTGCATTCTGTATACTGAATTCTTTAACAGCAAATCTCGTGTCTTGCGTTTGACAGAAATTCCAGTGAAATCACATTTAAAACTGAACGTCAGTAAAAAGGCTTCCTAGAATCACTCTGTGAATGTCTTTGAAAACACTTCTTAAGAAGGAAAGCATATGTCTTTCATCTGAGTGAAAACTTCATTCTATTCAGTTTTTAGTACTGTTTTGAATGGTTAGGCGATTCACTTGTAGGGAAGCGTTTGTTTGCATTCTCTATACTCAATTCTTTAACAGCAAACCTCGTGTCTTGCGTTTGACAGATATTCCAGTGAAATCACTTATAAAACCGAACGTCAGTAAAAAGGCTTCGTAGAATCGCTCTGTGAATGTCTTTGAAAACACTTCTTAAGAAGGAAAGCATACTTGTTTCATCTGAGTGAAAACTGCATTCTATTCAGTTTTTAGTACTGTTTTGAATGGTTAGGCGATTCACTTGTAGGGAAGCGTTTGTTTGCATTCTGTATACTCAATTCTTTAACAGCAAACCTCGTGTCTTGCCTTTGACAGAAATTCCAGTGAAATCACGTTTAAAACCGAACGTCAGTAAAAAGGCTTCGTAGAATCACTTTGTGAATGTCTTTGAAAACACTTCTTAAGAAGGAAAGCATACGTCTTTCATCTGAGTGAAAACTGCATTCTATTCAGTTTTTAGTACTGTTTTGAATGGTTAGGCGATTCACTTGTAGGGAAGCGTTTGTTTACATTCTGTATACTCAATTCTTTAACAGCAAACCTCGTGTCTTGTGTTTGACAGAAATTCCAGTGAAATCACATTTAAAACCGAACTTCAGTAAAAAGGCTTCGTAGAATCACTCTGTGAATGTCTTTGAAAACAGTTCTTAAGAAGGAAAGCATACGTCTTTCATCTGAGTGAAAACTGCATTCTATTCAGTTTTTAGTACTGTTTTGAATGGTTAGGCGATTCACTTGTAGGGAAGCGTTTGTTTGCATTCTGTATACTCAATTCTTTAACAGCAAAACTCGTGTGTTGCGTTTGACAGAAATTCCAGTGAAATCACGTTTAAAACCGAACGTCAGTAAAAAGGCTTCGTAGAATCACTTTGTGAATGTCTTTGAAAACACTTCTTAAGAAGGAAAGCATACGTCTTTCATCTGAGTGAAAACTGCATTCTATTCAGTTTTTAGTACTGTTTTGAATGGTTAGGCGATTCACTTGTAGGGAAGCGTTTGTTTGCATTCTGTATACTCAATTCTTTAACAGCAAACCTCGTGTCTTGCGTTTGACAGAAATTCCAGTGAAATCACGTTTAAAACCGAACGTCAGTAAAAAGGATTCGTAGATTCACTCTGTGAATGTCTTTGAAAACACTTCTTAAGAAGGAAAGCATATGTCTTTCATCTGAGTGAAAACTGCATTCAATTCAGATTTTAGTACTGTGTTGAATGGTTAGGCGATTCACTTGCAGGGAAGCGTTTGTTTGCATTCTGTATACTGAATTCTTTAACAGAAAATCTCGTGTCTTGCGTTTGACAGAAATTCCAGTGAAATCACGTATAAAGCCAACGTCAGTAAAAAGGCTTTGTAGAATCACTCTGTGAATGTCTTTGAAAACACTTCTTAAGAAGGAAAGCATACGTCTTTCATCTGAGTGAAAACTGCATTCTATTCAGTTTTTAGTACTGTTTTGAATGGTTAGGCGATTCACTTGTAGGGAAGCGTTTGTTTACATTCTGTATACTCAATTCTTTAACAGCAAACCTCCTGTCTTGCGTTTGACAGAAATTCCAGTGAAATCACATTTAAAACCGAACGTCAGTAAAAAGGCTTCCTAGAATCACTCTGTGAATGTCTTTGAAAACACTTCTTAAGAAGGAAAGCATACGTCTTTCATCTGAGTGAAAACTGCATTCTATTCAGTTTTTAGTACTGTTTTGAATGGTTAGGCGATTCACTTGTAGGGAAGCGTTTGTTTGCATTCTCTATACTCAATTCTTTAACAGCAAACCTCGTGTCTTGCGTTTGACAGAAATTCCAGTGAAATCACTTATAAAACCGAAAGTCAGTAAAAAGACTTCGTAGAATCACTCTGTGAATGTCTTTGAAAACACTTCTTAAGAAGGAAAGCATACGTCTTTCATCTGAGTGAAAACTGCATTCTATTCAGTTTTTAGTACTGTTTTGAATGGTTAGGCGATTCACTTGTAGGGAAGCGTTTGTTTGCATTCTCTATACTCTATTCTTTAACAGCAAACCTCGTGTCTTGCGTTTGACAGAAATTCCAGTGAAATCACGTTTAAAACCGAATGTCAGTAAAAAGGCTTCGTAGAATCACTCTGTGAATGTCTTTGAAAACACTTCTTAAGAAGGAAAGCATACGTCTTTCATCTGAGTGAAAACTGCATTCTATTCAGTTGTAGTACTGTGTTGAATGGTTAGGCGATTCACTTGTAGGGAAGCGTTTGTTTGCATTCTGTATACTCAATTCTTTAACAGCAAACCTCGTGTCTTGCGTTTGACACAAATTCCAGAAAATCACGTTTAAAACCGAACGTCAGTAAAAAGGCTTCGTAGAATCACTCTGTGAATGTCTTTGAAAACACTTCTTAAGAAGGAAAGCATACGTCTTTCATCTGAGTGAAAACTGCATTCTATTCAGTTTTTAGTACTGTTTTGAATGGTCAGGCGATTCACTTGTAGGGAAGCGTTTGTTTGCATTCTGTATACTCAATTCTTTAACAGCAAACCTCGTGTCTTGCGTTTGACAGAAATTCCAGTGAAATCACGTTTAAAACCGAACGTCAGTAAAAAGGCTTCTTAGAATCACTCTGTGAATGTCTTTGAAAACACTTCTTAAGAAGGAAAGCATACGTCTTTCATCTGAGTGAAAACTGCATTCTATTCAGTTTTTAGTACTGTGTTGAATGGTTAGGCGATTCACTTGTAGGGAAGCGTTTGTTTGCATTCTGTATACTCAATACTTTAACAGTAAACCTATGTCTTGCGTTTGACAGAAATTCCAGTGAAATCACGTTTAAAACCGAACGTCAGTAAAAAGGCTTCGTAGAATCACTTTGTGAATGTCTTTGAAAACACTTCTTAAGAAGGAAAGCATACGTCTTTCATCTGAGTGAAAACTGCATTCTATTCAGTTTTGAGTACTGTTTTGAATGGTTAGGCGATTCACTTGTAGGGAAGCGTTTGTTTGCATTCTGTATACTCAATTCTTTAACAGCAAACCTCGTGTCTTGCGTTTGACAGAAATTCCAGTGAAATCACGTTTAAAACCGAACGTCAGTAAAAAGGATTCGTAGAATCACTCTGTGAATGTCTTTGAAAACACTTCTTAAGAAGGAAAGCATATGTCTTTCATCTGAGTGAAAACTGCATTCAATTCAGTTTTTAGTACTGTGTTGAATGGTTAGGCGATTCACTTGCAGGGAAGCGTTTGTTTGCATTCTGTATACTGAATTCTTTAACAGTAAATCTCGTGTCTTGCGTTTGACAGAATTTCCAGTGAAATCACATATAAAGCCAACGTCAGTAAAAAGGCTTCGTAGAATCACTCTGTGAATGTCTTTGAAAACACTTCTTAAGAAGGAAAGCATACATCTTTCATCTGAGTGAAAACTGCATTCTATTCAGTTTTTAGTACTGTTTTGAATGGTTAGGCGATTCACTTGTATGGAAGCGTTTGTTTACATTCTGTATACTCAATTCTTTAAGAGCAAACCTCGTGTCTTGCGTTTGACAGAAATTCCAGTGAAATCACACTTAAAACCGAACGTCAGTAAAAAGGCTTCCTAGAATCACTCTGTGAATGTCTTTGAAAACACTTCTTAAGAAGGAAAGCATACGTCTTTCATCTGAGTGAAAACTGCATTCTATTCAGTTTTTAGTACTGTGTTGAATGGTTAGGCGATTCACTTGTAGGGAAGCATTTGTTTGCATTCTCTATACTCAATTCTTTAACAGCAAACCTCGTGTCTTGCGTTTGACAGAAATTCCAGTGAAATCACTTGTAAAACCGAAAGTCAGTAAAAAGACTTCGTAGAATCACTCTGTGAATGTCTTTGAAAACACGTCTTAAGAAAGAAAGCATACGTCTTTCATCTGAGTGAAAACTGCATTCTATTCAGTTTTTAGTACTGTTTTGAATGGTTAGGCGATTCACTTGTAGGGAAGCGTTTGTTTGCATTCTCTATACTCAATTCTTTAACAGCAAACCTCGTGTCTTGCGTTTGACAGAAATTCCAGTGAAATCACGTTTAAAACCGAATGTCAGTAAAAAGGCTTCGTAGAATCACTCTGTGAATGTCTTTGAAAACACTTCTTAAGAAGGAAAGCATACGTCTTTCATCTGAGTGAAAACTGCATTCTATTCAGTTGTAGTACTGTGTTGAATGGTTAGGCGATTCACTTGTAGGGAAGCGTTTGTTTGCATTCTGTATACTCAATTCTTAACAGCAAACCTCGTGTCTTGCGTTTGACAGAAATTCCAGAAAATCACGTTTAAAACCGAACGTCAGTAAAAAGGCTTCGTAGAATCACTTTGTGAATGTTTTGAAAACACTTCTTAAGAAGGAAAGCATACGTCTTTCATCTGAGTGAAAACTGCATTCTATTCAGTTTTTAGTACTGTTTTGAATGGTTAGGCGATTCACTTGTAGGGAAGCGTTTGTTTGCATTCTCTATACTCTATTCTTTAACAGCAAACCTCGTGTCTTGCATTTGACAGAAATTCCAGTGAAATCACGTTTAAAACCGAATGTCAGTAAAAAGGCTTCGTAGAATCACTCTGTGAATGTCTTTGAAAACACTTCTTAAGAAGGAAAGCATACGTCTTTCATCTGAGTGAAAACTGCATTCTATTCAGTTGTAGTACTGTGTTGAATGGTTAGGCGATTCACTTGTAGGGAAGCGTTTGTTTGCATTCTGTATACTCAATTCTTTAACAGCAAACCTCGTGTCTTGCGTTTGACAGAAATTCCAGAAAATCACGTTTAAAACCGAACGTCAGTAAAAAGGCTTCGTAGAATCACTCTGTGAATGTCTTTGAAAACACTTCTTAAGAAGGAAAGCATACGTCTTTCATCTGAGTGAAAACTGCATTCTATTCAGTTTTTAGTACTGTTTTGAATGGTCAGGCGATTCACTTGTAGGGAAGCGTTTGTTTGCATTCTCTATACTCAATTCTTTAACAGCAAACCTCGTGTCTTGCGTTTGACAGAAATTCCAGTGAAATCACTTGTAAAACCGAAAGTCAGTAAAAAGACTTCGTAGAATCACTCTGTGAATGTCTTTGAAAACACGTCTTAAGAAAGAAAGCATACGTCTTTCATCTGAGTGAAAACTGCATTCTATTCAGTTTTTAGTACTGTTTTGAATGGTTAGGCGATTCACTTGTAGGGAAGCGTTTGTTTGCATTCTCTATACTCAATTCTTTAACAGCAAACCTCGTGTCTTGCATTTGACAGAAATTCCAGTGAAATCACGTTTAAAACCGAATGTCAGTAAAAAGGCTTCGTAGAATCACTCTGTGAATGTCTTTGAAAACACTTCTTAAGAAGGAAAGCATACGTCTTTCATCTGAGTGAAAACTGCATTCTATTCAGTTGTAGTACTGTGTTGAATGGTTAGGCGATTCACTTGTAGGGAAGCGTTTGTTTGCATTCTGTATACTCAATTCTTAACAGCAAACCTCGTGTCTTGCATTTGACAGAAATTCCAGAAAATCACGTTTAAAACCGAACGTCAGTAAAAAGGCTTCGTAGAATCACTTTGTGAATGTCTTTGAAAACACTTCTTAAGAAGGAAAGCATACGTCTTTCATCTGAGTGAAAACTGCATTCTATTCAGTTTTTAGTACTGTTTTGAATGGTTAGGCGATTCACTTGTAGGGAAGCGTTTGTTTGCATTCTCTATACTCTATTCTTTAACAGCAAACCTCGTGTCTTGCGTTTGACAGAAATTCCAGTGAAATCACGTTTAAAACCGAATGTCAGTAAAAAGGCTTCGTAGAATCACTCTGTGAATGTCTTTGAAAACACTTCTTAAGAAGGAAAGCATACGTCTTTCATCTGAGTGAAAACTGCATTCTATTCAGTTGTAGTACTGTGTTGAATGGTTAGGCGATTCACTTGTAGGGAAGCGTTTGTTTGCATTCTGTATACTCAATTCTTTAACAGCAAACCTCGTGTCTTGCGTTTGACAGAAATTCCAGAAAATCACGTTTAAAACCGAACGTCAGTAAAAAGGCTTCGTAGAATCACTCTGTGAATGTCTTTGAAAACACTTCTTAAGAAGGAAAGCATACGTCTTTCATCTGAGTGAAAACTGCATTCTATTCAGTTTTTAGTACTGTTTTGAATGGTCAGGCGATTCACTTGTAGGGAAGCGTTTGTTTGCATTCTGTATACTCAATTCTTTAACAGCAAACCTCGTGTCTTGCGTTTGACAGAAATTCCAGTGAAATCACGTTTAAAACCGAACGTCAGTAAAAAGGATTCGTAGAATCACTCTGTGAATGTCTTTGAAAACACTTCTTAAGAAGGAAAGCATATGTCTTTCATCTGAGTGAAAACTGCATTCAATTCAGTTTTTAGTACTGTGTTGAATGGTTAGGCGATTCACTTGCAGGGAAGCGTTTGTTTGCATTCTGTATACTGAATTCTTTAACAGTAAATCTCGTGTCTTGCGTTTGACAGAATTTCCAGTGAAATCACATATAAAGCCAACGTCAGTAAAAAGGCTTCGTAGAATCACTCTGTGAATGTCTTTGAAAACACTTCTTAAGAAGGAAAGCATACATCTTTCATCTGAGTGAAAACTGCATTCTATTCAGTTTTTAGTACTGTTTTGAATGGTTAGGCGATTCACTTGTAGGGAAGCGTTTGTTTACATTCTGTATACTCAATTCTTTAACAGCAAACCTCGTGTCTTGCGTTTGACAGAAATTCCAGTGAAATCACACTTAAAACCGAACGTCAGTAAAAAGGCTTCCTAGAATCACTCTGTGAATGTCTTTGAAAACACTTCTTAAGAAGGAAAGCATACGTCTTTCATCTGAGTGAAAACTGCATTCTATTCAGTTTTTAGTACTGTGTTGAATGGTTAGGCGATTCACTTGTAGGGAAGCATTTGTTTGCATTCTCTATACTCAATTCTTTAACAGCAAACCTCGTGTCTTGCGTTTGACAGAAATTCCAGTGAAATCACTTGTAAAACCGAAAGTCAGTAAAAAGACTTCGTAGAATCACTCTGTGAATGTCTTTGAAAACACGTCTTAAGAAAGAAAGCATACGTCTTTCATCTGAGTGAAAACTGCATTCTATTCAGTTTTTAGTACTGTTTTGAATGGTTAGGCGATTCACTTGTAGGGAAGCGTTTGTTTGCATTCTCTATACTCAATTCTTTAACAGCAAACCTCGTGTCTTGCGTTTGACAGAAATTCCAGTGAAATCACGTTTAAAACCGAATGTCAGTAAAAAGGCTTCGTAGAATCACTCTGTGAATGTCTTTGAAAACACTTCTTAAGAAGGAAAGCATACGTCTTTCATCTGAGTGAAAACTGCATTCTATTCAGTTGTAGTACTGTGTTGAATGGTTAGGCGATTCACTTGTAGGGAAGCGTTTGTTTGCATTCTGTATACTCAATTCTTAACAGCAAACCTCGTGTCTTGCGTTTGACAGAAATTCCAGAAAATCACGTTTAAAACCGAACGTCAGTAAAAAGGCTTCGTAGAATCACTTTGTGAATGTTTTGAAAACACTTCTTAAGAAGGAAAGCATACGTCTTTCATCTGAGTGAAAACTGCATTCTATTCAGTTTTTAGTACTGTTTTGAATGGTTAGGCGATTCACTTGTAGGGAAGCGTTTGTTTGCATTCTCTATACTCTATTCTTTAACAGCAAACCTCGTGTCTTGCATTTGACAGAAATTCCAGTGAAATCACGTTTAAAACCGAATGTCAGTAAAAAGGCTTCGTAGAATCACTCTGTGAATGTCTTTGAAAACACTTCTTAAGAAGGAAAGCATACGTCTTTCATCTGAGTGAAAACTGCATTCTATTCAGTTGTAGTACTGTGTTGAATGGTTAGGCGATTCACTTGTAGGGAAGCGTTTGTTTGCATTCTGTATACTCAATTCTTTAACAGCAAACCTCGTGTCTTGCGTTTGACAGAAATTCCAGAAAATCACGTTTAAAACCGAACGTCAGTAAAAAGGCTTCGTAGAATCACTCTGTGAATGTCTTTGAAAACACTTCTTAAGAAGGAAAGCATACGTCTTTCATCTGAGTGAAAACTGCATTCTATTCAGTTTTTAGTACTGTTTTGAATGGTCAGGCGATTCACTTGTAGGGAAGCGTTTGTTTGCATTCTCTATACTCAATTCTTTAACAGCAAACCTCGTGTCTTGCGTTTGACAGAAATTCCAGTGAAATCACTTGTAAAACCGAAAGTCAGTAAAAAGACTTCGTAGAATCACTCTGTGAATGTCTTTGAAAACACGTCTTAAGAAAGAAAGCATACGTCTTTCATCTGAGTGAAAACTGCATTCTATTCAGTTTTTAGTACTGTTTTGAATGGTTAGGCGATTCACTTGTAGGGAAGCGTTTGTTTGCATTCTCTATACTCAATTCTTTAACAGCAAACCTCGTGTCTTGCATTTGACAGAAATTCCAGTGAAATCACGTTTAAAACCGAATGTCAGTAAAAAGGCTTCGTAGAATCACTCTGTGAATGTCTTTGAAAACACTTCTTAAGAAGGAAAGCATACGTCTTTCATCTGAGTGAAAACTGCATTCTATTCAGTTGTAGTACTGTGTTGAATGGTTAGGCGATTCACTTGTAGGGAAGCGTTTGTTTGCATTCTGTATACTCAATTCTTAACAGCAAACCTCGTGTCTTGCATTTGACAGAAATTCCAGAAAATCACGTTTAAAACCGAACGTCAGTAAAAAGGCTTCGTAGAATCACTTTGTGAATGTCTTTGAAAACACTTCTTAAGAAGGAAAGCATACGTCTTTCATCTGAGTGAAAACTGCATTCTATTCAGTTTTTAGTACTGTTTTGAATGGTTAGGCGATTCACTTGTAGGGAAGCGTTTGTTTGCATTCTCTATACTCTATTCTTTAACAGCAAACCTCGTGTCTTGCGTTTGACAGAAATTCCAGTGAAATCACGTTTAAAACCGAATGTCAGTAAAAAGGCTTCGTAGAATCACTCTGTGAATGTCTTTGAAAACACTTCTTAAGAAGGAAAGCATACGTCTTTCATCTGAGTGAAAACTGCATTCTATTCAGTTGTAGTACTGTGTTGAATGGTTAGGCGATTCACTTGTAGGGAAGCGTTTGTTTGCATTCTGTATACTCAATTCTTTAACAGCAAACCTCGTGTCTTGCGTTTGACAGAAATTCCAGAAAATCACGTTTAAAACCGAACGTCAGTAAAAAGGCTTCGTAGAATCACTCTGTGAATGTCTTTGAAAACACTTCTTAAGAAGGAAAGCATACGTCTTTCATCTGAGTGAAAACTGCATTCTATTCAGTTTTTAGTACTGTTTTGAATGGTCAGGCGATTCACTTGTAGGGAAGCGTTTGTTTGCATTCTGTATACTCAATTCTTTAACAGCAAACCTCGTGTCTTGCGTTTGACAGAAATTCCAGTGAAATCACGTTTAAAACCGAACGTCAGTAAAAAGGCTTCTTAGAATCACTCTGTGAATGTCTTTGAAAACACTTCTTAAGAAGGAAAGCATACGTCTTTCATCTGAATGAAAACTGCATTCTATTCAGTTTTTAGTACTGTGTTGAATGGTTAGGCGATTCACTTGTAGGGAAGCGTTTGTTTGCATTCTGTATACTCAATACTTTAACAGTAAACCTATGTCTTGCGTTGGACAGAAATTCCAGTGAAATCACGTTTAAAACCGAACGTCAGTAAAAAGGCTTCGTAGAATCACTTTGTGAATGTCTTTGAAAACACTTCTTAAGAAGGAAAGCATACGTCTTTCATCTGAGTGAAAACTGCATTCTATTCAGTTTTTAGTACTGTTTTGAATGGTTAGGCGATTCACTTGTAGGGAAGCGTTTGTTTGCATTCTGTATACTCAATTCTTTAACAGCAAACCTCATGTCTTGCGTTTGACAGAAATTCCAGTGAAATCACGTTTAAAACCGAACGTCAGTAAAAAGGATTCGTAGAATCACTCTGTGAATGTCTTTGAAAACACTTCTTAAGAAGGAAAGCATACGTCTTTCATCTGAGTGAAAACTGCATTCAATTCAGTTTTTAGTACTGTGTTGAATGGTTAGGCGATTCACTTGCAGGGAAGCGTTTGTTTGCATTCTGTATACTGAATTCTTTAACAGTAAATCTCGTGTCTTGCGTTTGACAGAATTTCCAGTGAAATCACGTATAAAGCCAACGTCAGTAAAAAGGCTTTGTAGAATCACTCTGTGAATGTCTTTGAAAACACTTCTTAAGAAGGAAAGCATACGTCTTTCATCTGAGTGAAAACTGCATTCTATTCAGTTTTTAGTACTGTTTTGAATGGTTAGGCGATTCACTTGTAGGGAAGCATTTGTTTACATTCTGTATACTCAATTCTTTAACAGCAAACCTCGTGTCTTGCGTTTGACAGAAATTCCAGTGAAATCACACTTAAAACCGAACGTCAGTAAAAAGGCTTCCTAGAATCACTCTGTGAATGTCTTTGAAAACACTTCTTAAGAAGGAAAGCATACGTCTTTCATCTGAGTGAAAACTGCATTCTATTCAGTTTTTAGTACTGTGTTGAATGGTTAGGCGATTCACTTGTAGGGAAGCGTTTGTTTGCATTCTCTATACTCAATTCTTAACAGCAAACCTCGTGTCTTGCATTTGACAGAAATTCCAGAAAATCATGTTTAAAACCGAACGTCAGTAAAAAGGCTTCGTAGAATCACTTTGTGAATGTCTTTGAAAACACTTCTTAAGAAGGAAAGCATACGTCTTTCATCTGAGTGAAAACTGCATTCTATTCAGTTCTTAGTACTGTTTTGAATGGTTAGGCGATTCACTTGTAGGGAAGCGTTTGTTTGCATTCTGTATACTCAATTCTTTAACAGCAAATCTCGTGTCTTGCGTTTGACAGAAATTCCAGTGAAATCACGTTTTAAAGCCAACATCAGTAAAAAGGCTTTGTAGAATCACTCTGTGAATGTCTTTGAAAACACTTCTTAAGAAGGAAAGCATACGTCTTTCATCTGAGTGAAAACTGCATTCTATTCACTTTTTAGTACTGTTTTGAATGGTTAAGCGATTCACTTGTAGGGAAGCGTTTGTTTGCATTCTGTATACTCAATTCTTTAACAGCAAACCTCGTGTCTTGTGTTTGACAGAAATTCCAGTGAAATCACGTTTAAAACCGAACGTCAGTAAAAAGGCTTTGTAGAATCACTCTGTGAATGTCTTTGAAAACACTTCTTAAGAAGGAAAGCATACGGCTTTCATCTGATTGAAAACTGCATTCTATTCAGTTTTTAGTACTGTGTTGAATGGTTAGGCGATTCACTTGTAGGGAAGCGTTTGTTTGCATTCTGTATACTCAATTCTTTAACAGCAAACCTTGTGTCTTGCATTTGACCGAAATTCCAGTGAAATCACCTTTAAAACCGAACGTCAGTAAAAAGGCTTCGTAGAATCACTCTGTGAATGTCTTTGAAAACACTTCTTAAGAAGGAAAGCATACGTCTTTCATCTGACTGAAAACTGCATTCTATTCAGTTTTTAGTACTGTTTTGAATGGTTAGGCGATTCACTTGTAGGGAAGCGTTTGTTTGCATTCTGTATACTCAATTCTTTAACAGCAAACCTCGTGTCTTGCGTTTGACAGAAATTCCAGTGAAATCACTTTTAAAACCGAACGTCAGTAAAAAGGCTTCGTAGAATCACTCTGTGAATGTCTTTGAAAATACTTCTTAAGAAGGAAAGCATACGTCTTTCATCTGATTGAAAACTGCATTCTATTCAGTTTTTAGTACTGGTTTGAATGGTTAGGCGATTCACTTGTAGGGAAGCGTTTGTTTGCATTTTGTATACTCAATTCTTTAACAGCAAACCTCGTGTCTTGCGTTTGACAGAAATTCCAGTGAAATCACGTTGAAAACCGAACGTCAGTAAAAAGGCTTCATAGAATCACTCTGTGAATGTCTTTGAAAACACTTCTTAAGAAGGAAAGCATACGTCTTTCATCTGAGTGAAAACTGCATTCTATTCAGTTTTTAGTACTGTGTTGAATGGTTAGGCGATTCACTTGTAGGGAAGCGTTTGTTTGCATTCTGTATACTCAATTCTTTAACAGCAAATCTCGTGTCTTGCGTTTGACAGAAATTCCAGTGAAATCACGTATAAAGCCAACGTCAGTAAAAAGGCTTTGTAGAATCACTCTGTGAATGTCTTTGAAAACACTTCTTAAGAAGGAAAGCATACGTCTTTCATCTGAGTGAAAACTGCATTCTATTCAGTTTTTAGTACTGTTTTGAATGGTTAGGCGATTTACTTGTAGGGAAGCGTTTGTTTACATTCTGTATACTCAATTCTTTAACAGCAAACCTCGTGTCTTGCGTTTGACAGAAATTCCAGTGAAATCACATTTAAAACCGAACGTCAGTAAAAAGGCTTCCTAGAATCACTCTGTGAATGTCTTTGAAAACACTTCTTAAGAAGGAAAGCATACGTCTTTCATCTGAGTGAAAACTGCATTCTATTCAGTTTTTAGTACTGTTTTGAATGGTTAGGCGATTCACTTGTAGGAAAGCGTTTGTTTGCATTCTCTATACTCAATTCTTTAACAGCAAACCTCGTGTCTTGCGTTTGACAGAAATTCCAGTGAAATCACTTATAAAACCGAAAGTCAGTAAAAAGACTTCGTAGAATCACTCTGTGAATGTCTTTGAAAACACTTCTTAAGAAGGAAAGCATACGTCTTTCATCTGAGTGAAAACTGCATTCTATTCAGTTTTTAGTACTGTTTTGAATGGTTAGGCGATTCACTTGTAGGGAAGCGTTTGTTTGCATTCTCTATACTCAATTCTTTAACAGCAAACCTCGTGTCTTGCGTTTGACAGAAATTCCAGTGAAATCACGTTTAAAACCGAATGTCAGTAAAAAGGCTTCGTAGAATCACTCTGTGAATGTCTTTGAAAACACTTCTTAAGAAGGAAAGCATACGTCTTTCATCTGAGTGAAAACTGCATTCTATTCAGTTGTAGTACTGTGTTGAATGGTTAGGCGATTCACTTGTAGGGAAGCGTTTGTTTGCATTCTGTATACTCAATTCTTTAACAGCAAACCTCGTGTCTTGCGTTTGACAGAAATTCCAGTGAAATCACTTTTAAAACCGAACGTCAGTAAAAAGGCTTCGTAGAATCACTCTGTGAATGTCTTTGAAAATACTTCTTAAGAACGAAAGCATACGTCTTTCATCTGATTGAAAACTGCATTCTATTCAGTTTTTAGTACTGGTTTGAATGGTTAGGCGATTCACTTGTAGGGAAGCGTTTGTTTGCATTTTGTATACTCAATTCTTTAACAGCAAACCTCGTGTCTTGCGTTTGACAGAAATTCCAGTGAAATCACGTTTAAAACCGAACGTCAGTAAAAAGGCTTCATAGAATCACTCTGTGAATGTCTTTGAAAACACTTCTTAAGAAGGAAAGCATACGTCTTTCATCTGAGTGAAAACTGCATTCTATTCAGTTTTTAGTACTGTGTTGAATGGTTAGGCGATTCACTTGTAGGGAAGCGTTTGTTTGCATTCTGTATACTCAATTCTTTAACAGCAAATCTCGTGTATGCGTTTGACAGAAATTCCAGTGAAATCACGTATAAATCCAACGTCAGTAAAAAGGCTTTGTAGAATCACTCTGTGAATGTCTTTGAAAACACTTCTTAAGAAGGAAAGCATACGTCTTTCATCTGAGTGAAAACTGCATTCTATTCAGTTTTTAGTACTGTTTTGAATGGTTAGGCGATTTACTTGTAGGGAAGCGTTTGTTTACATTCTGTATACTCAATTCTTTAACAGCAAACCTCGTGTCTTGCGTTTGACAGAAATTCCAGTGAAATCACTTTTAAAACCGAACGTCAGTAAAAAGGCTTCGTAGAATCACTCTGTGAATGTCTTTGAAAACACTTCTTAAGAAGGAAAGCATACGTCTTTCATCTGAGTGAAAACTGCATTCTATTCAGTTTTTAGTACTGTTTTGAATGGTTAAGCGATTCACTTGTAGGGAAGCGTTTGTTTGCATTCTGTATACTCAGTTCTTTAACAGCAAACCTCGTGTCTTGCGTTTGACAGAAATTCCAGTGAAATCACGTTTAAAACCGAACTTCAGTAAAAAGGCTTCGTAGAATCACTCTGTGAATGTCTTTGAAAACACTGCTTAAGAAGGAAAGCATACATCTTTCATCTGAGTGAAAACTGCATTCTATTCAGTTTTTAGTACTGTTTTGAATGGTTAGGCGATTCACTTGTAGGGAAGCGTTTGTTTGCATTCTGTATACTCAATTCTTTAACATCAAACCTTGTGTCTTGCATTTGACAGAAATTCCAGTGAAATCACCTTTAAAACCGAACATCAGTAAAAAGGCTTCGTAGAATCACTCTGTGAATGTCTTTGAAAACAGTTCTTAAGAAGGAAAGCATACGTCTTTCATCTGAGTGAAAACTGCATTCTATTCAGTTTTTAGTACTGTTTTGAATGGTTAGGCGATTCACTTGTAGGGAAGCGTTTGTTTGCATTCTGTATACTCAATTCTTTAACAGCAAACCTCGTGTCTTGCGTTTGACAGAAATTCCAGTGAAATCACGTTCAAAACCGAACGTCAGTAAAAGGGCTTCTTAGAATCACTCTGTGAATGTCTTTGAAAACACTTCTTAAGAAGGAAAGCATACGTCTTTCATCTGAGTGAAAACTGCATTCTATTCAGTTTTTAGTACTGTGTTGAATGGTTAGGCGATTCACTTGTAGGGAAGCGTTTGTTTGCATTCTGTATACTCAATTCTTTAACAGCAAACCTCCTGTCTTGCATTTGACAGAAATTCCAGTGAAATCACGTTTAAAACCGAACTTCAGTAAAAAGGCTTCGTAGAATCTCTCTGTGAATGTCTTTGAAAACACTTCTTAAGAAGGAAAGCATACGTCTTTCATCTGAGTGAAAACTGCATTCTATTCAGTTTTTAGTACTGTTTTGAATGGTTAGGCGATTCACTTGTAGGGAAGCGTTTGTTTGCATTCTGTATACTCAATTCTTTAACAGCAAACCTCATGTCTTGCGTTTGACAGAAATTCCAGTGAAATCACGTTTAAAACCGAAGTCAGTAAAAAGGATTCATAGAATCACTCTGTGAATGTCTTTGAAAACACTTCTTAAGAAGGAAAGCATACGTCTTTCATCTGAGTGAAAACTGCATTCTATTCAGTTTTTAGTACTGTGTTGAATGGTTAAGCGATTCACTTGTAGGGAAGCGTTTGTTTGCATTCTGTATACTCAATTCTTTAACAGCAAACCTCGTGTCTTGCGTTTGACAGAAATTCCAGTGAAATCACGTTTAAAACCGAACGTCAGTAAAAAGGCTTCGTAGAATCACTCTGTGAATGTCTTTGAAAACACTTCTTAAGAAGGAAAGCATACATCTTTCATCTGAGTGAAAACTGCATTCTATTCAGTTTTTAGTACTGTTTTGAATGGTTAGGCGATTCACTTGTAGGGAAGCGTTTGTTTGCATTCTGTATACTCAATTCTTTAACAGCAAACCTCGTGTCTTGCGTTTGACAGAAATTCCAGAAAATCACGTTTAAAACCGAACGTCAGTAAAAAGGCTTCGTAGAATCACTTTGTGAATGTCTTTGAAAACACTTCTTAAGAAGGAAAGCATACGTCTTTCATCTGAGTGAAAACTGCATTCTATTCAGTTTTTAGTACTGTTTTGAATGGTTAGGCGATTCACTTGTAGGGAAGCGTTTGTTTGCATTCTGTATACTCAATTCTTTAACAGCAAATCTCTTGTCTTGCGTTTGACAGAAATTCCAGTGAAATCACGTTTTAAAGCCAACATCAGTAAAAAGGCTTTGTAGAATCACTCTGTGAATGTCTTTGAAAACACTTCTTAAGAAGGAAAGCATACGTCTTTCATCTGAGTGAAAACTGCATTCTATTCAGTTTTTAGTACTGTTTTGAATGGTTAGGCGATTCACTTGTAGGGAAGCGTTTGTTTGCATTCTGTATACTCAATTCTTTAACAGCAAACCTCGTGTCTTGTGTTTGACAGAAATTCCAGTGAAATCACGTTTAAAACCGAACGTCAGTAAAAAGGCTTTGTAGAATCACTCTGTGAATGTCTTTGAAAACACTTCTTAAGAAGGAAAGCATACGGCTTTCATCTGATTGAAAACTGCATTCTATTCAGTTTTTAGTACTGTGTTGAATGGTTAGGCGATTCACTTGTAGGGAAGCGTTTGTTTGCATTCTGTATACTCAATTCTTTAACAGCAAACCTTGTGTCTTGCATTTGACAGAAATTCCAGTGAAATCACCTTTAAAACCGAACGTCAGTAAAAAGGCTTCGTAGAATCACTCTGTGAATGTCTTTGAAAACACTTCTTAAGAAGGAAAGCATATGTCTTTCATCTGACTGAAAACTGCATTCTATTCAGTTTTTAGTACTGTTTTGAATGGTTAGGCGATTCACTTGTAGGGAAGCGTTTGTTTGCATTCTGTATACTCAATTCTTTAACAGCAAACCTCGTGTCTTGCGTTTGACAGAAATTCCAGTGAAATCACTTTTAAAACCGAACGTCAGTAAAAAGGCTTCGTAGAATCACTCTGTGAATGTCTTTGAAAATACTTCTTAAGAAGGAAAGCATACGTCTTTCATCTGAGTGAAAACTGCATTCTATTCAGTTTTTAGTACTGTGTTGAATGGTTAGGCGATTCACTTGTAGGGAAGCATTTGTTTGCATTCTGTATACTCAATTCTTTAACAGCAAACATCGTGTCTTGCATTTGACAGAAATTCCAGTGAAATCACGTTTAAAACCGAACGTCAGTAAAAAGGCTTCGTAGAATCACTCTGTGAATGTCTTTGAAAACACTTCTTAAGAAGGAAAGCATACGTCTTTCATCTGAGTGAAAACTGCATTCTATTCAGTTTTTAGTACTGTGTTGAATGGTTAGGCGATTCACTTGTAGGGAAGCGTTTGTTTGCATTCTGTATACTCAATTCTTTAACAGCAAATCTCGTGTCTTGCGTTTGACAGAAATTCCAGTGAAATCACGTTTAAAACCGAACATCAGTAAAAAGGCTTTGTAGAATCACTCTGTGAATGTCTTTGAAAACACTTCTTAAGAAGGAAAGCATACGTCTTTCATCTGAGTGAAAACTGCATTCTATTCAGTTTTTAGTACTGTGTTGAATGGTTAGGCGATTCACTTGTAGAGAAGCGTTTGTTTGCATTCTGTATACTCAATTCTTTAACAGCAAACCTTGTGTCTTGCATTTGACAGAAATTCCAGTGAAATCACCATTAAAACCGAACGTCAGTAAAAAGGCTTTGTAGAATCACTCTGTGAATGTCTTTGAAAACACTTCTTAAGAAGGAAAGCATACGTCTTTCATCTGAGTGAAAACTGCATTCTATTCAGTTTTTAGTACTGTTTTGAATGGTTAGGCGATTCACTTGTAGGGAAGCGTTTGTTTGCATTCTGTATACTCAATTCTTTAACAGCAAACCTCGTGTCTTGTGTTTGACAGAAATTCCAGTGAAATCACGTTTAAAACCGAACGTCAGTAAAAAGGCTTTGTAGAATCACTCTGTGAATGTCTTTGAAAACACTTCTTAAGAAGGAAAGCATACGTCTTTCATCTGAGTGAAAACTGCATTCTATTCAGTTTTTAGTACTGTTTTGAATGGTTAAGCGATTCACTTGTAGGGAAGCGTTTGTTTGCATTCTGTATACTCAGTTCTTTAACAGCAAACCTCGTGTCTTGCGTTTGACAGAAATTCCAGTGAAATCACATTTAAAACCGAACTTCAGTAAAAAGGCTTCGTAGAATCACTCTGTGAATGTCTTTGAAAACACTTCTTAAGAAGGAAAGCATACATCTTTCATCTGAGTGAAAACTGCATTCTATTCAGTTTTTAGTACTGTTTTGAATGGTTAGGCGATTCACTTGTAGGGAAGCGTTTGTTTGCATTCTGTATACTCAATTCTTTAACAGCAAACCTTGTGTCTTGCATTTGACAGAAATTCCAGTGAAATCACCTTTAAAACCGAACGTCAGTAAAAAGGCTTCGTAGAATCACTCTGTGAATGTCTTTGAAAACAGTTCTTAAGAAGGAAAGCATACGTCTTTCATCTGAGTGAAAACTGCATTCTATTCAGTTTTTAGTACTGTTTTGAATGGTTAGGCGATTCACTTGTAGGGAAGCGTTTGGTTGCATTCTGTATACTCAATTCTTTAACAGCAAACCTCGTGTCTTGCGTTTGACAGAAAATCCAGTGAAATCACGTTCAAAACCGAACGTCAGTAAAAAGGCTTCTTAGAATCACTCTGTGAATGTCTTTGAAAACACTTCTTAAGAAGGAAAGCATACGTCTTTCATCTGAGTGAAAACTGCATTCTATTCAGTTTTTAGTACTGTGTTGAATGGTTAGGCGATTCACTTGTAGGGAAGCGTTTGTTTGCATTCTGTATACTCAATTCTTTAACAGCAAACCTCCTGTCTTGCATTTGACAGAAATTCCAGTGAAATCACGTTTAAAACCGAACTTCAGTAAAAAGGCTTCGTAGAATCTCTCTGTGAATGTCTTTGAAAACACTTCTTAAGAAGGAAAGCATACGTCTTTCATCTGAGTGAAAACTGCATTCTATTCAGTTTTTAGTACTGTTTTGAATGGTTAGGCGATTCACTTGTAGGGAAGCGTTTGTTTGCATTCTGTATACTCAATTCTTTAACAGCAAACCTCATGTCTTGCGTTTGACAGAAATTCCAGTGAAATCACGTTTAAAACCGAAGTCAGTAAAAAGGATCATAGAATCACTCTGTGAATGTCTTTGAAAACACTTCTTAAGAAGGAAAGCATACGTCTTTCATCTGAGTGAAAACTGCATTCTATTCAGTTTTTAGTACTGTGTTGAATGGTTAAGCGATTCACTTGTAGGGAAGCGTTTGTTTGCATTCTGTATACTCAATTCTTTAACAGCAAACCTCGTGTCTTGCGTTTGACAGAAATTCCAGTGAAATCACGTTTAAAACCGAACGTCAGTAAAAAGGCTTCGTAGAATCACTCTGTGAATGTCTTTGAAAACACTTCTTAAGAAGGAAAGCATACATCTTTCATCTGAGTGAAAACTGCATTCTATTCTGTTTTTAGTACTGTTTTGAATGGTTAGGCGATTCACTTGTAGGGAAGCGTTTGTTTGCATTCTGTATACTCAATTCTTTAACAGCAAACCTCGTGTCTTGCGTTTGACAGAAATTCCAGAAAATCACGTTTAAAACCGAACGTCAGTAAAAAGGCTTCATAGAATCACTTTGTGAATGTCTTTGAAAACACTTCTTAAGAAGGAAAGCATACGTCTTTCATCTGAGTGAAAACTGCATTCTATTCAGTTTTTAGTACTGTTTTGAATGGTTAGGCGATTCACTTGTAGGGAAGCGTTTGTTTGCATTCTGTATACTCAATTCTTTAACAGCAAACCTCGTGTCTTGTGTTTGACAGAAATTCCAGTGAAATCACGTTTAAAACCGAACGTCAGTAAAAAGGCTTTGTAGAATCACTCTGTGAATGTCTTTGAAAACACTTCTTAAGAAGGAAAGCATACGTCTTTCATCTGAGTGAAAACTGCATTCTATTCAGTTTTTAGTACTGTGTTGAATGGTTAGGCGATTCACTTGTAGGGAAGCGTTTGTTTGCATTCTGTATACTCAATTCTTTAACAGCAAACCTCGTGTCTTGCGTTTGACAGAAATTCCAGTGAAATCACGTTTAAAACCGAACGTCAGTAAAAAGGCTTCGTAGAATCACTCTGTGAATGTCTTTGAAAACACTTCTTAAGAAGGAAAGCATACGTCTTTCATCTGAGTGAAAACTGCATTCTATTCAGTTTTTAGTACTGTGTTGAATGGTTAGGCGATTCACTTGTAGGGAAGCGTTTGTTTGCATTCTGTATACTCAATTCTTTAACAGCAAATCTCGTGTCTTGCGTTTGACAGAAATTCCAGTGAAATCACGTTTAAAACCGAACATCAGTAAAAAGGCTTTGTAGAATCACTCTGTGAATGTCTTTGAAAACACTTCTTAAGAAGGAAAGCATACGTCTTTCATCTGAGTGAAAACTGCATTCTATTCAGTTTTTAGTACTGTGTTGAATGGTTAGGCGATTCACTTGTAGAGAAGCGTTTGTTTGCATTCTGTATACTCAATTCTTTAACAGCAAACCTTGTGTCTTGCATTTGACAGAAATTCCAGTGAAATCACCATTAAAACCGAACGTCAGTAAAAAGGCTTTGTAGAATCACTCTGTGAATGTCTTTGAAAACACTTCTTAAGAAGGAAAGCATACGTCTTTCATCTGAGTGAAAACTGCATTCTATTCAGTTTTTAGTACTGTTTTGAATGGTTAGGCGATTCACTTGTAGGGAAGCGTTTGTTTGCATTCTGTATACTCAATTCTTTAACAGCAAACCTCGTGTCTTGTGTTTGACAGAAATTCCAGTGAAATCACGTTTAAAACCGAACGTCAGTAAAAAGTCTTTGTAGAATCACTCTGTGAATGTCTTTGAAAACACTTCTTAAGAAGGAAAGCATACGGCTTTCATCTGATTGAAAACTGCATTCTATTCAGTTTTTAGTACTGTGTTGAATGGTTAGGCGATTCACTTGTAGGGAAGCGTTTGTTTGCATTCTGTATACTCAATTCTTTAACAGCAAACCTTGTGTCTTGCATTTGACAGAAATTCCAGTGAAATCACCTTTAAAACCGAACGTCAGTAAAAAGGCTTCGTAGAATCACTCTGTGAATGTCTTTGAAAACACTTCTTAAGAAGGAAAGCATACGTCTTTCATCTGACTGAAAACTGCATTCTATTCAGTTTTTAGTACTGTTTTGAATGGTTAGGCGATTCACTTGTAGGGAAGCGTTTGTTTGCATTCTGTATACTCAATTCTTTAACAGCAAACCTAGTGTCTTGCGTTTGACAGAAATTCCAGTGAAATCACGTTTAAAACCGAACGTCAGTAATAATGCTTCATAGAATCACTCTGTGAATGTCTTTGAAAACACTTCTTAAGAAGGAAAGCATACGTCTTTCATCTGAGTGAAAACTGCATTCTATTCAGTTTTTAGTACTGTGTTGAATGGTTAGGCGATTCACTTGTAGGGAAGCGTTTGTTTGCATTCTGTATACTCAATTCTTTAACAGCAAACCTTGTGTCTTGCATTTGACCGAAATTCCAGTGAAATCACCTTTAAAACCGAACGTCAGTAAAAAGGCTTCGTAGAATCACTCTGTGAATGTCTTTGAAAACACTTCTTAAGAAGGAAAGCATACGTCTTTCATCTGACTGAAAACTGCATTCTATTCAGTTTTTAGTACTGTTTTGAATGGTTAGGCGATTCACTTGTAGGGAAGCGTTTGTTTGCATTCTGTATACTCAATTCTTTAACAGCAAACCTCGTGTCTTGCGTTTGACAGAAATTCCAGTGAAATCACTTTTAAAACCGAACGTCAGTAAAAAGGCTTCGTAGAATCACTCTGTGAATGTCTTTGAAAATACTTCTTAAGAAGGAAAGCATACGTCTTTCATCTGATTGAAAACTGCATTCTATTCAGTTTTTAGTACTGGTTTGAATGGTTAGGCGATTCACTTGTAGGGAAGCGTTTGTTTGCATTCTGTATACTCAATTCTTTAACAGCAAACCTCGTGTCTTGCGTTTGACAGAAATTCCAGTGAAATCACGTTTAAAACCGAACGTCAGTAAAAAGGCTTCATAGAATCACTCTGTGAATGTCTTTGAAAACACTTCTTAAGAAGGAAAGCATACGTCTTTCATCTGAGTGAAAACTGCATTCTATTCAATTTTTAGTACTGTTTTGAATGGTTAGGCGATTCACTTGTAGGGAAGCGTTTGTTTGCATTCTGTATACTCAATTCTTTAACAGCAAACCTTGTGTCTTGCATTTGACAGAAATTCCAGTGAAATCACCTTTAAAACCGAACGTCAGTAAAAAGGCTTCGTAGAATCACTCTGTGAATGTCTTTGAAAACACTTCTTAAGAAGGAAAGCATACGTCTTTCATCTGAGTGAAAACTGCATTCTATTCAGTTTTTAGTACTGTGTTGAACGGTTAGGCGATTCACTTGTAGGGAAGCGTTTGTTTGCATTCTGTATACTCAATTCTTTAACAGCAAACCTCCTGTCTTGCGTTTGACAGAAATTCCATTGAAATCACCTTTAAAACCGAACGTCAGTAAAAAGGCTTCGTAGAATCACTCTGTGAATGTCTTTGAAAACACTTCTTAAGAAGGAAAGCATACGTCTTTCATCTGAGTGAAAACTGCATTCTATTCAGTTTTTAGTACTGTTTTGAATGGTTAGGCGATTCACTTGTAGGGAAGCGTTTGTTTGCATTCTGTATACTCAATACTTTAACAGCAAACCTCGTGTCTTGCGTTTGACAGAAAATCCAGTGAAATCACGTTTAAAACCGAACGTCAGTAAAAAGGCTTCTTAGAATCACTCTGTGAATGTCTTTGAAAACACTTCTTAAGAAGGAAAGCATACGTCTTTCATCTGAGTGAAAACTGCATTCTATTCAGTTTTTAGTAAAGTGTTGAATGGTTAGGCGATTCACTTGTAGGGAAGCCTTTGTTTGCATTCGGTATACTCAATTCTTTAACAGCAATCTCGTGTCTTGCGTTTGACAGAAATTCCAGTGAAATCACGTTTAAAACCGAACGTCAGTAAAAAGGCTTCATAGAATCACTCTGTGAATGTCTTTGAAAACACTTCTTAAGAAGGAAAGCATATGTCTTTCATCTGAGTGAAAACTGCATTCTATTCAGTTTTTAGTACTGTGTTGAATGGTTAGGCGATTCACTTGTAGGGAAGCGTTTGTTTGCATTCTGTATACTCAATTCTTTAACAGCAAACCTCGTGTCTTGTGTTTGACAGAAATTCCAGTGAAATCACGTTTAAAATCGAACATCAGTAAAAAGGCTTTGTAGAATCACTCTGTGAATGTCTTTGAAAACACTTCTTAAGAAGGAAAGCATACGGCTTTCATCTGAGTGAAAACTGCATTCTATTCAGTTTTTAGTACTGTGTTGAATGGTTAGGCGATTCACTTGTAGGGAAGCGTTTGTTTGCATTCTGTATACTCAATTCTTTAACAGCAAACCTTGTGTCTTGCATTTGACAGAAATTCCAGTGAAATCACCTTTAAAACCGAACGTCAGTAAAAAGGCTTCGTAGAATCACTCTGTGAATGTCTTTGAAAACACTTCTTAAGAAGGAAAGCATATGTCTTTCATCTGACTGAAAACTGCATTCTATTCAGTTTTTAGTACTGTTTTGAGTGGTTAGGCGATTCACTTGTAGGGAAGCGTTTGTTTGCATTCTGTATACTCAATTCTTTAACAGCAAACCTCGTGTCTTGCGTTTGACAGAAATTCCAGTGAAATCACTTTTAAAACCGAACGTCATTAAAAGGCTTCGTAGAATCACTCTGTGAATGTCTTTGAAAATACTTCTTAAGAAGGAAAGCATACGTCTTTCATCTGAGTGAAAACTGCATTCTATTCAGTTTTTAGTACTGGTTTGAATGGTTAGGCGATTCACTTGTAGGGAAGCGTTTGTTTGCATTCTGTATACTCAATTCTTTAACAGCAAACCTCGTGTCTTGCGTTTGACAGAAATTCCAGTGAAATCACGTTTAAAACCGAACGTCAGTAAAAAGGCTTCGTAGAATCACTCTGTGAATGTCTTTGAAAATACTTCTTAAGAAGGAAAGCATACGTCTTTCACCTGAGTGAAAACTGCATTCTATTCAGTTTTTAGTACTGTGTTGAATGGTTAGGCGATTCACTTGTAGGGAAGCGTTTGTTTGCATTCTGTATACTCAATTCTTTAACAGCAAATCTCGTGTCTTGCGTTTGACAGAAATTCCAGTGAAATCACGTTTAAAAGCCAACATCAGTAAAAAGGCTTTGTAGAATCACTCTGTGAATGTCTTTGAAAACACTTCTTAAGAAGGAAAGCATACGTCTTTCATCTGAGTGAAAACTGCATTCTATTCAGTTTTTAGTACTGTGTTGAATGGTTAGGCGATTCACTTGTAGGGAAGCGTTTGTTTGCATTCTGTATACTCAATTCTTTAACAGCAAACCTCGTGTCTTGTGTTTGACAGAAATTCCAGTGAAATCACGTTTAAAATCGAACGTCAGTAAAAGGCTTTGTAGAATCACTCTGTGAATGTCTTTGAAAACACTTCTTAAGAAGGAAAGCATACGTCTTTCATCTGAGTGAAAACTGCATTCTATTCAGTTTTTAGTACTGTGTTGAATGGTTAGGCGATTCACTTGTAGGGAAGCGTTTGTTTGCATTCTGTATACTCAATTCTTTAACAGCAAACCTCGTGTCTTGTGTTTGACAGAAATTCCAGTGAAATCACGTTTAAAATCGAACGTCAGTAAAAAGGCTTTGTAGAATCACTCTGTGAATGTCTTTGAAAACACTTCTTAAGAAGGAAAGCATATGGCTTTCATCTGATTGAAAACTGCATTCTATTCAGTTTTTAGTACTGTGTTGAATGGTTAGGCGATTCACTTGTAGGGAAGCGTTTGTTTGCATTCTGTATACTCAATTCTTTAACAGCAAACCTTGTGTCTTGCATTTGACAGAAATTCCAGTGAAATCACCTTTAAAACCAAACGTCAGTAAAAAGGCTTCATAGAATCACTCTGTGAATGTCTTTGAAAACACTTCTTAAGAAGGAAAGCATATGTCTTTCATCTGACTGAAAACTGCATTCTATTCAGTTTTTAGTACTGTTTTGAATGGTTAGGCGATTCACTTGTAGGGAAGCGTTTGTTTGCATTCTGTATACTCAATTCTTTAACAGCAAACCTCGTGTCTTGCGTTTGACAGAAATTCCAGTGAAATCACTTTTAAAACCGAACGTCATTAAAAGGCTTCGTAGAATCACTCTGTGAATGTCTTTGACAATACTTCTTAAGAAGGAAAGCATACGTCTTTCATCTGAGTGAAAACTGCATTCTATTCAGTTTTTAGTACTGGTTTGAATGGTTAGGCGATTCACTTGTAGGGAAGCGTTTGTTTGCATTCTGTATACTCAATTCTTTAACAGCAAACCTCGTGTCTTGCGTTTGACAGAAATTCCAGTGAAATCACGTTTAAAACCGAACGTCAGAAAAAGGCTTCGTAGAATCACTCTGTGAATGTCTTTGAAAATACTTCTTAAGAAGGAAAGCATACGTCTTTCATCTGAGTGAAAACTGCATTCTATTCAGTTTTTAGTACTGTGTTGAATGGTTAGGCGATTCACTTGTAGGGAAGCGTTTGTTTGCATTCTGTATACTCAATTCTTTAACAGCAAATCTCGTGTCTTGCGTTTGACAGAAATTCCAGTGAAATCACGTTTAAAAGCCAACATCAGTAAAAAGGCTTTGTAGAATCACTCTGTGAATGTCTTTGAAAACACTTCTTAAGAAGGAAAGCATACGTCTTTCATCTGAGTGAAAACTGCATTCTATTCAGTTTTTAGTACTGTTTTGAATGGTTAGGCGATTCACTTGTAGGGAAGCGTTTGTTTGCATTCTGTATACTCAATTCTTTAACAGCAAACCTCGTGTCTTGTGTTTGACAGAAATTCCAGTGAAATCACGTTTAAAACCGAACGTCAGTAAAAAGGCTTTGTAGAATCACTCTGTGAATGTCTTTGAAAACACTTCTTAAGAAGGAAAGCATACGGCTTTCATCTGATTGAAAACTGCATTCTATTCAGTTTTTAGTATTGTTTTGAATGGTTAGGCGATTCACTTGTAGGGAAGCGTTTGTTTGCATTCTGTATACTCAATTCTTTAACAGCAAACCTCGTGTCTTGCGTTTGACAGAAATTCCAGTGAAATCACTTTTAAAACCGAACGTCAGTAAAAAGGCTTCGTAGAATCACTCTGTGAATGTCTTTGAAAATACTTCTTAAGAAGGAAAGCATACGTCTTTCATCTGATTGAAAACTGCATTCTATTCAGTTTTTAGTACTGGTTTGAATGGTTAGGCGATTCACTTGTAGGGAAGCGTTTGTTTGCATTCTGTATACTCAATTCTTTAACAGCAAACCTCGTGTCTTGTGTTTGACAGAAATTCCAGTTAAATCACGTTTACAACCGAACGTCAGTATAAAGGATTCATAGAATCACTCTGTGAATGTCTTTGAAAACACTTCTTAAGAAGGAAAGCATACATCTTTCATCTGAGTGAAAACTGCATTCTATTCAGTTTTTAGTACTGTGTTGAATGGTTAAGCGATTCACTTGTAGGGAAGCGTTTGTTTGCATTCTGTATACTCAATTCTTTAACAGCAAACCTCGTGTCTTGCGTTTGACAGAAATTCCAGTGAAATCACGTTTAAAACCGAACGTCAGTAAAAAGGCTTCGTAGAATCACTCTGTGAATGTCTTTGAAAACACTTCTTAAGAAGGAAAGCATACGTCTTTCATCTGAGTGAAAACTGCATTCTATTCAGTTTTTAGTACTGTGTTGAATGGTTAGGTGATTCACTTGTAGGGAAGCGTTTGTTTGCATTCTGTATACTCAATTCTTTAACAGCAAACCTCGTGTCTTGCGTTTGACAGAAATTCCAGTGAAATCACGTTTAAAACCGAACGTCAGTAAAAAGGCTTCGTAGAATCACTCTGTGAATGTCTTTGAAAACACTTCTTAAGAAGGAAAGCATACGTCTTTCATCTCAGTGAAAACTGCATTCTATTCAGTTTTTAGTACTGTTTTGAATGGTTAGGCGATTCACATTTAGGGAAGCGTTTGTTTGCATTCTGTATACTCAGTACTTTAACAGTAAACCTCGTGTCTTGCGTTTGACAGAAATTCCAGTGAAATCACGTTTAAAACCGAACTTCAGTAAAAAGGCTTCGTAGAATCTCTCTGTGAATGTCTTTGAAAACACTTCTTAAGAAGGAAAGCATACGTCTTTCATCTGAGTGAAAACTGCATTCTATTCAGTTTTTAGTACTGTGTTGAATGGTTAAGCGATTCACTTGTAGGGAAGCATTTGTTTGCATTCTGTATACTCAATTCTTTAACAACAAACCTCGTGTCTTGCATTTGACAGAAATTCCAGTGAAATCACGTTTAAAACCGAACGTCAGTAAAAAGGCTTCGTAGAATCACTCTGTGAATGTCTTTGAAAACACTTCTTAAGAAGGAAAGCATACATCTTTCATCTGAGTGAAAACTGCATTCTATTCAGTTTTTAGTACTGTTTTGAATGGTTAGGCGATTCACTTGTAGGGAAGCGTTTGTTTGCATTCTGTATACTCAATTCTTTAACAGCAAACCTTGTGTCTTGCATTTGACAGAAATTCCAGTGAAATCACCTTTAAAACCGAACGTCAGTAAAAAGGCTTCGTAGAATCACTCTGTGAATGTCTTTGAAAACACTTCTTAAGAAGGAAAGCATACATCTTTCATCTGAGTGAAAACTGCATTCTATTCAGTTTTTAGTACTGTGTTGAACGGTTAGGCGATTCACTTGTAGGGAAGCGTTTGTTTGCATTCTGTATACTCAATTCTTTAACAGCAAACCTCCTGTCTTTCGTTTGACAGAAATTCCAGTGAAATCACGTTTAAAACCGAACGTCAGTAAAAAGGCTTCGTAGAATCACTCTGTGAATGTCTTTGAAAACACTTCTTAAGAAGGAAAGCATACGTCTTTCATCTGAGTGAAAACTGCATTCTATTCAGTTTTTAGTACTGTTTTGAATGGTTAGGCGATTCACTTGTACGAAGCGTTTGTTTGCATTCTGTATACTCAATTCTTTAACAGCAAACCTCGTGTCTTGCGTTTGACAGAAATTCCACTGAAATCACGTTTAAAACCGAACGTCAGTAAAAAGGCTTCGTAGAATCACTCTGTGAATGTCTTTGAAAACACTTCTTAAGAAGGAAAGCATACGGCTTTCATCTGAGTGAAAACTGCATTCTATTCAGTTTTTAGTACTGTGTTGAATGGTTAGGCGATTCACTTGTAGGGAAGCGTTTGTTTGCATTCTGTATACTCAATTCTTTAACAGCAAATCTCTTGTCTTGCGTTTGACAGAAATTCCAGTGAAATCACGTTTTAAAGCCAACATCAGTAAAAAGGCTTTGTAGAATCACTCTGTGAATGTCTTTGAAAACACTTCTGAAGAAGGAAAGCATACGTCTTTCATCTGAGTGAAAACTGCATTCTATTCAGTTTTTAGTACTGTTTTGAATGGTTAAGCGATTCACTTGTACGGAAGCGTTTGTTTGCATTCTGTATACTCAATTCTTTAACAGCAAACCTCGTGTCTTGTGTTTGACAGAAATTCCAGTGAAATCACGTTTAAAACCGAACGTCAGTAAAAAGGCTTTGTAGAATCACTCTGTGAATGTCTTTGAAAACACTTCTTAAGAAGGAAAGCATACGGCTTTCATCTGATTGAAAACTGCATTCTATTCAGTTTTTAGTACTGTGTTGAATGGTTAGGCGATTCACTTGTAGGGAAGCGTTTGTTTGCATTCTGTATACTCAATTCTTTAACAGCAAACCTTGTGTCTTGCATTTGACAGAAATTCCAGTGAAATCACCTTTAAAACCGAACGTCAGTAAAAAGGCTTCGTAGAATCACTCTGTGAATGTCTTTGAAAACACTTCTTAAGAAGGAAAGCATATGTCTTTCATCTGACTGAAAACTGCATTCTATTCAGTTTTTAGTACTGTTTTGAATGGTTAGGCGATTCACTTGTAGGGAAGCGTTTGTTTGCATTCTGTATACTCAATTCTTTAACAGCAAACCTCGTGTCTTGCGTTTGACAGAAATTCCAGTGAAATCACTTTTAAAACGGAACGTCAGTAAAAAGGCTTCGTAGAATCACTCAGTGAATGTCTTTGAAAATACTTCTTAAGAAGGAAAGCATAAGTCTTTCATCTGAGTGAAAACTGCATTCTATTCAGTTTTTGTACTGGTTTGAATGGTTAGGCGATTCACTTGTAGGGAAGCGTTTGTTTGCATTCTGTATACTCAATTCTTTAACAGCAAACCTCGTGTCTTGCGTTTGACAGAAATTCCAGTGAAATCACGTTTAAAACCGAACGTCAGTAAAAAGGCTTTGTAGAATCACTCTGTGAATGTCTTTGAAAACACTTCTTAAGAAGGAAAGGATACGTCTTTCATCTGAGTGAAAACTGCATTCTATTCAGTTTTTAGTACTGTGTTGAATGGTTAGGCGATTCACTTGTAGGGAAGCGTTTGTTTGCATTCTGTATACTCAATTCTTTAACAGCAAATCTCGTGTCTTGCGTTTGACAGAAATTCCAGTGAAATCACGTTTAAAAGCCAACATCAGTAAAAAGGCTTTGTAGAATCACTCTGTGAATGTCTTTGAAAACACTTCTTAAGAAGGAAAGCATACGTCTTTCATCTGAGTGAAAACTGCATTCTATTCAGTTTTTAGTACTGTTTTGAATGGTTAGGCGATTCACTTGTAGGGAAGCGTTTGTTTGCATTCTGTATACTCAATTCTTTAAAAGCAAACCTCGTGTCTTGCGTTTGACAGAAATTCCAGTGAAATCACGTTTAAAACCGAACGTCAGTAAAAAGGATTCATAGAATCACTCTGTGAATGTCTTTGAAAACACTTCTTAAGAAGGAAAGCATATGTCTTTCATCTGAGTGAAAACTGCATTCTATTCAGTTTTTAGTACTGTTTTGAATGGTTAGGCGATTCACTTTTAGGGAAGCGTTTGTTTGCATTCTGTATACTCAGTACTTTATCAGTAAACCTCGTGTCTTGCCTTTGACAGAAATTCCACTGAAATCACGTTTAAAACCGAACGTCAGTAAAAAGGCTTCGTAGAATCACTCTGTGAATGTCTTTGAAAACACTTCTTAAGAAGGAAAGCATACGGCTTTCATCTGAGTGAAAACTGCATTCTATTCAGTTTTTAGTACTGTGTTGAATGGTTAGGCGATTCACTTGTAGGGAAGCGTTTGTTTGCATTCTGTATACTCAATTCTTTAACAGCAAACCTTGTGTCTTGCATTTGTCAGAAATTCCAGTGAAATCACCTTTAAAACCGAACGTCAGTAAAAAGGCTTCGTAGAATCACTCTGTGAATGTCTTTGAAAACACTTCTTAAGAAGGAAAGCATACGTCTTTCATCTGACTGAAAACTGCATTCTATTCAGTTTTTAGTACTGTTTTGAATGGTTAGGCGATTCACTTGTAGGGAAGCGTTTGTTTGCATTCTGTATACTCAATTCTTTAACAGCAAACCTCGTGTCTTGCGTTTGACAGAAATTCCAGTGAAATCACGTTTAAAACAGAACGTCAATAAAAAGGCTTCGTAGAATCACTCTGTGAATGTCTTTGAAAACACTTCTTAAGAAGGAAAGCATAAGTCTTTCATCTGAGTGAAAACTGCATTCTATTCAGTTTTTAGTACTGTGTTGAATGGTTAGGCGATTCACTTCTAGGGAAGCGTTTGTTTGCATTCTGTATACTCAATTCTTTAACAGCAAACCTCGTGTCTTGCGTTTGACAGAAATTCCAGTGAAATCACTTTTAAAACCGAACGTCAGTAAAAAGGCTTCGTAGAATCACTCTGTGAATGTCTTTGAAAACACTTCTTAAGAAGGAAAGCATACATCTTTCATCTGAGTGAAAACTGCATTCTATTCAGTTTTTAGTACTGTGTTGAATGGTTAGGCGATTCACTTTTAGGGAAGCGTTTGTTTACATTCTGTATACTCAATTCTTTAACAGCAAACCTCGTGTCTTGCTTTTGACAGAAATTCCAGTGAAATCACGTTTAAAACCGAACGTCAGTAAAAAGGCTTCGTAGAATCACTCTGTGAATGTCTTTGAAAACACTTCTTAAGAAGGAAAGCATACGTCTTTCATCTGAGTGAAAACTGCATTCTATTCAGTTTTTAGTACTGTTTTGAATGGTTAGGTGATTCACTTGTAGGGAAGCGTTTGTTTATATTCTGTATACTCAATTCTTTAACAGCAAATCTCCTGTCTTGCGTTTGACAGAAATTCCAGTGAAATCACATTTAAAACCGAACTTCAGTAAAAAGGCTTCGTAGAATCACTCTGTGAATGTCTTTGAAAACACTTCTTAAGAAGGAAAGCATACGTCTTTCATCTGAGTGAAAACTGCATTCTATTCAGTTTTTAGTACTGTTTTGAATGGTTAGGCGATTCACTTGTAGGGAAGCGTTTGTTTGCATTCTGTATACTCAATTCTTTAAAAGCAAACCTCGTGTCTTGCGTTTGACAGAAATTCCAGTGAAATCACGTTTAAAACCGAACGTCAGTAAAAAGGATTCATAAAATCACTCTGTGAATGTCTTTGAAAACACTTCTTAAGAAGGAAAGCATATGTCTTTCATCTGAGTGAAAACTGCATTCTATTCAGTTTTTAGTACTGTTTTGAATGGTTAGGCGATTCACTTTTAGGGAAGCGTTTGTTTGCATTCTGTATACTCAGTACTTTAACAGTAAACCTCGTGTCTTGAGTTTGACAGAAATTCCACTGAAATCACGTTTAAAACCGAACGTCAGTAAAAAGGCTTCGTAGAATCACTCTGTGAATGTCTTTGAAAACACTTCTTAAGAAGGAAAGCATACGTCTTTCATCTGAGTGAAAACTGCATTCTATTCAGTTTTTAGTACTGTGTTGAATGGTTAGGTGATTCACTTGTAGGGAAGCGTTTGTTTGCATTCTGTATACTCAATTCTTTAACAGCAAACCTTGTGTCTTGCATTTGACAGAAATTCCAGTGAAATCACCTTTAAAACCGAACGTCAGTAAAAAGGCTTCGTAGAATCACTCTGTGAATGTCTTTGAAAACACTTCTTAAGAAGGAAAGCATACGTCTTTCATCTGACTGAAAACTGCATTCTATTCAGTTTTTAGTACTGTGTTGAATGGTTAGGCGATTCACTTCTAGGGAAGCGTTTGTTTGCATTCTGTATAGTCAATTCTATAACAGCAAACCTCGTGTCTTGCATTTGACAGAAATTCCAGTGAAATCACTTTTAAAACCGAACGTCAGTAAGAAGGCTTCGTAGAATCACTCTGTGAATGTCTTTGAAAACACTTCTTAAGAAGGAAAGCATACGTCTTTCATCTGAGTGAAAATTGCATTCTATTCAGTTTTTAGTACTGTGTTGAATGGTTAGGCGATTCACTTGTAGGGAAGCGTTTGTTTGCATTCTGTATACTCAATTCTTTAATAGCAAACCTCGTGTCTTGCGTTTGACAGAAATTCCAGTGAAATCCCATTTAAAACCGAAAGTCAGTAAAAAGGCTTCGTAGAATCACTCTGTGAATGTCTTTGAAAACACTTCTTAAGAAGGAAAGCATACGTCTTTCATCTGAGTGAAAACTGCATTCTATTCAGTTTTTAGTACTGTGTTGAATGGTTAGGCGATTCACTTGTAGGGAAGCTTTTGTTTGCATTCTGTATACTCAATTCTTTAACAGCAAACCTCGTGTCTTGCATTTGACAGAAATTCCAGTGAAATCACGTTTAAAACCGAACGTCAGTAAAAAGGCTTCGTAGAATCACTCTGTGGATGTCTTTGAAAACACTTCTTAAGAAGGAAAGCATACGGCTTTCATCTGAGTGAAAACTGCATTCTATTCAGTTTTTAGTACTGTTTTGAATGGTTAGGCGATTCACTTGTAGGGAAGCGTTTGTTTGCATTCTGTATACTCAATTCTTTAACAGCAAACCTCGTGTCTTGCGTTTGACAGAAATTCCAGTGAAATCACGTTTAAAACCGAACGTCAGTAAAAAGACTTCGTAGAATCACTCTGTGAATGTCTTTGAAAACACTTCTTAAGAAGGAAAGCATACGTCTTTCATCTGAGTGAAAACTGCATTCTATTAAGTTTTTAGTACTGTTTTGAATGGTTAGGTGATTCACTTGTAGGGAAGCGTTTGTTTACATTCTGTATACTCAATTCTTTAACAGCAAACCTCCTGTCTTGCGTTTGACAGAAATTCCAGTGAAATCACATTTAAAACCGAACTTCAGTAAAAAGGCTTCGTAGAATCACTCTGTGAATGTCTTTGAAAACACTTCTTAAGAAGGAAAGCATACGTCTTTCATCTGAGTGAAAACTGCATTCTATTCAGTTTTTAGTACTGTTTTGAATGGTTAGGCGATTCACTTGTATGGAAGCGTTTGTTTGCATTCTGTATACTCAATTCTTTAACAGCAAACCTCGTGTCTTGCATTTGGCAGAAATTCCAGTGAAATCACGTTTAAAACCGAACGTCAGTAAAAAGGCTTCGTAGAATCACTCTGTGAATGTCTTTGAAAACACTTCTTAAGAAGGAAAGCATACGTCTTTCATCTAAGTGAAAACTGCATTCTATTCAGTTTTTAGTACTGTATTGAATGGTTAGGCGATTCACTTGTAGGGAAGCGTTTGTTTGCATTCTGTGTACTCAATTCTTTAACAGCAAACCTCGTGTCTTGCGTTTGACAGAAATTCCAATGAAATCACATTTAAAACCGAACTTCTGTAAAAATGCTTCGTAGAATCACTCTGTGAATGTCTTTGAAAACACTTCTTAAGAAGGAAAGCATACGTCTTTCATCTGAGTGAAAACTGCATTCTATTCAGTTTTTAGTACTGTTTTGAATGGTTAGGTGATTCACTTGTAGGGAAGCGTTTGTTTGCATTCTGTATACTCAATTATTTAACAGCAAACCTCGTGTCTTGCGTTTGACAGAAATTCCAGTGAAATCACGTTTAAAACCGAACGTCAGTAAAAAGACTTCGTAGAATCACTCTGTGAATGTCTTTGAAAACATTTCTTAAGAAGGAAAGCATACGTCTTTCATCTGAGTGAAAACTGCATTCTATTCAGTTTTTAGTACTGTTTTGAATGGTTAGGCGATTCACTTGTAGGGAAGCGTTTGTTTGCATTCTGTATACTCAATTCTTTAACAGCAAACCTCGTGTCTTGCATTTGACAGAAATTCCAGTGAAATCACGTTTAAAACCGAACGTCAGTAAAAAGGCTTCTTAGAATCACTCTGTGAATGTCTTTGAAAACACTTCTTAAGAAGGAAAGCATATGTCTTTCATCTGAGTGAAAACTGCATTCTATTCAGTTTTTAGTACTGTTTTGAATGGTTAGGCGATTCACTTGTAGGGAAGCGTTTGTTTGCATTCTGTATACTCAATTCTTTAACAGCAAACCTCATGTCTTGCGTTTGACAGAAATTCCAGTGAAATCACGTTTAAAAACGAACGTCAGTAAAAAGGATTCATAGAATCACTTTGTGAATGTCTTTGAAAACACTTCTTAAGAAGGAAAGCATACGTCTTTCATCTGAGTGAAAACTGCATTCTATTCAGTTTTTAGTACTGTGTTGAATGGTTAGGCGATTCACTTGTAGGGAAGCGTTTGTTTGCATTCTGTATACTCAATTCTTTAACAGCAAACCTCGTGTCTTGCGTTTGACAGAAATTCCAGTGAAATCACGTTTAAAACCGAATGTCAGTAAAAAGGCTTTGTAGAATCACTCTGTGAATGTCTTTGAAAACAATTCTTAAGAAGGAAAGCATACGTCTTTCATCTGAGTGAAAACTGCATTCTATTCAGTTTTTAGTACTGTTTTGAATGGTTAGGCGATTCACTTGTAGGGAAGCGTTTGTTTGCATTCTGTATACTCAATTCTTTAACAGCAAACCTCGTGTCTTGCGTTTGACAGAAATTCCAGTGAAATCACATTTAAAACTGAACGTCAATAAAAAGGCTTTGTAGAATCACTTTGTGAATGTCTTTGAAAACACTTCTTAAGAAGGAAAGCATACGTCTTTCATCTGAGTGAAAACTGCATTCTATTCAGTTTTTAGTACTGTATTGAATGGTTAGGCGATTCACTTGTAGGGAAGCGTTTGTTTACATTCTGTATACTCAATTCTTTAACAGCAAACCTCGTGTCTTGCGTTTGACAGAAATTCCAGTGAAATCACATTTAAAACCGAACGTCAGTAAAAAGGCTTCGTAGAATCACTCTGTGAATGTCTTTGAAAACACTTCTTAAGAAGGAAAGCATACGTCTTTCATCTGAGTGAAAACTGCATTCTATTCAGTTTTTAGTACTGTGTTGAATGGTTAGGCGATTCACTTGTAGGGAAGCGTTTGTTTGCATTCTGTATACTCAATTCTTTAACAGCAAACCTCGTGTCTTGCATTTGACAGAAATTCCAGTGAAATCACATTTAAAACCGAACGTCAGTAAAAAGACTTCTTAGAATCACTCTGTGAATGTCTTTGAAAACACTTCTTAAGAAGGAAAGCATACGTCTTTCATCTGAGTGAAAACTGCATTCTATTCAGTTTTTAGTACTGTGTTGAATGGTTAGGCGATTCACTTGTAGGGAAGCGTTTGTTTGCATTCTGTATACTCAATTCTTTAACAGCAAACCTCGTGTCTTGCGTTTGACAGAAATTCCAGTGAAATCACATTTAAAACCGAACGTCAGTAAAAACGCTTCGTAGAATCACTTTGTGAATGTCTTTGAAAACACTTCTTAAGAAGGAAAGCATACGTGTTTCATCTGAGTGAAAACTGCATTCTATTCAGTTTTTAGTACTGTGTTGAATGGTTAGGCGATTCACTTGTAGGGAAGCGTTTGTTTGCATTCTGTATACTCAATTCTTTAACAGCAAACCTCGTGTCTTGCGTTTGACAGAAATTCCAGTGAAATCACGTTTAAAACCGAACGTCAGTAAAAAGGCTTCGTAGAATCACTCTGTGAATGTCTTTGAAAACACTTCTTAAGAAGGAAAGCATACGTCTTTCATCTGAGTGAAAACTGCATTCTATTCAGTTTTTTGTACTGTTTTGAATGGTTAGGCGATTCACTTGTAGGGAAGCGTTTGTTTGCATTCTGTATACTCAATTCTTTAACAGCAAACCTCGTGTCTTGCGTTTGACAGAAATTCCAGTGAAATCACCCTTAAAACCCAACGTCAGTAAAAAGGCTTCTTAGAATCACTCTGTGAATGTCTTTGAAAACACTTCTTAAGAAGGAAAGCATACGTCTTTCATCTGAGTGAAAACTGCATTCTATTCAGTTTTTAGTACTGTTTTGAATGGTTAGGCGATTCACTTGTAGGGAAGCGTTTGTTTGCATTTTGTATACTCAATTCTTTAACAGCAAACCTCGTGTCTTGCGTTTGACAGAAATTCCAGTGAAATCACGTTTAAAACCGAACGTCAGTAAAAAGGCTTCGTAGAATCACTTTGTGAATGTCTTTGAAAACACTTCTTAAGAAGGAAAGCATACGTCTTTCATCTGAGTGAAAACTGCATTCTATTAAGTTTTTAGTACTGTTTTGAATGGTTAGGTGATTCACTTGTAGGGAAGCGTTTGTTTACATTCTGTATACTCAATTCTTTAACAGCAAACCTCCTGTCTTGCGTTTGACAGAAATTCCAGTGAAATCACATTTAAAACCGAACTTCAGTAAAAAGGCTTCGTAGAATCACTCTGTGAATGTCTTTGAAAACACTTCTTAAGAAGGAAAGCATACGTCTTTCATCTGAGTGAAAACTGCATTCTATTCAGTTTTTAGTACTGTTTTGAATGGTTAGGCGATTCACTTGTAGGGAAGCGTTTGTTTGCATTCTGTATACTCAATTCTTTAACAGCAAACCTCGTGTCTTGCGTTTGACAGAAATTCCAGTGAAATCACGTTTAAAACCGAACGTCAGTAAAAAGACTTCGTAGAATCACTCTGTGAATGTCTTTGAAAACATTTCTTAAGAAGGAAAGCATACGTCTTTCATCTGAGTGAAAACTGCATTCTATTCAGTTTTTAGTACTGTTTTGAATGGTTAGGCGATTCACTTGTAGGGAAGCGTTTGTTTGCATTCTGTATACTCAATTCTTTAACAGCAAACCTCGTGTCTTGCATTTGACAGAAATTCCAGTGAAATCACGTTTAAAACCGAACGTCAGTAAAAAGGCTTCTTAGAATCACTCTGTGAATGTCTTTGAAAACACTTCTTAAGAAGGAAAGCATACGTCTTTCATCTGAGTGAAAACTGCATTCTATTCAGTTTTTAGTACTGTGTTGAATGGTTAGGCGATTCACTTGTAGGGAAGCGTTTGTTTGCATTCTGTATACTCAATTCTTTAACAGCAAACCTCGTGTCTTGCGTTTGACAGAAATTCCAGTGAAATCACGTTTAAAACTGAACGTCAGTAAAAAGGCTTTGTAGAATCACTTTGTGAATGTCTTTGAAAACACTTCTTAAGAAGGAAAGCATACGTCTTTCATCTGAGTGAAAACTGCATTCTATTCAGTTTTTAGTACTGTATTGAATGGTTAGGCGATTCACTTGTAGGGAAGCGTTTGTTTACATTCTGTATACTCAATTCTTTAACAGCAAACCTCGTGTCTTGCGTTTGACAGAAATTCCAGTGAAATCACATTTAAAACCGAACGTCAGTAAAAAGGCTTCGTAGAATCACTCTGTGAATGTCTTTGAAAACACTTCTTAAGAAGGAAAGCATACGTCTTTCATCTGAGTGAAAACTGCATTCTATTCAGTTTTTAGTACTGTGTTGAATGGTTAGGCGATTCACTTGTAGGGAAGCGTTTGTTTGCATTCTGTATACTCAATTCTTTAACAGCAAACCTCGTGTCTTGCGTTTGACAGAAATTCCAGTGAAATCACATTTAAAACCGAACGTCAGTAAAAAGACTTCTTAGAATCACTCTGTGAATGTCTTTGAAAACACTTCTTAAGAAGGAAAGCATACGTCTTTCATCTGAGTGAAAACTGCATTCTATTCAGTTTTTAGTACTGTTTTGAATGGTTAGGCGATTCACTTGTAGGGAAGCGTTTGTTTGCATTCTGTATACTCAATTCTTTAACAGCAAACCTCGTGTCTTGCGTTTGACAGAAATTCCAGTGAAATCACGTTTAAAACCGAACGTCAGTAAAAACGCTTCGTAGAATCACTTTGTGAATGTCTTTGAAAACACTTCTTAAGAAGGAAAGCATACGTGTTTCATCTGAGTGAAAACTGCATTCTATTCAGTTTTTAGTACTGTGTTGAATGGTTAGGCGATTCACTTGTAGGGAAGCGTTTGTTTGCATTCTGTATACTCAATTCTTTAACAGCAAACCTCGTGTCTTGCGTTTGACAGAAATTCCAGTGAAATCACGTTTAAAACCGAACGTCAGTAAAAAGGCTTCGTAGAATCACTCTGTGAATGTCTTTGAAAACACTTCTTAAGAAGGAAAGCATACGTCTTTCATCTGAGTGAAAACTGCATTCTATTCAGTTTTTAGTACTGTTTTGAATGGTTAGGCGATTCACTTGTAGGGAAGCGTTTGTTTGCATTCTGTATACTCAATTCTTTAACAGCAAACCTCGTGTCTTGCGTTTGACAGAAATTCCAGTGAAATCACCCTTAAAACCCAACGTCAGTAAAAAGGCTTCGTAGAATCACTTTGTGAATGTCTTTGAAAACACTTCTTAAGAAGGAAAGCATATGTCTTTCATCTGAGTGAAAACTGCATTCTATTCAGTTTTTAGTACTGTATTGAATGGTTAGGCGATTCACTTGTACTGAAGCGTTTGTTTACATTCTGTATTCTGAATTCTTTAACAGCAAACCTCGTGTCTTGCGTTTGACAGAAATTCCAGTGAAATCACATTTAAAACCGAACGTCAGAAAAAGGCTTCGTAGAATCACTCTGTGAATGTCTTTGAAAACACTTCTTAAGAAGGAAAGCATACGTCTTTCATCTGAGTGAAAACTGCATTCTATTCAGTTTTTAGTACTGTGTTGAATGGTTAGGCGATTCACTTGTAGGGAAGCGTTTGTTTGCATTCTGTATACTCAATTCTTTAACAGCAAACCTCGTGTCTTGCGTTTGACAGAAATTCCAGTGAAATCACATTTAAAACCGAATGTCAGTAAAAAGGCTTTGTAGAATAACTCTGTGAATGTCTTTGAAAACAATTCTTAAGAAGGAAAGCATACGTCTTTCATCTGAGTGAAAACTGCATTCTATTCAGTTTTTAGTACTGTGTTGAATGGTTAGGCGATTCACTTGTAGGGAAGCGTTTGTTTGCATTCTGTATACTCAATTCTTTAACAGCAAACCTCGTGTCTTGCGTTTGACAGAAATTCCAGTGAAATCACGTTTAAAACTGAACGTCAGTAAAAAGGCTTTGTAGAATCACTTTGTGAATGTCTTTGAAAACACTTCTTAAGAAGGAAAGCATACGTCTTTCATCTGAGTGAAAACTGCATTCTATTCAGTTTTTAGTACTGTATTGAATGGTTAGGCGATTCACTTGTAGGGAAGCGTTTGTTTACATTCTGTATACTCAATTCTTTAACAGCAAACCTCGTGTCTTGCGTTTGACAGAAATTCCAGTGAAATCACATTTAAAACCGAACGTCAGTAAAAAGGCTTCGTAGAATCACTCTGTGAATGTCTTTGAAAACACTTCTTAAGAAGGAAAGCATACGTCTTTCATCTGAGTGAAAACTGCATTCTATTCAGTTTTTAGTACTGTGTTGAATGGTTAGGCGATTCACTTGTAGGGAAGCGTTTGTTTGCATTCTGTATACTCAATTCTTTAACAGCAAACCTCGTGTCTTGCGTTTGACAGAAATTCCAGTGAAATCACATTTAAAACCGAAGGTCAGTAAAAAGACTTCGTAGAATCACTCTGTGAATGTCTTTGAAAACACTTCTTAAGAAGGAAAGCATACGTCTTTCATCTGAGTGAAAACTGCATTCTATTCAGTTTTTAGTACTGTTTTGAATGGTTAGGCGATTCACTTGTAGGGAAGCGTTTGTTTGCATTCTGTATACTCAATTCTTTAACAGCAAACCTCGTGTCTTGCGTTTGACAGAAATTCCAGTGAAATCACATTTAAAACCGAAAGTTAGTAAAAAGGCTTCGTAGAATCACTCTGTGAATGTCTTTGAAAACACTTCTTAAGAAGGAAAGCATACGTCTTTCATCTGAGTGAAAACTGCATTCTATTCAGTTTTTAGTACTGTGTTGAATGGTTAGGCGATTCACTTGTAGGGAAGCGTTTGTTTGCATTCTGTATACTCAATTCTTTAACAGCAAACCTCGTGTCTTGCGTTTGACAGAAATTCCAGTGAAATCACGTTTAAAACCGAACGTCAGTAAAAAGGCTTCGTAGAATCACTCTGTGAATGTCTTTGAAAACACTTCTTAAGAAGGAAAGCATACATCTTTCATCTGAGTGAAAACTGCATTCTATTCAGTTTTTTGTACTGTTTTGAATGGTTAGGCGATTCACTTGTAGGGAAGCGTTTGTTTGCATTCTGTATACTCAATTCTTTAACAGCAAACCTCGTGTCTTGCGTTTGACAGAAATTCCAGTGAAATCACCCTTAAAACCCAACGTCAGTAAAAAGGCTTCTTAGAATCACTCTGTGAATGTCTTTGAAAACACTTCTTAAGAAGGAAAGCATACGTCTTTCATCGGAGTGAAAACTGCATTCTATTCAGTTTTTAGTACTGTTTTGAATGGTTAGGCGATTCACTTGTAGGGAAGCGTTTGTTTGCATTCTGTATACTCAATTCTTTAACAGCAAACCTCGTGTCTTGCGTTTGACAGAAATTCCAGTGAAATCACGTTTAAAACCGAACGTCAGTAAAAAGGCTTCGTAGAATCACTTTGTGAATGTCTTTGAAAACACTTCTTAAGAAGGAAAGCATATGTCTTTCATCTGAGTGAAAACTGCATTCTATTCAGTTTTTAGTACTGTATTGAATGGTTAGGCGATTCACTTGTAGGGAAGCGTTTGTTTACATTCTGTATTCTCAATTCTTTAACAGCAAACCTCGTGTCTTGCGTTTGACAGAAATTCCAGTGAAATCACATTTAAAACCGAACGTCAGTAAAAAGGCTTCGTAGAATCACTCTGTGAATGTCTTTGAAAACACTTCTTAAGAAGGAAAGCATACGTCTTTCTTCTGAGTGAAAACTGCATTCTATTCAGTTTTTAGTACTGTGTTGAATGGTTAGGCGATTCACTTGTAGGGAAGCGTTTGTTTGCATTCTGTATACTCAATTCTTTAACAGCAAACCTCGTGTCTTGCGTTTGACAGAAATTCCAGTGAAATCACATTTAAAACCGAACGTCAGTAAAAAGACTTCGTAGAATCACTCTGTGAATGTCTTTGAAAACACTTCTTAAGAAGGAAAGCATACGTCTTTCATCTGAGTGAAAACTGCATTCTATTCTGTTTTTAGTACTGTTTTGAATGGTTAGGCGATTCACTTGTAGGGAAGCGTTTGTTTGCATTCTGTATACTCAATTCTTTAACAGCAAACCTCGTGTCTTGCGTTTGACAGAAATTCCAGTGAAATCACGTTTAAAACTGAAATTCAGTAAAAAGGCTTCGTAGAATCACTCTGTGAATGTCTTTGAAAACACTTCTTAAGAAGGAAAGCATACGTCTTTCATCTGAGTTAAAACTGCATTCTATTCAGTTTTTAGTACTGTGTTGAATGGTTAGGCGATTCACTTGTAGGGAAGCGTTTGTTTGCATTCTGTATACTCAATTCTTTAACAGCAAACCTCGTGTCTTGCGTTTGACAGAAATTCCAGTGAAATCACGTTTAAAACCGAAGGTCAGTAAAAAGGCTTCGTAGAATCACTCTGTGAATGTCTTTGAAAACACTTCTTAAGAAGGAAAGCATACGTCTTTCATCTGAGTGAAAACTGCATTCTATTCAGTTTTTAGTACTGTTTTGAATGGTTAGGCGATTCACTTGTAGGGAAGCGTTTGTTTGCATTCTGTATACTCAATTCTTTAACAGCAAACCTCGTGTCTTGCGTTTGACAGAAATTCCAGTGAAATCACATTTAAAACAGAAAGTTAGTAAAAAGGCTTCGTAGAATCACTCTGTGAATGTCTTTGAAAACACTTCTTAAGAAGGAAAGCATACGTCTTTCATCTGAGTGAAAACTGCATTCTATTCAGTTTTTAGTACTGTGTTGAATGGTTAGGCGATTCACTTGTAGGGAAGCGTTTGTTTGCATTCTGTATACTCAATTCTTTAACAGCAAACCTCGTGTCTTGCGTTTGACAGAAATTCCAGTGAAATCACGTTTAAAACCGAACGTCAGTAAAAAGGCTTCGTAGAATCACTCTGTGAATGTCTTTGAAAACACTTCTTAAGAAGGAAAGCATACGTCTTTCATCTGAGTGAAAACTGCATTCTATTCAGTTTTTTGTACTGTTTTGAATGGTTAGGCGATTCACTTGTAGGGAAGCGTTTGTTTGCATTCTGTATACTCAATTCTTTAACAGCAAACCTCGTGTCTTGCGTTTGACTGAAATTCCAGTGAAATCACCTTTAAAACCCAACGTCAGTAAAAAGGCTTCTTAGAATCACTCTGTGAATGTCTTTGAAAACACTTCTTAAGAAGGAAAGCATACGTCTTTCATCGGAGTGAAAACTGCAATCTATTCAGTTTTTAGTACTGTTTTGAATGGTTAGGCGATTCATTTGTAGGGAAGCGTTTGTTTGCATTCTGTATACTCAATTCTTTAACAGCAAACCTCGTGTCTTGTGTTTGACGGAAATTCCAGTGAAATCACGTTTAAAACCGAACGTCAGTAAAAAGGCTTCGTAGAATCACTTTGTGAATGTCTTTGAAAACACTTCTTAAGAAGGAAAGCATACGTCTTTCATCTGAGTGAAAACTGCATTCTATTCAGTTTTTAGTACTGTATTGAATGGTTAGGCGATTCACTTGTAGGGAAGCGTTTATTTACATTCTGTATTCTCAATTCTTTAACAGCAAACCTCGTGTCTTGCGTTTGACAGAAATTCCAGTGAAATCACATTTAAAACCGAACGTCAGTAAAAAGGCTTCGTAGAATCACTCTGTGAATGTCTTTGAAAACACTTCTTAAGAAGGAAAGCATACGTCTTTCATCTGAGTGAAAACTGCATTCTATTCAGTTTTTAGTACTGTGTTGAATGGTTAGGCGATTCACTTGTAGGGAAGCGTTTGTTTGCATTCTGTATACTCAATTCTTTAACAGCAAACCTCGTGTCTTGCGTTTGACAGAAATTCCAGTGAAATCACATTTAAAACCGAACGTCAGTAAAAAGACTTCGTAGAATCACTCTGTGAATGTCTTTGAAAACACTTCTTAAGAAGGAAAGCATACATCTTTCATCTGAGTGAAAACTGCATTCTATTCAGTTTTTAGTACTGTTTTGAATGGTTAGGCGATTCACTTGTAGGGAAGCGTTTGTTTGCATTCTGTATACTCAATTCTTTAACAGCAAACCTCGTGTCTTGCGTTTGACAGAAATTCCAGTGAAATCACGTTTAAAACCGAAAGTCAGTAAAAAGGCTTCGTAGAATCACTCTGTGAATGTCTTTGAAAACACTTCTTAAGAAGGAAAGCATACGTCTTTCATCTGAGTGAAAACTGCATTCTATTCAGTTTTTAGTACTGTGTTGAATGGTTAGGCGATTCACTTGTAGGGAAGCGTTTGTTTGCATTCTGTATACTCAATTCTTTAACAGCAAACCTCGTGTCTTGCATTTGACAGAAATTCCAGTGAAATCACGTTTAAAACCCAAGGTCAGTAAAAACGCTTCGTAGAATCACTCTGTGAATGTCTTTGAAAACACTTCTTAAGAAGGAAAGCATACGTCTTTCATCTGAGTGAAAACTGCATTCTATTCAGTTTTTAGTACTGTGTTGAATGGTTAGGCGATTCACTTGTAGGGAAGCGTGTGTTTGCATTCTGTATACTCAATCCTTTAACAGCAAACCTCGTGTCTTGCCTTTGACAGAAATTCCAGTGAAATCATGTTTAAAACCGAACGTCAGTAAAAAGGCTTTGTAGAATCACTCTGTGAATGTCTTTGAAAACACTTCTTAAGAAGGAAAGCATACGTCTTTCATCTGAGTGAGAACTGCATTCTATTCAGTTTTTAGTACTGTTTTGAATGGTTAGGCGATTCACTTGTAGGGAAGCGTTTGTTTGCATTCTGTATACTCAATTCTTTAACAGCAAACCTCGTGTCTTGAGTTTGAAAGAAATTCCAGTGAAATCACTTATAAAACCGAACGTCAGTAAAAAGGCTTCGTAGAATCACTCTGTGAATGTCTTTGAAAACACTTCTTAAGAAGGAAAGCATACGTCTTTCATCTCAGTGAAAACTGCATTCTATTCAGTTTTTAGTACTGTTTTGAATGGTTAGGCGATTCACTTGTAGGGAAGCGTTTGTTTGCATTCTGTATACTCAATTCTTTAACAGCAAAACTCGTGTCTTGCGTTTGACAGAAATTCCAGTGAAATCACGTTTAAAACCGAACGTCAGTAAAAAGGCTTCGTAGAATCACTCTGTGAATGTCTTTGAAAACACTTCTTAAGAAGGAAAGCATACGTCTTTCATCTGAGTGAAAACTGCATTCTATTCAGTTTTTAGTACTGTGTTGAATGGTTAGGCGATTCACTTGTAGGGAAGCGTGTGTTTGCATTCTGTATACTCAATCCTTTAACAGCAAACCTCGTGTCTTGCCTTTGACAGAAATTCCAGTGAAATCACGTTTAAAACCGAACGTCAGTAAAAAGGCTTCATAGAATCACTCTGTGAATGTCTTTGAAAACACTTCTTAAGAAGGAAAGCATACGTCTTTCATCTGAGTGAAAACTGCATTCTATTCAGTTTTTAGTACTGTTTTGAATGGTTAGGCGATTCACTTGTAGGCAAGCGTTTGTTTGCATTCTGTATACTCAATTCTTTAACAGCAAACCTCGTGTCTTGAGTTTGAAAGAAATTCCAGTGAAATCACTTATAAAACCGAACGTCAGTAAAAAGGCTTCGTAGAATCACTGTGTGAATGTCTTTGAAAACACTTCTTAAGAAGGAAAGCATACGTCTTTCATCTCAGTGAAAACTGCATTCTATTCAGTTTTTAGTACTGTTTTGAATGGTTAGGCGATTCACTTGTAGGGAAGCGTTTGTTTGCATTCTGTATACTCAATTCTTTAACAGCAAACCTCGTGTCTTGCGTTTGACAGAAATTCCAGTGAAATCACGTTTAAAACCGAACGTCAGTAAAAAGGCTTCATAGAATCACTTTTAATGTCTTTGAAAACACTTCTTAAGAAGGAAAGCATACGTCTTTCATCTGAGTGAAAACTGCATTCTATTCAGTTTTTAGTACTGTTTTGAATGGTTAGGCGATTCACTTGTAGGCAAGCGTTTGTTTGCATTCTGTATACTCAATTCTTTAACAGCAAAACTCGTGTCTTGCGTTTGACAGAAATTCCAGTGAAATCACGTTTAAAACCGAACGTCAGTAAAAAGGCTTCGTAGAATCACTCTGTGAATGTCTTTGAAAACACTTCTTAAGAAGGAAAGCATACGTCTTTCATCTGAGTGAAAACTGCATTCTATTCAGTTTTTAGTACTGTTTTGAATGGTTAGGCGATTCACTTGTATGGAAGCGTTTGTTTACATTCTGTATACTCAATTCTTTAACAGCAAACCTCATGTCTTGTGTTTGACAGAAATTCCAGTGAAATCACATTTAAAACCGAACTTCAGTAAAAAGGCTTCGTAGAATCACTCTGTGAATGTCTTTGAAAACACTTCTTAAGAAGGAAAGCATACGTCTTTCATCTGAGTGAAAACTGCATTCTATTCAGTTTTTAGTACTGTTTTGAATGGTTAGGCGATTCACTTGTAGGGAAGCATTTGTTTGCATTCTGTATACTCAATTCTTTAACAGCAATCTCGTGTCTTGCCTTTGACAGAAATTCCAGTGAAATCACTTTTAAAACCGAACGTCAGTAAAAAGGCTTCGTAGAATCACTCTGTGAATGTCTTTGAAAACACTTCTTAAGAAGGAAAGCATACGTCTTTCATCTGAGTGAAAACTGCATTCTATTCAGTTTTTAGTACTGTTTTGAATGGTTAGGAGATTCACTTGTAGGGAAGCGTTTGTTTGCATTCTGTATACTCAATTCTTTAACAGCAATCTCGTGTCTTGCCTTTGACAGAAATTCCAGTGAAATCACTTTTAAAACCGAACGTCAGTAAAAAGGATTCGTAGAATCACTCTGTGAATGTCTTTGAAAACACTTCTTAAGAAGGAAAGCATACGTCTTTCATCTGAGTGAAAACTGCATTCTATTCAGTTTTTAGTACTGTTTTGAATGGTTAGGCGATTCACTTGTAGGGAAGCGTTTGTTTGCATTCTGTATACTCAATTCTTTAACAGGAATCTCGTGTCTTGCGTTTGACAGAAATTCCAGTGAAATCACTTTTAAAACCGAACGTCAGTAAAAAGGCTTCGTAGAATCACTCTGTGAATGTCTTTGAAAACACTTCTTAAGAAGGAAAGCATACGTCTTTCATCTGAGTGAAAACTGCATTCTATTCAGTTTTTAGTACTGTTTTGAATGGTTAGGCGATTCACTTGTAGGAAGCGTTTGTTTGCATTCTGTATACTCAATTCTTTAACAGCAAACCTCGTGTCTTGCGTTTGACAGAAATTCCAGTGAAATCACGTTTAAAACCGATCGTCAGTAAAAAGGCTTCATAGAATCACTCTGTGAATGTCTTTGAAAACACTTCTTAAGAAGGAAAGCATACGTCTTTCATCTCAGTGAAAACTGCATTCTATTCATTTTTTAGTACTGTTTTGATTGGTTAGGCGATTCACTTGTTGGGAAGCGTTTGTTTGCATTCTGTATACTCAATTCTTTAACAGCAAACCTCGTGTCTTGCGTTTGACAGAAATTCCAGTGAAATCACGTTTAAAACCGAACGTCAGTAAAAAGGCTTCGTAGAATCACTTTGTGAATGTCTTTGAAAACACTTCTTAAGAAGGAAAGCATACGTCTTTCATCTGAGTGAAAACTGCATTCTATTCAGTTTTTAGTAGTGTTTTGAATGGTTAGGCGATTCACTTGTATGGAAGCGTTTCTTTACATTCTGTATACTCAATTCTTTAACAGCAAACCTCATGTCTTGTGTTTGACAGAAATTCCAGTGAAATCACATTTAAAACCGAACTTCAGTAAAAAGGCTTCGTAGAATCACTCTGTGAATGTCTTTGAAAACACTTCTTAAGAAGGAAAGCATATGTCTTTCATCTGAGTGAAAACTGCATTCTATTCAGTTTTTAGTACTGTTTTGAATGGTTAGGCGATTCAATTGTAGGCAAGCGTTTGTTTGCATTCTGTATACTCAATTCTTTAACAGCATACCTCGTGTCTTGCGTTTGACAGAAATTCCAGTGAAATCACGTTTAAAACCGAACGTCAGTAAAAAGGCTTCGTAGAATCACTCTGTGAATGTCTTTGAAAACACTTCTTAAGAAGGAAAGCATACGTCTTTCATCTGAGTGAAAACTGCATTCTATTCAGTTTTTAGTACTGTTTTGAATGGTTAGGAGATTCACTTGTAGGGAAGCGTTTGTTTGCATTCTGTATACTCAATTCTTTAACAGCAAACCTCGTGTCTTGCGTTTGACAGAAATTCCAGTGAAATCACGTTTAAAACCGACCGTCAGTAAAAAGGCTTCGTAGAATCACTTTGTGAATGTCTTTGAAAACACTTCTTAAGAAGGAAAGCATACGTCTTTCATCTGAGTGAGAACTGCATTCTATTCAGTTTTTAGTACTGTTTTGAATGGTTAGGCGATTCACTTGTAGGGAAGCATTTGTTTGCATTCTGTATACTCAATTCTTTAACAGCAAACCTCGTGTCTTGAGTTTGAAAGAAATTCCAGTGAAATCACTTATAAAACCGAACGTCAGTAAAAAGGCTTCGTAGAATCACTCTGTGAATGTCTTTGAAAACACTTCTTAAGAAGGAAAGCATACGTCTTTCATCTCAGTGAAAACTGCATTCTATTCAGTTTTTAGTACTGTTTTGAATGGTTAGGCGATTCACTTGTAGGGAAGCCTTTGTTTGCATTCTGTATACTCAATTCTTTAACAGCAAACCTCGTGTCTTGCGTTTGACAGAAATTCCAGTGAAATCACGTTTAAAACCGAACGTCAATAAAAAGGCTTCGTAGAATCACTTTTAATGTCTTTGAAAACACTTCTTAAGAAGGAAAGCATACGTCTTTCATCTGAGTGAAAACTGCATTCTATTCAGTTTTTAGTACTGTTTTGAATGGTTAGGCGATTCACTTGTAGGCAAGCGTTTGTTTGCATTCTGTATACTCAATTCTTTAACAGCAAACCTCGTGTCTTGCATTTGACAGAAATTCCAGTGAAATCACCTTTAAAACCGAACTTCAGTAAAAAGGCTTCGTAGAATCACTCTGTGAATGTCTTTGAAAACACTTCTTAAGAAGGAAAGCATACGTCTTTCATCTGAGTGAAAACTGCATTCTATTCAGTTTTTAGTACTGTGTTGAATGGTTAGGCGATTCACTTGTAGGGAAGCGTGTGTTTGCATTCTGTATACTCAATCCTTTAACAGCAAACCTCGTGTCTTGCCTTTGACAGAAATTCCAGTGAAATCACGTTTAAAACCGAACGTCAGTAAAAAGGCTTCGTAGAATCACTCTGTGAATGTCTTTGAAAACACTTCTTAAGAAGGAAAGCATACGTCTTTCATCTGAGTGAAAACTGCATTCTATTCAGTTTTTAGTACTGTTTTGAATGGTTAGGCGATTCACTTGTAGGGAAGCGTTTGTTTGCATTCTGTATACTCAATTCTTTAACAGCAAACCTCGTGTCTTGAGTTTGAAAGAAATTCCAGTGAAATCACTTATAAAACCGAACGTCAGTAAAAAGGCTTCGTAGAATCACTCTGTGAATGTCTTTGAAAACACTTCTTAAGAAGGAAAGCATACGTCTTTCATCTCAGTGAAAACTGCATTCTATTCAGTTTTTAGTACTGTTTTGAATGGTTAGGCGATTCACTTGTAGGGAAGCGTTTGTTTGCATTCTGTATACTCAATTCTTTAACAGCAAACCTCGTGTCTTGCGTTTGACAGAAATTCCAGTGAAATCACGTTTAAAACCGAACGTCAGTAAAAAGGATTCATAGAATCACTTTTAATGTCTTTGAAAACACTTCTTAAGAAGGAAAGCATACGTCTTTCATCTGAGTGAAAACTGCATTCTATTCAGTTTTTAGTACTGTTTTGAATGGTTAGGCGATTCACTTGTAGGCAAGCGTTTGTTTGCATTCTGTATACTCAATTCTTTAACAGCAAAACTCGTGTCTTGCGTTTGACAGAAATACCAGTGAAATCACGTTTAAAACCGAACGTCAGTAAAAAGGCTTCGTAGAATCACTCTGTGAATGTCTTTGAAAACACTTCTTAAGAAGGAAAGCATACGTCTTTCATCTGAGTGAAAACTGCATTCTATTCAGTTTTTAGTACTGTTTTGAATGGTTAGGCGATTCACTTGTAGGGAAGCGTTTGTTTGCATTCTGTATACTCAATTCTTTAACAGCAAACCTCGTGTCTTGCGTTTGAGAGAAATTCCAGTGAAATCACGTTTAAAACCGAATGTCAGTAAAAAGGCTTCATAGAATCACTCTGTGAATATCTTTGAAAACACTTCTTAAGAAGGAAAGCATACGTCTTTCATCTGACTGAAAACTGCATTCTATTCAGTTGTAGTACTGTGTTAAATGGTTAGGCGATTCACTTGTAGGGAAGCGTTTGTTTGCATTCTGTATACTCAATTCTTTAACAGCAAACCTCGTGTCTTGCTTTTGACAGAAATTCCAGTGAAATCATGTTTAAAACCGAACGTCAGTAAAAAGGCTTCGTAGAATCACTCTGTGAATGTCTTTGAAAACACTTCTTAAGAAGGAAAGCATACGTCTTTCATCTGAGTGAAAACTGCATTCTATTCAGTTTTTAGTACTGTTTTGAATGGTTAGGCGATTCACTTGTAGGGAAGCGTTTGTTTGCATTCTGTATACTCAATTCTTTAACAGCAATCTCGTGTCTTGCGTTTGACAGAAATTCCAGTGAAATCACTTTTAAAACCGAACGTCAGTAAAAAGGCTTCGTAGAATCACTCTGTGAATGTCTTTGAAAACACTTCTTAAGAAGGAAAGCATACGTCTTTCATCTGAGTGAAAACTGCATTCTATTCAGTTTTTAGTACTGTTTTGAATGGTTAGGCGATTCACTTGTAGGAAGCGTTTGTTTGCATTCTGTATACTCAATTCTTTAACAGCAAACCTCGTGTCTTGCGTTTGACAGAAATTCCAGTGAAATCACGTTTAAAACCGATCGTCAGTAAAAAGGCTTCATTGAATCACTCTGTGAATGTCTTTGAAAACACTTCTTAAGAAGGAAAGCATACGTCTTTCATCTCAGTGAAAACTGCATTCTATTCATTTTTTAGTACTGTTTTGATTGGTTAGGCGATTCACTTGTTGGGAAGCGTTTGTTTGCATTCTGTATACTCAATTCTTTAACAGCAAACCTCGTGTCTTGCGTTTGACAGAAATTCCAGTGAAATCACGTTTAAAACCGAACGTCAGTAAAAAGGCTTCGTAGAATCACTTTGTGAATGTCTTTGAAAACACTTCTTAAGAAGGAAAGCATACGTCTTTCATCTGAGTGAAAACTGCATTCTATTCAGTTTTTAGTAGTGTTTTGAATGGTTAGGCGATTCACTTGTATGAAAGCGTTTCTTTACATTCTGTATACTCAATTCTTTAACAGCAAACCTCATGTCTTGTGTTTGACAGAAATTCCAGTGAAATCACATTTAAAACCGAACTTCAGTAAAAAGGCTTCGTAGAATCACTCTGTGAATGTCTTTGAAAACACTTCTTAAGAAGGAAAGCATACGCCTTTCATCTGAGTGAAAACTGCTTTCTATTCAGTATTTAGTACTGTTTTGAATGGTTAGGCGATTCAATTGTAGGCAAGCGTTTGTTTGCATTCTGTATACTCAATTCTTTAACAGCATACCTCGTGTCTTGCGTTTGACAGAAATTCCAGTGAAATCACGTTTAAAACCGAAGGTCAGTAAAAAGGCTTCGTAGAATCACTCTGTGAATGTCTTTGAAAACACTTCTTAAGAAGGAAAGCATACGTCTTTCATCTGAGTGAAAACTGCATTCTATTCAGTTTTTAGTACTGTTTTGAATGGTTAGGAGATTCACTTGTAGGGAAGCGTTTGTTTGCATTCTGTATACTCAATTCTTTAACAGCAAACCTCGTGTCTTGCGTTTGACAGAAATTCCAGTGAAATCACGTTTAAAACCGACCGTCAGTAAAAAGGCTTCGTAGAATCACTTTGTGAATGTCTTTGAAAACACTTCTTAAGAAGGAAAGCATACGTCTTTCATCTGAGTGAGAACTGCATTCTATTCAGTTTTTAGTACTGTTTTGAATGGTTAGGCGATTCACTTGTAGGGAAGCGTTTGTTTGCATTCTGTATACTCAATTCTTTAACAGCAAACCTCGTGTCTTGAGTTTGAAAGAAATTCCAGTGAAATCACTTATAAAACCGAACGTCAGTAAAAAGGCTTCGTAGAATCACTCTGTGAATGTCTTTGAAAACACTTCTTAAGAAGGAAAGCATACGTCTTTCATCTCAGTGAAAACTGCATTCTATTCAGTTTTTAGTACTGTTTTGAATGGTTAGGCGATTCACTTGTAGGGAAGCGTTTGTTTGCATTCTGTATACTCAATTCTTTAACAGCAAACCTCGTGTCTTGCGTTTGACAGAAATTCCAGTGAAATCACGTTCAAAACCGAACGTCAATAAAAAGGCTTCGTAGAATCACTTTTAATGTCTTTGAAAACACTTCTTAAGAAGGAAAGCATACGTCTTTCATCTGAGTGAAAACTGCATTCTATTCAGTTTTTAGTACTGTTTTGAATGGTTAGGCGATTCACTTGTAGGCAAGCGTTTGTTTGCATTCTGTATACTCAATTCTTTAACAGCAAACCTCGTGTCTTGCATTTGACAGAAATTCCAGTGAAATCACCTTTAAAACCGAACTTCAGTAAAAAGGCTTCGTAGAATCACTCTGTGAATGTCTTTGAAAACACTTCTTAAGAAGGAAAGCATACGTCTTTCATCTGAGTGAAAACTGCATTCTATTCAGTTTTTAGTACTGTGTTGAATGGTTAGGCGATTCACTTGTAGGGAAGCGTGTGTTTGCATTCTGTATACTCAATCCTTTAACAGCAAACCTCGTGTCTTGCCTTTGACAGAAATTCCAGTGAAATCACGTTTAAAACAGAACGTCAGTAAAAAGGCTTCGTAGAATCACTCTGTGAATGTCTTTGAAAACACTTCTTAAGAAGGAAAGCATACGTCTTTCATCTGAGTGAAAACTGCATTCTATTCAGTTTTTAGTACTGTTTTGAATGGTTAGGCGATTCACTTGTAGGGAAGCGTTTGTTTGCATTCTGTATACTCAATTCTTTAACAGCAAACCTCGTGTCTTGAGTTTGAAAGAAATTCCAGTGAAATCACTTATAAAACCGAACGTCAGTAAAAAGGCTTCGTAGAATCACTCTGTGAATGTCTTTGAAAACACTTCTTAAGAAGGAAAGCATACTTCTTTCATCTCAGTGAAAACTGCATTCTATTCAGTTTTTAGTACTGTTTTGAATGGTTAGGCGATTCACTTGTAGGGAAGCGTTTGTTTGCATTCTGTATACTCAATTCTTTAACAGCAAACCTCGTGTCTTGCGTTTGACAGAAATTCCAGTGAAATCACGTTTAAAACCGAACGTCAGTAAAAAGGCTTCATAGAATCACTTTTAATGTCTTTGAAAACACTTCTTAAGAAGGAAAGCATACGTCTTTCATCTGAGTGAAAACTGCATTCTATTCAGTTTTTAGTACTGTTTTGAATGGTTAGGCGATTCACTTGTAGGCAAGCGTTTGTTTGCATTCTGTATACTCAATTCTTTAACAGCAAAACTCGTGTCTTGCGTTTGACAGAAATTCCAGTGAAATCACGTTTAAAACCGAACGTCAGTAAAAAGGCTTCGTAGAATCACTCTGTGAATGTCTTTGAAAACACTTCTTAAGAAGGAAAGCATACGTCTTTCATCTGAGTGAAAACTGCATTCTATTCAGTTTTTAGTACTGTTTTGAATGGTTAGGCGATTCACTTGTAGGGAAGCGTTTGTTTGCATTCTGTATACTCAATTCTTTAACAGCAATCTCGTGTCTTGCCTTTGACAGAAATTCCAGTGAAATCACTTTTAAAACCGAACGTCAGTAAAAAGGCTTCGTAGAATCACTCTGTGAATGTCTTTGAAAACACTTCTTAAGAAGGAAAGCATACGTCTTTCATCTGAGTGAAAACTGCATTCTATTCAGTTTTTAGTACTGTTTTGAATGGTTAGGAGATTCACTTGTAGGGAAGCGTTTGTTTGCATTCTGTATACTCAATTCTTTAACAGCAATCTCGTGTCTTGCCTTTGACAGAAATTCCAGTGAAATCACTTTTAAAACCGAACGTCAGTAAAAAGGATTCGTAGAATCACTCTGTGAATGTCTTTGAAAACACTTCTTAAGAAGGAAAGCATACGTCTTTCATCTGAGTGAAAACTGCATTCTATTCAGTTTTTAGTACTGTTTTGAATGGTTAGGCGATTCACTTGTAGGGAAGCGTTTGTTTGCATTCTGTATACTCAATTCTTTAACAGCAATCTCGTGTCTTGCGTTTGACAGAAATTCCAGTGAAATCACTTTTAAAACCGAACGTCAGTAAAAAGGCTTCGTAGAATCACTCTGTGAATGTCTTTGAAAACACTTCTTAAGAAGGAAAGCATACGTCTTTCATCTGAGTGAAAACTGCATTCTATTCAGTTTTTAGTACTGTTTTGAATGGTTAGGCGATTCACTTGTAGGAAGCGTTTGTTTGCATTCTGTATACTCAATTCCTTAACAGCAAACCTCGTGTCTTGCGTTTGACAGAAATTCCAGTGAAATCACGTTTAAAACCGATCGTCAGTAAAAAGGCTTCATAGAATCACTCTGTGAATGTCTTTGAAAACACTTCTTAAGAAGGAAAGCATACGTCTTTCATCTCAGTGAAAACTGCATTCTATTCATTTTTTAGTACTGTTTTGATTGGTTAGGCGATTCACTTGTTGGGAAGCGTTTGTTTGCATTCTGTATACTCAATTCTTTAACAGCAAACCTCGTGTCTTGCGTTTGACAGAAATTCCAGTGAAATCACGTTTAAAACCGAACGTCAGTAAAAAGGCTTCGTAGAATCACTTTGTGAATGTCTTTGAAAACACTTCTTAAGAAGGAAAGCATACGTCTTTCATCTGAGTGAAAACTGCATTCTATTCAGTTTTTAGTAGTGTTTTGAATGGTTAGGCGATTCACTTGTATGGAAGCGTTTCTTTACATTCTGTATACTCAATTCTTTAACAGCAAACCTCATGTCTTGTGTTTGACAGAAATTCCAGTGAAATCACATTTAAAACCGAACTTCAGTAAAAAGGCTTCGTAGAATCACTCTGTGAATGTCTTTGAAAACACTTCTTAAGAAGGAAAGCATACGCCTTTCATCTGAGTGAAAACTGCATTCTATTCAGTTTTTAGTACTGTTTTGAATGGTTAGGCGATTCAATTGTAGGCAAGCGTTTGTTTGCATTCTGTATACTCAATTCTTTAACAGCAAACCTCGTGTCTTGCGTTTGACAGAAATTCCAGTGAAATCACGTTTAAAACCGAACGTCAGTAAAAAGGCTTCGTAGAATCACTCTGTGAATGTCTTTGAAAACACTTCTTAAGAAGGAAAGCATACGTCTTTCATCTGAGTGAAAACTGCATTCTATTCAGTTTTTAGTACTGTTTTGAATGGTTAGGAGATTCACTTGTAGGGAAGCGTTTGTTTGCATTCTGTATACTCAATTCTTTAACAGCAAACCTCGTGTCTTGCGTTTGACAGAAATTCCAGTGAAATCACGTTTAAAACCGACCGTCAGTAAAAAGGCTTCGTAGAATCACTTTGTGAATGTCTTTGAAAACACTTCTTAAGAAGGAAAGCATACGTCTTTCATCTCAGTGAAAACTGCATTCTATTCAGTTTTTAGTACTGTTTTGAATGGTTAGGCGATTCACTTGTAGGGAAGCGTTTGTTTGCATTCTGTATACTCAATTCTTTAACAGCAAACCTCGTGTCTTGCGTTTGACAGAAATTCCAGTGAAATCACGTTTAAAACCGAACGTCAGTAAAAAGGCTTGGTAGAATCACTCTGTGAATGTCTTTGAAAACACTTCTTAAGAAGGAAAGCATACGTCTTTCATCTGAGTGAAAACTGCATTCTATTCAGTTTTTAGTACTGTTTTGAATGGTTAGGCGATTCACTTGTAGGGAAGCGTTTGTTTGCATTCTGTATACTCAATTCTTTAACAGCAAACCTCATGTCTTGCTTTTGAGAGAAATTCCAGTGAAATCACGTTTAAAACCGAATGTCAGTAAAAAGGCTTCGTAGAATCACTCTCTGAATATCTTTGAAAACACTTCTTAAGAAGGAAAGCATACGTCTTTCATCTGAGTGAAAACTGCATTCTATTCAGTTGTAGTACTGTGTTGAATGGTTAGGCGATTCACTTGTATGGAAGCGTTTGTTTGCATTCTGTATACTCAATTCTTTAACAGCAAACCTCGTTTCTTGCTTTTGACAGAAATTCTAGTGAAATCACGTTTAAAACCGAACGTCAGTATAAAGGCTTCGTAGAATCACTCTGTGAATGTCTTTGAAAACACTTCTTAAGAAGGAAAGCATACGTCTTTCATCTGAGTGAAAACTGCATTCTATTCAGTTGTAGTACTGTGTTGAATGGTTAGGCGATTCACTTGTATGGAAGCGTTTGTTTGCATTCTGTATACTCAATACTTTAACAGCAAACCTCGTGTCTTGTGTTTGACAGAAATTCCATTGAAATCACGTTTAAAACAGAACATCAGTAAAAAGGCTTCGTAGAATCACTCTGTGACTGTCTTTGAAAACACTTCTTAAGGAGGAAAGCATACGTCTTTCATCTGAGTGAAAACTGCATTCTATTCAGTTTTTAGTACTGTTTTGAATGGTTAGGCGATTCACTTGTAGGGAAGCGTTTGTTTGCATTCTGTATACTCAATTCTTTAACAGCAATCTCGTGTCTTGCTTTGACAGAAATTCCAGTGAAATCACTTTTAAAACCGAACGTCAGTAAAAAGGCTTCGTAGAATCACTCTGTGAATGTCTTTGAAAACACTTCTTAAGAAGGAAAGCATACGTCTTTCATCTGAGTGAAAACTGCATTCTATTCAGTTTTTAGTACTGTTTTGAATGGTTAGGCGATTCACTTGTAGGGAAGCGTTTGTTTGCATTCTGTATACTCAATTCTTTAACAGCAATCTCATGTCTTGCGTTTGACAGAAATTCCAGTGAAATCACTTTTAAAACCGAAGGTCAGTAAAAAGGCTTCGTAGAATCACTCTGTGAATGTCTTTGAAAACACTTCTTAAGAAGGAAAGCATACGTCTTTCATCTGAGTGAAAACTGCATTCTATTCAGTTTTTAGTACTGTTTTGAATGGTTAGGCGATTCACTTGTAGGAAGCATTTGTTTGCATTCTGTATACTCAATTCTTTAACAGCAAATCTCGTGTCTTGCGTTTGACAGAAATTCCAGTGAAATCACATTTAAAACCGAACTTCAGTAAAAAGGCTTCGTAGAATCACTCTGTGAATGTCTTTGAAAACACTTCTTAAGAAGGAAAGCATACGTCTTTCATCTGAGTGAAAACTGCATTCTATTCAGTTTTTAGTACTGTTTTGAATGGTTAGGCGATTCACTTGTAGGCAAGCGTTTGTTTGCATTCTGTATACTCAATTCTTTAACAGCAAAACTCGTGTCTTGCGTTTGACAGAAATTCCAGTGAAATCACGTTTAAAACCGAACGTCAGTAAAAAGGCTTCGTAGAATCACTCTGTGAATGTCTTTGAAAACACTTCTTAAGAAGGAAAGCATACGTCTTTCATCTGAGTGAAAACTGCATTCTATTCAGTTTTTAGTACTGTTTTGAATGGTTAGGCGATTCACTTGTAGGGAAGTGTTTGTTTGCATTCTGTATACTCAATTCTTTAACAGCAAACCTCGTGTCTTGCCTTTGACAGAAATTCCAGTGAAATCACGTTTAAAACCGAACGTCAGTAAAAAGGCTTTGTAGAATCACTCTGTGAATATCTTTGAAAACACTTCTTAAGAAGGAAAGCATACGTCTTTCATCTGAGTGAAAACTGCATTCTATTCAGTTTTTATACTGTTTTGAATGGTTAGGCGATTCACTTGTAGGGAAGCGTTTGTTTGCATTCTGTATACTCAATTCTTTAACAGCAAACCTCGTGTCTTGAGTTTGAAAGAAATTCCAGTGAAATCACTTATAAAACCGAACGTCAGTAAAAAGGCTTCGTAGAATCACTCTGTGAATGTCTTTGAAAACACTTCTTAAGAAGGAAAGCATACGTCTTTCATCTCAGTGAAAACTGCATTCTATTCAGTTTTTAGTACTGTTTTGAATGGTTAGGCGATTCACTTGTAGGGAAGCGTTTGTTTGCATTCTGTATACTCAATTCTTTAACAGCAAACCTCGTGTCTTGCGTTTGACAGAAATTCCAGTGAAATCATGTTTAAAACCGAACGTCAGTAAAAAGGCTTCGTAGAATCACTTTGTGAATGTCTTTGAAAACACTTCTTAAGAAGGAAAGCATACGTCTTTCATCTGAGTGAAAACTGCATTCTATTCAGTTTTTAGTACTGTTTTGAATGGTTAGGCGATTCACTTGTATGGAAGCGTTTGTTTACATTGTGTATACTCAATTCTTTAACAGCAAACCTCATGTCTTGTGTTTGACAGAAATTCCAGTGAAATCACATTTAAAACCGAACTTCAGTAAAAAGGCTTCGTAGAATCACTCTGTGAATGTCTTTGAAAACACTTCTTAAGAAGGAAAGCATACGTCTTTCATCTGAGTGAAAACTGCATTCTATTCAGTTTTTAGTACTGTTTTGAATGGTTAGGCGATTCACTTGTAGGCAAGCGTTTGTTTGCATTCTGTATACTCAATTCTTTAACAGCAAAACTCGTGTCTTGCGTTTGACAGAAATTCCAGTGAAATCACTTTTAAAACCGAACGTCAGTAAAAAGGCTTCGTAGAATCACTCTATGAATGTCTTTGAAAACACTTCTTAAGAAGGAAAGCATACGTCTTTCATCTGAGTGAAAACTGCATTCTATTCAGTTTTTAGTACTGTTTTGAATGGTTAGGAGATTCACTTGTAGGGAAGCGTTTGTTTGCATTCTGTATACTCAATTCTTTAACAGCAAACCTCGTGTCTTGCGTTTGACAGAAATTCCAGTGAAATCACGTTTAAAACCGAACGTCAGTAAAAAGGCTTCGTAGAATCACTCTGTGAATGTCTTTGAAAACACTTCTTAAGAAGGAAAGCATACGTCTTTCATCTGAGTGAAAACTGCATTCTATTCAGTTTTTAGTACTGTTTTGAATGGTTAGGCGATTCACTTGTATGGAAGTGTTTCTTTACATTCTGTATACTCAATTCTTTTACAGCAAACCTCATGTCTTGTGTTTGACAGAAATTCCAGTGAAATCACATTTAAAACCGAACTTCAGTAAAAAGGCTTCGTAGAATCACTCTGTGTATGTCTTTGAAAACACTTCTTAAGAAGGAAAGCATACGCCTTTCATCTGAGTGAAAACTGCATTCTATTCAGTTTTTAGTACTGTTTTGAATGGTTAGGCGATTCAATTGTAGGCAAGCGTTTGTTTGCATTCTGTATACTCAATTCTTTAACAGCAAACCTCGTGTCTTGCGTTTGACAGAAATTCCAGTGAAATCACGTTTAAAACCGAACGTCAGTAAAAAGGCTTGGTAGAATCACTCTGTGAATGTCTTTGAAAACACTTCTTAAGAAGGAAAGCATACGTCTTTCATCTGAGTGAAAACTGCATTCTATTCAGTTTTTAGTACTGTTTTGAATGGTTAGGCGATTCACTTGTAGGGAAGCGTTTGTTTGCATTCTGTATACTCAATTCTTTAACAGCAAACCTCATGTCTTGCTTTTGACAGAAATTCCAGTGAAATCACGTTTAAAACCGAATGTCAGTAAAAAGGCTTCGTAGAATCACTCTCTGAATATCTTTGAAAACACTTCTTAAGAAGGAAAGCATACGTCTTTCATCTGAGTGAAAACTGCATTCTATTCAGTTGTAGTACTGTGTTGAATGGTTAGGCGATTCACTTGTATGGAAGCGTTTGTTTGCATTCTGTATACTCAATTCTTTAACAGCAAACCTCGTTTCTTGCTTTTGACAGAAATTCTAGTGAAATCACGTTTAAAACCGAACGTCAGTATAAAGGCTTCGTAGAATCACTCTGTGAATGTCTTTGAAAACACTTCTTAAGAAGGAAAGCATACGTCTTTCATCTGAGTGAAAACTGCATTCTATTCAGTTGTAGTACTGTGTTGAATGGTTAGGCGATTCACTTGTATGGAAGCGTTTGTTTGCATTCTGTATACTCAATTCTTTAACAGCAAACCTCGTGTCTTGTGTTTGACAGAAATTCCATTGAAATCACGTTTAAAACAGAACATCAGTAAAAAGGCTTCGTAGAATCACTCTGTGACTGTCTTTGAAAACACTTCTTAAGGAGGAAAGCATACGTCTTTCATCTGAGTGAAAACTGCATTCTATTCAGTTTTTAGTACTGTTTTGAATGGTTAGGCGATTCACTTGTAGGGAAGCGTTTGTTTGCATTCTGTATACTCAATTCTTTAACAGCAATCTCGTGTCTTGCTTTGACAGAAATTCCAGTGAAATCACTTTTAAAACCGAACGTCAGTAAAAAGGCTTCGTAGAATCACTCTGTGAATGTCTTTGAAAACACTTCTTAAGAAGGAAAGCATATGTCTTTCATCTGAGTGAAAACTGCATTCTATTCAGTTTTTAGTACTGTTTTGAATGGTTAGGCGATTCACTTGTAGGGAAGCGTTTGTTTGCATTCTGTATACTCAATTCTTTAACAGCAATCTCATGTCTTGCGTTTGACAGAAATTCCAGTGAAATCACTTTTAAAACCGAAGGTCAGTAAAAAGGCTTCGTAGAATCACTCTGTGAATGTCTTTGAAAACACTTCTTAAGAAGGAAAGCATACGTCTTTCATCTGAGTGAAAACTGCATTCTATTCAGTTTTTAGTACTGTTTTGAATGGTTAGGCGATTCACTTGTAGGAAGCATTTGTTTGCATTCTGTATACTCAATTCTTTAACAGCAAATCTCGTGTCTTGCGTTTGACAGAAATTCCAGTGAAATCACATTTAAAACCGAACTTCAGTAAAAAGGCTTCGTAGAATCACTCTGTGAATGTCTTTGAAAACACTTCTTAAGAAGGAAAGCATACGTCTTTCATCTGAGTGAAAACTGCATTCTATTCAGTTTTTAGTACTGTTTTGAATGGTTAGGCGATTCACTTGTAGGCAAGCGTTTGTTTGCATTCTGTATACTCAATTCTTTAACAGCAAAACTCGTGTCTTGCGTTTGACAGAAATTCCAGTGAAATCACGTTTAAAACCGAACGTCAGTAAAAAGGCTTCGTAGAATCACTCTGTGAATGTCTTTGAAAACACTTCTTAAGAAGGAAAGCATACGTCTTTCATCTGAGTGAAAACTGCATTCTATTCAGTTTTTAGTACTGTTTTGAATGGTTAGGCGATTCACTTGTAGGGAAGTGTTTGTTTGCATTCTGTATACTCAATTCTTTAACAGCAAACCTTGTGTCTTGCATTTGACAGAAATTCCAGTGAAATCACCTTTAAAACCGAAGGTCAGTAAAAAGGCTTCGTAGAATCACTCTGTGAATGTCTTTGAAAACACTTCTTAAGAAGGAAAGCATACGTCTTTCATCTGAGTGAAAACTGCATTCTATTCAGTTTTTAGTACTGTGTTGAATGGTTAGGCGATTCACTTGTAGGGAAGCGTGTGTTTGCATTCTGTATACTCAATCCTTTAACAGCAAACCTCGTGTCTTGCCTTTGACAGAAATTCCAGTGAAATCACGTTTAAAACCGAACGTCAGTAAAAAGGCTTTGTAGAATCACTCTGTGAATATCTTTGAAAACACTTCTTAAGAAGGAAAGCATACGTCTTTCATCTGAGTGAAAACTGCATTCTATTCAGTTTTTATACTGTTTTGAATGGTTAGGCGATTCACTTGTAGGGAAGCGTTTGTTTGCATTCTGTATACTCAATTCTTTAACAGCAAACCTCGTGTCTTGAGTTTGAAAGAAATTCCAGTGAAATCACTTATAAAACCGAACGTCAGTAAAAAGGCTTCGTAGAATCACTCTGTGAATGTCTTTGAAAACACTTCTTAAGAAGGAAAGCATACGTCTTTCATCTCAGTGAAAACTGCATTCTATTCAGTTTTTAGTACTGTTTTGAATGGTTAGGCGATTCACTTGTAGGGAAGCGTTTGTTTGCATTCTGTATACTCAATTCTTTAACAGCAAACCTCGTGTCTTGCGTTTGACAGAAATTCCAGTGAAATCATGTTTAAAACCGAACGTCAGTAAAAAGGCTTCGTAGAATCACTTTGTGAATGTCTTTGAAAACACTTCTTAAGAAGGAAAGCATACGTCTTTCATCTGAGTGAAAACTGCATTCTATTCAGTTTTTAGTACTGTTTTGAATGGTTAGGCGATTCACTTGTATGGAAGCGTTTGTTTACATTCTGTATACTCAATTCTTTAACAGCAAACCTCATGTCTTGTGTTTGACAGAAATTCCAGTGAAATCACATTTAAAACCGAACTTCAGTAAAAAGGCTTCGTAGAATCACTCTGTGAATGTCTTTGAAAACACTTCTTAAGAAGGAAAGCATACATCTTTCATCTGAGTGAAAACTGCATTCTATTCAGTTTTTAGTACTGTTTTGAATGGTTAGGCGATTCACTTGTAGGCAAGCCTTTGTTTGCATTCTGTATACTCAATTCTTTAACAGCAAAACTCGTGTCTTGCGTTTGACAGAAATTCCAGTGAAATCACTTTTAAAACCGAACGTCAGTAAAAAGGCTTCGTAGAATCACTCTATGAATGTCTTTGAAAACACTTCTTAAGAAGGAAAGCATACGTCTTTCATCTGAGTGAAAACTGCATTCTATTCAGTTTTTAGTACTGTTTTGAATGGTTAGGAGATTCACTTGTAGGGAAGCGTTTGTTTGCATTCTGTATACTCAATTCTTTAACAGCAAACCTCGTGTCTTGCGTTTGACAGAAATTCCAGTGAAATCACGTTTAAAACCGAACGTCAGTAAAAAGGCTTCGTAGAATCACTCTGTGAATGTCTTTGAAAACACTTCTTAAGAAGGAAAGCATACGTCTTTCATCTGAGTGAAAACTGCATTCTATTCAGTTTTTAGTACTGTTTTGAATGGTTAGGCGATTCACTTGTAGGGAAGCGTTTGTTTGCATTCTGTATACTCAATTCTTTAACAGCAAACCTCATGTCTTGCTTTTGACAGAAATTCCAGTGAAATCACGTTTAAAACTGAACGTCAGTAATAATGCTTCATAGAATCACTCTGTGAATGTCGTTGAAAACACTTCTTAAGAAGGAAAGCATACGTCTTTCATCTGAGTGAAAACTGCATTCTATTCAGTTTTTAGTACTGTTTTGAATGGTTAGGCGATTCACTTGTAGGGAAGCGTTTGTTTGCATTCTGTATACTCAATTCTTTAACAGTAAATCTCGTGTCTTGCGTTTGACAGAAATTCCAGTGAAATCACGTTTAAAAGCCAATGTCAGTAATGAGGCTTTGTAGAATCACTCTGTGAATGTCTTTGAAAACACTTCTTAAGAAGGAAAGCATAAGTCTTTCATCTGAGTGAAAACTGCATTCTATTCAGTTTTTAGTAATGTTTTGAATGGTTAGGCGATTCACTTGTAGGGAAGCGTTTGTTTGCATTCTGTATACTCAATTCTTTAACAGCAAATCTCGTGTCTTGCGTTTGACAGAAATTCCAGTGAAATCATGTTTAAAAGCCAACGTCAGTAAAAAGGCTTTGTAGAATCACTCTGTGAATGTCTTTGAAAACACTTCTTAAGAAGGAAAGCATACGTCTTTCATCTGAGTGAAAACTGCATTCTATTCATTTTTTAGTACTGTGTTGAATGGTTAGGCGATTCACTTGTAGGGAAGCGTTTGTTTGCATTCTGTATACTCAATTCTTTGACAGCAAACCTCGTGTCTTGCGTTTGACAGAAATTCCAGTGAAATCACGTTTAAAACCGAACGTCAGTAAAAAGGCTTCGTAGAATCACTCTGTGAATGTCTTTGAAAACACTTCTTAAGAAGGAAAGCATACGTATTTCATCTGAGTGAAAACTGCATTCTATTCAGTTTTTAGTACTGTGTTGAATGGTTAGGCGATTCACTTGTAGGGAAGCGTTTGTTTGCATTCTGTATACTCAATTCTTTAACAGCAAACCTCGTGTGTTGCGTTTGACAGAAATTCCGGTGAAATCACGTTTAAAACCGAACGTCAGTAAAAAGGCTTCGTAGAATCACTCTGTGAATGTCTTTGAAAACACTTCTTAAGAAGGAAAGCATACGTCTTTCATCTGAGTGAAAACTGCATTCTATTCAGTTTTTAGTACTGTTTTGAATGGTTAGGCGATTCACTTGTAGGGAAGCGTTTGTTTGCATTCTGTATACTCAATTCTTTAACAGCAAACCTCGTGTCTTGCGTTTGACAGAAATTCCAGTGAAATCACGTTTAAAACCGAACGTCAGTAAAAAGGCTTCGTAGAATCACTCTGTGCATGTCTTTGAAAACACTTCTTAAGAAGGAAAGCATACGTCTTTCATCTGAGTGAAAACTGCATTCTATTCAGTTTTTAGTACTGTGTTGAATGGTTAGGCGATTCACGTGTAGGGAAGCGTTTGTTTGCATTCTGTATACTCAATTCTTTAACAGCAAAACTCGTGTCTTGCGTTTGACAGAAATTCGTGTGAAATCACGTTTAAAACCGAACGTCAGTAAAAAGGCTTCGTAGAATCACTCTGTGAATGTCTTTGAAAACACTTCTTAAGAAGGAAAGCATACGTCTTTCATCTGAGTGAAAACTGCATTCTATTCAGTTTTTAGTACTGTTTTGAATGGTTAGGCGATTCACTTGTAGGGAAGCGTTTGTTTGCATTCTGTATATTCAATTCTTTAACAGCAAACCTCGTGTCTTGCGTTTGACAGAAATTCCAGTGAAATCACGTTTAAAACCGAACGTCAGTAAAAAGGCTTTGTAGAATCACTCTGTGAATGTCTTTGAAAACACTTCTTAAGAAGGAAAGCATACGTCTTTCATCTGAGTGAAAACTGCATTCTATTCAGTTTTTAGTACTGTTTTGAATGGTTAGGCGATTCACTTGTAGGGAAGCGTTTGTGTGCATTCTGTATACTCAATTCTTTAACAGCAAACCTCGTGTCTTGCTTTTGACAGAAATTCCAGTGAAATCACGTTTAAAACCGAACGTCAGTAAAAAGGCTTCGTAGAATCACTCTGTGAATGTCTTTGAAAACACTTCTTAAGAAGGAAAGCATACGTCTTTCATCTGAGTGAAAACTGCATTCTATTCAGTTTTTAGTACTGTTTTGAATGGTTAGGCGATTCACTTGTAGGGAAGCGTTTGTTTGCATTCTGTATACTCAATTCTTTAACAGTAAATCTCGTGTCTTGCGTTTGACAGAAATTCCAGTGAAATCACGTTTAAAAGCCAATGTCAGTAAAGAGGCTTTGTAGAATCACTCTGTGAATGTCTTTGAAAACACTTCTTAAGAAGGAAAGCATACGTCTTTCATCTGAGTGAAAACTGCATTCTATTCAGTTTTTAGTACTGTTTTGAATGGTTAGGCGATTCACTTGTAGGGAAGCGTTTGTTTGCATTCTGTATACTCAATTCTTTAACAGCAAATCTCGTGTCTTGCGTTTGACAGAAATTCCAGTGAAATCATGTTTAAAAGCCAACGTCAGTAAAAAGGCTTTGTAGAATCACTCTGTGAATGTCTTTGAAAACACTTCTTAAGAAGGAAAGCATACGTCTTTCATCTGAGTGAAAACTGCATTCTATTCATTTTTTAGTACTGTGTTGAATGGTTAGGCGATTCACTTGTAGGGAAGCGTTTGTTTGCATTCTGTATACTCAATTCTTTGACAGCAAACCTCGTGTCTTGCGTTTGACAGAAATTCCAGTGAAATCACGTTTAAAAGCGAACGTCAGTAAAAAGGCTTCGTAGAATCACTCTGTGAATGTCTTTGAAAACACTTCTTAAGAAGGAAAGCATACGTCTTTCATCTGAGTGAAAACTGCATTCTATTCAGTTTTTAGTACTGTTTTGAATGGTTAGGCGATTCACTTGTAGGGAAGCGTTGGTTTGCATTCTGTATACTCAATTCTTTAACAGCAAAATCTCGTGTCTTGCGTTTGACAGAAATTCCAGGGAAATCACGTTTAAAACCGAACGTCAGTAAAAAGGCTTCGTAGAATCACTCTGTGAATGTCTTTGAAAACACTTCTTAAGAATGAAAGCATACGTCTTTCATCTGAGTGAAAACTGCATTCTATTCAGTTTTTAGTACTGTTTTGAATGGTTAGGCGATTCACTTGTAGGGAAGCGTTTGTTTGCATTCTGTATACTCAATTCTTTAACAGCAAACCTCGTGTCTTGCGTTAGACAGAAATTCCAGTGAAATCACGTTTAAAACCGAACGTCAGTAAAAAGGCTTCGTAGAATCACTCTGTGCATGTCTTTGAAAACACTTCTTAAGAAGGAAAGCATACGTCTTTCATCTGAGTGAAAACTGCATTCTATTCAGTTTTTAGTACTGTGTTGAATGGTTAGGCGATTCACGTGTAGGGAAGCGTTTGTTTGCATTCTGTATACTCAATTCTTTAACAGCAAAACTCGTGTCTTGCGTTTGACAGAAATTCGTGTGAAATCACGTTTAAAACCGAACGTCAGTAAAAAGGCTTCGTAGAATCACTCTGTGAATGTCTTTGAAAACACTTCTTAAGAAGGAAAGCATACGTCTTTCATCTGAGTGAAAACTGCATTCTATTCAGTTTTTAGTACTGTTTTGAATGGTTAGGCGATTCACTTGTAGGGAAGCGTTTGTTTGCATTCTGTATATTCAATTCTTTAACAGCAAACCTCGTGTCTTGCGTTTGACAGAAATTCCAATGAAATCACGTTTAAAACCGAACGTCAGTAAAAAGGCTTTGTAGAATCACTCTGTGAATGTCTTTGAAAACACTTCTTAAGAAGGAAAGCATACGTCTTTCATCTGAGTGAAAACTGCATTCTATTCAGTTTTTAGTACTGTTTTGAATGGTTAGGCGATTCACTTGTAGGGAAGCGTTTGTGTGCATTCTGTATACTCAATTCTTTAACAGCAAACCTCGTGTCTTGCTTTTGACAGAAATTCCAGTGAAATCACGTTTAAAACCGAACGTCAGTAAAAAGGCTTCCTAGAATCACTCTGTGAATGTCTTTGAAAACACTTCTTAAGAAGGAAAGCATACGTCTTTCATCTGAGTGAAAACTGCATTCTATTCAGTTTTTAGTACTGTTTTGAATGGTTAGGCGATTCACTTGTAGGGAAGCGTTTGTTTGCATTCTGTATACTCAATTCTTTAACAGCAAACCTCGTGTCTTGCGTTTGACAGAAATTCCAGTGAAATCACGTTTAAAACCGAACGTCAGTAATAATGCTTCATAGAATCACTCTGTGAATGTCTTTGAAAACACTTCTTAAGAAGGAAAGCATACTTCTTTCATCTGAGTGAAAACTGCATTCTATTCAGTTTTTAGTACTGTTTTGAATGGTTAGGCGATTCACTTGTAGGAAGCGTTTGTTTGCATTCTGTATACTCAATTCTTTAACAGCAAACCTCGTGTCTTGCGTTTGACAGAAATTCTAGTGAAATCACGTTTAAAACCTAATGTCAGTAAAAAGGCTTTGTAGAATCACTCTGTAAATGTCTTTGAAAACACTTCTTAAGAATGAAAGCATACCTCTTTCATCTGAGTGAAAACTGCATTCTATTCAGTTTTTAGTACTGTGTTGAATGGTTAGGCGATTCACTTGTAGGGAAGCGTTTGTTTGCATTCTGTATACTCAATTCTTTAACAGCAAAACTCGTGTCTTGCGTTTGACAGAAATTCCAGTGAAATCACGTTTAAAAGCCAATGTCAGTAAAGAGGCTTTGTAGAATCACTCGGTGAATGTCTTTGAAAACACTTCTTAAGAAGGAAAGCACACGTCTTTCATCTGAGTGAAAACTGCATTCTATTCATTTTTTAGTACTGTTTTGAATGGTTAGGCGATTCACTTGTAGGGAAGCGTTTGTTTGCATTCTGTATATTCAATTCTTTAACAGCAAACCTCGTGTCTTGCGTTTGACAGAAATTCCAATGAAATCACGTTTAAAACCGAACGTCAGTAAAAAGGCTTTGTAGAATCACTCTGTGAATGTCTTTGAAAACACTTCTTAAGAAGGAAAGCATACGTCTTTCATCTGAGTGAAAACTGCATTCTATTCAGTTTTTAGTACTGTTTTGAATGGTTAGGCGATTCACTTGTAGGGAAGCGTTTGTGTGCATTCTGTATACTCAATTCTTTAACAGCAAACCTCGTGTCTTGCTTTTGACAGAAATTCCAGTGAAATCACGTTTAAAACCGAACGTCAGTAAAAAGGCTTCCTAGAATCACTCTGTGAATGTCTTTGAAAACACTTCTTAAGAAGGAAAGCATACGTCTTTCATCTGAGTGAAAACTGCATTCTATTCAGTTTTTAGTACTGTTTTGAATGGTTAGGCGATTCACTTGTAGGGAAGCGTTTGTTTGCATTCTGTATACTCAATTCTTTAACAGCAAACCTCTTATCTTGCATTTGACAGAAATTCCAGTGAAATCACGTTTAAAACCGAACGTCAGTAATAAGGCTTCATAGAATCACTCTGTGAATGTCTTTGAAAACACTTCTTAAGAAGGAAAGCATACGTCTTTCATCTGAGTGAAAACTGCATTCTATTCAGTTTTTAGTACTGTTTTGAATGGTTAGGCGATTCACTTGTAGGGAATCGTTTGTTTGCATTCTGTATACTCAATTCTTTAACAGCAAATCTCGTGTCTTGCGTTTGACAGAAATTCCAGTGAAATCACGTTTAAAACCGAACGTCAGTAAAAAGGCTTCGTAGAATCACTCTGTGAATGTCTTTGAAAACACTTCTTAAGAAGGAAAGCATACGTCTTTCATCTGAGTGAAAACTGCATTCTATTCAGTTTTTAGTACTGTTTTGAATGGTTAGGCGATTCACTTGTAGGGAAGCGTTTGTTTGCATTCTGTATACTCAATTCTTTAACAGCAAATCTCGTGTCTTGCGTTTGACAGAAATTCCAGTGAAATCACGTTTAAAACCGAACGTCAGTAATAATGCTTCATAGAATCACTCTGTGAATGTCTTTGAAAACACTTCTTAAGAAGGAAAGCATACTTCTTTCATCTGAGTGAAAACTGCATTCTATTCAGTTTTTAGTACTGTTTTGAATGGTTAGGCGATTCACTTGTAGGAAGCGTTTGTTTGCATTCTGTATACTCAATTCTTTAACAGCAAACCTCGTGTCTTGCGTTTGACAGAAATTCTAGTGAAATCACGTTTAAAACCTAATGTCAGTAAAAAGGCTTTGTAGAATCACTCTGTAAATGTCTTTGAAAACACTTCTTAAGAATGAAAGCATACCTCTTTCATCTGAGTGAAAACTGCATTCTATTCAGTTTTTAGTACTGTGTTGAATGGTTAGGCGATTCACTTGTAGGGAAGCGTTTGTTTGCATTCTGTATACTCAATTCTTTAACAGCAAAACTCGTGTCTTGCGTTTGACAGAAATTCCAGTGAAATCACGTTTAAAAGCCAATGTCAGTAAAGAGGCTTTGTAGAATCACTCGGTGAATGTCTTTGAAAACACTTCTTAAGAAGGAAAGCACACGTCTTTCATCTGAGTGAAAACTGCATTCTATTCATTTTTTAGTACTGTGTTGAATGGTTAGGCGATTCACTTGTAGGGAAGCGTTTGTTTGCATTCTGTATACTCAATTTTTTGACAGCAAACCTCGTGTCTTGCGTTTGACAGAAATTCCAGTGAAATCACGTTTAAAACCGAACGTCAGTAAAAAGGCTTCGTAGAATCACTCTGTGAATGTCTTTGAAAACACTTCTTAAGAAGGAAAGCATACGTCTTTCATCTGAGTGAAAACTAGATTCTATTCAGTTTTTAGTACTGTTTTGAATGGTTAGGCGATTCACTTGTAGGGAAGCGTTTGTTTGCATTCTGTATACTCAATTCTTTAACAGCAAATCTCGTGTCTTGCGTTTGACAGAAATTCCAGTGAAATCACGTTTAAAACCGAAAGTCACTAAAAAGGCTTCAGAGAATCACTCTGTGAATGTCTTTGAAAACACTTCTTAAGAAGGAAAGCATACGTCTTTCATCTGAGTGAAAACTGCATTCTATTCAGTTTTTAGTACTGTTTTGAATGGTTAGGCGATTCACTTGTAGGGAATCGTTTGTTTGCATTCTGTATACTCAATTCTTTAACAACAAATCTCGTGTCTTGCGTTTGACAGAAATTCCAGTGAAATCACGTTTAAAACCGAACGTCAGTAAAAAGGCTTCGTAGAATCACTCTGTGAATGTCTTTGAAAACACTTCTTAAGAAGGAAAGCATACGTCTTTCATCTGAGTGAAAACTGCATTCTATTCAGTTTTTAGTACTGTTATGAATGGTTAGGCGATTGACTTGTAGAGAAGCGTTGGTTTGCATTCTGTATACTCAATTCTTTAACAGCAAACCTCGTGTCTTGCTTTTGATAGAAATTCCAGTGAAATCACGTTTAAAACCGAACGTCAGTAAAAAGGCTTCTTAGAATCACTCTGTGAATGTCTTTGAAAACACTTCTTAAGAAGGAAAGCATACGTCTTTCATCTGAGTGAAAACTGCATTCTATTCAGTTTTTAGTACTGTTTTGAATGGTTAGGCGATTCACTTGTAGGGAATCGTTTGTTTGCATTCTGTATACTCAATTCTTTAACAACAAATCTCGTGTCTTGCGTTTGACAGAAATTCCAGTGAAATCACGTTTAAAACCGAACGTCAGTAAAAAGGCTTCGTAGAATCACTCTGTGAATGTCTTTGAAAACACTTCTTAAGAAGGAAGGCATATGTCTTTAATCTGAGTGAAAACTGCATTCTATTCAGTTTTTAGTACTGTTTTGAATGTTTAGGCGATTCACTTGTAGGGAATCGTTTGTTTGCATTCTGTATACTCAATTCTTTAACAACAAATCTCGTGTCTTGCGTTTGACAGAAATTCCAGTGAAATCACGTTTAAAACCGAACGTCAGTAATAATGCTTCATAGAATCACTCTGTGAAAGTCTTTGAAAACACTTCTTAAGAAGGAAAGCATACGTCTTTCATCTGAGTGAAAACTGCATTCTATTCAGTTTTTAGTACTTTTTTGAATGGTTAGGCGATTCACTTGTAGGGAAGCGTTTGTTTGCATTCTGTATACTCAATTCTTTAACAGCAAATCTCGTGTCTTGCGTTTGACAGAAATTCCAGTGAAATCACGTTTAAAACCGAACGTCAGTAAAAAGGCTTCGTAGAATCACTCTGTGAATGTCTTTGTAAACACTTCTTAAGAAGGAAAGCATACGTCTTTCATCTGAGTGAAAACTGCATTCTATTCAGTTTTTAGTACTGTTTTGAATGGTTAGGCGATTCACTTGTAGGGAAGCGTTGGTTTGCATTCTGTATACTCAATTCTTTAACAGCAAACCTCGTGTCTTGCGTTTGATAGAAATTCCAGTGAAATCACGTTTAAAACCGAACGTCAGTAATAAGGCTTCATAGAATCACTCTGTGAATGTCTTTGAAAACACTTCTTAAGAAGGAAAGCATACGTCTTTCATCTGAGTGAAAACTGCATTCTATTCAGTTTTTAGTACTGTTTTGAATGGTTAGGCGATTCACTTGTAGGGAATCGTTTGTTTGCATTCTGTATACTCAATTCTTTAACAGCAAATCTCGTGTCTTGCGTTTGACAGAAATTCCAGTGAAATCACGTTTGAAACCGAACGTCAGTAAAAAGGCTTCGTAGAATCACTCTGTGAATGTCTTTGAAAACACTTCTTAAGAAGGAAAGCATACGTCTTTCATCTGAGTGAAAACTGCATTCTATTCAGTTTTTAGTACTGTTTTGAATGGTTAGGCGATTCACTTGTAGGGAAGCGTTTGTTTGCATTCTGTATACTCAATTCTTTAACAGCAAACCTCGTGTCTTGCGTTTGACAGAAATTCCAGTGAAATCACGTTTAAAACCGAACGTCAGTAATAATGCTTCATAGAATCACTCTGTGAAAGTCTTTGAAAACACTTCTTAAGAAGGAAAGCATACGTCTTTCATCTGAGTGAAAACTGCATTCTATTCAGTTTTTAGTACTTTTTTGAATGGTTAGGCGATTCACTTGTAGGGAAGCGTTTGTTTGCATTCTGTATACTCAATTCTTTAACAGCAAATCTCGTGTCTTGCGTTTGACAGAAATTCCAGAGAAATCACGTTTAAAACCGAACATCACTAAAAAGGCTTCAGAGAATCACTCTGTGAATGTCTTTGAAAACACTTCTTAAGAAGGAAAGCATACGTCTTTCATCTGAGTGAAAACTGCATTCTATTCAGTTTTTAGTACTGTTTTGAATGGTTAGGCGATTCACTTGTAGGGAATCGTTTGTTTGCATTCTGTATACTCAATTCTTTAACAACAAATCTCGTGTCTTGCGTTTGACAGAAATTCCAGTGAAATCACGTTTAAAACCGAACGTCAGTAAAAAGGCTTCGTAGAATCACTCTGTGAATATCTTTGAAAACACTTCTTAAGAAGGAAAGCATACGTCTTTCATCTGAGTGAAAACTGCATTCTATTCAGTTTTTAGTACTGTTTTGAATGGTTAGGCGATTCACTTGTAGGGAAGCGTTGGTTTGCATTCTGTATACTCAATTCTTTAACAGCAAACCTCGTGTCTTGCGTTTGATAGAAATTCCAGTGAAATCACGTTTAAAACCGAACGTCAGTAAAAAGGCTTCTTAGAATCACTCTCTGAATGTCTTTGAAAACACTTCTTAAGAAGGAAAGCATACGTCTTTCATCTGAGTGAAAACTGCATTCTATTCAGTTTTTAGTACTGTTTTGAATGGTTAGGCGATTCACTTGTAGGGAACCGTTTGTTTGCATTCTGTATACTCAATTCTTTAACAGCAAATCTCGTGTCTTGCGTTTGACAGAAATTCCAGTGAAATCACGTTTGAAACCGAACGTCAGTAAAAAGGCTTCGTAGAATCACTCTGTGAATGTCTTTGAAAACACTTCTTAAGAAGGAAAGCATACGTCTTTCATCTGAGTGAAAACTGCATTCTATTCAGTTTTTAGTACTGTTTTGAATGGTTAGGCGATTCACTTGTAGGGAAGCGTTTGTTTGCATTCTGTATACTCAATTCTTTAACAGCAAACCTCGTGTCTTGCGTTTGACAGAAATTCCAGTGAAATCACGTTTAAAACCGAACGTCAGTAATAATGCTTCATAGAATCACTCTGTGAAAGTCTTTGAAAACACTTCTTAAGAAGGAAAGCATACGTCTTTCATCTGAGTGAAAACTGCATTCTATTCAGTTTTTAGTACTTTTTTGAATGGTTAGGCGATTCACTTGTAGGGAAGCGTTTGTTTGCATTCTGTATACTCAATTCTTTAACAGCAAATCTCGTGTCTTGCGTTTGACAGAAATTCCAGTGAAATCACGTTTAAAACCGAACGTCAGTAAAAAGGCTTCGTAGAATCACTCTGTGAATGTCTTTGAAAACACTTCTTAAGAAGGAAAGCATACGTCTTTCATCTGAGTGAAAACTGCATTCTATTCAGTTTTTAGTACTGTTTTGAATGGTTAGGCGATTCACTTGTAGGGAAGCGTTGGTTTGCATTCTGTATACTCAATTCTTTAACAGCAAACCTCGTGTCTTGCATTTGATAGAAATTCCAGTGAAATCACGTTTAAAACCGAACGTCAGTAATAAGGCTTCATAGAATCACTCTGTGAATGTCTTTGAAAACACTTCTTAAGAAGGAAAGCATACGTCTTTCATCTGAGTGAAAACTGCATTCTATTCAGTTTTTAGTACTGTTTTGAATGGTTAGGCAATTCACTTGTAGGGAATCGTTTGTTTGCATTCTGTATACGCAATTCTTTAACAGCAAATCTCGTGTCTTGCGTTTGACAGAAATTCCAGTGAAATCACGTTTGAAACCGAACGTCAGTAAAAAGGCTTCGTAGAATCACTCTGTGAATGTCTTTGAAAACACTTCTTAAGAAGGAAAGCATACGTCTTTCATCTGAGTGAAAACTGCATTCTATTCAGTTTTTAGTACTGTTTTGAATGGTTAGGCGATTCACTTGTAGGGAAGCGTTTGTTTGCATTCTGTATACTCAATTCTTTAACAGCAAACCTCGTGTCTTGCGTTTGACAGAAATTCCAGTGAAATCACGTTTAAAACCGAACGTCAGTAATAATGCTTCATAGAATCACTCTGTGAAAGTCTTTGAAAACACTTCTTAAGAAGGAAAGCATACGTCTTTCATCTGAGTGAAAACTGCATTCTATTCAGTTTTTAGTACTTTTTTGAATGGTTAGGCGATTCACTTGTAGGGAAGCGTTTGTTTGCATTCTGTATACTCAATTCTTTAACAGCAAATCTCGTGTCTTGCGTTTGACAGAAATTCCAGAGAAATCACGTTTAAAACCGAACATCACTAAAAAGGCTTCAGAGAATCACTCTGTGAATGTCTTTGAAAACACTTCTTAAGAAGGAAAGCATACGTCTTTCATCTGAGTGAAAACTGCATTCTATTCAGTTTTAAGTACTGTTTTGAATGGTTAGGCGATTCACTTGTAGGGAATCGTTTGTTTGCATTCTGTATACTCAATTCTTTAACAACAAATCTCGTGTCTTGCGTTTGACAGAAATTCCAGTGAAATCACGTTTAAAACCGAACGTCAGTAAAAAGGCTTCGTAGAATCACTCTGTGAATATCTTTGAAAACACTTCTTAAGAAGGAAAGCATACGTCTTTCATCTGAGTGAAAACTGCATTCTATTCAGTTTTTAGTACTGTTTTGAATGGTTAGGCGATTCACTTGTAGGGAAGCGTTGGTTTGCATTCTGTATACTCAATTCTTTAACAGCAAACCTCGTGTCTTGCATTTGATAGAAATTCCAGTGAAATCACGTTTAAAACCGAACGTCAGTAAAAAGGCTTCTTAGAATCACTCTCTGAATGTCTTTGAAAACACTTCTTAAGAAGGAAAGCATACGTCTTTCATCTGAGTGAAAACTGCATTCTATTCAGTTTTTAGTACTGTTTTGAATGGTTAGGCGATTCACTTGTAGGGAACCGTTTGTTTGCATTCTGTATACTCAATTCTTTAACAGCAAATCTCGTGTCTTGCGTTTGACAGAAATTCCAGTGAAATCACATTTAAAACCGAACGTCAGTAAAAAGGCTTCTTAGAATCACTCTGTGAATGTCTTTGAAAACACTTCTTAAGAAGGAAAGCATACGTCTTTCATCTGAGTGAAAACTGCATTCTATTCAGTTTTTAGTACTGTTTTGAATGGTTAGGCGATTCACTTGTAGGGAAGCGTTTGTTTGCATTCTGTATACTCAATTCTTTAACAGCAAACCTCGTGTCTTGCGTTTGACAGAAATTCCAGTGAAATCACGTTTAAAACCGAACGTCAGTAATAATGCTTCATAGAATCACTCTGTGAATGTCTTTGAAAACACTTCTTAAGAAGGAAAGCATACGTCTTTCATCTGAGTGAAAACTGCATTCTATTCAGTTTTTAGTACTGTTTTGAATGGTTAGGCGATTCACTTGTAGGGAAGCCTTGGTTTGCATTCTGTATACTCAATTCTTTAACAGCAAATCTCGTGTCTTGCGTTTGACAGAAATTCCAGTGATATCACGTTTAAAAGCCAATGTCAGTAAAGAGGCTTTGTAGAATCACTCTGTGAATGTCTTTGAAAACACTTCTTAAGAAGGAAAGCATACGTCTTTCATCTGAGTGAAAACTGCATTCTATTCAGTTTTTAGTACTTTTTTGAATGGTTAGGCGATTCACTTGTAGGGAAGCGTTTGTTTGCATTCGGTATACTCAATTCTTTAACAGCAAATCTCGTGTCTTGCGTTTGACAGAAATTCCAGTGAAATCACGTTTAAAAGCCAATGTCAGTAAAGAGGCTTTGTAGAATCACTCTGTGAATGTCTTTGAAAACACTTCTTAAGAAGGAAAGCACACGTCTTTCATCTGAGTGAAAACTGCATTCTATTCATTTTTTAGTACTGTGTTGAATGGTTAGGCGATTCACTTGTAGGGAAGCGTTTGTTTGCATTCTGTATACTCAATTCTTTGACAGCAAACCTCGTGTCTTGCGTTTGACAGAAATTCCAGTGAAATCACGTTTAAAACCGAACGTCAGTAAAAAGGCTTCGTAGAATCACTCTGTGAATGTCTTTGAAAACACTTTTTAAGAAGGAAAGCATACGTCTTTCATCTGAGTGAAAACTGCATTCTATTCAGTTTTTAGTACTGTTTTGAATGGTTAGGCGATTCACTTGTAGGGAAGCGTTGGTTTGCATTCTGTATACTCAATTCTTTAACAGCAAACCTCGTGTCTTGCGTTTGACAGAAATTCCAGTGAAATCACGTTTAAAACCGAACGTCAGTAAAAAGGCTTCTTAGAATCACTCTGTGAATGTCTTTGAAAACACTTCTTAAGAAGGAAAGCATACGTCTTTCATCTGAGTGAAAATTGCATTCTATTCAGTTTTTAGTACTGTTTTGAATGGTTAGGCGATTCACTTGTAGGGAAGCGTTTGTTTGCATTCTGTATACTCAATTCTTTAACAGCAAATCTCCTGTCTTGCGTTTGACAGAAATTCCAGTGAAATTACGTTTAAAACCGAACGTCACTAAAAAGGCTTCAGAGAATCACTCTGTGAATGTCTTTGAAAACACTTCTTAAGAAGGAAAGCATACGTCTTTCATCTGAGTGAAAATTGCATTCTATTCAGTTTTTAGTACTGTTTTGAATGGTTAGGCGATTCACTTGTAGGGAAGCGTTTGTTTGCATTCTGTATACTCAATTCTTTAACAGCAAATCTCGTGTCTTGCGTTTGACAGAAATTCCAGTGAAATTACGTTTAAAACCGAACGTCACTAAAAAGGCTTCAGAGAATCACTCTGTGAATGTCTTTGAAAACACTTCTTAAGAAGGAAAGCATACGTCTTTCATCTGAGTGAAAACTGCATTCTATTCAGTTTTTAGTACTGTTTTGAATGGTTAGGCGATTCACTTGTAGGGAATCGTTTGCTTGCATTCTGTATACTCAATTCTTTAACAACAAATCTCGTGTCTTGGGTTGACAGAAATTCCAGTGAAATCACGTTTAAAACCGAACGTCAGTAAGAAGGCTTCGTAGAATCACTCTGTGAATGTCTTTGAAAACACTTCTTAAGAAGGAAAGCATACGTCTTTCATCTGAGTGAAAACTGCATTCTATTCAGGTTTTAGTACTGTTTTGAATGGTTAGGCGATTCACTTGTAGGGAATCGTTTGTTTGCATTCTGTATACTCAATTCTTTAACAACAAATCTCGTGTCTTGCGTTTGACAGAAATTCCAGTGAAATCACGTTTAAAACCGAACGTCAGTAAAAAGGCTTCATAGAATCACTCTGTGAATGTCTTTGAAAACACTTCTTAAGAAGGAAAGCATACGTCTTTCATCTGAGTGAAAACTGCATTCTATTCAGTTTTTAGTACTGTTTTGAATGGTTAGGCGATTCACTTGTAGGGAAGCGTTTGTTTGCATTCTGTATACTCAATTCTTTAACAGCAAACCTCGTGTCTTGCGTTTGACAGAAATTCCAGTGAAATCACGTTTAAAACTGAACGTCAGTAATAATGCTTCATAGAATCTCTCTGTGAATGTCTTTGAAAACACTTCTTAAGAAGGAAAGCATACGTCTTTCATCTGAGTGAAAACTGCATTCTATTCAGTTTTTAGTACTGTTTTGAATGGTTAGGCGATTCACTTGTAGGGAAGCGTTGGTTTGCATTCTGTATACTCAATTCTTTAACAGCAAATCTCGTGTCTTGCGTTTGACAGAAATTCCAGTGATATCACGTTTAAAAGCCAATGTCAGTAAAGAGGCTTTGTAGAATCACTCTGTGAATGTCTTTGAAAACACTTCTTAAGAAGGAAAGCATACGTCTTTCATCTGAGTGAAAACTGCATTCTATTCAGTTTTTAGTACTTTTTTGAATGGTTAGGCGATTCACTTGTAGGGAAGCGTTTGTTTGCATTCGGTATACTCAATTCTTTAACAGCAAATCTCGTGTCTTGCGTTTGACAGAAATTCCAGTGAAATCACGTTTAAAAGCCAATGTCAGTAAAGAGGCTTTGTAGAATCACTCTGTGAATGTCTTTGAAAACACTTCTTAAGAAGGAAAGCACACGTCTTTCATCTGAGTGAAAACTGCATTCTATTCATTTTTTAGTACTGTGTTGAATGGTTAGGCGATTCACTTGTAGGGAAGCGTTTGTTTGCATTCTGTATACTCAATTCTTTGACAGCAAACCTCGTGTCTTGCGTTTGACAGAAATTCCAGTGAAATCACGTTTAAAACCGAACGTCAGTAAAAAGGCTTCATAGAATCACTCTGTGAATGTCTTTGAAAACACTTCTTAAGAAGGAAAGCATACGTCTTTCATATGAGTGAAAACTGCATTCTATTCAGTTTTTAGTACTGTTTTGAATGGTTAGGCGATTCACTTGTAGGGAAGCGTTGGTTTGCATTCTGTATACTCAATTCTTTAACAGCAAACCTCGTGTCTTGCGTTTGACAGAAATTCCAGTGAAATCACGTTTAAAACCGAACGTCAGTAAAAAGGCTTCTTAGAATCACTCTGTGAATGTCTTTGAAAACACTTCTTAAGAAGGAAAGCATACATCTTTCATCTGAGTGAAAACTGCATTCTATTCAGTTTTTAGTACTGTTTTGAATGGTTAGGCGATTCACTTGTAGGGAAGCGTTTGTTTGCATTCTGTATACTCAATTCTTTAACAGCAAACCTCGTGTCTTGCGTTTGACAGAAATTCCAGTGAAATCACGTTTAAAACCGAACGTCAGTAATAATGCTTCATAGAATCACTCTGTGAAAGTCTTTGAAAACACTTCTTAAGAAGGAAAGCATACGTCTTTCATCTGAGTGAAAACTGCATTCTATTCAGTTTTTAGTACTTTTTTGAATGGTTAGGCGATTCACTTGTAGGGAAGCGTTTGTTTGCATTCTGTATACTCAATTCTTTAACAGCAAATCTCGTGTCTTGCGTTTGACAGAAATTCCAGAGAAATCACGTTTAAAACCGAACATCACTAAAAAGGCTTCAGAGAATCACTCTGTGAATGTCTTTGAAAACACTTCTTAAGAAGGAAAGCATACGTCTTTCATCTGAGTGAAAACTGCATTCTATTCAGTTTTTAGTACTGTTTTGAATGGTTAGGCGATTCACTTGTAGGGAATCGTTTGTTTGCATTCTGTATACTCAATTCTTTAACAACAAATCTCGTGTCTTGCGTTTGACAGAAATTCCAGTGAAATCACGTTTAAAACCGAACATCAGTAAAAAGGCTTCGTAGAATCACTCTGTGAATATCTTTGAAAACACTTCTTAAGAAGGAAAGCATACGTCTTTCATCTGAGTGAAAACTGCATTCTATTCAGTTTTTAGTACTGTTTTGAATGGTTAGGCGATTCACTTGTAGGGAAGCGTTGGTTTGCATTCTGTATACTCAATTCTTTAACAGCAAACCTCGTGTCTTGCGTTTGATAGAAATTCCAGTGAAATCACGTTTAAAACCGAACGTCAGTAAAAAGGCTTCTTAGAATCACTCTCTGAATGTCTTTGAAAACACTTCTTAAGAAGGAAAGCATACGTCTTTCATCTGAGTGAAAACTGCATTCTATTCAGTTTTTAGTACTGTTTTGAATGGTTAGGCGATTCACTTGTAGGGAAGCGTTTGTTTGCATTCTGTATACTCAATTCTTTAACAGCAAATCTCGTGTCTTGCGTTTGACAGAAATTCCAGTGAAATCACGTTTGAAACCGAACGTCAGTAAAAAGGCTTCGTAGAATCACTCTGTGAATGTCTTTGAAAACACTTCTTAAGAAGGAAAGCATACGTCTTTCATCTGAGTGAAAACTGCATTCTATTCAGTTTTTAGTACTGTTTTGAATGGTTAGGCGATTCACTTGTAGGGAAGCGTTTGTTTGCATTCTGTATACTCAATTCTTTAACAGCAAACCTCGTGTCTTGCGTTTGACAGAAATTCCAGTGAAATCACGTTTAAAACCGAACGTCAGTAATAATGCTTCATAGAATCACTCTGTGAAAGTCTTTGAAAACACTTCTTAAGAAGGAAAGCATACGTCTTTCATCTGAGTGAAAACTGCATTCTATTCAGTTTTTAGTACTTTTTTGAATGGTTAGGCGATTCACTTGTAGGGAAGCGTTTGTTTGCATTCTGTATACTCAATTCTTTAACAGCAAATCTCGTGTCTTGCGTTTGACAGAAATTCCAGTGAAATCACGTTTAAAACCGAACGTCAGTAAAAAGGCTTCGTAGAATCACTCTGTGAATGTCTTTGAAAACACTTCTTAAGAAGGAAAGCATACGTCTTTCATCTGAGTGAAAACTGCATTCTATTCAGTTTTTAGTACTGTTTTGAATGGTTAGGCGATTCACTTGTAGGGAAGCGTTGGTTTGCATTCTGTATACTCAATTCTTTAACAGCAAACCTCGTGTCTTGCATTTGATAGAAATTCCAGTGAAATCACGTTTAAAACCGAACGTCAGTAATAAGGCTTCATAGAATCACTCTGTGAATGTCTTTGAAAACACTTCTTAAGAAGGAAAGCATACGTCTTTCATCTGAGTGAAAACTGCATTCTATTCAGTTTTTAGTACTGTTTTGAATGGTTAGGCAATTCACTTGTAGGGAATCGTTTGTTTGCATTCTGTATACTCAATTCTTTAACAGCAAATCTCGTGTCTTGCGTTTGACAGAAATTCCAGTGAAATCACGTTTGAAACCGAACGTCAGTAAAAAGGCTTCGTAGAATCACTCTGTGAATGTCTTTGAAAACACTTCTTAAGAAGGAAAGCATACGTCTTTCATCTGAGTGAAAACTGCATTCTATTCAGTTTTTAGTACTGTTTTGAATGGTTAGGCGATTCACTTGTAGGGAAGCGTTTGTTTGCATTCTGTATACTCAATTCTTTAACAGCAAAACTCGTGTCTTGCGTTTGACAGAAATTCCAGTGAAATCACGTTTAAAACCGAACGTCAGTAATAATGCTTCATAGAATCACTCTGTGAAAGTCTTTGAAAACACTTCTTAAGAAGGAAAGCATACGTCTTTCATCTGAGTGAAAACTGCATTCTATTCAGTTTTTAGTACTTTTTTGAATGGTTAGGCGATTCACTTGTAGGGAAGCGTTTGTTTGCATTCTGTATACTCAATTCTTTAACAGCAAATCTCGTGTCTTGCGTTTGACAGAAATTCCAGAGAAATCACGTTTAAAACCGAACATCACTAAAAAGGCTTCAGAGAATCACTCTGTGAATGTCTTTGAAAACACTTCTTAAGAAGGAAAGCATACGTCTTTCATCTGAGTGAAAACTGCATTCTATTCAGTTTTTAGTACTGTTTTGAATGGTTAGGCGATTCACTTGTAGGGAATCGTTTGTTTGCATTCTGTATACTCAATTCTTTAACAACAAATCTCGTGTCTTGCGTTTGACAGAAATTCCAGTGAAATCACGTTTAAAACCGAACGTCAGTAAAAAGGCTTCGTAGAATCACTCTGTGAATATCTTTGAAAACACTTCTTAAGAAGGAAAGCATACGTCTTTCATCTGAGTGAAAACTGCATTCTATTCAGTTTTTAGTACTGTTTTGAATGGTTAGGCGATTCACTTGTAGGGAAGCGTTGGTTTGCATTCTGTATACTCAATTCTTTAACAGCAAACCTCGTGTCTTGCATTTGATAGAAATTCCAGTGAAATCACGTTTAAAACCGAACGTCAGTAAAAAGGCTTCTTAGAATCACTCTCTGAATGTCTTTGAAAACACTTCTTAAGAAGGAAAGCATACGTCTTTCATCTGAGTGAAAACTGCATTCTATTCAGTTTTTAGTACTGTTTTGAATGGTTAGGCGATTCACTTGTAGGGAACCGTTTGTTTGCATTCTGTATACTCAATTCTTTAACAGCAAATCTCGTGTCTTGCGTTTGACAGAAATTCCAGTGAAATCACATTTAAAACCGAACGTCAGTAAAAAGGCTTCTTAGAATCACTCTGTGAATGTCTTTGAAAACACTTCTTAAGAAGGAAAGCATACGTCTTTCATCTGAGTGAAAACTGCATTCTATTCAGTTTTTAGTACTGTTTTGAATGGTTAGGCGATTCACTTGTAGGGAAGCGTTTGTTTGCATTCTGTATACTCAATTCTTTAACAGCAAACCTCGTGTCTTGCGTTTGACAGAAATTCCAGTGAAATCACGTTTAAAACCGAACGTCAGTAATAATGCTTCATAGAATCACTCTGTGAATGTCTTTGAAAACACTTCTTAAGAAGGAAAGCATACGTCTTTCATCTGAGTGAAAACTGCATTCTATTCAGTTTTTAGTACTGTTTTGAATGGTTAGGCGATTCACTTGTAGGGAAGCCTTGGTTTGCATTCTGTATACTCAATTCTTTAACAGCAAATCTCGTGTCTTGCGTTTGACAGAAATTCCAGTGATATCACGTTTAAAAGCCAATGTCAGTAAAGAGGCTTTGTAGAATCACTCTGTGAATGTCTTTGAAAACACTTCTTAAGAAGGAAAGCATACGTCTTTCATCTGAGTGAAAACTGCATTCTATTCAGTTTTTAGTACTTTTTTGAATGGTTAGGCGATTCACTTGTAGGGAAGCGTTTGTTTGCATTCGGTATACTCAATTCTTTAACAGCAAATCTCGTGTCTTGCGTTTGACAGAAATTCCAGTGAAATCACGTTTAAAAGCCAATGTCAGTAAAGAGGCTTTGTAGAATCACTCTGTGAATGTCTTTGAAAACACTTCTTAAGAAGGAAAGCACACGTCTTTCATCTGAGTGAAAACTGCATTCTATTCATTTTTTAGTACTGTGTTGAATGGTTAGGCGATTCACTTGTAGGGAAGCGTTTGTTTGCATTCTGTATACTCAATTCTTTGACAGCAAACCTCGTGTCTTGCGTTTGACAGAAATTCCAGTGAAATCACGTTTAAAACCGAACGTCAGTAAAAAGGCTTCGTAGAATCACTCTGTGAATGTCTTTGAAAACACTTTTTAAGAAGGAAAGCATACGTCTTTCATCTGAGTGAAAACTGCATTCTATTCAGTTTTTAGTACTGTTTTGAATGGTTAGGCGATTCACTTGTAGGGAAGCGTTGGTTTGCATTCTGTATACTCAATTCTTTAACAGCAAACCTCGTGTCTTGCGTTTGACAGAAATTCCAGTGAAATCACGTTTAAAACCGAACGTCAGTAAAAAGGCTTCTTAGAATCACTCTGTGAATGTCTTTGAAAACACTTCTTAAGAAGGAAAGCATACGTCTTTCATCTGAGTGAAAATTGCATTCTATTCAGTTTTTAGTACTGTTTTGAATGGTTAGGCGATTCACTTGTAGGGAAGCGTTTGTTTGCATTCTGTATACTCAATTCTTTAACAGCAAATCTCGTGTCTTGCGTTTGACAGAAATTCCAGTGAAATTACGTTTAAAACCGAACGTCACTAAAAAGGCTTCAGAGAATCACTCTGTGAATGTCTTTGAAAACACTTCTTAAGAAGGAAAGCATACGTCTTTCATCTGAGTGAAAACTGCATTCTATTCAGTTTTTAGTACTGTTTTGAATGGTTAGGCGATTCACTTGTAGGGAATCGTTTGCTTGCATTCTGTATACTCAATTCTTTAACAACAAATCTCGTGTCTTGGGTTGACAGAAATTCCAGTGAAATCACGTTTAAAACCGAACGTCAGTAAGAAGGCTTCGTAGAATCACTCTGTGAATGTCTTTGAAAACACTTCTTAAGAAGGAAAGCATACGTCTTTCATCTGAGTGAAAACTGCATTCTATTCAGGTTTTAGTACTGTTTTGAATGGTTAGGCGATTCACTTGTAGGGAATCGTTTGTTTGCATTCTGTATACTCAATTCTTTAACAACAAATCTCGTGTCTTGCGTTTGACAGAAATTCCAGTGAAATCACGTTTAAAACCGAACGTCAGTAAAAAGGCTTCATAGAATCACTCTGTGAATGTCTTTGAAAACACTTCTTAAGAAGGAAAGCATACGTCTTTCATCTGAGTGAAAACTGCATTCTATTCAGTTTTTAGTACTGTTTTGAATGGTTAGGCGATTCACTTGTAGGGAAGCGTTTGTTTGCATTCTGTATACTCAATTCTTTAACAGCAAACCTCGTGTCTTGCGTTTGACAGAAATTCCAGTGAAATCACGTTTAAAACTGAACGTCAGTAATAATGCTTCATAGAATCTCTCTGTGAATGTCTTTGAAAACACTTCTTAAGAAGGAAAGCATACGTCTTTCATCTGAGTGAAAACTGCATTCTATTCAGTTTTTAGTACTGTTTTGAATGGTTAGGCGATTCACTTGTAGGGAAGCGTTGGTTTGCATTCTGTATACTCAATTCTTTAACAGCAAATCTCGTGTCTTGCGTTTGACAGAAATTCCAGTGATATCACGTTTAAAAGCCAATGTCAGTAAAGAGGCTTTGTAGAATCACTCTGTGAATGTCTTTGAAAACACTTCTTAAGAAGGAAAGCATACGTCTTTCATCTGAGTGAAAACTGCATTCTATTCAGTTTTTAGTACTTTTTTGAATGGTTAGGCGATTCACTTGTAGGGAAGCGTTTGTTTGCATTCGGTATACTCAATTCTTTAACAGCAAATCTCGTGTCTTGCGTTTGACAGAAATTCCAGTGAAATCACGTTTAAAAGCCAATGTCAGTAAAGAGGCTTTGTAGAATCACTCTGTGAATGTCTTTGAAAACACTTCTTAAGAAGGAAAGCACACGTCTTTCATCTGAGTGAAAACTGCATTCTATTCATTTTTTAGTACTGTGTTGAATGGTTAGGCGATTCACTTGTAGGGAAGCGTTTGTTTGCATTCTGTATACTCAATTCTTTGACAGCAAACCTCGTGTCTTGCGTTTGACAGAAATTCCAGTGAAATCACGTTTAAAACCGAACGTCAGTAAAAAGGCTTCATAGAATCACTCTGTGAATGTCTTTGAAAACACTTCTTAAGAAGGAAAGCATACGTCTTTCATATGAGTGAAAACTGCATTCTATTCAGTTTTTAGTACTGTTTTGAATGGTTAGGCGATTCACTTGTAGGGAAGCGTTGGTTTGCATTCTGTATACTCAATTCTTTAACAGCAAACCTCGTGTCTTGCGTTTGACAGAAATTCCAGTGAAATCACGTTTAAAACCGAACGTCAGTAAAAAGGCTTCTTAGAATCACTCTGTGAATGTCTTTGAAAACACTTCTTAAGAAGGAAAGCATACATCTTTCATCTGAGTGAAAACTGCATTCTATTCAGTTTTTAGTACTGTTTTGAATGGTTAGGCGATTCACTTGTAGGGAAGCGTTGGTTTGCATTCTGTATACTCAATTCTTTGACAGCAAACCTCGTGTCTTGCGTTTGACAGAAATTCCAGTGAAATCACGTTTAAAACCGAACGTCAGTAAAAAGGCTTCGTAGAATCACTCTGTGAATGTCTTTGAAAACACTTTTTAAGAAGGAAAGCATACGTCTTTCATCTGAGTGAAAACTGCATTCTATTCAGTTTTTAGTACTGTTTTGAATGGTTAGGCGATTCACTTGTAGGGAAGCGTTGGTTTGCATTCTGTATACTCAATTCTTTAACAGCAAACCTCGTGTCTTGCGTTTGACAGAAATTCCAGTGAAATCACGTTTAAAACCGAACGTCAGTAAAAAGGCTTCTTAGAATCACTCTGTGAATGTCTTTGAAAACACTTCTTAAGAAGGAAAGCATACGTCTTTCATCTGAGTGAAAATTGCATTCTATTCAGTTTTTAGTACTGTTTTGAATGGTTAGGCGATTCACTTGTAGGGAAGCGTTTGTTTGCATTCTGTATACTCAATTCTTTAACAGCAAATCTCGTGTCTTGCGTTTGACAGAAATTCCAGTGAAATTACGTTTAAAACCGAACGTCACTAAAAAGGCTTCAGAGAATCACTCTGTGAATGTCTTTGAAAACACTTCTTAAGAAGGAAAGCATACGTCTTTCATCTGAGTGAAAACTGCATTCTATTCAGTTTTTAGTACTGTTTTGAATGGTTAGGCGATTCACTTGTAGGGAATCGTTTGCTTGCATTCTGTATACTCAATTCTTTAACAACAAATCTCGTGTCTTGGGTTGACAGAAATTCCAGTGAAATCACGTTTAAAACCGAACGTCAGTAAGAAGGCTTCGTAGAATCACTCTGTGAATGTCTTTGAAAACACTTCTTAAGAAGGAAAGCATACGTCTTTCATCTGAGTGAAAACTGCATTCTATTCAGGTTTTAGTACTGTTTTGAATGGTTAGGCGATTCACTTGTAGGGAATCGTTTGTTTGCATTCTGTATACTCAATTCTTTAACAACAAATCTCGTGTCTTGCGTTTGACAGAAATTCCAGTGAAATCACGTTTAAAACCGAACGTCAGTAAAAAGGCTTCATAGAATCACTCTGTGAATGTCTTTGAAAACACTTCTTAAGAAGGAAAGCATACGTCTTTCATCTGAGTGAAAACTGCATTCTATTCAGTTTTTAGTACTGTTTTGAATGGTTAGGCGATTCACTTGTAGGGAAGCGTTTGTTTGCATTCTGTATACTCAATTCTTTAACAGCAAACCTCGTGTCTTGCGTTTGACAGAAATTCCAGTGAAATCACGTTTAAAACTGAACGTCAGTAATAATGCTTCATAGAATCTCTCTGTGAATGTCTTTGAAAACACTTCTTAAGAAGGAAAGCATACGTCTTTCATCTGAGTGAAAACTGCATTCTATTCAGTTTTTAGTACTGTTTTGAATGGTTAGGCGATTCACTTGTAGGGAAGCGTTGGTTTGCATTCTGTATACTCAATTCTTTAACAGCAAATCTCGTGTCTTGCGTTTGACAGAAATTCCAGTGATATCACGTTTAAAAGCCAATGTCAGTAAAGAGGCTTTGTAGAATCACTCTGTGAATGTCTTTGAAAACACTTCTTAAGAAGGAAAGCATACGTCTTTCATCTGAGTGAAAACTGCATTCTATTCAGTTTTTAGTACTTTTTTGAATGGTTAGGCGATTCACTTGTAGGGAAGCGTTTGTTTGCATTCGGTATACTCAATTCTTTAACAGCAAATCTCGTGTCTTGCGTTTGACAGAAATTCCAGTGAAATCACGTTTAAAAGCCAATGTCAGTAAAGAGGCTTTGTAGAATCACTCTGTGAATGTCTTTGAAAACACTTCTTAAGAAGGAAAGCACACGTCTTTCATCTGAGTGAAAACTGCATTCTATTCATTTTTTAGTACTGTGTTGAATGGTTAGGCGATTCACTTGTAGGGAAGCGTTTGTTTGCATTCTGTATACTCAATTCTTTGACAGCAAACCTCGTGTCTTGCGTTTGACAGAAATTCCAGTGAAATCACGTTTAAAACCGAACGTCAGTAAAAAGGCTTCATAGAATCACTCTGTGAATGTCTTTGAAAACACTTCTTAAGAAGGAAAGCATACGTCTTTCATATGAGTGAAAACTGCATTCTATTCAGTTTTTAGTACTGTTTTGAATGGTTAGGCGATTCACTTGTAGGGAAGCGTTGGTTTGCATTCTGTATACTCAATTCTTTAACAGCAAACCTCGTGTCTTGCGTTTGACAGAAATTCCAGTGAAATCACGTTTAAAACCGAACGTCAGTAAAAAGGCTTCTTAGAATCACTCTGTGAATGTCTTTGAAAACACTTCTTAAGAAGGAAAGCATACATCTTTCATCTGAGTGAAAACTGCATTCTATTCAGTTTTTAGTACTGTTTTGAATGGTTAGGCGATTCACTTGTAGGGAAGCGTTGGTTTGCATTCTGTATACTCAATTCTTTAACAGCAAACCTCGTGTCTTGCGTTTGATAGAAATTCCAGTGAAATCACGTTTAAAACCGAACGTCAGTAAAAAGGCTTCTTAGAATCACTCTCTGAATGTCTTTGAAAACACTTCTTAAGAAGGAAAGCATACGTCTTTCATCTGAGTGAAAACTGCATTCTATTCAGTTTTTAGTACTGTTTTGAATGGTTAGGCGATTCACTTGTAGGGAACCGTTTGTTTGCATTCTGTATACTCAATTCTTTAACAGCAAATCTCGTGTCTTGCGTTTGACAGAAATTCCAGTGAAATCACGTTTAAAACCGAACGTCACTAAAAAGGCTTCAGAGAATCACTCTGTGAATGTCTTTGAAAACACTTCTTAAGAAGGAAAGCATACGTCTTTCATCTGAGTGAAAACTGCATTCTATTCAGTTTTTAGTACTGTTTTGAATGGTTAGGCGATTCACTTGTAGAGAATCGTTTGTTTGCATTCTGTATACTCAATTCTTTAACAGCAAATCTCGTGTCTTGCATTTGACAGAAATTCCAGTGAAATCACGTTTAAAACCGAACGTCAGTAAAAAGGCTTCGTAGAATCACTCTGTGAATGTCTTTGAAAACACTTCTTAAGAAGGAAAGCATACGTCTTTCATCTGAGTGAAAACTGCATTCTATTCAGTTTTTAGTACTGTTTTGAATGGTTAGGCGATTCACTTGTAGGGAAGCGTTTGTTTGCATTCTGTATACTCAATTCTTTAACAGCAAACCTCGTGTCTTGCATTTGACAGAAATTCCAGTGAAATCACGTTTAAAACCGAACGTCAGTAATAATGCTTCATAGAATCACTCTGTGAATGTCTTTGGAAACACTTCTTAAGAAGGAAAGCATACGTCTTTCATCTGAGTGAAAACTGCATTCTATTCAGTTTTTAGTACTGTTTTGAATTGTTAGGCGATTCACTTGTAGGGAAGCGTTGGTTTGCATTCTGTATACTCAATTCTTTAACAGCAAATCTCGTGTCTTGCGTTTGACAGAAATTCCAGTGATATCACGTTTAAAAGCCAATGTCAGTAAAGAGGCTTTGTAGAATCACTCTGTGAATGTCTTTGAAAACACTTCTTAAGAAGGAAAGCATACGTCTTTCATCTGAGTGAAAACTGCATTCTATTCATTTTTTAGTACTGTGTTGAATGGTTAGGCGATTCACTTGTAGGGAAGCGTTTGTTTGCATTCTGTATACTCAATTCTTTGACAGCAAACCTCGTGTCTTGCGTTTTACAGAAATTCCAGTGAAATCACGTTTAAAACCGAACGTCAGTAAAAAGGCTTCGTAGAATCACTCTGTGAATGTCTTTGAAAACACTTCTTAAGAAGGAAAGCATACGTCTTTCATCTGAGTGAAAACTGCATTCTATTCAGTTTTTAGTACTGTTTTGAATGGTTAGGCGATTCACTTGTAGGGAAGCGTTTGTTTGCATTCTGTATACTCAATTCTTTAACAGCAAATCTCGTGTCTTGCGTTTGACAGAAATTCCAGTGAAATCACGTTTAAAAGCCAACGTCAGTAAAAAGGCTTTGTAGAATCACTCTGTGAATGTCTTTGAAAACACTTCTTAAGAAGGAAAGCATAAGTCTTTCATCTGAGTGAAAACTGCATTCTATTCAGTTTTTAGTACTGTGTTGAATGGTTAGGCGATTCACTTGTAGGGAAGCGTTTGTTTGCATTCTGTATACTCAATTCTTTAACAGCAAACCTCGTGTCTTGCTTTTGACAGAAATTCCAGTGAAATCACTTTTAAAACCGAACGTCAGTAAAAAGGCTTCGTAGAATCACTCTGTGAATGTCTTTGAAAACACTTCTTAAGAAGGAAAGCATACGTCTTTCATCTGAGTGAAAACTGCATTCTATTCAGTTTTTAGTACTGTTTTGAATGGTTAGGCGATTCACTTGTAGGGAAGCGTTGGATTGCATTCTGTATACTCAATTCTTTAACAGCAAATCTCGTGTCTTGCGTTTGACAGAAATTTCAGTGAAATCACGTTTAAAAGCCAATGTCAGTAAAGAGGCTTTGTAGAATCACTCTGTGAATGTCTTTGAAAACACTTCTTAAGAAGGAAAGCATAGGTCTTTCATCTGAGTGAAAACTGCATTCTATTCAGTTTTTAGTACTGTTTTGAATGGTTAGGCGATTCACTTGTAGGGAAGCGTTTGTTTGCATTCTGTATACTCAATTCTTTAACAGCAAATCTCGTGTCTTGCGTTTGACAGAAATTCCAGTGAAATCACGTTTAAAAGCCAATGTCAGTAAAGAGGCTTTGTAGAATCACTCTGTGAATGTCTTTGAAAACACTTCTTAAGAAGGAAAGCATACGTCTTTCATCTGAGTGAAAACTGCATTCTATTCAGTTTTTAGTACTATTTTGAATGGTTAGGCGATTCACTTGTAGGGAAGCGTTGGTTTGCATTCTGTATACTCAATTCTTTAACAACAAATCTCGTGTCTTGCGTTTGACAGAAATTCCAGTGAAATCACGTTTAAAAGCCAATGTCAGTAAAGAGGCTTTGTAGAATCACTCTGTGAATGTCTTTGAAAACACTTCTTAAGAAGGAAAGCATACGTCTTTCATCTGAGTGAAAACTGCATTCTATTCAGTTTTTAGTACTGTGTTGAATGGTTAGGCGATTCACTTGTAGGGAAGAGTTTGTTTGCATTCTGTATACTCAATTATTTAACAGCAAACCTCGTGTCTTGCGTTTGACAGAAATTCCAGTGAAATCACGTTTAAAACCGAACGTCAGTAAAAAGGCTTCGTAGAATCACTCTGTGAATGTCTTTGAAAACACTTCTTAAGAAGGAAAGCATATGTCTTTCATCTGAGTGAAAACTGCATTCTATTCAGTTTTTAGTACTGTTTTGAATGGTTAGGCGATTCACTTGTAGGGAAGCGTTTGTTTGCATTCTGTATACTCAATTCTTTAAAAGCAAATATCTTGTCTTGCGTTTGACAGAAATTCCAGTGAAATCACGTTTAAAAGCCAACGTCAGTAAAAAGGCTTCATAGACTCTCTCTGTGAATGTCTTTGAAAACACTTCTTAAGAAGGAAAGCATACGTCTTTCATCTGAGTGAAAACTGCATTCTATTCAGTTTTTAGTACTGTTTTGAATGGTTAGGCGATTCACTTGTAGGGAAGCGTTTGTTTGCATTCTGTATACTCAATTCTTTAACAGCAAACCTCGTATCTTGAGTTTGACAGAAATTCCAGTGAAATCACGTTTAAAACCGAACGTCAGTAATAAGCCTTCATAGAATCACTCTGTGAATGTCTTTGAAAACACTTCTTAAGAAGGAAAGCATACGTCTTTCATCTGAGTGAAAACTGCATTCTATTCAGTTTTTAGTACTGTTTTGAATGGTTAGGCGATTCACTTGTAGGGAAGCGTTTGTTTGCATTCTGTATACTCAATTCTTTAAAAGCAAATATCTTGTGTTGTGTTTGACAGAAATTCCAGTGAAATCACGTTTAAAAGCCAACTTCAGTAAAAAGGCTTCGTAGAATCTCTCTGTGAATGTCTTTGAAAACACTTCTTAAGAAGGAAAGCATACGTCTTTCATCTGAGTGAAAACTGCATTCTATTCAGTTTTTAGTACTGTTTTGAATGGTTAGGCGATTCACTTGTAGGGAAGCGTTTGTTTGCATTCTGTATACTCAATTCTTTAACAGCAAACCTCGTATCTTGAGTTTGACAGAAATTCCAGTGAAATCACGTTTAAAACCGAACGTCAGTAATAAGCCTTCATAGAATCACTCTGTGAATGTCTTTGAAAACACTTCTTAAGAAGGAAAGCATACGTCTTTCATCTGAGTGAAAACTGCATTCTATTCAGTTTTTAGTACTGTTTTGAATGGTTAGGCGATTCACTTGTAGGGAAGCGTTGGATTGCATTCTGTAAACTCAATTCTTTAACAGCAAATCTCGTGTCTTGCGTTTGACAGAAATTTCAGTGAAATCACGTTTAAAAGCCAATGTCAGTAAAGAGGCTTTGTAGAATCACTCTGTGAATGTCTTTGAAAACACTTCTTAAGAAGGAAAGCATACGTCTTTCATCTGAGTGAAAACTGCATTCTATTCAGTTTTTAGTACTGTTTTGAATGGTTAGGCGATTCACTTGTAGGGAAGCGTTTGTTTGCATTCTGTATACTCAATTCTTTAACAGCAAATCTTGTGTCTTGCGTTTGACAGAAATTCCAGTGAAATCACGTTTAAAAGCCAATGTCAGTAAAGAGGCTTTGTAGAATCACTCTGTGAATGTCTTTGAAAACACTTCTTAAGAAGGAAAGCATACGTCTTTCATCTGAGTGAAAACTGCATTCTATTCAGTTTTTAGTACTGTTTTGAATGGTTAGGCGATTCACTTGTAGGGAAGCGTTTGTTTGCATTCTGTATACTCAATTCTTTAACAGCAAACCTCGTGTCTTGCTTTTGACAGAAATTCCAGTGAAATCACGTTTAAAACCGAACGTGAGTAAAAAGGCTTCCTAGAATCACTCTGTGAATGTCTTTGAAAACACTTCTTAAGAAGGAAAGCATACGTCTTTCATCTGAGTGAAAACTGCATTCTATTCAGTTTTTAGTACTGTTTTGAATGGTTAGGCGATTCACTTGTAGGTAAGCATTTGTTTGCATTCTGTATACTCAATTTTTTAACAGCAAATCTCGTGTCTTGCGTTTGACAGAAATTCCAGTGAAATCACGTTTAAAAGCCAACGTCAGTAAAAAGGCTTTGTAGAATCACTCTGTGAATGTCTTTGAAAACACTTCTTAAGAAGGAAAGCATACGTCTTTCATCTGAGTGAAAACTGCATTCTATTCATTTTTTAGTACTGTGTTGAATGGTTAGGCGATTCACTTGTAGGGAAGCGTTTGTTTGCATTCTGTATACTCAATTCTTTAACAGCAAAACTCGTGTCTTGCATTTGACAGAAATTCCATTGAAATCACATTTAAAACCGAACGTCAGTAAAAAGGCTTCGTAGAATCACTCTGTGAATGTCTTTGAAAACACTTCTTAAGAAGGAAAGCATACGTCTTTCATCAGAGTGAAAACTGCATTCTATTCAGTTTTTAGTACTGTTTTGAATGGTTAGGCGATTCACTTGTAGGGAAGCGTTGGTTTGCATTCTGTATACTCAATTCTTTAACAGCAAATCTCGTGTCTTGCGTTTGACAGAAATTTCAGTGAAATCACGTTTAAAAGCCAATGTCAGTTAAGAGGCTTTGTAGAATCACTCTGTGAATGTCTTTGAAAACACTTCTTAAGAAGGAAAGCATACGTCTTTCATCTGAGTGAAAACTGCATTCTATTCAGTTTTTAGTACTGTTTTGAATGGTTAGGCGATTCACTTGTAGGGAAGCGTTTGTTTGCATTCTGTATACTCAATTCTTTAACAGCAAATCTCGTGTCTTGCATTTGACAGAAATTACAGTGAAATCACGTTTAAAAGCCAATGTCAGTAAAGAGGCTTTGTAGAATCACTCTGTGAATGTCTTTGAAAACACTTCTTAAGAAGGAAAGCATACGTCTTTCATCTGAGTGAAAACTGCATTCTATTCAGTTTTTATTACTGTTTTGAATGGTTAGGTGATTCACTTGTAGGGAAGCGTTTGTTTGCATTCTGTATACTCAATTCTTTGACAGCAAACCTCGTGTCTTGCGTTTGACAGAAATTCCAGTGAAATCACGTTTAAAACCGAACGTCAGTAAAAAGGCTTCGTAGAATCACTCTGTGAATGTCTTTGAAAACACTTCTTAAGAAGGAAAGCATACGTCTTTCATCTGAGTGAAAACTGCATTCTATTCAGTTTTTAGTACTGTTTTGAATGGTTAGGCGATTCACTTGTAGGGAAGCGTTGGTTTGCATTCTGTATACTCAATTCTTTAACAACAAATCTCGTGTCTTGCGTTTGACAGAAATTCCAGTGAAATCACGTTTAAAAGCCAATGTCAGTAAAGAGGCTTTGTAGAATCACTCTGTGAATGTCTTTGAAAACACTTCTTAAGAAGGAAAGCATACGTCTTTCATCTGAGTGAAAACTGCATTCTATTCAGTTTTTAGTACTGTGTTGAATGGTTAGGCGATTCACTTGTAGGGAAGAGTTTGTTTGCATTCTGTATACTCAATTATTTAACAGCAAACCTCGTGTCTTGCGTTTGACAGAAATTCCAGTGAAATCACGTTTAAAACCGAACGTCAGTAAAAAGGCTTCGTAGAATCTCTCTGTGAATGTCTTTGAAAACACTTCTTAAGAAGGAAAGCATACGTCTTTCATCTGAGTGAAAACTGCATTCTATTCAGTTTTTAGTACTGTTTTGAATGGTTAGGCGATTCACTTGTAGGTAAGCATTTGTTTGCATTCTGTATACTCAATTTTTTAACAGCAAATCTCGTGTCTTGCGTTTGACAGAAATTCCAGTGAAATCACGTTTAAAAGCCAACGTCAGTAAAAAGGCTTTGTAGAATCACTCTGTGAATGTCTTTGAAAACACTTCTTAAGAAGGAAAGCATACGTCTTTCATCTGAGTAAAACTGCATTCTATTCAGTTTTTAGTACTGTGTTGAATGGTTAGGCGATTCACTTGTAGGGAAGCGTTTGTTTGCATTCTGTATACTCAATTCTTTAACAGCAAAACTCGTGTCTTGCATTTGACAGAAATTCCTTTGAAATCACATTTAAAACCGAACGTCAGTAAAAAGGCTTCGTAGAATCACTCTGTGAATGTCTTTGAAAACACTTCTTAAGAAGGAAAGCATACGTCTTTCATCTGAGTGAAAACTGCATTCTATTCAGTTTTTAGTACTGTTTTGAATGGTTAGGCGATTCACTTGTAGGGAAGCGTTGGTTTGCATTCTGTATACTCAATTCTTTAACAGCAAATCTCGTGTCTTGCGTTTGACAGAAATTTCAGTGAAATCACGTTTAAAAGCCAATGTCAGTAAAGAGGCTTTGTAGAATCACTCTGTGAATGTCTTTGAAAACAGTTCTTAAGAAGGAAAGCATACGTCTTTCATCTGAGTGAAAACTGCATTCTATTCAGTTTTTAGTACTGTTTTGAATGGTTAGGCGATTCACTTGTAGGGAAGCGTTTGTTTGCATTCTGTATACTCAATTCTTTAACAGCAAATCTCGTGTCTTGCATTTGACAGAAATTCCAGTGAAATCACGTTTAAAGCCAATGTTAGTAAAGAGGCTTTGTAGAATCACTCTGTGAATGTCTTTGAAAAAACTTCTTAAGAAGGAAAGCATACGTCTTTCATCTGAGTGAAAACTGCATTCTATTCAGTTTTTATTACTGTTTTGAATGGTTAGGTGATTCACTTGTAGGGAAGCGTTTGTTTGCATTCTGTATACTCAATTCTTTAACAGCAAATCTCGTGTCTTGCATTTGACAGAAATTCCATTGAAATCACATTTAAAACCGAACATCAGTAAAAAGGCTTTGTAGAATCACTCTGTGAATGTCTTTGAAAACACTTCTTAAGAAGGAAAGCATACGTCTTTCATCTGAGTGAAAACTGCATTCTATTCAGTTTTTAGTACTGTTTTGAATGGTTAGGCGATTCACTTGTAGGGAAGCGTTGGTTTGCATTCTGTATACTCAATTCTTTAACAGCAAATCTCGTGTCTTGCGTTTGACAGAAATTTCAGTGAAATCACGTTTTAAAGCCAATGTCAGTAAAGAGGCTTTGTAGAATCACTCTGTGAATGTCTTTGAAAACAGTTCTTAAGAAGGAAAGCATACGTCTTTCATCTGAGTGAAAACTGCATTCTATTCAGTTTTTAGTACTGTTTTGAATGGTTAGGCGATTCACTTGTAGGGAAGCGTTTGTTTGCATTCTGTATACTCAATTCTTTAACAGCAAATCTCGTGTCTTGCATTTGACAGAAATTCCAGTGAAATCACGTTTAAAGCCAATGTTAGTAAAGAGGCTTTGTAGAATCACTCTGTGAATGTCTTTGAAAAAACTTCTTAAGAAGGAAAGCATACGTCTTTCATCTGAGTGAAAACTGCATTCTATTCAGTTTTTATTACTGTTTTGAATGGTTAGGTGATTCACTTGTAGGGAAGCGTTTGTTTGCATTCTGTATACTCAATTCTTTAACAGCAAATCTCGTGTCTTGCGTTTGACAGAAATTCCAGTGAAATCACGTTTAAAAGCCAACGTCAGTAAAAAGGCTTTGTAGAATCACTCTGTGAATGTCTTTGAAGAAACTTCTTAAGAAGGAAAGCATACGTCTTTCATCTGAGTGAAAACTGCATTCTATTCATTTTTTAGTACTGTGTTGAATGGTTAGGCGATTCACTTGTAGGGAAGCGTTTGTTTGCATTCTGTATACTCAATTCTTTGACAGCAAACCTCGTGTCTTGCGTTTGACAGAAATTCCAGTGAAATCACGTTTAAAACCGAACGTCAGTAAAAAGGCTTCGTAGAATCACTCTGTGAATGTCTTTGAAAACACTTCTTAAGAAGGAAAGCATACGTCTTTCATCTGAGTGAAAACTGCATTGTATTCAGTTTTTAGTACTGTTTTGAATGGTTAGGCGATTCACTTGTAGGGAAGCGTTGGTTTGCATTCTGTATACTCAATTCTTTAACAACAAATCTCGTGTCTTGCGTTTGACAGAAATTCCAGTGAAATCACGTTTAAAAGCCAATGTCAGTAAAGAGGCTTTGTAGAATCACTCTGTGAATGTCTTTGAAAACACTTCTTAAGAAGGAAAGCATACGTCTTTCATCTGAGTGAAAACTGCATTCTATTCAGTTTTTAGTACTGTGTTGAATGGTTAGGCGATTCACTTGTAGGGATGAGTTTGTTTGCATTTTGTATACTCAATTATTTAACAGCAAACCTCGTGTCTTGCGTTTGACAGAAATTCCAGTGAAATCACGTTTAAAACCGAACGTCAGTAAAAAGGCTTCATAGAATCACTCTGTGAATGTCTTTGAAAACACTTCTTAAGAATGAAAGCATATGTCTTTCATCTGAGTGAAAACTGCATTCTATTCAGTTTTTAGTACTGTGTTGAATGGTTAGGCGATTCACGTGTAGGGAAGCATTTGTTTGCATTCTGTATACTCAATTCTTTAACAGCAAACCTCGTGTCTTGCGTTTGACAGAAATTCCAGTGAAATCACGTTTAAAACCGAACGTCAGTAAAAAGGCTTCGTAGAATCACTCTGTGAATGTCTTTGAAAACACTTCTTAAGAAGGAAAGCATACGTCTTTCATCTGAGTGAAAACTGCATTCTATTCAGTTTTTAGTACTGTTTTGAATGGTTAGGCGATTCACTTGTAGGGAAGCGTTTGTTTGCATTCTGTATACTCAATTCTTTAACAGCAAATCTCTTGTCTTGCGTTTGACAGAAATTCCAGTGAAATCACGTTTAAAAGCCAACGTCAGTAAAAAGGCTTCGTAGAATCTCTCTGTGAATGTCTTTTAAAACACTTCTTAAGAAGGAAAGCATACGTCTTTCATCTGAGTGAAAACTGCATTGTATTCAGTTTTTAGTACTGTTTTGAATGGTTAGGCGATTCACTTGTAAGGAAGCGTTTGTTTGCATTCTGTATACTCAATTCTTTAACAGCAAATCTCTTGTCTTGCGTTTGACAGAAATTCCAGTGAAATCACGTTTAAAAGCCAAAGTCAGTAAAAAGGCTTCGTAGAATCTCTCTGTGAATGTCTTTGAAAACACTTCTTAAGAAGGAAAGCATACGTCTTTCATCTGAGTGAAAACTGCATTCTATTCAGTTTTTAGTACTGTTTTGAATGGTTAGGCGATTCACTTGTAAGGAAGCGTTTGTTTGCATTCTGTATACTCAATTCTTTAACAGCAAACCTCGTGTCATGCGTTTGACAGAAATTCCAGTGAAATCACGTTTAAAACAGAACGTCAGTAAAAAGGCTTCGTAGAATCACTCTGTGAATGTCTTCGAAAACACTTCTTAAGAAGGAAAGCATACATCGTTCATCTGAGTGAAAACTGCATTCTATTCAGTTTTTAGTACTGTTTTGAATGTTTAGGCGATTCACTTGTAGGGAAGCGTTTGTTTGCATTCTGTATACTCAATTCTTTAACAGCAAATCTCGTGTCTTGCGTTTGACAGAAATTCCAGTGAAATCACGTTTAAAAGCCAACGTCAGTAAAAAGGCTTTGTAGAATCACTCTGTGAATGTCTTTGAAAACACTTCTTAAGAAGGAAAGCATAGGTCTTTCATCTGAGTGAAAACTGCATTCTATTCAGTTTTTAGTACTGTTTTGAATGGTTAGGCGATTCACTTGTGGGGAAGCGTTTGTTTGCATTCTGTATACTCAATTCTTTAACAGCAAACCTCGTGTCTTGCTTTTGACAGAAATTCCAGTGAAATCACGTTTAAAACCGAACGTCAGTAAAAAGGCTTCCTAGAATCACTCTGTGAATGTCTTTGAAAACACTTATTAAGAAGGAAAGCATACGTCTTTCATCTGAGTGAAAACTGCATTCTATTCAGTTTTTAGTACTGTTTTGAATGGTTAGGCGATTCACTTGTAGGGAAGCGTTTGTTTGCATTCTGTATACTCAATTCTTTAACAGCAAACCTCGTATCTTGAGTTTGACAGAAATTCCAGTGAAATCATGTTTAAAACCGAACGTCAGTAATAAGGCTTCATAGAATCACTCTGTGAATGTCTTTGAAAACACTTCTTAAGAAGGAAAGCATACGTCTTTCATCTGAGTGAAAACTGCATTCTATTCAGTTTTTAGTACTGTTTTGAATGGTTAGGCGATTCACTTGTAGGTAAGCATTTGTTTGCATTCTGTATACTCAATTTTTTAACAGCAAATCTCGTGTCTTGCTTTTGACAGAAATTCCAGTGAAATCACTTTTAAAAGCCAACGTCAGTAAAAAGGCTTTGTAGAATCACTCTGTGAATGTCTTTGAAGAAACTTCTTAAAAAGGAAAGCATACGTCTTTCATCTGAGTGAAAACTGCATTCTATTCATTTTTTAGTACTGTGTTGAATGGTTAGGCGATTCACTTGTAGGGAAGCGTTTGTTTGCATTCTGTATACTCAATTCTTTGACAGCAAACCTCGTGTCTTGCGTTTGACAGAAATTCCAGTGAAATCACGTTTAAAACCGAACATCAGTAAAAAGGCTTCGTAGAATCACTCTGTGAATGTCTTTGAAAACACTTCTTAAGAAGGAAAGCATACGTCTTTCATCTGAGTGAAAACTGCATTCTATTCAGTTTTTAGTACTGTTTTGAATGGTTAGGCGATTCACTTGTAGGGAAGCGTTGGTTTGCATTCTGTATACTCAATTCTTTAACAGCAAATCTCGTGTCTTGCGTTTGACAGAAATTCCAGTGAAATCACGTTTAAAAGCCAATGTCAGTAAAGAGGCTTTGTAGAATCACTCTGTGAATGTCTTTGAAAACACTTCTTAAGAAGGAAAGCATACGTCTTTCATCTGAGTGAAAACTGCATTCTATTCAGTTTTTAGTACTGTGTTGAATGGTTAGGCGATTCACTTGTAGGGAAGAGTTTGTTTGCATTCTGTATACTCAATTATTTAACAGCAAACCTCGTGTCTTGCGTTTGACAGAAATTCCAGTGAAATCACGTTTAAAACCGAACGTCAGTAAAAAGGCTTCATAGAATCACTCTGTGAATGTCTTTGAAAACACTTCTTAAGAATGAAAGCATATGTCTTTCATCTGAGTGAAAACTGCATTCTATTCAGTTTTTAGTACTGTGTTGAATGGTTAGGCGATTCACGTGTAGGGAAGCATTTGTTTGCATTCTGTATACTCAATTCTTTAACAGCAAACCTCGTGTCTTGCGTTTGACAGAAATTCCAGTGAAATCACGTTTAAAACCGAACGTAAGTAAAAAGGCTTCGTAGAATCACTCTGTGAATGTCTTTGAAAACACTTCTTAAGAAGGAAAGCATACGTCTTTCATCTGAGTGAAAACTGCATTCTATTCAGTTTTTAGTACTGTTTTGAATGGTTAGGCGATTCACTTGTAGGGAAGCGTTTGTTTGCATTCTGTATACTCAATTCTTTAACAGCAAATCTCTTGTCTTGCGTTTGACAGAAATTCCAGTGAAATCACGTTTAAAAGCCAACGTCAGTAAAAAGGCTTCGTAGAATCTCTCTGTGAATGTCTTTGAAAACACTTCTTAAGAAGGAAAGCATACGTCTTTCATCTGAGTGAAAACTGCATTCTATTCAGTTTTTAGTACTGTTTTGAATGGTTAGGCGATTCACTTGTAAGGAAGCGTTTGTTTGCATTCTGTATACTCAATTCTTTAACAGCAAACCTCGTGTCATGCGTTTGACAGAAATTCCAGTGAAATCACGTTTAAAACAGAACGTCAGTAAAAAGGCTTCGTAGAATCACTCTGTGAATGTCTTCGAAAACACTTCTTAAGAAGGAAAGCATACATCGTTCATCTGAGTGAAAACTGCATTCTATTCAGTTTTTAGTACTGTTTTGAATGTTTAGGCGATTCACTTGTAGGGAAGCGTTTGTTTGCATTCTGTATACTCAATTCTTTAACAGCAAATCTCGTGTCTTGCGTTTGACAGAAATTCCAGTGAAATCACGTTTAAAAGCCAACGTCAGTAAAAAGGCTTTGTAGAATCACTCTGTGAATGTCTTTGAAAACACTTCTTAAGAAGGAAAGCATAGGTCTTTCATCTGAGTGAAAACTGCATTCTATTCAGTTTTTAGTACTGTTTTGAATGGTTAGGCGATTCACTTGTAGGGAAGCGTTTGTTTGCATTCTGTATACTCAATTCTTTAACAGCAAACCTCGTGTCTTGCTTTTGACAGAAATTCCAGTGAAATCACGTTTAAAACCGAACGTCAGTAAAAAGGCTTCCTAGAATCACTCTGTGAATGTCTTTGAAAACACTTATTAAGAAGGAAAGCATACGTCTTTCATCTGAGTGAAAACTGCATTCTATTCAGTTTTTAGTACTGTTTTGAATGGTTAGGCGATTCACTTGTAGGGAAGCGTTTGTTTGCATTCTGTATACTCAATTCTTTAACAGCAAACCTCGTATCTTGAGTTTGACAGAAATTCCAGTGAAATCATGTTTAAAACCGAACGTCAGTAATAAGGCTTCATAGAATCACTCTGTGAATGTCTTTGAAAACACTTCTTAAGAAGGAAAGCATACGTCTTTCATCTGAGTGAAAACTGCATTCTATTCAGTTTTTAGTACTGTTTTGAATGGTTAGGCGATTCACTTGTAGGTAAGCATTTGTTTGCATTCTGTATACTCAATTTTTTAACAGCAAATCTCGTGTCTTGCTTTTGACAGAAATTCCAGTGAAATCACTTTTAAAAGCCAACGTCAGTAAAAAGGCTTTGTAGAATCACTCTGTGAATGTCTTTGAAGAAACTTCTTAAAAAGGAAAGCATACGTCTTTCATCTGAGTGAAAACTGCATTCTATTCATTTTTTAGTACTGTGTTGAATGGTTAGGCGATTCACTTGTAGGGAAGCGTTTGTTTGCATTCTGTATACTCAATTCTTTGACAGCAAACCTCGTGTCTTGCGTTTGACAGAAATTCCAGTGAAATCACGTTTAAAACCGAACATCAGTAAAAAGGCTTCGTAGAATCACTCTGTGAATGTCTTTGAAAACACTTCTTAAGAAGGAAAGCATACGTCTTTCATCTGAGTGAAAACTGCATTCTATTCAGTTTTTAGTACTGTTTTGAATGGTTAGGCGATTCACTTGTAGGGAAGCGTTGGTTTGCATTCTGTATACTCAATTCTTTAACAGCAAATCTCGTGTCTTGCGTTTGACAGAAATTCCAGTGAAATCACGTTTAAAAGCCAATGTCAGTAAAGAGGCTTTGTAGAATCACTCTGTGAATGTCTTTGAAAACACTTCTTAAGAAGGAAAGCATACGTCTTTCATCTGAGTGAAAACTGCATTCTATTCAGTTTTTAGTACTGTGTTGAATGGTTAGGCGATTCACTTGTAGGGAAGAGTTTGTTTGCATTCTGTATACTCAATTATTTAACAGCAAACCTCGTGTCTTGCGTTTGACAGAAATTCCAGCGAAATCACGTTTAAAAGCCAACATCAGTAAAAAGGCTTTGTAGAATCACTCTGTGAATGTCTTAGAAAACACTTCTTAAGAATGAAAGCATATGTCTTTCATCTGAGTTAAAACTGCATTCTATTCAGTTTTTAGTACTGTGTTGAATGGTTAGGCGATTCACGTGTAGGGAAGCATTTGTTTGCATTCTGTATACTCAATTCTTTAACAGCAAACCTCGTGTCATGCATTTGACAGAAATTCCAGTGAAATCACGTTTAAAACCGAACGTCAGTAAAAAGGCTTCGTAGAATCACTCTGTGAATGTCTTTGAAAACACTTCTTAAGAAGGAAAGCATATGTCTTTCATCTGAGTGAAAACTGCATTCTATTCAGTTTTTAGTACTGTTTTGAATGGTTAGGCGATTCACTTGTGGGGATGCGTTTGTTTGCATTCTGTATACTCAATTCTTTAACAGCAAATCTCTTGTCTTGCTTTTGACAGAAATTTCAGTGAAATCACGTTTAAAAGCCAATGTCAGTAAAAAGGCTTCGTAGAATCACTCTGTGAATGTCTTTGAAAACACTTCTTAAGAAGGAAAGCATACATCTTTCATCTGAGTGAAAACTGCATTCTATTCAGTTTTTAGTACTGTTTTGAATGGTTAGGCGATTCACTTGTAGGGAAGCATTTGTTTGCATTCTGTATACTCAATTCTTTAACAGCAAATCTCGTGTCTTGCGTTTGACAGAAATTCCAGTGAAATCACGTTTAAAAGCCAACGTCAGTAAAAAGGCTTTGTAGAATCACTCTGTGAATGTCTTTGAAAACACTTCTTAAGAAGGAAAGCATGCGTCTTTCATCTGAGTGAAAACTGCATTCTATTCAGTTTTTAGTACTGTGTTGAATGGTTAGGCGATTCACTTGTAGGGAAGCGTTTGTTTGCATTCTGTATACTCAATTCTTTAACAGCAAAACTCGTGTCTTGCGTTTGACAGAAATTCCAGTGAAATCACGTTTAAAACCGAACGTCAGTAAAAAGGCTTCCTAGAATCACTCTGTGAATGTCTTTGAAAACACTTCTTAAGAAGGAAAGCATACGTCTTTCATCTGAGTGAAAACTGCATTCTATTCAGTTTTTAGTACTGTTTTGAATGGTTAGGCGATTCACTTGTAGGGAAGCGTTTGTTTGCATTCTGTATACTCAATTCTTTAACAGCAAACCTCGTATCTTGAGTTTGACAGAAATTCCAGTGAAATCACGTTTAAAACCGAACGTCAGTAATAAGGCTTCATAGAATCACTCTGTGAATGTCTTTGAAAACACTTCTTAAGAAGGAAAGCATACGTCTTTCATCTGAGTGAAAACTGCATTCTATTCAGTTTTTAGTACTGTTTTGAATGGTTAGGCGATTCACTTGTAGGTAAGCATTTGTTTGCATTCTGTATACTCAATTTTTTAACAGCAAATCTCGTGTCTTGCGTTTGACAGAAATTCCAGTGAAATCACGTTTAAAAGCCAACGTCAGTAAAAAGGCTTTGTAGAATCACTCTGTGAATGTCTTTGAAAACACTTCTTAAGAAGGAAAGCATACGTCTTTCATCTGAGTGAAAACTGCATTCTATTCAGTTTTTAGTACTGTTTTGAATGGTTAGGCGATTCACTTGTAAGGAAGCGTTTGTTTGCATTCTGTATACTCAATTCTTTAACAGCAAATCTCTTGTCTTGCGTTTGACAGAAATTCCAGTGAAATCACGTTTAAAAGCCAACGTCAGTAAAAAGGCTTCATAGAATCTCTCTGTGAATGTCTTTGAAAACACTTCTTAAGAAGGAAAGCATACGTCTTTCATCTGAGTGAAAACTGCATTCTATTCAGTTTTTAGTACTGTTTTGAATGGTTAGGCGATTCACTTGTAAGGAAGCGTTTGTTTGCATTCTGTATACTCAATTCTTTAACAGCAAACCTCGTGTCATGCGTTTGACAGAAATTCCAGTGAAATCACGTTTAAAACAGAACGTCAGTAAAAAGGCTTCGTAGAATCACTCTGTGAATGTCTTCGAAAACACTTCTTAAGAAGGAAAGCATACATCGTTCATCTGAGTGAAAACTGCATTCTATTCAGTTTTTAGTACTGTTTTGAATGTTTAGGCGATTCACTTGTAGGGAAGCGTTTGTTTGCATTCTGTATACTCAATTCTTTAACAGCAAATCTCGTGTCTTGCGTTTGACAGAAATTCCAGTGAAATCACGTTTAAAAGCCAACGTCAGTAAAAAGGCTTTGTAGAATCACTCTGTGAATGTCTTTGAAAACACTTCTTAAGAAGGAAAGCATAGGTCTTTCATCTGAGTGAAAACTGCATTCTATTCAGTTTTTAGTACTGTTTTGAATGGTTAGGCGATTCACTTGTAGGGAAGCGTTGGTTTGCATTCTGTATACTCAATTCTTTAACAGCAAACCTCGTGTCTTGCTTTTGACAGAAATTCCAGTGAAATCACGTTTAAAACCGAACGTCAGTAAAAAGGCTTCCTAGAATCACTCTGTGAATGTCTTTGAAAACACTTATTAAGAAGGAAAGCATACGTCTTTCATCTGAGTGAAAACTGCATTCTATTCAGTTTTTAGTACTGTTTTGAATGGTTAGGCGATTCACTTGTAGGGAAGCGTTTGTTTGCATTCTGTATACTCAATTCTTTAACAGCAAACCTCGTATCTTGAGTTTGACAGAAATTCCAGTGAAATCATGTTTAAAACCGAACGTCAGTAATAAGGCTTCATAGAATCACTCTGTGAATGTCTTTGAAAACACTTCTTAAGAAGGAAAGCATACGTCTTTCATCTGAGTGAAAACTGCATTCTATTCAGTTTTTAGTACTGTTTTGAATGGTTAGGCGATTCACTTGTAGGTAAGCATTTGTTTGCATTCTGTATACTCAATTTTTTAACAGCAAATCTCGTGTCTTGCTTTTGACAGAAATTCCAGTGAAATCACTTTTAAAAGCCAACGTCAGTAAAAAGGCTTTGTAGAATCACTCTGTGAATGTCTTTGAAGAAACTTCTTAAAAAGGAAAGCATACGTCTTTCATCTGAGTGAAAACTGCATTCTATTCATTTTTTAGTACTGTGTTGAATGGTTAGGCGATTCACTTGTAGGGAAGCGTTTGTTTGCATTCTGTATACTCAATTCTTTGACAGCAAACCTCGTGTCTTGCGTTTGACAGAAATTCCAGTGAAATCACGTTTAAAACCGAACATCAGTAAAAAGGCTTCGTAGAATCACTCTGTGAATGTCTTTGAAAACACTTCTTAAGAAGGAAAGCATACGTCTTTCATCTGAGTGAAAACTGCATTCTATTCAGTTTTTAGTACTGTTTTGAATGGTTAGGCGATTCACTTGTAGGGAAGCGTTGGTTTGCATTCTGTATACTCAATTCTTTAACAGCAAATCTCGTGTCTTGCGTTTGACAGAAATTCCAGTGAAATCACGTTTAAAAGCCAATGTCAGTAAAGAGGCTTTGTAGAATCACTCTGTGAATGTCTTTGAAAACACTTCTTAAGAAGGAAAGCATACGTCTTTCATCTGAGTGAAAACTGCATTCTATTCAGTTTTTAGTACTGTGTTGAATGGTTAGGCGATTCACTTGTAGGGAAGAGTTTGTTTGCATTCTGTATACTCAATTATTTAACAGCAAACCTCGTGTCTTGCGTTTGACAGAAATTCCAGCGAAATCACGTTTAAAAGCCAACATCAGTAAAAAGGCTTTGTAGAATCACTCTGTGAATGTCTTTGAAAACACTTCTTAAGAATGAAAGCATATGTCTTTCATCTGAGTGAAAACTGCATTCTATTCAGTTTTTAGTACTGTGTTGAATGGTTAGGCGATTCACGTGTAGGGAAGCATTTGTTTGCATTCTGTATACTCAATTCTTTAACAGCAAACCTCGTGTCATGCATTTGACAGAAATTCCAGTGAAATCACGTTTAAAACCGAACGTCAGTAAAAAGGCTTCGTAGAATCACTCTGTGAATGTCTTTGAAAACACTTCTTAAGAAGGAAAGCATATGTCTTTCATCTGAGTGAAAACTGCATTCTATTCAGTTTTTAGTACTGTTTTGAATGGTTAGGCGATTCACTTGTGGGGATGCGTTTGTTTGCATTCTGTATACTCAATTCTTTAACAGCAATCTCGTGTCTTGCCTTTGACAGAAATTCCAGTGAAATCACGTTAAAAAGCCAACGTCAGTAAAAAGGCTTTGTAGAATCACTCTGTGAATGTCTTTGAAAACACTTCTTAAGAAGGAAAGCATGCGTCTTTCATCTGAGTGAAAACTGCATTCTATTCAGTTTTTAGTACTGTGTTGAATGGTTAGGCGATTCACTTGTAGGGAAGCGTTTGTTTGCATTCTGTATACTCAATTCTTTAACAGCAAACCTCGTGTCTTGCTTTTGACAGAAATTCCAGTGAAATCACGTTTAAAACCGAACGTCAGTAAAAAGGCTTCCTAGAATCACTCTGTGAATGTCTTTGAAAACACTTCTTAAGAAGGAAAGCATACGTCTTTCATCTGAGTGAAAACTGCATTCTATTCAGTTTTTAGTACTGTTTTGAATGGTTAGGCGATTCACTTGTAGGGAAGCGTTTGTTTGCATTCTGTATACTCAATTCTTTAACAGCAAACCTCGTATCTTGAGTTTGACAGAAATTCCAGTGAAATCACGTTTAAAACCGAACGTCAGTAATAAGGCTTCATAGAATCACTCTGTGAATGTCTTTGAAAACACTTCTTAAGAAGGAAAGCATACGTCTTTCATCTGAGTGAAAACTGCATTCTATTCAGTTTTTAGTACTGTTTTGAATGGTTAGGCGATTCACTTGTAGGTAAGCATTTGTTTGCATTCTGTATACTCAATTTTTTAACAGCAAATCTCGTGTCTTGCGTTTGACAGAAATTCCAGTGAAATCACGTTTAAAAGCCAACGTCAGTAAAAAGGCTTTGTAGAATCACTCTGTGAATGTCTTTGAAAACACTTCTTAAGAAGGAAAGCATATGTCTATCATCTGAGTGAAAACTGCATTCTATTCAGTTTTTAGTACTGTGTTGAATGGTTAGGCGATTCACTTGTAGGGAAGCGTTTGTTTGCATTCTGTATACTCAATTCTTTAACAGCAAAACTCGTGTCTTGCATTTGACAGAAATTCCATTGAAATCACATTTAAAACCGAATGTCAGTAAAAAGGCTTCGTAGAATCACTCTGTGAATGTCTTCGAAAACACTTCTTAAGAAGGAAAGCATACATCGTTCATCTGAGTGAAAACTGCATTCTATTCAGTTTTTAGTACTGTTTTGAATGTTTAGGCGATTCACTTGTAGGGAAGCGTTTGTTTGCATTCTGTATACTCAATTCTTTAACAGCAAATCTCGTGTCTTGCGTTTGACAGAAATTCCAGTGAAATCACGTTTAAAAGCCAACGTCAGTAAAAAGGCTTTGTAGAATCACTCTGTGAATGTCTTTGAAAACACTTCTTAAGAAGGAAAGCATAGGTCTTTCATCTGAGTGAAAACTGCATTCTATTCAGTTTTTAGTACTGTTTTGAATGGTTAGGCGATTCACTTGTAGGGAAGCGTTTGTTTGCATTCTGTATACTCAATTCTTTAACAGCAAACCTCGTGTCTTGCTTTTGACAGAAATTCCAGTGAAATCACGTTTAAAACCAAACGTCAGTAAAAAGGCTTCCTAGAATCACTCTGTGAATGTCTTTGAAAACACTTATTAAGAAGGAAAGCATACGTCTTTCATCTGAGTGAAAACTGCATTCTATTCAGTTTTTAGTACTGTTTTGAATGGTTAGGCGATTCACTTGTAGGGAAGCGTTTGTTTGCATTCTGTATACTCAATTCTTTAACAGCAAACCTCGTATCTTGAGTTTGACAGAAATTCCAGTGAAATCATGTTTAAAACCGAACGTCAGTAATAAGGCTTCATAGAATCACTCTGTGAATATCTTTGAAAACACTTCTTAAGAAGCAAAGCATACGTCTTTCATCTGAGTGAAAACTGCATTCTATTCAGTTTTTAGTACTGTTTTGAATGGTTAGGCGATTCACTTGTAGGTAAGCATTTGTTTGCATTCTGTATACTCAATTTTTTAACAGCAAATCTCGTGTCTTGCTTTTGACAGAAATTTCAGTGAAATCACTTTTAAAAGCCAACGTCAGTAAAAAGGCTTCATAGAATCACTCTGTGAATGTCTTTGAAGAAACTTCTTAAAAAGGAAAGCATACGTCTTTCATCTGAGTGAAAACTGCATTCTATTCATTTTTTAGTACTGTGTTGAATGGTTAGGCGATTCACTTGTAGGGAAGCGTTTGTTTGCATTCTGTATACTCAATTCTTTGACAGCAAACCTCGTGTCTTGCGTTTGACAGAAATTCCAGTGAAATCACGTTTAAAACCGAACATCAGTAAAAAGGCTTCGTAGAATCACTCTGTGAATGTCTTTGAAAACACTTCTTAAGAAGGAAAGCATACGTCTTTCATCTGAGTGAAAACTGCATTCTATTCAGTTTTTAGTACTGTTTTGAATGGTTAGGCGATTCACTTGTAGGGAAGCGTTGGTTTGCATTCTGTATACTCAATTCTTTAACAGCAAATCTCGTGTCTTGCGTTTGACAGAAATTCCAGTGAAATCACGTTTAAAAGCCAATGTCAGTAAAGAGGCTTTGTAGAATCACTCTGTGAATGTCTTTGTAAACACTTCTTAAGAAGGAAAGCATACGTCTTTCATCTGAGTGAAAACTGCATTCTATTCAGTTTTTAGTACTGTGTTGAATGGTTAGGCGATTCACTTGTAGGGAAGAGTTTGTTTGCATTCTGTATACTCAATTATTTAACAGCAAACCTCGTGTCTTGCGTTTGACAGAAATTCCAGCGAAATCACGTTTAAAAGCCAACATCAGTAAAAAGGCTTTGTAGAATCACTCTGTGAATGTCTTTGAAAACACTTCTTAAGAATGAAAGCATATGTCTTTCATCTGAGTGAAAACTGCATTCTATTCAGTTTTTAGTACTGTGTTGAATGGTTAGGCGATTCACGTGTAGGGAAGCATTTGTTTGCATTCTGTATACTCAATTCTTTAACAGCAAACCTCGTGTCATGCGTTTGACAGAAATTCCAGTGAAATCACGTTTAAAACCGAACGTCAGTAAAAAGGCTTCGTAGAATCACTCTGTGAATGTCTTTGAAAACACTTCTTAAGAAGGAAAGCATATGTCTTTCATCTGAGTGAAAACTGCATTCTATTCAGTTTTTAGTACTGTTTTGAATGGTTAGGCGATTCACTTGTAGGGATGCGTTTGTTTGCATTCTGTATACTCAATTCTTTAACAGCAAATCTCTTGTCTTGCTTTTGACAGAAATTTCAGTGAAATCACGTTTAAAAGCCAATGTCAGTAAAAAGGCTTCGTAGAATCACTCTGTGAATGTCTTTGAAAACACTTCTTAAGAAGGAAAGCATACATCTTTCATCTGAGTGAAAACTGCATTCTATTCAGTTTTTAGTACTGTTTTGAATGGTTAGGCGATTCACTTGTAGGGAAGCATTTGTTTGCATTCTGTATACTCAATTCTTTAACAGCAAATCTCGTGTCTTGCGTTTGACAGAAATTCCAGTGAAATCACGTTTAAAAGCCAACGTCAGTAAAAAGGCTTTGTAGAATCACTCTGTGAATGTCTTTGAAAACACTTCTTAAGAAGGAAAGCATACGTCTTTCATCTGAGTGAAAACTGCATTCTATTCAGTTTTTAGTACTGTGTTGAATGGTTAGGCGATTCACTTGTAGGGAAGCGTTTGTTTGCATTCTGTATACTCAATTCTTTAACAGCAAACCTCGTGTCTTGCTTTTGACAGAAATTCCAGTGAAATCACGTTTAAAACCGAACGTCAGTAAAAAGGCTTCCTAGAATCACTCTGTGAATGTCTTTGAAAACACTTCTTAAGAAGGAAAGCATACGTCTTTCATCTGAGTGAAAACTGCATTCTATTCAGTTTTTAGTACTGTTTTGAATGGTTAGGCGATTCACTTGTAGGGAAGCGTTTGTTTGCATTCTGTATACTCAATTCTTTAACAGCAAACCTCGTATCTTGAGTTTGACAGAAATTCCAGTGAAATCACGTTTAAAACCGAACGTCAGTAATAAGGCTTCATAGAATCACTCTGTGAATGTCTTTGAAAACACTTCTTAAGAAGGAAAGCATACGTCTTTCATCTGAGTGAAAACTGCATTCTATTCAGTTTTTAGTACTGTTTTGAATGGTTAGGCGATTCACTTGTAGGTAAGCATTTGTTTGCATTCTGTATACTCAATTTTTTAACAGCAAATCTCGTGTCTTGTGTTTGACAGAAATTCCAGTGAAATCACGTTTAAAAGCCAACGTCAGTAAAAAGGCTTTGTAGAATCACTCTGTGAATGTCTTTGAAAACACTTCTTAAGAAGGAAAGCATATGTCTATCATCTGAGTGAAAACTGCATTCTATTCAGTTTTTAGTACTGTGTTGAATGGTTAGGCGATTCACTTGTAGGGAAGCGTTTGTTTGCATTCTGTATACTCAATTCTTTAACAGCAAAACTCGTGTCTTGCATTTGACAGAAATTCCATTGAAATCACATTTAAAACCGAACGTCAGTAAAAAGGCTTCGTAGAATCACTCTGTGAATGTCTTTGAAAACACTTCTTAAGAAGGAAAGCATACGTCTTTCATCTGAGTGAAAACTGCATTCTATTCAGTTTTTAGTACTGTTTTGAATGGTTAGGCGATTCACTTGTAGGGAAGCGTTGGTTTGCATTTTGTATACTCAATTCTTTAACAGCAAATCTCGTGTCTTGCGTTTGACAGAAATTTCAGTGAAATCACGTTTAAAAGCCAATGTCAGTAAAGAGGCTTTGTAGAATCACTCTGTGAATGTCTTTGAAAACACTTCTTAAGAAGGAAAGCATACGTCTTTCATCTGAGTGAAAACTGCATTCTATTCAGTTTTTAGTACTGTTTTGAATGGTTAGGCGATTCACTTGTAGGGAAGCGTTTGTTTGCATTCTGTATACTCAATTCTTTAACAGCAAATCTCGTGTCTTGCGTTTGACAGAAATTCCAGTGAAATCACGTTTAAAAGCCAATGTCAGTAAAGAGGCTTTGTAGAATCACTCTGTGAATGTCTTTGAAAACACTTCTTAATAAGGAAAGCATACGTCTTTCATCTGAGTGAAAACTGCATTCTATTCAGTTTTTATTACTGTTTTGAATGGTTAGGTGATTCACTTGTAGGGAAGCTTTTGTTTGCATTCTGTATACTCAATTCTTTAACAGCAAATCTCGTGTCTTGCGTTTGACAGAAATTCCAGTGAAATCACGTTTAAAAGCCAACGTCAGTAAAAAGGCTTCGTAGAATCTCTCTGTGAATGTCTTTGAAAACACTTCTTAAGAAGGAAAGCATACGTCTTTCATCTGAGTGAAAACTGCATTCTATTCAGTTTTTAGTACTGTTTTGAATGGTTAGGCGATTCACTTGTAGGGAAGCGTTGGTTTGCATTCTGTATACTCAATTTTTTAACAGCAAATCTCGTGTCTTGCATTTGACAGAAATTCCAGTGAAATCACGTTTAAAAGCCAACGTCAGTAAAAAGGCTTTGTTGAATCACTCTGTGAATGTCTTTGAAAACACTTCTTAAGAAGGAAAGCATACGTCTTTCATCTGAGTGAAAACTGCATTCTATTCATTTTTTAGTACTGTGTTGAATGGTTAGGCGATTCACTTGTAGGGAAGCGTTTGTTTGCATTCTGTATACTCAATTCTTTAACAGCAAAACTCGTGTCTTGCATTTGACAGAAATTCCATTGAAATCACATTTAAAACTGAACGTCAGTAAAAAGGCTTCGTAGAATCACTCTGTGAATGTCTTTGAAAACACTTCTTAAGAAGGAAAGCATACGTCTTTCATCTGAGTGAAAACTGCATTCTATTCAGTTTTTAGTACTGTTTTGAATGGTTAGGCGATTCACTTGTAGGGAAGCGTTTGTTTGCTTTCTGTATACTCAATTCTTTAACAGCAAATCTCGTGTCTTGCATTTGACAGAAATTCCAGTGAAATCACGTTTAAAGCCAATGTCAGTAAAGAGGCTTTGTAGAATCACTCTGTGAATGTCTTTGAAAACACTTCTTAAGAAGGAAAGCATACGTCTTTCATCTGAGTGAAAACTGCATTCTATTCAGTTTTTATTACTGTTTTGAATGGTTAGGTGATTCACTTGTAGGGAAGCGTTTGTTTGCATTCTGTATACTCAATTCTTTAACAGCAAATCTCGTGTCTTGCGTTTGACAGAAATTCCAGTGAAATCACGTTTAAAAGCCAATGTCAGTAAAGAGGCTTTGTAGAATCACTCTGTGAATGTCTTTGAAAACACTTCTTAATAAGGAAAGCATACGTCTTTCATCTGAGTGAAAACTGCATTCTATTCAGTTTTTATTACTGTTTTGAATGGTTAGGTGATTCACTTGTAGGGAAGCTTTTGTTTGCATTCTGTATACTCAATTCTTTAACAGCAAATCTCGTGTCTTGCGTTTGACAGAAATTCCAGTGAAATCACGTTTAAAAGCCAACGTCAGTAAAAAGGCTTCGTAGAATCTCTCTGTGAATGTCTTTGAAAACACTTCTTAAGAAGGAAAGCATACGTCTTTCATCTGAGTGAAAACTGCATTCTATTCAGTTTTTAGTACTGTTTTGAATGGTTAGGCGATTCACTTGTAGGGAAGCGTTGGTTTGCATTCTGTATACTCAATTTTTAACAGCAAATCTCGTGTCTTGCATTTGACAGAAATTCCAGTGAAATCACGTTTAAAAGCCAACGTCAGTAAAAGGCTTTGTTGAATCACTCTGTGAATGTCTTTGAAAACACTTCTTAAGAAGGAAAGCATACGTCTTTCATCTGAGTGAAAACTGCATTCTATTCATTTTTTAGTACTGTGTTGAATGGTTAGGCGATTCACTTGTAGGGAAGCGTTTGTTTGCATTCTGTATACTCAATTCTTTAACAGCAAAACTCGTGTCTTGCATTTGACAGAAATTCCATTGAAATCACATTTAAAACTGAACGTCAGTAAAAAGGCTTCGTAGAATCACTCTGTGAATGTCTTTGAAAACACTTCTTAAGAAGGAAAGCATACGTCTTTCATCTGAGTGAAAACTGCATTCTATTCAGTTTTTAGTACTGTTTTGAATGGTTAGGCGATTCACTTGTAGGGAAGCGTTTGTTTGCTTTCTGTATACTCAATTCTTTAACAGCAAATCTCGTGTCTTGCATTTGACAGAAATTCCAGTGAAATCACGTTTAAAGCCAATGTCAGTAAAGAGGCTTTGTAGAATCACTCTGTGAATGTCTTTGAAAACACTTCTTAAGAAGGAAAGCATACGTCTTTCATCTGAGTGAAAACTGCATTCTATTCAGTTTTTATTACTGTTTTGAATGGTTAGGTGATTCACTTGTAGGGAAGCGTTTGTTTGCATTTTTTATACTCAATTCTTTAACAGCAAATCTCCTGTCTTGCTTTTGACAGAAATTCCAGTGAAATCACGTTTAAAAGCCAACGTCAGTAAAAGGCTTTGTAGAATCACTCTGTGAATGTCTTTGAAGAAACTTCTTAAGAAGGAAAGCATACGTCTTTCATCTGAGTGAAAACTGCATTCTATTCATTTTTAGTACTGTGTTGAATGGTTAGGCGATTCACTTGTAGGGAAGCGTTTGTTTGCATTCTGTATACTCAATTCTTTGACAGCAAACCTCGTGTCTTGCGTTTGACAGAAATTCCAGTGAAATCACGTTTAAAACCGAACGTCAGTAAAAAGGCTTCGTAGAATCACTCTGTGAATGTCTTTGAAAACACTTCTTAAGAAGGAAAGCATACGTCTTTCATCTGAGTGAAAACTGCATTCTATTCAGTTTTTAGTTCTGTTTTGAATGGTTAGGCGATTCACTTGTAGGGAAGCGTTGGTTTGCATTCTGTATACTCAATTCTTTAACAACAAATCTCGTGTCTTGCTTTTAACAGAAATTCCAGTGAAATCACGTTTAAAAGCCAATGTCAGTAAAGAGGCTTTGTAGAATCACTCTGTGAATGTCTTTGAAAACACTTCTTAAGAAGGAAAGCATACGTCTTTCATCTGAGTGAAAACTGCATTCTATTCAGTTTTTAGTACTGTGTTGAATGGTTAGGCGATTCACTTGTAGGGAAGAGTTTGTTTGCATTCTGTATACTCAATTCTTTAACAGCAAACCTCGTGTCTTGCGTTTGACAGAAATTCCAGTGAAATCACGTTTAAAACCGAACGTCAGTAAAAAGGCTTCATAGAATCACTCTGTGAATGTCTTTGAAAACACTTCTTAAGAATGAAAGCATATGTCTTTCATCTGAGTGAAAACTGCATTCTATTCAGTTTTTAATACTGTGTTGAATGGTTAGGCGATTCACGTGTAGGGAAGCATTTGTTTGCATTCTGTATACTCAATTCTTTAACAGCAAACCTCGTGTCTTGCGTTTGACAGAAATTCCAGTGAAATCACGTTTAAAACCGAACGTCAGTAAAAAGGCTTCGTAGAATCACTCTGTGAATGTCTTTGAAAACACTTCTTAAGAAGGAAAGCATATGTCTTTCATCTGAGTGAAAACTGCATTCTATTCAGTTTTTAGTACTGTTTTGAATGGTTAGGCGATTCACTTGTAGGGAAGCGTTTGTTTGCATTCTGTATACTCAATTCTTTAACAGCAAATCTCTTGTCTTGCGTTTGACAGAAATTCCAGTGAAATCACGTTTAAAAGCCAACGTCAGTAAAAAGGCTTCGTCGAAACTCTCTGTGAATGTCTTTGAAAACACTTCTTAAGAAGGAAAGCATACGTCTTTCATCTGAGTGAAAACTGCATTCTATTCAGTTTTTAGTACTGTGTTGAATGGTTAGGCGATTCACGTGTAGGGAAGCATTTGTTTGCATTCTGTATACTCAATTCTTTAACAGCAAACCTCGTGTCTTGCGTTTGACAGAAATTCCAGTGAAATCACGTTTAAAACCGAACGTCAGTAAAAAGGCTTCGTAGAATCACTCTGTGAATGTCTTTGAAAACACTTCTTAAGAAGGAAAGCATGTCTTTCATCTGAGTGGAAACTGCATTCTATTCAGTTTTTAGTACTGTTTTGAATGGTTAGGCGATTCACTTGTAGGGATGCGTTTGTTTGCATTCTGTATACTCAATTCTTTAACAGCAAATCTCTTGTCTTGCGTTTGACAGAAATTCCAGTGAAATCACGTTTAAAAGCCAATGTCAGTAAAAAGGCTTCGTAGAATCACTCTGTGAATGTCTTTGAAAACACTTCTTAAGAAGGAAAGCATACATCTTTCATCTGAGTGAAAACTGCATTCTATTCAGTTTTTAGTACTGTTTTGAATGGTTAGGCGATTCACTTGTAGGGAAATCGTTTGTTTGCATTCTGTATACTCAATTCTTTAACAGCAAATCTCGTGTCTTGCGTTTGACAGAAATTCCAGTGAAATCACGTTTAAAAGCCAACGTCAGTAAAAAGGCTTTGTAGAATCACTCTGTGAATGTCTTTGAAAACACTTCTTAAGAAGGAAAGCATACGTCTTTCATCTGAGTGAAAACTGCATTCTATTCAGTTTTTAGTACTGTGTTGAATGGTTAGGCGATTCACTTGTAGGGAAGCGTTTGTTTGCATTCTGTATACTCAATTCTTTAACAGCAAACCTCGTGTCTTGCTTTTGACAGAAATTCCAGTGAAATCACGTTTAAAACCGAACGTCAGTAAAAAGGCTTCCTAGAATCACTCTGTGAATGTCTTTGAAAACACTTCTTAAGAAGGAAAGCATACGTCTTTCATCTGAGTGAAAACTGCATTCTATTCAGTTTTTAGTACTGTTTTGAATGGTTAGGCGATTCACTTGTAGGGAAGCGTTTGTTTGCATTCTGTATACTCAATTCTTTAACAGCAAACCTCGTGTCTTGCTTTTGACAGAAATTCCAGTGAAATCACGTTTAAAACCGAACGTCAGTAAAAAGGCTTCCTAGAATCACTATGTGAATGTCTTTGAAAACACTTCTTAAGAAGGAAAGCATACGTCTTTCATCTGAGTGAAAACTGCATTCTATTCAGTTTTTAGTACTGTTTTGAATGGTTAGGCGATTCACTTGTAGGGAAGCGTTTGTTTGCATTCTGTATACTCAATTCTTTAACAGCAAACCTCGTATCTTGAGTTTGACAGAAATTCCAGTGAAATCACGTTTAAAACCGAACGTCAGTAATAAGGCTTCATAGAATCACTCTGTGAATGTCTTTGAAAACACTTCTTAAGAAGGAAAGCATACGTCTTTCATCTGAGTGAAAACTGCATTCTATTCAGTTTTTAGTACTGTTTTGAATGGTTAGGCGATTCACTTGTAGGTAAGCATTTGTTTGCATTCTGTATACTCAATTTTTTAACAGCAATCTCGTGTCTTGCTTTTGACAGAAATTCCAGTGAAATCACGTTTAAAAGCCAACATCAGTAAAAAGGCTTTGTAGAATCACTCTGTGAATGTCTTTGAAGAAACTTCTTAAAAAGGAAAGCATACGTCTTTCATCTGAGTGAAAACTGCATTCTATTCAGTTTTTAGTACTGTTTTGAATGGTTAGGCGATTCACTTGTAGGGAAGCGTTTGTTTGCATTCTGTATACTCAATTCTTTAACAGCAAACCTCGTATCTTGAGTTTGACAGAAATTCCAGTGAAATCACGTTTAAAACCGAACGTCAGTAATAAGGCTTCATAGAATCACTCTGTGAATGTCTTTGAAAACACTTCTTAAGAAGGAAAGCATACGTCTTTCATCTGAGTGAAAACTGCATTCTATTCAGTTTTTAGTACTGTTTTGAATGGTTAGGCGATTCACTTGTAGGTAAGCATTTGTTTGCATTCTGTATACTCAATTTTTTAACAGCAATCTCGTGTCTTGCTTTTGACAGAAATTCCAGTGAAATCACATTTAAAAGCCAACATCAGTAAAAAGGCTTTGTAGAATCACTCTGTGAATGTCTTTGAAGAAACTTCTTAAAAAGGAAAGCATACGTCTTTCATCTGAGTGAAAACTGCATTCTATTCAGTTTTTAGTACTGTTTTGAATGGTTAGGCGATTCACTTGTAGTGAAGCGTTGGTTTGCATTCTGTATACTCAATTCTTTAACAGCAAACCTCGTGTCTTGCGTTTGACAGAAATTCCAGTGAAATCACGTTTAAAAGCCAATGTCAGTAAAGAGGCTTTGTAGAATCACTCTGTGAATGTCTTTGAAAACACTTCTTAAGAAGGAAAGCATACGTCTTTCATCTGAGTGAAAACTGCATTCTATTCAGTTTTTAGTACTGTGTTGAATGGTTAGGCGATTCACTTGTAGGGAAGAGTTTGTTTGCATTCTGTATACTCAATTATTTAACAGCAAACCTCGTGTCTTGCGTTTGACAGAAATTCCAGCGAAATCACGTTTAAAAGCCAACATCAGTAAAAAGGCTTTGTAGAATCATTCTGTGAATGTCTTTGAAAACACTTCTTAAGAATGAAAGCATATGTCTTTCATCTGAGTGAAAACTGCATTCTATTCAGTTTTTAGTACTGTGTTGAATGGTTAGGCGATTCACGTGTAGGGAAGCATTTGTTTGCATTCTGTATACTCAATTCTTTAACAGCAAACCTCGTGTCTTGCGTTTGACAGAAATTCCAGTGAAATCACGTTTAAAACCGAACGTCAGTAAAAAGGCTTCGTAGAATCACTCTGTGAATGTCTTTGAAAACACTTCTTAAGAAGGAAAGCATGTCTTTCATCTGAGTGGAAACTGCATTCTATTCAGTTTTTAGTACTGTTTTGAATGGTTAGGCGATTCACTTGTAGGGATGCGTTTGTTTGCATTCTGTATACTCAATTCTTTAACAGCAAATCTCTTGTCTTGCGTTTGACAGAAATTCCAGTGAAATCACGTTTAAAAGCCAATGTCAGTAAAAAGGCTTCGTAGAATCACTCTGTGAATGTCTTTGAAAACACTTCTTAAGAAGGAAAGCATACATCTTTCATCTGAGTGAAAACTGCATTCTATTCAGTTTTTAGTACTGTTTTGAATGGTTAGGCGATTCACTTGTAGGGAAATCGTTTGTTTGCATTCTGTATACTCAATTCTTTAACAGCAAATCTCGTGTCTTGCGTTTGACAGAAATTCCAGTGAAATCACGTTTAAAAGCCAACGTCAGTAAAAAGGCTTTGTAGAATCACTCTGTGAATGTCTTTGAAAACACTTCTTAAGAAGGAAAGCATACGTCTTTCATCTGAGTGAAAACTGCATTCTATTCAGTTTTTAGTACTGTGTTGAATGGTTAGGCGATTCACTTGTAGGGAAGCGTTTGTTTGCATTCTGTATACTCAATTCTTTAACAGCAAACCTCGTGTCTTGCTTTTGACAGAAATTCCAGTGAAATCACGTTTAAAACCGAACGTCAGTAAAAAGGCTTCCTAGAATCACTCTGTGAATGTCTTTGAAAACACTTCTTAAGAAGGAAAGCATACGTCTTTCATCTGAGTGAAAACTGCATTCTATTCAGTTTTTAGTACTGTTTTGAATGGTTAGGCGATTCACTTGTAGGGAAGCGTTTGTTTGCATTCTGTATACTCAATTCTTTAACAGCAAACCTCGTATCTTGAGTTTGACAGAAATTCCAGTGAAATCACGTTTAAAACCGAACGTCAGTAATAAGGCTTCATAGAATCACTCTGTGAATGTCTTTGAAAACACTTCTTAAGAAGGAAAGCATACGTCTTTCATCTGAGTGAAAACTGCATTCTATTCAGTTTTTAGTACTGTTTTGAATGGTTAGGCGATTCACTTGTAGGTAAGCATTTGTTTGCATTCTGTATACTCAATTTTTTAACAGCAAATCTCGTGTCTTGCGTTTGACAGAAATTCCAGTGAAATCACGTTTAAAAGCCAACGTCAGTAAAAAGGCTTTGTAGAATCACTCTGTGAATGTCTTTGAAAACACTTCTTAAGAAGGAAATCATATGTCTTTCATCTGAGTGAACACTGCATTCTATTCAGTTTTTAGTACTGTGTTGAATGGTTAGGCGATTCACTTGTAGGGAAGCGTTTGTTTGCATTCTGTATACTCAATTCTTTAACAGCAAAACTCGTGTCTTGCATTTGACAGAAATTCCATTTAAATCACATTTAAAACCGAACGTCAGTAAAAAGGCTTCGTAGAATCACTCTGTGAATGTCTTTGAAAACACTTCTTAAGAAGGAAAGCATACGTCTTTCATCTGAGTGAAAACTGCATTCTATTCAGTTTTTAGTACTGTTTTGAATGGTTAGGCGATTCACTTGTAGGGAAGCGTTGGTTTGCATTCTGTATACTCAATTCTTTAACAGCAAATCTAGTGTCTTGCGTTTGACAGAAATTTCAGTGAAATCACGTTTAAAAGCCAATGTCAGTAAAGAGGCTTTGTAGAATCACTCTGTGAATGTCTTTGAAAACACTTCTTAAGAAGGAAAGCATACGTCTTTCATCTGAGTGAAAACTGCATTCTATTCAGTTTTTAGTACTGTTTTGAATGGTTAGGCGATTCACTTGTAGGGAAGCGTTTGTTTGCATTCTGTATACTCAATTCTTTAACAGCAAATCTCGTGTCTTGCGTTTGACAGAAATTCCAGTGAAATCACGTTTAAAAGCCAATGTCAGTAAAGAGGCTTTGTAGAATCACTCTGTGAATGTCTTTGAAAACACTTCTTAAGAAGGAAAGCATATGTCTTTCATCTGAGTGAAAACTGCATTCTATTCAGTTTTTATTACTGTTTTGAATGGTTAGGTGATTCACTTGTAGGGAAGCTTTTGTTTGCATTCTGTATACTCAATTCTTTAACAGCAAATCTCGTGTCTAGCGTTTGACAGAAATTCCAGTGAAATCACGTTTAAAAGCCAACGTCAGTAAAAAGGCTTCGTAGAATCTCTCTGTGAATGTCTTTGTAAACACTTCTTAAGAAGGAAAGCATATGTCTTTCATCTGAGTGAAAACTGCATTCTATTCAGTTTTTAGTACTGTTTTGAATGGTTAGGCGATTCACTTGTAAGGAAGCGTTTGTTTGCATTCTGTATACTCAATTCTTTAACAGCAAACCTCGTGTCTTGCGTTTGACAGAAATTCCAGTGAAATCACGTTTAAAACCGAACGTCAGTAAAAAGGCTTCGTAGAATCACTCTGTGAATGTCTTTGAAAACACTTCTTAAGAAGGAAAGCATACATCTTTCATCTGAGTGAAAACTGCATTCTATTCAGTTTTTAGTACTGTTTTGAATGGTTAGGCGATTCACTTGTAGGGAAGCGTTTGTTTGCATTCTGTATACTCAATTCTTTAACAGCAAATCTCCTGTCTTGCGTTTGACAGAAATTCCAGTGAAATCACGTTTAAAAGCCAACGTCAGTAAAAAGGCTTTGTAGAATCACTCTGTGAATGTCTTTGAAAACACTTCTTAAGAAGGAAAGCATACGTCTTTCATCTGAGTGAAAACTGCATTCTATTCAATTTTTAGTACTGTGTTGAATGGTTAGGCGATTCACTTGTAGGGAAGTGTTTGTTTGCATTCTGTATACTCAATTCTTTGACAGCAAACCTCCTGTCTTGCGTTTGACAGAAATTCCAGTGAAATCACGTTTAAAACCGAACATCAGTAAAAAGGCTTCATAGAATCACTCTGTGAATGTCTTTGAAAACACTTCTTAAGAAGGAAAGCATACGTCTTTCATCTGAGTGAAAACTGCATTCTATTCAGTTTTTAGTACTGTTTTGAATTGTTAGGCGATTCACTTGTAGGGAAGCGTTTGTTTGCATTCTGTATACTCAATTCTTTAACAGCAAACCTCGTGTCTTGCTTTTGACAGAAATTCCAGTGAAATCACGTTTAAAACCGAACTTCAGTAAAAAGGCTTCCTAGAATCACTCTGTGAATGTCTTTGAAAACACTTCTTAAGAAGGAAAGCATACGTCTTTCATCTGAGTGAAAACTGCATTTTATTCAGTTTTTAGTACTGTTTTGAATGGTTAGGCGATTCACTTGTAGGGAAGCGTTTGTTTACATTTTGTATTTTCAATTCTTTAACAGCAAACCTCGTGTCTTGCGTTTGACAGAAATTCCAGTGAAATCACGTTTAAAACCGAACGTCAGTAAAAAGGCTTCGTAGAATCACTCTGTGAATGTCTTTGAAAACACTTCTTAAGAAGGAAAGCATACGTCTTTCATCTGAGTGAAAACTGCATTCTATTCAGTTTTTAGTACTGTTTTGAATGGTTAGGCGATTCACTTGTAGGGAAGTGTTTGTTTGCATTCTGTAACCTCAATTCTTTAACAGCAAACCTCGTGTCTTGCGTTTGACAGAAATTCCAGTGAAATCACGTTTAAAAGCCAACGTCAGTAAAAAGGCTTTGTAGAATCACTCTGTGAATGTCTTTGAAAACACTTCTTAAGAAGGAAAGCATACGTCTTTCATCTGAGTGAAAACTGCATTTTATTCAATTTTTAGTACTGTGTTGAATGGTTAGGCGATTCACTTGTATGGAAGCGTTTGTTTGCATTCTGTATACTCAATTCTTTGACAGCAAACATCGTGTCTTGCATTTGACAGAAATTACAGTGAAATCACGTTTAAAACCGAACGTCAGTAAAAAGGCTTCATAGAATCACTCTGTGAATGTCTTTGAAAACACTTCTTAAGAAGGAAAGCATACGTCTTTCATCTGAGTGAAAACTGCATTCTATTCAGTTTTTAGTACTGTTTTGAATGGTTAGGCGATTCACTTGTAGGGAAGCGTTTGTTTGCATTCTGTATACTCAATTCTTTAACAGCAAACCTCGTGTCTTGCATTTGACAGAAATTCCAGTGAAATCACGTTTAAAACCGAACGTCAGTAATGATGCTTCATAGAATCACTCTGTGAATGTCTTTGAAAACACTTCTTAAGAAGGAAAGCATACGTCTTTCATCTGAGTGAAAACTGCATTCTATTCAGTTTTTAGTACTGTTTTGAATGGTTAGGCGATTCACTTGTAGGGAAGCGTTTGTTTGCATTCTGTATGCTCAATTCTTTAACAGCAAACCTCGTGTCTTGCTTTTGACAGAAATTCCAGTGAAATCACGTTTAAAACCGAACGTCAGTAAAAAGGCTTCCTAGAATCACTCTGTGAATGTCTTTGAAAACACTTCTTAAGAAGGAAAACATACGTCTTTTATCTGAGTGAAAACTACATTCTATTCAGTTTTTAGTACTGTTTTGAATGGTTAGGCGATTCACTTGTCGGGAAGCGTTTGTTTACATTTTGTATTTTCTATTCTTTAACAGCAAACCTCGTGTCTTGCGTTTGACAGAAATTCCAGTGAAATCACGTTTAAAACCGAACTTCAGTAAAAAGGCTTCGTAGAATCACTCTCTGAATGTCTTTGAAAACACTTCTTAAGAAGGAAAGCATACGTCTTTCATCTGAGTGAAAACTGCATTCTATTCAGTTTTTAGTACTGTTTTGAATGGTTAGGAGATTCACTTGTAGGGAAGTGTTTGTTTGCATTCTGTATACTCAATTCTTTAACAGCAAACCTCGTGTCTTGCGTTTGACAGAAATTCCAGTGAAATCACGTTTAAAAGCCAACGTCAGTAAAAAGGCTTTGTAGAATCACTCTGTGAATGTCTTTGAAAACACTTCTTAAGAAGGAAAGCATACGTCTTTCATCTGAGTGAAAACTGCATTTTATTCAATTTTTAGTACTGTGTTGAATGGTTAGGCGATTCACTTGTATGGAAGCGTTTGTTTGCATTCTGTATACTCAATTCTTTGACAGCAAACATCGTGTCTTGCATTTGACAGAAATTACAGTGAAATCACGTTTAAAACCGAACGTCAGTAAAAAGGCTTCATAGAATCACTCTGTGAATGTCTTTGAAAACACTTCTTAAGAAGGAAAGCATACGTCTTTCATCTGAGTGAAAACTGCATTCTATTCAGTTTTTAGTACTGTTTTGAATTGTTAGGCGATTCACTTGTAGGGAAGCGTTTGTTTGCATTCTGTATACTCAATTCTTTAACAGCAAACCTCGTGTCTTGCGTTTGACAGAAATTCCAGTGAAATCACGTTTAAAAGCCAACGTCAGTAAAAAGGCTTTGTAGAATCACTCTGTGAATGTCTTTGAAAACACTTCTTAAGAAGGAAAGCATACGTCTTTCATCTGAGTGAAAACTGCATTCTATTCAGTTTTTAGTACTGTGTTGAATGGTTAGGCGATTCACTTGTAGGGAAGCGTTTGTTTGCATTCTTTATACTCAATTCTTTAACAGCAAAACTCGTGTCTTGCGTTTGACAGTAATTCCAGTGAAATCACATTTAAAACCGAACGTCAGTAAAAAGGCTTCGTAGAATCACTCTGTGAATGTCTTTGAAAACACTTCTTAATAAGGAAAGCATACGTCTTTCATCTGAGTGAAAACTGCATTCTATTCAGTTTTTAGTACTGTTTTGAATGGTTAGGCGATTCACTTGTAGGGAATCGTTTGTTTGCATTCTGTATACTCAATTCTTTAACAGCAAATCTCGTGTCTTGCGTTTGACAGAAATTCCAGTGAAATCACATTTAAAACCGAATGTCAGTAAAAAGGCTTCGTAGAATCACTCTGTGAATGTCTTTGAAAACACTTCTTAAGAAGGAAAGCATACGTCTTTCATCTGAGTGAAAACTGCATTCTATTCAGTTTTTAGTACTGTTTTGAATGGTTAGGCGATTCACTTGTAGGGAAGCATTTGTTTGCATTCTGTATACTCAATTCTTTAACAGCAAATCTCGTGTCTTGCGTTTGACAGAAATTCCAGTGAAATCACGTTTAAAACCGAACATCAGTAAAAAGGCTTCGTAGAATCACTCTGTGAATGTCTTTGAAAACACTTCTTAAGAAGGAAAGCATACGTCTTTCATCTGAGTGAAAACTTCATTCTATTCAGTTTTTAGTACTGTGTTGAATGGTTAGGCGATTCACTTGTAGGGAAGTGTTTGTTTGCATTCTGTATACTCAATTCTTAAACAGCAAATCTCGTGTCTTGCGTTTGACAGAAATTCCAGTGAAATCACGATTAAAAGCCAACGTCAGTTAAAGGCTTTGTAGAATCACTCTGTGAATGTCTTTGAAAACACTTCTTAAGAAGGAAAGCATACGTCTTTCATCTGAGTGAAAACTGCATTCTATTCAGTTTTTAGTACTGTTTTGAATGGTTAGGCGATTCACTTGTAGGGAAGCGTTTGTTTGCATTCTGTATACTCAATTCTTTAACAGCAAATCTCGTGTCTTGCGTTTGACAGAAATTCCAGTGAAATCACGTTTAAAAGCCAACATCAGTAAAAAGGCTTTGTAGAATCACTCTGTGAATGTCTTTGAAAACACTTCTTAAGAAGGAAAGCATACGTCTTTCATCTGAGTGAAAACTGCATTCTATTCAGTTTTTAGTACTGTGTTGAATGGTTAGGCGATTCACTTGTAGGGAATCGTTTGTTTCCATTCTGTATACTCAATTCTTTAACAGCAAATCTTCTGTCTTGCGTTTGACAGAAATTCCAGTGAAATCACGTTTAAAACCGAACGTCAGTAAAAAGGCTTCGTAGAATCACTCTGTGAATGTCTTTAAAAACACTTCTTAAGAAGGAAAGCATACGTCTTTCATCTGAGTGAAAACTGCATTCTATTCAGTTTTTAGTACTGTTTTGAATGGTTAGGCGATTCACTTGTAGGGAATCGTTTGTTTGCATTCTGTATACTCAATTCTTTAACAGCAAATCTCCTGTCTTGCGTTTGACAGAAATTCCAGTGAAATCACGTTTAAAACCGAACGTCAGTAAAAAGGCTTCGTAGAATCACTCTGTGAATGTCTTTGAAAACACTTCTTAAGAAGGAAAGCATACGTCTTTCATCTGAGTGAAAACTGCATTCTATTCAGTTTTTAGTACTGTTTTGAATGGTTAGGCTATTCACTTGTAGGGAAGCGTTTGTTTGCATTCTGTATACTCAATTCTTTAACAGCAAATCTCCTGTCTTGCGTTTGACAGAAATTCCAGTGAATTCACGTTTAAAACCCAACGTCAGTAAAAAGGCTTCGTAGAATCACTGTGTGAATGTCTTTGAAAACACTTCTTAAGAAGGAACGCATACGTCTTTCATCTGAGTGAAAACTGCATTCTATTCAGTTTTTAGTACTGTGTTGCATGGTTAGGCGATTCACTTGTAGGGAAGCGTTTGTTTGCATTCTTTATACTCAATTCTTTAACAGCAAAACTCGTGTCTTGCGTTTGACAGTAATTCCAGTGAAATCACATTTAAAACCGAACCTCAGTAAAAAGGCTTCGTAGAATCACTCTGTGAATGTCTTTGAAAACACTTCTTAAGAAGGAAAGCATACGTCTTTCATCTGAGTGAAAACTGCATTCTATTCAGTTTTTAGTACTGTTTTGAATGGTTAGGCGATTCACTTGTAGGGAATCGTTTGTTTGCATTCTGTATACTCAATTCTTTAACAGCAAATCTCGTGTCTTGCGTTTGACAGAAATTCCACTGAAATCACATTTAAAACCAAACGTCAGTAAAAAGGCTTCGTAGAATCACTCTGTGAATGTCTTTGAAAACACTCTTAAGAAGGAAAGCATACGTCTTTCATCTGAGTGAAAACTGCATTCTATTCAGTTTTTAGTACTGTTTTGAATGGTTAGGCGATTCACTTGTAGGGAAGTGTTTGTTTGCATTCTGTATACTCAATTCTTTAACAGCAAATCTCGTGTCTTGCGTTTGACAGAAATTCCAGTGAAATCACGATTAAAAGCCAACGTCAGTTAAAGGCTTTGTAGAATCACTCTGTGAATGTCTTTGAAAACACTTCTTAAGAAGGAAAGCATACGTCTTTCATCTGAGTGAAAACTGCATTCTATTCAGTTTTTAGTACTGTTTTGAATGGTTAGGCGATTCACTTGTAGGGAAGCGTTTGTTTGCATTCTGTATACTCAATTCTTTAACAGCAAATCTCGTGTCTTGCGTTTGACAGAAATTCCAGTGAAATCACGTTTAAAAGCCAACATCAGTAAAAAGGCTTTGTAGAATCACTCTGTGAATGTCTTTGAAAACACTTCTTAAGAAGGAAAGCATACGTCTTTCATCTGAGTGAAAACTGCATTCTATTCAGTTTTTAGTACTGTGTTGAATGGTTAGGCGATTCACTTGTAGGGAAGCGTTTGTTTGCATTCTGTATGCTCAATTCTTTAACAGCAAACCTCGTGTCTTGCTTTTGACAGAAATTCCAGTGAAATCACGTTTAAAACCGAACGTCAGTAAAAAGGCTTCCTAGAATCACTCTGTGAATGTCTTTGAAAACACTTCTTAAGAAGGAAAGCATACGTCTTTTATCTGAGTGAAAACTACATTCTATTCAGTTTTTAGTACTGTTTTGAATGGTTAGGCGATTCACTTGTCGGGAAGCGTTTGTTTACATTTTGTATTTTCTATTCTTTAACAGCAAACCTCGTGTCTTGCGTTTGACAGAAATTCCAGTGAAATCACGTTTAAAACCGAACTTCAGTAAAAAGGCTTCGTAGAATCACTCTCTGAATGTCTTTGAAAACACTTCTTAAGAAGGAAAGCATACGTCTTTCATCTGAGTGAAAACTGCATTCTATTCAGTTTTTAGTACTGTTTTGAATGGTTAGGAGATTCACTTGTAGGGAAGTGTTTGTTTGCATTCTGTATACTCAATTCTTTAACAGCAAACCTCGTGTCTTGCGTTTGACAGAAATTCCAGTGAAATCACGTTTAAAAGCCAACGTCAGTAAAAAGGCTTTGTAGAATCACTCTGTGAATGTCTTTGAAAACACTTCTTAAGAAGGAAAGCATACGTCTTTCATCTGAGTGAAAACTGCATTTTATTCAATTTTTAGTACTGTGTTGAATGGTTAGGCGATTCACTTGTATGGAAGCGTTTGTTTGCATTCTGTATACTCAATTCTTTGACAGCAAACATCGTGTCTTGCATTTGACAGAAATTACAGTGAAATCACGTTTAAAACCGAACGTCAGTAAAAAGGCTTCATAGAATCACTCTGTGAATGTCTTTGAAAACACTTCTTAAGAAGGAAAGCATACGTCTTTCATCTGAGTGAAAACTGCATTCTATTCAGTTTTTAGTACTGTTTTGAATTGTTAGGCGATTCACTTGTAGGGAAGCGTTTGTTTGCATTCTGTATACTCAATTCTTTAACAGCAAACCTCGTGTCTTGCGTTTGACAGAAATTCCAGTGAAATCACGTTTAAAAGCCAACGTCAGTAAAAAGGCTTTGTAGAATCACTCTGTGAATGTCTTTGAAAACACTTCTTAAGAAGGAAAGCATACGTCTTTCATCTGAGTGAAAACTGCATTCTATTCAGTTTTTAGTACTGTGTTGAATGGTTAGGCGATTCACTTGTACGGAAGCGTTTGTTTGCATTCTTTATACTCAATTCTTTAACAGCAAAACTCGTGTCTTGCGTTTGACAGTAATTCCAGTGAAATCACATTTAAAACCGAACGTCAGTAAAAAGGCTTCGTAGAATAACTCTGTGAATGTCTTTGAAAACACTTCTTAATAAGGAAAGCATACGTATTTCATCTGAGTGAAAACTGCATTCTATTCAGTTTTTAGTACTGTTTTGAATGGTTAGGCGATTCACTTGTAGGGAATCGTTTGTTTGCATTCTGTATACTCAATTCTTTAACAGCAAATCTCGTGTCTTGCGTTTGACAGAAATTCCAGTGAAATCACATTTAAAACCGAATGTCAGTAAAAAGGCTTCTTAGAATCACTCTGTGAATGTCTTTGAAAACACTTCTTAAGAAGGAAAGCATACGTCTTTCATCTGAGTGAAAACTGCATTCTATTCAGTTTTTAGTACTGTTTTGAATGGTTAGGCGATTCACTTGTAGGGAAGCATTTGTTTGCATTCTGTATACTCAATTCTTTAACAGCAAATCTCGTGTCTTGCGTTTGACAGAAATTCCAGTGAAATCACGTTTAAAACCGAACATCAGTAAAAAGGCTTCGTAGAATCACTCTGTGAATGTCTTTGAAAACACTTCTTAAGAAGGAAAGCATACGTCTTTCATCTGAGTGAAAACTTCATTCTATTCAGTTTTTAGTACTGTGTTGAATGGTTAGGCGATTCACTTGTAGGGAAGTGTTTGTTTGCATTCTGTATACTCAATTCTTAAACAGCAAATCTCGTGTCTTGCGTTTGACAGAAATTCCAGTGAAATCACGATTAAAAGCCAACGTCAGTTAAAGGCTTTGTAGAATCACTCTGTGAATGTCTTTGAAAACACTTCTTAAGAAGGAAAGCATACGTCTTTCATCTGAGTGAAAACTGCATTCTATTCAGTTTCTAGTACTGTTTTGAATGGTTAGGCGATTCACTTGTAGGGAAGCGTTTGTTTGCATTCTGTATACTCAATTCTTTAACAGCAAATCTCGTGTCTTGCGTTTGACAGAAATTCCAGTGAAATCACGTTTAAAAGCCAACATCAGTAAAAAGGCTTTGTAGAATCACTCTGTGAATGTCTTTGAAAACACTTCTTAAGAAGGAAAGCATACGTCTTTCATCTGAGTGAAAACTGCATTCTATTCAGTTTTTATTACTGTGTTGAATGGTTAGGCGATTCACTTGTAGGGAATCGTTTGTTTCCATTCTGTATACTCAATTCTTTAACAGCAAATCTCCTGTCTTGCGTTTGACAGAAATTCCAGTGAAATCACGTTTAAAACCGAACGTCAGTAAAAAGGCTTCGTAGAATCACTCTGTGAATGTCTTTAAAAACACTTCTTAAGAAGGAAAGCATACGTCTTTCATCTGAGTGAAAACTGCATTCTATTCAGTTTTTAGTACTGTTTTGAATGGTTAGGCGATTCACTTGTAGGGAATCGTTTGTTTGCATTCTGTATACTCAATTCTTTAACAGCAAATCTCCTGTCTTGCGTTTGACAGAAATTCCAGTGAAATCACGTTTAAAACCGAACGTCAGTAAAAAGGCTTCGTAGAATCACTCTGTGAATGTCTTTGAAAACACTTCTTAAGAAGGAAAGCATACGTCTTTCATCTGAGTGAAAACTGCATTCTATTCAGTTTTTAGTACTGTTTTGAATGGTTAGGCTATTCACTTGTAGGGAAGCGTTTGTTTGCATTCTGTATACTCAATTCTTTAACAGCAAATCTCCTGTCTTGCGTTTGACAGAAATTCCAGTGAAATCACGTTTAAAACCCAACGTCAGTAAAAAGGCTTCGTAGAATCACTGTGTGAATGTCTTTGAAAACACTTCTTAAGAAGGAACGCATACGTCTTTCATCTGAGTGAAAACTGCATTCTATTCAGTTTTTAGTACTGTGTTGAATGGTTAGGCGATTCACTTGTAGGGAAGCATTTGTTTGCATTCTTTATACTCAATTCTTTAACAGCAAAACTCGTGTCTTGCGTTTGACAGTAATTCCAGTGAAATCACATTTAAAACCGAACCTCAGTAAAAAGGCTTCGTAGAATCACTCTGTGAATGTCTTTGAAAACACTTCTTAAGAAGGAAAGCATACGTCTTTCATCTGAGTGAAAACTGCATTCTATTCAGTTTTTAGTACTGTTTTGAATGGTTAGGCGATTCACTTGTAGGGAATCGTTTGTTTGCATTCTGTATACTCAATTCTTTAACAGCAAATCTCGTGTCTTGCGTTTGACAGAAATTCCAGTGAAATCACATTTAAAACCAAACGTCAGTAAAAAGGCTTCGTAGAATCACTCTGTGAATGTCTTTGAAAACACTTCTTAAGAAGGAAAGCATACGTCTTTCATCTGAGTGAAAACTGCATTCTATTCAGTTTTTAGTACTGTTTTGAATGGTTAGGCGATTCACTTGTAGGGAAGTGTTTGTTTGCATTCTGTATACTCAATTCTTTAACAGCAAATCTCGTGTCTTGCGTTTGACAGAAATTCCAGTGAAATCACGATTAAAAGCCAACGTCAGTTAAAGGCTTTGTAGAATCACTCTGTGAATGTCTTTTAAAACACTTCTTAAGAAGGAAAGCATACGTCTTTCATCTGAGTGAAAACTGCATTCTATTCAGTTTTTAGTACTGTTTTGAATGGTTAGGCGATTCACTTGTAGGGAAGCGTTTGTTTGCATTCTGTATACTCAATTCTTTAACAGCAAATCTCGTGTCTTGCGTTTGACAGAAATTCCAGTGAAATCACGTTTAAAAGCCAACATCAGTAAAAAGGCTTTGTAGAATCACTCTGTGAATGTCTTTGAAAACACTTCTTAAGAAGGAAAGCATACGTCTTTCATCTGAGTGAAAACTGCATTCTATTCAGTTTTTAGTACTGTGTTGAATGGTTAGGCGATTCACTTGTAGGGAAGCGTTTGTTTGCATTCTGTATACTCAATTCTTTAACAGCAAAACTCGTGTCTTGCGTTTGACAGAAATTCCAGTGAAATCACATTTAAAACCGAACGTCAGTAAAAAGGATTCGTAGAATCACTCTGTGAATGTCTTTAAAAACACTTCTTAAGAAGGAAAGCATACGTCTTTCATCTGAGTGAAAACTGCATTCTATTCAGTTTTTAGTACTGTTTTGAATGGTTAGGCGATTCACTTGTAGGGAATCGTTTGTTTGCATTCTGTATACTCAATTCTTTAACAGCAAATCTCCTGTCTTGCGTTTGACAGAAATTCCAGTGAAATCACGTTTAAAACCGAATGTCAGTAAAAAGGCTTCGTAGAATCACTCTGTGAATGTCTTTGAAAACACTTCTTAAGAAGGAAAGCATACGTCTTTCATCTGAGTGAAAACTGCATTCTATTCAGTTTTTAGTACTGTTTTGAATGGTTAGGCTATTCACTTGTAGGGAAGCGTTTGTTTGCATTCTGTATACTCAATTCTTTAACAGCAAATCTCCTGTCTTGCGTTTGACAGAAATTCCAGTGAAATCACGTTTAAAACCCAACGTCAGTAAAAAGGCTTCGTAGAATCACTGTGTGAATGTCTTTGAAAACACTTCTTAAGAAGGAACGCATACGTCTTTCATCTGAGTGAAAACTGCATTCTATTCAGTTTTTAGTACTGTGTTGAATGGTTAGGCGATTCACTTGTAGGGAAGCGTTTGTTTGCATTCTTTATACTCAATTCTTTAACAGCAAAACTCGTGTCTTGCGTTTGACAGTAATTCCAGTGAAATCACATTTAAAACCGAACGTCAGTAAAAAGGCTTCGTAGAATCACTCTGTGAATGTCTTTGAAAACACTTCTTAAGAAGGAAAGCATACGTCTTTCATCTGAGTGAAAACTGCATTCTATTCAGTTTTTAGTACTGTTTTGAATGGTTAGGCGATTCACTTGGAGGGAATCGTTTGTTTGCATTCTGTATACTCAATTCTTTAACAGCAAATCTCGTGTCTTGCGTTTGACAGAAATTCCAGTGAAATCACATTTAAAACCGAATGTCAGTAAAAAGGCTTCGTAGAATCACTCTGTGAATGTCTTTGAAAACACTTCTTAAGAAGGAAAGCATACGTCTTTCATCTGAGTTAAAACTGCATTCTATTCAGTTTTTAGTACTGTTTTGAATGGTTAGGCGATTCACTTGTAGGGAAGCGTTTGTTTGCATTCTGTATACTCAATTCTTTAACAGCAAATCTCCTGTCTTGCGTTTGACAGAAATTCCAGTGAAATCACGTTTAAAACCGAACATCAGTAAAAAGGCTTCGTAGAATCACTCTGTGAAGGTCTTTGAAAACACTTCTTAAGAAGGAAAGCATACGTCTTTCATCTGAGTGAAAACTTCATTCTATTCAGTTTTTAGTACTGTGTTGAATGGTTAGGCGATTCACTTGTAGGGAAGTGTTTGTTTGCATTCTGTTTACTCAATTCTTTAACAGCAAATCTCGTGTCTTGCGTTTGACAGAAATTCCAGTGAAATCACGATTAAAAGCCAACGTCAGTTAAAGGCTTTGTAGAATCACTCTGTGAATGTCTTTGAAAACACTTCTTAAGAAGGAAAGCATACGTCTTTCATCTGAGTGAAAACTGCATTCTATTCAGTTTTTAGTACTGTTTTGAATGGTTAGGCGATTCACTTGTAGGGAAGCGTTTGTTTGCATTCTGTATACTCAATTCTTTAACAGCAAATCTCCTGTCTTGCGTTTGACAGAAATTCCAGTGAAATCACGTTTAAAACCCAACGTCAGTAAAAAGGCTTCGTAGAATCACTCTGTGAATGTCTTTGAAAACACTTCTTAAGAAGGAAAGCATACGTCTTTCATCTGAGTGAAAACTTCATTCTATTCAGTTTTTAGTACTGTGTTGAATGGTTAGGCGATTCACTTGTAGGGAAGCGTTTGTTTGCATTCTGTATACTCAATTCTTTAACAGCAAACCTCGTGTCTTGCGTTTGACAGAAATTCCAGTGAAATCACGTTTAAAACCGAACGTCAGTAAAAAGGCTTCGTAGAATCACTCTGTGAATGTCTTTGAAAACACTTCTTAAGAAGGAAAGCATACGTCTTTCATCTGAGTGAAAACTTCATTCTATTCAGTTTTTAGTACTGTGTTGAATGGTTAGGCGATTCACTTGTAGGGAAGCGATTGTTTGCATTCTGTATACTCAATTCTTTAACAGCAAATCTCGTGTCTTGCGTTTGACAGAAATTCCAGTGAAATCACGTTTAAAACCGAACATCAGTAAAAAGGCTTCGTAGAATCACTCTGTGAATGTCTTTGAAAACACTTCTTAAGAAGGAAAGCATACGTCTTTCATCTGAGTGAAAACTGCATTCTATTCAGTTTTTAGTACTGTGTTGAATGGTTAGGCGATTCACTTGTAGGGAAGTGTTTGTTTGCATTCTGTATACTCAATTCTTTAACAGCAAATCTCGTGTCTTGCGTTTGACAGAAATTCCAGTGAAATCACGATTAAAAGCCAACGTCAGTTAAAGGCTTTGTAGAATCACTCTCTGAATGTCTTTGAAAACACTTCTTAAGAAGGAAAGCATACGTCTTTCATCTGAGTGAAAACTGCATTCTATTCAGTTTTTAGTACTGTTTTGAATGGTTAGGCGATTCACTTGTAGGGAAGCGTTTGTTTGCATTCTGTATACTCAATTCTTTAACAGCAAATCTCGTGTCTTGCGTTTGACAGAAATTCCAGTGAAATCACGTTTAAAAGCCAACATCAGTAAAAAGGCTTTGTAGAATCACTCTGTGAATGTCTTTGAAAACACTTCTTAAGAAGGAAAGCATACGTCTTTCATCTGAGTGAAAACTGCATTCTATTCAGTTTTTAGTACTGTGTTGAATGGTTAGGCGATTCACTTGTAGGGAAGCGTTTGTTTGCATTCTGTATACTCAATTCTTTAACAGCAAATCTCGTGTCTTGCATTTGACAGAAATTCCAGTGAAATCACGTTTAAAACCGAACGTCAGTAAAAAGGCTTCGTAGAATCACTCTGTGAATGTCTTTGAAAACACTTCTTAAGAAGGAAAGCATACGTCTTTCATCTGAGTGAAAACTGCATTCTATTCAGTTTTTAGTACTGTTTTGAATGGTTAGGCTATTCACTTGTAGGGAAGCGTTTGTTTGCATTCTGTATACTCAATTCTTTAACAGCAAATCTCCTGTCTTGCGTTTGACAGAAATTCCAGTGAAATCACGTTTAAAACCCAACGTCAGTAAAAAGGCTTCGTAGAATCACTGTGTGAATGTCTTTGAAAACACTTCTTAAGAAGGAAAGCATACGTCTTTCATCTGAGTGAAAACTTCATTCTATTCAGTTTTTAGTACTGTGTTGAATGGTTAGGCGATTCACTTGTAGGGAAGCGTTTGTTTGCATTCTGTATACTCAATTCTTTAACAGCAAACCTCGTGTCTTGCGTTTGACAGAAATTCCAGTGAAATCACGTTTAAAACCGAACGTCAGTAAAAAGGCTTCGTAGAATCACTCTGTGAATGTCTTTGAAAACACTTCTTAAGAAGGAAAGCATACGTCTTTCATCTGAGTGAAAACTGCATTCTATTCAGTTTTTAGTACTGTGTTGAATGGTTAGGCGATTCACATGTAGGGAAGCGTTTGTTTGCATTCTGTATACTCAATTCTTTAACAGCAAACCTCGTATCTTGCGTTTGACAGAAATTCCAGTGAAATCACGTTTAAAACCGAACGTCAGTAAAAAGGCTTCGTAGAATCACTCTGTGAATGTCTTTGAAAACACTTCTTAAGAAGGAAAGCATACGTCTTTCATCTGAGTGAAAACTTCATTCTATTCAGTTTTTAGTACTGTGTTGAATGGTTAGGCGATTCACTTGTAGGGAAGGGTTTGTTTGCATTCTGTATACTCAATTCTTTAACAGCAAACCTCGTGTCTTGCGTTTGACAGAAATTCCAGTAAAATCACGTTTAAAACCGAACGTCAGTAAAAAGGCTTCATAGAATCACTCTGTGAATGTCTTTGAAAACACTTCTTAAGAAGGAAAGCATACATCTTTCATCTGAGTGAAAACTGCATTCTATTCAGTTTTTAGTACTGTTTTGAATAGTTAGGCGATTCCCTTGTAGGGAAGTGTTTGTTTGCATTCTGTATACTCAATTCTTTAACAGCAAACCTCGTGTCTTGCGTTTGACAGAAATTCCAGTGAAATCACGTTGAAAACCGAACGTCAGTAAAAAGGCTTCGTAGAATCACTCTGTGAATGTCTTTGAAAACACTTCTTAAGAAGGAAAGCATACGTCTTTCATCTGAGTGAAAACTGCATTCTATTCAGTTTTTAGTACTGTGTTGAATGGTTAGGCGATTCACTTGTAGGTAAGCGTTTGTTTGCATTCTGTATACTCAATTCTTTAACAGCAAACCTCGTGTCTTGCGTTTGACAGAAATTCCAGTGAAATCACGTTGAAAACCGAACGTCAGTAAAAAGGCTTCGTAGAATCACTCTGTGAATGTCTTTGAAAACACTTCTTAAGAAGGAAAGCATACGTCTTTCATCTAAGTGAAAACTGCATTCTATTCAGTTTTTAGTACTGTGTTGAATGGTTAGGCGATTCACTTGTAGGGAAGCGTTTGTTTGCATTCTGTATACTCAATTCTTTAACAGCAAACCTCGTGTCTTGCATTTGACAGAAATTCCAGTGAAATCACGTTTAAAACCGAAGGTCAGTAAAAAGGCTTCGTAGAATCACTCTGTGAATGTCTTTGAAAACACTTCTTAAGAAGGAAAGCATACGTCTTTCATCTGAGTGAAAACTTCATTCTATTCAGTTTTTAGTACTGTGTTGAATGGTTAGGCAATTCACTTGCAGGGAAGCGTTTGTTTGCATTCTGTATACTCAATTCTTTAACAGCAAACCTCGTGTCTTGCGTTTGACAGAAATTCCAGTGAAATCACGTTTAAAACCGAACGTCACTAAAAAGGCTTCGTAGAATCACTCTGTGAATGTCTTTGAAAACACTTCTTAAGAAGGAAAGCATACGTCTTTCATCTGAGTGAAAACTGCATTCTATTCAGTTTTTAGTACTGTTTTGAATGGTTAGGCGATTCACTTGTAGGGAAGCGTTTGTTTGCATTCTGTATACTCAATTCTTTAACAGCAAACCTCGTGTCTTGCGTTTGACAGAAATTCCAGTGAAATCACGTTTAAAACAGAACGTCAGTAAAAAGGCTTCGTAGAATCACTCTGTGAATGTCTTTGAAAACACTTCTTAAGAAGGAAAGCATACATCTTTCATCTGAGTGAAAACTTCATTCTATTCAGTTTTTAGTACTGTTTTGAATTGTTAGGCGATTCACTTGTAGGGAAGCGTTTGTTTGCATTCTCTATACTCAATTCTTTAACAGCAAAACTCGTGTCTTGCGTTTGACAGAAATTCCAGTGAAATCACGTTTAAAACCGAACGTCACTAAAAAGGCTTCATAGAATCACTCTGTGAATGTCTTTGAAAACACTTCTTAAGAAGCAAAGCATACGTCTTTCATCTGAATGAAAACTGCATTCTATTCAGTTTTTAGTACTGTTTTGAATGGTTAGGCGATTCACTTGTAGGGAAGCATTTGTTTGCATTCTGTATACTCAATTCTTTAACAGCAAATCTCCTGTCTTGCGTTTGACAGAAATTCCAGTGAAATCACGTTTAAAAGCCAACGTCAGTAAAAAGGCTTTGTAGAATCACTCTGTGAATGTCTTTGAAAACACTTCTTAAGAAACAAAGCATACGTCTTTCATCTGAGTGAAAACTGCATTCTATTCATTTTTTAGTACTGTGTTGAATGGTTAGGCGATTCACTTGTAGGGAAGCGTTTGTTTGCATTCTGTATACTCAATTCTTTAACAGCAAACCTCGTGTCTTGGGTTTGACAGAAATTCCAGTGAAATCACGTTTAAAACCGAACGTCAGTAAAAAGGCTTCGTAGAATCACTCTGTGAATGTCTTTGAAAACACTTCTTAGGAAGGAAAGCATACGTCTTTCATCTGAGTGAAAACTGCATTCTATTCAGTTTTTAGTACTGTGTTGAATGGTTAGGCGATTCACTTGTAGGGAAGCGTTTGTTTGCATTCTGTATACTCAATTCTTTAACAGCAAACCTCGTGTCTTGGGTTTGACAGAAATTCCAGTGAAATCACGTTTAAAACTGAATGTCAGTAAAAAGGCTTCGTAGAATCACTCTGTGAATGTCTTTGAAAACACTTCTTAGGAAGGAAAGCATACGTCTTTCATCTGAGTGAAAACTGCATTCTATTCAGTTTTTAGTACTGTGTTGAATTGTTAGGCGATTCACTTGTAGGGAAGCGTTTGTTTGCATTCTGTATACTCAATTCTTTAACAGCAAATCTCGTGTCTTGCCTTTGACAGAAATTCCAGTGAAATCACGTTTAAAAGCCAACGTCAGTAAAAAGGCTTTGTAGAATCACTCTGTGAATGTCTTTGAAAACACTTCTTAAGAAGGAAAGCATATGTCTTTCATCTGAGTGAAAACTGCATTCTATTCAATTTTTAGTACTGTTTTGAATGGTTAGGCGATTCACTTGTAGGGAAGCGTTTGTTTGCATTCTGTATACTCAATTCTTTAACAGCAAACCTCGTGTCTTGCGTTTGACAGAAATTCCAGTGAAATCACGTTTAAAACTGAACGTCAGTAAAAAGGCTTCGTAGAATCACTCTGTGAATGTCTTTGAAAACACTTCTTAAGAAGGAAAGCATACGTCTTTCATCTGAGTGAAAACTGCATTCTATTCAGTTTGTAGTACTGTTTTGAATTGTTAGGCGATTCACTTGTAGGGAAGCGTTTGTTTGCATTCTCTATACTCAATTCTTTAACAGCAAAACTCGTGTCTTGCGTTTGACAGAAATTCCAGTGAAATCACGTTTAAAACCGAACGTCACTAAAAAGGCTTCATAGAATCACTCTGTGAATGTCTTTGAAAACACTTCTTAAGAAGCAAAGCATACGTCTTTCATCTGAATGAAAACTGCATTCTATTCAGTTTTTAGTACTGTTTTGAATGGTTAGGCGATTCACTTCTAGGGAAGCGTTTGTTTGCATTCTGTATACTCAATTCTTTAACAGCAAATCTCCTGTCTTGCTTTTGACAGAAATTCCAGTGAAATCACGTTTAAAAGCCAACGTCAGTAAAAAGGCTTTGTAGAATCACTCTGTGAATGTCTTTGAAAACACTTCTTAAGAAGCAAAGCATACGTCTTTCATCTGAGTGAAAACTGCATTTTATTCAGTTTTTAGTACTGTTTTGAATGGTTAGGCGATTCACTTGTAGGGAAGCGTTTGTTTGCATTCTGTATACTCAATTCTTTAACAGCAAACCTCCTGTCTTGCGTTTGACAGAAATTCCAGTGAAATCACGTTAAAAAGCCAACGTCAGTAAAAAGGCTTTGTAGAATCACTCTGTGAATGTCTTTGAAAACACTTCTTAAGAAGGAAAGCATACGTCTTTCATCTGAGTGAAAACTGCATTCTATTCAGTTTTTAGTACTGTGTTGAATGGTTAGGCGATTCACTTGTAGGGAAGCTTTTGTTTCCATTCTGTATACTCAATTCTTTAACAGCAAATCTCGTGTCTTGCGTTTGACAGAAATTCCAGTGAAATCACGTTTAAAACCGAACGTCAGTAAAAAGGCTTCCTAGAATCACTCTGTGAATGTCTTTGAAAACACTTCTTAAGAAGGAAAGCATACGTCTTTCATCTGAGTGAAAACTGCATTCTATTCAGTGTTTAGTACTGTTTTGAATGGTTAGGCGATTCACTTGTAGGGAAGCGTTTGTTTGCATTCTGTATACTGAATTCTTTAACAGCAAATCTCCTGTCTTGCGTTTGACAGAAATTCCAGTGAAATCACGTTTAAAACCGAACGTCACTAAAAAGGCTTCATAGAATAACTCTGTGAATGTCTTTGAAAACACTTCTTAAGAAGCAAAGCATACGTCTTTCATCTGAATGAAAACTGCATTCTATTCAGTTTTTAGTACTGTTTTGAATGGTTAGGCGATTCACTTGTAGGGAAGCGTTTGTTTGCATTCTGTATACTCAATTCTTTAACAGCAAATCTCCTGTCTTGCGTTTGACAGAAATTCCAGTGATATCACATTTAAAAGCCAACGTCAGTAAAAAGGCTTTGTAGAATCACTCTGTGAATGTCTTTGAAAACACTTCTTAAGAAGCAAAGCATACGTCTTTCATCTGAGTGAAAACTGCATTCTATTCAGTTTTTAGTACTGTTTTGAATGGTTAGGCGATTCACATCTAGGGAAGCGTTTGTTTGCATTCTGTATACTCAATTCTTTAACAGCAAACCTCGTGTCTTGCGTTTGACAGAAATTCCAGTGAAATCACGTTAAAAAGCCAATGTCAGTAAAAAGGCTTTGTAGAATCACTCTGTGAATGTCTTTGAAAACACTTCTTAAGAAGGAAAGCATACGACTTTCATCTGAGTGAAAACTGCATTCTATTCAGTTTTTAGTACTGTGTTGAATGGTTAGGAGATTCACTTGTAGGGAAGCTTTTGTTTCCATTCTGTATACTCAATTCTTTAACAGCAAATCTCGTGTCTTGCGTTTGACAGAAATTCCAGTGAAATCACGTTTAAAACCGAACGTCAGTAAAAAGGCTTCATAGAATCACTCTGTGAATGTCTTTGAAAACACTTCTTAAGAAGGAAAGCATACGTCTTTCATCTGAGTGAAAACTGCATTCTATTCAGTTTTTAGTACTGTTTTGAATGGTTAGGCGATTCACTTGTAGGGAAGCGTTTGTTTGCATTCTGTATACTCAATTCTTTAACAGCAAATCCCGTGTCTTGCGTTTGACAGAAATTCCAGTGAAATCACGTTTAAAGCCAACGTCAGTAAAAAGGCTTTGTAGAATCACTATGTGAATGTCTTTGAAAACACTTCTTAAGAAGGAAAGCATACGTCTTTCATCTGAGTGAAAACTGCATTCTATTCATTTTTTAGTACTGTGTTGAATGGTTAGGCGATTCACTTGTAGGGAAGCGTTTGTTTGCATTCTGTATACTCAATTCTTTAACAGCAAACCTCGTGTCTTGGGTTTGACAGAAATTCCAGTGAAATCACGTTTAAAACCGAACGTCAGTAAAAAGGCTTCGTAGAATCACTCTGTGAATGTCTTTGAAAACACTTCTTAGGAAGGAAAGCATACGTCTTTCATCTGAGTGAAAACTGCATTCTATTCAGTTTTTAGTACTGTGTTGAATGGTTAGGCGATTCACTTGTAGGGAAGCGTTTGTTTGCATTCTGTATACTCAATTCTTTAACAGCAAACCTCGTGTCTTGGGTTTGACAGAAATTCCAGTGAAATCAACTTTAAAACCGAACGACAGTATAAAGGCTTCGTAGAATCACTCTGTGAATGTCTTTGAAAACACTTCTTAGGAAGGAAAGCATACGTCTTTCATCTGAGTGAAAACTGCATTCTATTCAGTTTTTAGTACTGTGTTGAATGGTTAGGCGATTCACTTGTAGGGAAGCGTTTGTTTGCATTCTGTATACTCAATTCTTTAACAGCAAACCTCGTGTCTTGTGTTTGACAGAAATTCCAGGGAAATCACGTTTAAAACCGAACGTCAGTAAAAAGGCTTCGTAGAATCACTCTGTGAATGTCTTTGAAAACACTTCTTAGGAAGGAAAGCATACGTCTCTCATCTGAGTGAAAACTGCATTCTATTCAGTTTTTAGTACTGTGTTGAATGGTTAGGCGATTCACTTGTAGGGAAGCGTTTGTTTGAATTCTGTATACTCAATTCTTTAACAGCAAACCTCGTGTCTTGCGTTTGACAGAAATTCCAGTGAAATCGCGTCTAAAACCGAACGTCAGTAAAAAGGCTTCATAGAATCACTCTGTGAATGTCTTTGAAAACACTTCTTAAGAAGCAAAGCATACGTCTTTCATCTGAGTGAAAACTGCATTTTATTCAGTTTTTAGTACTGTTTTGAATGGTTAGGCGATTCACTTCTAGGGAAGCGTTTGTTTGCATTCTGTATACTCAATTCTTTAACAGCAAATCTCCTGTCTTGCTTTTGACAGAAATTCCAGTGAAATCACGTTTAAAAGCCAACGTCAGTAAAAAGGCTTTGTAGAATCACTCTGTGAATGTCTTTGAAAACACTTCTTAAGAAGCAAAGCATACGTCTTTCATCTGAGTGAAAACTGCATTTTATTCAGTTTTTAGTACTGTTTTGAATGGTTAGGCGATTCACTTGTAGGGAAGCGTTTGTTTGCATTCTGTATACTCAATTCTTTAACAGCAAACCTCCTGTCTTGCGTTTGACAGAAATTCCAGTGAAATCACGTTAAAAAGCCAACGTCAGTAAAAAGGCTTTGTAGAATCACTCTGTGAATGTCTTTGAAAACACTTCTTAAGAAGGAAAGCATACGTCTTTCATCTGAGTGAAAACTGCATTCTATTCAGTTTTTAGTACTGTGTTGAATGGTTAGGCGATTCACTTGTAGGGAAGCTTTTGTTTCCATTCTGTATACTCAATTCTTTAACAGCAAATCTCGTGTCTTGCGTTTGACAGAAATTCCAGTGAAATCACGTTTAAAACCGAACGTCAGTAAAAAGGCTTCCTAGAATCACTCTGTGAATGTCTTTGAAAACACTTCTTAAGAAGGAAAGCATACGTCTTTCATCTGAGTGAAAACTGCATTCTATTCAGTGTTTAGTACTGTTTTGAATGGTTAGGCGATTCACTTGTAGGGAAGCGTTTGTTTGCATTCTGTATACTGAATTCTTTAACAGCAAATCTCCTGTCTTGCGTTTGACAGAAATTCCAGTGAAATCACGTTTAAAACCGAACGTCACTAAAAAGGCTTCATAGAATAACTCTGTGAATGTCTTTGAAAACACTTCTTAAGAAGCAAAGCATACGTCTTTCATCTGAATGAAAACTGCATTCTATTCAGTTTTTAGTACTGTTTTGAATGGTTAGGCGATTCACTTGTAGGGAAGCGTTTGTTTGCATTCTGTATACTCAATTCTTTAACAGCAAATCTCCTGTCTTGCGTTTGACAGAAATTCCAGTGATATCACATTTAAAAGCCAACGTCAGTAAAAAGGCTTTGTAGAATCACTCTGTGAATGTCTTTGAAAACACTTCTTAAGAAGCAAAGCATACGTCTTTCATCTGAGTGAAAACTGCATTCTATTCAGTTTTTAGTACTGTTTTGAATGGTTAGGCGATTCACATCTAGGGAAGCGTTTGTTTGCATTCTGTATACTCAATTCTTTAACAGCAAACCTCGTGTCTTGCGTTTGACAGAAATTCCAGTGAAATCACGTTAAAAAGCCAATGTCAGTAAAAAGGCTTTGTAGAATCACTCTGTGAATGTCTTTGAAAACACTTCTTAAGAAGGAAAGCATACGACTTTCATCTGAGTGAAAACTGCATTCTATTCAGTTTTTAGTACTGTGTTGAATGGTTAGGAGATTCACTTGTAGGGAAGCTTTTGTTTCCATTCTGTATACTCAATTCTTTAACAGCAAATCTCGTGTCTTGCGTTTGACAGAAATTCCAGTGAAATCACGTTTAAAACCGAACGTCAGTAAAAAGGCTTCATAGAATCACTCTGTGAATGTCTTTGAAAACACTTCTTAAGAAGGAAAGCATACGTCTTTCATCTGAGTGAAAACTGCATTCTATTCAGTTTTTAGTACTGTTTTGAATGGTTAGGCGATTCACTTGTAGGGAAGCGTTTGTTTGCATTCTGTATACTCAATTCTTTAACAGCAAATCCCGTGTCTTGCGTTTGACAGAAATTCCAGTGAAATCACGTTTAAAGCCAACGTCAGTAAAAAGGCTTTGTAGAATCACTATGTGAATGTCTTTGAAAACACTTCTTAAGAAGGAAAGCATACGTCTTTCATCTGAGTGAAAACTGCATTCTATTCATTTTTTAGTACTGTGTTGAATGGTTAGGCGATTCACTTGTAGGGAAGCGTTTGTTTGCATTCTGTATACTCAATTCTTTAACAGCAAACCTCGTGTCTTGGGTTTGACAGAAATTCCAGTGAAATCACGTTTAAAACCGAACGTCAGTAAAAAGGCTTCGTAGAATCACTCTGTGAATGTCTTTGAAAACACTTCTTAGGAAGGAAAGCATACGTCTTTCATCTGAGTGAAAACTGCATTCTATTCAGTTTTTAGTACTGTGTTGAATGGTTAGGCGATTCACTTGTAGGGAAGCGTTTGTTTGCATTCTGTATACTCAATTCTTTAACAGCAAACCTCGTGTCTTGGGTTTGACAGAAATTCCAGTGAAATCAACTTTAAAACCGAACGACAGTATAAAGGCTTCGTAGAATCACTCTGTGAATGTCTTTGAAAACACTTCTTAGGAAGGAAAGCATACGTCTTTCATCTGAGTGAAAACTGCATTCTATTCAGTTTTTAGTACTGTGTTGAATGGTTAGGCGATTCACTTGTAGGGAAGCGTTTGTTTGCATTCTGTATACTCAATTCTTTAACAGCAAACCTCGTGTCTTGTGTTTGACAGAAATTCCAGGGAAATCACGTTTAAAACCGAACGTCAGTAAAAAGGCTTCGTAGAATCACTCTGTGAATGTCTTTGAAAACACTTCTTAGGAAGGAAAGCATACGTCTCTCATCTGAGTGAAAACTGCATTCTATTCAGTTTTTAGTACTGTGTTGAATGGTTAGGCGATTCACTTGTAGGGAAGCGTTTGTTTGAATTCTGTATACTCAATTCTTTAACAGCAAACCTCGTGTCTTGCGTTTGACAGAAATTCCAGTGAAATCGCGTCTAAAACCGAACGTCAGTAAAAAGGCTTCATAGAATCACTCTGTGAATGTCTTTGAAAACACTTCTTAAGAAGGAAAGCATACGTCTTTCATCTGAGTGAAAACTGCATTCTATTCAGTTTTTAGTACTGTTTTGAATGGTTAGGCGATTCACTTGTAGGGAAGCGTTTGTTTGCATTCTGTATTCTCAATTCTTTAACAGCAAAACTCGTGTCTTGCATTTGACAGAAATTCCAATGAAATCACGTTTAAAACCGAACGTCAGTAAAAAGGCTTCATAGAATCACTCTGTGAATGTCTTTGAAAACACTTCTTAAGAAGGAAAGCATACGTCTTTCATCTGAGTGAAAACTGCATTCTATTCAGTTTTTAGTACTGTGTTGAATGGTTAGGCGATTCACTTGTAGGGAAGCGTTTGTTTGCATTCTGTATACTCAATTCTTTAACAGCAAAACTCGTGTCTTGCATTTGACAGAAATTCCAATGAAATCACGTTTAAAACCGAACGTCAGTAAAAAGGCTTCGTAGAATCACTCTGTGAATGTCTTTGAAAACACTTCTTAAGAAGGAAAGCATACGTCTTTCATCTGAGTGAAAACTGCATTCTATTCAGTTTTTAGTACTGTTTTGAATGGTTAGGCGATTCACTTGTAGGGAAGCGTTTGTTTGCATTCTGTATACTCAATTCTTTAACAGCAAATCTCTTGTCTTGCGTTTGACAGAAATTCCAGTGAAATCACGTTTAAAACCGAACGTCAGTAAAAAGGCTTCCTAGAATCACTCTGTGAATGTCTTTGAAAACACTTCTTAAGAAGGAAAGCATACGTCTTTCATCTGAGTGAAAACTGCATTCTATTCAGTTTTTAGTACTGTTTTGAATGGTTAGGCGATTCACTTGTAGGGAAGCGTTTGTTTGCATTCTGTATACTCAATTCTTTAACAGCAAATCTCCTGTCTTGCGTTTGACAGAAATTCCAGTGAAATCACGTTAAAAAGCCAACGTCAGTAAAAAGGCTTTGTAGAATCACTCTGTGAATGTCTTTGAAAACACTTCTTAAGAAGGAAAGCATACGTCTTTCATCTGAGTGAAAACTGCATTCTATTCAGTTTTTAGTACTGTGTTGAATGGTTAGGCGATTCACTTGTAGGGAAGCTTTTGTTTCCATTCTGTATACTCAATTCTTTAACAGCAAACCTCGTGTCTTGCGTTTGACAGAAATTCCAGTGAAATCACGTTTAAAACCGAACGTCAGTAAAAAGGCTTCCTAGAATCACTCTGTGAATGTCTTTGAAAACACTTCTTAAGAAGGAAAGCATACATCTTTCATCTGAGTGAAAACTGCATTCTATTCAGTTTTTAGTACTGTTTTGAATGGTTAGGCGATTCACTTGTAGGAAAGCGTTTGTTTGCATTCTGTATACTCAATTCTTTAACAGCAAACCTCGTGTCTTGCGTTTGACAGAAATTCCAGTGAAATCACGTTGAAAACCGAACGTCAGTAAAAAGGCTTCATAGAATCACTCTGTGAATGTCTTTGAAAACACTTCTTAAGAAGGAAAGCATACGTCTTTCATCTTAGTGAAAACTGCATTCTATTCAGTTTTTAGTACTGTGTTGAATGGTTAGGCGATTCACTTGTAGGGAAGCTTTTGTTTCCATTCTGTATACTCAATTCTTTAACAGCAAACCTCGTGTCTTGCGTTTGACAGAAATTCCAGTGAAATCACGTTTAAAACCGAACGTCAGTAAAAAGGCTTCCTAGAATCACTCTGTGAATGTCTTTGAAAACACTTCTTAAGAAGGAAAGCATACGTCTTTCATCTGAGTGAAAACTGCATTCTATTCAGTTTTTAGTACTGTTTTGAATGGTTAGGCGATTCACTTGTAGGAAAGCGTTTGTTTGCATTCTGTATACTCAATTCTTTAACAGCAAACCTCGTGTCTTGCGTTTGACAGAAATTCCAGTGAAATCACGTTGAAAACCGAACGTCAGTAAAAAGGCTTCATAGAATCACTCTGTGAATGTCTTTGAAAACACTTCTTAAGAAAGAAAGCATACGTCTTTCATCTGAGTGAAAACTGCATTCTATTCAATTTTTAGTACTGTTTTGAATGGTTAGGCGATTCACTTGTAGGGAAGCGTTTGTTTGCATTCTGTATACTCAATTCTTTAACAGCAAACCTCGTGTCTTGCGTTTGACAGAAATTCCAGTGAAATCACGTTTAAAACCGAACGTCAGTAAAAATGCTTCGTAGAATCACTCTGTGAATGTCTTTGAAAACACTTCTTAAGAAGGAAAGCATACGTCTTTCATCTGAGTGAAAACTGCATTCTATTCAGTTTTTAGTACTGTTTTGAATGGTTAGGCGATTCACTTGTAGGGAAGCGTTTGTTTGCATTCTGTATACTGAATTCTTTAACAGCAAATCTCCTGTCTTGCGTTTGACAGAAATTCCAGTGAAATCACGTTTAAAAGCCAACGTCAGTAAAAAGGCTTTGTAGAATCACTCTGTGAATGTCTTTGAAAACACTTCTTAAGAAGGAAAGCATACGTCTTTCATCTGAGTGAAAACTGCATTCTATTCAATTTTTAGTACTGTGTTGAATGGTTAGGCGATTCACTTGTAGGGAAGCGTTTGTTTGCATTCTGTATACTCAATTCTTTAACAGCAAACCTCGTGTCTTGCATTTGACAGAAAGTCCATTGAAATCACGTTGAAAACCGAACGTCAGTAAAAAGGCTTCCTAGAATCACTCTGTGAATGTCTTTGAAAACACTTCTTAAGAAGGAAAGCATACGTCTTTCATCTGAGTGAAAACTGCATTCTATACAGTTTTTAGTACTGTTTTGAATGGTTAGGCGATTCACTTGTAGGGAAGCGTTTGTTTGCATTCTGTATACTCAATTCTTTAACAGCAAACCTCGTGTCTTGCGTTTGACAGAAATTCCAGTGAAATCACGTTTAAAACCGAACGTCAGTAATAAGGCTTCATAGAATCACTCTGTGAATGTCTTTGAAAACACTTCTTAAGAAGGAAAGCATACGTATTTCATCTGAGTGAAAACTGCATTCTATTCAGTTTTTAGTACTGTTTTGAATGGTTAGGCGATTCACTTGTAGGGAAGCGTTTGTTTGCATTCTGTATACTGAATTCTTTAACAGCAAATCTCCTGTCTTGCGTTTGACAGAAATTCCAGTGAAATCACGTTTAAAGCCAAAGTCAGTAAAAAGGCTTTGTAGAATCACTCTGTGAATGTCTTTGAAAACACTTCTTAAGAAGGAAAGCATACGTCTTTCATCTGAGTGAAAACTGCATTCTATTCATTTTTTAGTACTGTGTTGAATGGTTAGGCGATTCACTTGTAGGGAAGCGTTTTTTTGCATTCTGTATACTCAATTCTTTAACAGCAAACCTCGTGTCTTGGGTTTGACAGAAATTCCAGTGAAATCACGTTTAAAACCGAACGTCAGTAAAAAGGCTTCCTAGAATCACTCTGTGAATGTCTTTGAAAACACTTCTTAAGAAGGAAAGCATACGTCTTTCATCTGAGTGAAAACTGCATTCTATTCAGTTTTTAGTACTGTGTTGAATGGTTAGGCGATTCACTTGTAGGGAAGTGTTTGTTTGCATTATGTATACTCAATTCTTTAACAGCAAACCTAGTGTCTTGCGTTTGACAGAAATTCCAGTGAAATCACGTTTAAAACCGAACTTCAGTAAAAAGGCTTCATAGAATCACTCTGTGAATGACTTTGAAAACACTTCTTAAGAAGGAAAGCATACGTCTTTCATCTGAGTGAAAACTGCATTCTATTCAATTTTTAGTACTGTTTTGAATGGTTAGGCAATTCACTTGTAGGGAAGCGTTTGTTTGCATTCTGTATACTCAATTCTTTAACAGCAAACGTCGTGTCTTGCGTTTGACAGAAATTCCAGTGAAATCACGTTTAAAACCGAACGTCAGTAAAAAGGCTTCGTAGAATCACTCTGTGAATGTCTTTGAAAACACTTCTTAAGAAGGAAAGCATACGTCTTTCATCTGAGTGAAAACTGCATTCTATTCAGTTTTTAGTACTGTGTTGAATGGTTAGGCGATTCACATGTAGGGAAGCGTTTGTTTGCATTCTGTATACTCAATTCTTTAACAGCAAACCTCGTGTCTTGGGTTTGACAGAAATTCCAGTGAAATCACGTTGAAAACCGAACGTCAGTAAAAAGGCTTCGTAGAATCACTCTGTGAATGTCTTTGAAAACACTTCTTAAGAAGAAAAGCATATTTCTTTCATCTGAGTGAAAACTGCATTCTATTCAGTTTTTAGTACTGTTTTGAATGGTTAGGCGATTCACTTGTAGGGAATCGTTTGTTTGCATTCTGTATACTGAATTCTTTAACAGCAAATCTCGTGTCTTGCGTTTTGACAGAAATTCCATTGAAATCACGTTTAAAACCGAACGTCAGTAAAAAGGCTTCATAGAATCACTCTGTGAATGTCTTTGAAAACACTTCTTAAGAAGGAAAGCATACGTCTTTCATCTGAGTGAAAACTGCATTTTATTCAGTTTTTAGTACTGTGTTGAATGGTTAGGCGATTCACTTGTAGGGAAGCGTTTGTTTGCATTCTGTATAATCAATTCTTTAACAGCAAACCTAGTGTCTTGCCTTTGACAGAAATTCCAGTGAAATCACGTTTAAAAGCCAACGTCAGTAAAAAGGCTTTGTAGAATCACTCTGTGAATGTCTTTGAAAACACTTCTTAAGAAGGAAAGCATACGTCTTTCATCTGAGTGAAAACTGCATTCTATTCAATTTTTAGTACTGTTTTGAATGGTTAGGCGATTCACTTGTAGGGAAGCGTTTGTTTGCATTCTGTATACTCAATTCTTTAACAGCAAACCTCGTGTCTTGCGTTTGACAGAAATTCCAGTGAAATCACGTTTAAAACCGAACGTCAGTAAAAATGCTTCGTAGAATCACTCTGTGAATGTCTTTGAAAACACTTCTTAAGAAGGAAAGCATACGTCTTTCATCTGAGTGAAAACTGCATTCTATTCAGTTTTTAGTACTGTTTTGAATGGTTAGGCGATTCACTTGTAGGGAAGCGTTTGTTTGCATTCTGTATACTGAATTCTTTAACAGCAAATCTCCTGTCTTGCGTTTGACAGAAATTCCAGTGAAATCACGTTTAAAAGCCAACGTCAGTAAAAAGGCTTTGTAGAATCACTCTGTGAATGTCTTTGAAAACACTTCTTAAGAAGGAAAGCATACGTCTTTCATCTGAGTGAAAACTGCATTCTATTCAATTTTTAGTACTGTGTTGAATGGTTAGGCGATTCACTTGTAGGGAAGCGTTTGTTTGCATTCTGTATACTCAATTCTTTAACAGCAAACCTCGTGTCTTGCATTTGACAGAAAGTCCATTGAAATCACGTTGAAAACCGAACGTCAGTAAAAAGGCTTCCTAGAATCACTCTGTGAATGTCTTTGAAAACACTTCTTAAGAAGGAAAGCATACGTCTTTCATCTGAGTGAAAACTGCATTCTATACAGTTTTTAGTACTGTTTTGAATGGTTAGGCGATTCACTTGTAGGGAAGCGTTTGTTTGCATTCTGTATACTCAATTCTTTAACAGCAAACCTCGTGTCTTGCATTTGACAGAAATTCCAGTGAAATCACGTTTAAAACCGAACGTCAGTAATAAGGCTTCATAGAATCACTCTGTGAATGTCTTTGAAAACACTTCTTAAGAAGGAAAGCATACGTATTTCATCTGAGTGAAAACTGCATTCTATTCAGTTTTTAGTACTGTTTTGAATGGTTAGGCGATTCACTTGTAGGGAAGCGTTTGTTTGCATTCTGTATACTGAATTCTTTAACAGCAAATCTCCTGTCTTGCGTTTGACAGAAATTCCAGTGAAATCACGTTTAAAGCCAAAGTCAGTAAAAAGGCTTTGTAGAATCACTCTGTGAATGTCTTTGAAAACACTTCTTAAGAAGGAAAGCATACGTCTTTCATCTGAGTGAAAACTGCATTTCTTATTCATTTTTTAGTACTGTGTTGAATGGTTAGGCGATTCACTTGTAGGGAAGCGTTTTTTTGCATTCTGTATACTCAATTCTTTAACAGCAAACCTCGTGTCTTGGGTTTGACAGAAATTCCAGTGAAATCACGTTTAAAACCGAACGTCAGTAAAAAGGCTTCCTAGAATCACTCTGTGAATGTCTTTGAAAACACTTCTTAAGAAGGAAAGCATACGTCTTTCATCTGAGTGAAAACTGCATTCTATTCAGTTTTTAGTACTGTGTTGAATGGTTAGGCGATTCACTTGTAGGGAAGTGTTTGTTTGCATTATGTATACTCAATTCTTTAACAGCAAACCTAGTGTCTTGCGTTTGACAGAAATTCCAGTGAAATCACGTTTAAAACCGAACTTCAGTAAAAAGGCTTCATAGAATCACTCTGTGAATGACTTTGAAAACACTTCTTAAGAAGGAAAGCATACGTCTTTCATCTGAGTGAAAACTGCATTCTATTCAATTTTTAGTACTGTTTTGAATGGTTAGGCAATTCACTTGTAGGGAAGCGTTTGTTTGCATTCTGTATACTCAATTCTTTAACAGCAAACCTCGTGTCTTGCGTTTGACAGAAATTCCAGTGAAATCACGTTTAAAACCGAACGTCAGTAAAAAGGCTTCGTAGAATCACTCTGTGAATGTCTTTGAAAACACTTCTTAAGAAGGAAAGCATACGTCTTTCATCTGAGTGAAAACTGCATTCTATTCAGTTTTTAGTACTGTGTTGAATGGTTAGGCGATTCACATGTAGGGAAGCGTTTGTTTGCATTCTGTATACTCAATTCTTTAACAGCAAACCTCGTGTCTTGGGTTTGACAGAAATTCCAGTGAAATCACGTTGAAAACCGAACGTCAGTAAAAAGGCTTCGTAGAATCACTCTGTGAATGTCTTTGAAAACACTTCTTAAGAAGAAAAGCATATTTCTTTCATCTGAGTGAAAACTGCATTCTATTCAGTTTTTAGTACTGTTTTGAATGGTTAGGCGATTCACTTGTAGGGAATCGTTTGTTTGCATTCTGTATACTGAATTCTTTAACAGCAAATCTCGTGTCTTGCGTTTTGACAGAAATTCCATTGAAATCACGTTTTAAAACCGAACGTCAGTAAAAAGGCTTCATAGAATCACTCTGTGAATGTCTTTGAAAACACTTCTTAAGAAGGAAAGCATACGTCTTTCATCTGAGTGAAAACTGCATTTTATTCAGTTTTTAGTACTGTGTTGAATGGTTAGGCGATTCACTTGTAGGGAAGCGTTTGTTTGCATTCTGTATAATCAATTCTTTAACAGCAAACCTAGTGTCTTGCCTTTGACAGAAATTCCAGTGAAATCACGTTTAAAAGCCAACGTCAGTAAAAAGGCTTTGTAGAATCACTCTGTGAATGTCTTTGAAAACACTTCTTAAGAAGGAAAGCATACGTCTTTCATCTGAGTGAAAACTGCATTCTATTCAATTTTTAGTACTGTTTTGAATGGTTAGGCGATTCACTTGTAGGGAAGCGTTTGTTTGCATTCTGTATACTCAATTCTTAAACAGCAAACCTCGTGTCTTGCGTTTGACAGAAATTCCAGTCAAATCACGTTTAAAACTGAACGTCAGTAAAAAGGCTTCATAGAATCACTCTGTGAATGTCTTTGAAAACACTTCTTAAGAAGGAAAGCATATGTCTTTCATCTGAGTGAAAACTGCATTCTATTCAGTTATTAGTACTGTTTTGAATTGTTAGGCGATTCACTTGTAGGGAAGCGTTTGTTTGCATTCTCTATACTCAATTCTTTAACAGCAAAATTCGTGTCTTGCGTTTGACAGAAATTCCAGTGAAATCACGTTTAAAAGCCAACGTCAGTAAAAAGGCTTTGTAGAATCACTCTGTGAATGTCTTTGAAAACACTTCTTAAGAAGGAAAGCATACGTCTTTCATCTGAGTGAAAACTGCATTCTATTCAGTTTTTAGAACTGTTTTGAATGGTTAGGCGATTCACTTGTAGGGAAGCGTTTGTTTGCATTCTGTATACTCAATTCTTTAACAGCAAACCTCGTGTCTTGCTTTTGACAGAAATTCCAGTGAAATCACGTTTAAAACCGAACGTCAGTAATAAGGCTTCATAGAATCACTCTGTGAATGTCTTTGAAAACACTTCTTAAGAAGGAAAGCATACGTCTTTCATCTGAGTGAAAACTGCATTCTATTCAGTTTTTAGTACTGTTTTGAATGGTTAGGCGGTTCACTTGTAGGGAAGCGTTTGTTTGCATTCTGTATACTCAATTCTTTAACAGCAATCTCGTGTCTTGCTTTTGACAGAAATTCCAGTGAAATCACGTTTAAAAGCCAACATCAGTAAAAAGGCTTTGTAGAATCACTCTGTGAATGTCTTTGAAGAAACTTCTTAAAAAGGAAAGCATACGTCTTTCATCTGAGTGAAAACTGCATTCTATTCAGTTTTTAGTACTGTTTTGAATGGTTAGGCGATTCACTTGTAGTGAAGCGTTGGTTTGCATTCTGTATACTCAATTCTTTAACAGCAAACCTCGTGTCTTGCGTTTGACAGAAATTCCAGTGAAATCACGTTTAAAAGCCAATGTCAGTAAAGAGGCTTTGTAGAATCACTCTGTGAATGTCTTTGAAAACACTTCTTAAGAAGGAAAGCATACGTCTTTCATCTGAGTGAAAACTGCATTCTATTCAGTTTTTAGTACTGTGTTGAATGGTTAGGCGATTCACTTGTAGGGAAGAGTTTGTTTGCATTCTGTATACTCAATTATTTAACAGCAAACCTCGTGTCTTGCGTTTGACAGAAATTCCAGCGAAATCACGTTTAAAAGCCAACATCAGTAAAAAGGCTTTGTAGAATCACTCTGTGAATGTCTTTGAAAACACTTCTTAAGAATGAAAGCATATGTCTTTCATCTGAGTGAAAACTGCATTCTATTCAGTTTTTTAGTACTGTGTTGAATGGTTAGGCGATTCACGTGTAGGGAAGCATTTGTTTGCATTCTGTATACTCAATTCTTTAACAGCAAACCTCGTGTCTTGCGTTTGACAGAAATTCCAGGAAATCACGTTTAAAACCGAACGTCAGTAAAAAGGCTTCGTAGAATCACTCTGTGAATGTCTTTGAAAACACTTCTTAAGAAGGAAAGCATGTCTTTCATCTGAGTGGAAACTGCATTCTATTCAGTTTTTAGTACTGTTTTGAATGGTTAGGCGATTCACTTGTAGGGATGCGTTTGTTTGCATTCTGTATACTCAATTCTTTAACAGCAAATCTCTTGTCTTGCGTTTGACAGAAATTCCAGTGAAATCACGTTTAAAAGCCAATGTCAGTAAAAAGGCTTCGTAGAATCACTCTGTGAATGTCTTTGAAAACACTTCTTAAGAAGGAAAGCATACATCTTCATCTGAGTGAAAACTGCATTCTATTCAGTTTTTAGTACTGTTTTGAATGGTTAGGCGATTCACTTGTAGGGAAATCGTTTGTTTGCATTCTGTATACTCAATTCTTTAACAGCAAATCTCGTGTCTTGCGTTTGACAGAAATTCAGTGAAATCACGTTTAAAAGCCAACGTCAGTAAAAAGGCTTTGTAGAATCACTCTGTGAATGTCTTTGAAAACACTTCTTAAGAAGGAAAGCATACGTCTTTCATCTGAGTGAAAACTGCATTCTATTCAGTTTTTAGTACTGTGTTGAATGGTTAGGCGATTCACTTGTAGGGAAGCGTTTGTTTGCATTCTGTATACTCAATTCTTTAACAGCAAACCTCGTGTCTTGCTTTTGACAGAAATTCCAGTGAAATCACGTTTAAAACCGAACGTCAGTAAAAAGGCTTCCTAGAATCACTCTGTGAATGTCTTTGAAAACACTTCTTAAGAAGGAAAGCATACGTCTTTCATCTGAGTGAAAACTGCATTCTATTCAGTTTTTAGTACTGTTTTGAATGGTTAGGCGATTCACTTGTAGGGAAGCATTTGTTTGCATTCTGTATACTCAATTCTTTAACAGCAAACCTCGTGTCTTGCGTTTGACAGAAATTCCAGTGAAATCACGTTTAAAACCGAACGTCAGTAAAAAGGCTTCGTAGAATCACTCTGTGAATGTCTTTGAAAACACTTCTTAAGAAGGAAAGCATGTCTTTCATCTGAGTGGAAACTGCATTCTATTCAGTTTTTAGTACTGTTTTGAATGGTTAGGCGATTCACTTGTAGGGATGCGTTTGTTTGCATTCTGTATACTCAATTCTTTAACAGCAAATCTCTTGTCTTGCGTTTGACAGAAATTCCAGTGAAATCACGTTTAAAAGCCAATGTCAGTAAAAAGGCTTCGTAGAATCACTCTGTGAATGTCTTTGAAAAACACTTCTTAAGAAGGAAAGCATACATCTTTCATCTGAGTGAAAACTGCATTCTATTCAGTTTTTAGTACTGTTTTGAATGGTTAGGCGATTCACTTGTAGGGAAATCGTTTGTTTGCATTCTGTATACTCAATTCTTTAACAGCAAATCTCGTGTCTTGCGTTTGACAGAAATTCCAGTGAAATCACGTTTAAAAGCCAACGTCAGTAAAAAGGCTTTGTAGAATCACTCTGTGAATGTCTTTGAAAACACTTCTTAAGAAGGAAAGCATACGTCTTTCATCTGAGTGAAAACTGCATTCTATTCAGTTTTTAGTACTGTGTTGAATGGTTAGGCGATTCACTTGTAGGGAAGCGTTTGTTTGCATTCTGTATACTCAATTCTTTAACAGCAAACCTCGTGTCTTGCTTTTGACAGAAATTCCAGTGAAATCACGTTTAAAACCGAACGTCAGTAAAAAGGCTTCCTAGAATCACTCTGTGAATGTCTTTGAAAACACTTCTTAAGAAGGAAAGCATACGTCTTTCATCTGAGTGAAAACTGCATTCTATTCAGTTTTTAGTACTGTTTTGAATGGTTAGGCGATTCACTTGTAGGGAAGCGTTTGTTTGCATTCTGTATACTCAATTCTTTAACAGCAAACCTCGTATCTTGAGTTTGACAGAAATTCCAGTGAAATCACGTTTAAAACCGAACGTCAGTAATAAGGCTTCATAGAATCACTCTGTGAATGTCTTTGAAAACACTTCTTAAGAAGGAAAGCATACGTCTTCATCTGAGTGAAAACTGCATTCTATTCAGTTTTTAGTACTGTTTTGAATGGTTAGGCGATTCACTTGTAGGTAAGCATTTGTTTGCATTCTGTATACTCAATTTTTTAACAGCAAATCTCGTGTCTTGCGTTTGACAGAAATTCCAGTGAAATCACGTTTAAAAGCCAACGTCAGTAAAAAGGCTTTGTAGAATCACTCTGTGAATGTCTTTGAAAACACTTCTTAAGAAGGAAATCATATGTCTTTCATCTGAGTGAACACTGCATTCTATTCAGTTTTTAGTACTGTGTTGAATGGTTAGGCGATTCACTTGTAGGGAAGGGTTTGTTTGCATTCTGTATATTCAATTCTTTAACAGCAAAACTCGTGTCTTGCATTTGACAGAAATTCCATTTAAATCACATTTAAAACCGAACGTCAGTAAAAAGGCTTCGTAGAATCACTCTGTGAATGTCTTTGAAAACACTTCTTAAGAAGGAAAGCATACGTCTTTCATCTGAGTGAAAACTGCATTCTATTCAGTTTTTAGTACTGTTTTGAATGGTTAGGCGATTCACTTGTAGGGAAGCGTTGGTTTGCATTCTGTATACTCAATTCTTTAACAGCAAATCTAGTGTCTTGCGTTTGACAGAAATTTCAGTGAAATCACGTTTAAAAGCCAATGTCAGTAAAGAGGCTTTGTAGAATCACTCTGTGAATGTCTTTGAAAACACTTCTTAAGAAGGAAAGCATACGTCTTTCATCTGAGTGAAAACTGCATTCTATTCAGTTTTTAGTACTGTTTTGAATGGTTAGGCGATTCACTTGTAGGGAAGCGTTTGTTTGCATTCTGTATACTCAATTCTTTAACAGCAAATCTCGTGTCTTGCGTTTGACAGAAATTCCAGTGAAATCACGTTTAAAAGCCAATGTCAGTAAAGAGGCTTTGTAGAATCACTCTGTGAATGTCTTTGAAAACACTTCTTAAGAAGGAAAGCATATGTCTTTCATCTGAGTGAAAACTGCATTCTATTCAGTTTTTATTACTGTTTTGAATGGTTAGGCGATTCACTTGTAGGGAAGCTTTTGTTTGCATTCTGTATACTCAATTCTTTAACAGCAAATCTCGTGTCTAGCGTTTGACAGAAATTCCAGTGAAATCACGTTTAAAAGCCAACGTCAGTAAAAAGGCTTCGTAGAATCTCTCTGTGAATGTCTTTGTAAACACTTCTTAAGAAGGAAAGCATATGTCTTTCATCTGAGTGAAAACTGCATTCTATTCAGTTTTTAGTACTGTTTTGAATGGTTAGGCGATTCACTTGTAGGAAGCGTTTGTTTGCATTCTGTATACTCAATTCTTTAACAGCAAACCTCGTGTCTTGCGTTTGACAGAAATTCCAGTGAAATCACGTTTAAAACCGAACGTCAGTAAAAAGGCTTCGTAGAATCACTCTGTGAATGTCTTTGAAAACACTTCTTAAGAAGGAAAGCATACATCTTTCATCTGAGTGAAAACTGCATTCTATTCAGTTTTTAGTACTGTTTTGAATGGTTAGGCGATTCACTTGTAGGGAAGCGTTTGTTTGCATTCTGTATACTCAATTCTTTAACAGCAAATCTCCTGTCTTGCGTTTGACAGAAATTCCAGTGAAATCACGTTTAAAAGCCAACGTCAGTAAAAAGGCTTTGTAGAATCACTCTGTGAATGTCTTTGAAAACACTTCTTAAGAAGGAAAGCATACGTCTTTCATCTGAGTGAAAACTGCATTCTATTCAATTTTTAGTACTGTGTTGAATGGTTAGGCGATTCACTTGTAGGGAAGTGTTTGTTTGCATTCTGTATACTCAATTCTTTGACAGCAAACCTCCTGTCTTGCGTTTGACAGAAATTCCAGTGAAATCACGTTTAAAACCGAACATCAGTAAAAAGGCTTCATAGAATCACTCTGTGAATGTCTTTGAAAACACTTCTTAAGAAGGAAAGCATACGTCTTTCATCTGAGTGAAAACTGCATTCTATTCAGTTTTTAGTACTGTTTTGAATTGTTAGGCGATTCACTTGTAGGGAAGCGTTTGTTTGCATTCTGTATACTCAATTCTTTAACAGCAAACCTCGTGTCTTGCTTTTGACAGAAATTCCAGTGAAATCACGTTTAAAACCGAACTTCAGTAAAAAGGCTTCCTAGAATCACTCTGTGAATGTCTTTGAAAACACTTCTTAAGAAGGAAAGCATACGTCTTTCATCTGAGTGAAAACTGCATTCTATTCAGTTTTTAGTACTGTTTTGAATGGTTAGGCGATTCACTTGTAGGGAAGCGTTTGTTTACATTTTGTATTTTCAATTCTTTAACAGCAAACCTCGTGTCTTGCGTTTGACAGAAATTCCAGTGAAATCACGTTTAAAACCGAACGTCAGTAAAAAGGCTTCGTAGAATCACTCTGTGAATGTCTTTGAAAACACTTCTTAAGAAGGAAAGCATACGTCTTTCATCTGAGTGAAAACTGCATTCTATTCAGTTTTTAGTACTGTTTTGAATGGTTAGGCGATTCACTTGTAGGGAAGTGTTTGTTTGCATTCTGTAACCTCAATTCTTTAACAGCAAACCTCGTGTCTTGCGTTTGACAGAAATTCCAGTGAAATCACGTTTAAAAGCCAACGTCAGTAAAAAGGCTTTGTAGAATCACTCTGTGAATGTCTTTGAAAACACTTCTTAAGAAGGAAAGCATACGTCTTTCATCTGAGTGAAAACTGCATTTTATTCAATTTTTAGTACTGTGTTGAATGGTTAGGCGATTCACTTGTATGGAAGCGTTTGTTTGCATTCTGTATACTCAATTCTTTGACAGCAAACATCGTGTCTTGCATTTGACAGAAATTACAGTGAAATCACGTTTAAAACCGAACGTCAGTAAAAAGGCTTCATAGAATCACTCTGTGAATGTCTTTGAAAACACTTCTTAAGAAGGAAAGCATACGTCTTTCATCTGAGTGAAAACTGCATTCTATTCAGTTTTTAGTACTGTTTTGAATGGTTAGGCGATTCACTTGTAGGGAAGCGTTTGTTTGCATTCTGTATACTCAATTCTTTAACAGCAAACCTCGTGTCTTGCATTTGACAGAAATTCCAGTGAAATCACGTTTAAAACCGAACGTCAGTAATGATGCTTCATAGAATCACTCTGTGAATGTCTTTGAAAACACTTCTTAAGAAGGAAAGCATACGTCTTTCATCTGAGTGAAAACTGCATTCTATTCAGTTTTTAGTACTGTTTTGAATGGTTAGGCGATTCACTTGTAGGGAAGCGTTTGTTTGCATTCTGTATGCTCAATTCTTTAACAGCAAACCTCGTGTCTTGCTTTTGACAGAAATTCCAGTGAAATCACGTTTAAAACCGAACGTCAGTAAAAAGGCTTCCTAGAATCACTCTGTGAATGTCTTTGAAAACACTTCTTAAGAAGGAAAGCATACGTCTTTTATCTGAGTGAAAACTACATTCTATTCAGTTTTTAGTACTGTTTTGAATGGTTAGGCGATTCACTTGTCGGGAAGCGTTTGTTTACATTTTGTATTTTCTATTCTTTAACAGCAAACCTCGTGTCTTGCGTTTGACAGAAATTCCAGTGAAATCACGTTTAAAACCGAACTTCAGTAAAAAGGCTTCGTAGAATCACTCTCTGAATGTCTTTGAAAACACTTCTTAAGAAGGAAAGCATACGTCTTTCATCTGAGTGAAAACTGCATTCTATTCAGTTTTTAGTACTGTTTTGAATGGTTAGGAGATTCACTTGTAGGGAAGTGTTTGTTTGCATTCTGTATACTCAATTCTTTAACAGCAAACCTCGTGTCTTGCGTTTGACAGAAATTCCAGTGAAATCACGTTTAAAAGCCAACGTCAGTAAAAAGGCTTTGTAGAATCACTCTGTGAATGTCTTTGAAAACACTTCTTAAGAAGGAAAGCATACGTCTTTCATCTGAGTGAAAACTGCATTTTATTCAATTTTTAGTACTGTGTTGAATGGTTAGGCGATTCACTTGTATGGAAGCGTTTGTTTGCATTCTGTATACTCAATTCTTTGACAGCAAACATCGTGTCTTGCATTTGACAGAAATTACAGTCAAATCACGTTTAAAACCGAACGTCAGTAAAAAGGCTTCATAGAATCACTCTGTGAATGTCTTTGAAAACACTTCTTAAGAAGGAAAGCATACGTCTTTCATCTGAGTGAAAACTGCATTCTATTCAGTTTTTAGTACTGTTTTGAATTGTTAGGCGATTCACTTGTAGGGAAGCGTTTGTTTGCATTCTGTATACTCAATTCTTTAACAGCAAACCTCGTGTCTTGCGTTTGACAGAAATTCCAGTGAAATCACGTTTAAAAGCCAACGTCAGTAAAAAGGCTTTGTAGAATCACTCTGTGAATGTCTTTGAAAACACTTCTTAAGAAGGAAAGCATACGTCTTTCATCTGAGTGAAAACTGCATTCTATTCAGTTTTTAGTACTGTGTTGAATGGTTAGGCGATTCACTTGTAGGGAAGCGTTTGTTTGCATTCTTTATACTCAATTCTTTAACAGCAAAACTCGTGTCTTGCGTTTGACAGTAATTCCAGTGAAATCACATTTAAAACCGAACGTCAGTAAAAAGGCTTCGTAGAATCACTCTGTGAATGTCTTTGAAAACACTTCTTAATAAGGAAAGCATACGTCTTTCATCTGAGTGAAAACTGCATTCTATTCAGTTTTTAGTACTGTTTTGAATGGTTAGGCGATTCACTTGTAGGGAAGCATTTGTTTGCATTCTGTATACTCAATTCTTTAACAGCAAATCTCGTGTCTTGCGTTTGACAGAAATTCCAGTGAAATCACGTTTAAAACCGAACATCAGTAAAAAGGCTTCGTAGAATCACTCTGTGAATGTCTTTGAAAACACTTCTTAAGAAGGAAAGCATACGTCTTTCATCTGAGTGAAAACTTCATTCTATTCAGTTTTTAGTACTGTGTTGAATGGTTAGGCGATTCACTTGTAGGGAAGTGTTTGTTTGCATTCTGTATACTCAATTCTTAAACTGCAAATCTCGTGTCTTGCGTTTGACAGAAATTCCAGTGAAATCACGATTAAAAGCCAACGTCAGTTAAAGGCTTTGTAGAATCACTCTGTGAATGTCTTTGAAAACACTTCTTAAGAAGGAAAGCATACGTCTTTCATCTGAGTGAAAACTGCATTCTATTCAGTTTTTAGTACTGTTTTGAATGGTTAGGCGATTCACTTGTAGGGAAGCGTTTGTTTGCATTCTGTATACTCAATTCTTTAACAGCAAATCTCGTGTCTTGCGTTTGACAGAAATTCCAGTGAAATCACGTTTAAAAGCCAACATCAGTAAAAAGGCTTTGTAGAATCACTCTGTGAATGTCTTTGAAAACACTTCTTAAGAAGGAAAGCATACGTCTTTCATCTGAGTGAAAACTGCATTCTATTCAGTTTTTAGTACTGTGTTGAATGGTTAGGCGATTCACTTGTAGGGAATCGTTTGTTTCCATTCTGTATACTCAATTCTTTAACAGCAAATCTTCTGTCTTGCGTTTGACAGAAATTCCAGTGAAATCACGTTTAAAACCGAACGTCAGTAAAAAGGCTTCGTAGAATCACTCTGTTAATGTCTTTAAAAACACTTCTTAAGAAGGAAAGCATACGTCTTTCATCTGAGTGAAAACTGCATTCTATTCAGTTTTTAGTACTGTTTTGAATGGTTAGGCGATTCACTTGTAGGGAATCGTTTGTTTGCATTCTGTATACTCAATTCTTTAACAGCAAATCTCCTGTCTTGCGTTTGACAGAAATTCCAGTGAAATCACGTTTAAAACCGAACGTCAGTAAAAAGGCTTCGTAGAATCACTCTGTGAATGTCTTTGAAAACACTTCTTAAGAAGGAAAGCATACGTCTTTCATCTGAGTGAAAACTGCATTCTATTCAGTTTTTAGTACTGTTTTGAAAGGTTAGGCTATTCACTTGTAGGGAAGCGTTTGTTTGCATTCTGTATACTCAATTCTTTAACAGCAGATCTCCTGTCTTGCGTTTGACAGAAATTCCAGTGAAATCACGTTTAAAACCCAACGTCAGTAAAAAGGCTTTGTAGAATCACTCTGTGAATGTCTTTGAAAACACTTCTTAAGAAGGAAAGCATACGTCTTTCATCTGAGTGAAAACTGCATTTTATACAATTTTTAGTACTGTGTTGAATGGTTAGGCGATTCACTTGTATGGAAGCGTTTGTTTGCATTCTGTATACTCAATTCTTTGACAGCAAACATCGTGTCTTGCATTTGACAGAAATTACAGTGAAATCACGTTTAAAACCGAACGTCAGTAAAAAGGCTTCATAGAATCACTCTGTGAATGTCTTTGAAAACACTTCTTAAGAAGGAAAGCATAGGTCTTTCATCTGAGTGAAAACTGCATTCTATTCAGTTTTTAGTACTGTTTTGAATTGTTAGGCGATTCACTTGTAGGGAAGCGTTTGTTTGCATTCTGTATACTCAATTCTTTAACAGCAAACCTCGTGTCTTGCGTTTGACAGAAATTCCAGTGAAATCACGTTTAAAAGCCAACGTCAGTAAAAAGGCTTTGTAGAATCACTCTGTGAATGTCTTTGAAAACACTTCTTAAGAAGGAAAGCATACGTCTTTCATCTGAGTGAAAACTGCATTCTATTCAGTTTTTAGTACTGTGTTGAATGGTTAGGCGATTCACTTGTAGGGAAGCGTTTGTTTGCATTCTTTATACTCAATTCTTTAACAGCAAAACTCGTGTCTTGCGTTTGACAGTAATTCCAGTGAAATCACATTTAAAACCGAACGTCAGTAAAAAGGCTTCGTAGAATCACTCTGTGAATGTCTTTGAAAACACTTCTTAATAAGGAAAGCATACGTCTTTCATCTGAGTGAAAACTGCATTCTATTCAGTTTTTAGTACTGTTTTGAATGGTTAGGCGATTCACTTGTAGGGAATCGTTTGTTTGCATTCTGTATACTCAATTCTTTAACAGCAAATCTCGTGTCTTGCGTTTGACAGAAATTCCAGTGAAATCACATTTAAAACCGAATGTCAGTAAAAAGGCTTCGTAGAATCACTCTGTGAATGTCTTTGAAAACACTTCTTAAGAAGGAAAGCATACGTCTTTCATCTGAGTGAAAACTGCATTCTATTCAGTTTTTAGTACTGTTTTGAATGGTTAGGCGATTCACTTGTAGGGAAGCATTTGTTTGCATTCTGTATACTCAATTCTTTAACAGCAAATCTCGTGTCTTGCGTTTGACAGAAATTCCAGTGAAATCACGTTTAAAACCGAACATCAGTAAAAAGGCTTCGTAGAATCACTCTGTGAATGTCTTTGAAAACACTTCTTAAGAAGGAAAGCATACGTCTTTCATCTGAGTGAAAACTTCATTCTATTCAGTTTTTAGTACTGTGTTGAATGGTTAGGCGATTCACTTGTAGGGAAGTGTTTGTTTGCATTCTGTATACTCAATTCTTAAACAGCAAATCTCGTGTCTTGCGTTTGACAGAAATTCCAGTGAAATCACGATTAAAAGCCAACGTCAGTTAAAGGCTTTGTAGAATCACTCTGTGAATGTCTTTGAAAACACTTCTTAAGAAGGAAAGCATACGTCTTTCATCTGAGTGAAAACTGCATTCTATTCAGTTTTTAGTACTGTTTTGAATGGTTAGGCGATTCACTTGTAGGGAAGCGTTTGTTTGCATTCTGTATACTCAATTCTTTAACAGCAAATCTCGTGTCTTGCGTTTGACAGAAATTCCAGTGAAATCACGTTTAAAAGCCAACATCAGTAAAAAGGCTTTGTAGAATCACTCTGTGAATGTCTTTGAAAACACTTCTTAAGAAGGAAAGCATACGTCTTTCATCTGAGTGAAAACTGCATTCTATTCAGTTTTTAGTACTGTGTTGAATGGTTAGGCGATTCACTTGTAGGGAATCGTTTGTTTCCATTCTGTATACTCAATTCTTTAACAGCAAATCTTCTGTCTTGCGTTTGACAGAAATTCCAGTGAAATCACGTTTAAAACCGAACGTCAGTAAAAAGGCTTCGTAGAATCACTCTGTGAATGTCTTTAAAAACACTTCTTAAGAAGGAAAGCATACGTCTTTCATCTGAGTGAAAACTGCATTCTATTCAGTTTTTAGTACTGTTTTGAATGGTTAGGCGATTCACTTGTAGGGAATCGTTTGTTTGCATTCTGTATACTCAATTCTTTAACAGCAAATCTCCTGTCTTGCGTTTGACAGAAATTCCAGTGAAATCACGTTTAAAACCGAACCTCAGTAAAAAGGCTTCGTAGAATCACTCTGTGAATGTCTTTGAAAACACTTCTTAAGAAGGAAAGCATACGTCTTTCATCTGAGTGAAAACTGCATTCTATTCAGTTTTTAGTACTGTTTTGAAAGGTTAGGCTATTCACTTGTAGGGAAGCGTTTGTTTGCATTCTGTATACTCAATTCTTTAACAGCAAATCTCCTGTCTTGCGTTTGACAGAAATTCCAGTGAAATCACGTTTAAAACCCAACGTCAGTAAAAAGGCTTCGTAGAATCACTGTGTGTATGTCTTTGAAAACACTTCTTAAGAAGGAACGCATACGTCTTTCATCTGAGTGAAAACTGCATTCTATTCAGTTTTTAGTACTGTGTTGCATGGTTAGGCGATTCACTTGTAGGGAAGCGTTTGTTTGCATTCTTTATACTCAATTCTTTAACAGCAAAACTCGTGTCTTGCGTTTGACAGTAATTCCAGTGAAATCACATTTAAAACCGAACCTCAGTAAAAAGGCTTCGTAGAATCACTCTGTGAATGTCTTTGAAAACACTTCTTAAGAAGGAAAGCATACGTCTTTCATCTGAGTGAAAACTGCATTCTATTCAGTTTTTAGTACTGTTTTGAATGGTTAGGCGATTCACTTGTAGGGAATCGTTTGTTTGCATTCTGTATACTCAATTCTTTAACAGCAAATCTCGTGTCTTGCGTTTGACAGAAATTCCAGTGAAATCACATTTAAAACCAAACGTCAGTAAAAAGGCTTCGTAGAATCACTCTGTGAATGTCTTTGAAAACACTTCTTAAGAAGGAAAGCATACGTCTTTCATCTGAGTGAAAACTGCATTCTATTCAGTTTTTAGTACTGTTTTGAATGGTTAGGCGATTCACTTGTAGGGAAGTGTTTGTTTGCATTCTGTATACTCAATTCTTTAACAGCAAATCTCCTGTCTTGCGTTTGACAGAAATTCCAGTGAAATCACCATTAAAAGCCAACGTCAGTTAAAGGCTTTGTAGAATCACTCTGTGAATGTCTTTGAAAACACTTCTTAAGAAGGAAAGCATACGTCTTTCATCTGAGTGAAAACTGCATTCTATTCAGTTTTTAGTACTGTTTTGAATGGTTAGGCGATTCACTTGTAGGGAAGCGTTTGTTTGCATTCTGTATACTCAATTCTTTAACAGCAAATCTCGTGTCTTGCGTTTGACAGAAATTCCAGTGAAATCACGTTTAAAAGCCAACATCAGTAAAAAGGCTTTGTAGAATCACTCTGTGAATGTCTTTGAAAACACTTCTTAAGAAGGAAAGCATACGTCTTTCATCTGAGTGAAAACTGCATTCTATTCAGTTTTTAGTACTGTGTTGAATGGTTAGGCGATTCACTTGTAGGGAAGCGTTTGTTTGCATTCTGTATGCTCAATTCTTTAACAGCAAACCTCGTGTCTTGCTTTTGACAGAAATTCCAGTGAAATCACCTTTAAAACCGAACGTCAGTAAAAAGGCTTCCTAGAATCACTCTGTGAATGTCTTTGAAAACACTTCTTAAGAAGGAAAGCATACGTCTTTTATCTGAGTGAAAACTACATTCTATTCAGTTTTTAGTACTGTTTTGAATGGTTAGGCGATTCACTTGTCGGGAAGCGTTTGTTTACATTTTGTATTTTCTATTCTTTAACAGCAAACCTCGTGTCTTGCGTTTGACAGAAATTCCAGTGAAATCACGTTTAAAACCGAACTTCAGTAAAAAGGCTTCGTAGAATCACTCTCTGAATGTCTTTGAAAACACTTCTTAAGAAGGAAAGCATACGTCTTTCATCTGAGTGAAAACTGCATTCTATTCAGTTTTTAGTACTGTTTTGAATGGTTAGGAGATTCACTTGTAGGGAAGTGTTTGTTTGCATTCTGTATACTCAATTCTTTAACAGCAAACCTCGTGTCTTGCGTTTGACAGAAATTCCAGTGAAATCACGTTTAAAAGCCAACGTCAGTAAAAAGGCTTTGTAGAATCACTCTGTGAATGTCTTTGAAAACACTTCTTAAGAAGGAAAGCATACGTCTTTCATCTGAGTGAAAACTGCATTTTATTCAATTTTTAGTACTGTGTTGAATGGTTAGGCGATTCACTTGTATGGAAGCGTTTGTTTGCATTCTGTATACTCAATTCTTTGACAGCAAACATCGTGTCTTGCATTTGACAGAAATTACAGTGAAATCACGTTTAAAACCGAACGTCAGTAAAAAGGCTTCATAGAATCACTCTGTGAATGTCTTTGAAAACACTTCTTAAGAAGGAAAGCATACGTCTTTCATCTGAGTGAAAACTGCATTCTATTCAGTTTTTAGTACTGTTTTGAATTGTTAGGCGATTCACTTGTAGGGAAGCGTTTGTTTGCATTCTGTATACTCAATTCTTTAACAGCAAACCTCGTGTCTTGCGTTTGACAGAAATTCCAGTGAAATCACGTTTAAAAGCCAACGTCAGTAAAAAGGCTTTGTAGAATCACTCTGTGAATGTCTTTGAAAACACTTCTTAAGAAGGAAAGCATACGTCTTTCATCTGAGTGAAAACTGCATTCTATTCAGTTTTTAGTACTGTGTTGAATGGTTAGGCGATTCACTTGTAGGGAAGCGTTTGTTTGCATTCTTTATACTCAATTCTTTAACAGCAAAACTCGTGTCTTGCGTTTGACAGTAATTCCAGTGAAATCACATTTAAAACCGAACGTCAGTAAAAAGGCTTCGTAGAATCACTCTGTGAATGTCTTTGAAAACACTTCTTAAGAAGGAAAGCATACGTCTTTCATCTGAGTGAAAACTGCATTCTATTCAGTTTTTAGTACTGTTTTGAATGGTTAGGCGATTCACTTGTAGGGAAGCATTTGTTTGCATTCTGTATACTCAATTCTTTAACAGCAAATCTCGTGTCTTGCGTTTGACAGAAATTCCAGTGAAATCACGTTTAAAACCGAACATCAGTAAAAAGGCTTCGTAGAATCACTCTGTGAATGTCTTTGAAAACACTTCTTAAGAAGGAAAGCATACGTCTTTCATCTGAGTGAAAACTTCATTCTATTCAGTTTTTAGTACTGTGTTGAATGGTTAGGCGATTCACTTGTAGGGAAGTGTTTGTTTGCATTCTGTATACTCAATTCTTAAACAGCAAATCTCGTGTCTTGCGTTTGACAGAAATTCCAGTGAAATCACGATTAAAAGCCAACGTCAGTTAAAGGCTTTGTAGAGTCACTCTGTGAATGTCTTTGAAAACACTTCTTAAGAAGGAAAGCATACGTCTTTCATCTGAGTGAAAACTGCATTCTATTCAGTTTTTAGTACTGTTTTGAATGGTTAGGCGATTCACTTGTAGGGAAGCGTTTGTTTGCATTCTGTATATTCAATTCTTTAACAGCAAATCTCGTGTCTTGCGTTTGACAGAAATTCCAGTGAAATCACGTTTAAAAGCCAACATCAGTAAAAAGGCTTTGTAGAATCACTCTGTGAATGTCTTTGAAAACACTTCTTAAGAAGGAAAGCATACGTCTTTCATCTGAGTGAAAACTGCATTCTATTCAGTTTTTAGTACTGTGTTGAATGGTTAGGCGATTCACTTGTAGAGAATCGTTTGTTTCCATTCTGTATACTCAATTCTTTAACAGCAAATCTCCTGTCTTGCGTTTGACAGAAATTCCAGTGAAATCACGTTTAAAACCGAACGTCAGTAAAAAGGCTTCGTAGAATCACTCTGTGAATGTCTTTAAAAACACTTCTTAAGAAGGAAAGCATACGTCTTTCATCTGAGTGAAAACTGCATTCTATTCAGTTTTTAGTACTGTTTTGAATGGTTAGGCGATTCACTTGTAGGGAATCGTTTGTTTGCATTCTGTATACTCAATTCTTTAACAGCAAATCTCCTGTCTTGCGTTTGACAGAAATTCCAGTGAAATCACGTTTAAAACCGAACGTCAGTAAAAAGGCTTCGTAGAATCACTCTGTGAATGTCTTTGAAAACACTTCTTAAGAAGGAAAGCATACGTCTTTCATCTGAGTGAAAACTGCATTCTATTCAGTTTTTAGTACTGTTTTGAATGGTTAGGCTATTCACTTGTAGGGAAGCGTTTGTTTGCATTCTGTATACTCAATTCTTTAACAGCAAATCTCCTGTCTTGCGTTTGACAGAAATTCCAGTGAAATCACGTTTAAAACCCAACGTCAGTAAAAAGGCTTCGTAGAATCACTGTGTGAATGTCTTTGAAAACACTTCTTAAGAAGGAACGCATACGTCTTTCATCTGAGTGAAAACTGCATTCTATTCAGTTTTTAGTACTGTGTTGAATGGTTAGGCGATTCACTTGTAGGGAAGCGTTTGTTTGCATTCTTTATACTCAATTCTTTAACAGCAAAACTCGTGTCTTGCGTTTGACAGTAATTCCAGTGAAATCACATTTAAAACCGAACCTCAGTAAAAAGGCTTCGTAGAATCACTCTGTGAATGTCTTTGAAAACACTTCTTAAGAAGGAAAGCATACGTCTTTCATCTGAGTGAAAACTGCATTCTATTCAGTTTTTAGTACTGTTTTGAATGGTTAGGCGATTCACTTGTAGGGAAGTGTTTGTTTGCATTCTGTATACTCAATTCTTTAACAGCAAATCTCGTGTCTTGCGTTTGACAGAAATTCCAGTGAAATCACGATTAAAAGCCAACGTCAGTTAAAGGCTTTGTAGAATCACTCTGTGAATGTCTTTGAAAACACTTCTTAAGAAGGAAAGCATACGTCTTTCATCTGAGTGAAAACTGCATTCTATTCAGTTTTTAGTACTGTTTTGAATGGTTAGGCGATTCACTTGTAGGGAAGCGTTTGTTTGCATTCTGTATACTCAATTCTTTAACAGCAAATCTCGTGTCTTGCGTTTGACAGAAATTCCAGTGAAATCACGTTTAAAAGCCAACATCAGTAAAAAGGCTTTGTAGAATCACTCTGTGAATGTCTTTGAAAACACTTCTTAAGAAGGAAAGCATACGTCTTTCATCTGAGTGAAAACTGCATTCTATTCAGTTTTTAGTACTGTGTTGAATGGTTAGGCGATTCACTTGTAGGGAAGCGTTTGTTTGCATTCTGTATACTCAATTCTTTAACAGCAAAACTCGTGTCTTGCGTTTGACAGAAATTCCAGTGAAATCACATTTAAAACCGAACGTCAGTAAAAAGGATTCGTAGAATCACTCTGTGAATGTCTTTAAAAACACTTCTTAAGAAGGAAAGCATACGTCTTTCATCTGAGTGAAAACTGCATTCTATTCAGTTTTTAGTACTGTTTTGAATGGTTAGGCGATTCACTTGTAGGGAATCGTTTGTTTGCATTCTGTATACTCAATTCTTTAACAGCAAATCTCCTGTCTTGCGTTTGACAGAAATTCCAGTGAAATCACGTTTAAAACCGAATGTCAGTAAAAAGGCTTCGTAGAATCACTCTGTGAATGTCTTTGAAAACACTTCTTAAGAAGGAAAGCATACGTCTTTCATCTGAGTGAAAACTGCATTCTATTCAGTTTTTAGTACTGTTTTGAATGGTTAGGCTATTCACTTGTAGGGAAGCGTTTGTTTGCATTCTGTATACTCAATTCTTTAACAGCAAATCTCCTGTCTTGCGTTTGACAGAAATTCCAGTGAAATCACGTTTAAAACCCAACGTCAGTAAAAAGGCTTCGTAGAATCACTGTGTGAATGTCTTTGAAAACACTTCTTAAGAAGGAACGCATACGTCTTTCATCTGAGTGAAAACTGCATTCTATTCAGTTTTTAGTACTGTGTTGAATGGTTAGGCGATTCACTTGTAGGGAAGCGTTTGTTTGCATTCTTTATACTCAATTCTTTAACAGCAAAACTCGTGTCTTGCGTTTGACAGTAATTCCAGTGAAATCACATTTAAAACCGAACGTCAGTAAAAAGGCTTCGTAGAATCACTCTGTGAATGTCTTTGAAAACACTTCTTAAGAAGGAAAGCATACGTCTTTCATCTGAGTGAAAACTGCATTCTATTCAGTTTTTAGTACTGTTTTGAATGGTTAGGCGATTCACTTGTAGGGAATCGTTTGTTTGCATTCTGTATACTCAATTCTTTAACAGCAAATCTCGTGTCTTGCGTTTGACAGAAATTCCAGTGAAATCACATTTAAAACCGAATGTCAGTAAAAAGGCTTCGTAGAATCACTCTGTGAATGTCTTTGAAAACACTTCTTAAGAAGGAAAGCATACGTCTTTCATCTGAGTTAAAACTGCATTCTATTCAGTTTTTAGTACTGTTTTGAATGGTTAGGCGATTCACTTGTAGGGAAGCGTTTGTTTGCATTCTGTATACTCAATTCTTTAACAGCAAATCTCGTGTCTTGCGTTTGACAGAAATTCCAGTGAAATCAAGTTTAAAACCGAACATCAGTAAAAAGGCTTCGTAGAATCACTCTGTGAAGGTCTTTGAAAACACTTCTTAAGAAGGAAAGCATACGTCTTTCATCTGAGTGAAAACTTCATTCTATTCAGTTTTTAGTACTGTGTTGAATGGTTAGGCGATTCACTTGTAGGGAAGTGTTTGTTTGCATTCTGTATACTCAATTCTTTAACAGCAAATCTCGTGTCTTGCGTTTGACAGAAATTCCAGTGAAATCACGATTAAAAGCCAACGTCAGTTAAAGGCTTTGTAGAATCACTCTGTGAATGTCTTTGAAAACACTTCTTAAGAAGGAAAGCATACGTCTTTCATCTGAGTGAAAACTGCATTCTATTCAGTTTTTAGTACTGTGTTGAATGGTTAGGCGATTCACTTGTAGGGAAGCGTTTGTTTGCATTCTGTATACTCAATTCTTTAACAGCAAATCTCGTGTCTTGCGTTTGACAGAAATTCCAGTGAAATCACGTTTAAAACCGAACGTCAGTAAAAAGGCTTCGTAGAATCACTCTGTGAATGTCTTTGAAAACACTTCTTAAGAAGGAAAGCATACGTCTTTCATCTGAGTGAAAACTGCATTCTATTCAGTTTTTAGTACTGTTTTGAATGGTTAGGCGATTCACTTGTAGGGAAGCGTTTGTTTGCATTCTGTATACTCAATTCTTTAACAGCAAATCTCCTGTCTTGCGTTTGACAGAAATTCCAGTGAAATCACGTTTAAAACCCAACGTCAGTAAAAAGGCTTCGTAGAATCACTCTGTGAATGTCTTTGAAAACACTTCTTAAGAAGGAAAGCATACGTCTTTCATCTGAGTGAAAACTTCATTCTATTCAGTTTTTAGTACTGTGTTGAATGGTTAGGCGATTCACTTGTAGGGAAGCGTTTGTTTGCATTCTGTATACTCAATTCTTTAACAGCAAACCTCGTGTCTTGCGTTTGACAGAAATTCCAGTGAAATCACGTTTAAAACCGAACGTCAGTAAAAAGGCTTCGTAGAATCACTCTGTGAATGTCTTTGAAAACACTTCTTAAGAAGGAAAGCATACGTCTTTCATCTGAGTGAAAACTTCATTCTATTCAGTTTTTAGTACTGTGTTGAATGGTTAGGCGATTCACTTGTAGGGAAGCGATTGTTTGCATTCTGTATACTCAATTCTTTAACAGCAAATCTCGTGTCTTGCGTTTGACAGAAATTCCAGTGAAATCACGTTTAAAACCGAACATCAGTAAAAAGGCTTCGTAGAATCACTCTGTGAATGTCTTTGAAAACACTTCTTAAGAAGGAAAGCATACGTCTTTCATCTGAGTGAAAACTGCATTCTATTCAGTTTTTAGTACTGTGTTGAATGGTTAGGCGATTCACTTGTAGGGAAGTGTTTGTTTGCATTCTGTATACTCAATTCTTTAACAGCAAATCTCGTGTCTTGCGTTTGACAGAAATTCCAGTGAAATCACGATTAAAAGCCAACGTCAGTTAAAGGCTTTGTAGAATCACTCTCTGAATGTCTTTGAAAACACTTCTTAAGAAGGAAAGCATACGTCTTTCATCTGAGTGAAAACTGCATTCTATTCAGTTTTTAGTACTGTTTTGAATGGTTAGGCGATTCACTTGTAGGGAAGCGTTTGTTTGCATTCTGTATACTCAATTCTTTAACAGCAAATCTCATGTCTTGCGTTTGACAGAAATTCCAGTGAAATCACGTTTAAAAGCCAACATCAGTAAAAAGGCTTTGTAGAATCACTCTGTGAATGTCTTTGAAAACACTTCTTAAGAAGGAAAGCATACGTCTTTCATCTGAGTGAAAACTGCATTCTATTCAGTTTTTAGTACTGTGTTGAATGGTTAGGCGATTCACTTGTAGGGAAGCGTTTGTTTGCATTCTGTATACTCAATTCTTTAACAGCAAATCTCGTGTCTTGCGTTTGACAGAAATTCCAGTGAAATCACGTTTAAAACCGAACGTCAGTAAAAAGGCTTCGTAGAATCACTCTGTGAATGTCTTTGAAAACACTTCTTAAGAAGGAAAGCATACGTCTTTCATCTGAGTGAAAACTGCATTCTATTCAGTTTTTAGTACTGTTTTGAATGGTTAGGCTATTCACTTGTAGGGAAGCGTTTGTTTGCATTCTGTATACTCAATTCTTTAACAGCAAATCTCCTGTCTTGCGTTTGACAGAAATTCCAGTGAAATCACGTTTAAAACCCAACGTCAGTAAAAAGGCTTCGTAGAATCACTGTGTGAATGTCTTTGAAAACACTTCTTAAGAAGGAAAGCATACGTCTTTCATCTGAGTGAAAACTTCATTCTATTCAGTTTTTAGTACTGTGTTGAATGGTTAGGCGATTCACTTGTAGGGAAGCGTTTGTTTGCATTCTGTATACTCAATTCTTTAACAGCAAACCTCGTGTCTTGCGTTTGACAGAAATTCCAGTGAAATCACGTTTAAAACCGAACGTCAGTAAAAAGGCTTCGTAGAATCACTCTGTGAATGTCTTTGAAAACACTTCTTAAGAAGGAAAGCATACGTCTTTCATCTGAGTGAAAACTGCATTCTATTCAGTTTTTAGTACTGTGTTGAATGGTTAGGCGATTCACATGTAGGGAAGCGTTTGTTTGCATTCTGTATACTCAATTCTTTAACAGCAAACCTCGTATCTTGCGTTTGACAGAAATTCCAGTGAAATCACGTTTAAAACCGAACGTCAGTAAAAAGGCTTCATAGAATCACTCTGTGAATGTCTTTGAAAACACTTCTTAAGAAGGAAAGCATACGTCTTTCATCTGAGTGAAAACTTCATTCTATTCAGTTTTTAGTACTGTGTTGAATGGTTAGGCGATTCACTTGTAGGGAAGGGTTTGTTTGCATTCTGTATACTCAATTCTTTAACAGCAAACCTCGTGTCTTGCGTTTGACAGAAATTCCAGTGAAATCACGTTTAAAACCGAACGTCAGTAAAAAGGCTTCATAGAATCACTCTGTGAATGTCTTTGAAAACACTTCTTAAGAAGGAAAGCATACATCTTTCATCTGAGTGAAAACTGCATTCTATTCAGTTTTTAGTACTGTTTTGAATGGTTAGGCGATTCCCTTGTAGGGAAGTGTTTGTTTGCATTCTGTATACTCAATTCTTTAACAGCAAACCTCGTGTCTTGCGTTTGACAGAAATTCCAGTGAAATCACGTTGAAAACCGAACGTCAGTAAAAAGGCTTCGTAGAATCACTCTGTGAATGTCTTTGAAAACACTTCTTAAGAAGGAAAGCATACGTCTTTCATCTGAGTGAAAACTGCATTCTATTCAGTTTTTAGTACTGTGTTGAATGGTTAGGCGATTCACTTGTAGGTAAGCGTTTGTTTGCATTCTGTATACTCAATTCTTTAACAGCAAACCTCGTGTCTTGCGTTTGACAGAAATTCCAGTGAAATCACGTTGAAAACCGAACGTCAGTAAAAAGGCTTCGTAGAATCACTCTGTGAATGTCTTTGAAAACACTTCTTAAGAAGGAAAGCATACGTCTTTCATCTAAGTGAAAACTGCATTCTATTCAGTTTTTAGTACTGTGTTGAATGGTTAGGCGATTCACTTGTAGGGAAGCGTTTGTTTGCATTCTGTATACTCAATTCTTTAACAGCAAACCTCGTGTCTTGCATTTGACAGAAATTCCAGTGAAATCACGTTTAAAACCGAAGGTCAGTAAAAAGGCTTCGTAGAATCACTCTGTGAATGTCTTTGAAAACACTTCTTAAGAAGGAAAGCATACGTCTTTCATCTGAGTGAAAACTTCATTCTATTCAGTTTTTAGTACTGTGTTGAATGGTTAGGCAATTCACTTGCAGGGAAGCGTTTGTTTGCATTCTGTATACTCAATTCTTTAACAGCAAACCTCGTGTCTTGCGTTTGACAGAAATTCCAGTGAAATCACGTTTAAAACCGAACGTCAGTAAAAAGGCTTCGTAGAATCACTCTGTGAATGTCTTTGAAAACACTTCTTAAGAAGGAAAGCATACGTCTTTCATCTGAGTGAAAACTGCATTCTATTCAGTTTTTAGTACTGTTTTGAATGGTTAGGCGATTCACTTGTAGGGAAGCGTTTGTTTGCATTCTGTATACTCAATTCTTTAACAGCAAACCTCGTGTCTTGCGTTTGACAGAAATTCCAGTGAAATCACGTTTAAAACAGAACGTCAGTAAAAAGGCTTCGTAGAATCACTCTGTGAATGTCTTTGAAAACACTTCTTAAGAAGGAAAGCATACATCTTTCATCTGAGTGAAAACTTCATTCTATTCAGTCTTTAGTACTGTTTTGAATTGTTAGGCGATTCACTTGTAGGGAAGCGTTTGTTTGCATTCTCTATACTCAATTCTTTAACAGCAAAACTCGTGTCTTGCGTTTGACAGAAATTCCAGTGAAATCACGTTTAAAACCGAACGTCACTAAAAAGGCTTCATAGAATCACTCTGTGAATGTCTTTGAAAACACTTCTTAAGAAGCAAAGCATACGTCTTTCATCTGAATGAAAACTGCATTCTATTCAGTTTTTAGTACTGTTTTGAATGGTTAGGCGATTCACTTGTAGGGAAGCATTTGTTTGCATTCTGTATACTCAATTCTTTAACAGCAAATCTCCTGTCTTGCGTTTGACAGAAATTCCAGTGAAATCACGTTTAAAAGCCAACGTCAGTAAAAAGGCTTTGTAGAATCACTCTGTGAATGTCTTTGAAAACACTTCTTAAGAAACAAAGCATACGTCTTTCATCTGAGTGAAAACTGCATTCTATTCATTTTTTAGTACTGTGTTGAATGGTTAGGCGATTCACTTGTAGGGAAGCGTTTGTTTGCATTCTGTATACTCAATTCTTTAACAGCAAACCTCGTGTCTTGGGTTTGACAGAAATTCCAGTGAAATCACGTTTAAAACCGAACGTCAGTAAAAAGGCTTCGTAGAATCACTCTGTGAATGTCTTTGAAAACACTTCTTAGGAAGGAAAGCATACGTCTTTCATCTGAGTGAAAACTGCATTCTATTCAGTTTTTAGTACTGTGTTGAATGGTTAGGCGATTCACTTGTAGGGAAGCGTTTGTTTGCATTCTGTATACTCAATTCTTTAACAGCAAACCTCGTGTCTTGGGTTTGACAGAAATTCCAGTGAAATCACGTTTAAAACTGAATGTCAGTAAAAAGGCTTCGTAGAATCACTCTGTGCATGTCTTTGAAAACACTTCTTAGGAAGGAAAGCATACGTCTTTCATCTGAGTGAAAACTGCATTCTATTCAGTTTTTAGTACTGTGTTGAATGGTTAGGCGATTCACTTGTAGGGAAGCGTTTGTTTGCATTCTGTATACTCAATTCTTTAACAGCAAATCTCGTGTCTTGCCTTTGACAGAAATTCCAGTGAAATCACGTTTAAAAGCCAACGTCAGTAAAAAGGCTTTGTAGAATCACTCTGTGAATGTCTTTGAAAACACTTCTTAAGAAGGAAAGCATATGTCTTTCATCTGAGTGAAAACTGCATTCTATTCAATTTTTAGTACTGTTTTGAATGGTTAGGCGATTCACTTGTAGGGAAGCGTTTGTTTGCATTCTGTATACTCAATTCTTTAACAGCAAACCTCGTGTCTTGCGTTTGACAGAAATTCCAGTGAAATCACGTTTAAAACTGAACGTCAGTAAAAAGGCTTCGTAGAATCACTCTGTGAATGTCTTTGAAAACACTTCTTAAGAAGGAAAGCATACGTCTTTCATCTGAGTGAAAACTGCATTCTATTCAGTTTGTAGTACTGTTTTGAATTGTTAGGCGATTCACTTGTAGGGAAGCGTTTGTTTGCATTCTCTATACTCAATTCTTTAACAGCAAAACTCGTGTCTTGCGTTTGACAGAAATTCCAGTGAAATCACGTTTAAAACCGAACGTCACTAAAAAGGCTTCATAGAATCACTCTGTGAATGTCTTTGAAAACACTTCTTAAGAAGCAAAGCATACGTCTTTCATCTGAATGAAAACTGCATTCTATTCAGTTTTTAGTACTGTTTTGAATGGTTAGGCGATTCACTTCTAGGGAAGCGTTTGTTTGCATTCTGTATACTCAATTCTTTAACAGCAAATCTCCTGTCTTGCTTTTGACAGAAATTCCAGTGAAATCACGTTTAAAAGCCAACGTCAGTAAAAAGGCTTTGTAGAATCACTCTGTGAATGTCTTTGAAAACACTTCTTAAGAAGCAAAGCATACGTCTTTCATCTGAGTGAAAACTGCATTTTATTCAGTTTTTAGTACTGTTTTGAATGGTTAGGCGATTCACTTGTAGGGAAGCGTTTGTTTGCATTCTGTATACTCAATTCTTTAACAGCAAACCTCCTGTCTTGCGTTTGACAGAAATTCCAGTGAAATCACGTTAAAAAGCCAACGTCAGTAAAAAGGCTTTGTAGAATCACTCTGTGAATGTCTTTGAAAACACTTCTTAAGAAGGAAAGCATACGTCTTTCATCTGAGTGAAAACTGCATTCTATTCAGTTTTTAGTACTGTGTTGAATGGTTAGGCGATTCACTTGTAGGGAAGCTTTTGTTTCCATTCTGTATACTCAATTCTTTAACAGCAAATCTCGTGTCTTGCGTTTGACAGAAATTCCAGTGAAATCACGTTTAAAACCGAACGTCAGTAAAAAGGCTTCCTAGAATCACTCTGTGAATGTCTTTGAAAACACTTCTTAAGAAGGAAAGCATACGTCTTTCATCTGAGTGAAAACTGCATTCTATTCAGTGTTTAGTACTGTTTTGAATGGTTAGGCGATTCACTTGTAGGGAAGCGTTTGTTTGCATTCTGTATACTGAATTCTTTAACAGCAAATCTCCTGTCTTGCGTTTGACAGAAATTCCAGTGAAATCACGTTTAAAACCGAACGTCACTAAAAAGGCTTCATAGAATAACTCTGTGAATGTCTTTGAAAACACTTCTTAAGAAGCAAAGCATACGTCTTTCATCTGAATGAAAACTGCATTCTATTCAGTTTTTAGTACTGTTTTGAATGGTTAGGCGATTCACTTGTAGGGAAGCGTTTGTTTGCATTCTGTATACTCAATTCTTTAACAGCAAATCTCCTGTCTTGCGTTTGACAGAAATTCCAGTGATATCACATTTAAAAGCCAACGTCAGTAAAAAGGCTTTGTAGAATCACTCTGTGAATGTCTTTGAAAACACTTCTTAAGAAGCAAAGCATATGTCTTTCATCTGAGTGAAAACTGCATTCTATTCAGTTTTTAGTACTGTTTTGAATGGTTAGGCGATTCACATCTAGGGAAGCGTTTGTTTGCATTCTGTATACTCAATTCTTTAACAGCAAACCTCGTGTCTTGCGTTTGACAGAAATTCCAGTGAAATCACGTTAAAAAGCCAATGTCAGTAAAAAGGCTTTGTAGAATCACTCTGTGAATGTCTTTGAAAACACTTCTTAAGAAGGAAAGCATACGACTTTCATCTGAGTGAAAACTGCATTCTATTCAGTTTTTAGTACTGTGTTGAATGGTTAGGAGATTCACTTGTAGGGAAGCTTTTGTTTCCATTCTGTATACTCAATTCTTTAACAGCAAATCTCGTGTCTTGCGTTTGACAGAAATTCCAGTGAAATCACGTTTAAAACCGAACGTCAGTAAAAAGGCTTCATAGAATGACTCTGTGAATGTCTTTGAAAACACTTCTTAAGAAGGAAAGCATACGTCTTTCATCTGAGTGAAAACTGCATTCTATTCAGTTTTTAGTACTGTTTTGAATGGTTAGGCGATTCACTTGTAGGGAAGCGTTTGTTTGCATTCTGTATACTCAATTCTTTAACAGCAAATCCCGTGTCTTGCGTTTGACAGAAATTCCAGTGAAATCACGTTTAAAGCCAACGTCAGTAAAAAGGCTTTGTAGAATCACTATGTGAATGTCTTTGAAAACACTTCTTAAGAAGGAAAGCATACGTCTTTCATCTGAATGAAAACTGCATTCTATTCATTTTTTAGTACTGTGTTGAATGGTTAGGCGATTCACTTGTAGGGAATCGTTTGTTTGCATTCTGTATACTCAATTCTTTAACAGCAAACCTCGTGTCTTGGGTTTGACAGAAATTCCAGTGAAATCACGTTTAAAACCGAACGTCAGTAAAAAGGCTTCGTAGAATCACTCTGTGAATGTCTTTGAAAACACTTCTTAGGAAGGAAAGCATACGTCTTTCATCTGAGTGAAAACTGCATTCTATTCAGTTTTTAGTACTGTGTTGAATGGTTAGGCGATTCACTTGTAAGGAAGCGTTTGTTTGCATTCTGTATACTCAATTCTTTAACAGCAAACCTCGTGTCTTGGGTTTGACAGAAATTCCAGTGAAATCAACTTTAAAACCGAACGACAGTATAAAGGCTTCGTAGAATCACTCTGTGAATGTCTTTGAAAACACTTCTTAGGAAGGAAAGCATACGTCTTTCATCTGAGTGAAAACTGCATTCTATTCAGTTTTTAGTACTGTGTTGAATGGTTAGGCGATTCACTTGTAGGGAAGCGTTTGTTTGCATTCTGTATACTCAATTCTTTAACAGCAAACCTCGTGTCTTGTGTTTGACAGAAATTCCAGGGAAATGACGTTTAAAACCGAACGTCAGTAAAAAGGCTTCGTAGAATCACTCTGTGAATGTCTTTGAAAACACTTCTTAGGAAGGAAAGCATACGTCTCTCATCTGAGTGAAAACTGCATTCTATTCAGTTTTTAGTACTGTGTTGAATGGTTAGGCGATTCACTTGTAGGGAAGCGTTTGTTTGAATTCTGTATACTCAATTCTTTAACAGCAAACCTCGTGTCTTGCGTTTGACAGAAATTCCAGTGAAATCACGTCTAAAACCGAACGTCAGTAAAAAGGCTTCATAGAATCACTCTGTGAATGTCTTTGAAAACACTTCTTAAGAAGGAAAGCATACGTCTTTCATCTGAGTGAAAACTGCATTCTATTCAGTTTTTAGTACTGTTTTGAATGGTTAGGCGATTCACTTGTAGGGAAGCGTTTGTTTGCATTCTGTATTCTCAATTCTTTAACAGCAAAACTCGTGTCTTGCATTTGACAGAAATTCCAATGAAATCACGTTTAAAACCGAACGTCAGTAAAAAGGCTTCATAGAATCACTCTGTGAATGTCTTTGAAAACACTTCTTAAGAAGGAAAGCATACGTCTTTCATCTGAGTGAAAACTGCATTCTATTCAGTTTTTAGTACTGTGTTGAATGGTTAGGCGATTCACTTGTAGGGAAGCGTTTGTTTGCATTCTGTATACTCAATTCTTTAACAGCAAAACTCGTGTCTTGCATTTGACAGAAATTCCAATGAAATCACGTTTAAAACCGAACGTCAGTAAAAAGGCTTCGTAGAATCACTCTGTGAATGTCTTTGAAAACACTTCTTAAGAAGGAAAGCATACGTCTTTCATCTGAGTGAAAACTGCATTCTATTCAGTTTTTAGTACTGTTTTGAATGGTTAGGCGATTCACTTGTAGGGAAGCGTTTGTTTGCATTCTGTATACTCAATTCTTTAACAGCAAATCTCTTGTCTTGCGTTTGACAGAAATTCCAGTGAAATCACGTTTAAAACCGAACGTCAGTAAAAAGGCTTCCTAGAATCACTCTGTGAATGTCTTTGAAAACACTTCTTAAGAAGGAAAGCATACGTCTTTCATCTGAGTGAAAACTGCATTCTATTCAGTTTTTAGTACTGTTTTGAATGGTTAGGCGATTCACTTGTAGGGAAGCGTTTGTTTGCATTCTGTATACTCAATTCTTTAACAGCAAATCTCCTGTCTTGCGTTTGACAGAAATTCCAGTGAAATCACGTTAAAAAGCCAACGTCAGTAAAAAGGCTTTGTAGAATCACTCTGTGAATGTCTTTGAAAACACTTCTTAAGAAGGAAAGCATACGTCTTTCATCTGAGTGAAAACTGCATTCTATTCAGTTTTTAGTACTGTGTTGAATGGTTAGGCGATTCACTTGTAGGGAAGCTTTTGTTTCCATTCTGTATACTCAATTCTTTAACAGCAAACCTCGTGTCTTGCGTTTGACAGAAATTCCAGTGAAATCACGTTTAAAACCGAACGTCAGTAAAAAGGCTTCCTAGAATCACTCTGTGAATGTCTTTGAAAACACTTCTTAAGAAGGAAAGCATACATCTTTCATCTGAGTGAAAACTGCATTCTATTCAGTTTTTAGTACTGTTTTGAATGGTTAGGCGATTCACTTGTAGGAAAGCGTTTGTTTGCATTCTGTATACTCAATTCTTTAACAGCAAACCTCGTGTCTTGCGTTTGACAGAAATTCCAGTGAAATCACGTTGAAAACCGAACGTCAGTAAAAAGGCTTCATAGAATCACTCTGTGAATGTCTTTGAAAACACTTCTTAAGAAGGAAAGCATACGTCTTTCATCTTAGTGAAAACTGCATTCTATTCAGTTTTTAGTACTGTGTTGAATGGTTAGGCGATTCACTTGTAGGGAAGCTTTTGTTTCCATTCTGTATACTCAATTCTTTAACAGCAAACCTCGTGTCTTGCGTTTGACAGAAATTCCAGTGAAATCACGTTTAAAACCGAACGTCAGTAAAAAGGCTTCCTAGAATCACTCTGTGAATGTCTTTGAAAACACTTCTTAAGAAGGAAAGCATACGTCTTTCATCTGAGTGAAAACTGCATTCTATTCAGTTTTTAGTACTGTTTTGAATGGTTAGGCGATTCACTTGTAGGAAAGCGTTTGTTTGCATTCTGTATACTCAATTCTTTAACAGCAAACCTCGTGTCTTGCGTTTGACAGAAATTCCAGTGAAATCACGTTGAAAACCGAACGTCAGTAAAAAGGCTTCATAGAATCACTCTGTGAATGTCTTTGAAAACACTTCTTAAGAAGGAAAGCATACGTCTTTCATCTGAGTGAAAACTGCATTCTATTCAGTTTTTAGTACTGTTTTGAATGGTTAGGCGATTCACTTGTAGGAAAGCGTTTGTTTGCATTCTGTATACTCAATTCTTTAACAGCAAACCTCGTGTCTTGCGTTTGACAGAAATTCCAGTGAAATCACGTTGAAAACCGAACGTCAGTAAAAAGGCTTCATAGAATCACTCTGTGAATGTCTTTGAAAACACTTCTTAAGAAAGAAAGCATACGTCTTTCATCTGAGTGAAAACTGCATTCTATTCAATTTTTAGTACTGTTTTGAATGGTTAGGCGATTCACTTGTAGGGAAGCGTTTGTTTGCATTCTGTATACTCAATTCTTTAACAGCAAACCTCGTGTCTTGCGTTTGACAGAAATTCCAGTGAAATCACGTTTAAAACCGAACGTCAGTAAAAATGCTTCGTAGAATCACTCTGTGAATGTCTTTGAAAACACTTCTTAAGAAGGAAAGCATACGTCTTTCATCTGAGTGAAAACTGCATTCTATTCAGTTTTTAGTACTGTTTTGAATGGTTAGGCGATTCACTTGTAGGGAAGCGTTTGTTTGCATTCTGTATACTGAATTCTTTAACAGCAAATCTCCTGTCTTGCGTTTGACAGAAATTCCAGTGAAATCACGTTTAAAAGCCAACGTCAGTAAAAAGGCTTTGTAGAATCACTCTGTGAATGTCTTTGAAAACACTTCTTAAGAAGGAAAGCATACGTCTTTCATCTGAGTGAAAACTGCATTCTATTCAATTTTTAGTACTGTGTTGAATGGTTAGGCGATTCACTTGTAGGGAAGCGTTTGTTTGCATTCTGTATACTCAATTCTTTAACAGCAAACCTCGTGTCTTGCATTTGACAGAAAGTCCATTGAAATCATGTTGAAAACCGAACGTCAGTAAAAAGGCTTCCTAGAATCACTCTGTGAATGTCTTTGAAAACACTTCTTAAGAAGGAAAGCATACGTATTTCATCTGAGTGAAAACTGCATTCTATACAGTTTTTAGTACTGTTTTGAATGGTTAGGCGATTCACTTGTAGGGAAGCGTTTGTTTGCATTCTGTATACTCAATTCTTTAACAGCAAACCTCGTGTCTTGCGTTTGACAGAAATTCCAGTGAAATCACGTTTAAAACCGAACGTCAGTAATAAGGCTTCATAGAATCACTCTGTGAATGTCTTTGAAAACACTTCTTAAGAAGGAAAGCATACGTATTTCATCTGAGTGAAAACTGCATTCCATTCAGTTTTTAGTACTGTTTTGAATGGTTAGGCGATTCACTTGTAGGGAAGCGTTTGTTTGCATTCTGTATACTGAATTCTTTAACAGCAAATCTCCTGTCTTGCGTTTGACAGAAATTCCAGTGAAATCACGTTTAAAGCCAAAGTCAGTAAAAAGGCTTTGTAGAATCACTCTGTGAATGTCTTTGAAAACACTTCTTAAGAAGGAAAGCATACGTCTTTCATCTGAGTGAAAACTGCATTCTATTCATTTTTTAGTACTGTGTTGAATGGTTAGGCGATTCACTTGTAGGGAAGCGTTTTTTTGCATTCTGTATACTCAATTCTTTAACAGCAAACCTCGTGTCTTGGGTTTGACAGAAATTCCAGTGAAATCACGTTTAAAACCGAACGTCAGTAAAAAGGCTTCCTAGAATCACTCTGTGAATGTCTTTGAAAACACTTCTTAAGAAGGAAAGCATACGTCTTTCATCTGAGTGAAAACTGCATTCTATTCAGTTTTTAGTACTGTGTTGAATGGTTAGGCGATTCACTTGTAGGGAAGTGTTTGTTTGCATTATGTATACTCAATTCTTTAACAGCAAACCTAGTGTCTTGCGTTTGACAGAAATTCCAGTGAAATCACGTTTAAAACCGAACTTCAGTAAAAAGGCTTCATAGAATCACTCTGTGAATGACTTTGAAAACACTTCTTAAGAAGGAAAGCATACGTCTTTCATCTGAGTGAAAACTGCATTCTATTCAATTTTTAGTACTGTTTTGAATGGTTAGGCAATTCACTTGTAGGGAAGCGTTTGTTTGCATTCTGTATACTCAATTCTTTAACAGCAAACCTCGTGTCTTGCGTTTGACAGAAATTCCAGTGAAATCACGTTTAAAACCGAACGTCAGTAAAAAGGCTTCGTAGAATCACTCTGTGAATGTCTTTGAAAACACTTCTTAAGAAGGAAAGCATACGTCTTTCATCTGAGTGAAAACTGCATTCTATTCAGTTTTTAGTACTGTGTTGAATGGTTAGGCGATTCACATGTAGGGAAGCGTTTGTTTGCATTCTGTATACTCAATTCTTTAACAGCAAACCTCGTGTCTTGGGTTTGACAGAAATTCCAGTGAAATCACGTTGAAAACCGAACGTCAGTAAAAAGGCTTCGTAGAATCACTCTGTGAATGTCTTTGAAAACACTTCTTAAGAAGAAAAGCATATTTCTTTCATCTGAGTGAAAACTGCATTCTATTCAGTTTTTAGTACTGTTTTGAATGGTTAGGCGATTCACTTGTAGGGAATCGTTTGTTTGCATTCTGTATACTGAATTCTTTAACAGCAAATCTCGTGTCTTGCGTTTTGACAGAAATTCCATTGAAATCACGTTTAAAACCGAACGTCAGTAAAAAGGCTTCATAGAATCACTCTGTGAATGTCTTTGAAAACACTTCTTAAGAAGGAAAGCATACGTCTTTCATCTGAGTGAAAACTGCATTTTATTCAGTTTTTAGTACTGTGTTGAATGGTTAGGCGATTCACTTGTAGGGAAGCGTTTGTTTGCATTCTGTATAATCAATTCTTTAACAGCAAACCTAGTGTCTTGCCTTTGACAGAAATTCCAGTGAAATCACGTTTAAAAGCCAACGTCAGTAAAAAGGCTTTGTAGAATCACTCTGTGAATGTCTTTGAAAACACTTCTTAAGAAGGAAAGCATACGTCTTTCATCTGAGTGAAAACTGCATTCTATTCAATTTTTAGTACTGTTTTGAATGGTTAGGCGATTCACTTGTAGGGAAGCGTTTGTTTGCATTCTGTATACTCAATTCTTAAACAGCAAACCTCGTGTCTTGCGTTTGACAGAAATTCCAGTGAAATCACGTTTAAAACTGAACGTCAGTAAAAAGGCTTCATAGAATCACTCTGTGAATGTCTTTGAAAACACTTCTTAAGAAGGAAAGCATATGTCTTTCATCTGAGTGAAAACTGCATTCTATTCAGTTATTAGTACTGTTTTGAATTGTTAGGCGATTCACTTGTAGGGAAGCGTTTGTTTGCATTCTCTATACTCAATTCTTTAACAGCAAAATTCGTGTCTTGCGTTTGACAGAAATTCCAGTGAAATCACGTTTAAAAGCCAACGTCAGTAAAAAGGCTTTGTAGAATCACTCTGTGAATGTCTTTGAAAACACTTCTTAAGAAGGAAAGCATACGTCTTTCATCTGAGTGAAAACTGCATTCTATTCAGTTTTTAGTACTGTTTTGAATGGTTAGGCGATTCACTTGTAGGGAAGCGTTTGTTTGCATTCTGTATACTCAATTCTTTAACAGCAAACCTCGTGTCTTGCTTTTGACAGAAATTCCAGTGAAATCACGTTTAAAACCGAACGTCAGTAATAAGGCTTCATAGAATCACTCTGTGAATGTCTTTGAAAACACTTCTTAAGAAGGAAAGCATACGTCTTTCATCTGAGTGAAAACTGCATTCTATTCAGTTTTTAGTACTGTTTTGAATGGTTAGGCGGTTCACTTGTAGGGAAGCGTTTGTTTGCATTCTGTATACTCAATTCTTTAACAGCAAATCTCCTGTCTTGCGTTTGACAGAAATTCCAGTGAAATCACGTTTAAAGCCAACGTCAGTAAAAAGGCTTTGTAGAATCACTCTGTGAATGTCTTTGAAAACACTTCTTAAGAAGGAAAGCATACGTCTTTCATCTGAGTGAAAACTGCATTCTATTCATTTTTTAGTACTGTGTTGAATGGTTAGGCGATTCACTTGTAGGGAAGCGTTTGTTTGCATTCTGTATACTCAATTCATTAACAGCAAACCTCGTGTCTTGGGTTTGAAAGAAATTCCAGTGAAATCTCATTTAAAACCGAACGTCAGTAAAAAGGCTTCCTAGAATCACTCTGTGAATGTCTTTGAAAACACTTCTTAGGAAGGAAAGCATACGTCTTTCATCTGAGTGAAACCTGCATTCTATTCAGTTTTTAGTACTGTGTTGAATGGTTAGGCGATTCACTTGTAGGGCAGCGTTTGTTTGCATTCTGTATACTCAATTCTTTAACAGCAAACCTCGTGTCTTGCGTTTGACAGAAATTCCAGTGAAATCACGTCTAAAACCGAACGTCAGTAAAAAGGCTTCATAGAATCACTCTGTGAATGTCTTTGAAAACACTTCTTAAGAAGGAAAGCATACGTCTTTCATCTGAGTGAAAACTGCATTCTATTCAGTTTTTAGTACTGTGTTGAATGGTTAGGCGATTCACTTGTAGGGAAGTGTTTGTTTGCATTCTGTATACTCAATTCTTTAACAGCAAACCTCGTGTCTTGCGTTTGACAGAAATTCCAGTGAAATCACGTTTAAAACCGAACGTCAGTAAAAAGGCTTCCTAGAATCACTCTGTGAATGTCTTTGAAAACACTTCTTAAGAAGGAAAGCATACGTCTTTCATCTGAGTGAAAACTGCATTCTATTCAGTTTTTAGTACTGTTTTGAATGGTTAGGCGATTCACATGTAGGGAAGCGTTTGTTTGCATTCTGTATACTCAATTCTTTAACAGCAAACCTCGTGTCTTGGGTTTGACAGAAATTCCAGTGAAGTCACGTTGAAAACCGAACGTCAGTAAAAAGGCTTCGTAGAATCACTCTGTGAATGTCTTTGAAAACACTTCTTAAGAAGGAAAGCATATGTCTTTCATCTGAGTGAAAACTGCATTCTATTCAGTTTTTAGTACTGTTTTGAATGGTTAGGCGATTCACTTGTAGGGAATCGTTTGTTTGCATTCTCTATACTGAATTCTTTAACAGCAAATCTCCTGTCTTGCGTTTGACAGAAATTCCAGTGAAATCACGTTTAAAAGCCAACGTCAGTAAAAAGGCTTTGTAGAATCACTCTGTGAATGTCTTTGAAAACACTTCTTAAGAAGGAAAGCATACGTTTTTCATCTGAGTGAAAACTGCATTCTATTCATTTTTTAGTACTGTGTTGAATGGTTAGGCGATTCACTTGTAGGGAAGCGTTTGTTTGCATTCTGTATACTCAATTCTTTAACAGCAAATCTCCTGTCTTGCGTTTGACAGAAATTCCAGTGAAATCACGTTAAAAAGCCAACGTCAGTAAAAAGGCTTTGTAGAATCACTCTGTGAATGTCTTTGAAAACACTTCTTAAGAAGGAAAGCATACGTCTTTCATCTGAGTGAAAACTGCATTCTATTCAGTTTTTAGTACTGTGTTGAATGGTTAGGCGATTCACTTGTAGGGAAGCTTTTGTTTCCATTCTGTATACTCAATTCTTTAACAGCAAACCTCGTGTCTTGCGTTTGACAGAAATTCCAGTGAAATCACGTTTAAAACCGAACGTCAGCAAAAAGGCTTCCTAGAATCACTCTGTGAATGTCTTTGAAAACACTTCTTAAGAAGGAAAGCATACGTCTTTCATCTGAGTGAAAACTGCATTCTATTCAGTTTTTAGTACTGTTTTGAATGGTTAGGCGATTCACTTGTAGGGAAGCGTTTGTTTGCATTCTGTATACTCAATTCTTTAACAGCAAACCTCGTGTCTTGCGTTTGACAGAAATTCCAGTGAAATCACGTTGAAAACCGAACGTCAGTAAAAAGGCTTCATAGAATCACTCTGTGAATGTCTTTGAAAACACTTCTTAAGAAGGAAAGCATACGTCTTTCATCTGAGTGAAAACTGCATTCTATTCAGTTTTTAGTACTGTTTTGAATGGTTAGGCGATTCACTTGTAGGGAAGCGTTTGTTTGCATTCTGTATACTCAATTCTTTAACAGCAAATCCCGTGTCTTGCGATTGACAGAAATTCCAGTGAAATCACGTTTAAAGCCAATGTCAGTAAAAAGGCTTTGTAGAATCACTCTGTGAATGTCTTTGAAAACACTTCTTAAGAAGGAAAGCATACGTCTTTCATCTGAGTGAAAACTGCATTCTATTCATTTTTTAGTACTGTGTTGAATGGTTAGGCGATTCACTTGTAGGGAAGCGTTTGTTTGCATTCTGTATACTCAATTCTTTAACAGCAAACCTCGTGTCTTGGGTTTGACAGAAATTCCAGTGAAATCACGTTTAAAACCGAACGTCAGTAAAAAGGCTTCGTAGAATCACACTGTGAATGTCTTTGAAAACACTTCTTAGGAAGGAAAGCATACGTCTTTCATCTGAGTGAAAACTGCATTCTATTCAGTTTTTAGTACTGTGTTGAATGGTTAGGCGATTCACTTTTAGGGAAGCGTTTGTTTGCATTCTGTATACTCAATTCTTTAACAGCAAACCTCGTGTCTTGCGTTTGACAGAAATTCCAGTGAAATCACGTCTAAAACCGAACGTCAGTAAAAAGGCTTCATAGAATCACTCTGTGAATGTCTTTGAAAACACTTCTTAAGAAGGAAAGCATACGTCTTTCATCTGAGTGAAAACTGCATTCTATTCATTTTTTAGTACTGTGTTGAATGGTTAGGCGATTCACTTGTAGGGAAGCGTTTGTTTGCATTCTGTATACTCAATTCATTAACAGCAAACCTCGTGTCTTGGGTTTGAAAGAAATTCCAGTGAAATCACGTTTAAAACCGAACGTCAGTAAAAAGGCTTCCTAGAATCACTCTGTGAATGTCTTTGAAAACACTTCTTAGGAAGGAAAGCATACGTCTTTCATCTGAGTGAAAACTGCATTCTATTCAGTTTTTAGTACTGTGTTGAATGGTTAGGCGATTCACTTGTAGGGAAGCGTTTGTTTGCATTCTGTATACTCAATTCTTTAACAGCAAACCTCGTGTCTTGCGTTTGACAGAAATTCCAGTGAAATCACGTCTAAAACCGAACGTCAGTAAAAAGGCTTCATAGAATCACTCTGTGAATGTCTTTGAAAACACTTCTTAAGAAGGAAAGCATACGTCTTTCATCTGAGTGAAAACTGCATTCTATTCAGTTTTTAGTACTGTGTTGAATGGTTAGGCGATTCACTTGTAGGGAAGTGTTTGTTTGCATTCTGTATACTCAATTCTTTAACAGCAAACCTCGTGTCTTGCGTTTGACAGAAATTCCAGTGAAGTCACGTTGAAAACCGAACGTCAGTAAAAAGGCTTCGTAGAATCACTCTGTGAATGTCTTTGAAAACACTTCTTAAGAAGGAAAGCATATGTCTTTCATCTGAGTGAAAACTGCATTCTATTCAGTTTTTAGTACTGTTTTGAATGGTTAGGCGATTCACTTGTAGGGAATCGTTTGTTTGCATTCTCTATACTGAATTCTTTAACAGCAAATCTCCTGTCTTGCGTTTGACAGAAATTCCAGTGAAATCACGTTTAAAAGCCAACGTCAGTAAAAAGGCTTTGTAGAATCACTCTGTGAATGTCTTTGAAAACACTTCTTAAGAAGGAAAGCATACGTTTTTCATCTGAGTGAAAACTGCATTCTATTCATTTTTTAGTACTGTGTTGAATGGTTAGGCGATTCACTTGTAGGGAAGCGTTTGTTTGCATTCTGTATACTCAATTCTTTAACAGCAAATCTCCTGTCTTGCGTTTGACAGAAATTCCAGTGAAATCACGTTAAAAAGCCAACGTCAGTAAAAAGGCTTTGTAGAATCACTCTGTGAATGTCTTTGAAAACACTTCTTAAGAAGGAAAGCATACGTCTTTCATCTGAGTGAAAACTGCATTCTATTCAGTTTTTAGTACTGTGTTGAATGGTTAGGCGATTCACTTGTAGGGAAGCTTTTGTTTCCATTCTGTATACTCAATTCTTTAACAGCAAACCTCGTGTCTTGCGTTTGACAGAAATTCCAGTGAAATCACGTTTAAAACCGAACGTCAGTAAAAAGGCTTCCTAGAATCACTCTGTGAATGTCTTTGAAAACACTTCTTAAGAAGGAAAGCATACGTCTTTCATCTGAGTGAAAACTGCATTCTATTCAGTTTTTAGTACTGTTTTGAATGGTTAGGCGATTCACTTGTAGGGAAGCGTTTGTTTGCATTCTGTATAATCAATTCTTTAACAGCAAACCTCGTGTCTTGCGTTTGACAGAAATTCCAGTGAAATCACGTTGAAAACCGAACGTCAGTAAAAAGGCTTCATAGAATCACTCTGTGAATGTCTTTGAAAACACTTCTTAAGAAGGAAAGCATACCTCTTTCATCTGAGTGAAAACTGCATTCTATTCAGTTTTTAGTACTGTTTTGAATGGTTAGGCGATTCACTTGTAGGGAAGCGTTTGTTTGCATTCTGTATACTCAATTCTTTAACAGCAAATCCCGTGTCTTGCGATTGACAGAAATTCCAGTGAAATCACGTTTAAAGCCAATGTCAGTAAAAAGGCTTTGTAGAATCACTCTGTGAATGTCTTTGAAAACACTTCTTAAGAAGGAAAGCATACGTCTTTCATCTGAGTGAAAACTGCATTCTATTCATTTTTTAGTACTGTGTTGAATGGTTAGGCGATTCACTTGTAGGGAAGCGTTTGTTTGCATTCTGTATACTCAATTCTTTAACAGCAAACCTCGTGTCTTGGGTTTGACAGAAATTCCAGTGAAATCACGTTTAAAACCGAACGTCAGTAAAAAGGCTTCGTAGAATCACACTGTGAATGTCTTTGAAAACACTTCTTAGGAAGGAAAGCATACGTCTTTCATCTGAGTGAAAACTGCATTCTATTCAGTTTTTAGTACTGTGTTGAATGGTTAGGCGATTCACTTGTAGGGAAGCGTTTGTTTGCATTCTGTATACTCAATTCTTTAACAGCAAACCTCGTGTCTTGCGTTTGACAGAAATTCCAGTGAAATCACGTCTAAAACCGAACGTCAGTAAAAAGGCTTCATAGAATCACTCTGTGAATGTCTTTGAAAACACTTCTTAAGAAGGAAAGCATACGTCTTTCATCTGAGTGAAAACTGCATTCTATTCAGTTTTTAGTACTGTTTTGAATGGTTAGGCGATTCACTTGTAGGGAAGCGTTTGTTTGCATTCTGTATACTCAATTCTTTAACAGCAAATCCCGTGTCTTGCGATTGACAGAAATTCCAGTGAAATCACGTTTAAAGCCAATGTCAGTAAAAAGGCTTTGTAGAATCACTCTGTGAATGTCTTTGAAAACACTTCTTAAGAAGGAAAGCATACGTCTTTCATCTGAGTGAAAACTGCATTCTATTCATTTTTTAGTACTGTGTTGAATGGTTAGGCGATTCACTTGTAGGGAAGCGTTTGTTTGCATTCTGTATACTCAATTCTTTAACAGCAAACCTCGTGTCTTGGGTTTGACAGAAATTCCAGTGAAATCACGTTTAAAACCGAATGTCAGTAAAAAGGCTTCGTAGAATCACACTGTGAATGTCTTTGAAAACACTTCTTAGGAAGGAAAGCATACGTCTTTCATCTGAGTGAAAACTGCATTCTATTCAGTTTTTAGTACTGTGTTGAATGGTTAGGCGATTCACTTGTAGGGAAGCGTTTGTTTGCATTCTGTATACTCAATTCTTTAACAGCAAACCTCGTGTCTTGCGTTTGACAGAAATTCCAGTGAAATCACGTCTAAAACCGAACGTCAGTAAAAAGGCTTCATAGAATCACTCTGTGAATGTCTTTGAAAACACTTCTTAAGAAGGAAAGCATACGTCTTTCATCTGAGTGAAAACTGCATTCTATTCAGTTTTTAGTACTGTGTTGAATGGTTAGGCGATTCACTTGTAGGGAAGTGTTTGTTTGCATTCTGTATACTCAATTCTTTAACAGCAAACCTAGTGTCTTGCGTTTGACAGAAATTCCAGTGAAATCACGTTTAAAACTGAACGTCAGTAAAAAGGCTTCATAGAATCACTCTGTGAATGACTTTGAAAACACTTCTTAAGAAGGAAAGCATAAGTCTTTCATCTGAGTGAAAACTGCATTCTATTCAATTTTTAGTACTGTTTTGAATGGTTAGGCAATTCACTTGTAGGGAAGCGTTTGTTTGCATTCTGTATACTCAATTCTTTAACAGCAAACCTCGTGTCTTGCGTTTGACAGAAATTCCAGTGAAATCACGTTTAAAACCGAACGTCAGTAAAAAGGCTTCGTAGAATCACTCTGTGAATGTCTTTGAAAACACTTCTTAAGAAGGAAAGCATACGTCTTTCATCTGAGTGAAAACTGCATTCTATTCAGTTTTTAGTACTGTGTTGAATGGTTAGGCGATTCACATGTAGGGAAGCGTTTGTTTGCATTCTGTATACTCAATTCTTTAACAGCAAACCTCGTGTCTTGGGTTTGACAGAAATTCCAGTGAAATCACGTTGAAAACCGAACGTCAGTAAAAAGGCTTCGTAGAATCACTCTGTGAATGTCTTTGAAAACACTTCTTAAGAAGGAAAGCATATGTCTTTCATCTGAGTGAAAACTGCATTCTATTCAGTTTTTAGTACTGTTTTGAATGGTTAGGCGATTCACTTGTAGGGAATTGTTTGTTTGCATTCTGTATACTGAATTCTTTAACAGCAAATCTCCTGTCTTGCGTTTGACAGAAATTCCAGTGAAATCACGTTTAAAAGCCAACGTCAGTAAAAAGGCTTTGTAGAATCACTCTGTGAATGTCTTTGAAAACACTTCTTAAGAAGGAAAGCATACGTTTTTCATCTGAGTGAAAACTGCATTCTATTCATTTTTTAGTACTGTGTTGAATGGTTAGGCGATTCACTTGTAGGGAAGCGTTTGTTTGCATTCTGTATACTCAATTCTTTAACAGCAAATCTCCTGTCTTGCGTTTGACAGAAATTCCAGTGAAATCACGTTAAAAAGCCAACGTCAGTAAAAAGCCTTTGTAGAATCACTCTGTGAATGTCTTTGAAAACACTTCTTAAGAAGGAAAGCATACGTCTTTCATCTGAGTGAAAACTGCATTCTATTCAGTTTTTAGTACTGTGTTGAATGGTTAGGCGATTCACTTGTAGGGAAGCTTTTGTTTCCATTCTGTATACTCAATTCTTTAACAGCAAACCTCGTGTCTTGCGTTTGACAGAAATTCCAGTGAAATCACGTTTAAAACCGAACGTCAGTAAAAAGGCTTCCTAGAATCACTCTGTGAATGTCTTTGAAAACACTTCTTAAGAAGGAAAGCATACGTCTTTCATCTGAGTGAAAACTGCATTCTATTCAGTTTTTAGTACTGTTTTGAATGGTTAGGCGATTCACTTGTAGGGAAGCGTTTGTTTGCATTCTGTATACTCAATTCTTTAACAGCAAATCTCCTGTGTTGCGTTTGACAGAAATTCCAGTGAAATCACGTTGAAAACCGAACGTCAGTAAAAAGGCTTCATAGAATCACTCTGTGAATGTCTTTGAAAACACTTCTTAAGAAGGAAAGCATACGTCTTTCATCTGAGTGAAAACTGCATTCTATTCATTTTTTAGTAATGTGTTGAATGGTTAGGCGATTCACTTGTAGGGAAGCGTTTGTTTGCATTCTGTATACTCAATTCTTTAACAGCAAACCTCGTGTCTTGGGTTTGACAGAAATTCCAGTGAAATCACGTTTAAAACCGAACCTCAGTAAAAAGGCTTCGTAGAATCACTCTGTGAATGTCTTTGAAAACACTTCTTAGGAAGGAAAGCATACGTCTTTCATCTGAGTGAAAACTGCATTCTATTCAGTTTTTAGTACTGTGTTGAATGGTTAGGCGATTCACTTGTAGGGAAGCGTTTGTTTGCATTCTGTATACTCAATTCTTTAACAGCAAATCCCGTGTCTTGCGATTGACAGAAATTCCAGTGAAATCACGTTTAAAGCCAACGTCAGTAAAAAGGCTTTGTAGAATCACTCTGTGAATGTCTTTGAAAACACTTCTTAAGAAGGAAAGCATACGTCTTTCATCTGAGTGAAAACTGCATTCTATTCATTTTTTAGTACTGTGTTGAATGGTTAGGCGATTCACTTGTAGGGAAGCGTTTGTTTGCATTCTGTATACTCAATTCTTTAACAGCAAACCTCGTGTCTTGGGTTTGACAGAAATTCCAGTGAAATCACGTTTAAAACCGAACGTCAGTAAAAAGGCTTCGTAGAATCACACTGTGAATGTCTTTGAAAACACTTCTTAGGAAGGAAAGCATACGTCTTTCATCTGAGTGAAAACTGCATTCTATTCAGTTTTTAGTACTGTGTTGAATGGTTAGGCGATTCACTTGTAGGGAAGCGTTTGTTTGCATTCTGTATACTCAATTCTTTAACAGCAAACCTCGTGTCTTGCGTTTGACAGAAATTCCAGTGAAATCACGTCTAAAACCGAACGTCAGTAAAAAGGCTTCATAGAATCACTCTGTGAATGTCTTTGAAAACACTTCTTAAGAAGGAAAGCATACGTCTTTCATCTGAGTGAAAACTGCATTCTATTCAGTTTTTAGTACTGTTTTGAATGGTTAGGCGATTCACTTGTAGGGAAGCGTTTGTTTGCATTCTGTATACTCAATTCTTTAACAGCAAACCTCGTGTCTTGCGTTTGACAGAAATTCCAGTGAAATCACGTTGAAAACCGAACGTCAGTAAAAAGGCTTCATAGAATCACTCTGTGAATGTCTTTGAAAACACTTCTTAAGAAGGAAAGCATACGTCTTTCATCTGAGTGAAAACTGCATTCTATTCAGTTTTTAGTACTGTTTTGAATGGTTAGGCGATTCACTTGTAGGGAAGCGTTTGTTTGCATTCTGTATACTCAATTCTTTAACAGCAAATCCCGTGTCTTGCGATTGACAGAAATTCCAGTGAAATTACGTTTAAAGCCAATGTCAGTAAAAAGGCTTTGTAGAATCACTCTGTGAATGTCTTTGAAAACACTTCTTAAGAAGGAAAGCATACGTCTTTCATCTGAGTGAAAACTGCATTCTATTCATTTTTTAGTACTGTGTTGAATGGTTAGGCGATTCACTTGTAGGGAAGCGTTTGTTTGCATTCTGTATACTCAATTCTTTAACAGCAAACCTCGTGTCTTGGGTTTGACAGAAATTCCAGTGAAATCACGTTTAAAACCGAACGTCAGTAAAAAGGCTTCGTAGAATCACACTGTGAATGTCTTTGAAAACACTTCTTAGGAAGGAAAGCATACGTCTTTCATCTGAGTGAAAACTGCATTCTATTCAGTTTTTAGTACTGTGTTGAATGGTTAGGCGATTCACTTGTAGGGAAGCGTTTGTTTGCATTCTGTATACTCAATTCTTTAACAGCAAACCTCGTGTCTTGCGTTTGACAGAAATTCCAGTGAAATCACGTCTAAAACCGAACGTCAGTAAAAAGGCTTCATAGAATCACTCTGTGAATGTCTTTGAAAACACTTCTTAAGAAGGAAAGCATACGTCTTTCATCTGAGTGAAAACTGCATTCTATTCAGTTTTTAGTACTGTGTTGAATGGTTAGGCGATTCACTTGTAGGGAAGTGTTTGTTTGCATTCTGTATACTCAATTCTTTAACAGCAAACCTAGTGTCTTGCGTTTTACAGAAATTCCAGTGAAATCACGTTTAAAACTGAACGTCAGTAAAAAGGCTTCATAGAATCACTCTGTGAATGACTTTGAAAACACTTCTTAAGAAGGAAAGCATAAGTCTTTCATCTGAGTGAAAACTGCATTCTATTCAATTTTTAGTACTGTTTTGAATGGTTAGGCAATTCACTTGTAGGGAAGCGTTTGTTTGCATTCTGTATACTCAATTCTTTAACAGCAAACCTCGTGTCTTGCGTTTGACAGAAATTCCAGTGAAATCACGTTTAAAACCGAACGTCAGTAAAAAGGCTTCGTAGAATCACTCTGTGAATGTCTTTGAAAACACTTCTTAAGAAGGAAAGCATACGTCTTTCATCTGAGTGAAAACTGCATTCTATTCAGTTTTTAGTACTGTGTTGAATGGTTAGGCGATTCACATGTAGGGAAGCGTTTGTTTGCATTCTGTATACTCAATTCTTTAACAGCAAACCTCGTGTCTTGGGTTTGACAGAAATTCCAGTGAAATCACGTTGAAAACCGAACGTCAGTAAAAAGGCTTCGTAGAATCACTCTGTGAATGTCTTTGAAAACACTTCTTAAGAAGGAAAGCATATGTCTTTCATCTGAGTGAAAACTGCATTCTATTCAGTTTTTAGTACTGTTTTGAATGGTTAGGCGATTCACTTGTAGGGAATTGTTTGTTTGCATTCTGTATACTGAATTCTTTAACAGCAAATCTCCTGTCTTGCGTTTGACAGAAATTCCAGTGAAATCACGTTTAAAAGCCAACGTCAGTAAAAAGGCTTTGTAGAATCACTCTGTGAATGTCTTTGAAAACACTTCTTAAGAAGGAAAGCATATGTTTTTCGTCTGAGTGAAAACTGCATTCTATTCATTTTTTAGTACTGTGTTGAATGGTTAGGCGATTCACTTGTAGGGAAGCGTTTGTTTGCATTCTGTATACTCAATTCTTTAACAGCAAATCTCCTGTCTTGCGTTTGACAGAAATTCCAGTGAAATCACGTTAAAAAGCCAACGTCAGTAAAAAGCCTTTGTAGAATCACTCTGTGAATGTCTTTGAAAACACTTCTTAAGAAGGAAAGCATACGTCTTTCATCTGAGTGAAAACTGCATTCTATTCAGTTTTTAGTACTGTGTTGAATGGTTAGGCGATTCACTTGTAGGGAAGCTTTTGTTTCCATTCTGTATACTCAATTCTTTAACAGCAAACCTCGTGTCTTGCGTTTGACAGAAATTCCAGTGAAATCACGTTTAAAAACCGAACGTCAGTAAAAAGGCTTCCTAGAATCACTCTGTGAATGTCTTTGAAAACACTTCTTAAGAAGGAAAGCATACGTCTTTCATCTGAGTGAAAACTGCATTCTATTCAGTTTTTAGTACTGTTTTGAATGGTTAGGCGATTCACTTGTAGGGAAGCGTTTGTTTGCATTCTGTATACTCAATTCTTTAACAGCAAATCTCCTGTCTTGCGTTTGACAGAAATTCCAGTGAAATCACGTTGAAAACCGAACGTCAGTAAAAAGGCTTCATAGAATCACTCTGTGAATGTCTTTGAAAACACTTCTTAAGAAGGAAAGCATACGTCTTTCATCTGAGTGAAAACTGCATTCTATTCAGTTTTTCGTACTGTTTTGAATGGTTAGGCGATTCACTTGTAGGGAAGCGTTTGTTTGCATTCTATATACTCAATTCTTTAACAGCAAATCCCGTGTCTTGCGATTGACAGAAATTCCAGTGAAATCACGTTTAAAGCCAACGTCAGTAAAAAGGCTTTGTAGAATCACTCTGTGAATGTCTTTGAAAACACTTCTTAAGAAGGAAAGCATACGTCTTTCATCTGAGTGAAAACTGCATTCTATTCATTTTTTAGTACTGTGTTGAATGGTTAGGCGATTCACTTGTAGGGAAGCGTTTGTTTGCATTCTGTATACTCAATTCTTTAACAGCAAACCTCGTGTCTTGGGTTTGACAGAAATTCCAGTGAAATCACGTTTAAAACCGAACGTCAGTAAAAAGGCTTCGTAGAATCACTCTGTGAATGTCTTTGAAAACACTTCTTAGGAAGGAAAGCATACGTCTTTCATCTGAGTGAAAACTGCATTCTATTCAGTTTTTAGTACTGTGTTGAATGGTTAGGCGATTCACTTGTAGGGAAGCGTTTGTTTGCATTCTGTATACTCAATTCTTTAACAGCAAACCTCGTGTCTTGCGTTTGACAGAAATTCCAGTGAAATTACGTCTAAAACCGAACGTCAGTAAAAAGGCTTCATAGAATCACTCTGTGAATGTCTTTGAAAACACTTCTTAAGAAGGAAAGCATACGTCTTTCATCTGAGTGAAAACTGCATTCTATTCAGTTTTTAGTACTGTTTTGAATGGTTAGGCGATTCACTTGTAGGGAAGCGTTTGTTTGCATTCTGTATACTGAAATCTTTAACAGCAAATCTCCTGTCTTGCGTTTGACAGAAATTCCAGTGAAATCACGTTTAAAAGCCAACGTCAGTAAAAAGGCTTTGTAGAATCACTCTGTGAATGTCTTTGAAAACACTTCTTAAGAAGGAAAGCATACGTCTTTCATCTGAGTGAAAACTGCATTCTATTCAATTTTTAGTACTGTGTTGAATGGTTAGGCGATTCACTTGTAGGGAAGCGTTTGTTAGCATTCTGTATACTCAATTCTTTAACAGCAAACCTCGTGTCTTGCATTTGACAGAAATTCCATTGAAATCACGTTGAAAACCGAACGTCAGTAAAAAGGCTTCCTAGAATCACTCTGTGAATGTCTTTGAAAACACTTCTTAAGAAGGAAAGCATACGTCTTTCATCTGAGTGAAAACTGCATTCTATTCAGTTTTTAGTACTGTTTTGAATGGTTAGGCGATTCACTTGTAGGGAAGCGTTTGTTTGCATTCTGTATACTCAATTCTTTAACAGCAAACCTCGTGTCTTGCGTTTGACAGAAATTCCAGTGAAATCACGTTTAAAACCGAACGTCAGTAATAAGGCTTCATAGAATCACTCTGTGAATGTCTTTGAAAACACTTCTTAAGAAGGAAAGCATACGTATTTCATCTGAGTGAAAACTGCATTCTATTCAGTTTTTAGTACTGTTTTGAATGGTTAGGCGATTCACTTGTAGGGAAGCGTTTGTTTGCATTCTGTATACTGAATTCTTTAACAGCAAATCTCCTGTCTTGCGTTTGACAGAAATTCCAGTGAAATCACGTTTAAAGCCAAAGTCAGTAAAAAGGCTTTGTAGAATCACTCTGTGAATGTCTTTGAAAACACTTCTTAAGAAGGAAAGCATACGTCTTTCATCTGAGTGAAAACTGCATTCTATTCAATTTTTAGTACTGTTTTGAATGGTTAGGCGATTCACTTGTAGGGAAGCGTTTGTTTGCACTCTGTATACTCAATTCTTTAACAGCAAACCTCGTGTCTTGCGTTTGACAGAAATTCCAGTGAAATCACGTTTAAAACTGAACGTCAGTAAAAAGGCTTCATAGAATCACTCTGTGAATGTCTTTGAAAACACTTCTTAAGAAGGAAAGCATATGTCTTTCATCTGAGTGAAAACTGCATTCTATTCAGTTTTTAGTATGTTTTGAATTGTTAGGCGATTCACTTGTAGGGAAGCGTTTGTTTGCATTCTCTATACTCAATTCTTTAACAGCAAAATTCGTGTCTTGCGTTTGACAGAAATTCCAGTGAAATCACGTTTAAAAGCCAACGTCAGTAAAAAGGCTTTGTAGAATCACTCTGTGAATGTCTTTGAAAACACTTCTTAAGAAGGAAAGCATACGTCTTTCATCTGAGTGAAAACTGCATTCTATTCAGTTTTTAGTACTGTTTTGAATGGTTAGGCGATTCACTTGTAGGGAAGCGTTTGTTTGCATTCTGTATACTCAATTCTTTAACAGCAAACCTCGTGTCTTGCTTTTGACAGAAATTACAGTGAAATCACGTTTAAAACCGAACGTCCGTAATAAGGCTTCCTAGAATCACTCTGTGAATGTCTTTGAAAACACTTCTTAAGAAGGAAAGCATACGTCTTTCATATGAGTGAAAACTGCATTCTATTCAGTTTTTAGTACTGTTTTGAATGGTTAGGCGGTTCACTTGTTGGGAAGCGTTTGTTTGCATTCTGTATACTCAATTCTTTAACAGCAAATCTCCTGTCTTGCATTTGACAGAAATTCCAGTGAAATCACGTTTAAAGCCAACGTCAGTAAAAAGGCTTCATAGAATCACTCTGTGAATGTCTTTGAAAACACTTCTTAAGAAGGAAAGCATACGTCTTTCATCTGAGTGAAAACTGCATTCTATTCAGTTTTTAGTACTGTTTTGAATGGTTAGGCGATTCACTTGTAGGGAAGCGTTTGTTTGCATTCTGTATACTCAATTCTTTAACAGCAAATCCCGTGTCTTGCGATTGACAGAAATTCCAGTGAAATCACGTTTAAAGCCAACGTCAGTAAAAAGGCTTTGTAGAATCACTCTGTGAATGTCTTTGAAAACACTTCTTAAGAAGGAAAGCATACGTCTTTCATCTGAGTGAAAACTGCATTCTATTCAGTTTTTAGTACTGTGTTGAATGGTTAGGCGATTCACTTGTAGGGAAGTGTTTGTTTGCATTCTGTATACTCAATTCTTTAACAGCAAACCTAGTGTCTTGCGTTTGACAGAAATTCCAGTGAAATCACGTTTAAAACTGAACGTCAGTAAAAAGGCTTCATAGAATCACTCTGTGAATGACTTTGTAAACACTTCTTAAGAAGGAAAGCATACGTCTTTCATCTGAGTGAAAACTGCATTCTATTCAATTTTTAGTACTGTTTTGAATGGTTAGGCAATTCACTTGTAGGGAAGCGTTTGTTTGCATTCTGTATACTCAATTCTTTAACAGCAAACCTCGTGTCTTGCGTTTGACAGAAATTCCAGTGAAATCACGTTGAAAACCGAACGTCAGTAAAAAGGCTTCATAGAATCACTCTGTGAATGTCTTTGAAAACACTTCTTAAGAAGGAAAGCATACGTCTTTCATCTGAGTGAAAACTGCATTCTATTCAGTTTTTAGTACTGTTTTGAATGGTTAGGCGATTCACTTGTAGGGAAGCGTTTGTTTGCATTCTGTATACTCAATTCTTTAACAGCAAATCCCGTGTCTTGCGATTGACAGAAATTCCAGTGAAATCACGTTTAAAGCCAACGTCAGTAAAAAGGCTTTGTAGAATCACTCTGTGAATGTCTTTGAAAACACTTCTTAAGAAGGAAAGCATACGTCTTTCATCTGAGTGAAAACTGCATTCTATACATTTTTTAGTACTGTGTTGAATGTTTAGGCGATTCACTTGTAGGGAAGCGTTTGTTTGCATTCTGTATACTCAATTCTTTAACAGCAAACCTCGTGTCTTGGGTTTGACAGAAATTCCAGTGAAATCACGTTTAAAACCGAACGTCAGTAAAAAGGCTTCGTAGAATCACTCTGTGAATGTTTTTGAAAACACTTCTTAGGAAGGAAAGCATACGTCTTTCATCTGAGTGAAAACTGCATTCTATTCAGTTTTTAGTACTGTGTTGAATGGTTAGGCGATTCACTTGTAGGGAAGCGTTTGTTTGCATTCTGTATACTCAATTCTTTAACAGCAAACCTCGTGTCTTGCGTTTGACAGAAATTCCAGTGAAATCACGTCTAAAACCGAACGTCAGTAAAAAGGCTTCATAGAATCACTCTGTGAATGTCTTTGAAAACACTTCTTAAGAAGGAAAGCATATGTCTTTCATCTGAGTGAAAACTGCATTCTATTCAGTTTTTAGTACTGTGTTGAATGGTTAGGCGATTCACTTGTAGGGAAGTGTTTGTTTGCATTCTGTATACTCAATTCTTTAACAGCAAACCTAGTGTCTTGCGTTTGACAGAAATTCCAGTGAAATCACATTTAAAACTGAACGTCAGTAAAAAGGCTTCATAGAATCACTCTGTGAATGACTTTGAAAACACTTCTTAAGAAGGAAAGCATACGTCTTTCATCTGAGTGAAAACTGCATTCTATTCAATTTTTAGTACTGTTTTGAATGGTTAGGCAATTCACTTGTAGAGAAGCGTTTGTTTGCATTCTGTATACTCAATTCTTTAACAGCAAACCTCGTGTCTTGCGTTTGACAGAAATTCCAGTGAAATCACGTTTAAAACCGAACGTCAGTAAAAAGGCTTCGTAGAATCACTCTGTGAATGTCTTTGAAAACACTTCTTAAGAAGGAAAGCATACGTCTTTCATCTGAGTGAAAACTGCATTCTATTCAGTTTTTAGTACTGTGTTGAATGGTTAGGCGATTCACATGTAGGGAAGCGTTTGTTTGCATTCTGTATACTCAATTCTTTAACAGCAAACCTCATGTCTTGGGTTTGACAGAAATTCCAGTGAAATCACGTTGAAAACCGAACGTCAGTAAAAAGGCTTCGTAGAATCACTCTGTGAATGTCTTTGAAAACACTTCTTAAGAAGGAAAGCATATGTCTTTCATCTGAGTGAAAACTGCATTCTATTCAGTTTTTAGTACTGTTTTGAATGGTTAGGCGATTCACTTGTAGGGAATTGTTTGTTTGCATTCTGTATACTGAATTCTTTAACAGCAAATCTCCTGTCTTGCGTTTGACAGAAATTCCAGTGAAATCACGTTTAAAAGCCAACGTCAGTAAAAAGGCTTTGTAGAATCACTCTGTGAATGTCTTTGAAAACACTTCTTAAGAAGGAAAGCATACGTTTTTCATCTGAGTGAAAACTGCATTCTATTCATTTTTTAGTACTGTGTTGAATGGTTAGGCGATTCACTTGTAGGGAAGCGTTTGTTTGCATTCTGTATACTCAATTCTTTAACAGCAAATCTCCTGTCTCGCGTTTGACAGAAATTCCAGTGAAATCACGTTAAAAAGCCAACGTCAGTAAAAAGGCTTTGTAGAATCACTCTGTGAATGTCTTTGAAAACACTTCTTAAGAAGGAAAGCATACGTCTTTCATCTTTGTGAAAACTGCATTCTATTCAATTTTTAGTACTGTGTTGAATGGTTAGGCGATTCACTTGTAGGGAAGCTTTTGTTTCCATTCTGTATACTCAATTCTTTAACAGCAAACCTCGTGTCTTGCGTTTGACAGAAATTCCAGTGAAATCACGTTGAAAACCGAACGTCAGTAAAAAGGCTTCATAGAATCACTCTGTGAATGTCTTTGAAAACACTTCTTAAGAAGGAAAGCATACGTCTTTCATCTGAGTGAAAACTGCATTCTTTTCAGTTTTTAGTACTGTTTTGAATGGTTAGGCGATTCACTTGTAGGGAAGCGTTTGTTTGCATTCTGTATACTGAATTCTTTAACAGCAAATCTCCTGTCTTGCGTTTGACAGAAATTCCAGTGAAATCACGTTTAAAAGCCAACGTCAGTAAAAAGGCTTTGTAGAATCACTCTGTGAATGTCTTTGAAAACACTTCTTAAGAAGGAAAGCATACGTTTTTCATCTGAGTGAAAACTGCATTCTATTCATTTTTTAGTACTGTGTTGAATGGTTAGGCGATTCACTTGTAGGGAAGCGTTTGTTTGCATTCTGTATACTCAATTCTTTAACAGCAAATCTCCTGTCTTGCGTTTGACAGAAATTCCAGTGAAATCACGTTAAAAAGCCAACGTCAGTAAAAAGGCTTTGTAGAATCACTCTGTGAATGTCTTTGAAAACACTTCTTAAGAAGGAAAGCATACGTCTTTCATCTTTGTGAAAACTGCATTCTATTCAATTTTTAGTACTGTGTTGAATGGTTAGGCGATTCACTTGTAGGGAAGCTTTTGTTTCCATTCTGTATACTCAATTCTTTAACAGCAAACCTCGTGTCTTGCGTTTGACAGAAATTCCAGTGAAATCACGTTGAAAACCGAACGTCAGTAAAAAGGCTTCATAGAAGCACTCTGTGAATGTCTTTGAAAACACTTCTTAAGAAGGAAAGCATACGTCTTTCATCTGAGTGAAAACTGCATTCTTTTCAGTTTTTAGTACTGTTTTGAATGGTTAGGCGATTCACTTGTAGGGAAGCGTTTGTTTGCATTCTGTATACTGAATTCTTTAACAGCAAATCTCCTGTCTTGCGTTTGACAGAAATTCCAGTGAAATCACGTTTAAAAGCCAACGTCAGTAAAAAGGCTTTGTAGAATCACTCTGTGAATGTCTTTGAAAACACTTCTTAAGAAGGAAAGCATACGTTTTTCATCTGAGTGAAAACTGCATTCTATTCATTTTTTAGTACTGTGTTGAATGGTTAGGCGATTCACTTGTAGGGAAGCGTTTGTTTGCATTCTGTATACTCAATTCTTTAACAGCAAATCTCCTGTCTTGCGTTTGACAGAAATTCCAGTGAAATCACGTTAAAAAGCCAACGTCAGTAAAAAGGCTTTGTAGAATCACTCTGTGAATGTCTTTGAAAACACTTCTTAAGAAGGAAAGCATACGTCTTTCATCTGAGTGAAAACTGCATTCTATTCAATTTTTAGTACTGTGTTGAATGGTTAGGCGATTCACTTGTAGGGAAGCTTTTGTTTGCATTCTGTATACTCAATTCTTTAACAGCAAACCTCGTGTCTTGCGTTTGACAGAAATTCCAGTGAAATCACGTTGAAAAACGAACGTCAGTAAAAAGGCTTCATAGAATCACTCTGTGAATGTCTTTGAAAACACTTCTTAAGAAGGAAAGCATATGTCTTTCATCTGAGTGAAAACTGCATTCTTTTCAGTTTTTAGTACTGTTTTGAATGGTTAGGCGATTCACTTGTAGGGAAGCGTTTGTTTGCATTCTGTATACTCAATTCTTTAACAGCAAATCCCGTGTCTTGCGATTGACAGAAATTCCAGTGAAATCACGTTTAAAGCCAACGTCAGTAAAAAGGCTTTGTAGAATCACTCTGTGAATGTCTTTGAAAACACTTCTTAAGAAGGAAAGCATACGTCTTTCATCTGAGTGAAAACTGCATTCTATTCAGTTTTTAGTACTTTTTTGAATGGTTAGGCGATTCACTTGTAGGGAAGCGTTTGTTTGCATTCTGTATACTGAATTCTTTAACAGCAAATCTCCTGTCTTGCGTTTGACAGAAATTCCAGTGAAATCACGTTTAAAAGCCAACGTCAGTAAAAAGGCTTTGTAGAATCACTCTGTGAATGTCTTTGAAAACACTTCTTAAGAAGGAAAGCATAAGTCTTTCATCTGAGTGAAAACTGCATTCTATTCAGTTTTTAGTACTGTGTTGAATGGTTAGGCGATTCACTTGTAGGGAAGCGTTTGTTTGCATTCTGTATACTCAATTCTTTAACAGCAAACCTCGTGTCTTGCGTTTGACAGAAATTCCAGTGAAATCACGTTTAAAACCGAACGTCAGTAAAAAGGCTTCCTAGAATCACTCTGTGAATGTCTTTGAAAACACTTCTTAAGAAGGAAAGCATACGTCTTTCATCTGAGTGAAAACTGCATTCTATTCAGTTTTTAGTACTGTTTTGAATGGTTAGGCGATTCACTTGTAGGGAAGCGTTTGTTTGCATTCTGTATACTCAATTCTTTAACAGCAAATCTCGTGTCTTGCTTTTGACAGAAATTCCAGTGAAATCACATTTAAAACTGAACGTCAGTAAAAAGGCTTCATAGAATCACTCTGTGAATGACTTTGAAAACACTTCTTAAGAAGGAAAGCATACGTCTTTCATCTGAGTGAAAACTGCATTCTATTCAATTTTTAGTACTGTTTTGAATGGTTAGGCAATTCACTTGTAGAGAAGCGTTTGTTTGCATTCTGTATACTCAATTCTTTAACAGCAAACCTCGTGTCTTGCGTTTGACAGAAATTCCAGTGAAATCACGTTTAAAACCGAACGTCAGTAAAAAGGCTTCGTAGAATCACTCTGTGAATGTCTTTGAAAACACTTCTTAAGAAGGAAAGCATACGTCTTTCATCTGAGTGAAAACTGCATTCTATTCAGTTTTTAGTACTGTGTTGAATGGTTAGGCGATTCACATGTAGGGAAGCGTTTGTTTGCATTCTGTATACTCAATTCTTTAACAGCAAACCTCATGTCTTGGGTTTGACAGAAATTCCAGTGAAATCACGTTGAAAACCGAACGTCAGTAAAAAGGCTTCGTAGAATCACTCTGTGAATGTCTTTGAAAACACTTCTTAAGAAGGAAAGCATATGTCTTTCATCTGAGTGAAAACTGCATTCTATTCAGTTTTTAGTACTGTTTTGAATGGTTAGGCGATTCACTTGTAGGGAATTGTTTGTTTGCATTCTGTATACTGAATTCTTTAACAGCAAATCTCCTGTCTTGCGTTTGACAGAAATTCCAGTGAAATCACGTTTAAAAGCCAACGTCAGTAAAAAGGCTTTGTAGAATCACTCTGTGAATGTCTTTGAAAACACTTCTTAAGAAGGAAAGCATACGTTTTTCATCTGAGTGAAAACTGCATTCTATTCATTTTTTAGTACTGTGTTGAATGGTTAGGCGATTCACTTGTAGGGAAGCGTTTGTTTGCATTCTGTATACTCAATTCTTTAACAGCAAATCTCCTGTCTCGCGTTTGACAGAAATTCCAGTGAAATCACGTTAAAAAGCCAACGTCAGTAAAAAGGCTTTGTAGAATCACTCTGTGAATGTCTTTGAAAACACTTCTTAAGAAGGAAAGCATACGTCTTTCATCTTTGTGAAAACTGCATTCTATTCAATTTTTAGTACTGTGTTGAATGGTTAGGCGATTCACTTGTAGGGAAGCTTTTGTTTCCATTCTGTATACTCAATTCTTTAACAGCAAACCTCGTGTCTTGCGTTTGACAGAAATTCCAGTGAAATCACGTTGAAAACCGAACGTCAGTAAAAAGGCTTCATAGAATCACTCTGTGAATGTCTTTGAAAACACTTCTTAAGAAGGAAAGCATACGTCTTTCATCTGAGTGAAAACTGCATTCTTTTCAGTTTTTAGTACTGTTTTGAATGGTTAGGCGATTCACTTGTAGGGAAGCGTTTGTTTGCATTCTGTATACTGAATTCTTTAACAGCAAATCTCCTGTCTTGCGTTTGACAGAAATTCCAGTGAAATCACGTTTAAAAGCCAACGTCAGTAAAAAGGCTTTGTAGAATCACTCTGTGAATGTCTTTGAAAACACTTCTTAAGAAGGAAAGCATACGTTTTTCATCTGAGTGAAAACTGCATTCTATTCATTTTTTAGTACTGTGTTGAATGGTTAGGCGATTCACTTGTAGGGAAGCGTTTGTTTGCATTCTGTATACTCAATTCTTTAACAGCAAATCTCCTGTCTTGCGTTTGACAGAAATTCCAGTGAAATCACGTTAAAAAGCCAACGTCAGTAAAAAGGCTTTGTAGAATCACTCTGTGAATGTCTTTGAAAACACTTCTTAAGAAGGAAAGCATACGTCTTTCATCTGAGTGAAAACTGCATTCTATTCAATTTTTAGTACTGTGTTGAATGGTTAGGCGATTCACTTGTAGGGAAGCTTTTGTTTGCATTCTGTATACTCAATTCTTTAACAGCAAACCTCGTGTCTTGCGTTTGACAGAAATTCCAGTGAAATCACGTTGAAAAACGAACGTCAGTAAAAAGGCTTCATAGAATCACTCTGTGAATGTCTTTGAAAACACTTCTTAAGAAGGAAAGCATATGTCTTTCATCTGAGTGAAAACTGCATTCTTTTCAGTTTTTAGTACTGTTTTGAATGGTTAGGCGATTCACTTGTAGGGAAGCGTTTGTTTGCATTCTGTATACTCAATTCTTTAACAGCAAATCCCGTGTCTTGCGATTGACAGAAATTCCAGTGAAATCACGTTTAAAGCCAACGTCAGTAAAAAGGCTTTGTAGAATCACTCTGTGAATGTCTTTGAAAACACTTCTTAAGAAGGAAAGCATACGTCTTTCATCTGAGTGAAAACTGCATTCTATTCAGTTTTTAGTACTTTTTTGAATGGTTAGGCGATTCACTTGTAGGGAAGCGTTTGTTTGCATTCTGTATACTGAATTCTTTAACAGCAAATCTCCTGTCTTGCGTTTGACAGAAATTCCAGTGAAATCACGTTTAAAAGCCAACGTCAGTAAAAAGGCTTTGTAGAATCACTCTGTGAATGTCTTTGAAAACACTTCTTAAGAAGGAAAGCATAAGTCTTTCATCTGAGTGAAAACTGCATTCTATTCAGTTTTTAGTACTGTGTTGAATGGTTAGGCGATTCACTTGTAGGGAAGCGTTTGTTTGCATTCTGTATACTCAATTCTTTAACAGCAAACCTCGTGTCTTGCGTTTGACAGAAATTCCAGTGAAATCACGTTTAAAACCGAACGTCAGTAAAAAGGCTTCCTAGAATCACTCTGTGAATGTCTTTGAAAACACTTCTTAAGAAGGAAAGCATACGTCTTTCATCTGAGTGAAAACTGCATTCTATTCAGTTTTTAGTACTGTTTTGAATGGTTAGGCGATTCACTTGTAGGGAAGCGTTTGTTTGCATTCTGTATACTCAATTCTTTAACAGCAAATCTCGTGTCTTGCTTTTGACAGAAATTCCAGTGAAATCACGTTTAAAAGCCAACGTCAGTAAAAAGGCTTTGTAGAATCACTCTGTGAATGTCTTTGAAAACACTTCTTAAGAAGGAAAGCATACGTCTTTCATCTGAGTGAAAACTGCATTCTATTCAATTTTTAGTACTGTGTTGAATGGTTAGGCGATTCACTTGTAGCGAAGCGTTTGTTTGCATTCTGTATACTCAATTCTTTAACAGCAAACCTCGTGTCTTGCGTTTGACAGAAATTCCAGTGAAATCACGTTTAAAACCGAACGTCAGTAAAAAGGCTTCGTAGAATCACTCTGTGAATGTCTTTGAAAACACTTCTTAAGAAGGAAAGCATACGTCTTTCATCTGAGTGAAAACTGCATTCTATTCAGTTTTTAGTACTGTTTTGAATGGTTAGGCGATTCACTTGTAGGGAAGCGTTTGTTTGCATTCTGTATACTGAATTCTTTAACAGCAAATCTCCTGTCTTGCGTTTGACAGAAATTCCAGTGAAATCACGTTTAAAAGCCAACGTCAGTAAAAAGGCTTTGTAGAATCACTCTGTGAATGTCTTTGAAAACACTTCTTAAGAAGGAAAGCATAAGTCTTTCATCTGAGTGAAAACTGCATTCTATTCAGTTTTTAGTACTGTGTTGAATGGTTAGGCGATTCACTTGTAGGGAAGCCTTTGTTTGCATTCTGTATACTCAATTCTTTAACAGCAAACCTCGTGTCTTGCGTTTGACAGAAATTCCAGTGAAATCACGTTTAAAACCGAACGTCAGTAAAAAGGCTTCCTAGAATCACTCTGTGAATGTCTTTGAAAACACTTCTTAAGAAGGAAAGCATACGTCTTTCATCTGAGTGAAAACTGCATTCTATTCAGTTTTTAGTACTGTTTTGAATGGTTAGGCGATTCACTTGTAGGGAAGCGTTTGTTTGCATTCTGTATACTCAATTCTTTAACAGCAAACCTCGTGTCTTGTGTTTGACAGAAATTCCAGTGAAATCACGTTGAAAACCGAACGTCAGTAAAAAGGCTTCATAGAATCACTCTGTGAATGTCTTTGAAAACACTTCTTAAGAAGGAAAGCATATGTCTTTCATCTGAGTGAAAACTGCATTCTATTCAGTTTTTAGTACTGTTTTGAATGGTTAGGCGATTCACTTGTAGGGAAGCGTTTGTTTGCATTCTGTATACTCAATTCTTTAACAGCAAACCTCGTGTCTTGCGTTTGACAGAAATTCCAGTGAAATCACGTTGAAAACCGAACGTCAGTAAAAAGGCTTCATAGAATCACTCTGTGAATGTCTTTGAAAACACTTCTTAAGAAGGAAAGCATACGTCTTTCATCTGAGTGAAAACTGCATTCTTTTCAGTTTTTAGTACTGTTTTGAATGGTTAGGCGATTCACTTGTAGGGAAGCGTTTGTTTGCATTCTGTATACTCAATTCTTTAACAGCAAATCCCGTGTCTTGCGATTGACAGAAATTCCAGTGAAATCACGTTTAAAGCCAACGTCAGTAAAAAGGCTTTGTAGAATCACTCTGTGAATGTCTTTGAAAACACTTCTTAAGAAGGAAAGCATACGTCTTTCATCTGAGTGAAAACTGCATTCTATTCATTTTTTAGTACTGTGTTGAATGGTTAGGCGATTCACTTGTAGGGAAGCGTTTGTTTGCATTCTGTATACTCAATTCTTTAACAGCAAACCTCGTGTCTTGGGTTTGACAGAAATTCCAGTGTAATCACGTTTAAAACCGAACGTCAGTAAAAAGGCTTCGTAGAATCACTCTGTGAATGTCTTTGAAAACACTTCTTAGGAAGGAAAGCATACGTCTTTCATCTGAGTGAAAACTGCATTCTATTCAGTTTTTAGTACTGTGTTGAATGGTTAGGCGATTCACTTGTAGGGAAGCGTTTGTTTGCATTCTGTATACTCAATTCTTTAACAGCAAACCTCGTGTCTTGCGTTTGACAGAAATTCCAGTGAAATCACCTCTAAAACCGAACTTCAGTAAAAAGGCTTCATAGAATCACTCTGTGAATGTCTTTGAAAACACTTCTTAAGAAGGAAAGCATACGTCTTTCATCTGAGTGAAAACTGCATTCTATTCAGTTTTTAGTACTGTGTTGAATGGTTAGGCGATTCACTTGTAGGGAAGCGTTTGTTTGCATTCTGTATACTCAATTCTTTAACAGCAAACCTCGTGTCTTGCGTTTGACAGAAATTCCAGTGAAATCACGTTTAAAACCGAACGTCAGTAAAAAGGCTTCCTAGAATCACTCTGTGAATGTCTTTGAAAACACTTCTTAAGAAGGAAAGCATACGTCTTTCATCTGAGTGAAAACTGCATTCTATTCAGTTTTTAGTACTGTTTTGAATGGTTAGGCGATTCACTTGTAGGGAAGCGTTTGTTTGCATTCTGTATACTCAATTCTTTAACAGCAAACCTCGTGTCTTGCGTTTGACAGAAATTCCAGTGAAATCACGTTGAAAACCGAACGTCAGTAAAAAGGCTTCATAGAATCACTCTGTGAATGTCTTTGAAAACACTTCTTAAGAAGGAAAGCATACGTCTTTCATCTGAGTGAAAACTGCATTCTATTCAGTTTTTAGTACTGTTTTGAATGGTTAGGCGATTCACTTGTAGGGAAGCGTTTGTTTGCATTCTGTATACTCAATTCTTTAACAGCAAATCCCGTGTCTTGCGTTTGACAGAAATTCCAGTGAAATCACGTTTAAAGCCAACGTCAGTAAAAAGGCTTTGTAGAATCACTCTGTGAATGTCTTTGAAAACACTTCTTAAGAAGGAAAGCATACGTCTTTCATCTGAGTGAAAACTGCATTCTATTCATTTTTTAGTACTGTGTTGAATGTTTAGGCGATTCACTTGTAGGGAAGCGTTTGTTTGCATTCTGTATACTCAATTCTTTAACCGCAAACCTCGTGTCTTGGGTTTGACAGAAATTCCATTGAAATCACGTTTAAAACCGAACGTCAGTAAAAAGGCTTCGTAGAATCACTCTGTGAATGTCTTCGAAAACACTTCTTAGGAAGGAAAGCATACGTCTTTCATCTGAGTGAAAACTGCATTCTATTCAGTTTTTAGTACTGTGTTGAATGGTTAGGCGATTCACTTGTAGGGAAGCGTTTGTTTGCATTCTGTATACTCAATTCTTTAACAGCAAATCCCGTGTCTTGCGTTTGACAGAAATTCCAGTGAAATCACGTCTAAAACCGAACGTCATTAAAAAGGCTTCATAGAATCACTCTGTGAATGTCTTTGAAAACACTTCTTAAGAAGGAAAGCATACGTCTTTCATCTGAGTGAAAACTGCATTCTATTCAGTTTTTAGTACTGTTTTGAATGGTTAGGCGATTCACTTGTAGGGAAGCGTTTGTTTGCATTCTGTATACTCAATTCTTTAACAGCAAAACTCGTGTCTTGCATTTGACAGAAATTCCAATGAAATCACGTTTAAAACCGAACGTCAGTAAAAAGGCTTCGTAGAATCACTCTGTGAATGTCTTTGAAAACACTTCTTAAGAAGGAAAGCATACGTCTTTCATCTGAGTGAAAACTGCATTCTATTCAGTTTTTAGTACTGTTTTGAATGGTTAGGCGATTCACTTGTAGGGAAGCGTTTGTTTGCATTCTGTATACTCAATTCTTTAACAGCAAATCTCGTGTCTTGCTTTTGACAGAAATTCCAGTGAAATCACGTTTAAAAGCCAACGTCAGTAAAAAGGCTTCCTAGAATCACTCTGTGAATGTCTTTGAAAACACTTCTTAAGAAGGAAAGCATACGTCTTTCATCTGAGTGAAAACTGCATTCTATTCAATTTTTAGTACTGTGTTGAATGGTTAGGCGATTCACTTGTAGGGAAGCGTTTGTCTGCATTCTGTATACTCAATTCTTTAACAGCAAACCTCGTGTCTTGCGTTTGACAGAAATTCCAGTGAAATCACGTTTAAAACCGAACGTCAGTAAAAAGGCTTCATAGAATCACTCTGTGAATGACTTTGAAAACACTTCTTAAGAAGGAAAGCATACGTCTTTCATCTGAGTGAAAACTGCCTTCTATTCAATTTTTAGTACTGTTTTGAATGGTTAGGCGATTCACTTGTAGGGAAGCATTTGTTTGCATTCTGTATACTCAATTCTTTAACAGCAAACCTCGTGTCTTGCGTTTGACAGAAATTCCAGTGAAATCACGTTTAAAACCGAACGTCAGTAAAAAAGCTTCGTAGAATCACTCTGTGAATGTCTTTGAAAACACTTCTTAAGAAGGAAAGCATACGTCTTTCATCTTTGTGAAAACTGCATTCTATTCAGTTTTTAGTACTGTGTTGAATGGTTAGGCGATTCACATGTAGGGAAGCGTTTGTTTGCATTCTGTATACTCAATTCTTTAACAGCAAACCTCGTGTCTTGCATTTGACAGAAATTCCAGTGAAATCACGTTGAAAACCGAACGTCAGTAAAAAGGCTTCATAGAATCACTCTGTGAATGTCTTTGAAAACACTTCTTAAGAAGGAAAGCATATGTCTTTCATCTGAGTGAAAACTGCATTCTATTCAGTTTTTAGTACTGTTTTGAATGGTTAGGCGATTCACTTGTAGGGAATCGTTTGTTTGCATTCTGTATACTGAATTCTTTAACAGCAAATCTCGTGTCTTGCGTTTGACAGAAATTCCATTGAAATCACTTTTAAAACCGAACGTCAGTAAAAAGGTTTCGTAGAATCACTCTGTGAATGTCTTTGAAAACACTTCTTAAGAAGGAAAGCATACGTCTTTCATCCGAGTGAAAACTGCATTCTATTCAGTTTTTAGTACTGTTTTGAATTTTTAGGCGATTCACTTGTAGGGAAGCGTTTGTTTGCATACTGTATACTCAATTCTTTAACAGCAAATCTCCTGTCATGCGTTTGACAGAAATTCCAGTGAAATCACGTTTAAAAGCCAATGTCAGTAAAAAGGCTTTGTAGAATCACTCTGTGAATGTCTTTGAAAACACTTCTTAAGAAGGAAAGCATACGTTTATCATCTGAGTGAAAACTGCATTCTATTCAGTTTTTAGTACTGTGTTGAATGGTTAGGCGATTCACTTGTAGGGAAGCGTTTGTTTGCATTCTGTATACTCAATTCTTTAACAGCAAATCTCCTGTCTTGCGTTTGACAGAAATTCCAGTGAAATCACGTTTAAAGCCAACGTCAGTAATAAGGCTTCATAGAATCACTCTGTGAATGTCTTTGAAAACACTTCTTAAGAAGGAAAGCATACGTCGTCTTTCATCTGAGTGAAAACTGCATTCTATTCAGTTTTTAGTACTGTTTTGAATGGTTAGGCGATTCACTTGTAGGGAAGCGTTTGTTTGCATTCTGTATACTCAATTCTTTAACAGCAAATCTCCTGTCTTGCGTTTGACAGAAATTCCAGTGAAATCACGTTTAAAGCCAACGTCAGTAAAAAGGCTTAGTAGAATCACTCTGTGAATGTCTTTGAAAACACTTCTTAAGAAGGAAAGCATACGTCTTTCATCTGAGTGAAAACTGCATTCTATTCATTTTTTAGTACTGTGTTGAATGGTTAGGCGTTTCACTTGTAGGGAAGCGTTTGTCTGCATTCTGTATACTCAATTCTTTAACAGCAAACCTAGTGTCTTGCGTTTGACAGAAATTCCAGTGAAATCACGTTTAAAAGCCAACGTCAGTAAAAAGGCTTCCTAGAATCACTCTGTGAATGTCTTTGAAAACACTTCTTAAGAAGGAAAGCATACGTCTTTCATCTGAGTGAAAACTGCATTCTATTCAGTTTTTAGTACTGTGTTGAATGGTTAGGCGATTCACTTGTAGGGAAGTGTTTGTTTGCATTCTGTATACTCAATTCTTTAACAGCAAACCTAGTGTCTTGCGTTTGACAGAAATTCCAGTGAAATCACGTTTAAAACCGAACGTCAGTAAAAAGGCTTCATAGAATCACTCTGTGAATGACTTTGAAAACACTTCTTAAGAAGGAAAGCAAACGTCTTTCATCTGAGTGAAAACTGCATTCTATTCAATTTTTAGTACTGTTTTGAATGGTTAGGCAATTCACTTGTAGGGAAGCGTTTGTTTGCATTCTGTATACTCAATTCTTTAAAAGCAAACCTCGTGTCTTGCGTTTGACAGAAATTCCAGTGAAATCACGTTTAAAACCGAACGTCAGTAAAAAGGCTTCGTAGAATCACTCTGTGAATGTCTTTGAAAACACTTCTTAAGAAGGAAAGCATACGTCTTTCATCTTTGTGAAAACTGCATTCTATTCAGTTTTTAGTACTGTGTTGAATGGTTAGGCGATTCACATGTAGGGAAGCGTTTGTTTGCATTCTGTATACTCAATTCTTTAACAGCAAACCTCGTGTCTTGCGTTTGACAGAAATTCCAGTGAAATCACGTTGAAAACCGAACGTCAGTAAAAAGGCTTCGTAGAATCACTCTGTGAATGTCTTTGAAAACACTTCTTAAGAAGGAAAGCATACGTCTTTCATCTTTGTGAAAACTGCATTCTATTCAGTTTTTAGTACTGTGTTGAATGGTTAGGCGATTCACATGTAGGGAAGCGTTTGTTTGCATACTGTATACTCAATTCTTTAACAGCAAATCTCCTGTCTTGCGTTTGACAGAAATTCCAGTGAAATCACGTTTAAAAGCCAACGTCAGTAAAAAGGCTTTGTAGAATCACTCTGTGAATGTCTTTGAATACACTTCTTAAGAAGGAAAGCATACGTTTATCATCTGAGTGAAAACTGCATTCTATTCATTTTTTAGTACTGTGTTGAATGGTTAGGCGATTCACTTGTAGGGAAGCGTTTGTTTGCATTCTGTATACTCAATTCTTTAACAGCAAACCTCGTGTCTTGGGTTTGACAGAAATTCCAGTGAAATCACGTTTAAAACCGAACGTCAGTAAAAAGGCTTCATAGAATCACTCTGTGAATGTCTTTGAAAACACTTCTTAAGAAGGAAAGCATACGTCTTTCATCTGAGTGAAAACTGCATTCTATTCAGTTTTTAGTACTGTGTTGAATGGTTAGGCGATTCACTTGTAGGGAAGCGTTTGTTTGCATTCTGTATACTCAATTCTTTAACAGCAAACCTAGTGTCTTGCGTTTGACAGAAATTCCAGTGAAATCACGTTTAAAGCCAACGTCAGTAATAAGGCTTCATAGAATCACTCTGTGAATGTCTTTGAAAACACTTCTTAAGAAGGAAAGCATACGTCTTTCATCTGAGTGAAAACTGCATTCTATTCAGTTTTTAGTACTGTTTTGAATGGTTAGGCGATTCACTTGTAAGGAAGCGTTTGTTTGCATTCTGTATACTCAATTCTTTAACAGCAAATCTCCTGTCTTGCGTTTGACAGAAATTCCAGTGAAATCACGTTTAAAGCCAACGTCAGTAAAAAGGCTTTGTAGAATCACTCTGTGAATGTCTTTGAAAACACTTCTTAAGAAGGAAAGCATACGTCTTTCATCTGAGTGAAAACTGCATTCTATTCATTTTTTAGTACTGTGTTGAATGGTTAGGCGATTCACTTGTAGGGAAGCGTTTGTCTGCATTCTGTATACTCAATTCTTTAACAGCAAACCTAGTGTCTTGCGTTTGACAGAAATTCCAGTGAAATCACGTTTAAAAGCCAACGTCAGTAAAAAGGCTTCCTAGAATCACTCTGTGAATGTCTTTGAAAACACTTCTTAAGAAGGAAAGCATACGTCTGTCATCTGAGTGAAAACTGCATTCTATTCAGTTTTTAGTACTGTGTTGAATGGTTAGGCGATTCACTTGTAGGGAAGTGTTTGTTTGCATTCTGTATACTCAATTCTTTAACAGCAAACCTAGTGTCTTGCGTTTGACAGAAATTCCAGTGAAATCACGTTTAAAACTGAACGTCAGTAAAAAGGCTTCATAGAATCACTCTGTGAATGACTTTGAAAACACTTCTTAAGAAGGAAAGCAAACGTCTTTCATCTGAGTGAAAACTGCATTCTATTCAATTTTTAGTACTGTTTTGAATGGTTAGGCAATTCACTTGTAGGGAAGCGTTTGTTTGCATTATGTATACTCAATTCTTTAAAAGCAAACCTCGTGTCTTGCGTTTGACAGAAATTCCAGTGAAATCACGTTTAAAACCGAACGTCAGTAAAAAGGCTTCGTAGAATCACTCTGTGAATGTCTTTGAAAACACTTCTTAAGAAGGAAAGCATACGTCTTTCATCTTTGTGAAAACTGCATTCTATTCAGTTTTTAGTACTGTGTTGAATGGTTAGGCGATTCACATGTAGGGAAGCGTTTGTTTGCATTCTGTATACTCAATTCTTTAACAGCAAACCTCGTGTCTTGCGTTTGACAGAAATTCCAGTGAAATCACGTTGAAAACCGAACTTCAGTAAAAAGGCTTCGTAGAATCACTCTGTGAATGTCTTTGAAAACACTTCTTAAGAAGGAAAGCATATGTCTTTCATCTGAGTGAAAACTGCATTCTATTCAGTTTTTAGTACTGTTTTGAATGGTTAGGCGATTCACTTGTAGGGAATCGTTTGTTTGCATTCTGTATACTGAATTCTTTAACAGCAAATCTCGTGTCTTGCGTTTGACAGAAATTCCATTGAAATCACGTTTAAAACCGATCGTCAGTAAAAAGGCTTCGTAGAATCACTCTGTGAATGTCTTTGAAAACACTTCTTAAGAAGGAAAGCATACGTTTTTCATCTGAGTGAAAACTGCATTCTATTCATTTTTTAGTACTGTGTTGAATGGTTAGGCGATTCACTTGTAGGGAAGCGTTTGTTTGCATTCTGTATACTCAATTCTTTAACAGCAAACCTCGTGTCTTGGGTTTGACAGAAATTCCAGTGAAATCACGTTTAAAACCGAACGTCAGTAAAAAGGCTTCATAGAATCACTCTGTGAATGTCTTTGAAAACACTTCTTAAGAAGGAAAGCATACGTCTTTCATCTGAGTGAAAACTGCATTCTATTCAGTTTTTAGTACTGTTTTGAATGGTTAGGCGATTCACTTGTAGGGAAGCGTTTGTTTGCATTCTGTATTTTCAATTCTTTAACAGCAAACCTCGTGTCTTGCGTTTGACAGAAATTTCAGTGAAATCACGTTGAAAACCGAACGTCAGTAAAAAGGCTTCGTAGAATCACTCTGTGAATGTCTTTGAAAACACTTCTTAAGAAGGAAAGCATACGTCTTTCATGTGAGTGAAAACTGCATTTTATTCAGTTTTTAGTACTGTTTTGAATGGTTAGGCGATTCACTTGTAGGGAAGCGTTTATTTGCATTCTGTATACTCAATTCTTTAACAGCAAACCTCGTGTCTTGCGTTTGACAGAAATTCCAGTGAAATCACGTTTAAAACCGAACGTCAGTAAAAATGCTTCGTAGAATCACGCTGTTAATGTCTTTGAAAACACTTCTTAAGAAGGAAAGCGTACGTCTTTCATATGAGTGAAAACTGCATTCTATTCATTTTTTAGTACTGTTTTGAATGGTTAGGCGATTCACTTGTAGGGAAGCGTTTGTTTGCATTCTGTATTTTCAATTCTTTAACAGCAAACCTCGTGTCTTGCGTTTGACAGAAATTCCAGTGAAATCACGTTTAAAAGCCAACGTCAGTAAAAGGCTTTGTAGAATCACTCTGTGAATGTCTTTGAAAACACTTCTTAAGAAGGAAAGCATATGTCTTTCATCTGAGTGAAAACTGCATTCTATTCAGTTTTTAGTACTGTGTTGAATGGTTAGGCGATTCACTTGTAGGGAAGCGTTTGTTTGCATTCTGTATACTCAATTCTTTAACAGCAAACCTCGTGTCTTGGGTTTGACAGAAATTCCAGTGAAATCACATTTAAAACCGAACGTCAGTAAAAAGGCTTCGTAGAATCAATCTGTGAATGTCTTTGAAAACACTTCTTAAGAAGGAAAGCATACGTCTTTCATCTGAGTGAAAACTGCATTCTATTCAGTTTTTAGTACTGGGTTGAATGGTTAGGCGATTCACTTGTAGGGAAGCGTTTGTTTGCATTCTGTATACTCAATTCTTAAAAGCAAACCTAGTGTCTTGCGTTTGACAAAAATTCCAGTGAAATCACGTTTAAAACCGAACGTCAGTAAAAAGGCTTCATAGAATCACTCTGTGAATGTCTTTGAAAACACTTCTTAAGAAGGAAAGCATACGTCTTTCATCTGAGTGAAAACTGCATTCTATTCAGTTTTTAGTACTGTTTTGAATGGTTAGGCAATTCACTTGTAGGGAAGCGTTTGTTTGCATTCTGTATACTCAATTCATAAAAGCAAACCTAGTGTCTTGTGTTTGACAGAAATTCCAGTGAAATCACATTTAAAACCGAACGTCAGTAAAAAGGCTTCGTAGAATCACGCTGTGAATGTCTTTGAAAACACTTCTTAAGAAGGAAAGCATACGTCTTTCATCTGAGTGAAAACTGCATTCTATTCATTTTTTAGTACTGTTTTGAATGGTTAGGCGATTCACTTGTAGGGAAGCGTTTGTTTGCATTCTGTATTTTCAATTCTTTAACAGCAAACCTCGTGTCTTGGGTTTGACAGAAATTCCAGTGAAATCACGTTTAAAACCGAACGTCAGTAAAAAGGCTTCCTAGAATCACTCTGTGAATGTCTTTGAAAACACTTCTTAAGAAGGAAAGCATACGTCTTTCATCTGAGTGAAAACTGCATTCTATTCAGTTTTTAGTACTGTGTTGAATGGTTAGGCGATTCACTTGTAGGGAAGTGTTTGTTTGCATTTTGTATACTCAATTCTTTAACAGCAAACCTAGTGTCTTGCGTTTGACAGAAATTCCAGTGAAATCACGTTTAAAACCGAACGTCAGTAAAAAGGCTTCATAGAATCACTCTGTGAATGACTTTGAAAACACTTCTTAAGAAGGAAAGCATACGTCTTTCATCTGAGTGAAAACTGCATTCTATTCAATTTTTAGTACTGTTTTGAATGGTTAGGCAATTCACTTGTAGGGAAGCGTTTGTTTGCATTCTGTATACTCAATTCTTTAACAGCAAACCTCGTGTCTTGCGTTTGACAGAAATTCCAGTGAAATCACGTTTAAAACCGAACGTCAGTAAAAAGGCTTCGTAGAATCACTCTGTGAATGTCTTTGAAAACACTTCTTAAGAAGGAAAGCATACGTCTTTCATCTTTGTGAAAACTGCATTCTATTCAGTTTTTAGTACTGTGTTGAATGGTTAGGCGATTCACATGTAGGGAAGCGTTTGTTTGCATTCTGTATACTCAATTCTTTAACAGCAAACCTCGTGTCTTGCGTTTGACAGAAATTCCAGTGAAATCACGTTGAAAACCGAACTTCAGTAAAAAGGCTTCGTAGAATCACTCTGTGAATGTCTTTGAAAACACTTCTTAAGAAGGAAAGCATATGTCTTTCATCTGAGTGAAAACTGCATTCTATTCAGTTTTTAGTACTGTTTTGAATGGTAGGCGATTCACTTGTAGGGAATCGTTTGTTTGCATTCTGTATACTGAATTCTTTAACAGCAAATCTCGTGTCTTGCGTTTGACAGAAATTCCATTGAAATCACGTTTAAAACCGATCGTCAGTAAAAAGGCTTCGTAGAATCACTCTGTGAATGTCTTTGAAAACACTTCTTAAGAAGGAAAGCATACGTCTTTCATCTGAGTGAAAACTGCATTCTATTCAGTTTTTAGTACTGTTTTGAATTTTTAGGCGATTCACTTGTAGGGAAGCGTTTGTTTGCATACTGTATACTCAATTCTTTAACAGCAAATCTCCTGTCTTGCGTTTGACAGAAATTCCAGTGAAATCATGTTTAAAAGCCAACATCAGTAAAAAGGCTTTGTAGAATCACTCTGTGAATGTCTTTGAAAACACTTCTTAAGAAGGAAAGCATACGTTTTTCATCTGAGTGAAAACTGCATTCTATTCATTTTTTAGTACTGTGTTGAATGGTTAGGCGATTCACTTGTAGGGAAGCGTTTGTTTGCATTCTGTATACTCAATTCTTTAACAGCAAACCTCGTGTCTTGGGTTTGACAGAAATTCCAGTGAAATCACGTTTAAAACCGAACGTCAGTAAAAAGGCTTCGTAGAATCACTCTGTGAATGTCTTTGAAAACACTTCTTAAGAAGGAAAGCATACGTCTTTCATCTGAGTGAAAACTGCATTCTATTCAGTTTTTAGTACTGTGTTGAATGGTTAGGCGATTCACTTGTAGGGAAGCGTTTGTTTGCATTCTGTATACTCAATTCTTTAACAGCAAACCTAGTGTCTTGCGTTTGACAGAAATTCCAGTGAAATCACGTTTAAAAGCCAACGTCAGTAAAAAGGCTTTGTAGAATCACTCTGTGAATGTCTTCGAAAACACTTCTTAAGAAGGAAAGCATACGTCTTTCATCTGAGTGAAAACTGCATTCTATTCAGTTTTTAATACTGTGTTGAATGGTTAGGCGATTCACTTGTAGGGAAGCATTTGTTTGCATTCTGTATTTTCAATTCTTTAACAGCAAACCTCGTGTCTTGCGTTTGACAGAAATTCCAGTGAAATCACGTTGAAAACCGAACGTCAGTAAAAAGGCTTCGTAGAATCACTCTGTGAATGTCTTTGAAAACACTTCTTAAGAAGGAAAGCACACGTCTTTCATCTGAGTGAAAACTGCATTCTATTCAGTTTTTAGTACTGTGTTGAATGGTTAGGCGATTCACTTGTAGGGAAGCGTTTGTTTGCATTCTGTATACTCAATTCTTTAACAGCAAACCTCGTGTCTTGCGTTTGACAGAAATTCCAGTGAAATCACATTTAAAACCGAAAGTCAGTAAAAATGCTTCGTAGAATCACGCTGTTAATGTCTTTGAAAACACTTCTTAAGAAGGAAAGCGTACGTCTTTCATATGAGTGAAAACTGCATTCTATTCATTTTTTAGTACTGTTTTGAATGGTTAGGCGATTCACTTGTAGGGAAGCGTTTGTTTGCATTCTGTATTTTCAATTCTTTAACAGCAAACCTCGTGTCTTGCGTTTGACAGAAATTCCAGTGAAATCACGTTTAAAAGCCAACGTCAGTAAAAAGGCTTTGTAGAATCACTCTGTGAATGTCTTTGAAAACACTTCTTAAGAAGGAAAGCATACGTCTTTCATCTGAGTGAAAACTGCATTCTATTCAGTTTTTAGTACTGTGTTGAATGGTTAGGCGATTCACTTGTAGGGAAGCGTTTGTTTGCATTCTGTATACTCAATTCTTTAACAGCAAACCTCGTGTCTTGGGTTTGACAGAAATTCCAGTGAAATCACATTTAAAACCGAACGTCAGTAAAAAGGCTTCGTAGAATCAATCTGTGAATGTCTTTGAAAACACTTCTTAAGAAGGAAAGCATACGTCTTTCATCTGAGTGAAAACTGCATTCTATTCAGTTTTTAGTACTGGGTTGAATGGTTAGGCGATTCACTTGTAGGGAAGCGTTTGTTTGCATTCTGTATACTCAATTCTTAAAAGCAAACCTAGTGTCTTGCGTTTGACAGAAATTCCAGTGAAATCACGTTTAAAACCGAACGTCAGTAAAAAGGCTTCATAGAATCACTCTGTGAATGTCTTTGAAAACACTTCTTAAGAAGGAAAGCATACGTCTTTCATCTGAGTGAAAACTGCATTCTATTCAGTTTTTAGTACTGTTTTGAATGGTTAGGCAATTCACTTGTAGGGAAGCGTTTGTTTGCATTCTGTATACTCAATTCTTAAAAGCAAACCTAGTGTCTTGTGTTTGACAGAAATTCCAGTGAAATCACATTTAAAACCGAACGTCAGTAAAAAGGCTTCGTAGAATCACGCTGTGAATGTCTTTGAAAACACTTCTTAAGAAGGAAAGCATACGTCTTTCATCTGATTGAAAACTGCATTCTATTCATTTTTTAGTACTGTTTTGAATGGTTAGGCGATTCACTTGTAGGGAAGCGTTTGTTTGCATTCTGTATTTTCAATTCTTTAACAGCAAACCTCGTGTCTTGGGTTTGACAGAAATTCCAGTGAAATCACGTTTAAAACCGAACGTCAGTAAAAAGGCTTCCTAGAATCACTCTGTGAATGTCTTTGAAAACACTTCTTAAGAAGGAAAGCATACGTCTTTCATCTGAGTGAAAACTGCATTCTATTCAGTTTTTAGTACTGTGTTGAATGGTTAGGCGATTCAATTGTAGGGAAGTGTTTGTTTGCATTTTGTATACTCAATTCTTTAACAGCAAACCTAGTGTCTTGCGTTTGACAGAAATTCCAGTGAAATCTCGTTTAAAACCGAACGTCAGTAAAAAGGCTTCATAGAATCACTCTGTGAATGTCTTTGAAAACACTTCTTAAGAAGGAAAGCATACGTCTTTCATCTGAGTGAAAACTGCATTCTATTCAGTTTTTAGTACTGTTTTGAATGGTTAGGCAATTCACTTGTAGGGAAGCGTTTGTTTGCATTCTGTATACTCAATTCTTAAAAGCAAACCTAGTGTCTTGTGTTTGACAGAAATTCCAGTGAAATCACATTTAAAACCGAACGTCAGTAAAAAGGCTTCGTAGAATCACGCTGTGAATGTCTTTGAAAACACTTCTTAAGAAGGAAAGCATACGTCTTTCATCTGAGTGAAAACTGCATTCTATTCATTTTTTAGTACTGTTTTGAATGGTTAGGCGATTCACTTGTAGGGAAGCGTTTGTTTGCATTCTGTATTTTCAACTCTTTAACAGCAAACCTCGTGTCTTGGGTTTGACAGAAATTCCAGTGAAATCACGTTTAAAACCGAACGTCAGTAAAAAGGCTTCCTAGAATCACTCTGTGAATGTCTTTGAAAACACTTCTTAAGAAGGAAAGCATACGTCTTTCATCTGAGTGAAAACTGCATTCTATTCAGTTTTTAGTACTGTGTTGAATGGTTAGGCGATTCACTTGTAGGGAAGTGTTTGTTTGCATTTTGTATACTCAATTCTTTAACAGCAAACCTAGTGTCTTGCATTTGACAGAAATTCCAGTGAAATCACGTTTAAAACCGAACGTCAGTAAAAAGGCTTCATAGAATCACTCTGTGAATGACTTTGAAAACACTTCTTAAGAAGGAAAGCATAAGTCTTTCATCTGAGTGAAAACTGCATTCTATTCAGTTTTTAGTACTGTTTTGAATGGTTAGGCAATTCACTTGTAGGGAAGCGTTTGTTTGCATTCTGTATACTCAATTCTTTAACAGCAAACCTCGTGTCTTGGGTTTGACAGAAATTCCAGTGAAATCACGTTTAAAACCGAACGTCAGTAAAAAGGCTTCGTAGAATCACTCTGTGAATGTCTTTGAAAACACTTCTTAAGAAGGAAAGCATAAGTCTTTCATCTGAGTGAAAACTGCATTCTATTCAGTTTTTAGTACTGTGTTGAATGGTTAGGCGATTCACATGTAGGGAAGCGTTTGTTTGCATTCTGTATACTCAATTCTTTAACAGCAAACCTCGTGTCTTGCCTTTGACAGAAATTCCAGTGAAATCACGTTTAAAACTGAACGTCAGTAAAAAGGCTTCGTAGAATCACTCTGTGAATGTCTTTGAAAACACTTCTTAAGAAGGAAAGCATACGTCTTTCATCTGAGTGAAAACTGCATTCTATTCAGTTTTTAGTACTGTTTTGAATGGTTAGGCGATTCACTTGTAGGGAAGCGTTTGTTTGCATTCTGTATACTCAATTCTTTAACAGCAAATCTCCTGTCTTGCGTTTGACAGAAATTCCAGTGAAATCACGTTTAAAAGCCAACGTCAGTAAAAAGGCTTTGTAGAATCACTCTGTGAATGTCTTTGAAAACACTTCTTAAGAAGGAAAGCATACGTTTTTCATCTGAGTGAAAACTGCATTCTATTCAGTTTTTAGTACTGTGTTGAATGGTTAGGCGATTCACTTGTAGGGAAGCGTTTTTTTGCATTCTGTATACTCAATTCTGTAACAGCAAACCTCGTGTCTTGGGTTTGACAGAAATTCCAGTGAAATCACGCTTAAAACCGAACGTCAGTAAAAAGGCTTCGTAGAATCAATCTGTGAATGTCTTTGAAAACACTTCTTAAGAAGGAAAGCATATGTCTTTCATCTGAGTGAAAACTGCATTCTATTCAGTTTTTAGTACTGTGTTGAATGGTTAGGCGATTCACTTGTAGGGAAGCGTTTGTTTGCATTCTGTATACTCAATTCTTAAAAGCAAACCTAGTGTCTTGCGTTTGACAGAAATTCCAGTGAAATCACGTTTAAAACCGAACGTCAGTAAAAAGGCTTCATAGAATCACTCTGTGAATGTCTTTGAAAACACTTCTTAAGAAGGAAAGCATACATCTTTCATCTGAGTGAAAACTGCATTCTATTCAGTTTTTAGTACTGTTTTGAATGGTTAGGCAATTCACTTGTAGGGAAGCGTTTGTTTGCATTCTGTATACTCAATTCTTTAACAGCAAACCTCGTGTCTTGCGTTTGACAGAAATTCCAGTGAAATCACGTTTAAAACCGAACGTCAGTAAAAAGGCTTCATAGAATCACTCTGTGAATGTCTTTGAAAACACTTCTTAAGAAGGAAAGCATACGTCTTTCATCTAAGTGAAAACTGCATTCTATTCAGTTTTTAGTACTGTGTTGAATGGTTTGGCGATTCACATGTAGGGAAGCGTTTGTTTGCATTCTGTATACTCAATTCTTTAACAGCAAACCTCGTGTCTTGCGTTTGACAGAAATTCCAGTGAAATCACGTTGAAAACCGAACGTCAGTAAAAAGGCTTCGTAGAATCACTCTGTGAATGTCTATGAAAACACTTCTTAAGAAGGAAAGCATACGTATTTCATCTGAGTGAAAACTGCATTCTATTCAGTTTTTAGTACTGTTTTGAATGGTTAGGCGATTAACTTGTAGGGAAGTGTTTGTTTGCATTCTGTATACTCAATTCTTTAACAGCAAACCTCGTGTCTTGCGTTTGACAGAAATTCCAGTGAAATCACGTTTAAAAGCCAACGTCAGTAAAAAGGCTTTGTAGAATCACTCTGTGAATGTCTTTGAAAACACTTCTTAAGAAGGAAAGCATACGTCTTTCATCTGAGTTAAAACTGCATTCTATTCAGTTTTTAGTACTGTGTTGAATGGTTAGGCGATTCACTTGTAGGGAAGCGTTTGTTTGCATTCTGTATACTCAATTCTTTAACAGCAAACCTCGTGTCTTGCCTTTGACAGAAATTCCAGTGAAATCACGTTTAAAACTGAACGTCAGTAAAAAGGCTTCGTAGAATCACTCTGTGAATGTCTTTGAAAACACTTCTTAAGAAGGAAAGCATATGTCTTTCATCTGAGTGAAAACTGCATTCTATTCAGTTTTTAGTACTGTTTTGAATGGTTAGGCGATTCACTTGTAGGGAAGCGTTTGTTTGCATTCTGTATACTCAATTCTTTAACAGCAAATCTCCTGTCTTGCGTTTGACAGAAATTCCAGTGAAATCACGTTTAAAAGCCAACGTCAGTAAAAAGGCTTTGTAGAATCACTCTGTGAATGTCTTTGAAAACACTTCTTAAGAAGGAAAGCATACGTCTTTCATCTGAGTTAAAACTGCATTCTATTCAGTTTTTAGTACTGTGTTGAATGGTTAGGCGATTCACTTGTAGGGAAGCGTTTGTTTGCATTCTGTATACTCAATTCTTTAACAGCAAACCTCGTGTCTTGGGTTTGACAGAAATTCCAGTGAAATCACATTTAAAACCGAACGTCAGTAAAAAGGCTTCGTAGAATCAATCTGTGAATGTCTTTGAAAACACTTCTTAAGAAGGAAAGCATACGTCTTTCATCTGAGTGAAAACTGCATTCTATTCAGTTTTTAGTACTGGGTTGAATGGTTAGGCGATTCACTTGTAGGGAAGCGTTTGTTTGCATTCTGTATACTCAATTCTTAAAAGCAAACCAAGTGTCTTGCGTTTGACAGAAATTCCAGTGAAATCACGTTTAAAACCGAACGTCAGTAAAAAGGCTTCATAGAATCACTCTGTGAATGTCTTTGAAAACACTTCTTAAGAAGGAAAGCATACGTCTTTCATCTGAGTGAAAACTGCATTCTATTCATTTTTTAGTACTGTTTTGAATGGTTAGGCGATTCACTTGTAGGGAAGCGTTTGTTTGCATTCTGTATTTTCAATTCTTTAACAGCAAACCTCGTGTGTGGGTTTGACAGAAATTCCAGTGAAATCACGTTTAAAACCGAACGTCAGTAAAAAGGCTTCCTAGAATCACACTGTGAATGTCTTTGAAAACACTTCTTAAGAAGGAAAGCATACGTCTTTCATCTGAGTGAAAACTGCATTCTATTCAGTTTTTAGTACTGTGTTGAATGGTTAGGCGATTCACTTGTAGGGAAGTGTTTGTTTGCATTTTGTATACTCAATTCTTTAACAGCAAACCTAGTGTCTTGCGTTTGACAGAAATTCCAGTGAAATCACGTTTAAAACCGAACATCAGCAAAAAGGCTTCGTAGAATCACTCTGTGAATGTCTTTGAAAACACTTCTTAAGAAGGAAAGCATACGTCTTTCCTCTGAGTGAAAACTGCATTCTATTCAGTTTTTAGTACTGTGTTGAATGGTTAGGCGATTCACATGTAGGGAAGCGTTTGTTTGCATTCTGTATACTCAATTCTGTAACAGCAAACCTCGTGTCTTGCCTTTGACAGAAATTCCAGTGAAATCACGTTTAAAACCGAACATCAGTAAAAAGGCTTCGTAGAATCACGCTGTGAATGTCTTTGAAAACACTTCTTAAGAAGGAAAGCATACGTCTTTCATCTGAGTGAGAACTGCATTCTATTCAGTTTTTAGTACTGTGTTGAATGGTTAGGCGATTCACTTGTAGGGAAGTGTTTGTTTGCATTTTGTATACTCAATTCTTTAACAGCAAACCTAGTGTCTTGCGTTTGACAGAAATTCCAGTGAAATCACGTTTAAAACCGAATGTCAGTAAAAAGGCTTCATAGAATCACTCTGTGAATGACTTTGAAAACACTTCTTAAGAAGGAAAGCATACGTCTTTCATCTGAGTGAAAACTGCATTCTATTCAATTTTTAGTACTGTGTTGAATGGTTAGGCGATTCACATGTAGGGAAGCGTTTGTTTGCATTCTGTATACTCAATTCTTTAACAGCAAACCTCGTGTCTTGCGTTTGACAGAAATTCCAGTGAAATCACGTTTAAAACTGAACGTCAGTAAAAAGGCTTCGTAGAATCACTCTGTGAATGTCTTTGAAAACACTTCTTAAGAAGGAAAGCATACGTCTTTCATCTGAGTGAAAATTGCATTCTATTCAGTTTTTAGTACTGTTTTGAATGGTTAGGCGATTCACTTGTAGTGAAGCGTTTGTTTGCATTCTGTATACTCAATTCTTTAACAGCAAATCTCCTGTCTTGCGTTTGACAGAAATTCCAGTGAAATCACGTTTAAAAGCCAACGTCAGTAAAAAGGCTTTTTAGAATCACTCTGTGAATGTCTTTGAAAACACTTCTTAAGAAGGAAAGCATACGTCTTTCATCTGAGTGAAAACTGCATTCTATTCAGTTTTTAGTACTGTGTTGAATGGTTAGGCGATTCACTTGTAGGGAAGCGTTTTTTTGCATTCTGTATACTCAATTCTTTAACAGCAAACCTCGTGTCTTGGGTTTGACAGAAATTCCAGTGAAATCACGTTTAAAACCGAACGTCAGTAAAAAGGCTTCGTAGAATCAATCTGTGAATGTCTTTGAAAACACTTCTTAAGAAGGAAAGCATACGTCTTTCATCTGAGTGAAAACTGCATTCTATTCAGTTTTTAGTACTGTGTTGAATGGTTAGGCGATTCACTTGTAGGGAAGCGTTTGTTTGCATTCTGTATAATCAATTCTTAAAAGCAAACCTAGTGTCTTGCGTTTGACAGAAATTCCAGTGAAATCACGTTTAAAACCAAACGTCAGTAAAAAGGCTTCATAGAATCACTCTGTGAATGTCTTTGAAAACACTTCTTAAGAAGGAAAGCATACGTCTTTCATCTGAGTGAAAACTGCATTCTATTCAATTTTTAGTACTGTTTTGAATGGTTAGGCAATTCACTTGTAGGGAAGCGTTTGTTTGCATTCTGTATACTCAATTCTTTAACAGCAAACCTCGTGTCTTGCGTTTGACAGAAATTCCAGTGAAATCACGTTTAAAACCGAACGTCAGTAAAAAGGCTTCGTAGAATCACTCTGTGAATGTCTTTGAAAACACTTCTTAAGAAGGAAAGCATAAGTCTTTCATCTGAGTGAAAACTGCATTCTATTCAGTTTTTAGTACTGTGTTGAATGGTTAGGCGATTCACATGTAGGGAAGCGTTTGTTTGCATTCTGTATACTCAATTCTTTAACAGCAAACCTCGTGTCTTGCGTTTGACAGAAATTCCAGTGAAATCACGTTTAAAACTGAACGTCAGTAAAAAGGCTTCGTAGAATCACTCTGTGAATGTCTTTGAAAACACTTCTTAAGAAGGAAAGCATACGTCTTTCATCTGAGTGAAAATTGCATTCTATTCAGTTTTTAGTACTGTTTTGAATGGTTAGGCGATTCACTTGTAGGGAAGCGTTTGTTTGCATTCTGTATACTCAATTCTTTAACAGCAAATCTCCTGTCTTGCGTTTGACAGAAATTCCAGTGAAATCACGTTTAAAAGCCAACGTCAGTAAAAAGGCTTTGTAGAATCACTCTGTGAATGTCTTTGAAAACAATTCTTAAGAAGGAAAGCATACGTCTTTCATCTGAGTGAAAACTGCATTCTATTCAGTTTTTAGTACTGTGTTGAATGGTTAGGCGATTCACTTGTAGGGAAGCGTTTGTTTGCATTCTGTATACTCAATTCTTAAAAGCAAACGTAGTGTCTTGCGTTTGACAGAAATTCCAGTGAAATCACGTTTAAAACCGAACGTCAGTAAAAAGGCTTCATAGAATCACTCTGTGAATGTCTTTGAAAACACTTCTTAAGAAGGAAAGCATACGTCTTTCATCTGAGTGAAAACTGCATTCTATTCAGTTTTTAGTACTGTTTTGAATGGTTAGGCAATTCACTTGTAGGGAAGCGTTTGTTTGCATTCTGTATACTCAATTCTTTAACAGCAAACCTCGTGTCTTGCGTTTGACAGAAATTCCAGTGAAATCACGTTTAAAACCGAACGTCAGTAAAAAGGCTTCGTATAATCACTCTGTGAATGTCTTTGAAAACACTTCTTAAGAAGGAAAGCATACGTCTTTCATCTAAGTGAAAACTGCATTCTATTCAGTTTTTAGTACTGTGTTGAATGGTTAGGCGATTCACATGTAGGGAAGCGTTTGTTTGCATTCTGTATACTCAATTCTTTAACAGCAAACCTCGTGTCTTGCGTTTGACAGAAATTCCAGTGAAATCACGTTGAAAACCGAACGTCAGTAAAAAGGCTTCGTAGAATCACTCTGTGAATGTCTATGAAAACACTTCTTAAGAAGGAAAGCATACGTATTTCATCTGAGTGAAAACTGCATTCTATTCAGTTTTTAGTACTGTTTTGAATGGTTAGGCGATTAACTTGTAGGGAAGCGTTTGTTTGCATTCTGTATACTCAATTCTTTAACAGCAAACCTCGTGTCTTGCCTTTGACAGAAATTCCAGTGAAATCACGTTTAAAACCGAACTTCAGTAAAAAGGCTTCATAGAATCACTCTGTGAATGTCATTGAAAACACTTCTTAAGAAGGAAAGCATACGTCTTTCATCTGAGTGAAAACTGCATTCTATTCAGTTTTTAGTACTGTGTTGAATGGTTAGGCGATTCACTTGTAGGGAAGCGTTTGTTTGCATTCTGTATACTCAATTCCTTAACAGCAAACCTCGTGTCTTGCATTTGACAGAAATTCCAGTGAAATCACGTTTAAAACCGAACGTCAGTAAAAAGGCTTCGTAGAATCACGCTGTGAATGTCTTTGAAAACACTTCTTAAGAAGGAAAGCATATGTCTTTAATCTAAGTGAAAACTGCATTCTATTCAGTTTTTAGTACTGTGTTGAATGGTTAGGCAATTCACTTGTAGGGAAGCGTTTGTTTGCATTCTGTATACTCAATTCTTAAACAGCAAACCTCGTGTCTTGCGTTTGACAGAAATTCCAGTGAAATCACGTTTAAAAGCCAAGGTCAGTCAGTAAAAAGGCTTCGTATAATCACTCTGTGAATGTCTTTGAAAACACTTCTTAAGAAGGAAAGCATACGTCTTTCCTCTGAGTGAAAACTGCATTCTATTCAGTTTTTAGTACTGTGTTGAATGGTTAGGCGATTCACATGTAGGGAAGCGTTTGTTTGCATTCTGTATACTCAATTCTGTAACAGCAAACCTCGTGTCTTGCCTTTGACAGAAATTCCAGTGAAATCACGTTTAAAACCGAACATCAGTAAAAAGGCTTCGTAGAATCACGCTGTGAATGTCTTTGAAAACACTTCTTAAGAAGGAAAGCATACGTCTTTCATCTGAGTGAGAACTGCATTCTATTCAGTTTTTAGTACTGTGTTGAATGGTTAGGCGATTCACTTGTAGGGAAGTGTTTGTTTGCATTTTGTATACTCAATTCTTTAACAGCAAACCTAGTGTCTTGCGTTTGACAGAAATTCCAGTGAAATCACGTTTAAAACCGAATGTCAGTAAAAAGGCTTCATAGAATCACTCTGTGAATGACTTTGAAAACACTTCTTAAGAAGGAAAGCATACGTCTTTCATCTGAGTGAAAACTGCATTCTATTCAATTTTTAGTACTGTGTTGAATGGTTAGGCGATTCACATGTAGGGAAGCGTTTGTTTGCATTCTGTATACTCAATTCTTTAACAGCAAACCTCGTGTCTTGCGTTTGACAGAAATTCCAGTGAAATCACGTTTAAAACTGAACGTCAGTAAAAAGGCTTCGTAGAATCACTCTGTGAATGTCTTTGAAAACACTTCTTAAGAAGGAAAGCATACGTCTTTCATCTGAGTGAAAATTGCATTCTATTCAGTTTTTAGTACTGTTTTGAATGGTTAGGCGATTCACTTGTAGTGAAGCGTTTGTTTGCATTCTGTATACTCAATTCTTTAACAGCAAATCTCCTGTCTTGCGTTTGACAGAAATTCCAGTGAAATCACGTTTAAAAGCCAACGTCAGTAAAAAGGCTTTTTAGAATCACTCTGTGAATGTCTTTGAAAACACTTCTTAAGAAGGAAAGCATACGTCTTTCATCTGAGTGAAAACTGCATTCTATTCAGTTTTTAGTACTGTGTTGAATGGTTAGGCGATTCACTTGTAGGGAAGCGTTTTTTTTGCATTCTGTATACTCAATTCTTTAACAGCAAACCTCGTGTCTTGGGTTTGACAGAAATTCCAGTGAAATCACGTTTAAAACCGAACGTCAGTAAAAAGGCTTCGTAGAATCAATCTGTGAATGTCTTTGAAAACACTTCTTAAGAAGGAAAGCATACGTCTTTCATCTGAGTGAAAACTGCATTCTATTCAGTTTTTAGTACTGTGTTGAATGGTTAGGCGATTCACTTGTAGGGAAGCGTTTGTTTGCATTCTGTATAATCAATTCTTAAAAGCAAACCTAGTGTCTTGCGTTTGACAGAAATTCCAGTGAAATCACGTTTAAAACCAAACGTCAGTAAAAAGGCTTCATAGAATCACTCTGTGAATGTCTTTGAAAACACTTCTTAAGAAGGAAAGCATACGTCTTTCATCTGAGTGAAAACTGCATTCTATTCAATTTTTAGTACTGTTTTGAATGGTTAGGCAATTCACTTGTAGGGAAGCGTTTGTTTGCATTCTGTATACTCAATTCTTTAACAGCAAACCTCGTGTCTTGCGTTTGACAGAAATTCCAGTGAAATCACGTTTAAAACCGAACGTCAGTAAAAAGGCTTCGTAGAATCACTCTGTGAATGTCTTTGAAAACACTTCTTAAGAAGGAAAGCATAAGTCTTTCATCTGAGTGAAAACTGCATTCTATTCAGTTTTTAGTACTGTGTTGAATGGTTAGGCGATTCACATGTAGGGAAGCGTTTGTTTGCATTCTGTATACTCAATTCTTTAACAGCAAACCTCGTGTCTTGCGTTTGACAGAAATTCCAGTGAAATCACGTTTAAAACTGAACGTCAGTAAAAAGGCTTCGTAGAATCACTCTGTGAATGTCTTTGAAAACACTTCTTAAGAAGGAAAGCATACGTCTTTCATCTGAGTGAAAATTGCATTCTATTCAGTTTTTAGTACTGTTTTGAATGGTTAGGCGATTCACTTGTAGGGAAGCGTTTGTTTGCATTCTGTATACTCAATTCTTTAACAGCAAATCTCCTGTCTTGCGTTTGACAGAAATTCCAGTGAAATCACGTTTAAAAGCCAACGTCAGTAAAAAGGCTTTGTAGAATCACTCTGTGAATGTCTTTGAAAACAATTCTTAAGAAGGAAAGCATACGTCTTTCATCTGAGTGAAAACTGCATTCTATTCAGTTTTTAGTACTGTGTTGAATGGTTAGGCGATTCACTTGTAGGGAAGCGTTTGTTTGCATTCTGTATACTCAATTCTTAAAAGCAAACGTAGTGTCTTGCGTTTGACAGAAATTCCAGTGAAATCACGTTTAAAACCGAACGTCAGTAAAAAGGCTTCATAGAATCACTCTGTGAATGTCTTTGAAAACACTTCTTAAGAAGGAAAGCATACGTCTTTCATCTGAGTGAAAACTGCATTCTATTCAGTTTTTAGTACTGTTTTGAATGGTTAGGCAATTCACTTGTAGGGAAGCGTTTGTTTGCATTCTGTATACTCAATTCTTTAACAGCAAACCTCGTGTCTTGCGTTTGACAGAAATTCCAGTGAAATCACGTTTAAAACCGAACGTCAGTAAAAAGGCTTCGTATAATCACTCTGTGAATGTCTTTGAAAACACTTCTTAAGAAGGAAAGCATACGTCTTTCATCTGAGTGAAAACTGCATTCTATTCAGTTTTTAGTACTGTGTTGAATGGTTAGGCGATTCACATGTAGGGAAGCCTTTGTTTGCATTCTGTATACTCAATTCTTTAACAGCAAACCTCGTGTCTTGCATTTGACAGAAATTCCAGTGAAATCACGTTGAAAACCGAAAGTCAGTAAAAAGGCTTCATAGAATCACTCTGTGAATGTCTATGAAAACACTTCTTAAGAAGGAAAGCATACGTATTTCATCTGAGTGAAAACTGCATTCTATTCAGTTTTTAGTACTGTTTTGAATGGTTAGGCGATTAACTTGTAGGGAAGCGTTTGTTAGCATTCTGTATACTCAATTCTTTAACAGCAAACCTCGTGTCTTGCCTTTGACAGAAATTCCAGTGAAATCACGCTTAAAACCGAACGTCAGTAAAAAGGCTTCATAGAATCACTCTGTGAATGTCTTTGAAAACACTTCTTAAGAAGGAAAGCATACGTCTTTCATCTGAGTGAAAACTGCATTCTATTCAGTTTTTAGTACTGTGTTGAATGGTTAGGCGATTCACTTGTAGGGAAGCGTTTGTTTGCATTCTGTATACTCAATTCTTTAACAGCAAACCTCGTGTCTTGCGTTTGACAGAAATTCCAGTGAAATCACGTTTAAAACCGAACGTCAGTAAAAAGGCGTCGTAGAATCACGCTGTGAATGTCTTTGAAAACACTTCTTAAGAAGGAAAGCATATGTCTTTCATCTGAGTGAAAACTGCATTCTATTCAGTTTTTAGTACTGTGTTGAATGGTTAGGCAATTCACTTGTAGGGAAGCGTTTGTTTGCATTTTGTATACTCAATTCTTAAACAGCAAACCTCATGTATTGCGTTTGACAGATATTCCAGTGAAATCACGTTTAAAAGCCAACGTCAGTCAGTAAAAAGGCTTCGTATAATCACTCTGTGAATGTCTTTGAAAACACTTCTTAAGAAGGAAAGCATACGTCTTTCCTCTGAGTGAAAACTGCATTCTATTCAGTTTTTAGTACTGTGTTGAATGGTTAGGCGATTCACATGTAGGGAAGCGTTTGTTTGCATTCTGTATACTCAATTCTTTAACAGCAAACCTCGTGTCTTGCGTTTGACAGAAATTCCAGTGAAATCACGTTTAAAACCGAACGTCAGTAAAAAGGCTTCGTAGAATCACGCTGTGAATGTCTTTGAAAACACTTCTTAAGAAGGAAAGCATATGTCTTTCATCTGAGTGAAAACTGCATTCTATTCAGTTTTTAGTATTGTGTTGAATGGTTAGGCAATTCACTTGTAGGGAAGCGTTTGTTTGCATTCTGTATACTCAATTCTTTAACAGCAAACCTCGTGTCTTGCGTTTGACAGAAATTCCAGTGAAATCACGTTTAAAAGCCAAGGTCAGTCAGTAAAAAGGCTTCGTATAATCACTCTGTGAATGTCTTTGAAAACACTTCTTAAGAAGGAAAGCATAAGTCTTTCATCTGAGTGAAAACTGCATTCTATTCAGTTTTTAGTACTGTGTTGAATGGTTAGGCGATTCACATGTAGGGAAGCTTTTGTTTGCATTCTGTATACTCAATTCTTTAACAGCAAACCTCGTGTCTTGCGTTTGACAGAAATTCCAGTGAAATCACGTTTAAAACCGAACATCAGTAAAAAGGCTTTGTAGAATCACTCTGTGAATGTCTTTGAAAACACTTCTTAAGAAGGAAAGCATATGTCTTTCATCTGAGTGAAAACTGCATTCTATTCAATTTTTAGTACTGTTTTGAATGGTTAGGCAATTCACTTGTAGGGAAGCGTTTGTTTGCATTCTGTATACTCAATTCTTTAACAGCAAACCTCGTGTCTTGCGTTTGACAGAAATTCCAGTGAAATCACGTTTAAAACCGAACGTCAGTAAAAAGGCTTTGTAGAATCACTCTGTGAATGTCTTTGAAAACACTTCTTAAGAAGGAAAGCATAAGTCTATCATCTGAGTGAAAACTGCATTCTATTCAGTTTTTAGTACTGTGTTGAATGGTTAGGCGATTCACATGTAGGGAAGCGTTTGTTTGCATTCTGTATACTCAATTCTTTAACAGCAAACCTCGTGTCTTGCCTTTGACAGAAATTCCAGTGAAATCACGTTTAAAACTGAACGTCAGTAAAAAGGCTTCGTAGAATCACTCTGTGAATGTCTTTGAAAACACTTCTTAGGAAGGAAAGCAAACGTCTTTCATCTGAGTGAAAACTGCATTCTATTCAGTTTTTAGTACTGTTTTGAATGGTTAGGCGATTCACTTGTAGGGAAGCGTTTGTTTGCATTCTGTATACTCAATTCTTTAACAGCAAATCTCCTGTCTTGCGTTTGACAGAAATTCCAGTGAAATCACGTTTAAAAGCTAACGTCAGTAAAAAGGCTTTGTAGAATCACTCTGTGAATGTCTTTGAAATCACTTCTTAAGAAGGAAAGCATACGTCTTTCATCTTTGTGAAAACTGCATTCTATTCAGTTTTTAGTACTGTGTTGAATGGTTAGGCGATTCACATGTAGGGAAGCGTTTGTTTGCATTCTGTATACTCAATTCTTTAACAGCAAACCTCGTGTCTTGCGTTTGACAGAAATTGCAGTGAAATCACGTTGAAAACCGAACATCAGTAAAAAGGCTTCGTAGAATCACTCTGTGAATGTCTTTGAAAACACTTCTTAAGAAGGAAAGCATATGTCTTTCATCTGAGTGAAAACTGCATTCTATTCAGTTTTTAGTACTGTTTTGAATGGTTAGGCGATTCACTTGTAGGGAATCGTTTGTTTGCATTCTGTATACTGAATTCTTTAACAGCAAATCTCGTGTCTTGCGTTTGACAGAAATTCCATTGAAATCACGTTTAAAACCGAACGTCAGTAAAAAGGCTTCGTAGAATCACTCTGTGAATGTCTTTGAAAACACTTCTTAAGAAGGAAAGCATACGTCTTTCATCCGAGTGAAAACTGCATTCTATTCAGTTTTTAGTACTGTTTTGAATTTTTAGGCGATTCACTTGTAGGGAAGCGTTTGTTTGCATACTGTATACTCAATTCTTTAACAGCAAATCTCCTGTCTTGCGTTTGACAGAAATTCCAGTGAAATCACGTTTAAAAGCCAACGTCAGTAAAAAGGCTTTGTAGAATCACTCTGTGAATGTCTTTGAAAACACTTCTTAAGAAGGAAAGCATACGTCTTTCATCTGAGTGAAAACTGCATTCTATTCAGTTTTTAGTACTGTGTTGAATGGTTAGGCGATTCACTTGTAGGGAAGCGTTTGTTTGCATTCTGTATACTCAATTCTTTAACAGCAAACCTCGTGTCTTGCGTTTGACAGAAATTCCAGTGAAATCACGTTTAAAACCGAAAGTCAGTAAAAAGGCTTCCTAGAATCACTCTGTGAATGTCTTTGAAAACACTTCTTAAGAAGGAAAGCATACGTCTTTCATCTGAGTGAAAACTGCATTCTATTCAGTTTTTAGTACTGTTTTGAATGGTTAGGCGATTCACTTGTAGGGAAGCGTTTGTTTGCATTCTGTATACTCAATTCTTTAACAGCAAATCTCCTGTCTTGCGTTTGACAGAAATTCCAGTGAAATCACGTTTAAAAGCTAACGTCAGTAAAAAGGCTTTGTAGAATCACTCTGTGAATGTCTTTGAAATCACTTCTTAAGAAGGAAAGCATACGTCTTTCATCTTTGTGAAAACTGCATTCTATTCAGTTTTTAGTACTGTGTTGAATGGTTAGGCGATTCACATGTAGGGAAGCGTTTGTTTGCATTCTGTATACTCAATTCTTTAACAGCAAACCTCGTGTCTTGCGTTTGACAGAAATTGCAGTGAAATCACGTTGAAAACCGAACATCAGTAAAAAGGCTTCGTAGAATCACTCTGTGAATGTCTTTGAAAACACTTCTTAAGAAGGAAAGCATATGTCTTTCATCTGAGTGAAAACTGCATTCTATTCAGTTTTTAGTACTGTTTTGAATGGTTAGGCGATTCACTTGTAGGGAATCGTTTGTTTGCATTCTGTATACTGAATTCTTTAACAGCAAATCTCGTGTCTTGCGTTTGACAGAAATTCCATTGAAATCACGTTTAAAACCGAACGTCAGTAAAAAGGCTTCGTAGAATCACTCTGTGAATGTCTTTGAAAACACTTCTTAAGAAGGAAAGCATACGTCTTTCATCCGAGTGAAAACTGCATTCTATTCAGTTTTTAGTACTGTTTTGAATTTTTAGGCGATTCACTTGTAGGGAAGCGTTTGTTTGCATACTGTATACTCAATTCTTTAACAGCAAATCTCCTGTCTTGCGTTTGACAGAAATTCCAGTGAAATCACGTTTAAAAGCCAACGTCAGTAAAAAGGCTTTGTAGAATCACTCTGTGAATGTCTTTGAAAACACTTCTTAAGAAGGAAAGCATACGTCTTTCATCTGAGTGAAAACTGCATTCTATTCAGTTTTTAGTACTGTGTTGAATGGTTAGGCGATTCACTTGTAGGGAAGCGTTTGTTTGCATTCTGTATACTCAATTCTTTAACAGCAAACCTCGTGTCTTGCGTTTGACAGAAATTCCAGTGAAATCACGTTTAAAACCGAAAGTCAGTAAAAAGGCTTCCTAGAATCACTCTGTGAATGTCTTTGAAAACACTTCTTAAGAAGGAAAGCATACGTCTTTCATCTGAGTGAAAACTGCATTCTATTCAGTTTTTAGTACTGTTTTGAATGGTTAGGCGATTCACTTGTAGGGAAGCGTTTGTTTGCATTCTGTATACTCAATTCTTTAACAGCAAACCTCGTGTCTTGCGTTTGACAGAAATTCCAGTGAAATCACGTTTAAAACCGAACGTCAGTAATAAGGCTTCATAGAATCACTCTGTGAATGTCTTTGAAAACACTTCTTAAGAAGGAAAGCATACGTCTTTCATCTGAGTGAAAACTGCATTCTATTCAGTTTTTAGTACTGTTTTGAATGGTTAGGCGATTCACTTGTAGGGAAGCGTTTGTTTGCATTCTGTATACTCAATTCTTTAACAGCAAATCTCCTGTCTTGCGTTTGACAGAAATTCCAGTGAAATCACGTTTAAAGCCAACGTCAGTAAAAAGGCTTTGTAGAATCACTCTGTGAATGTCTTTGAAAACACTTCTTAAGAAGGAAAGCATACGTCTTTCATCTGAGTGAAAACTGCATTCTATTCATTTTTTAGTACTGTGTTGAATGGTTAGGCGATTCACTTGTAGGGAAGCGTTTGTCTGCATTCTGTATACTCAATTCTTTAACAGCAAACCTCGTGTCTTGGGTTTGACAGAAATTCCAGTGAAATCACGTTTAAAACCGAACGTCAGTAAAAAGGCTTCCTAGAATCACTCTGTGAATGTCTTTGAAAACACTTCTTTAGAAGGAAAGCATACGTCTTTCATCTGAGTGAAAACTGCATTCTATTCAGTTTTTAGTACTGTGTTGAATGGTTAGGCGATTCACTTGTAGGGAAGTGTTTGTTTGCATTCTGTATACTCAATGCTTTAACAGCAAACCTAGTGTCTTGCGTTTGACAGAAATTCCAGTGAAATCATGTTTAAAACCGAACGTCAGTAAAAAGGCTTCATAGAATCACTCTGTGAATGACTTTGAAAACACTTCTTAAGAAGGAAAGCATACGTCTTTCATCTGAGTGAAAACTGCATTCTATTCAATTTTTAGTACTGTTTTGAATGGTTAGGCGATTCACTTGTAGGGAAGCATTTGGTTGCATTCTGTATACTCAATTCTTTAACAGCAAACATCGTGTCTTGCGTTTGACAGAAATTCCAGTGAAATCACGTTTAAAACCGAATGTCAGTAAAAAAGCTTTGTAGAATCACTCTGTGAATGTCTTTGAAAACACTTCTTAAGAAGGAAAGCATACGTCTTTCATCTTTGCGAAAACTGCATTCTATTCAGTTTTTAGTACTGTGTTGAATGGTTAGGCGATTCACATGTAGGGAAGCGTTTGTTTGCATTCTGTATACTCAATTCTTTAACAGCAAACCTCGTGTCTTGCATTTGACAGAAATTCCAGTGAAATCACGTTGAAAACCGAACGTCAGTAAAAAGGCTTCATAGAATCACTCTGTGAATGTCTTTGAAAACACTTCTTAAGAAGGAAAGCATATGTCTTTCATCTGAGTGAAAACTGCATTCTATTCAGTTTTTAGTACTGTTTTGAATGGTTAGGCGATTCACTTGTAGGGAATCGTTTGTTTGCATTCTGTATACTGAATTCTTTAACAGCAAATCTCGTGTCTTGCGTTTGACAGAAATTCCATTGAAATAACTTTTAAAACCGAAAGTCAGTAAAAAGGCTTCGTAGAATCACTCTGTGAATGTCTTTGAAAACACTTCTTAAGAAGGAAAGCATACGTCTTTCATCCGAGTGAAAACTGCATTCTATTCAGTTTTTAGTACTGTTTTGAATTTTTAGGCGATTCACTTGTAGGGAAGCGTTTGTTTGCATACTGTATACTCAATTCTTTAACAGCAAATCTCCTGTCTTGCGTTTGACAGAAATTCCAGTGAAATCACGTTTAAAAGCCAACGTCAGTAAAAAGGCTTTGTAGAATCACTCTGTGAATGTCTTTGAAAACACTTCTTAAGAAGGAAAGCATACGTTTATCATCTGAGTGAAAACTGCATTCTATTCATTTTTTAGTACTGTGTTGAATGGTTAGGCGATTCACTTGTAGGGAAGCGTTTGTTTGCATTCTGTATACTCAATTCTTTAACAGCAAACCTCGTGTCTTGGGTTTGACAGAAATTCCAGTGAAATCACGTTTAAAACCGAACGTCAGTAAAAAGGCTTCATAGAATCACTCTGTGAATGTCTTTGAAAACACTTCTTAAGAAGGAAAGCATACGTCTTTCATCTGAGTGAAAACTGCATTCTATTCAGTTTTTAGTACTGTGTTGAATGGTTAGGCGATTCACTTGTAGATAAGCGTTTGTTTGCATTCTGTATACTCAATTCTTTAACAGCAAACCTAGTGTCTTGCGTTTGACAGAAATTCCAGTGAAATCACGTTTAAAGCCAACGTCAGTAATAAGGCTTCATAGAATCACTCTGTGAATGTCTTTGAAAACACTTCTTAAGAAGGAAAGCATACGTCTTTCATCTGAGTGAAAACTGCATTCTATTCAGTTTTTAGTACTGTTTTGAATGGTTAGGCGATTCACTTGTAGGGAAGCGTTTGTTTGCATTCTGTATACTCAATTCTTTAACAGCAAATCTCCTGTCTTGCGTTTCACAGAAATTCCAGTGAAATCACGTTTAAAGCCAACGTCAGTAAAAAGGCTTTGTAGAATCACTCTGTGAATGTCTTTGAAAACACTTCTTAAGAAGGAAAGCATACGTCTTTCATCTGAGTGAAAACTGCATTCTATTCATTTTTTAGTACTGTGTTGAATGGTTAGGCGATTCACTTGTAGGGAAGCGTTTGTCTGCATTCTGTATACTCAATTCTTTAACAGCAAACCTAGTGTCTTGCGTTTGACAGAAATTCCAGTGAAATCACGTTTAAAACCGAACATCAGTAAAAAGGCTTTGTAGAATCACTCTGTGAATGTCTTTGAAAACACTTCTTAAGAAGGAAAGCATATGTCTTTCATCTGAGTGAAAACTGCATTCTATTCAATTTTTAGTACTGTTTTGAATGGTTAGGCAATTCACTTGTAGGGAAGCGTTTGTTTGCATTCTGTATACTCAATTCTTTAACAGCAAACCTCGTGTCTTGCGTTTGACAGAAATTCCAGTGAAATCACGTTTAAAACCGAACGTCAGTAAAAAGGCTTTGTAGAATCACTCTGTGAATGTCTTTGAAAACACTTCTTAAGAAGGAAAGCATAAGTCTATCATCTGAGTGAAAACTGCATTCTATTCAGTTTTTAGTACTGTGTTGAATGGTTAGGCGATTCACATGTAGGGAAGCGTTTGTTTGCATTCTGTATACACAATTCTTTAACAGCAAACCTCGTGTCTTGCCTTTGACAGAAATTCCAGTGAAATCACGTTTAAAACTGAACGTCAGTAAAAAGGCTTCGTAGAATCACTCTGTGAATGTCTTTGAAAACACTTCTTAGGAAGGAAAGCAAACGTCTTTCATCTGAGTGAAAACTGCATTCTATTCAGTTTTTAGTACTGTTTTGAATGGTTAGGCGATTCACTTGTAGGGAAGCGTTTGTTTGCATTCTGTATACTCAATTCTTTAACAGCAAATCTCCTGTCTTGCGTTTGACAGAAATTCCAGTGAAATCACGTTTAAAAGCTAACGTCAGTAAAAAGGCTTTGTAGAATCACTCTGTGAATGTCTTTGAAACCACTTCTTAAGAAGGAAAGCATACGTCTTTCATCTTTGTGAAAACTGCATTCTATTCAGTTTTTAGTACTGTGTTGAATGGTTAGGCGATTCACATGTAGGGAAGCGTTTGTTTGCATTCTGTATACTCAATTCTTTAACAGCAAACCTCGTGTCTTGCGTTTGACAGAAATTGCAGTGAAATCACGTTGAAAACCGAACATCAGTAAAAAGGCTTCGTAGAATCACTCTGTGAATGTCTTTGAAAACACTTCTTAAGAAGGAAAGCATATGTCTTTCATCTGAGTGAAAACTGCATTCTATTCAGTTTTTAGTACTGTTTTGAATGGTTAGGCGATTCACTTGTAGGGAATCGTTTGTTTGCATTCTGTATACTGAATTCTTTAACAGCAAATCTCGTGTCTTGCGTTTGACAGAAATTCCATTGAAATCACGTTTAAAACCGAACGTCAGTAAAAAGGCTTCGTAGAATCACTCTGTGAATGTCTTTGAAAACACTTCTTAAGAAGGAAAGCATACGTCTTTCATCCGAGTGAAAACTGCATTCTATTCAGTTTTTAGTACTGTTTTGAATTTTTAGGCGATTCACTTGTAGGGAAGCGTTTGTTTGCATACTGTATACTCAATTCTTTAACAGCAAATCTCCTGTCTTGCGTTTGACAGAAATTCCAGTGAAATCACGTTTAAAAGCCAACGTCAGTAAAAAGGCTTTGTAGAATCACTCTGTGAATGTCTTTGAAAACACTTCTTAAGAAGGAAAGCATACGTCTTTCATCTGAGTGAAAACTGCATTCTATTCAGTTTTTAGTACTGTTTTGAATGGTTAGGCGATTCACTTGTAGGGAAGCGTTTGTTTGCATTCTGTATACTCAATTCTTTAACAGCAAACCTCGTGTCTTGCGTTTGACAGAAATTCCAGTGAAATCACGTTTAAAACCGAACGTCAGTAATAAGGCTTCATAGAATCACTCTGTGAATGTCTTTGAAAACACTTCTTAAGAAGGAAAGCATACGTCTTTCATCTGAGTGAAAACTGCATTCTATTCAGTTTTTAGTACTGTTTTGAATGGTTAGGCGATTCACTTGTAGGGAAGCATTTGTTTGCATTCTGTATACTCAATTCTTTAACAGCAAATCTCCTGTCTTGCGTTTGACAGAAATTCCAGTGAAATCACGTTTAAAGCCAACGTCAGTAAAAAGGCTTTGTAGAATCACTCTGTGAATGTCTTTGAAAACACTTCTTAAGAAGGAAAGCATACGTCTTTCATCTGAGTGAAAACTGCATTCTATTCATTTTTTAGTACTGTGTTGAATGGTTAGGCGATTCACTTGTAGGGAAGCGTTTGTCTGCATTCTGTATACTCAATTCTTTAACAGCAAACCTCGTGTCTTGGGTTTGACAGAAATTCCAGTGAAATCACGTTTAAAACCGAACGTCAGTAAAAAGGCTTCCTAGAATCACTCTGTGAATGTCTTTGAAAACACTTCTTTAGAAGGAAAGCATACGTCTTTCATCTGAGTGAAAACTGCATTCTATTCAGTTTTTAGTACTGTGTTGAATGGTTAGGCGATTCACTTGTAGGGAAGTGTTTGTTTGCATTCTGTATACTCAATGCTTTAACAGCAAACCTAGTGTCTTGCGTTTGACAGAAATTCCAGTGAAATCATGTTTAAAACCGAACGTCAGTAAAAAGGCTTCATAGAATCACTCTGTGAATGACTTTGAAAACACTTCTTAAGAAGGAAAGCATACGTCTTTCATCTGAGTGAAAACTGCATTCTATTCAATTTTTAGTACTGTTTTGAATGGTTAGGCGATTCACTTGTAGGGAAGCATTTGTTTGCATTCTGTATACTCAATTCTTTAACAGCAAACATCGTGTCTTGCGTTTGACAGAAATTCCAGTGAAATCACGTTTAAAACCGAACGTCAGTAAAAAAGCTTTGTAGAATCACTCTGTGAATGTCTTTGAAAACACTTCTTAAGAAGGAAAGCATACGTCTTTCATCTTTGCGAAAACTGCATTCTATTCAGTTTTTAGTACTGTGTTGAATGGTTAGGCGATTCACATGTAGGGAAGCGTTTGTTTGCATTCTGTATACTCAATTCTTTAACAGCAAACCTCGTGTCTTGCATTTGACAGAAATTCCAGTGAAATCACGTTGAAAACCGAACGTCAGTAAAAAGGCTTCATAGAATCACTCTGTGAATGTCTTTGAAAACACTTCTTAAGAAGGAAAGCATATGTCTTTCATCTGAGTGAAAACTGCATTCTATTCAGTTTTTAGTACTGTTTTGAATGGTTAGGCGATTCACTTGTAGGGAATCGTTTGTTTGCATTCTGTATACTGAATTCTTTAACAGCAAATCTCGTGTCTTGCGTTTGACAGAAATTCCATTGAAATAACTTTTAAAACCGAAAGTCAGTAAAAAGGCTTCGTAGAATCACTCTGTGAATGTCTTTGAAAACACTTCTTAAGAAGGAAAGCATACGTCTTTCATCCGAGTGAAAACTGCATTCTATTCAGTTTTTAGTACTGTTTTGAATTTTTAGGCGATTCACTTGTAGGGAAGCGTTTGTTTGCATACTGTATACTCAATTCTTTAACAGCAAATCTCCTGTCTTGCGTTTGACAGAAATTCCAGTGAAATCACGTTTAAAAGCCAACGTCAGTAAAAAGGCTTTGTAGAATCACTCTGTGAATGTCTTTGAAAACACTTCTTAAGAAGGAAAGCATACGTTTATCATCTGAGTGAAAACTGCATTCTATTCATTTTTTAGTACTGTGTTGAATGGTTAGGCGATTCACTTGTAGGGAAGCGTTTGTTTGCATTCTGTATACTCAATTCTTTAACAGCAAACCTCGTGTCCTGGGTTTGACAGAAATTCCAGTGAAATCACGTTTAAAACCGAACGTCAGTAAAAAGGCTTCATAGAATCACTCTGTGAATGTCTTTGAAAACACTTCTTAAGAAGGAAAGCATAAGTCTTTCATCTGAGTGAAAACTGCATTCTATTCAGTTTTTAGTACTGTGTTGAATGGTTAGGCGATTCACTTGTAGATAAGCGTTTGTTTGCATTCTGTATACTCAATTCTTTAACAGCAAACCTAGTGTCTTGCGTTTGACAGAAATTCCAGTGAAATCACGTTTAAAGCCAACGTCAGTAATAAGGCTTCATAGAATCACTCTGTGAATGTCTTTGAAAACACTTCTTAAGAAGGAAAGCATACGTCTTTCATCTGAGTGAAAACTGCATTCTATTCAGTTTTTAGTACTGTTTTGAATGGTTAGGCGATTCACTTGTAGGGAAGCGTTTGTTTGCATTCTGTATACTCAATTCTTTAACAGCAAATCTCCTGTCTTGCGTTTGACAGAAATTCCAGTGAAATCACGTTTAAAGCCAACGTCAGTAAAAAGGCTTTGTAGAATCACTCTGTGAATGTCTTTGAAAACACTTCTTAAGAAGGAAAGCATACGTCTTTCATCTGAGTGAAAACTGCATTCTATTCATTTTTTAGTACTGTGTTGAATGGTTAGGCGATTCACTTGTAGGGAAGCGTTTGTCTGCATTCTGTATACTCAATTCTTTAACAGCAAACCTAGTGTCTTGCGTTTGACAGAAATTCCAGTGAAATCACGTTTAAAAGCCAACGTCAGTAAAAAGGCTTCCTAGAATCACTCTGTGAATGTCTTTGAAAACACTTCTTAAGAAGGAAAGCATACGTCTGTCATCTGAGTGAAAACTGCATTCTATTCAGTTTTTAGTACTGTGTTGAATGGTTAGGCGATTCACTTGTAGGGAAGTGTTTGTTTGCATTCTGTATACTCAATTCTTTAACAGCAAACCTAGTGTCTTGCGTTTGACAGAAATTCCAGTGAAATCACGTTTAAAACTGAACGTCAATAAAAAGGCTTCATAGAATCACTCTGTGAATGACTTTGAAAACACTTCTTAAGAAGGAAAGCAAACGTCTTTCATCTGAGTGAAAACTGCATTCTATTCAATTTTTAGTACTGTTTTGAATGGTTAGGCAATTCACTTGTAGGGAAGCGTTTGTTTGCATTCTGTATACTCAATTCTTTAAAAGCAAACCTCGTGTCTTGCGTTTGACAGAAATTCCAGTGAAATCACGTTTAAAACCGAACGTCAGTAAAAAGGCTTCGTAGAATCACTCTGTGAATGTCTTTGAAAACACTTCTTAAGAAGGAAAGCATATGTCTTTCATCTGAGTGAAAACTGCATTCTATTCAGTTTTAAGTACTGTTTTGAATGGTTAGGCGATTCACTTGTAGGGAATCGTTTGTTTGCATTCTGTATACTGAATTCTTTAACAGCAAATCTCGTGTCTTGCGTTTGACAGAAATTCCATTGAAATAACTTTTAAAACCGAAAGTCAGTAAAAAGGCTTCGTAGAATCACTCTGTGAATGTCTTTGAAAACACTTCTTAAGAAGGAAAGCATACGTCTTTCATCCGAGTGAAAACTGCATTCTATTCAGTTTTTAGTACTGTTTTGAATTTTTAGGCGATTCACTTGTAGGGAAGCGTTTGTTTGCATACTGTATACTCAATTCTTTAACAGCAAATCTCCTGTCTTGCGTTTGACAGAAATTCCAGTGAAATCACGTTTAAAAGCCAACGTCAGTAAAAAGGCTTTGTAGAATCACTCTGTGAATGTCTTTGAAAACACTTCTTAAGAAGGAAAGCATACGTTTATCATCGGAGTGAAAACTGCATTCTATTCATTTTTTAGTACTGTGTTGAATGGTTAGGCGATTCACTTGTAGGGAAGCGTTTGTTTGCATTCTGTATACTCAATTCTTTAACAGCAAACCTCGTGTCTTGGGTTTGACAGAAATTCCAGTGAAATCACGTTTAAAACCGAACGTCAGTAAAAAGGCTTCATAGAATCACTCTGTGAATGTCTTTGAAAACACTTCTTAAGAAGGAAAGCATACGTCTTTCATCTGAGTGAAAACTGCATTCTATTCAGTTTTTAGTACTGTGTTGAATGGTTAGGCGATTCACTTGTAGGGAAGCGTTTGTTTGCATTCTGTATACTCAATTCTTTAACAGCAAACCTAGTGTCTTGCGTTTGACAGAAATTCCAGTGAAATCACGTTTAAAGCCAACGTCAGTAAAAAGGCTTTGTAGAATCACTCTGTGAATGCCTTTGAAAACACTTCTTAAGAAGGAAAGCATACGTCTTTCATCTGAGTGAAAACTGCATTCTATTCATTTTTTAGTACTGTGTTGAATGGTTAGGCGATTCACTTGTAGGGAAGCGTTTGTCTGCATTCTGTATACTCAATTCTTTAACAGCAAACCTAGTGTCTTGCGTTTGACAGAAATTCCAGTGAAATCACGTTTAAAAGCCAACGTCAGTAAAAAGGCTTCCTAGAATCACTCTGTGAATGTCTTTGAAAACACTTCTTAAGAAGGAAAGCATACGTCTGTCATCTGAGTGAAAACTGCATTCTATTCAGTTTTTAGTACTGTGTTGAATGGTTAGGCGATTCACTTGTAGGGAAGTGTTTGTTTGCATTCTGTATACTCAATTCTTTAACAGCAAACCTAGTGTCTTGCGTTTGACAGAAATTCCAGTGAAATCACGTTTAAAACCGAACGTCAATAAAAAGGCTTCATAGAATCACTCTGTGAATGACTTTGAAAACACTTCTTAAGAAGGAAAGCAAACGTCTTTCATCTGAGTGAAAACTGCATTCTATTCAATTTTTAGTACTGTTTTGAATGGTTAGGCAATTCACTTGTAGGGAAGCGTTTGTTTGCATTCTGTATACTCAATTCTTTAAAAGCAAACCTCGTGTCTTGCGTTTGACAGAAATTCCAGTGAAATCACGTTTAAAACCGAACGTCAGTAAAAAGGCTTCGTAGAATCACTCTGTGAATGTCTTTGAAAACACTTCTTAAGAAGGAAAGCATACGTCTTTCATCTTTGTGAAAACTGCATTCTATTCAGTTTTTAGTACTGTGTTGAATGGTTAGGCGATTCACATGTAGGGAAGCGTTTGTTTGCATTCTGTATACTCAATTCTTTAACAGCAAACCTCGTGTCTTGCGTTTGACAGAAATTCCAGTGAAATCACGTTGAAAACCGAACTTCAGTAAAAAGGCTTCGTAGAATCACTCTGTGAATGTCTTTGAAAACACTTCTTAAGAAGGAAAGCATATGTCTTTCATCTGAGTGAAAACTGCATTCTATTCAGTTTTTAGTACTGTTTTGAATGGTTAGGCGATTCACTTGTAGGGAATCGTTTGTTTGCATTCTGTATACTGAATTCTTTAACAGCAAATCTCGTGTCTTGCGTTTGACAGAAATTCCATTGAAATCACTTTTAAAACCGAAAGTCAGTAAAAAGGCTTCGTAGAATCACTCTGTGAATGTCTTTGAAAACACTTTTTAAGAAGGAAAGCATACGTCTTTCATCCAAGTGAAAACTGCATTCTATTCAGTTTTTAGTACTGTTTTGAATTTTTAGGCGATTCACTTGTAGGGAAGCGTTTGTTTGCATACTGTATACTCAATTCTTTAACAGCAAATCTCCTGTCTTGCGTTTGACAGAAATTCCAGTGAAATCACGTTTAAAAGCCAACGTCAGTAAAAAGGCTTTGTAGAATCACTCTGTGAATGTCTTTGAAAACACTTCTTAAGAAGGAAAGCATACGTTTATCATCTGAGTGAAAACTGCATTCTATTCATTTTTTAGTACTGTGTTGAATGGTTAGGCGATTCACTTGTAGGGAAGCGTTTGTTTGCATTCTGTATACTCAATTCTTTAACAGCAAACCTCGTGTCTTGGGTTTGACAGAAATTCCAGTGAAATCACGTTTAAAACCGAACGTCAGTAAAAAGGCTTCATAGAATCACTCTGTGAATGTCTTTGAAAACACTTCTTAAGAAGGAAAGCATACGTCTTTCATCTGAGTGAAAACTGCATTCTATTCAGTTTTTAGTACTGTGTTGAATGGTTAGGCGATTCACTTGTAGGGAAGCGTTTGTTTGCATTCTGTATACTCAATTCTTTAACAGCAAACCTAGTGTCTTGCGTTTGACAGAAATTCCAGTGAAATCACGTTTAAAGCCAACGTCAGTAATAAGGCTTCATAGAATCACTCTGTGAATGTCTTTGAAAACACTTCTTAAGAAGGAAAGCATATGTCTTTCATCTGAGTGAAAACTGCATTCTATTCAGTTTTTAGTACTGTTTTGAATGGTTAGGCGATTCACTTGTAGGGAAGCGTTTGTTTGCATTCTGTATACTCAATTCATTAACAGCAAATCTCCTGTCTTGCGTTTGACAGAAATTCCAGTGAAATCACGTTTAAAGCCAACGTCAGTAAAAAGGCTTTGTAGAATCACTCTGTGAATGTCTTTGAAAACACTTCTTAAGAAGGAAAGCATACGTCTTTCATCTGAGTGAAAACTGCATTCTATTCATTTTTTAGTACTGTGTTGAATGGTTAGGCGATTCACTTGTAGGGAAGCGTTTGTCTGCATTCTGTATACTCAATTCTTTAACAGCAAACCTAGTGTCTTGCGTTTGACAGAAATTCCAGTGAAATCACGTTTAAAAGCCAACGTCAGTAAAAAGGCTTCCTAGAATCACTATGTGAATGTCTTTGAAAACACTTCTTAAGAAGGAAAGCATACGTCTTTCATCCGAGTGAAAACTGCATTCTATTCAGTTTTTAGTACTGTTTTGAATTTTTAGGCGATTCACTTGTAGGGAAGCGTTTGTTTGCATACTGTATACTCAATTCTTTAACAGCAAATCTCCTGTCTTGCGTTTGACAGAAATTCCAGTGAAATCACATTTAAAAGCCAACGTCAGTAAAAAGGCTTTGTAGAATCACTCTGTGAATGTCTTTGAAAACACTTCTTAAGAAGGAAAGCATACGTTTATCATCTGAGTGAAAACTGCATTCTATTCATTTTTTAGTACTGTGTTGAATGGTTAGGCGATTCACTTGTAGGGAAGCGTTTGTTTGCATTCTGTATACTCAATTCTTTAACAGCAAACCTCGTGTCTTGGGTTTGACAGAAATTCCAGTGAAATCACGTTTAAAACCGAACGTCAGTAAAAAGGCTTCATAGAATCACTCTGTGAATGTCTTTGAAAACACTTCTTAAGAAGGAAAGCATACGTCTTTCATCTGAGTGAAAACTGCATTCTATTCAGTTTTTAGTACTGTGTTGAATGGTTAGGCGATTCACTTGTAGGGAAGCGTTTGTTTGCATTCTGTATACTCAATTCTTTAACAGCAAACCTAGTGTCTTGCGTTTGACAGAAATTCCAGTAAAATCACGTTTAAAGCCAACGTCAGTAATAAGGCTTCATAGAATCACTCTGTGAATGTCTTTGAAAACACTTCTTAAGAAGGAAAGCATACGTCTTTCATCTGAGTGAAAACTGCATTCTATTCAGTTTTTAGTACTGTTTTGAATGGTTAGGCGATTCACTTGTAGGGAAGCGTTTGTTTGCATTCTGTATACTCAATTCTTTAACAGCAAATCTCCTGTCTTGCGTTTGACAGAAATTCCAGTGAAATCACGTTTAAAGCCAACGTCAGTAAAAAGGCTTTGTAGAATCACTCTGTGAATGTCTTTGAAAACACTTCTTAAGAAGGAAAGCATACGTCTTTCATCTGAGTGAAAACTGCATTCTATTCATTTTTTAGTACTGTGTTGAATGGTTAGGCGATTCACTTGTAGGGAAGCGTTTGTCTGCATTCTGTATACTCAATTCTTTAACAGCAAACCTAGTGTCTTGCGTTTGACAGAAATTCCAGTGAAATCACATTTAAAAGCCAACGTCAGTAAAAAGGCTTCCTAGAATCACTCTGTGAATGTCTTTGAAAACACTTCTTAAGAAGGAAAGCATACGTCTGTCATCTGAGTGAAAACTGCATTCTATTCAGTTTTTAGTACTGTGTTGAATGGTTAGGCGATTCACTTGTAGGGAAGTGTTTGTTTGCATTCTGTATACTCAATTCTTTAACAGCAAACCTAGTGTCTTGCGTTTGACAGAAATTCCAGTGAAATCACGTTTAAAACCGAACGTCAATAAAAAGGCTTCATAGAATCACTCTGTGAATGACTTTGAAAACACTTCTTAAGAAGGAAAGCAAACGTCTTTCATCTGAGTGAAAACTGCATTCTATTCAATTTTTAGTACTGTTTTGAATGGTTAGGCAATTCACTTGTAGGGAAGCGTTTGTTTGCATTCTGTATACTCAATTCTTTAAAAGCAAACCTCGTGTCTTGCGTTTGACAGAAATTCCAGTGAAATCACGTTGAAAACCGAATGTCAGTAAAAAGGCTTCGTAGAATCACTCTGTGAATGTCTTTGAAAACACTTCTTAAGAAGGAAAGCATATGTCTTTCATCTGAGTGAAAACTGCATTCTATTCAGTTTTTAGTACTGTTTTGAATGGTTAGGCGATTCACTTGTAGGGAATCGTTTGTTTGCATTCTGTATACTGAATTCTTTAACAGCAAATCTCGTGTCTTGCGTTTGACAGAAATTCCATTGAAATAACTTTTAAAACCGAAAGTCAGTAAAAAGGCTTCGTAGAATCACTCTGTGAATGTCTTTGAAAACACTTCTTAAGAAGGAAAGCATACGTCTTTCATCCGAGTGAAAACTGCATTCTATTCAGTTTTTAGTACTGTTTTGAATTTTTAGGCGATTCACTTGTAGGGAAGCGTTTGTTTGCATACTGTATACTCAATTCTTTAACAGCAAATCTCCTGTCTTGCGTTTGACAGAAATTCCAGTGAAATCACGTTTAAAAGCCAACGTCAGTAAAAAGGCTTTGTAGAATCACTCTGTGAATGTCTTTGAAAACACTTCTTAAGAAGGAAAGCATACGTTTATCATCTGAGTGAAAACTGCATTCTATTCATTTTTTAGTACTGTGTTGAATGGTTAGGCGATTCACTTGTAGGGAAGCGTTTGTTTGCATTCTGTATACTCAATTCTTTAACAGCAAACCTCGTGTCTTGGGTTTGACAGAAATTCCAGTGAAATCACGTTTAAAACCGAACGTCAGTAAAAAGGCTTCATAGAATCACTCTGTGAATGTCTTTGAAAACACTTCTTAAGAAGGAAAGCATACGTCTTTCATCTGAGTGAAAACTGCATTCTATTCAGTTTTTAGTACTGTGTTGAATGGTTAGGCGATTCACTTGTAGGGAAGCGTTTGTTTGCATTCTGTATACTCAATTCTTTAACAGCAAACCTAGTGTCTTGCGTTTGACAGAAATTCCAGTGAAATCACGTTTAAAGCCAACGTCAGTAATAAGGCTTCATAGAATCACTCTGTGAATGTCTTTGAAAACACTTCTTAAGAAGGAAAGCATACGTCTTTCATCTGAGTGAAAACTGCATTCTATTCAGTTTTTAGTACTGTTTTGAATGGTTAGGCGATTCACTTGTAGGGAAGCGTTTGTTTGCATTCTGTATACTCAATTCTTTAACAGCAAATCTCCTGTCTTGCGTTTGACAGAAATTCCAGTGAAATCACGTTTAAAGCCAACGTCAGTAAAAAGGCTTTGTAGAATCACTCTGTGAATGTCTTTGAAAACACTTCTTAAGAAGGAAAGCATACGTCTTTCATCTGAGTGAAAACTGCATTCTATTCATTTTTTAGTACTGTGTTGAATGGTTAGGCGATTCACTTGTAGGGAAGCGTTTGTCTGCATTCTGTATACTCAATTCTTTAACAGCAAACCTAGTGTCTTGCGTTTGACAGAAATTCCAGTGAAATCACGTTTAAAAGCCAACGTCAGTAAAAAGGCTTCCTAGAATCACTCTGTGAATGTCTTTGAAAACACTTCTTAAGAAGGAAAGCATACGTCTGTCATCTGAGTGAAAACTGCATTCTATTCAGTTTTTAGTACTGTGTTGAATGGTTAGGCGATTCACTTGTAGGGAAGTGTTTGTTTGCATTCTGTATACTCAATTCTTTAACAGCAAACCTAGTGTCTTGCGTTTGACAGAAATTCCAGTGAAATCACGTTTAAAACCGAACGTCAATAAAAAGGCTTCATAGAATCACTCTGTGAATGACTTTGAAAACACTTCTTAAGAAAGAAAGCAAACGTCTTTCATCTGAGTGAAAACTGCATTCTATTCAATTTTTAGTACTGTTTTGAATGGTTAGGCAATTCACTTGTAGGGAAGCGTTTGTTTGCATTCTGTATACTCAATTCTTTAAAAGCAAACCTCGTGTCTTGCGTTTGACAGAAATTCCAGTGAAATCACGTTTAAAACCGAACGTCAGTAAAAAGGCTTCGTAGAATCACTCTGTGAATGTCTTTGAAAACACTTCTTAAGAAGGAAAGCATACGTCTTTCATCTTTGTGAAAACTGCATTCTATTCAGTTTTTAGTACTGGGTTGAATGGTTAGGCGATTCACATGTAGGGAAGCGTTTGTTTGCATTCTGTATACTCAATTCTTTAACAGCAAACCTCGTGTCTTGCATTTGACAGAAATTCCAGTGAAATCACGTTAAAAACCGAATGTCAGTAAAAAGGCTTCATAGAATCACTCTGTGAATGTCTTTGAAAACACTTCTTAAGAAGGAAAGCATATGTCTTTCATCTGAGTGAAAACTGCATTCTATTCAGTTTTTAGTACTGTTTTGAATGGTTAGGCGATTCACTTGTAGGGAATCGTTTGTTTGCATTCTGTATACTGAATTCTTTAACAGCAAATCTCGTGTCTTGCGTTTGACAGAAATTCCATTGAAATAACTTTTAAAACCGAAAGTCAGTAAAAAGGCTTCGTAGAATCACTCTGTGAATGTCTTTGAAAACACTTCTTAAGAAGGAAAGCATACGTCTTTCATCCGAGTGAAAACTGCATTCTATTCAGTTTTTAGTACTGTTTTGAATTTTTAGGCGATTCACTTGTAGGGAAGCGTTTGTTTGCATACTGTATACTCAATTCTTTAACAGCAAATCTCCTGTCTTGCGTTTGACAGAAATTCCAGTGAAATCACGTTTAAAAGCCAACGTCAGTAAAAAGGCTTTGTAGAATCACTCTGTGAATGTCTTTGAAAACACTTCTTAAGAAGGAAAGCATACGTCTGTCATCTGAGTGAAAACTGCATTCTATTCATTTTTTAGTACTGTGTTGAATGGTTAGGCGATTCACTTGTAGGGAAGCGTTTGTCTGCATTCTGTATACTCAATTCTTTAACAGCAAACCTAGTGTCTTGCGTTTGACAGAAATTCCAGTGAAATCACGTTTAAAAGCCAACGTCAGTAAAAAGGCTTCCTAGAATCACTCTGTGAATGTCTTTGAAAACACTTCTTAAGAAGGAAAGCATACGTCTGTCATCTGAGTGAAAACTGCATTCTATTCAGTTTTTAGTACTGTGTTGAATGGTTAGGCGATTCACTTGTAGGGAAGTGTTTGTTTGCATTCTGTATACTCAATTCTTTAACAGCAAACCTAGTGTCTTGCGTTTGACAGAAATTCCAGTGAAATCACGTTTAAAACCGAACGTCAATAAAAAGGCTTCATAGAATCACTCTGTGAATGACTTTGAAAACACTTCTTAAGAAGGAAAGCAAACGTCTTTCATCTGAGTGAAAACTGCATTCTATTCAATTTTTAGTACTGTTTTGAATGGTTAGGCAATTCACTTGTAGGGAAGCGTTTGTTTGCATTCTGTATACTCAATTCTTTAAAAGCAAACCTCGTGTCTTGCGTTTGACAGAAATTCCAGTGAAATCACGTTTAAAACCGAACGTCAGTAAAAAGGCTTCGTAGAATCACTCTGTGAATGTCTTTGAAAACACTTCTTAAGAAGGAAAGCATACGTCTTTCATCTTTGTGAAAACTGCATTCTATTCAGTTTTTAGTACTGGGTTGAATGGTTAGGCGATTCACATGTAGGGAAGCGTTTGTTTGCATTCTGTATACTCAATTCTTTAACAGCAAACCTCGTGTCTTGCATTTGACAGAAATTCCAGTGAAATCACGTTGAAAACCGAATGTCAGTAAAAAGGCTTCATAGAATCACTCTGTGAATGTCTTTGAAAACACTTCTTAAGAAGGAAAGCATATGTCTTTCATCTGAGTGAAAACTGCATTCTATTCAGTTTTTAGTACTGTTTTGAATGGTTAGGCGATTCACTTGTAGGGAATCGTTTGTTTGCATTCTGTATACTGAATTCTTTAACAGCAAATCTCGTGTCTTGCGTTTGACAGAAATTCCATTGAAATAACTTTTAAAACCGAAAGTCAGTAAAAAGGCTTCGTAGAATCACTCTGTGAATGTCTTTGAAAACACTTCTTAAGAAGGAAAGCATACGTCTTTCATCCGAGTGAAAACTGCATTCTATTCAGTTTTTAGTACTGTTTTGAATTTTTAGGCGATTCACTTGTAGGGAAGCGTTTGTTTGCATACTGTATACTCAATTCTTTAACAGCAAATCTCCTGTCTTGCGTTTGACAGAAATTCCAGTGAAATCACGTTTAAAAGCCAACGTCAGTAAAAAGGCTTTGTAGAATCACTCTGTGAATGTCTTTGAAAACACTTCTTAAGAAGGAAAGCATACGTTTATCATCTGAGTGAAAACTGCATTCTATTCATTTTTTAGTACTGTGTTGAATGGTTAGGCGATTCACTTGTAGGGAAGCGTTTGTTTGCATTCTGTATACTCAATTCTTTAACAGCAAACCTCGTGTCTTGGGTTTGACAGAAATTCCAGTGAAATCACGTTTAAAACCGAACGTCAGTAAAAAGGCTTCATAGAATCACTCTGTGAATGTCTTTGAAAACACTTCTTAAGAAGGAAAGCATACGTCTTTCATCTGAGTGAAAACTGCATTCTATTCAGTTTTTAGTACTGTGTTGAATGGTTAGGCGATTCACTTGTAGGGAAGCGTTTGTTTGCATTCTGTATACTCAATTCTTTAACAGCAAACCTAGTGTCTTGCGTTTGACAGAAATTCCAGTGAAATCACGTTTAAAGCCAACGTCAGTAATAACGCTTCATAGAATCACTCTGTGAATGTCTTTGAAAACACTTCTTAAGAAGGAAAGCATACGTCTTTCATCTGAGTGAAAACTGCATTCTATTCAGTTTTTAGTACTGTTTTGAATGGTTAGGCGATTCACTTGTAGGGAAGCGTTTGTTTGCATTCTGTATACTCAATTCTTTAACAGCAAATCTCCTGTCTTGCGTTTGACAGAAATTCCAGTGAAATCACGTTTAAAGCCAACGTCAGTAAAAAGGCTTTGTAGAATCACTCTGTGAATGTCTTTGAAAACACTTCTTAAGAAGGAAAGCATACGTCTTTCATCTGAGTGAAAACTGCATTCTATTCATTTTTTAGTACTGTGTTGAATGGTTAGGCGATTCACTTGTAGGGAAGCGTTTGTCTGCATTCTGTATACTCAATTCTTTAACAGCAAACCTAGTGTCTTGCGTTTGACAGAAATTCCAGTGAAATCACGTTTAAAAGCCAACGTCAGTAAAAAGGCTTCCTAGAATCACTCTGTGAATGTCTTTGAAAACACTTCTTAAGAAGGAAAGCATACGTCTGTCATCTGAGTGAAAACTGCATTCTATTCAGTTTTTAGTACTGTGTTGAATGGTTAGGCGATTCACTTGTAGGGAAGTGTTTGTTTGCATTCTGTATACTCAATTCTTTAACAGCAAACCTAGTGTCTTGCGTTTGACAGAAATTCCAGTGAAATCACGTTTAAAACCGAACGTCAATAAAAAGGCTTCATAGAATCACTCTGTGAATGACTTTGAAAACACTTCTTAAGAAGGAAAGCAAACGTCTTTCATCTGAGTGAAAACTGCATTCTATTCAATTTTTAGTACTGTTTTGAATGGTTAGGCAATTCACTTGTAGGGAAGCGTTTGTTTGCATTCTGTATACTCAATTCTTTAAAAGCAAACCTCGTGTCTTGCGTTTGACAGAAATTCCAGTGAAATCACGTTTAAAACCGAACGTCAGTAAAAAGGCTTCGTAGAATCACTCTGTGAATGTCTTTGAAAACACTTCTTAAGAAGGAAAGCATACGTCTTTCATCTTTGTGAAAACTGCATTCTATTCAGTTTTTAGTACTGGGTTGAATGGTTAGGCGATTCACATGTAGGGAAGCGTTTGTTTGCATTCTGTATACTCAATTCTTTAACAGCAAACCTCGTGTCTTGCATTTGACAGAAATTCCAGTGAAATCACGTTGAAAACCGAATGTCAGTAAAAAGGCTTCATAGAATCACTCTGTGAATGTCTTTGAAAACACTTCTTAAGAAGGAAAGCATATGTCTTTCATCTGAGTGAAAACTGCATTCTATTCAGTTTTTAGTACTGTTTTGAATGGTTAGGCGATTCACTTGTAGGGAATCGTTTGTTTGCATTCTGTATACTGAATTCTTTAACAGCAAATCTCGTGTCTTGCGTTTGACAGAAATTCCATTGAAATAACTTTTAAAACCGAAAGTCAGTAAAAAGGCTTCGTAGAATCACTCTGTGAATGTCTTTGAAAACACTTCTTAAGAAGGAAAGCATACGTCTTTCATCCGAGTGAAAACTGCATTCTATTCAGTTTTTAGTACTGTTTTGAATTTTTAGGCGATTCACTTGTAGGGAAGCGTTTGTTTGCATACTGTATACTCAATTCTTTAACAGCAAATCTCCTGTCTTGCGTTTGACAGAAATTCCAGTGAAATCACGTTTAAAAGCCAACGTCAGTAAAAAGGCTTTGTAGAATCACTCTGTGAATGTCTTTGAAAACACTTCTTAAGAAGGAAAGCATACGTTTATCATCTGAGTGAAAACTGCATTCTATTCATTTTTTAGTACTGTGTTGAATGGTTAGGCGATTCACTTGTAGGGAAGCGTTTGTTTGCATTCTGTATACTCAATTCTTTAACAGCAAACCTCGTGTCTTGGGTTTGACAGAAATTCCAGTGAAATCACGTTTAAAACCGAACGTCAGTAAAAAGGCTTCATAGAATCACTCTGTGAATGTCTTTGAAAACACTTCTTAAGAAGGAAAGCATACGTCTTTCATCTGAGTGAAAACTGCATTCTATTCAGTTTTTAGTACTGTGTTGAATGGTTAGGCGATTCACTTGTAGGGAAGCGTTTGTTTGCATTCTGTATACTCAATTCTTTAACAGCAAACCTAGTGTCTTGCGTTTGACAGAAATTCCAGTGAAATCACGTTTAAAGCCAACGTCAGTAATAAGGCTTCATAGAATCACTCTGTGAATGTCTTTGAAAACACTTCTTAAGAAGGAAAGCATACGTCTTTCATCTGAGTGAAAACTGCATTCTATTCAGTTTTTAGTACTGTTTTGAATGGTTAGGCGATTCACTTGTAGGGAAGCGTTTGTTTGCATTCTGTATACTCAATTCTTTAACAGCAAATCTCCTGTCTTGCGTTTGACAGAAATTCCAGTGAAATCACGTTTAAAGCCAACGTCAGTAAAAAGGCTTTGTAGAATCACTCTGTGAATGTCTTTGAAAACACTTCTTAAGAAGGAAAGCATACGTCTTTCATCTGAGTGAAAACTGCATTCTATTCATTTTTTAGTACTGTGTTGAATGGTTAGGCGATTCACTTGTAGGGAAGCGTTTGTCTGCATTCTGTATACTCAATTCTTTAACAGCAAACCTAGTGTCTTGCGTTTGACAGAAATTCCAGTGAAATCACGTTTAAAAGCCAACGTCAGTAAAAAGGCTTCCTAGAATCACTCTGTGAATGTCTTTGAAAACACTTCTTAAGAAGGAAAGCATACGTCTGTCATCTGAGTGAAAACTGCATTCTATTCAGTTTTTAGTACTGTGTTGAATGGTTAGGCGATTCACTTGTAGGGAAGTGTTTGTTTGCATTCTGTATACTCAATTCTTTAACAGCAAACCTAGTGTCTTGCGTTTGACAGAAATTCCAGTGAAATCACGTTTAAAACCGAACGTCAATAAAAAGGCTTCATAGAATCACTCTGTGAATGACTTTGAAAACACTTCTTAAGAAGGAAAGCAAACGTCTTTCATCTGAGTGAAAACTGCATTCTATTCAATTTTTAGTACTGTTTTGAATGGTTAGGCAATTCACTTGTAGGGAAGCGTTTGTTTGCATTCTGTATACTCAATTCTTTAAAAGCAAACCTCGTGTCTTGCGTTTGACAGAAATTCCAGTGAAATCACGTTTAAAACCGAACGTCAGTAAAAAGGCTTCGTAGAATCACTCTGTGAATGTCTTTGAAAACACTTCTTAAGAAGGAAAGCATACGTCTTTCATCTTTGTGAAAACTGCATTCTATTCAGTTTTTAGTACTGGGTTGAATGGTTAGGCGATTCACATGTAGGGAAGCGTTTGTTTAAATTCTGTATACTCAATTCTTTAACAGCAAACCTCGTGTCTTGCATTTGACAGAAATTCCAGTGAAATCACGTTGAAAACCGAATGTCAGTAAAAAGGCTTCATAGAATCACTCTGTGAATGTCTTTGAAAACACTTCTTAAGAAGGAAAGCATATGTCTTTCATCTGAGTGAAAACTGCATTCTATTCAGTTTTTAGTACTGTTTTGAATGGTTAGGCGATTCACTTGTAGGGAATCGTTTGTTTGCATTCTGTATACTGAATTCTTTAACAGCAAATCTCGTGTCTTGCGTTTGACAGAAATTCCATTGAAATAACTTTTAAAACCGAAAGTCAGTAAAAAGGCTTCGTAGAATCACTCTGTGAATGTCTTTGAAAACACTTCTTAAGAAGGAAAGCATACGTCTTTCATCCGAGTGAAAACTGCATTCTATTCAGTTTTTAGTACTGTTTTGAATTTTTAGGCGATTCACTTGTAGGGAAGCGTTTGTTTGCATACTGTATACTCAATTCTTTAACAGCAAATCTCCTGTCTTGCGTTTGACAGAAATTCCAGTGAAATCACGTTTAAAAGCCAACGTCAGTAAAAAGGCTTTGTAGAATCACTCTGTGAATGTCTTTGAAAACACTTCTTAAGAAGGAAAGCATACGTTTATCATCTGAGTGAAAACTGCATTCTATTCATTTTTTAGTACTGTGTTGAATGGTTAGGCGATTCACTTGTAGGGAAGCGTTTGTTTGCATTCTGTATACTCAATTCTTTAACAGCAAACCTCGTGTCTTGGGTTTGACAGAAATTCCAGTGAAATCACGTTTAAAACCGAACGTCAGTAAAAAGGCTTCATAGAATCACTCTGTGAATGTCTTTGAAAACACTTCTTAAGAAGGAAAGCATACGTCTTTCATCTGAGTGAAAACTGCATTCTATTCAGTTTTTAGTACTGTGTTGAATGGTTAGGCGATTCACTTGTAGGGAAGCGTTTGTTTGCATTCTGTATACTCAATTCTTTAACAGCAAACCTAGTGTCTTGCGTTTGACAGAAATTCCAGTGAAATCACGTTTAAAGCCAACGTCAGTAATAAGGCTTCATAGAATCACTCTGTGAATGTCTTTGAAAACACTTCTTAAGAAGGAAAGCATACGTCTTTCATCTGAGTGAAAACTGCATTCTATTCAGTTTTTAGTACTGTTTTGAATGGTTAGGCGATTCACTTGTAGGGAAGCGTTTGTTTGCATTCTGTATACTCAATTCTTTAACAGCAAATCTCCTGTCTTGCGTTTGACAGAAATTCCAGTGAAATCACGTTTAAAGCCAACGTCAGTAAAAAGGCTTTGTAGAATCACTCTGTGAATGTCTTTGAAAACACTTCTTAAGAAGGAAAGCATACGTCTTTCATCTGAGTGAAAACTGCATTCTATTCATTTTTTAGTACTGTGTTGAATGGTTAGGCGATTCACTTGTAGGGAAGCGTTTGTCTGCATTCTGTATACTCAATTCTTTAACAGCAAACCTAGTGTCTTGCGTTTGACAGAAATTCCAGTGAAATCACGTTTAAAAGCCAACGTCAGTAAAAAGGCTTCCTAGAATCACTCTGTGAATGTCTTTGAAAACACTTCTTAAGAAGGAAAGCATACGTCTGTCATCTGAGTGAAAACTGCATTCTATTCAGTTTTTAGTACTGTGTTGAATGGTTAGGCGATTCACTTGTAGGGAAGTGTTTGTTTGCATTCTGTATACTCAATTCTTTAACAGCAAACCTAGTGTCTTGCGTTTGACAGAAATTCCAGTGAAATCACGTTTAAAACCGAACGTCAATAAAAAGGCTTCATAGAATCACTCTGTGAATGACTTTGAAAACACTTCTTAAGAAGGAAAGCAAACGTCTTTCATCTGAGTGAAAACTGCATTCTATTCAATTTTTAGTACTGTTTTGAATGGTTAGGCAATTCACTTGTAGGGAAGCGTTTGTTTGCATTCTGTATACTCAATTCTTTAAAAGCAAACCTCGTGTCTTGCGTTTGACAGAAATTCCAGTGAAATCACGTTTAAAACCGAACGTCAGTAAAAAGGCTTCGTAGAATCACTCTGTGAATGTCTTTGAAAACACTTCTTAAGAAGGAAAGCATACGTCTTTCATCTTTGTGAAAACTGCATTCTATTCAGTTTTTAGTACTGTGTTGAATGGTTAGGCGATTCACATGTAGGGAAGCGTTTGTTTGCATTCTGTATACTCAATTCTTTAACAGCAAACCTCGTGTCTTGCGTTTGACAGAAATTCCAGTGAAATCACGTTGAAAACCAAACTTCAGTAAAAAGGCTTCGTAGAATCACTCTGTGAATGTCTTTGAAAACACTTCTTAAGAAGGAAAGCATATGTCTTTCATCTGAGTGAAAACTGCATTCTATTCAGTTTTTAGTACTGTTTTGAATGGTTAGGCGATTCACTTGTAGGGAATCGTTTGTTTGCATTCTGTATACTGAATTCTTTAACAGCAAATCTCGTGTCTTGCGTTTGACAGAAATTCCATTGAAATCACTTTTAAAACCGAAAGTCAGTAAAAAGGCTTCGTAGAATCACTCTGTGAATGTCTTTGAAAACACTTTTTAAGAAGGAAAGCATACGTCTTTCATCCAAGTGAAAACTGCATTCTATTCAGTTTTTAGTACTGTTTTGAATTTTTAGGCGATTCACTTGTAGGGAAGCGTTTGTTTGCATACTGTATACTCAATTCTTTAACAGCAAATCTCCTGTCTTGCGTTTGACAGAAATTCCAGTGAAATCACGTTTAAAAGCCAACGTCAGTAAAAAGGCTTTGTAGAATCACTCTGTGAATGTCTTTCAAAACACTTCTTAAGAAGGAAAGCATACGTTTATCATCTGAGTGAAAACTGCATTCTATTCATTTTTTAGTACTGTGTTGAATGGTTAGGCGATTCACTTGTAGGGAAGCGTTTGTTTGCATTCTGTATACTCAATTCTTTAACAGCAAACCTCGTGTCTTGGGTTTGACAGAAATTCCAGTGAAATCACGTTTAAAACCGAACGTCAGTAAAAGGCTTCATAGAATCACTCTGTGAATGTCTTTGAAAACACTTCTTAAGAAGGAAAGCATACGTCTTTCATCTGAGTGAAAACTGCATTCTATTCAGTTTTTAGTACTGTGTTGAATGGTTAGGCGATTCACTTGTAGGGAAGCGTTTGTTTGCATTCTGTATACTCAATTCTTTAACAGCAAACCTAGTGTCTTGCGTTTGACAGAAATTCCAGTGAAATCACGTTTAAAGCCAACGTCAGTAATAAGGCTTCATAGAATCACTCTGTGAATGTCTTTGAAAACACTTCTTAAGAAGGAAAGCATATGTCTTTCATCTGAGTGAAAACTGCATTCTATTCAGTTTTTAGTACTGTTTTGAATGGTTAGGCGATTCACTTGTAGGGAAGCGTTTGTTTGCATTCTGTATACTCAATTCTTTAACAGCAAATCTCCTGTCTTGCGTTTGACAGAAATTCCAGTGAAATCACGTTTAAAGCCAACGTCAGTAAAAAGGCTTTGTAGAATCACTCTGTGAATGTCTTTGAAAACACTTCTTAAGAAGGAAAGCATACGTCTTTCATCTGAGTGAAAACTGCATTCTATTCATTTTTTAGTACTGTGTTGAATGGTTAGGCGATTCACTTGTAGGGAAGCGTTTGTTTGCATTCTGTATACTCAATTCTTTAACAGCAAACCTCGTGTCTTGGGTTTGACAGAAATTCCAGTGAAATCACGTTTAAAACCGAACGTCAGTAAAAAGGCTTCGTAGAATCACTCTGTGAATGTCTTTGAAAACACTTCTTAAGAAGGAAAGCATACGTCTTTCATCTGAGTGAAAACTGCATTCTATTCAGTTTTTAGTACTGTGTTGAATGGTTAGGCGATTCACTTGTAGGGAAGCGTTTGTTTGCATTCTGTATACTCAATTCTTTAACAGCAAACCTAGTGTCTTGCGTTTGACAGAAATTCCAGTGAAATCACGTTTAAAAGCCAACGTCAGTAAAAAGGCTTTGTAGAATCACTCTGTGAATGTCTTCGAAAACACTTCTTAAGAAGGAAAGCATACGTCTTTCATCTGAGTGAAAACTGCATTCTATTCAGTTTTTAATACTGTGTTGAATGGTTAGGCGATTCACTTGTAGGGAAGCGTTTGTTTGCATTCTGTATTTTCAATTCTTTAACAGCAAACCTCGTGTCTTGCATTTGACAGAAATTCCAGTGAAATCACGTTGAAAACCGAACGTCAGTAAAAAGGCTTCGTAGAATCACTCTGTGAATGTCTTTGAAAACACTTCTTAAGAAGGAAAGCATACGTCTTTCATCTGAGTGAAAACTGCATTTTATTCAGTTTTTAGTACTGTTTTGAATGGTTAGGCGATTCACTTGTAGGGAAGCGTTTGTTTGCATTCTGTATACTCAATTCTTTAACAGCAAACCTCGTGTCTTGCCTTTGACAGAAATTCCAGTGAAATTACGTTTAAAAACGAACGTCAGTAAAAAGGCTTCATAGAATCACTCTGTAAATGTCTTTGAAAACACTTCTTAAGAAGGAAAGCACACGTCTTTCATCTGAGTGAAAACTGCATTCTATTCAGTTTTTAGTACTGTGTTGAATGGTTAGGCGATTCACTTGTAGGGAAGCGTTTGTTTGCATTCTGTATACTCAATTCTTTAACAGCAAACCTCGTGTCTTGCGTTTGACAGAAATTCCAGTGAAATCACGTTTAAAAGCCAACGTCAGTAAAAAGGCTTTGTAGAATCACTCTGTGAATGTCTTTGAAAACACTTCTTAAGAAGGAAAGCATACGTCTTTCATCTGAGTGAAAACTGCATTCTATTCAGTTTTTAGTACTGTGTTGAATGGTTAGGCGATTCACTTGTAGGGAAGCGTTTGTTTGCATTCTGTATACTCAATTCTTTAACAGCAAACCTCGTGTCTTGGGTTTGACAGAAATTCCAGTGAAATCACATTTAAAACCGAACGTCAGTAAAAAGGCTTCGTAGAATCAATCTGTGAATGTCTTTGAAAACACTTCTTAAGAAGGAAAGCATACGTCTTTCATCTGAGTGAAAACTGCATTCTATTCAGTTTTTAGTACTGTGTTGAATGGTTAGGCGATTCACTTGTAGGGAAGCGTTTGTTTGCATTCTGTATACTCAATTCTTAAAAGCAAACCTAGTGTCTTGCGTTTGACAGAAATTCCAGTGAAATCACGTTTAAAACCGAACGTCAGTAAAAAGGCTTCATGGAATCACTCTGTGAATGTCTTTGAAAACACTTCTTAAGAAGGAAAGCATACGTCTTTCATCTGAGTGAAAACTGCATTCTATTCAGTTTTTAGTACTGTTTTGAATGGTTAGGCAATTCACTTGTAGGGAAGCGTTTGTTTGCATTCTGTATACTCAATTCTTAAAAGCAAACCTAGTGTCTTGTGTTTGACAGAAATTCCAGTGAAATCACATTTAAAACCGAACGTCAGTAAAAAGGCTTCGTAGAATCACGCTGTGAATGTCTTTGAAAACACTTCTTAAGAAGGAAAGCATACGTCTTTCATCTGAGTGAAAACTGCATTCTATTCATTTTTTAGTACTGTGTTGAATGGTTAGGCGATTCACTTGTAGGGAAGCGTTTGTTTGCATTCTGTATTTTCAATTCTTTAACAGCAAACCTCGTGTCTTGGGTTTGACAGAAATTCCAGTGAAATCACGTTTAAAACCGAACGTCAGTAAAAAGGCTTCCTAGAATCACTCTGTGAATGTCTTTGAAAACACTTCTTAAGAAGGAAAGCATACGTCTTTCATCTGAGTGAAAACTGCATTCTATTCAGTTTTTAGTACTGTGTTGAATGGTTAGGCGATTCACATGTAGTGAAGCGTTTGTTTGCATTCTGTATACTCAATTCTTTAACAGCAAACCTCGTGTCTTGCCTTTGACAGAAATTCCAGTGAAATCACGTTTAAAACTGAACGTCAGTAAAAAGGCTTCGTAGAATCACTCTGTGAATGTCTTTGAAAACACTTCTTAAGAAGGAAAGCATACGTCTTTCATCTGAGTGAAAACTGCATTCTATTCAGTTTTTAGTACTGTTTTGAATGGTTAGGCGATTCACTTGTAGGGAAGCGTTTGTTTGCATTCTGTATACTCAATTCTTTAACAGCAAATCTCCTGTCTTGCGTTTGACAGAAATTCCAGTGAAATCACGTTTAAAAGCCAACGTCAGTAAAAAGGCTTTGTAGAATCACTCTGTGAATGTCTTTGAAAACACTTCTTAAGAAGGAAAGCATACGTCTTTCATCTGAGTGAAAACTGCATTCTATTCAGTTTTTAGTACTGTGTTGAATGGTTAGGCGATTCACTTGTAGGGAAGCGTTTTTTTGCATTCTGTATACTCAATTCTTTAACAGCAAACCTCGTGTCTTGGGTTTGACAGATATTCCAGTGAAATCACGCTTAAAACCGAATGTCAGTAAAAAGGCTTCGTAGAATCAATCTGTGAATGTCTTTGAAAACACTTCTTAAGAAGGAAAGCATACGTCTTTCATCTGAGTGAAAACTGCATTCTATTCAGTTTTTAGTACTGTGTTGAATGGTTAGGCGATTCACTTGTAGGGAAGCGTTTGTTTGCATTCTGTATACTCAATTCTTAAAAGCAAACCTAGTGTCTTGCGTTTGACAGAAATTCCAGTGAAATCACGTTTAAAACCGAATGTCAGTAAAAAGGCTTCATAGAATCACTCTGTGAATGTCTTTGAAAACACTTCTTAAGAAGGAAAGCATACGTCTTTCATCTGACTGAAAACTGCATTCTATTCAGTTTTTAGTACTGTTTTGAATGGTTAGGCAATTCACTTGTAGGGAAGCGTTTGTTTGCATTCTGTATACTCAATTCTTTAACAGCAAACCTCGTGTCTTGCGTTTGACAGAAATTCCAGTGAAATCACGTTTAAAACCGAACGTCAGTAAAGAGGCTTCGTATAATCACTCTGTGAATGTCTTTGAAAACACTTCTTAAGAAGGAAAGCATACGTCTTTCATCTAAGTGAAAACTGCATTCTATTCAGTTTTTAGTACTGTTTTGAATGGTTAGGCGATTCACATGTAGGGAAGCGTTTGTTTGCATTCTGTATACTCAATTCTTTAACAGCAAACCTCGTGTCTTGCGTTTGACAGAAATTCCAGTGAAATCACGTTGAAAACCGAACGTCAGTAAAAAGGCTTCGTAGAATCACTCTGTGAATGTCTATGAAAACACTTCTTAAGAAGGAAAGCATACGTATTTCATCTGAGTGAAAACTGCATTCTATTCAGTTTTTAGTACTGTTTTGAATGGTTAGGCGATTAACTTGTAGGGAAGCGTTTGTTTGCATTCTGTATACTCAATTCTTTAACAGCAAACCTCGTGTCTTGCGTTTGACAGAAATTCCAGTGAAATCACGTTTAAAACCGAACGTCAGTAAAAAGGCTTCATAGAATTACTCTGTGAATGTCTTTGAAAACACTTCTTGAGAAGGAAAGCATACGTCTTTCATCTGAGTGAAAACTGCATTCTATTCAGTTTTTAGTACTGTGTTGAATGGTTAGGCGATTCACTTGTTGGGAAGCGTTTGTTTGCATTCTGTATACTCAATTCTTTAACAGCAAACCTCGTGTCTTGCGTTTGACAGAAATTCCAGTGAAATCACGTTTAAAACCGAACGTCAGTAAAAAGGCTTCGTAGAATCACGCTGTGAATGTCTTTGAAAACACTTCTTAAGAAGGAAAGCATATGTCTTTCATCTGAGTGAAAACTGCATTCTATTCAGTTTTTAGTACTGTGTTGAATGGTTAGGCAATTCACTTGTAGGGAAGCGTTTGTTTGCATTCTGTATACTCAATTCTTAAAAGCAAACCTAGTGTCTTGCGTTTGACAGAAATTCCAGTGAAATCACGTTTAAAACCGAGCATCAGTAAAAAGGCTTCGTAGAATCACTCTGTGAATGTCTATGAAAACACTTCTTAAGAAGGAAAGCATACGTATTTCATCTGAGTGAAAACTGCATTCTATTCAGTTTTTAGTACTGTTTTGAATGGTTAGGCGATTAACTTGTAGGGAAGCGTTTGTTTGCATTCTGTATACTCAATTCTTTAACAGCAAACCTCGTGTCTTGCCTTTGACAGAAATTCCAGTGAAATCACGTTTAAAACCGAACGTCAGTAAAAAGGCTTCATAGAATCACTCTGTGAATGTCTTTGAAAACACTTCTTGAGAAGGAAAGCATACGTCTTTCATCTGAGTGAAAACTGCATTCTATTCAGTTTTTAGTACTGTGTTGAATGGTTAGGCGATTCACTTGTAGGGAAGCGTTTGTTTGCATTCTGTATACTCAATTCTTTAACAGCAAACCTCGTGTCTTGCGTTTGACAGAAATTCCAGTGAAATCACGTTTAAAACCGAACGTCAGTAAAAAGGCTTCGTAGAATCACGCTGTGAATGTCTTTGAAAACACTTCTTAAGAAGGAAAGCATATGTCTTTCATCTGAGTGAAAACTGCATTCTATTCAGTTTTTAGTACTGTGTTGAATGGTTAGGCAATTCACTTGTAGGGAAGCGTTTGTTTGCATTCTGTATACTCAATTCTTAAACAGCAAACCTCGTGTCTTGCGTTTGACAGAAATTCCAGTGAAATCACGTTTAAAAGCCAACGTCAGTCAGTAAAAAGGCTTCGTATAATCACTCTGTGAATGTCTTTGAAAACACTTCTTAAGAAGGAAAGCATAAGTCTTTCCTCTGAGTGAAAACTGCATTCTATTCAGTTTTTAGTACTGTGTTGAATGGTTAGGCGATTCACATGTAGGGAAGCATTTGTTTGCATTCTGTATACTCAGTTCTTTAACAGCAAACCTCGTGTCTTGCCTTTGACAGAAATTCCAGTGAAATCACGTTTAAAACTGAACATCAGTAAAAAGGCTTCGTAGAATCACGCTGTGAATGTCTTTGAAAACACTTCTTAAGAAGGAAAGCATACGTCTTTCATCTGAGTGAAAACTGCATTCTATTCAGTTTTTAGTACTGTGTTGAATGGTTAGGCGATTCACTTGTAGGGAAGTGTTTGTTTGCATTTTGTATACTCAATTCTTTAACAGCAAACCTAGTGTCTTGCGTTTGACAGAAATTCCAGTGAAATCACGTTTAAAACCGAATGTCAGTAAAAAGGCTTCATAGAATCACTCTGTGAATGACTTTGAAAACACTTCTTAAGAAGGAAAGCATACGTCTTTCATCTGAGTGAAAACTGCATTCTATTCAATTTTTAGTACTGTTTTGAATGGTTAGGCAATTCACTTGTAGGGAAGCGTTTGTTTGCATTCTGTATACTCAATTCTTTAACAGCAAACCTCGTGTCTTGCGTTTGACAGAAATTCCAGTGAAATCACGTTTAAAACCGAACGTCAGTAAAAAGGCTTCGTAGAATCACTCTGTGAATGTCTTTGAAAACACTTCTTAAGAAGGAAAGCATAAGTCTTTCATCTGAGTGAAAACTGCATTCTATTCAGTTTTTAGTACTGTGTTGAATGGTTAGGCGATTCACATGTAGGGAAGCGTTTGTTTGCATTCTGTATACTCAATTCTTTAACAGCAAACCTCGTGTCTTGCGTTTGACAGAAATTCCAGTGAAATCACGTTTAAAACTGAACGTCAGTAAAAAGGCTTCGTAGAATCACTCTGTGAATGTCTTTGAAAACACTTCTTAAGAAGGAAAGCATACGTCTTTCATCTGAGTGAAAATTGCATTCTATTCAATTTTTAGTACTGTTTTGAATGGTTAGGCGATTCACTTGTAGGGAAGCGTTTGTTTGCATTCTGTATACTCAATTCTTTAACAGCAAACCTCGTGTCTTGCCTTTGACAGAAATTCCAGTGAAATCATGTTTAAAAGCCAACGTCAGTAAAAAGGCTTTGTAGAATCACTCTGTGAATGTCTTTGAAAACACTTCTTAAGAAGGAAAGCATACGTCTTTCATCTGAGTGAAAACTGCATTCTATTCAGTTTTTAGTACTGTGTTGAATGGTTAGGCGATTCACTTGTAGGGAAGCGTTTTTTTGCATTCTGTAGACTCAATTCTTTAACAGCAAACCTCGTGTCTTGGGTTTGACAGAAATTCCAGTGAAATCACGTTTAAAACCGAACGTCAGTAAAAAGGCTTCGTAGAATCAATCTGTGAATGTCTTTGAAAACACTTCTTAAGAAGGAAAGCATACGTCTTTCATCTGAGTGAAAACTGCATTCTATTCAGTTTTTAGTACTGTGTTGAATGGTTAGGCGCTTCACTTGTAGGGAAGCGTTTGTTTGCATTCTGTATACTCAATTCTTAAAAGCAAACCTAGTGTCTTGCGTTTGACAGAAATTCCAGTGAAATCACGTTTAAAACCGAACGTCAGTAAAAAGGCTTCATAGAATCACTCTGTGAATGTCTTTGAAAACACTTCTTAAGAAGGAAAGCTTACGTCTTTCATCTGAGTGAAAACTGCATTCTATTCAATTTTTAGTACTGTTTTGAATGGTTAGGCAATTCACTTGTAGGGAAGCGTTTGTTTGCATTCTTTATACTCAATTCTTTAACAGCAAACCTCGTGTCTTGCGTTTGACAGAAATTCCAGTGAAATCACGTTTAAAACCGAACGTCAGTAAAAAGGCTTCGTAGAATCACTCTGTGAATGTCTTTGAAAACACTTCTTAAGAAGGAAAGCATAAGTCTTTCATCTGAGTGAAAACTGCATTCTATTCAGTTTTTAGTACTGTGTTGAATGGTTAGGCGATTCACATGTAGGGAAGCGTTTGTTTGCATTCTGTATACTCAATTCTTTAACAGCAAACCTCGTGTCTTGCGTTTGAAAGAAATTCCAGTGAAATCACGTTTAAAACTGAACGTCAGTAAAAAGGCTTCGTAGAATCACTCTGTGAATGTCTTTGAAAACACTTCTTAAGAAGGAAAGCATACGTCTTTCATCTGAGTGAAAATTGCATTCTATTCAGTTTTTAGTACTGTTTTGAATGGTTAGGCGATTCACTTGTAGGGAAGCGTTTGTTTGCATTCTGTATACTCAATTCTTTAACAGCAAATCTCCTGTCTTGCGTTTGACAGAAATTCCAGTGAAATCACGTTTAAAAGCCAACGTCAGTAAAAAGGCTTTGTAGAATCACTCTGTGAATGTCTTTGAAAACACTTCTTAAGAAGGAAAGCATACGTCTTTCATCTGAGTGAAAACTGCATTCTATTCAGTTTTTAGTACTGTGTTGAATGGTTAGGCGATTCACATGTAGGGAAGCGTTTGTTTGCATTCTGTATACTCAATTCTTTAACAGCAAACCTCGTGTCTTGCGTTTGACAAAAATTCCAGTGAAATCACGTTGAAAACCGAACGTCAGTAAAAAGGCTTCGTAGAATCACTCTGTGAATGTCTTTGAAAACACTTCTTAAGAAGTAAAGCATACGTGTTTCATCTGAGTGAAAACTGCATTCTATTCAGTTTTTAGTACTGTTTGGAATGGTTAGGCGATTCACTTGTAGGGAAGCATTTGTTTTCATTCTGTATACCCTATTCTTTAACAGCAAACCTCGTGTCTTGCGTTTGACAGAAATTCCAGTGAAATCACGTTTAAAACCGAACGTCAGTAAAAAGGCTTCGTAGAATCACGCTGTGATTGTCTTTGAAAACACTTCTTAAGAAGGAAAGCATACGTCTTTCATCTGAGTGAAAACTGCATTCTATTCAGTTTTTAGTACTGTGTTGAATGGTTAGGCGATTCACTTGTAGGGAAGCGTTTGTTTCCATTCCGTATACTCAATTCTTTAACAGCAAACCTCGTGTCTTGCGTTTGACAGAAATTCCAGTGAAATCACGTTTAAAACCGAACGTCAGTAAAAAGGCTTCGTAGAATCACTCTGTGAATGTCTTTGAAAACACTTCTTAAGAAGGAAAGCATAAGTCTTTCATCTGAGTGAAAACTGCATTCTATTCAGTTTTTAGTACTGTGTTGAATGGTTAGGCGATTCACATGTAGGGAAGCGTTTGTTTGCATTCTGTATACTCAATTCTTTAACAGCAAACCTCGTGTCTTGCGTTTGACAGAAATTCCAGTGAAATCACGTTTAAAACTGAACGTCAGTAAAAAGGCTTCGTAGAATCACTCTGTGAATGTCTTTGAAAACACTTCTTAAGAAGGAAAGCATACGTCTTTCATCTGAGTGAAAATTGCATTCTATTCAATTTTTAGTACTGTTTTGAATGGTTAGGCGATTCACTTGTAGGGAAGCGTTTGTTTGCATTCTGTATACTCAATTCTTTAACAGCAAACCTCGTGTCTTGCCTTTGACAGAAATTCCAGTGAAATCATGTTTAAAAGCCAACGTCAGTAAAAAGGCTTTGTAGAATCACTCTGTGAATGTCTTTGAAAACACTTCTTAAGAAGGAAAGCATACGTCTTTCATCTGAGTGAAAACTGCATTCTATTCAGTTTTTAGTACTGTGTTGAATGGTTAGGCGATTCACTTGTAGGGAAGCGTTTTTTTGCATTCTGTAGACTCAATTCTTTAACAGCAAACCTCGTGTCTTGGGTTTGACAGAAATTCCAGTGAAATCACGTTTAAAACCGAACGTCAGTAAAAAGGCTTCGTAGAATCAATCTGTGAATGTCTTTGAAAACACTTCTTAAGAAGGAAAGCATACGTCTTTCATCTGAGTGAAAACTGCATTCTATTCAGTTTTTAGTACTGTGTTGAATGGTTAGGCGCTTCACTTGTAGGGAAGCGTTTGTTTGCATTCTGTATACTCAATTCTTAAAAGCAAACCTAGTGTCTTGCGTTTGACAGAAATTCCAGTGAAATCACGTTTAAAACCGAACGTCAGTAAAAAGGCTTCATAGAATCACTCTGTGAATGTCTTTGAAAACACTTCTTAAGAAGGAAAGCTTACGTCTTTCATCTGAGTGAAAACTGCATTCTATTCAATTTTTAGTACTGTTTTGAATGGTTAGGCAATTCACTTGTAGGGAAGCGTTTGTTTGCATTCTTTATACTCAATTCTTTAACAGCAAACCTCGTGTCTTGCGTTTGACAGAAATTCCAGTGAAATCACGTTTAAAACCGAACGTCAGTAAAAAGGCTTCGTAGAATCACTCTGTGAATGTCTTTGAAAACACTTCTTAAGAAGGAAAGCATAAGTCTTTCATCTGAGTGAAAACTGCATTCTATTCAGTTTTTAGTACTGTGTTGAATGGTTAGGCGATTCACATGTAGGGAAGCGTTTGTTTGCATTCTGTATACTCAATTCTTTAACAGCAAACCTCGTGTCTTGCGTTTGAAAGAAATTCCAGTGAAATCACGTTTAAAACTGAACGTCAGTAAAAAGGCTTCGTAGAATCACTCTGTGAATGTCTTTGAAAACACTTCTTAAGAAGGAAAGCATACGTCTTTCATCTGAGTGAAAATTGCATTCTATTCAGTTTTTAGTACTGTTTTGAATGGTTAGGCGATTCACTTGTAGGGAAGCGTTTGTTTGCATTCTGTATACTCAATTCTTTAACAGCAAATCTCCTGTCTTGCGTTTGACAGAAATTCCAGTGAAATCACGTTTAAAAGCCAACGTCAGTAAAAAGGCTTTGTAGAATCACTCTGTGAATGTCTTTGAAAACACTTCTTAAGAAGGAAAGCATACGTCTTTCATCTGAGTGAAAACTGCATTCTATTCAGTTTTTAGTACTGTGTTGAATGGTTAGGCGATTCACATGTAGGGAAGCGTTTGTTTGCATTCTGTATACTCAATTCTTTAACAGCAAACCTCGTGTCTTGCGTTTGACAAAAATTCCAGTGAAATCACGTTGAAAACCGAACGTCAGTAAAAAGGCTTCGTAGAATCACTCTGTGAATGTCTTTGAAAACACTTCTTAAGAAGTAAAGCATACGTGTTTCATCTGAGTGAAAACTGCATTCTATTCAGTTTTTAGTACTGTTTGGAATGGTTAGGCGATTCACTTGTAGGGAAGCATTTGTTTTCATTCTGTATACCCTATTCTTTAACAGCAAACCTCGTGTCTTGCGTTTGACAGAAATTCCAGTGAAATCACGTTTAAAACCGAACGTCAGTAAAAAGGCTTCGTAGAATCACGCTGTGATTGTCTTTGAAAACACTTCTTAAGAAGGAAAGCATACGTCTTTCATCTGAGTGAAAACTGCATTCTATTCAGTTTTTAGTACTGTGTTGAATGGTTAGGCGATTCACTTGTAGGGAAGCGTTTGTTTCCATTCCGTATACTCAATTCTTTAACAGCAAACCTCGTGTCTTGCGTTTGACAGAAATTCCAGTGAAATCACGTTTAAAACCGAACGTCAGTAAAAAGGCTTCCTAGAATCACTCTGTGAATGTCTTTGAAAACACTTCTTAAGAAGGAAAGCATACGTCTTTCATCTGAGTGAAAACTGCATTCTATTCAGTTTTTAGTACTGTGTTGAATGGTTAGGCGTTTCACATGTAGGGAAGCGTTTGTTTGCATTCTGTATACTCAATTCTTTAACAGCAAACCTCGTGTCTTGCGTTTGACAGAAATTCCAGTGAAATCACGTTTAAAACCGAACGTCAGTAAAAAGGCTTCATAGAATCACTCTGTGAATGTCTTTGAAAACACTTCTTAAGAAGGAAAGCATACGTCTTTCATCTGAGTGAAAACTGCATTCTATTCAGTTTTTAGTACTGTTTTGAATGGTTAGGCGATTCACTTGTAGGGAAGCGTTTGTTTGCATTCTGTATACTCAATTCTTTAACAGCAAACCTCGTGTCTTGCCTTTGACAGAAATTCCAGTGAAATCACGTTTAAAACCGAACGTCAGTAAAAAGGCTTCATAGAATCACTCTGTGAATGTCTTTGAAAACACTTCTTAATAAGGAAAGCATACGTCTTTCATCTGAGTGAAAACTGCATTCTATTCAGTTTTTAGTACTGTGTTGAATGGTTAGGCGATTCACTTGTAGGGAAGCATTTGTTTGCATTCTGTATACTCAATTCTTTAACAGCAAACCTCGTGTCTTGCGTTTGACAGAAATTCCAGTGAAATCACGTTTAAAACCGAACGTCAGTAAAAAGGCTTCGTAGAATCACGCTGTGATTGTCTTTGGAAACACTTCTTAAGAAGGAAAGCATACGTCTTTCATCTGAGTGAAAACTGCATTCTATTCAGTTTTTAGTACTGTGTTGATTGGTTAGGCGATTCACTTGTAGGGAAGCGTTTGTTTCCATTCCGTATACTCAATTCTTTAACAGCAAACCTAGTGTCTTGCGTTTGACAGAAATTCCAGTGAAATCACGTTTAAAACCGAACGTCAGTAAAAAGGCTTCGTAGAATCACTCTGTGAATGTCTTTGAAAATACTTCTTAAGAAGGAAAGCATACGTCTTTCATTGAGTGAAAACTGCATTCTATTCAGTTTTTAGTACTGTGTTGAATGGTTAGGCGATTCACTTGTAGGGAAGCATTTGTTTGCATTCTGTAAACTCAATTCTTTAACAGCAAACCTCGTGTCTTGCCTTTGACAGAAATTCCAGTGAAATCACGTTTAAAACCGAACCTCAGTAAAAAGGCTTCATAGAATCACTCTGTGAATGTCTTTGAAAACACTTCTTAAGAAGGAAAGCATACGTCTTTCATCTGAGTGAAAACTGCATTCTATTCAGTTTTTAGTACTGTTTTGAATAGTTAGGCGATTCACTTGTAGGGAAGCGTTTGTTTGCATTCTGTATACTCAATTCTTTAACAGCAAATCTCCTGTCTTGCGTTTGACAGAAATTCCAGTGAAATCACGTTTAAAACCGAACGTCAGTAAAAAGGCTTTGTAGAATCACTCTGTGAATGTCTTTGAAAACACTTCTTAAGAAGGAAAGCATACGTCTTTCATCTGAGTGAAAACTGCATTCTATTCAGTTTTTAGTACTGTGTTGAATGGTTAGGCGATTCACATGTAGGGAAGCGTTTGTTTGCATTCTGTATACTCAATTCTTTAACAGCAAACCTCATGTCTTGCGTTTGACAAAAATTCCAGTGAAATCACGTTGAAAACCGAACGTCAGTAAAAAGGCTTCGTAGAATCACTCTGTGAATGTCTTTGAAAACACTTCTTAAGAAGGAAAGCATACGTATTTCATCTGAGTGAAAACTGCATTCTATTCAGTTTTTAGTACTGTTTTGAATGGTTAGGCGATTCACTTGTAGGGAAGCATTTGTTTTCATTCTGTATACCCTATTCTTTAACAGCAAACCTCGTGTCTTGCGTTTGACAGAAATTCCAGTGAAATCACGTTTAAAACCGAACGTCAGTAAAAAGGCTTCGTAGAATCACGCTGTGATTGTCTTTGAAAACACTTCTTAAGAAGGAAAGCATACGTCTTTCATCTGAGTGAAAACTGCATTCTATTCAGTTTTTAGTACTGTGTTGAATGGTTAGGCGATTCACTTGTAGGGAAGCGTTTGTTTCCATTCCGTATACTCAATTCTTTAACAGCAAACCTCGTGTCTTGCGTTTGACAGAAATTCCAGTGAAATCACGTTTAAAACCGAACGTCAGTAAAAAGGCTTCGTAGAATCACTCTGTGAATGTCTTTGAAAACACTTCTTAAGAAGGAAAGCATACGTCTTTCATCTGAGTGAAAACTGCATTCTATTCAGTTTTTAGTACTGTGTTGAATGGTTAGGCGTTTCACATGTAGGGAAGCGTTTGTTTGCATTCTGTATACTCAATTCTTTAACAGCAAACCTCGTGTCTTGCGTTTGACAGAAATTCCAGTGAAATCACGTTTAAAACCGAACGTCAGTAAAAAGGCTTCGTAGAATCACTCTGTGAATGTCTTTGAAAACACTTCTTAAGAAGGAAAGCATACGTCTTTCATCTGAGTGAAAACTGCATTCTATTCAGTTTTTAGTACTGTTTTGAATGGTTAGGCGATTCACTTGTAGGGAAGTGTTTGTTTGCATTCTGTATACTCAATTCTTTAACAGCAAACCTCGTGTCTTGCCTTTGACAGAAATTCCAGTGAAATCACGTTTAAAAGCCAAGGTCGTTAAAAAGGCTTTGTAGAATCACTCTGTGAATGTCTTTGAAAACACTTCTTAAGAAGGAAAGCATACGTCTTTCATCTGAGTGAAAACTGCATTCTATTCAGTTTTTAGTACTGTGTTGAATGGTTAGGCGATTCACTTCTAGGGAAGCGTTGGTTGCATTCTGTATACTCAATTCTTTAACAGCAAACCTCGTGTCTTGCGTTTGACAGAAATTCCAGTGAAATCACGTTTAAAACCGAACGTCAGTAAAAAGGCTTCGTAGAATCACTCTGTGAATGTCTTTGAAAACACTTCTTAAGAAGGAAAGCATACGTCTTTCATCTGAGTGAAAACTGCATTCTATTCAGTTTTTAGTACTGTTTTGAATGGTTAGGCGATTCACTTGTAGGGAAGTGTTTGTTTGCATTCTGTATACTCAATTCTTTAACAGCAAACCTCGTGTCTTGCCTTTGACAGAAATTCCAGTGAAATCACGTTTAAAAGCCAAGGTCGGTAAAAAGGCTTTGTAGAATCACTCTGTGAATGTCTTTGAAAACACTTCTTAAGAAGGAAAGCATACGTCTTTCATCTGAGTGAAAACTGCATTCTATTCAGTTTTTAGTACTGTGTTGAATGGTTAGGCGATTCACTTCTAGGGAAGCGTTGGTTGCATTCTGTATACTCAATTCTTTAACAGCAAACCTCGTGTCTTGCTTTGACAGAAATTCCAGTGAAATCACGTTTGAAACCCAACGTCAGTAAAAAGGCTTCGTAGAATCACGCTGTGATTGTCTTTGGAAACACTTCTTAAGAAGGAAAGCATACGTCTTTCATCTGAGTGAAAACTGCATTCTATTCAGTTTTTAGTACTGTGTTGAATGGTTAGGCGATTCACTTGTAGGGAAGCGTTTGTTTGCATTCCGTATACTCAATTCTTTAACAGCAAACCTAGTGTCTTGCGTTTGACAGAAATTCCAGTGAAATCACGTTTAAAACCGAACGTCAGTAAAAAGGCTTCGTAGAATCACTCTGTGAATGTCTTTGAAAACACTTCTTAAGAAGGAAAGCATACGTCTTTCATTGAGTGAAAACTGCATTCTATTCAGTTTTTAGTACTGTGTTGAATGGTTAGGCGATTCACATGTAGGGAAGCGTTTGTTTGCATTCGGTATACTCAATTCTTTAACAGCAAACCTCGTGTCTTGCGTTTGACAGAAATTCCAGTGAAATCACGTTGAAAACCGAACGTCAGTAAAAAGGCTTCGTAGAATCACTCTGTGAATGTCTTTGAAAACACTTCTTAAGAAGGAAAGCATACGTATTTCATCTGAGTGAAAACTGCATTCTATTCAGTTTTTAGTACTGTTTTGAATGGTTAGGCGATTCACTTGTAGGGAAGCGTTTGTTTGCATTCTGTATACTCAATTCTTTAACAGCAAATCTCGTGTCTTGCCTTTGACAGAAATTCCAGTGAAATCACGTTTAAAACCGAACGTCAGTAAAAAGGCTTCATAGAATCACTCTGTGAATGTCTTTGAAAACACTTCTTAATAAGGAAAGCATACGTCTTTCATCTGAGTGAAAACTGCATTCTATTCAGTTTTTAGTACTGTGTTGAATGGTTAGGCGATTCACTTGTAGGGAAGCATTTGTTTGCATTCTGTATACTCAATTCTTTAACAGCAAACCTTGTGTCTTGCGTTTGACAGAAATTCCAGTGAAATCACGTTTAAAACCGAACGTCAGTAAAAAGGCTTCGTAGAATCACGCTGTGATTGTCTTTGAAAACACTTCTTAAGAAGGAAAGCATACGTCTTTCATCTGAGTGAAAACTGCATTCTATTCAGTTTTTAGTACTGTGTTGAATGGTTAGGCGATTCACTTGTAGGGAAGCGTTTGTTTCCATTCCGTATACTCAATTCTTTAACAGCAAACCTAGTGTCTTGCGTTTGACAGAAATTCCAGTGAAATCACGTTTAAAACCGAACGTCAGTAAAAAGGCTTCATAGAATCACGCTGTGAATGTCTTTGAAAACACTTCTTAAGAAAGAAAGCATACGTCTTTCATCTGAGTGAAAACTGCATTCTATTCAGTTTTTAGTACTGTTTTGAATGGTTAGGCGATTCACTTGTAGGGAAGCGTTTGTTTGCATTCTGTATACTCAATTCTTTAACAGCAAACCTCGTGTCTTGCGTTTGACAGAAATTCCAGTGAAATCACGTTTAAAACCGAACATCAGTAAAAAGGCTTCGTAGAATCACTCTGTGAATGTCTTTGAAAACACTTCTTAAGAAGGAAAGCATAAGTCTTTCATCTGAGTGAAAACTGCATTCTATTCAGTTTTTAGTACTGTTTTGAATGGTTAGGCGATTCACTTGTAGGGAAGCGTTTGTTTGAATTCTGTATACTCAATTCTTTAACAGCAAACCTCGTGTCTTGCCTTTGACAGAAATTCCAGTGAAATCACGTTTAAAACCGAACGTCAGTAAAAAGGCTTCATAGAATCACTCTGTGAATGTCTTTGAAAACACTTCTTAAGAAGGAAAGCATACGTCTTTCATCTGAGTGAAAACTGCATTCTATTCAGTTTTTAGTACTGTGTTGAATGGTTAGGCGATTCACTTGTAGGGAAGCGTTTGTTTGCATTCTGTATACTCAATTCTTTAACAGCAAACCTCGTGTCTTGCGTTTGACAGAAATTCCAGTGAAATCACGTTTAAAACCGAACGTCAGTAAAAAGGCTTCATAGAATCACGCTGTGAATGTCTTTGAAAACACTTCTTAAGAAAGAAAGCATACGTCTTTCATCTGAGTGAAAACTGCATTCTATTCAGTTTTTAGTACTGTTTTGAATGGTTAGGCGATTCACTTGTAGGGAAGCGTTTGTTTGCATTCTGTATACTCAATTCTTTAACAGCAAATCTCGTGTCTTGCGTTTGACAGAAATTCCAGTGAAATCACGTTTAAAACCGAACGTCAGTAAAAAGGCTTCGTAGAATCACTCTGTGAATGTCTTTGAAAACACTTCTTAAGAAGGAAAGCATCCGTCTTTCATCTGAGTGAAAACTGCATTCTATTCAGTTTTTAGTACTGTGTTGAATGGTTAGGCGATTCACTTGTAGGGAAGCGTTTGTTTGAATTCTGTATACTCAATTCTTTAACAGTAAACCTCCTGTCTTGCCTTTGACAGAAATTCCAGTGAAATCACGTTTAAAACCGAACCTCAGTAAAAAGGCTTCATAGAATCACTCTGTGAATGTCTTTGAAAACACTTCTTAAGAAAGAAAGCATACGTCTTTCATCTGAGTGAAAACTGCATTCTATTCAGTTTTTAGTACTGTTTTGAATGGTTAGGCGATTCACTTGTAGGGAAGCGTTTGTTTGCATTCTGTATACTCAATTCTTTAACAGCAAATCTCCTGTCTTGCGTTTGACAGAAATTCCAGTGAAATCACGTTTAAAACCGAACGTCAGTAAAAAGGCTTCGTAGAATCACTCTGTGAATGTCTTTGAAAACACTTCTTAAAAGGAAAGCATACGTCTTTCATCTGAGTGAAAACTGCATTCTATTCAGTTTTTAGTACTGTTTTGAATGGTTAGGCGATTCACTTGTAGGGAAGCATTTGTTTGCATTCTGTATACTCAATGCTTTAACAGCAAACCTAGTGTCTTGCGTTTGACAGAAATTCCAGTGAAATCACGTTTAAAACCGAACGTCAGTAAAAAGGCTTCGTAGAATCACTCTGTGAATGTCTTTGAAAACACTTCTTAAGAAGGAAAGCATACGACTTTCATCTGAGTGAAAACTGCATTCTATTCAGTTTTTAGTACTGTGTTGAATGGTTAGGCGATTCACATGTAGGGAAGCGTTTGTTTGCTTTCTGTATACTCAATTCTTTAACAGCAAACCTCGTGTCTTGCGTTTGACAGAAATTCCAGTGAAATCACGTTTAAAACCGAACGTCAGTAAAAAGGCTTCATAGAATCACTCTGTGAATGTCTTTGAAAACACTTCTTAAGAAGGAAAGCATACGTCTTTCATCTGAGTGAAAACTGCATTCTATTCAGTTTTTAGTACTGTGTTGAATGGTTAGGCGATTCACTTGTAGGGAAGCGTTTGTTTGCATTCTGTATACTCAATTCTTTAACAGCAAACCTCGTGTATTGCGTTTGACAGAAATTCCAGTGAAATCACGTTTAAAACCGAACGTCAGTAAAAAGGCTTCGTAGAATCACTCTGTGAATGTCTTTGAAAACACTTCTTAAGAAGGAAAGCATACGTCTTTCATCTGAGTGAAAACTGCATTCTATTCAGTTTTTAGTACTGTTTTGAATGGTTAGGCGATTCACTTGTAGGGAAGTGTTTGTTTGCATTCTGTATACTCAATTCTTTAACAGCAAACCTCGTGTCTTGCCTTTGACAGAAATTCCAGTGAAATCACGTTTAAAAGCCAACGTCAGTAAAAAGGCTTTGTAGAATCACTCTGTGAATGTCTTTGAAAACACTTCTTAAGAAGGAAAGCATACGTCTTTCATCTGTGTGAAAACTGCATTCTATTCAGTTTTTAGTACTGTGTTGAATGGTTAGGCGATTCACTTCTAGGGAAGCGTTTGTTTGCATTCTGTATACTCAATTCTTTAACAGCAAACCTCGTGTCTTGCTTTGACAGAAATTCCAGTGAAATCACGTTTGAAACCCAACGTCAGTAAAAAGGCTTCGTAGAATCACTCTGTGAATGTCTTTGAAAACACTTCTTAAGAAGGAAAGCATACGTCTTTCATCTGAGTGAGAACTGCATTCTATTCAGTTTTTAGTACTGTGTTGAATGGTTAGGCGATTCACATGTAGGGAAGCGTTTGTTTGCATTCGGTATACTCAATTCTTTAACAGCAAACCTCGTGTCTTGCGTTTGACAGAAATTCCAGTGAAATCACGTTTAAAACCGAACGTCAGTAAAAAGGCTTCGTAGAATCACGCTGTGATTGTCTTTGGAAACACTTCTTAAGAAGGAAAGCATACGTCTTTCATCTGAGTGAAAACTGCATTCTATTCAGTTTTTAGTACTGTGTTGAATGGTTAGGCGATTCACTTGTAGGGAAGCGTTTGTTTCCATTCCGTATACTCAATTCTTTAACAGCAAACCTAGTGTCTTGCGTTTGACAGAAATTCCAGTGAAATCACGTTTAAAACCGAACGTCAGTAAAAAGGCTTCATAGAATCACGCTGTGAATGTCTTTGAAAACACTTCTTAAGAAAGAAAGCATACGTCTTTCATCTGAGTGAAAACTGCATTCTATTCAGTTTTTAGTACTGTTTTGAATGGTTAGGCGATTCACTTGTAGGGAAGCGTTTGTTTGCATTCTGTATACTCAATTCTTTAACAGCAAATCTCGTGTCTTGCGTTTGACAGAAATTCCAGTGAAATCACGTTTAAAACCGAACGTCAGTAAAAAGGCTTCATAGAATCACTCTGTGAATGTCTTTGAAAACACTTCTTAAGAAGGAAAGCATACGTCTTTCATCTGAGTGAAAACTGCATTCTATTCAGTTTTTAGTACTGTGTTGAATGCTTAGGCGATTCACTTGTAGGGAAGCGTTTGTTTGCATTCTGTATACTCAATTCTTTAACAGCAAACCTCGTGTCTTGCGTTTGACAGAAATTCCAGTGAAATCACGTTTAAAACCGAACGTCAGTAAAAAGGCTTCATAGAATCACGCTGTGAATGTCTTTGAAAACACTTCTTAAGAAAGAAAGCATACGTCTTTCATCTGAGTGAAAACTGCATTCTATTCAGTTTTTAGTACTGTTTTGAATGGTTAGGCGATTCACTTGTAGGGAAGCGTTTGTTTGCATTCTGTATACTCAATTCTTTAACAGCAAATCTCGTGTCTTGCGTTTGACAGAAATTCCAGTGAAATCACGTTTAAAACCGAACGTCAGTAAAAAGGCTTCGTAGAATCACTCTGTGAATGTCTTTGAAAACACTTCTTAAGAATTAAAGCATCCGTCTTTCATCTGAGTGAAAACTGCATTCTATTCATTTTTTAGTACTGTTTTGAATGGTTAGGCGATTCACTTGTAGGGAAGCGTTTGTTTGCATTCTGTATACTCAATTCTTTAACAGCAAACCTCGTGTCTTGCCTTTGACAGAAATTCCAGTGAAATCACGTTTAAAACCGAACGTCAGTAAAAAGGCTTCATAGAATCACGCTGTGAATGTCTTTGAAAACACTTCTTAAGAAAGAAAGCATACGTCTTTCATCTGAGTGAAAACTGCATTCTATTCATTTTTTAGTACTGTTTTGAATGGTTAGGCGATTCACTTGTAGGGAAGCGTTTTTTTGCTTTCTGTATCTTCAATTCTTTAACAGCAAATCTCCTGTCTTGCGTTTGACAGAAATTCCAGTGAAATCACGTTTAAAACCGAACGTCAGTAAAAAGGCTTCGTAGAATCACTCTGTGAATGTCTTTGAAAACACTTCTTAAGATGGAAAGCATATGTCTTTCATCTGAGTGAAAACTGCATTCTATTCATTTTTTAGTACTGTTTTGAATGGTTAGGCGATTCACTTGTAGGGAAGCGTTTGTTTGCATTCTGTATACTCAATTCTTTAACAGCAAATCTCGTGTCTTGCGTTTGACAGAAATTCCAGTGAAATCACGTTGAAAACCGAACGTCAGTAAAAAGGCTTCGTAGAATCACTCTGTGAATGTCTTTGAAAACACTTCTTAAGAAGGAAAGCATACGTCTTTGATCTGAGTGAAAACTGCATTCTATTCAGTTTTTAGTACTGTTTATAATGGTTAGGCGATTCACTTGTAGGGAAGCGTTTGTTTGAATTCTGTATACTCAATTCTTTAACAGCAAACCTCGTGTCTTGCCTTTGACAGAAATTCCAGTGAAATCACGTTTAAAACCGAACGTCAGTAAAAAGGCTTCATAGAATCACTCTGTGAATGTCTTTGAAAACACTTCTTAAGAAGGAAAACATATGTCTTTCATCTGAGTGAAAACTGCATTCTATTCAGTTTATGGTACTGTGTTGAATGGTTAGGCGATTCACTTGTAGGGAAGCGTTTGTTTGCATTCTGTATACTCAATTCTTTAACAGCAAACCTCGTGTCTTGCGTTTGACAGAAATTCCAGTGAAATCACGTTTAAAACCGAACGTCAGTAAAAAGGCTTCGTAGAATCACGCTGTGAATGTCTTTGAAAACACTTCTTAAGAAGGAAAGCATACGTCTTTCATCTGAGTGAAAACTGCATTCTATTCAGTTTTTAGTACTGTTTTGAATGGTTAGGTTATTCACTTGTAGGGAAGCGTTTGTTTGCATTCTATATACTCAATTCTTTAACAGCAAACCTCGTGTCTTGCGTTTGACAGAAATTCCAGTGAAATCACGTTTAAAACCGAACGTCAGTAAAAAGGCTTCATAGAATCACTCTGTGAATGTCTTTGAAAACACTTCTTAAGAAGGAAAGCATACGTCTTTCATCTGAGTGAAAACTGCATTCTATTCAGTTTTTAGTACTGTTTTGAATGGTTGGGCGATTCACTTGTAGGGAAGTGTTTGTTTGCATTCTGTATACTCAATTCTTTAACAGCAAACCTCGTGTCTTGCCTTTGACAGAAATTCCAGTGAAATCACGTTTAAAAGCCAACGTCAGTAAAAAGGCTTTGTAGAATCACTCTGTGAATGTCTTTGAAAACACTTCTTAAGAAGGAAAGCATACGTCTTTCATCTGAGTGAAAACTGCATTCTATTCAGTTTTTAGTACTGTGTTGAATGGTTAGGCGATTCACTTCTAGGGAAGCATTTGTTTGCATTCTGTATACTCAATTCTTTAACAGTAAACCTCGTGTCTTGCTTTGACAGAAATTCCAGTGAAATCACGTTTGAAACCCAACGTCAGTAAAAAGGCTTCGTAGAATCACTCTGTGAATGTCTTTGAAAACACTTCTTAAGAAGGAAAGCATACGTCTTTCATCTGAGTGAAAACTGCATTCTATTCAGTTTTTAGTACTGTTTTGAATGGTTAGGCGATTCACTTGTAGGGAAGCGTTTGTTTCCATTCCGTATACTCAATTCTTTAACAGCAAACCTAGTGTCTTGCGTTTGACAGAAATTCCAGTGAAATCACGTTTAAAACCGAACGTCAGTAAAAAGGGTTCATAGAATCACTCTGTGAATGTCTTTGAAAACACTTCTTAAGAAGGAAAGCATACGTCTTTCATCTGAGTGAAAACTGCATTCTATTCAGTTTTTAGTACTGTTTTGAATGGTTAGGCGATTCACTTGTAGGGAAGCGTTTGTTTGCATTCTGTATACTCAATTCTTTAACAGCAAATCTCGTGTCTTGCGTTTGACAGAAATTCCAGTGAAATCACGTTTAAAACCGAACATCAGTAAAAAGGCTTCATAGAATCACTCTGTGAATGTCTTTGAAAACACTTCTTAAGAAGGAAAGCATACGTCTTTCATCTGAGTGAAAACTGCATTCTACTCAGTTTTCAGTACTGTTTTGAATGGTTAGGCGATTCACTTGTAGGGAAGCGTTTGTTTGCATTCTGTATACTCAATTCTTTAACAGCAAACCTCGTGCTCTGCGTTTGACAGAAATTCCAGTGAAATCACGTTTAAAACCGAACGTCAGTAAAAAGGCTTCATAGAATCACGCTGTGAATGTCTTTGAAAACACTTCTTAAGAAAGAAAGCATAAGTCTTTCATCTGAGTGAAAACTGCATTCTATTCAGTTTTTAGTACTGTTTTGAATGGTTAGACGATTCACTTGTAGGGAAGCGTTTGTTTGCATTCTGTATACTCAATTCTTTAACAGCAAATCTCCTGTCTTGCGTTTGACAGAAATTCCAGTGAAATCACGTTGAAAAGCCAACGTCAGTAAAAAGGCTTTGTAGAATCACTCTGTGAATGTCTTTGAAAACACTTCTTAAGAAGGAAAGCATACGTCTTTCATTTGAGTGAAAACTGCATTCTATTCAGTTTTTAGTACTGTGTTGAATGGTTAGGTGATTCACTTGTAGGGAAGCGTTTGTTTGCATTCTGTATACTCAATTCTTTAACAGCAAACCTCCTGTCTTGGGTTTGACAGAAATTCCAGTGAAATCACGTTTAAAAACGAACGTCAGTGAAAAGGCTTCGTTGAATCACTCTGTGAATATCTTTGAAAACACTTCTTAAGAAAGAATGCATAGGTCTTTCATCTGAGTGAAAACTGCATTCTATTCAGTTTTTAGTACTGTGTTGAATGGTTAGGATATTCACTTGTAGGGAAGCGTTTGTTTGCATTCTGTATACTCAATTCTTTAACAGCAAACCTCGTGCCTTGCGTTTGACAGAAATTCCAGTGAAATCACGTTTAAAACCGAACGTCAGTAAAAAGGCTTCATAGAATCACGCTGTGAATGTCTTTGAAAACACTTCTTAAGAAAGAAAGCATACGTCTTTCATCTGAGTGAATACTGCATTCTATTCAGTTTTTTGTACTGTTTTGAATGGTTAGGCGATTCACTTGTAGGGAAGCATTTGTTTGCATTCTGTATAATCAATTCTTTAACAGCAAATCTCGTGTCTTGCTTTTGACAGAAATTCCAGTGAAATCACGTTTAAAACCGAATGTCAGTAAAAAGGCTTCGTAGAATCACTCTGTGAATGTCTTTGAAAACACTTCTTAAGAAGGAAAGCATACGTCTTTCATCTGAGTGAAAACTGCATTCTATTCAGTTTTTAGTACTGTTTTGAATGGTTTGACGATTCACTTGTAGGGAAGCGTTTGTTTGCATTCTGTATACTCAATTCTTTAACAGCAAATCTCCTGTCTTGCGTTTGACAGAAATTCCAGTGAAATCACGTTGAAAAGCCAACGTCAGTAAAAAGGCTTTGTAGAATCACTCTGTGAATGTCTTTGAAAACACTTCTTAAGAAGGAAAGCATACGTCTTTCATTTGAGTGAAAACTGCATTCTATTCAGTTTTTAGTACTGTGTTGAATGGTTAGGCGATTCACTTGTAGGGAAGCGTTTGTTTGCATTCTGTATACTCAATTCTTTAACAGCAAACCTCCTGTCTTGGGTTTGACAGAAATTCCAGTGAAATCACGTTTAAAAATGAACGTCAGTGAAAAGGCTTCGTAGAATCACTCTGTGAATATCTTTGAAAACACTTCTTAAGAAAGAATGCATAGGTCTTTCATCTGAGTGAAAACTGCATTCTATTCAGTTTTTAGTACTGTGTTGAATGGTTAGGAGATTCAATTGTAGGGAAGCGTTTGTTTGCATTCTGTATACTCAATTCTTTAACGGCAAACCTAGTGTCTTGCGTTTGACAGAAATTCCAGTGAAATCACGTTTAAAACCGAACGTCAGTAAAAAGGCTTTGTAGAATCACTCTGTGAATGTCTTTGAAAACACTTCTTAAGAAGGAAAGCATACGTCTTTCATCTGAGTGAAAACTGCATTCTATTCAGTTTTTAGTACTGTTCTGAATGGTTAGGCAATTCACTTGTAGGGAAGCGTTTGTTTGCATTCTGTATACTCAATTCTTTAACAGCAAACCTCGTGTCTTGCGTTTGACAGAAATTCCAGTGAAATCACGTTTAAAACCGAACGTCAGTAAAAAGGCTTCGTAGAATCACTCTGTGAATGTCTTTGAAAACACTTCTTAAGAAGGAAAGCATAAGTCTTTCATCTGAGTGAAAACTGCATTCTATTCAGTTTTTAGTACTGTGTTGAAAGGTTAGGCGATGCACATGTAGGGAAGCGTTTGTTTGCATTCGGTATACTCAATTCTTTAACAGCAAACCTCGTGTCTTGTGTTTGACAGAAATTCCAGTGAAATCACGTTGAAAACCGAACGTCAGTAAAAAGGCTTCGTAGAATCACTCTGTGAATGTCTTTGAAAACACTTCTTAAGAAGGAAAGCATACGTATTTCATCTGAGTGAAAACTGCATTCTATTCAGTTTTTAGTAATGTTTTGAATGGTTAGGCGATTCACTTGTAGGGAAGCGTTTGTTTGCATTCTGTATACTCAATTCTTTAACAGCAAACCTAGTGTCTTGCCTTTGACAGAAATTCCAGTGAAATCACGTTTAAAACCGATCGTCAGTAAAAAGGCTTCATAGAATCACTCTGTGAATGTCTTTGAAAACACTTCTTAAGAAGGAAAGCATACGTCTTTCATCTGAGTGAAAACTGCATTCTATTCAGTTTTTAGTACTGTGTTGAATGGTTAGGCGATTGACTTGTAGGGAAGCGTTTCTTTGCATTCTGTATACTCAATTCTTTAACAGCAAACCTCGTGTCTTGCGTTTGACAGAAATTCCAGTGAAATCACGTTTAAAACCGAACGTCAGTAAAAAGGCTTCATAGAATCACGCTGTGAATGTCTTTGAAAACACTTCTTAAGAAAGAAAGCATACGTCTTTCATCTGAGTGAAAACTGCATTCTATTCAGTTTTTAGTACTGTTTTGAATGGTTAGGCGATTCACTTGTAGGGAAGCGTTTGTTTGCATTCTGTATGCTCAATTCTTTAACAGCAAATCTCGTGTCTTGCGTTTGACAGAAATTCCAGTGAAATCACGTTTAAAACCGAACGTCACTAAAAAGGCTTCAGAGAATCACTCTGTGAATGTCTTTGAAAACACTTCTTAAGAAGGAAAGCATACGTCTTTCATCTGAGTGAAAACTGCATTCTATTCAGTTTTTAGTACTGTTTTGAATGGTTAGACGATTCACTTGTAGGTAAGCGTTTGTTTGCATTCTGTATACTCAATTCTTTAACAGCAAACCTCGTGTCTTGGGTTTGACAGAAATTCCAGTGAAATCACGTTTAAAACCGAACTTCAGTGAAAAGGCTTCGTAGAATCACTCTGTGAATGTCTTTAAAAACACTTCTTAAGAAGGAATGCATAGGTCTTTCATTTGAGTGAAAACTGCATTCTATTCAGTTTTTAGTACTGTTTTGAATGGTTAGACGATTCACTTGTAGGGAAGCGTTTGTTTGCATTCTGTATACTCAATTCTTTAACAGCAAATCTCCTGTCTTGCGTTTGACACAAATTCCAGTGAAATCACGTTGAAAAGCCAACGTCAGTAAAAAGGCTTTGTAGAATCACTCTGTGAATGTCTTTGAAAACACTTCTTAAGAAGGAAAGCATACGTCTTTCATCTGAGTGAAAACTGCATTCTATTCAGTTTTTAGTACTGTTTTGAATGGTTAGGCAATTCACTTGTAGGGAAGCGTTTGTTTGCATTCTGTATATTCAATTCTTTAACAGTAAACCTCGTGTCTTGCGTTTGACAGAAATTCCAGTGAAATCACGTTTAAATCCGAATGTCAGTAAAAAGGCTTCGTAGAATCACTCTGTGAATGTCTTTGAAAACACTTCTTAAGAAGGAAAGCATATGTCTTTCATCTGAGTGAAAACTGCATTCTATTCAGTTTTTAGTACTGTGTTGAATGGTTAGGCGATTCACATGTAGGGAAGCGTTTGTTTGCATTCTGTATACTCAATTCTTTAACAGCAAACCTCGTGTCTTGCGTTTGACAGAAATTCCAGTGAAATCACGTTTAAAACCGAATGTCAGTAAAAAGGCTTCGTAGAATCACGCTGTGAATGTCTTTGAAAACACTTCTTAAGAAGGAAAGCATACGTCTTTCATCTGAGTGAAAACTGCATTCTATTCAGTTTTTAGTACTGTTTTGAATGGTTAGGCGATTCACTTGTAGGGAAGCGTTTGTTTGCATTCTGTATACTCAATTCTTTAACAGCAAACCTCGTGTCTTGCATTTGACAGAAATTCCAGTGAAATCACGTTTAAAACCGAACATCAGTAAAAAGGCTTCGTAGAATCACTCTGTGAATGTCTTTGAAAACACTTCTTAAGAAGGAAAGCATACGTCTTTCATCTGAGTGAAAACTGCATTCTATTCAGTTTTTAGTACTGTTTTGAATGGTTAGACGATTCACTTGTAGGGAAGCGTTTGTTTGCATTCTGTATATTCAATTCTTTAACAGCAAATCTCCTGTCTTGCGTTTGACAGAAATTCCAGTGAAATCACGTTGAAAAGCCAACGTCAGTAAAAAGGCTTTTTAGAATCACTCTGTGAATGTCTTTGAAAACACTTCTTAAGAAGGAAAGCATACGTCTTTCATCTGAGTGAAAACTGCATTCTATTCACTTTTTAGTACTGTTTTGAATGTTTAGGCGATTCACTTGTAGGGAAGCGTTTGTTTGCATTCTGTATGCTCAATTCTTTAACAGCAAATCTCGTGTCTTGCGTTTGACAGAAATTCCAGTGAAATCACGTTTAAAACCGAACGTCAGTAAAAAGGCTTTGTAGAATCACTCTGTGAATGTCTTTGAAAACACTTCTTAAGAAGGAATGCATAGGTCTTTCATCTGAGTGAAAACTGCATTCTATTCAGTTTTTAGTACTGTGTTGAATGGTTAGGCGATTCACTTGTAGGGAAGCGTTTGTTTACATTCTGTATACTCAATTCTTTAACAGCAAACCTCGTGTCTTGCGTTTGACAGAAATTCCAGTGAAATCACGTTTAAAACTGAATGTCAGTTAAAAGGCTTCGTAGAATCACGCTGTGAATGTCTTTGAAAACACTTCTTAAGAAGGAAAGCATACGTCTTTCATCTGAGTGAAAACTGCATTCTATTCACTTTTTAGTACTGTTTTGAATGTTTAGGCGATTCACTTGTAGGGAAGCGTTTGTTTGCATTCTGTATGCTCAATTCTTTAACAGCAAATCTCGTGTCTTGCGTTTGACAGAAATTCCAGTGAAATCAGGTTTAAAACCAAACGTCAGTAAAAAGGCTTCGTAGAATCACTCTGTGAATGTCTTTGAAAACACTTCTTAAGAAGGAAAGCATACGTCTTTCATCTGAGTGAAAACTGCATTCTATTCAGTTTTTAGTACTGTTTAGAATGGTTAGATGATTCACTTGTAGGGAAGCGTTTGTTTGCATTCTGTATACTCAATTCTTTAACAGCAAATCTCCTGTCTTGCCTTTGACAGAAATTCCAGTGAAATCACGTTGAAAAGCCAACGTCAGTAAAAAGGCTTTGTAGAATCACTCTGTGAATGTCTTTGAAAACACTTCTTAAGAAGGAATGCATAGGTCTTTCATCTGAGTGAAAACTGCATTCTATTCAGTTTTTAGTACTGTGTTGAATGGTTAGGCGATTCACTTGTAGGGAAGCGTTTGTTTGCATTCTGTATACTCAATTCTTTAACAGCAAACCTCGTGTCTTGCGTTTGACAGAAATTCCAGTGAAATCACGTTTAAAACTGAATGTCAGTAAAAAGGCTTCGTAGAATCACGCTGTGAATGTCTTTGAAAACACTTCTTAAGAAGGAAAGCATACGTCTTTCATCTGAGTGAAAACTGCATTCTATTCAGTTTTTAGTACTGTGTTGAATGGTTAGGCGATTCACTTGTAGGGAAGCGTTTCTTTGCATTCTGTATACTCAATTCTTTAACAGCAAACCTCGTGTCTTGGGTTTGACAGAAATTCCAGTGAAATCACGTTTAAAACCGAACTTCAGTGAAAAGGCTTCGTAGAATCACTCTGTGAATGTCTTTGAAAACACTTCTTACGAAGGAATGCATAGGTCTTTCATTTGAGTGAAAACTGCATTCTATTCAGTTTTTAGTACTGTGTTGAATGGTTAGGAGATTCACTTGTAGGGAAGCGTTTGTTTGCATTCTGTATACTCAATTCTTTAACAGCAAATCTAGTGTCCTGCATTTGACATAAATTCCAGTGAAATCACGTTTAAAACCGAATGTCAGTAAAAAGGCTTCGTAGAATCACGCTGTGAATGTCTTTGAAAACACTTCTTAAGAAGGAAAGCATACGTCTTTCATCTGAGTGAAAACTGCATTCTATTCAGTTTTTAGTACTGTTTTGAATGTTTAGGCGATTCACTTGTAGGGAAGCGTTTGTTTGCATTCTGTATACTCAATTCTTTAACAGCAAACCTCGTGTCTTGCGTTTGACAGAAATTCCAGTGAAATCACATTTAAAACCGAACATCAGTAAAAAGGCTTCGTAGAATCACTCTGTGAATGTCTTTGAAAACACTTCTTAAGAAGGAAAGCATACGTCTTTCATCTGAGTGAAAACTGCATTCTATTCAGTTTTTAGTACTGTTTTGAATGGTTAGACGATTCACTTGTAGGGAAGCGTTTGTTTGCATTCTGTATATTCAATTCTTTAACAGCAAATCTCCTGTCTTGCGTTTGACAGAAATTCCAGTGAAATCACGTTGAAAAGCCAACGTCAGTAAAAAGGCTTTGTAGAATCACTCTGTGAATGTCTTTGAAAACACTTCTTAAGAAGGAAAGCATACGTCTTTCATCTGAGTGAAAACTGCATTCTATTCAGTTTTTAGTACTGTGTTGAATGGTTAGGCGATTCACTTGTAGGGAAGCGTTTGTTTGCATTCTGTATACTCAATTCTTTAACAGCATACCTCGTGTCTTGCGTTTGACAGAAATTCCAGTGAAATCACGTTTAAAACCGAACGTCAGTGAAAAGGCTTCGTAGAATCACTCTGTGAATGTCTTTGAAAACACTTCTTAAGAAGGAAAGCATACGTCTTTCATCTGAGTGAAAACTGCATTCTTTTCAGTTTTTAGTACTGTGTTGAATGGTTAGGCGATTCACTTGTAGGGAAGCGTTTGTTTGCATTCTGTATACTCAATTCTTTAACAGCAAACCTCGTGTCTTGCTTTTGACAGAAATTCCAGTGAAATCACGTTTAAAACTGAATGTCAGTAAAAAGGCTTCGTAGAATCACGCTGTGAATGTCTTTGAAAACACTTCTTAAGAAGGAAAGCATACGTCTTTCATCTGAGTGAAAACTGCATTCTATTCAGTTTTTAGTACTGTGTTGAATGGTTAGGCGATTCACTTGTAGGGAAGCGTTTGTTTGCATTCTGTATACTCAATTCTTTAACAGCAAACCTCGTGTCTTGCGTTTGACAGAAATTCCAGTGAAATCACGTTTAAAACCGAACATCAGTAAAAAGGCTTCGTAGAATCACTCGGTGAATGTCTTTGAAAACACTTCTTAAGAAGGAAAGCATACGTCTTTCATCTGAGTGAAAACTGCATTCTATTCAGTTTTTAGTACTGTTTTGAATGGTTAGACGATTCACTTGTAGGGAAGCGTTTGTTTGCATTCTGTATACTCAATTCTTTAACAGCAAATCTCCTGTCTTGCGTTTGACAGAAATTCCAGTGAAATCACGTTGAAAAGCCAATGTCAGTAAAAAGGCTTTGTAGAATCACTCTGTGAATGTCTTTGAAAACACTTCTTAAGAAGGAAAGCATACCTCTTTCATCTGAGTGAAAACTGCATTCTATTCAGTTTTTAGTACTGTTTTGAATGGTTAGACGATTCACTTGTAGGGAAGCCTTTGTTTGCATTCTGTATACTCAATTCTTTAACAGCAAATCTCCTGTCTTGCGTTTGACAGAAATTCCAGTGAAATCACGTTGAAAAGCCAACTTCAGTAAAAAGGCATTGTAGAATCACTCTTTTAATGTCTTTGAAAACACTTCTTAAGAAGGAAAGCATACGTCTTTCATCTGAGTGAAAACTGCATTCTATTCAGTTTTTAGTACTGTGTTGAATGGTTAGGCGATTCACTTGTAGGGAAGCGTTTGTTTGCATTCTGTATACTCAATTCTTTAACAGCAAACCTCGTGTCTTGCGTTTGACAGAAATTCCAGTGAAATCACGTTTAAAACCGAACGTCAGTAAAAAGGCTTTGTAGAATCACTCTGTGAATGTCTTTGAAAACACTTCTTAAGAAGGAAAGCATACGTCTTTCATCTGAGTGAAAACTGATTTCTATTCAGTTTTTCGTACTGTTTTGAATGGTTAGGCAATTCACTTGTAGGGAAGCGTTTGTTTGCATTCTGTATACTCAATTCTTTAACAGTAAACCTCGTGTCTTGCGTTTGACAGAAATTCCAGTGAAATCACGTTTAAAACCGAACTTCAGTGAAAAGGCTTCGTAGAATCACTCTGTGAATGTCTTTGAAAACACTTCTTAAGAAGGAATGCATAGGTCTTTCATTTGAGTGAAAACTGCATTCTATTCAGTTTTTAGTACTGTATTGAATGGTTAGGAGATTCACTTGTAGGGAAGCGTTTGTTTGCATTCTGTATACTCAATTCTTTAACAGCAAATCTAGTGTCTTGCGTTTGACAGAAATTCCAGTGAAATCACGTTTAAAACCGAACCTCAGTAAAAAGGCTTTGTAGAATCACTCTGTGAATGTCTTTGAAAACACTTCTTAAGAAGGAAAGCATACGTCTTTCATCTGAGTGAAAACTGCATTCTATTCAGTTTTTAGTACTGTTTTGAATGGTTAGGCAATTCACTTGTAGGGAAGCGTTTGTTTTCATTCTGTATACTCAATTCTTTAACAGTAAACCTCGTGTCTTGCGTTTGACAGAAATTCCAGTGAAATCACGTTTAAAACCGAATGTCAGTAAAAAGGCTTTGTAGAATCACTCTGTGAATGTCTTTGAAAACACTTCTTAAGAAGGAAAGCATACGTCTTTCATCTGAGTGAAAACTGCATTCTATTCAGTTTATAGTACTGTGTTGAATGGTTAGGCGATTCACTTGTAGGGAAGCGTTTGTTTGCATTCTGTATACTCAATTCTTTAACAGCAAACCTCGTGCTTGCGTTTGACAGAAATTCCAGTGAAATCAGGTTTCAAACCGAATGTCAGTAAAAAGGCTTCGTAGAATCACGCTGTGAATGTCTTTGAAAACACTTCTTAAGAAGGAAAGCATACGTCTTTCATCTGAGTGAAAACTGCATTCTATTCAGTTTTTAGTACTGTTTTGAATGGTTAGGCGATTCACTTGTAGGGAAGCGTTTGTTTGCATTCTGTATACTCAATTCTTTAACAGCAAACCTCGTGTCTTGCGTTTGACAGAAATTCCAGTGAAATCACGTTTAAAACCGAACGTCAGTAAAAAGGCTTCGTAGAATCACTCTGTGAATGTCTTTGAAAACACTTCTTAAGAAGGAAAGCATACGTCTTTCATCTGAGTGAAAACTGCATTCTATTCAGTTTTTAGTACTGTTTTGAATGGTTAGACGATTCACTTGTAGGGAAGCGTTTGTTTGCATTCTGTATACTCAATTCTTTAACAGCAAATCTCCTGTCTTGCGTTTGACAGAAATTCCAGTGAAATCACGTTGAAAAGCCAACGTCAGTAAAAAGGCATTGTAGAATCACTCTTTTAATGTCTTTGAAAACACTTCTTAAGAAGGAAAGCATACGTCTTTCATCTGAGTGAAAACTGCATTCTATTCAGTTTTTAGTACTGTGTTGAATGGTTAGGCGATTCACTTGTAGGGAAGCGTTTGTTTGCATTCTGTATACTCAATTCTTTAACAGCAAACCTCATGTCTTGGGTTTGACAGAAATTCCAGTGAAATCACGTTGAAAAGCCAACGTCAGTAAAAAGGCATTGTAGAATCACTCTTTTAATGTCTTTGAAAACACTTCTTAAGAAGGAAAGCATACGTCTTTCATCTGAGTGAAAACTGCATTCTATTCAGTTTTTAGTACTGTGTTGAATGGATAGGCGATTCACTTGTAGGGAAGCGTTTGTTTGCATTCTGTATACTCAATTCTTTAACAGCAAACCTCATGTCTTGGGTTTGACAGAAATTCCAGTGAAATCACGTTTAAAACCGAACTTCAGTGAAAAGGCTTCGTAGAATCACTCTGTGAATGTCTTTGAAAACACTTCTTAAGAAGGAATGCATAGGTCTTTCATTTGAGTGAAAACTGCATTCTATTCAGTTTTTAGTACTGTGTTGAATGGTTAGGAGATTCACTTGTAGGGAAGCGTTTGTTTGCATTCTGTATACTCAATTTTTTAACAGCAAATCTAGTGTCTTGCGTTTGACAGAAATTCCAGTGAAATCACGTTTAAAACCGAACGTCAGTAAAAAGGCTTTGTAGAAGCACTCTGTGAATGTCTTTGAAAACACTTCTTAAGAAGGAAAGCATACGTCTTTCATCTGAGTGAAAACTGCATTCTATTCAGTTTTTAGTACTGTTTTGAATGGTTAGGCAATTCACTTGTAGGGAAGCGTTTGTTTGCATTCTGTATACTCAATTCTTTAACAGTAAACCTCGTGTCTTGCGTTTGACAGAAATTCCAGTGAAATCACGTTTAAAACCCAATGTCAGTAAAAAGGCTTCGTAGAATCACTATGTGAATGTCTTTGAAAACATTTCTTAAGAAGGAAAGCATACGTCTTTCATCTGAGTGAAAACTGCATTCTATTCAGTTTTTAGTACTGTGTTGAATGGTTAGGCGATTCACTTGTAGGGAAGCGTTTGTTTGCATTCTGTATGCTCAATTCTTTAACAGCAAATCTCGTGTCTTGCATTTGACAGAAATTCCAGTGAAATCACGTTTAAAACCGAACGTCAGTAAAAAGGCTTCGTAGAATCACTCTGTGAATGTCTTTGAAAACACTTCTTAAGAAGGAAAGCATACGTCTTTCATCTGAGTGAAAACTGCATTCTATTCAGTTTTTAGTACTGTTTTGAATGGTTAGACGATTCACTTGTAGGGAAGCGTTTGTTTGCATTCTGTATACTCAATTCTTTAACAGCAAATCTCGTGTCTTGCATTTGACAGAAATTCCAGTGAAATCACGTTTAAAACCGAACGTCAGTAAAAAGGCTTCGTAGAATCACTCTGTGAATGTCTTTGAAAACACTTCTTAAGAAGGAAAGCATACGTCTTTCATCTGAGTGAAAACTGCATTCTATTCAGTTTTTAGTACTGTTTTGAATGGTTAGACGATTCACTTGTAGGGAAGCGTTTGTTTGCATTCTGTATACTCAATTCTTTAACAGCAAATCTCCTGTCTTGCGTTTGACAGAAATTCCAGTGAAATCACGTTGAAAAGCCAAAGTCAGTAAAAAGGCTTTGTAGAATCACTCTGTGAATGTCTTTGAAAACACTTCTTAAGAAGGAAAGCATACGTCTTTCATCTGAGTGAAAACTGCATTCTATTCAGTTTTTAGTACTGTGTTGAATGGTTAGGCGATTCACTTGTAGGGAAGCGTTTGTTTGCATTCTGTATACTCTATTCTTTAACAGCAAACCTCGTGTCTTGGGTTTGACAGAAATTCCAGTGAAATCACGTTTAAAACCGAACGTCAGTGAAAAGGCTTCCTAGAATCACTCTGTGAATGTCTTTGAAAACACTTCTTAAGAAGGAATGCATAGGTCTTTCATCTGAGTGAAAACTGCATTCTATTCAGTTTTTAGTACTGTGTTGAATGGTTAGGAGATTCACTTGTAGGGAAGCGTTTGTTTGCATTCTGTATACTCAATTCTTTAACAGCAAACCTCCTGTCTTGCGTTTGACAGAAATTCCAGTGAAATCACGTTTAAAACCGAACATCAGTAAAAAGGCTTCGTAGAATCACTCTGTGAATGTCTTTGAAAACAATTCTTAAGAAGGAAAGCATACGTCTTTCATCTGAGTGAAAACTGCATTCTATTCAGTTTTTAGTACTGTTTTGAATGGTTAGGCGATTCACTTGTAGGGAAGCGTTTGTTTGCATTCTGTATACTCAATTCTTTAACAGCAAACCTCGTGTCTTGCGTTTGACAGAAATTCCAGTGAAATCACGTTTAAAACCGAACGTCAGTAAAAAGTTTTCGTAGAATCACTCTGTGAATGTCTTTGAAAACACTTCTTAAGAAGGAAAGCATACGTCTTTCATCTGAGTGAAAACTGCATTCTATTCAGTTTTTAGTACTGTTTTGAATGGTTAGACGATTCACTTGTAGGGAAGCGTTTGTTTGCATTCTGTATACTCAATTCTTTAACAGCAAATCTCCTGTCTTGCGTTTGACAGAAATTCCAGTGAAATCACGTTGAAAAGCCAACGTCAGTAAAAAGGCTTTGTAGAATCACTCTGTGAATGTCTTTGAAAACACTTCTTAAGAAGGAGCATACGTCTTTCATCTGAGTGAAAACTGCATTCTATTCAGTTTTTAGTACTGTTTTGAATGGTTAGACGATTCACTTGTAGGGAAGCGTTTGTTTGCATTCTGTATACTCAATTCTTTAACAGCAAATCTCCTGTCTTGCGTTTGACAGAAAATCCAGTGAAATCACGTTGAAAAGCCAACGTCAGTAAAAAGGCATTGTAGAATCACTCTTTTAATGTCTTTGAAAACACTTCTTAAGAAGGAAAGCATACGTCTTTCATCTGAGTGAAAACTGCATTCTATTCAGTTTTTAGTACTGTGTTGAATGGTTAGGCGATTCACTTGTAGGGAAGCGTTTGTTTGCATTCTGTATACTCAATTCTTTAACAGCAAACCTCGTGTCTTGGGTTTGACAGAAATTCCAGTGAAATCACGTTTAAAACCGAACTTCAGTGAAAAGGCTTCGTAGAATCACTCTGTGAATGTCTTTGAAAACACTTCTTAAGAAGGAATGCATAGGTCTTTCATTTGAGTGAAAACTGCATTCTATTCAGTTTTTAGTACTGTGTTGAATGGTTAGGAGATTCACTTGTAGGGAAGCGTTTGTTTGCATTCTGTATACTCAATTCTTTAACAGCAAATCTAGTGTCTTGCATTTGACATAAATTCCAGTGAAATCACGTTTAAAACCGAATGTCAGTAAAAAGGCTTCGTAGAATCACGCTGTGAATGTCTTTGAAAACACTTCCTAAGAAGGAAAGCATACGTCTTTCATCTGAGTGAAAACTGCATTCTATTCAGTTTTTAGTACTGTGTTGAATGGTTAGGCGATTCACTTGTAGGGAAGCGTTTGTTTGCATTCTGTATACTCAATTCTTTAACAGCATACCTCGTGTCTTGCGTTTGACAGAAATTCCAGTGAAATCACGTTTAAAACCGAACGTCAGTGAAAAGGCTTCGTAGAATCACTCTGTGAATGTCTTTGAAAACACTTCTTAAGAAGGAAAGCATACATCTTTCATCTGAGTGAAAAGTGCATTCTTTTCAGTTTTTAGTACTGTGTTGAATGGTTAGGCGATTCACTTGTAGGGAAGCGTTTGTTTGCATTCTGTATACTCAATTCTTTAACAGCAAACCTCGTGTCTTGCGTTTGACAGAAATTCCAGTGAAATCACGTTTAAAACTGAATGTCAGTAAAAAGGCTTCGTAGAATCACGCTGTGAATGTCTTTGAAAACACTTCTTAAGAAGGAATGCATAGGTCTTTCATCTGAGTGAAAACTGCATTCTATTCAGTTTTTAGTACTGTTTTGAATGGTTAGGCGATTCACTTGTAGGGAAGCGTTTGTTTGCATTCTGTATACTCAATTCTTTAACAGCAAACATCGTGTCTTGCGTTTGACAGAAATTCCAGTGAAATCACGTTTAAAACCGAACGTCAGTAAAAAGGCTTCGTAGAATCACTCTGTGAATGTCTTTGAAAACACTTCTTAAGAAGGAAAGCATACGTCTTTCATCTGAGTGAAAACTGCATTCTATTCAGTTTTTAGTACTGTTTTGAATGGTTAGACGATTCACTTGTAGGGAAGCGTTTGTTTGCATTCTGTATACTCAATTCTTTAACAGCAAATCTCCTGTCTTGCGTTTGACAGAAATTCCAGTGAAATCACGTTGAAAAGCCAATGTCAGTAAAAAGGCTTTGTAGAATCACTCTGTGAATGTCTTTGAAAACACTTCTTAAGAAGGAAAGCATACCTCTTTCATCTGAGTGAAAACTGAATTCTATTCAGTTTTTAGTACTGTTTTGAATGGTTAGACGATTCACTTGTAGGGAAGCCTTTGTTTGCATTCTGTATACTCAATTCTTTAACAGCAAATCTCCTGTCTTGCGTTTGACAGAAATTCCAGTGAAATCACGTTGAAAAGCCAACGTCAGTAAAAAGGCATTGTAGAATCACTCTTTTAATGTCTTTGAAAACACTTCTTAAGAAGGAAAGCATACGTCTTTCATCTGAGTGAAAACTGCATTCTATTCAGTTTTTAGTACTGTGTTGAATAGTTAGGCGATTCACTTGTAGGGAAGCGTTTGTTTGCATTCTGTATACTCAATTCTTTAACAGCAAATCTAGTGACTTGCGTTTGACAGAAATTCCAGTGAAATCACGTTTAAAAACCGAACGTCAGTAAAAAGGCTTTGTAGAATCACTCTGTGAAGGTCTTTGAAAACACTTCTTAAGAAGGAAAGCATACGTCTTTCATCTGAGTGAAAACTGCATTCTATTCAGTTTTTAGTACTGTTTTGAATGGTTAGGCAATTCACTTGTAGGGAAGCGTTTGTTTGCATTCTGTATACTCAATTCTTTAACAGTAAACCTCGTGTCTTGCGTTTGACAGAAATTCCAGTGAAATCACGTTTAAAACCGAACTTCAGTGAAAAGGCTTCGTAGAATCACTCTGTGAATGTCTTTGAAAACACTTCTTAAGAAGGAATGCATAGGTCTTTCATTTGAGTGAAAACTGCATTCTATTCAGTTTTTAGTACTGTATTGAATGGTTAGGAGATTCACTTGTAGGGAAGCGTTTGTTTGCATTCTGTATACTCAATTCTTTAACAGCAAATCTAGTGTCTTGCGTTTGACAGAAATTCCAGTGAAATCACGTTTAAAACCGAACCTCAGTAAAAAGGCTTTGTAGAATCACTCTGTGAATGTCTTTGAAAACACTTCTTAAGAAGGAAAGCATACCTCTTTCATCTGAGTGAAAACTGCATTCTATTCAGTTTTTAGTACTGTTTTGAATGGTTAGACGATTCACTTGTAGGGAAGCGTTTGTTTGCATTCTGTATACTCAATTCTTTAACAGCAAATCTCCTGTCTTGCGTTTGACAGAAATTCCAGTGAAATCACGTTGAAAAGCCAACGTCAGTAAAAAGGCATTGTAGAATCACTCTTTTAATGTCTTTGAAAACACTTCTTAAGAAGGAAAGCATACGTCTTTCATCTGAGTGAAAACTGCATTCTATTCAGTTTTTAGTACTGTGTTGAATGGTTAGGCGATTCACTTGTAGGGAAGCGTTTGTTTGCATTCTGTATACTCAATTCTTTAACAGCAAATCTAGTGACTTGCGTTTGACAGAAATTCCAGTGAAATCACGTTTAAAACCGAACGTCAGTAAAAAGGCTTTGTAGAATCACTCTGTGAATGTCTTTGAAAACACTTCTTAAGAAGGAAAGCATACGTCTTTCATCTGAGTGAAAACTGCATTCTATTCAGTTTTTAGTACTGTTTTGAATGGTTAGGCAATTCACTTGTAGGGAAGCGTTTGTTTGCATTCTGTATACTCAATTCTTTAACAGTAAACCTCGTGTCTTGCATTTGACAGAAATTCCAGTGAAATCACGTTTAAAACCGAACTTCAGTGAAAAGGCTTCGTAGAATCACTCTGTGAATGTCTTTGAAAACACTTCTTAAGAAGGAATGCATAGGTCTTTCATTTGAGTGAAAACTGCATTCTATTCAGTTTTTAGTACTGTATTGAATGGTTAGGAGATTCACTTGTAGGGAAGCGTTTGTTTGCATTCTGTATACTCAATTCTTTAACAGCAAATCTAGTGTCTTGCGTTTGACAGAAATTCCAGTGAAATCACGTTTAAAACCGAACCTCAGTAAAAAGGCTTTGTAGAATCACTCTGTGAATGTCTTTGAAAACACTTCTTAAGAAGGAAAGCATACGTCTTTCATCTGAGTGAAAACTGCATTCTATTCAGTTTTTAGTACTGTTTTGAATGGTTAGGCAATTCACTTGTAGGGAAGCGTTTGTTTTCATTCTGTATACTCAATTCTTTAACAGTAAACCTCGTGTCTTGCATTTGACAGAAATTCCAGTGAAATCACGTTTAAAACCGAATGTCAGTAAAAAGGCTTTGTAGAATCACTCTGTGAATGTCTTTGAAAACACTTCTTAAGAAGGAAATCATACGTCTTTCATCTGAGTGAAAACTGCATTCTATTCAGTTTATAGTACTGTGTTGAATGGTTAGGCGATTCACTTGTAGGGAAGCGTTTGTTTGCATTCTGTATACTCAATTCTTTAACAGCAAACCTCGTGTCTTGCGTTTGACAGAAATTCCAGTGAAATCAGGTTTAAAACCGAATGTCAGTAAAAAGGCTTCGTAGAATCACTCTGTGAATGTCTTTGAAAACACTTCTTAAGAAGGAAAGCATACGTCTTTCATCTGAGTGAAAACTGCATTCTATTCAGTTTTTAGTACTGTTTTGAATGGTTAGGCGATTCACTTGTAGGGAAGCGTTTGTTTGCATTCTGTATACTCAATTCTTTAACAGCAAACCTCGTGTCTTGCGTTTGACAGAAATTCCAGTGAAATCACGTTTAAAACCGAACGTCAGTAAAAAGGCTTCGTAGAATCACTCTGTGAATGTCTTTGAAAACACTTCTTAAGAAGGAAAGCATACGTCTTTCATCTGAGTGAAAACTGCATTCTATTCAGTTTTTAGTACTGTTTTGAATGGTTAGGCGATTCACTTGTAGGGAAGCGTTTGTTTGCATTCTGTATACTCAATTATTTAACAGCAAATCTCCTGTCTTGCGTTTGACAGAAATTCCAGTGAAATCACGTTGAAAAGCCAACGTCAGTAAAAAGGCTTTGTAGAATCACTCTGTGAATGTCTTTGAAAACACTTCTTAAGAAGGAAAGCATACGTCTTTCATGTGAGTGAAAACTGCATTCTATTCAGTTTTTAGTACTGTTTTGAATTGTTAGACGATTCACTTGTAGGGAAGCGTTTGTTTGCATTCTGTATACTCAATTCTTTAACAGCAAATCTCCTGTCTTGCGTTTGACAGAAATTCCAGTGAAATCACGTTGAAAAGCCAACGTCAGTAAAAAGGCATTGTAGAATCACTCTTTTAATGTCTTTGAAAACACTTCTTAAGAAGGAAAGCATACGTTTTTCATCTGAGTGAAAACTGCATTCTATTCAGTTTTTAGTACTGTGTTGAATGGTTAGGCGATTCACTTGTAGGGAAGCGTTTGTTTGCATTCTGTATACTCAATTCTTTAACAGCAAACCTCATGTCTTGGGTTTGACAGAAATTCCAGTGAAATCACGTTGAAAAGCCAACGTCAGTAAAAAGGCATTGTAGAATCACTCTGTGAATGTCTTTGAAAACACTTCTTAAGAAGGAAAGCATACGTCTTTCATCTGAGTGAAAACTGCATTCTATTCAGTTTTTAGTACTGTGTTGAATGGTTAGGCGATTCACTTGTAGGGAAGCGTTTGTTTGCATTCTGTATACTCAATTCTTTAACAGCATACCTCGTGTCTTGCGTTTGACAGAAATTCCAGTGAAATCACGTTTAAAACCGAACGTCAGTGAAAAGGCTTCGTAGAATCACTCTGTGAATGTCTTTGAAAACACTTCTTAAGAAGGAAAGCATACATCTTTCATCTGAGTGAAAAGTGCATTCTTTTCAGTTTTTAGTACTGTGTTGAATGGTTAGGCGATTCACTTGTAGGGAAGCGTTTGTTTGCATTCTGTATACTCAATTCTTTAACAGCAAACCTCGTGTCTTGCGTTTGACAGAAATTCCAGTGAAATCACGTTTAAAACTGAATGTCAGTAAAAAGGCTTCGTAGAATCACGCTGTGAATGTCTTTGAAAACACTTCTTAAGAAGGAATGCATAGGTCTTTCATCTGAGTGAAAACTGCATTCTATTCAGTTTTTAGTACTGTTTTGAATGGTTAGGCGATTCACTTGTAGGGAAGCGTTTGTTTGCATTCTGTATACTCAATTCTTTAACAGCAAACATCGTGTCTTGCGTTTGACAGAAATTCCAGTGAAATCACGTTTAAAACCGAACGTCAGTAAAAAGGCTTCGTAGAATCACTCTGTGAATGTCTTTGAAAACACTTCTTAAGAAGGAAAGCATACGTCTTTCATCTGAGTGAAAACTGCATTCTATTCAGTTTTTAGTACTGTTTTGAATGGTTAGACGATTCACTTGTAGGGAAGCGTTTGTTTGCATTCTGTATACTCAATTCTTTAACAGCAAATCTCCTGTCTTGCGTTTGACAGAAATTCCAGTGAAATCACGTTGAAAAGCCAATGTCAGTAAAAAGGCTTTGTAGAATCACTCTGTGAATGTCTTTGAAAACACTTCTTAAGAAGGAAAGCATACCTCTTTCATCTGAGTGAAAACTGAATTCTATTCAGTTTTTAGTACTGTTTTGAATGGTTAGACGATTCACTTGTAGGGAAGCCTTTGTTTGCATTCTGTATACTCAATTCTTTAACAGCAAATCTCCTGTCTTGCGTTTGACAGAAATTCCAGTGAAATCACGTTGAAAAGCCAACGTCAGTAAAAAGGCATTGTAGAATCACTCTTTTAATGTCTTTGAAAACACTTCTTAAGAAGGAAAGCATACGTCTTTCATCTGAGTGAAAACTGCATTCTATTCAGTTTTTAGTACTGTGTTGAATAGTTAGGCGATTCACTTGTAGGGAAGCGTTTGTTTGCATTCTGTATACTCAATTCTTTAACAGCAAATCTAGTGACTTGCGTTTGACAGAAATTCCAGTGAAATCACGTTTAAAACCGAACGTCAGTAAAAAGGCTTTGTAGAATCACTCTGTGAAGGTCTTTGAAAACACTTCTTAAGAAGGAAAGCATACGTCTTTCATCTGAGTGAAAACTGCATTCTATTCAGTTTTTAGTACTGTTTTGAATGGTTAGGCAATTCACTTGTAGGGAAGCGTTTGTTTGCATTCTGTATACTCAATTCTTTAACAGTAAACCTCGTGTCTTGCGTTTGACAGAAATTCCAGTGAAATCACGTTTAAAACCGAACTTCAGTGAAAAGGCTTCGTAGAATCACTCTGTGAATGTCTTTGAAAACACTTCTTAAGAAGGAATGCATAGGTCTTTCATTTGAGTGAAAACTGCATTCTATTCAGTTTTTAGTACTGTATTGAATGGTTAGGAGATTCACTTGTAGGGAAGCGTTTGTTTGCATTCTGTATACTCAATTCTTTAACAGCAAATCTAGTGTCTTGCGTTTGACAGAAATTCCAGTGAAATCACGTTTAAAACCGAACCTCAGTAAAAAGGCTTTGTAGAATCACTCTGTGAATGTCTTTGAAAACACTTCTTAAGAAGGAAAGCATACCTCTTTCATCTGAGTGAAAACTGCATTCTATTCAGTTTTTAGTACTGTTTTGAATGGTTAGACGATTCACTTGTAGGGAAGCCTTTGTTTGCATTCTGTATACTCAATTCTTTAACAGCAAATCTCCTGTCTTGCGTTTGACAGAAATTCCAGTGAAATCACGTTGAAAAGCCAACGTCAGTAAAAAGGCATTGTAGAATCACTCTTTTAATGTCTTTGAAAACACTTCTTAAGAAGGAAAGCATACGTCTTTCATCTGAGTGAAAACTGCATTCTATTCAGTTTTTAGTACTGTGTTGAATGGTTAGGCGATTCACTTGTAGGGAAGCGTTTGTTTGCATTCTGTATACTCAATTCTTTAACAGCAAATCTAGTGACTTGCGTTTGACAGAAATTCCAGTGAAATCACGTTTAAAACCGAACGTCAGTAAAAAGGCTTTGTAGAATCACTCTGTGAATGTCTTTGAAAACACTTCTTAAGAAGGAAAGCATACGTCTTTCATCTGAGTGAAAACTGCATTCTATTCAGTTTTTAGTACTGTTTTGAATGGTTAGGCAATTCACTTGTAGGGAAGCGTTTGTTTGCATTCTGTATACTCAATTCTTTAACAGTAAACCTCGTGTCTTGCATTTGACAGAAATTCCAGTGAAATCACGTTTAAAACCGAACTTCAGTGAAAAGGCTTCGTAGAATCACTCTGTGAATGTCTTTGAAAACACTTCTTAAGAAGGAATGCATAGGTCTTTCATTTGAGTGAAAACTGCATTCTATTCAGTTTTTAGTACTGTATTGAATGGTTAGGAGATTCACTTGTAGGGAAGCGTTTGTTTGCATTCTGTATACTCAATTCTTTAACAGCAAATCTAGTGTCTTGCGTTTGACAGAAATTCCAGTGAAATCACGTTTAAAACCGAACCTCAGTAAAAAGGCTTTGTAGAATCACTCTGTGAATGTCTTTGAAAACACTTCTTAAGAAGGAAAGCATACGTCTTTCATCTGAGTGAAAACTGCATTCTATTCAGTTTTTAGTACTGTTTTGAATGGTTAGGCAATTCACTTGTAGGGAAGCGTTTGTTTTCATTCTGTATACTCAATTCTTTAACAGTAAACCTCGTGTCTTGCATTTGACAGAAATTCCAGTGAAATCACGTTTAAAACCGAATGTCAGTAAAAAGGCTTTGTAGAATCACTCTGTGAATGTCTTTGAAAACACTTCTTAAGAAGGAAATCATACGTCTTTCATCTGAGTGAAAACTGCATTCTATTCAGTTTATAGTACTGTGTTGAATGGTTAGGCGATTCACTTGTAGGGAAGCGTTTGTTTGCATTCTGTATACTCAATTCTTTAACAGCAAACCTCGTGTCTTGCGTTTGACAGAAATTCCAGTGAAATCAGGTTTAAAACCGAATGTCAGTAAAAAGGCTTCGTAGAATCACTCTGTGAATGTCTTTGAAAACACTTCTTAAGAAGGAAAGCATACGTCTTTCATCTGAGTGAAAACTGCATTCTATTCAGTTTTTAGTACTGTTTTGAATGGTTAGGCGATTCACTTGTAGGGAAGCGTTTGTTTGCATTCTGTATACTCAATTCTTTAACAGCAAACCTCGTGTCTTGCGTTTGACAGAAATTCCAGTGAAATCACGTTTAAAACCGAACGTCAGTAAAAAGGCTTCGTAGAATCACTCTGTGAATGTCTTTGAAAACACTTCTTAAGAAGGAAAGCATACGTCTTTCATCTGAGTGAAAACTGCATTCTATTCAGTTTTTAGTACTGTTTTGAATGGTTAGGCGATTCACTTGTAGGGAAGCGTTTGTTTGCATTCTGTATACTCAATTATTTAACAGCAAATCTCCTGTCTTGCGTTTGACAGAAATTCCAGTGAAATCACGTTGAAAAGCCAACGTCAGTAAAAAGGCTTTGTAGAATCACTCTGTGAATGTCTTTGAAAACACTTCTTAAGAAGGAAAGCATACGTCTTTCATGTGAGTGAAAACTGCATTCTATTCAGTTTTTAGTACTGTTTTGAATTGTTAGACGATTCACTTGTAGGGAAGCGTTTGTTTGCATTCTGTATACTCAATTCTTTAACAGCAAATCTCCTGTCTTGCGTTTGACAGAAATTCCAGTGAAATCACGTTGAAAAGCCAACGTCAGTAAAAAGGCATTGTAGAATCACTCTTTTAATGTCTTTGAAAACACTTCTTAAGAAGGAAAGCATACGTTTTTCATCTGAGTGAAAACTGCATTCTATTCAGTTTTTAGTACTGTGTTGAATGGTTAGGCGATTCACTTGTAGGGAAGCGTTTGTTTGCATTCTGTATACTCAATTCTTTAACAGCAAACCTCATGTCTTGGGTTTGACAGAAATTCCAGTGAAATCACGTTGAAAAGCCAACGTCAGTAAAAAGGCATTGTAGAATCACTCTGTGAATGTCTTTGAAAACACTTCTTAAGAAGGAAAGCATACGTCTTTCATCTGAGTGAAAACTGCATTCTATTCAGTTTTTAGTACTGTGTTGAATGGTTAGGCGATTCACTTGTAGGGAAGCGTTTGTTTGCATTCTGTATACTCAATTCTTTAACAGCAAACCTCATGTCTTGGGTTTGATAGAAATTCCAGTGAAATCACGTTTAAAACCGAACTTCAGTGAAAAGGCTTCTTAGAATCACTCTGTGAATGTCTTTGAAAACACTTCTTAAGAAGGAATGCATAGGTCTTTCATTTGAGTGAAAACTGCATTCTATTCAGTTTTTAGTACTGTGTTGAATGGTTAGGAGATTCACTTGTAGGGAAGCGTTTGTTTGCATTCTGTATACTCAATTCTTTAACAGCAAACCTCGTGTCTTGTGTTTGACAGAAATTCCAGTGAAATCAGGTTTAAAACCGAATGTCAGTAAAAAGGCTTCGTAGAATCATGCTGTGAATGTCTTTGAAAACACTTCTTAAGAAGGAAAGCATACGTCTTTCATCTGAGTGAAAACTGCATTCTATTCAGTTTTTAGTACTGTTTTGAATGGTTAGGCGATTCACTTGTAGGGAAGCGTTTGTTTGCATTCTGTATACTAAATTCTTTAACAGCAAACCTCGTGTCTTGCGTTTGACAGAAATTCCAGTGAAATCACGTTTAAAACCGAACGTCAGTAAAAAGGCTTCGTAGAATCACTCTGTGAATGTCTTTGAAAACACTTCTTAAGAAGGAAAGCATACGTCTTTCATCTGAGTGAAATCTGCATTCTATTCAGTTTTTAGTACTGTTTTGAATGGTTAGACGATTCACTTGTAGGGAAGCGTTTGTTTGCATTCTGTATACTCAATTCTTTAACAGCAAATCTCCTGTCTTGCATTTGACAGAAATTCCAGTGAAATCACGTTGAAAAGCCAATGTCAGTAAAAAGGCTTTGTAGAATCACTCTGTGAATGTCTTTGAAAACACTTCTTAAGAAGGAAAGCATACGTCTTTCATCTGAGTGAAAACTGCATTCTATTCAGTTTTTAGTACTGTTTTGAATGGTTAGACGATTCACTTGTAGGGAAGCGTTTGTTTGCATTCTGTATACTCAATTCTTTAACAGCAAATCTCCTGTCTTGCGTTTGACAGAAATTCCAGTGAAATCACGTTGAAAAGCCAACGTCAGTAAAAAGGCATTGTAGAATCACTCTGTGAATGTCTTTGAAAACACTTCTTAAGAAGGAAAGCATACGTCTTTCATCTGAGTGAAAACTGCATTCTATTCAGTTTTTAGTACTGTGTTGAATGGTTAGGCGATTCACTTGTAGGGAAGCGTTTGTTTGCATTCTGTATACTCAATTCTTTAACAGCAAACCTCGTGTCTTGGGTTTGACAGAAATTCCAGTGAAATCACGTTTAAAACCGAACTTCAGTGAAAAGGCTTCGTAGAATCACTCTGTGAATGTCTTTGAAAACACTTGTTAAGAAGGAATGCATAGGTCTTTCATTTGAGTGAAAACTGCATTCTATTCAGTTTTTAGTACTGTATTGAATGGTTAGGAGATTCACTTGTAGGGAAGCGTTTGTTTGCATTCTGTATACTCAATTCTTTAACAGCAAATCTAGTGTCTTGCGTTTGACAGAAATTCCAGTGAAATCACGTTTAAAACCGAATGTCAGTAAAAAGGCTTTGTAGAATCACTCTGTGAATGTCTTTGAAAACACTTCTTAAGAAGGAAAGCATACGTCTTTCATCTGAGTGAAAACTGCATTCTATTCAGTTTTTAGTACTGTGTTGAATGGTTAGGCGATTCACTTGTAGGGAAGCGTTTGTTTGCATTCTGTATACTCAATTCTTTAACAGCAAACCTCGTGTCTTGCATTTGACAGAAATTCCAGTGAAATCAGGTTTAAAATCGAATGTCAGTAAAAAGGCTTCGTAGAATCATGCTGTGAATGTCTTTGAAAACACTTCTTAAGAAGGAAAGCATACGTCTTTCATCTGCGTGAAAACTGCATTCTATTCAGTTTTTAGTACTGTTTTGAATGGTTAGGCGATTCACTTGTAGGGAAGCGTTTGTTTGCATTCTGTATACTCAATTCTTTAACAGCAACCTCGTGTCTTGCCTTTGACAGAAATTCCAGTGAAATCACGTTTAAAACCGAACGTCAGTAAAAAGGCTTCCTAGAATCACTCTGTGAATGTCTTCGAAAACACTTCTTAAGAAGGAAAGCATACGTCTTTCATCTGAGTGAAAACTGCATTCTATTCAGTTTTTAGTACTGTTTTGAATGGTTAGACGATTCACTTGTAGGGAAGCGTTTGTTTGCATTCTGTATACTCAATTCTTTAACAGCAAATCTCCTGTCTTGCGTTTGACAGAAATTCCAGTGAAATCACGTTGAAAAGCGAACGTCAGTAAAAAGGCTTTGTAGAATCACTCTGTGAATGTCTTTGAAAACACTTCTTAAGAAGGAAAGCATACGTCTTTCATCTGAGTGAAAACTGCATTCTATTCAGTTTTTAGTACTGTTTTGAATGGTTCGACGATTCACTTGTAGGGAAGCCTTTGTTTGCATTCTGTATACTCAATTCTTTAACAGCAAATCTCCTGTATTGCGTTTGACAGAAATTCCAGTGAAATCACGTTGAAAAGCCAACGTCAGTAAAAAGGCATTGTAGAATCACTCTTTTAATGTCTTTGAAAACACTTCTTAAGAAGGAAAGCATACGTCTTTCATCTGAGTGAAAACTGCATTCTATTCAGTTTTTAGTACTGTGTTGAATGGTTAGGCGATTCACTTGTAGGGAAGCGTTTGTTTGCATTCTGTATACTCAATTCTTTAACAGCAAACCTCGTGTCTTGGGTTTGACAGAAATTCCAGTGAAATCACGTTTAAAACCGAACTTCAGTGAAAAGGCTTCGTAGAATCACTCTGTGAATGTCTTTGAAAACACTTCTTAAGAAGGAATGCATAGGTCTTTCATTTGAGTGAAAACTGCATTCTATTCAGTTTTTAGTACTGTGTTGAATGGTTAGGAGATTCACTTGTAGGGAAGCGTTTGTTTGCATTCTGTATACTCAATTCTTTAACAGCAAATCTAGTGTCTTGCGTTTGACAGAAATTCCAGTGAAATCACGTTTAAAACCGAAAGTCAGTAAAAAGGCTTTGTAGAATCACTCTGTGAATGTCTTTGAAAACACTTCTTAAGAAGAAAAGCATACGTCTTTCATCTGAGTGAAAACTGCATTCTATTCAGTTTTTAGTACTGTTTTGAATGGTTAGGCAATTCACTTGTAGGGAAGCGTTTGTTTGCATTCTGTATACTCAATTCTTTAACAGTAAACCTCGTGTCTTGCGTTTGACAGAAATTCCAGTGAAATCACGTTTAAAACCCAATGTCAGTAAAAAGGCTTCGTAGAATCACTCTGTGAATGTCTTTGAAAACACTTCTTAAGAAGGAAAGCATACGTCTTTCATCTGAGTGAAAACTGCATTCTATTCAGTTTTTAGTACTGTGTTGAATGGTTAGGCGATTCACATGTAGGGAAGCGTTTGTTTGCATTCTGTATACTCAATTCTTTAACAGCAAACCTCGTGTCTTGCGTTTGACAGAAATTCCAGTGAAATCACGTTTAAAACCGAATGTCAGTAAAAAGGCTTCGTAGAATCACGCTGTGAATGTCTTTGAAAACACTTCTTAAGAAGGAAAGCATACGTCTTTCATCTGAGTGAAAACTGCATTCTATTCAGTTTTTAGTACTGTTTTGAATGGTTAGGCGATTCACTTGTAGGGAAGCGTTTGTTTGCATTCTGTATACTCAATTCTTTAACAGCAAACCTCGTGTCTTGCGTTTGACAGAAATTCCAGTGAAATCACGTTTAAAACCGAACATCAGTAAAAAGGCTTCGTAGAATCACTCTGTGAATGTCTTTGAAAACACTTCTTAAGAAGGAAAGCATACGTCTTTCATCTGAGTGAAAACTGCATTCTATTCAGTTTTTAGTACTGTTTTGAATGGTTAGACGATTCACTTGTAGGGAAGCGTTTGTTTGCATTCTGTATATTCAATTCTTTAACAGCAAATCTCCTGTCTTGCGTTTGACAGAAATTCCAGTGAAATCACGTTGAAAAGCCAACGTCAGTAAAAAGGCTTTGTAGAATCACTCTGTGAATGTCTTTGAAAACACTTCTTAAGAAGGAAAGCATACGTCTTTCATCTGAGTGAAAACTGCATTCTATTCAGTTTTTAGTACTGTGTTGAATGGTTAGGCGATTCACTTGTAGGGAAGCGTTTGTTTGCATTCTGTATACTCAATTCTTTAACAGCAAACCTCGTGTCTTGCATTTGACAGAAATTCCAGTGAAATCACATTTAAAACCGAATGTCAGTAAAAAGGCTTCGTAGAATCACGCTGTGAATGTCTTTGAAAACACTTCTTAAGAAGGAAAGCATACGTCTTTCATCTGAGTGAAAACTGTATTCTATTCAGTTTTTAGTACTGTTTTGAATGGTTAGGCGATTCACTTGTAGGGAAGCGTTTGTTTGCATTCTGTATACTCAATTCTTTAACAGCAAACCTCGTGTCTTGCCTTTGACAGAAATTCCAGTGAAATCACGTTTAAAACCGAACGTCAGTAAAAAGGCTTCGTAGAATCACTCTGTGAATGTCTTTGAAAACACTTCTTAAGAAGGAAAGCATACGTCTTTCATCTGAGTGAAAACTGCATTCTATTCAGTTTTTAGTACTGTGTTGAATGGTTAGGCGATTCACTTGTAGGGAAGCGTTTGTTTGCATTCTGTATACTCAATTCTTTAACAGCAAAACTCGTGTGTTGGGTTTGACAGAAATTCCAGTGAAATCACGTTTAAAACCGAACGTCAGTGAAAAGGCTTCATAGAATCACTCTGTGAATGTCTTTGAAAACACTTCTTAAGAAGGAAAGCATACGTCTTTCATCTGAGTGAAAACTGCATTCTATTCAGTTTTTAGTACTGTGTTGAATGGTTAGGAGATTCACTTGTAGGGAAGCGTTTGTTTGCATTCTGTATACTCAATTCTTTAACAGCAAACCTCGTGTCTTGCGTTTGACAGAAATTCCAGTGAAATCACGTTGAAAACCGAACGTCAGTAAAAAGGCTTCGTAGAATCACTCTGTGAATGTCTTTGAAAACACTTCTTAAGAAGGAAAGCATACGTATTTCATCTGAGTGAAAACTGCATTCTATTGAGTTTTTAGTATTGTTTTGAATGGTTAGGCGATTCACTTGTAGGGAAGAGTTTGTTTGCATTCTGTATACTCAATTCTTTAACAGCAAACCTAGTGTCTTGCCTTTGACAGAAATTCCAGTGAAATCACGTTTAAAACCGAACGTCAGTAAAAAGGCTTCATAGAATCACTCTGTGAATGTCTTTGAAAACACTTCTTAAGAAGGAAAGCATACGTCTTTCATCTGAGTGAAAACTGCATTCTATTCAGTTTTTAGTACTGTGTTGAATGGTTAGGCGATTCACTTGTAGGGAAGCGTTTGTTTGCATTCTGTATAGTCAATTCTTTAACAGCAAACCTCGTGTCTTGCGTTTGACAGAAATTCCAGTGAAATCACATTTAAAACCGAACGTCAGTAAAAAGGCTTCGTAGAATCACGCTGTGATTGTCTTTGAAAACACTTCTTAAGAAGGAAAGCATACGTCTTTCATCTGAGTGAAAACTGCATTCTATTCAGTTTTTAGTACTGTGTTGAATGGTTAGGCGATTCACTTGTAGGGAAGCGTTTGTTTGCATTCTGTATACTCAATTCTTTAACAGCAAATCTAGTGTCTTGCGTTTGACAGAAATTCCAGTGAAATCACATTTAAAACCGAATGTCAGTAAAAAGGCTTCGTAGAATCACGCTGTGAATGTCTTTGAAAACACTTCTTAAGAAGGAAAGCATACGTCTTTCATCTGAGTGAAAACTGCATTCTATTCAGTTTTTAGTACTGTTTTGAATGGTTAGGCGATTCACTTGTAGGGAAGCGTTTGTTTGCATTCTGTATACTCAATTCTTTAACAGCAAACCTCGTGTCTTGCCTTTGACAGAAATTCCAGTGAAATCACGTTTAAAACCGAACATCAGTAAAAAGGCTTCGTAGAATCACTCTGTGAATGTCTTTGAAAACACTTCTTAAGAAGGAAAGCATACGTCTTTCATCTGAGTGAAAACTGCATTCTATTCAGTTTTTAGTACTGTTTTGAATGGTTAGACGATTCACTTGTAGGGAAGCGTTTGTTTGCATTCTGTATATTCAATTCTTTAACAGCAAATCTCCTGTCTTGCGTTTGACAGAAATTCCAGTGAAATCACGTTGAAAAGCCAACGTCAGTAAAAAGGCTTTGTAGAATCACTCTGTGAATGTCTTTGAAAACACTTCTTAAGAAGGAAAGCATACGTCTTTCATCTGAGTGAAAACTGCATTCTATTCAGTTTTTAGTCCTGTGTTGAATGGTTAGGCGATTCACATGTAGGGAAGCGTTTGTTTGCATTCTGTATACTCAATTCTTTAACAGCAAACCTCGTGTCTTGCGTTTGACAGAAATTCCAGTGAAATCAGGTTTAAAAACGAACGTCAGTAAAAAGGCTTCGTAGAATCACTCTGTGAATGTCTTTGAAAACACTTCTTAAGAAGGAAAGCATACGTCTTTCATCTGAGTGAAAACTGCATTCTATTCAGTTTTTAGTACTGTGTTGAATGGTTAGGCGATTCACTTGTAGGGAAGCGTTTGTTTGCATTCTGTATAGTCAATTCTTTAACAGCAAACCTCGTGTCTTGCGTTTGACAGAAATTCCAGTGAAATCACATTTAAAACCGAACGTCAGTAAAAAGGCTTCGTAGAATCACGCTGTGATTGTCTTTGAAAACACTTCTTAAGAAGGAAAGCATACGTCTTTCATCTGAGTGAAAACTGCATTCTATTCAGTTTTTAGTACTGTGTTGAATGGTTAGGCGATTCACTTGTAGGGAAGCGTTTGTTTGCATTCTGTATACTCAATTCTTTAACAGCAAATCTAGTGTCTTGCGTTTGACAGAAATTCCAGTGAAATCACGTTTAAAACCGAACGTCAGTAAAAAGGCTTTGTAGAAGCACTCTGTGAATGTCTTTGAAAACACTTCTTAAGAAGGAAAGCATACGTCTTTCATCTGAGTGAAAACTGCATTCTATTCAGTTTTTAGTACTGTTTTGAATGGTTAGGCAATTCACTTGTAGGGAAGCGTTTGTTTGCATTCTGTATACTCAATTCTTTAACAGTAAACCTCGTGTCTTGCATTTGACAGAAATTACAGTGAAATCACGTTTAAAACCCAATGTCAGTAAAAAGGCTTCCTAGAATCACTCTGTGAATGTCTTTGAAAACACTTCTTAAGAAGGAAAGCATACGTATTTCATCTGAGTGAAAACTGCATTCTATTCAGTTTTTAGTACTGTGTTGAATGGTTAGGCGATTCACATGTAGGGAAGCGTTTGTTTGCATTCTGTATACTCAATTCTTTAACAGCAAACCTCGTGTCTTGCGTTTGACATAAATTCCAGTGAAATCACATTTAAAACCGAATGTCAGTAAAAAGGCTTCGTAGAATCACGCTGTGAATGTCTTTGAAAACACTTCTTAAGAAGGAAAGCATACGTCTTTCATCTGAGTGAAAACTGCATTCTATTCAGTTTTTAGTACTGTTTTGAATGGTTAGGCGATTCACTTGTAGGGAAGCGTTTGTTTGCATTCTGTATACTCAATTCTTTAACAGCAAACCTCGTGTCTTGCGTTTGACAGAAATTCCAGTGAAATCACGTTTAAAACCGAACATCAGTAAAAAGGCTTCGTAGAATCACTCTGTGAATGTCTTTGAAAACACTTCTTAAGAAGGAAAGCATACGTCTTTCATCTGAGTGAAAACTGCATTCTATTCAGTTTTTAGTACTGTTTTGAATGGTTAGACGATTCACTTGTAGGGAAGCGTTTGTTTGCATTCTGTATATTCAATTCTTTAACAGCAAATCTCCTGTCTTGCGTTTGACAGAAATTCCAGTGAAATCACGTTGAAAAGCCAACGTCAGTAAAAAGGCTTTGTAGAATCACTCTGTGAATGTCTTTGAAAACACTTCTTAAGAAGGAAAGCATACGTCTTTCATCTGAGTGAAAACTGCATTCTATTCAGTTTTTAGTCCTGTGTTGAATGGTTAGGCGATTCACATGTAGGGAAGCGTTTGTTTGCATTCTGTATACTCAATTCTTTAACAGCAAACCTCGTGTCTTGCGTTTGACAGAAATTCCAGTGAAATCAGGTTTAAAAACGAACGTCAGTAAAAAGGCTTCGTAGAATCACTCTGTGAATGTCTTTGAAAACACTTCTTAAGAAGGAAAGCATACGTCTTTCATCTGAGTGAAAACTGCATTCTATTCAGTTTTTAGTACTGTGTTGAATGGTTAGGCGATTCACTTGTAGGGAAGCGTTTGTTTGCATTCTGTATACTCAATTCTTTAACAGCAAACCTCGTGTCTTGCGTTTGACAGAAATTCCAGTGAAATCACGTTTAAAACCGAATGTCAGTAAAAAGGCTTCGTAGAATCACGCTGTGAATGTCTTTGAAAACACTTCTTAAGAAGGAAAGCATACGTCTTTCATCTGAGTGAAAACTGCATTCTATCCAGTTTTTAGTACTGTTTTGAATGGTTAGGCGATTCACTTGTAGGGAAGCGTTTGTTTGCATTCTGTATACTCAATTCTTTAACAGCAAACCTCGTGTCTTGCCTTTGACAGAAATTCCAGTGAAATCACGTTTAAAACCGAACGTCAGTAAAAAGGCTTCGTAGAATCACTCTGTGAATGTCTTTGAAAACACTTCTTAAGAAGGAAAGCATACGTCTTTCATCTGAGTGAAAACTGCATTCTATTCAGTTTTTAGTACTGTGTTGAATGGTTAGGCGATTCACTTGTAGGGAAGCGTTTGTTTGCATTCTGTATACTCAATTCTTTAACAGCAAACCTCGTGTGTTGGGTTTGACAGAAATTCCAGTGAAATCACGTTTAAAACCGAACGTCAGTGAAAAGGCTTCGTAGAATCACTCTGTGAATGTCTTTGAAAACACTTCTTAAGAAGGAAAGCATAGGTCTTTCATCTGAGTGAAAACTGCATTCTATTCAGTTTTTAGTACTGTGTTGAATGGTTAGGAGATTCACTTGTAGGGAAGCGTTTGTTTGCATTCTGTATACTCAATTCTTTAACAGCAAACCTCGTGTCTTGCGTTTGACAGAAATTCCAGTGAAATCACGTTGAAAACCGAACGTCAGTAAAAAGGCTTCGTAGAATCACTCTGTGAATGTCTTTGAAAACACTTCTTAAGAAGGAAAGCATACGTATTTCATCTGAGTGAAAACTGCATTCTATTCAGTTTTTAGTACTGTTTTGAATGGTTAGGCGATTCACTTGTAGGGAAGAGTTTGTTTGCATTCTGTATACTCAATTCTTTAACAGCAAACCTCGTGTCTTGCCTTTGACAGAAATTCCAGTGAAATCACGTTTAAAACCGAACGTCAGTAAAAAGGCTTCATAGAATCACTCTGTGAATGTCTTTGAAAACACTTCTTAAGAAGGAAAGCATACGTCTTTCATCTGAGTGAAAACTGCATTCTATTCAGTTTTTAGTACTGTGTTGAATGGTTAGGCGATTCACTTGTAGGGAAGCGTTTGTTTGCATTCTGTATACTCAATTCTTTAACAGCAAACCTCGTGTCTTGCGTTTGACAGAAATTCCAGTGAAATCACGTTTACAACCGAACGTCAGTAAAAAGGCTTCGTAGAATCACGCTGTGATTGTCTTTGAAAACACTTCTTAAGAAGGAAAGCATATGTCTTTCATCTGAGTGAAAACTGCATTCTATTCAGTTTTTAGTACTGTGTTGAATGGTTAGGCGATTCACTTGTAGGGAAGCGTTTGTTTGCATTCTGTATACTCAATTCTTTAACAGCAAACCTCCTGTCTTGGGTTTGACAGAAATTCCAGTGAAATCACGTTTAAAACCGAACGTCAGTGAAAAGGCTTCGTAGAATCACTCTGTGAATGTCTTTGAAAACACTTCTTAAGAAGGAATGCATAGGTCTTTCATCTGAGTGAAAACTGCATTCTATTCAGTTTTTAGTACTGTGTTGAATGGTTAGGAGATTCACTTGTAGGGAAGCGTTTGTTTGCATTCTGTATACTCAATTCTTTAACAGCAAACCTAGTGTCTTGCGTTTGACAGAAATTCCAGTGAAATCACGTTTAAAACCGAACGTCAGTAAAAAGGCTTCGTAGAATCACTCTGTGAATGTCTTTCAAAACACTTCTTAAGAAGGAAAGCATACGTATTTCATCTGAGTGAAAACTGCATTCTATTCAGTTTTTAGTACTGTTTTGAATGGTTAGGCGATTCACTTGTAGGGAAGCGTTTGTTTGCATTCTGTATACTCAATTCTTTAACAGCAAACCTCGTGCCTTGCCTTTGACAGAAATTCCAGTGAAATCACGTTTAAAACCGAACGTCAGTAAAAAGGCTTCATAGAATCACTCTGTGAATGTCTTTGAAAACACTTCTTAATAAGGAGAGCATACGTCTTTCATCTGAGTGAAAACTGCATTCTATTCAGTTTTTAGTACTGTGTTGAATGGTTAGGCGATTCACTTGTAGGAGAGCGTTTGTTTGCATTCTGTATACTCAATTCTTTAACAGCAAATCTCGTGTCTTGCGTTTGACAGAAATTCCAGTGAAATCACGTTTAAAACCGAACGTCAGTAAAAAGGCTTCGTAGAATCACTCTGTGAATGTCTTTGAAAACACTTCTTAAGAAGGAAAGCATACGTCTTTCATCTGAATGAAAACTGCATTCTATTCAGTTTTTAGTACTGTTTTGAATGGTTAGACGATTCACTTGTAGGGAAGCGTTTGTTTGCATTCTGTATACTCAATTCTTTCACAGCAAATCTCCTGTCTTGCGTTTGACAGAAATTCCAGTGAAATCACGTTGAAAAGCCAACGTCAGTAAAAAGGCTTTGTAGAATCACTCTGTGAATGTCTTTGAAAACACTTCTTAAGAAGGAAAGCATACGTCTTTCATCTGAGTGAAAACTGCATTCTATTCAGTTTTTAGTACTGTGTTGAATGATTAGGCGATTCACTTGTAGGGAAGCGTTTGTTTGCATTCTGTATACTCAATTCTTTAACAGCAAACCTCGTGTCTTGGGTTAGACAGAAATTCCAGTGAAATCACGTTTAAAACCGAACGTCAGTGAAAAGGCTTCGTAGAATCACTCTGTGAATGTCTTTGAAAACACTTCTTAAGAAGGAATGCATAGGTCTTTCATCTGAGTGAAAACTGCATTCTATTTAGTTTTTAGTACTGTGTTGAATGGTTAGGAGATTCACTTGTAGGGAAGCGTTTGTTTGCATTCTGTATACTCAATTCTTTAACAGCAAACCTCGTGTCTTGCGTTTGACAGAAATTCCAGTGAAATCACGTTTAAAAGCCAACATCAGTCAGTAAAAAGGCTTCGTATAATCACTCTGTGAATGTCTTTGAAAACACTTCTTAAGAAGGAAAGCATACGTCTTTCATCTGAGTGAAAACTGCATTCTATTCAGTTTTTAGTACTGTTTTGAATGGTTAGACGATTCCCTTGTAGGGAAGCGTTTGTTTGCATTCTGTATACTCAATTCTTTAACAGCAAACCTCGTGTCTTGCCTTTGACAGAAATTCCAGTGAAATCACGTTGAAAAGCCAACGTCAGTAATAAGGCTTTGTAGAATCACTCTGTGAATGTCTTTGAAAACACTTCTTAAGAAGGAAAGCATACGTCTTTCATCTGAGTGAAAACTGCATTCTATTCAGTTTTTAGTACTGTGTTGAATGGTTAGGCGATTCACTTGTAGGGAAGCGTTTGTTTGCATTCTGTATACTCAATTCTTTAACAGCAAACCTCGTGTCTTGGGTTTGACAGAAATTCCAGTGAAATCACGTTTAAAACCGAACGTCAGTGAAAAGGCTTCGTAGAATCACTCTGTGAATGTCTTTGAAAACACTTCTTAAGAAGGAATGCATTGGTCTTTCATTTGAGTGAAAACTGTATTCTATTCAGTTTTTAGTACTGTGTTGAATGGTTAGGAGATTCACTTGTAGGGAAGCATTTGTTTGCATTCTGTATACTCAATTCTTTAACAGCAAACCTAGTGTCTTGCATTTGACAGAAATTCCAGTGAAATCACTTTTAAAACCGAACGTCAGTAAAAAGGCTTTGTAGAATCACTCTGTGAATGTCTTTGAAAACACTTCTTAAGAAGGAAAGCATACGTCTTTCATCTGAGTGAAAACTGCATTCTATTCAGTTTTTAGTACTGTTTTGAATGGTTAGGCAATTCACTTGTAGGGAAGCGTTTGTTTGCATTCTGTATACTCAATTCTTTAACAGCAAACCTCGTGTCTTGCGTTTGACAGAAATTCCAGTGAAATCACGTTTAAAACCGAATGTCAGTAAAAAGGCTTCGTAGAATCACGCTGTGAATGTCTTTGAAAACACTTCTTAAGAAGGAAAGCATACGTATTTCATCTGAGTGAAAACTGCATTCTATCCAGTTTTTAGTACTGTTTTGAATGGTTAGGCGATTCACTTGTAGGGAAGCGTTTGTTTGCATTCTGTATACTCAATTCTTTAACAGCAAACCTCGTGTCTTGCATTTGACAGAAATTCCAGTGAAATCACGTTTAAAACCGAACGTCAGTAAAAAGGCTTCGTAGAATCACTCTGTGAATGTCTTTGAAAACACTTCTTAAGAAGGAAAGCATACGTCTTTCATCTGAGTGAAAACTGCATTCTATTCAGTTTTTAGTACTGTTTTGAATGGTTAGACGATTCACTTGTAGGGAAGCGTTTGTTTGCATTCTGTATACTCAATTCTTTAACAGCAAATCTCCTGTCTTGCTTTTGACAGAAATTCCAGTGAAATCACATTGAAAAGCCAACATCAGTAAAAAGGCTTTGTAGAATCACTCTGTGAATGTCTTTGAAAACACTTCTTAAGAAGGAAAGCATACGTCTTTCATCTGAGTGAAAACTGCATTCTATTCAGTTTTTAGTACTGTGTTGAATGGTTAGGAGATTCACTTGTAGGGAAGCGTTTGTTTGCATTCTGTATACTCAATTCTTTAACAGCAAACCTCGTGTCTTGCGTTTGACAGAAATTCCAGTGAAATCACGTTTAAAACCAAACGTCAGTAAAAAGGCTTCGTAGAATCACGCTGTGAATGTCTTTGAAAACACTTCTTAAGAAGGAAAGCATACGTCTTTCATCTGAGTGAAAACTGCATTCTATTCAGTTTTTAGTACTGTTTTGAATGGTTAGGCGATTCACTTGTAGGGAAGCGTTTGTTTGCATTCTGTATACTCAATTCTTTAACAGCAAACCTCGTGTCTTGCGTTTGACAGAAATTCCAGTGAAATCACGTTTAAAACCGAACGTCAGTAAAAAGGCTTCGTAGAATCACGCTGTGATTGTCTTTGAAAACACTTCTTAAGAAGGAAAGCATACGTTTTTCATCTGAGTGAAAACTGCATTCTATTCAGTTTTTGGTACTGTTTTGAATGGTTAGGCGATTCACTTCTAGGGAAGCGTTTGTTTGCATTCTGTATACTCAATTTTTTAACAGCAAACCTCGTGTCTTGCTTTGACAGAAATTCCAGTGAAATCACGTTTGAAACCCAACGTCAGTAAAAAGGCTTCGTAGAATCACTCTGTGAATGTCTTTGAAAACACTTCTTAAGAAGGAAAGCATACGTCTTTCATCTGAGTGAAAACTGCATTCTATTCAGTTTTTAGTACTGTGTTGAATGGTTAGGCGATTCACTTGTAGGGAAGCGTTTGTTTGCATTCTGTATACTCAATTCTTTAACAGCAAACCTCGTGTCTTGCGTTTGACAGAAATTCCAGTGAAATCACGTTTAAAACCGAACGTCAGTAAAAAGGCTTCATAGAATCACGCTGTGAATGTCTTTGAAAACACTTCTTAAGAAAGAAAGCATACGTCTTTCATCTGAGTGAAAACTGCATTCTATTCAGTTTTTAGTACTGTTTTGAATGGTTAGGTGATTCACTTGTAGGGAAGCGTTTGTTTGCATTCTGTATACTCAATTCTTTAACAGCAAATCTCGTGTCTTGCGTTTGACAGAAATTCCAGTGAAATCATGTTGAAAACCGAACGTCAGTAAAAAGGCTTCGTAGAATCACTCTGTGAATGTCTTTGAAAACACTTCTTAAGAAGGAAAGCATACGTCTTTCATCTGAGTGAAAACTGCATTCTATTCAGTTTTTAGTACTGTTTTGAATGGTTAGACGATTCACTTGTAGGGAAGCGTTTGTTTGCATTCTGTATACTCAATTCTTTAACAGCAAATCTCCTGTCTTGCGTTTGACAGAAATTCCAGTGAAATCACATTGAAAAGCCAATGTCAGTAAAAAGGCTTTGTAGAATCACTCTGTGAATGTCTTTGAAAACACTTCTTAATAAGGAGAGCATACGTCTTTCATCTGAGTGAAAACTGCATTCTATTCAGTTTTTAGTACTGTGTTGAATGGTTAGGCGATTCACTTGTAGGGAAGCGTTTGTTTGCATTCTGTATACTCAATTCTTTAACAGCAAATCTCGTGTCTTGCGTTTGACAGAAATTCCAGTGAAATCACGTTTAAAACCGAACGTCAGTAAAAAGGCTTCGTAGAATCACTCTGTGAATGTCTTTGAAAACACTTCTTAAGAAGGAAAGCATACGTCTTTCATCTGAGTGAAAACTGCATTCTATTCAGTTTTTAGTACTGTGTTGAATGATTAGGCGATTCACTTGTAGGGAAGCGTTTGTTTGCATTCTGTATACTCAATTCTTTAACAGCAAACCTCGTGTCTTGGGTTAGACAGAAATTCCAGTGAAATCACGTTTAAAACCGAACGTCAGTGAAAAGGCTTCGTAGAATCACTCTGTGAATGTCTTTGAAAACACTTCTTAAGAAGGAATGCATAGGTCTTTCATCTGAGTGAAAACTGCATTCTATTTAGTTTTTAGTACTGTGTTGAATGGTTAGGAGATTCACTTGTAGGGAAGCGTTTGTTTGCATTCTGTATACTCAATTCTTTAACAGCAAACCTCGTGTCTTGCGTTTGACAGAAATTCCAGTGAAATCACGTTTAAAAGCCAACATCAGTCAGTAAAAAGGCTTCGTATAATCACTCTGTGAATGTCTTTGAAAACACTTCTTAAGAAGGAAAGCATACGTCTTTCATCTGAGTGAAAACTGCATTCTATTCAGTTTTTAGTACTGTTTTGAATGGTTAGACGATTCCCTTGTAGGGAAGCGTTTGTTTGCATTCTGTATACTCAATTCTTTAACAGCAAACCTCGTGTCTTGCCTTTGACAGAAATTCCAGTGAAATCACGTTGAAAAGCCAACGTCAGTAATAAGGCTTTGTAGAATCACTCTGTGAATGTCTTTGAAAACACTTCTTAAGAAGGAAAGCATACGTCTTTCATCTGAGTGAAAACTGCATTCTATTCAGTTTTTAGTACTGTGTTGAATGGTTAGGCGATTCACTTGTAGGGAAGCGTTTGTTTGCATTCTGTATACTCAATTCTTTAACAGCAAACCTCGTGTCTTGGGTTTGACAGAAATTCCAGTGAAATCACGTTTAAAACCGAACGTCAGTGAAAAGGATTCGTAGAATCACTCTGTGAATGTCTTTGAAAACACTTCTTAAGAAGGAATGCATTGGTCTTTCATTTGAGTGAAAACTGTATTCTATTCAGTTTTTAGTACTGTGTTGAATGGTTAGGAGATTCACTTGTAGGGAAGCATTTGTTTGCATTCTGTATACTCAATTCTTTAACAGCAAACCTAGTGTCTTGCATTTGACAGAAATTCCAGTGAAATCACTTTTAAAACCGAATGTCAGTAAAAAGGCTTTGTAGAATCACTCTGTGAATGTCTTTGAAAACACTTCTTAAGAAGGAAAGCATACGTCTTTCATCTGAGTGAAAACTGCATTCTATTCAGTTTTTAGTACTGTTTTGAATGGTTAGGCAATTCACTTGTAGGGAAGCGTTTGTTTGCATTCTGTATACTCAATTCTTTAACAGCAAACCTCGTGTCTTGCGTTTGACAGAAATTCCAGTGAAATCACGTTTAAAACCGAATGTCAGTAAAAAGGCTTCGTAGAATCACGCTGTGAATGTCTTTGAAAACACTTCTTAAGAAGGAAAGCATACGTATTTCATCTGAGTGAAAACTGCATTCTATCCAGTTTTTAGTACTGTTTTGAATGGTTAGGCGATTCACTTGTAGGGAAGCGTTTGTTTGCATTCTGTATACTCAATTCTTTAACAGCAAACCTCGTGTCTTGCATTTGACAGAAATTCCAGTGAAATCACGTTTAAAACCGAACGTCAGTAAAAAGGCTTCGTAGAATCACTCTGTGAATGTCTTTGAAAACACTTCTTAAGAAGGAAAGCATACGTCTTTCATCTGAGTGAAAACTGCATTCTATTCAGTTTTTAGTACTGTTTTGAATGGTTAGACGATTCACTTGTAGGGAAGCGTTTGTTTGCATTCTGTATACTCAATTCTTTAACAGCAAATCTCCTGTCTTGCTTTTGACAGAAATTCCAGTGAAATCACATTGAAAAGCCAACATCAGTAAAAAGGCTTTGTAGAATCACTCTGTGAATGTCTTTGAAAACACTTCTTAAGAAGGAAAGCATACGTCTTTCATCTGAGTGAAAACTGCATTCTATTCAGTTTTTAGTACTGTGTTGAATGGTTAGGCGATTCACTTGTAGGGAAGCGTTTGTTTGCATTCTGTATACTCAATTCTTTAACAGCAAACCTCGTGTCTTGCGTTTGACAGAAATTCCAGTGAAATCACGTTTAAAACCAAACGTCAGTAAAAAGGCTTCGTAGAATCACGCTGTGAATGTCTTTGAAAACACTTCTTAAGAAGGAAAGCATACGTCTTTCATCTGAGTGAAAACTGCATTCTATTCAGTTTTTAGTACTGTTTTGAATGGTTAGGCGATTCACTTGTAGGGAAGCGTTTGTTTGCATTCTGTATACTCAATTCTTTAACAGCAAACCTCGTGTCTTGCGTTTGACAGAAATTCCAGTGAAATCACGTTTAAAACCGAACGTCAGTAAAAAGGCTTCGTAGAATCACGCTGTGATTGTCTTTGAAAACACTTCTTAAGAAGGAAAGCATACGTTTTTCATCTGAGTGAAAACTGCATTCTATTCAGTTTTTGGTACTGTGTTGAATGGTTAGGCGATTCACTTCTAGGGAAGCGTTTGTTTGCATTCTGTATACTCAATTTTTTAACAGCAAACCTCGTGTCTTGCTTTGACAGAAATTCCAGTGAAATCACGTTTGAAACCCAACGTCAGTAAAAAGGCTTCGTAGAATCACTCTGTGAATGTCTTTGAAAACACTTCTTAAGAAGGAAAGCATACGTCTTTCATCTGAGTGAAAACTGCATTCTATTCAGTTTTTAGTACTGTGTTGAATGGTTAGGCGATTCACTTGTAGGGAAGCGTTTGTTTGCATTCTGTATACTCAATTCTTTAACAGCAAACCTCGTGTCTTGCGTTTGACAGAAATTCCAGTGAAATCACGTTTAAAACCGAACGTCAGTAAAAAGGCTTCATAGAATCACGCTGTGAATGTCTTTGAAAACACTTCTTAAGAAAGAAAGCATACGTCTTTCATCTGAGTGAAAACTGCATTCTATTCAGTTTTTAGTACTGTTTTGAATGGTTAGGCGATTCACTTGTAGGGAAGCGTTTGTTTGCATTCTGTATACTCAATTCTTTAACAGCAAATCTCGTGTCTTGCGTTTGACAGAAATTCCAGTGAAATCATGTTGAAAACCGAACGTCAGTAAAAAGGCTTCGTAGAATCACTCTGTGAATGTCTTTGAAAACACTTCTTAAGAAGGAAAGCATACGTCTTTCATCTGAGTGAAAACTGCATTCTATTCAGTTTTTAGTACTGTTTTGTATGGTTAGACGATTCACTTGTAGGGAAGCGTTTGTTTGCATTCTGTATACTCAATTCTTTAACAGCAAATCTCCTGTCTTGCGTTTGACAGAAATTCCAGTGAAATCACATTGAAAAGCCAATGTCAGTAAAAAGGCTTTGTAGAATCACTCTGTGAATGTCTTTGAAAACACTTCTTAATAAGGAGAGCATACGTCTTTCATCTGAGTGAAAACTGCATTCTATTCAGTTTTTAGTACTGTGTTGAATGGTTAGGCGATTCACTTGTAGGGAAGCGTTTGTTTGCATTCTGTATACTCAATTCTTTAACAGCAAATCTCGTGTCTTGCGTTTGACAGAAATTCCAGTGAAATCACGTTTAAAACCGAACGTCAGTAAAAAGGCTTCGTAGAATCACTCTGTGAATGTCTTTGAAAACACTTCTTAAGAAGGAAAGCATACGTCTTTCATCTGAGTGAAAACTGCATTCTATTCAGTTTTTAGTACTGTGTTGAATGATTAGGCGATTCACTTGTAGGGAAGCGTTTGTTTGCATTCTGTATACTCAATTCTTTAACAGCAAACCTCGTGTCTTGGGTTAGACAGAAATTCCAGTGAAATCACGTTTGAAACCCAACGTCAGTGAAAAGGCTTCGTAGAATCACTCTGTGAATGTCTTTGAAAACACTTCTTAAGAAGGAATGCATAGGTCTTTCATCTGAGTGAAAACTGCATTCTATTTAGTTTTTAGTACTGTGTTGAATGGTTAGGAGATTCACTTGTAGGGAAGCGTTTGTTTGCATTCTGTATACTCAATTCTTTAACAGCAAACCTCGTGTCTTGCGTTTGACAGAAATTCCAGTGAAATCACGTTTAAAAGCCAACGTCAGTAAAAAGGCTTTGTACAATCACTCTGTGAATGTCTTGGAAAACACTTCTTAAGAAGGAAAGCATACGTATTTCATCTGAGTGAAAACTGCATTCTATCCAGTTTTTAGTACTGTTTTGAATGGTTAGGCGATTCACTTGTAGGGAAGCGTTTGTTTGCATTCTGTATACTCAATTCTTTAACAGCAAACCTCGTGTCTTGCATTTGACAGAAATTCCAGTGAAATCACGTTTAAAACCGAACGTCAGTAAAAAGGCTTCGTAGAATCACTCTGTGAATGTCTTTGAAAACACTTCTTAAGAAGGAAAGCATACGTCTTTCATCTGAGTGAAAACTGCATTCTATTCAGTTTTTAGTACTGTTTTGAATGGTTAGACGATTCACTTGTAGGGAAGCGTTTGTTTGCATTCTGTATACTCAATTCTTTAACAGCAAATCTCCTGTCTTGCTTTTGACAGAAATTCCAGTGAAATCACGTTGAAAAGCCAACATCAGTAAAAAGGCTTTGTAGAATCACTCTGTGAATGTCTTTGAAAACACTTCTTAAGAAGGAAAGCATACGTCTTTCATCTGAGTGAAAACTGCATTCTATTCAGTTTTTAGTACTGTGTTGAATGGTTAGGCGATTCACTTGTAGGGAAGCGTTTGTTTGCATTCTGTATACTCAATTCTTTAACAGCAAACCTCGTGTCTTGCGTTTGACAGAAATTCCAGTGAAATCACGTTTAAAACCGAACGTCAGTAAAAAGGCTTCGTAGAATCACGCTGTGAATGTCTTTGAAAACACTTCTTAAGAAGGAAAGCATACGTCTTTCATCTGAGTGAAAACTGCATTCTATTCAGTTTTTAGTACTGTTTTGAATGGTTAGGCGATTCACTTGTAGGGAAGCGTTTGTTTGCATTCTGTATACTCAATTCTTTAACAGCAAACCTCGTGTCTTGCGTTTGACAGAAATTCCAGTGAAATCACGTTTAAAACCGAACGTCAGTAAAAAGGCTTCGTAGAATCACGCTGTGATTGTCTTTGAAAACACTTCTTAAGAAGGAAAGCATACGTTTTTCATCTGAGTGAAAACTGCATTCTATTCAGTTTTTGGTACTGTGTTGAATGGTTAGGCGATTCACTTCTAGGGAAGCCTTTGTTTGCATTCTGTATACTCAATTTTTTAACAGCAAACCTCGTGTCTTGCTTTGACAGAAATTCCAGTGAAATCACGTTTGAAACCCAACGTCAGTAAAAAGGCTTCGTAGAATCACTCTGTGAATGTCTTTGAAAACACTTCTTAAGAAGGAAAGCATACGTCTTTCATCTGAGTGAAAACTGCATTCTATTCAGTTTTTAGTACTGTGTTGAATGGTTAGGCGATTCACTTGTAGGGAAGCGTTTGTTTGCATTCTGTATACTCAATTCTTTAACAGCAAACCTCGTGTCTTGCGTTTGACAGAAATTCCAGTGAAATCACGTTTAAAACCGAACGTCAGTAAAAAGGCTTCATAGAATCACGCTGTGAATGTCTTTGAAAACACTTCTTAAGAAAGAAAGCATACGTCTTTCATCTGAGTGAAAACTGCATTCTATTCAGTTTTTAGTACTGTTTTGAATGGTTAGGCGATTCACTTGTAGGGAAGCGTTTGTTTGCATTCTGTATACTCAATTCTTTAACAGCAAATCTCGTGTCTTGCGTTTGACAGAAATTCCAGTGAAATCATGTTGAAAACCGAACGTCAGTAAAAAGGCTTCGTAGAATCACTCTGTGAATGTCTTTGAAAACACTTCTTAAGAAGGAAAGCATACGTCTTTCATCTGAGTGAAAACTGCATTCTATTCAGTTTTTAGTACTGTTTTGAATGGTTAGACGATTCACTTGTAGGGAAGCGTTTGTTTGCATTCTGTATACTCAATTCTTTAACAGCAAATCTCCTGTCTTGCGTTTGACAGAAATTCCAGTGAAATCACATTGAAAAGCCAATGTCAGTAAAAAGGCTTTGTAGAATCACTCTGTGAATGTCTTTGAAAACACTTCTTAAGAAGGAAAGCATACGTCTTTCATCTGAGTGAAAACTGCATTCTATTCAGTTTTTAGTACTGTGTTGAATGGTTAGGCGATTCACTTGTAGGGAAGCGTTTGTTTGAATTCTGTATACTCAATTCTTTAACAGCAAACCTCCTGTCTTGGGTTTGACAGAAATTCCAGTGAAATCACGTTTAAAACCGAACGTCAGTGAAAAGGCTTCGTAGAATCACTCTGTGAATGTCTTTGAAAACATTTCTTAAGAACGAATGCATAGGTCTTTCATCTGAGTGAAAACTGCATTCTATTCAGTTTTTAGTACTGTGTTGAATGGTTAGGAGATTCACTTGTAGGGAAGCGTTTGTTTGCATTCTGTATACTCAATTCTTTAACAGCAAACCTAGTGTCTTGGGTTTGACAGAAATTCCAGTGAAATCACGTTTAAAACCGAAGGTCAGTAAAAAGGCTTTGTAGAATCACTCTGTGAATGTCTTTGAAAACACTTCTTAAGAAGGAAAGCATACGTCTTTCATCTGAGTGAAAACTGCATTCTATTCAGTTTTTAGTACTGTTTTGAATGGTTAGGCAATTCACTTGTAGGGAAGCGTTTGTTTGCATTCTGTATACTCAATTCTTTAACAGCAAACCTCGTGTCTTGCGTTTGACAGAAATTCCAGTGAAATCACGTTTCAAACCGAACGTCAGTAAAAAGACTTCGTAGAATCACTCTGTGAATGTCTTTGAAAACACTTCTTAAGAAGGAAAGCATACGTCTTTCATCTGAGTGAATACTGCATTCTATTCAGTTTTTAGTACTGTGTTGAATGGTTAGGCGATTCACTTGTAGGGAAGCGTTTGTTTGCATTCTGTATACTCAATTCTTTAAAAGCAAACCTCGTGTCTTGCGTTTGACAGAAATTCCAGTGAAATCACGTTTAAAACCGAATGTCAGTAAAAAGGCTTCGTAGAATCACGCTGTGAATGTCTTTGAAAACACTTCTTAAGAAGGAAAGCATACGTCTTTCATCTGAGTGAAAACTGCATTCTATCCAGTTTTTAGTACTGTTTTGAATGGTTAGGCGATTCACTTGTAGGGAAGCGTTTGTTTGCATTCTGTATACTCAATTCTTTAACAGCAAACCTCGTGTCTTGCATTTGACAGAAATTCCAGTGAAATCACGTTTAAAACCGAACGTCAGTAAAAAGGCTTCGTAGAATCACTCTGTGAATGTCTTTGAAAACACTTCTTAAGAAGGAAAGCATACGTCTTTCATCTGAGTGAAAACTGCATTCTATTCAGTTTTTAGTACTGTTTTGAATGGTTAGACGATTCACTTGTAGGGAAGCGTTTGTTTGCATTCTGTATACTCAATTCTTTAACAGCAAATCTCCTGTCTTGCGTTTGACAGAAATTCCAGTGAAATCACGTTGAAAAGCCAACGTCAGTAAAAAGGCTTTGTAGAATCACTCTGTGAATGTCTTTGAAAACACTTCTTAAGAAGGAAAGCATACGTCTTTCATCTGAGGGAAAACTGCATTCTATTCAGTTTTTAGTACTGTGTTGAATGGTTAGGCAATTCACTTGTAGGGAAGCGTTTGTTTGCATTCTGTATACTCAATTCTTTAACAGCAAACCTCGTGTGTTGGGTTTGACAGAAATTCCAGTGAAATCACGTTTAAAACCGAACGTCAGTGAAAAGGCTTCATAGAATCACTCTGTGAATGTCTTTGAAAACACTTCTTAAGAAGGAAAGCATAGGTCTTTCATCTGAGTGAAAACTGCATTCTATTCAGTTTTTAGTACTGTGTTGAATGGTTAGGAGATTCACTTGTAGGGAAGCGTTTGTTTGCATTCTGTATACTCAATTCTTTAACAGCAAACCTCGTGTCTTGCGTTTGACAGAAATTCCAGTGAAATCACGTTGAAAACCGAACGTCAGTAAAAAGGCTTCGTAGAATCACTCTGTGAATGTCTTTGAAAACACTTCTTAAGAAGGAAAGCATACGTCTTTCATCTGAGTGAAAACTGCATTCTATTCAGTTTTTAGTACTGTGTTGAATGGTTAGGCGATTCACTTCTAGGGAAGCGTTTGTTTGCATTCTGTATACTCAATTCTTTAACAGCAAACCTCGTGTCTTGCTTTGACAGAAATTCCAGTGTAATCACGTTTGAAACCCAACGTCAGTAAAAAGGCTTCGTAGAATCACTCTGTGAATGTCTTTGAAAACACTTCTTAAGAAGGAAAGCATACGTCTTTCATCTGAGTGAAAACTGCATTCTATTCAGTTTTTAGTACTGTGTTGAATGGTTAGGCGATTCACTTGTAGGGAAGCGTTTGTTTGCATTCTGTATACTCAATTCTTTAACAGCAAACCTCGTGTCTTGCGTTTGACAGAAATTCCAGTGAAATCACGTTTAAAACCGAACGTCAGTAAAAAGGCTTCATAGAATCACGCTGTGAATGTCTTTGAAAACACTTCTTAAGAAAGAAAGCATACGTCTTTCATCTGAGTGAAAACTGCATTCTATTCAGTTTTTAGTACTGTTTTGAATGGTTAGGCGATTCACTTGTAGGGAAGCGTTTGTTTGCATTTTGTATACTCAATTCTTTAACAGCAAATCTCGTGTCTAGCGTTTGACAGAAATTCCAGTGAAATCACGTTTAAAACCGAACGTCAGTAAAAAGGCTTCGTAGAATCACTCTGTGAATGTCTTTGAAAACACTTCTTAAGAAGGAAAGCATACGTCTTTCATCTGAATGAAAACTGCATTCTATTCAGTTTTTAGTACTGTTTTGAATGGTTAGACGATTCACTTGTAGGGAAGCGTTTGTTTGCATTCTGTATACTCAATTCTTTAACAGCAAACCTCCTGTCTTGGGTTTGACAGAAATTCCAGTGAAATCACGTTTAAAACCGAACGTCAGTGAAAAGGCTTCGTAGAATCACTCTGTGAATGTCTTTGAAAACACTTCTTAAGAAGGAATGCATAGGTCTTTCATCTGAGTGAAAACTGCATTCTATTCAGTTTTTAGTACTGTGTTGAATGGTTAGGAGATTCACTTGTAGGGAAGCGTTTGTTTGCATTCTGTATACTCAATTCTTTAACAGCAAACCTAGTGTCTTGCGTTTGACAGAAATTCCAGTGAAATCACGTTTAAAACCGAACGTCAGTAAAAAGCCTTTGTAGAATCACTCTGTGAATGTCTTTGAAAACACTTCTTAATAAGGAAAGCATACGTCTTTCATCTGCGTGAAAACTGCATTCTATTCAGTTTTTAGTACTGTTTTGAATGGTTAGACGATTCACTTGTAGGGAAGCTTTTTTTTGCATTCTGTATACTCAATTCTTTAACAGCAAACCTCGTGTCTTGGGTTTGACAGAAATTCCAGTGAAATCACGTTTACAACCGAACGTCAGTGAAAAGGCTTCGTAGAATCACTCTGTGAATGTCTTTGAAAACACTTCTTAAGAAGGAAAGCATAGGTCTTTCATTTGAGTGAAAACTGCATTCTATTCAGTTTTTAGTACTGTGTTGAATGGTTAGGAGATTCACTTGTAGGGAAGCGTTTGTTTGCATTCTGTATACTCAATTCTTTAACAGCAAACCTAGTGTCTTGCGTTTGACAGAAATTCCAGTGAAATCACGTTTAAAACCGAACGTCAGTAAAAAGGCTTTGTAGAATCACTCTGTGAATGTCTTTGAAAACACTTCTTAAGAAGGAAAGCATACATCTTTCATCTGAGTGAAACCTGCATTCTATTCAGTTTTTAGTACTGTGTTGAATGGTTAGGCGATTCACTTGTAGGGAAGCGTTTGTTTGCATTCTGTATACTCAATTCTTTAACAGCAAACCTCGTGTCTTGCGTTTGACAGAAATTCCAGTGAAATCACGTTTAAAACCGAACGTCAGTAAAAAGGCTTCATAGAATCACGCTGTGAATGTCTTTGAAAACACTTCTTAAGAAAGAAAGCATACGTCTTTCATCTGAGTGAAAACTGCATTCTATTCAGTTTTTAGTACTGTTTTGAATGGTTAGGCGATTCACTTGTAGGGAAGCGTTTGTTTGCATTTTGTATACTCAATTCTTTAACAGCAAATCTCGTGTCTAGCGTTTGACAGAAATTCCAGTGAAATCACGTTTAAAACCGAACATCAGTAAAAAGGCTTCGTAGAATCACTCTGTGAATGTCTTTGAAAACACTTCTTAAGAAGGAAAGCATACGTCTTTCATCTGAATGAAAACTGCATTCTATTCAGTTTTTAGTACTGTTTTGAATGGTTAGACGATTCACTTGTAGGGAAGCGTTTGTTTGCATTCTGTATACTCAATTCTTTAACAGCAAACCTCCTGTCTTGGGTTTGACAGAAATTCCAGTGAAATCACGTTTAAAACCGAACGTCAGTGAAAAGGCTTCGTAGAATCACTCTGTGAATGTCTTTGAAAACACTTCTTAAGAAGGAATGCATAGGTCTTTCATCTGAGTGAAAACTGCATTCTATTCAGTTTTTAGTACTGTGTTGAATGGTTAGGAGATTCACTTGTAGGGAAGCGTTTGTTTGCATTCTGTATACTCAATTCTTTAACAGCAAACCTAGTGTCTTGCGTTTGACAGAAATTCCAGTGAAATCACGTTTAAAACCGAACGTCAGTAAAAAGCCTTTGTAGAATCAGTCTGTGAATGTCTTTGAAAACACTTCTTAATAAGGAAAGCATACGTCTTTCATCTGCGTGAAAACTGCATTCTATTCAGTTTTTAGTACTGTTTTGAATGGTTAGACGATTCACTTGTAGGGAAGCTTTTTTTTGCATTCTGTATACTCAATTCTTTAACAGCAAACCTCGTGTCTTGGGTTTGACAGAAATTCCAGTGAAATCACGTTTACAACCGAACGTCAGTGAAAAGGCTTCGTAGAATCACTCTGTGAATGTCTTTGAAAACACTTCTTAAGAAGGAAAGCATAGGTCTTTCATTTGAGTGAAAACTGCATTCTATTCAGTTTTTAGTACTGTGTTGAATGGTTAGGAGATTCACTTGTAGGGAAGCGTTTGTTTGCATTCTGTATACTCAATTCTTTAACAGCAAACCTAGTGTCTTGCGTTTGACAGAAATTCCAGTGAAATCACGTTTAAAACCGAACGTCAGTAAAAAGGCTTTGTAGAATCACTCTGTGAATGTCTTTGAAAACACTTCTTAAGAAGGAAAGCATACGTCTTTCATCTGAGTGAAAACTGCATTCTATTCAGTTTTAGTACTGTTTTGAATGGTTAGGCAATTCACTTGTAGGGAAGCATTTGTTTGCATTCTGTATACTCAATTCTTTAACAGCAAACCTCGTGTCTTGCGTTTGACAGAAATTCCAGTGAAATCACGTTTAAAACCGAACCTCAGTAAAAAGGCTTCATAGAATCACTCTGTGAATGTCTTTGAAAACACTTCTTAAGAAAGAAAGCTTAAGTCTTTCATCTGAGTGAAAACTGCATTCTATTCAGTTTTTAGTACTGTGTTGAATGGTTAGGCGATTCACATGTAGGGAAGCGTTTGTTTGCATTCTGTATATTCAATTCTTTAACAGCAAACCTCGTGTCTTGCGTTTGACAGAAATTCCAGTGAAATCACGTTTAAAACCGAATGTCAGTAAAAAGGCTTCGTAGAATCACACTGTGAATGTCTTTGAAAACACTTCTTAAGAAGGAAAGCATATGTATTTCATCTCAGTGAAAACTGCATTCTATTCAGTTTTTAGTACTGTTTTGAATGGTTAGGCGATTCACTTGTAGGGAAGCGTTTGTTTGCATTCTGTATACTCAATTCTTTAACAGCAAACCTCGTGTCTTGCGTTTGAAAGAAATTCCAGTGACATCACATTTAAAACCGAACATCAGTAAAAAGGCTTCGTAGAATCACTCTGTGAATGTCTTTGAAAACACTTCTTAAGAAGGAAAGCATACGTCTTTCATCTGAGTGAAAACTGCATTCTATTCAGTTTTTAGTACTGTTTTGAATGGTTAGACGATTCACTTGTAGGGAAGCGTTTGTTTGCATTCTGTATACTCAATTCTTTAACAGCAAACCTCGTGTCTTGCGTTTGACAGAAATTCCAGTGAAATCACGTTTAAAACCGAACGTCAGTAAAAAGGCTTCGTAGAATCACTCTGTGAATGTCTTTGAAAACACTTCTTAAGAAGGAAAGCATACGTCTTTCATCTGAGTGAAAACTGCATTCTATTCAGTTTTTAGTACTGTGTTGAATGGTTAGGCGATTCACATGTAGGGAAGCGTTTGTTTGCATTCTGTATATTCAATTCTTTAACAGCAAACCTCGTGTCTTGCGTTTGACAGAAATTCCAGTGAAATCACGTTGAAAACCGAACGTCAGTAAAAAGGCTTCGTAGAATCACGCTGTGAATGTCTTTGAAAACACTTCTTAAGAAGGAAAGCATACGTCTTTTATCTGAGTGAAAACTGCATTCTATTCAGTTTTTAGTACTGTTTTGAATGGTTAGGCGATTCACTTGTAGGGAAGCGTTTGTTTGCATTCTGTATACTCAATTCTTGAACAGCAAACCTCGTGTCTTGCGTTTGACAGAAATTCCAGTGAAATCACGTTTAAAACCGAATGTCAGTAAAAAGGCTTCGTAGAATCACTCTGTGAATGTCTTTGAAAACACTTCTTAAGAAGGAAAGCATACGTCTTTCATCTGAGTGAAAACTGCATTCTATTCAGTTTTTAGTACTGTTTTGAATGGTTAGACGATTCACTTGTAGGGAAGCGTTTGTTTGCATTCTGTATACTCAATTCTTTAACAGCAAATCTCCTGTCTTGCGTTTGACAGAAATTCCAGTGAAATCACGTTGAAAAGCCAATGTCAGTAAAAAGGCTTTGTAGAATCACTCTGTGAATGTCTTTGAAAACACTTCTTAAGAAGGAAAGCATACGTCTTTCATCTGAGTGAAAACTGCATTCTATTCAGTTTTTAGTACTGTGTTGAATGGTTAGGCGATTCACTTGTAGGGAAGAGTTTGTTTGCATTCTGTATACTCAATTCTTTAACAGCAAACCTCGTGTGTTGGGTTTGACAGAAATTCCAGTGAAATCACGTTTAAAACCGAACGTCAGTGAAAAGGCTTCGTAGAATCACTCTGTGAATGTCTTTGAAAACACTTCTTAAGAAGGAAAGCATACGTCTTTCATCTGAGTGAAAACTGCATTCTATTCAGTTTTTAGTACTGTGTTGAATGGTTAGGAGATTCACTTGTAGGGAAGCGTTTGTTTGCATTCTGTATACTCAATTCTTTAACAGCAAACCTCGTGTCTTGCGTTTGACAGAAATTCCAGTGAAATCACGTTGAAAACCGAACGTCAGTAAAAAGGCTTCTTAGAATCACTCTGTGAATGTCTTTGAAAACACTTCTTAAGAAGGAAAGCATACGTATTTCATCTGAGTGAAAACTGCATTCTATTCAGTTTTTAGTACTGTTTTGAATGGCTAGGCGATTCACTTGTAGGGAAGCGTTTGTTTGCATTCTGTATACTCAATTCTTTAACAGCAAACCTCGTGTCTTGCCTTTGATAGAAATTCCAGTGAAATCACGTTTAAAACCGAACGTCAGTAAAAAGGCTTCATAGAATCACTCTGTGAATGTCTTTGAAAACACTTCTTAAGAAGGAAAGCATACGTCTTTCATCTGAGTGAAAACTGCATTCTATTCAGTTTTTAGTACTGTGTTGAATGGTTAGGTGATTCACTGCTATGGAAGCGTTTGTTTGCATTCTGTATACTCAATTCTTTAACAGCAAACCTCGTGTCTTGCGTTTGACAGAAATTCCAGTGAAATCACGTTTAAAACCGAACGTCAGTAAAAAGGCTTCGTAGAATCACTCTGTGAATGTCTTTGAAAACACTTCTTAAGAAGGAAAGCATACGTCTTTCATCTGAGTGAAAACTGCATTCTATTCAGTTTTTAGTACTGTGTTGAATGGTTAGGAGATTCACTTGTTGGGAAGCGTTTGTTTGCATTCTGTATACTCAATTCTTTAACAGCAAACCTCGTGTCTTGCGTTTGACAGAAATTCCAGTGAAATCACTTTTAAAACCGAATGTCAGTAAAAAGACTTTGTAGAATCACTCTGTGAATGTCTTTGAAAACACTTCTTAAGAAGGAAAGCATACGTCTTTCATCTGAGTGAAAACTGCATTCTATTCAGTTTTTAGTACTGTTTTGAATGGTTAGGTGATTCACTTGTAGGGAAGCCTTTGTTTGCATTCTGTATACTCAATTCTTTAACAGCAAACCTCGTGTCTTGCATTTGACAGAAATTCCAGTGAAATCACGTTTAAAACCGAACGTCAGTAAAAAGGCTTCGTAGAATCACTCTGTGAATGTCTTTGAAAACACTTCTTAAGAAGGAAAGCATATGTCTTTCATCTGAGTGAAAACTGCATTCTATTCAGTTTTTAGTACTGTGTTGAATGGTTAGGCGATTCACTTGTAGGGAAGCGTTTGTTTGCATTCTGTATACTCAATTCTTTAACAGCAAACCTCGTGTCTTGCGTTTGACAGAAATTCCAGTGAAATCACGTTTAAAACCGAACGTCAGTAAAAAGGCTTCGTAGAATCACTCTGTGAATGTCTTTGAAATCACTTCTTAAGAAGGAAAGCGTACATCTTTCATCTGAGTGAAAACTGCATTCTATTCAGTTTTTAGTACTGTTTTGAATGGTTAGGCGATTCACTTGTAGGGAAGCGTTTGTTTGCATTCTGTATACTCAATTCTTTAACAGCAAATCTCGTGTCTTGCGTTTGACAGAAATTCCAGTGAAATCACGTTTAAAAGCCAACGTCAGTAAAAAGGCTTTGTAGAATCACTCTGTGAATGTCTTTGAAAACACTTCTTAAGAAGGAAAGCATATGTCTTTCATCTGAGTGAAAACTGCATTCTATTCAGTTTTTAGTACTGTGTTGAATGGTTAGGCGATTCACTTGTAGGGAAGCATTTGTTTGCATTCTGTATACTTAATTCTTTAACAGCAAATCTCGTGTCTTGCGTTTGACAGAAATTCCAGTGAAATCACGTTTAAAAGCCAACGTCAGTAAAAAGGCTTTGTAGAATCACTCTGTGAATGTCTTTGAAAACACTTTTTAAGAAGGAAAGCATACGTCTTTCATCTGAGTGAAAACTGCATTCTATTCAGTTTTTAGTACTGTGTGGAATTGTTAGGTGATTCACTTGTAGGGAAGCGTTTGTTTGCATTCTGTATACTCAATTCTTTAACAGCCAACCTCGTGTCTTGCGTTTGACAGAAATTCCAGTGAAATCACATTTAAAAGCCAATGTCAGTAAAAAGGCTTTATAGAATCACTCTGTGAATGTCTTTGAAAACACTTCTTAAGAAGGAAAGCATACGTCTTTCATCTGAGTGAAAACTGCATTCTATTCAGTTTTTAGTACTGTTTTGAATGGTTAGGCGATTCACTTGTAGGGAAGCGTTTGTTTGCATTCTGTATACTCAATTCTTTAACAGCAAACCTCGTGTCTTGCATTTGACAGAAATTCCAGTGAAATCACGTTTAAAACCGAACGTCAGTAAAAAGCTTCGTAGAATCACTCTGTGAATGTCTTTGAAAACACTTCTTAAGAAGGAAAGCATTCGTCTTTCATCTGAGTGAAAACTGCATTCTATTCAGTTTTTAGTACTGTGTTGAATGGTTAGGCGATTCACTTATAGGGAAGCGTTTGTTTGCATTCTGTATACTCAATTCTTTAACAGCAAACCTCGTGTCTTGCGTTTGACAGAAATTCCAGTGAAATCACGTTTAAAACCGAACGTCAGTAAAAAGGCTTCGTAGAATCACTCTGTGAATGTCTTTGAAAACACTTCTTAAGAAGGAAAGCATACGTCTTTTATCTGAGTGAAAACTGCATTCTATTCAGTTTTTAGTACTGTTTTGAATGGTTAGGCGATTCACTTGTAGGGAAGCGTTTGTTTGCATTCTGTATACTCAATTCTTGAACAGCAAACCTCGTGTCTTGCGTTTGACAGAAATTCCAGTGAAATCACGTTTAAAACCGAATGTCAGTAAAAAGGCTTCGTAGAATCACTCTGTGAATGTCTTTGAAAACACTTCTTAAGAAGGAAAGCATACGTCATTCATCTGAGTGAAAACTGCATTCTATTCAGTTTTTAGTACTGTTTTGAATGGTTAGACGATTCACTTGTAGGGAAGCGTTTGTTTGCATTCTGTATACTCAATTCTTTAACAGCAAATCTCCTGTCTTGCGTTTGACAGAAATTCCAGTGAAATCACGTTGAAAAGCCAATGTCAGTAAAAAGGCTTTGTAGAATCACTCTGTGAATGTCTTTGAAAACACTTCTTAAGAAGGAAAGCATACGTCTTTCATCTGAGTGAAAACTGCATTCTATTCAGTTTTTAGTACTGTGTTGAATGGTTAGGCGATTCACTTGTAGGGAAGAGTTTGTTTGCATTCTGTATACTCAATTCTTTAACAGCAAACCTCGTGTGTTGGGTTTGACAGAAATTCCAGTGAAATCACTTTTAAAACCGAACGTCAGTGAAAAGGCTTCGTAGAATCACTCTGTGAATGTCTTTGAAAACACTTCTTAAGAAGGAAAGCATACGTCTTTCATCTGAGTGAAAACTGCATTCTATTCAGTTTTTAGTACTGTGTTGAATGGTTAGGAGATTCACTTGTAGGGAAGCGTTTGTTTGCATTCTGTATACTCAATTCTTTAACAGCAAACCTCGTGTCTTGCGTTTGACAGAAATTCCAGTGAAATCACGTTGAAAACCGAACGTCAGTAAAAAGGCTTCGTAGAATCACTCTGTGAATGTCTTTGAAAACACTTCTTAAGAAGGAAAGCATACGTATTTCATCTGAGTGAAAACTGCATTCTATTCAGTTTTTAGTACTGTTTTGAATGGCTAGGCGATTCACTTGTAGGGAAGCGTTTGTTTGCATTCTGTATACTCAATTCTTTAACAGCAAACCTCGTTTCTTGCCTTTGATAGAAATTCCAGTGAAATCACGTTTAAAACCGAACGTCAGTAAAAAGGCTTCATAGAATCACTCTGTGAATGTCTTTGAAAACACTTCTTAAGAAGGAAAGCATACGTCTTTCATCTGAGTGAAAACTGCATTCTATTCAGTTTTTAGTACTGTGTTGAATGGTTAGGTGATTCACTTCTACGGAAGCGTTTGTTTGCATTCTGTATACTCAATTCTTTAACAGCAAACCTCGTGTCTTGCGTTTGACAGAAATTCCAGTGAAATCACGTTTAAAACCGAACGTCAGTAAAAAGGCTTCGTAGAATCACTCTGTGAATGTCTTTGAAAACACTTCTTAAGAAGGAAAGCATACGTCTTTCATCTGAGTGAAAACTGCATTCTATTCAGTTTTTAGTACTGTGTTGAATGGTTAGGAGATTCACTTGTTGGGAAGCGTTTGTTTGCATTCTGTATACTCAATTCTTTAACAGCAAACCTCGTGTCTTGCGTTTGACAGAAATTCCAGTGAAATCACTTTTAAAACCGAACGTCAGTAAAAAGACTTTGTAGAATCACTCTGTGAATGTCTTTGAAAACACTTCTTAAGAAGGAAAGCATACGTCTTTCATCTGAGTGAAAACTGCATTCTATTCAGTTTTTAGTACTGTTTTGAATGGTTAGGTGATTCACTTGTAGGGAAGCCTTTGTTTGCATTCTGTATACTCAATTCTTTAACAGCAAACCTCGTGTCTTGCATTTGACAGAAATTCCAGTGAAATCACGTTTAAAACCGAACGTCAGTAAAAAGGCTTCGTAGAATCACTCTGTGAATGTCTTTGAAAACACTTCTTAAGAAGGAAAGCATATGTCTTTCATCTGAGTGAAAACTGCATTCTATTCAGTTTTTAGTACTGTGTTGAATGGTTAGGCGATTCACTTGTAGGGAAGCGTTTGTTTGCATTCTGTATACTCAATTCTTTAACAGCAAACCTCGTGTCTTGCGTTTGACAGAAATTCCAGTGAAATCACGTTTAAAACCGAACGTCAGTAAAAAGGCTTCGTAGAATCACTCTGTGAATGTCTTTGAAATCACTTCTTAAGAAGGAAAGCGTACATCTTTCATCTGAGTGAAAACTGCATTCTATTCAGTTTTTAGTACTGTTTTGAATGGTTAGGCGATTCACTTGTAGGGAAGCGTTTGTTTGCATTCTGTATACTCAATCCTTTAACAGCAAATCTCGTGTCTTGCGTTTGACAGAAATTCCAGTGAAATCACGTTTAAAAGCCAACGTCAGTAAAAAGGCTTTGTAGAATCACTCTGTGAATGTCTTTGAAAACACTTCTTAAGAAGGAAAGCATATGTCTTTCATCTGAGTGAAAACTGCATTCTATTCAGTTTTTAGTACTGTGTTGAATGGTTAGGCGATTCACTTGTAGGGAAGCATTTGTTTGCATTCTGTATACTTAATTCTTTAACAGCAAATCTCGTGTCTTGCGTTTGACAGAAATTCCAGTGAAATCACGTTTAAAAGCCAACGTCAGTAAAAAGGCTTTGTAGAATCACTCTGTGAATGTCTTTGAAAACACTTTTTAAGAAGGAAAGCATACGTCTTTCATCTGAGTGAAAACTGCATTCTATTCAGTTTTTAGTACTGTGTGGAATTGTTAGGCGATTCACTTGTAGGGAAGCGTTTGTTTGCATTCTGTATACTCAATTCTTTAACAGCCAACCTCGTGTCTTGCGTTTGAAAGAAATTCCAGTGAAATCACATTTAAAAGCCAATGTCAGTAAAAAGGCTTTATAGAATCACTCTGTGAATGTCTTTGAAAACACTTCTTAAGAAGGAAAGCATACGTCTTTCATCTGAGTGAAAACTGCATTCTATTCAGTTTTTAGTACTGTTTTGAATGGTTAGGCGATTCACTTGTAGGGAAGCGTTTGTTTGCATTCTGTATACTCAATTCTTTAACAGCAAACCTCGTGTCTTGCATTTGACAGAAATTCCAGTGAAATCACTTTTAAAACCGAACGTCAGTAAAAAGCTTCGTAGAATCACTCTGTGAATGTCTTTGAAAACACTTCTTAAGAAGGAAAGCATTCGTCTTTCATCTGAGTGAAAACTGCATTCTATTCAGTTTTTAGTACTGTGTTGAATGGTTAGGCGATTCACTTATAGGGAAGCGTTTGTTTGCATTCTGTATACTCAATTCTTTAACAGCAAACCTCGTGTCTTGCGTTTGACAGAAATTCCAGTGAAATCACGTTTAAAACCGAACGTCAGTAAAAAGGCTTCGTAGAATCACTCTGTGAATGTCTTTGAAAACACTTCTTAAGAAGGAAAGCATACGTCTTTCATCTGAGTGAAAACTGCATTCTATTCAGTTTTAGTACTGTGTTGAATGGTTAGGCGATTCACTTGTAGGGAAGCGTTTGTTTGCATTCTGTATACTCAATTCTTTAACAGCAAACCTCGTGTCTTGTGTTTGACCAAAATTCCAGTGAAATCACTTTTAAAACCGAACGTCAGTAAAAAGACTTCGTAGAATCACTCTGTGAATGTCTTTGAAAACACTTCTTAAGAAGGAAAGCATACGTCTTTCATCTGAGTCAAAACTGCATTCTATTCAGTTTTTAGTACTGTTTTGAATGGTTAGGTGATTCACTTTTAGGGAAGCCTTTGTTGCATTCTGTATACTCAATTCTTTAACAGCAACCTCGTGTCTTGCATTTGACAGAAATTCCAGTGAAATCACGTTTATAACCGAACGTCAGTAAAAAGGCTTCGTAGAATCACTCTGTGAATGTCTTTGAAAACACTTCTTAAGAAGGAAAGCATATGTCTTTCACCTGAGTGAAAACTGCATTCTATTCAGTTTTTAGTACTGTGTTGAATGGTTAGGCGATTCACTTGTAGGGAAGCGTTTGTTTGCATTCTGTATACTCAATTCTTTAACAGCAAACCTCGTGTCTTGCGTTTGACAGAAATTCCAGTGAAATCACGTTTAAAACCGAACGTCAGTAAAAAGGCTTCTTAGAATCACTTTGTGAATGTCTTTGAAAACACTTCTTAAGAAGGAAAGCATACGTGTTTCATCTGAGTGAAAACTGCATTCTATTCAGTTTTTAGTACTGTTTTGAATGGTTAGGCGATTCACTTATAGGGAAGCGTTTGTTTACATTCTGTATACTCAATTCTTTAACAGCAAACCTCGTGTCTTGCGTTTGAAAGAAATTCCAGTGAAATCACGTTTAAAAGCCAACGTCAGTAAAAAGGCTTTGTAGAATCACTCTGTGAATGTCTTTGAAAACACTTCTTAAGAAGGAAAGCATACGTCTTTCATCTGAGTGAAAACTGCATTCTATTCAGTTTTTAGTACTGTGTTGAATGGTTAGGAGATTCACTTGTAGGGAAGCGTTTGTTTGCATTCTGTATACTCAATTCTTTAACAGCAAACCTCGTGTCTTGCGTTTGACAGAAATTCCAGTGAAATCACGTTTAAAACCGAACGTCAGTAAAAAGAATTCGTAGAATCACTCTGTGAATGTCTTTGAAAACACTTCTTAAGAAGGAAAGCATACGTCTTTCATCTGAGTGAAAACTGCATTCTATTCAGTTTTTACTACTGTGTTGAATGGTTAGGCGATTCACTTGTAGGGAAGCGTTTGTTTGCATTCTGTATACTCAATTCTTTAACAGCAAACCTCGTGTCTTGCGTTTGACAGAAATTCCAGTGAAATCACTTTTAAAACCGAACGTCAGTAAAAAGACTTCGTAGAATCACTTTGTGAATGTCTTTGAAAACACTTCTTAAGAAGGAAAGCATACGTCTTTCATCTGAGTGAAAACTGCATTCTATTCAGTTTTTAGTACTGTTTTGAATGGTTAGGCGATTCACTTGTAGGGAAGCGTTTGTTTGCATTCTGTATACTCAATTCTTTAACAGCAAACCTCGTGTCTTGCATTTGACAGAAATTCCAGTGAAATCACTTTTAAAATCGAACGTCAGTGAAAAGGCTTCGTAGAATCACTCTGTGAATGTCTTTGAAAACACTTCTTAAGAAGGAAAGCATACGTCTTTCATCTGAGTGAAAACTGCATTCTATTCAGTTTTTAGTACTGTGTTGAATGGTTAGGCGATTCACTTGTAGGGAAGCGTTTGTTTGCATTCTGTATACTCAATTCTTTAACAGCAAACCTCGTGTCTTGCGTTTGACAGAAATTCCAGTGAAATCACGTTTAAAAACCGAACGTCAGTAAAAAGGCTTCGTAGAATCACTCTGTGAATGTCTTTGAAAACACTTCTTAAGAAGGAAAGCATACGTCTTTCATCTGAGTGAAAACTGCATTCTATTCAGTTTTTAGTACTGTGTTGAATGGTTAGGCGATTCACTTGTAGGGAAGCGTTTGTTTGCATTCTGTATACTCAATTCTTTAACAGCAAACCTCGTGTCTTGTGTTTGACAGAAATTCCAGTGAAATCACTTTTAAAACCGAACGTCAGTAAAAAGACTTCGTAGAATCACTCTGTGAATGTCTTTGAAAACACTTCTTAAGAAGGAAAGCATACGTCTTTCATCTGAGTGAAAACTGCATTCTATTCAGTTTTTAGTACTGTGTTGAATGGTTAGGCGATTCACTTGTAGGGAAGCGTTTGTTTGCATTCTGTATACTCAATTCTTTAACAGCAAACCTCGTGTCTTGCGTTTGTCAGAAATTCCAGTGAAATCACTTTTAAACCGAACGTCGGTAAAAGGCTTCGTAGAATCACTCTGGAATGTCTTTGAAAACACTTCTTAAGAAGGAAAGCATACGTCTTTCATCTGAGTGAAAACTGCATTCTATTCAGTTTTTAGTACTGTGTTGAATGGTTAGGCGATTCACTTTTAGGGAAGCCTTTGTTTGCATTCTGTATACTCAATTCTTTAACAGCAAAACCTCGTGTCTTGCATTTGACAGAAATTCCAGTGAAATCACGTTTAAAACCCGAACGTCAGTAAAAAGGCTTCGTAGAATCACTCTGTGAATGTCTTTGAAAACACTTCTTAAGAAGGAAAGCATATGTCTTTCATCTGAGTGAAAACTGCATTCTATTCAGTTTTTAGTACTGTGTTGAATGGTTAGGCGATTCACTTGTAGGGAAGCGTTTGTTTGCATTCTGTATACTCAATTCTTTAACAGCAAACCTCGTGTCTTGCGTTTGACAGAAATTCCAGTGAAATCACGTTTAAAACCGAACGTCAGTAAAAAGGCTTCTTAGAATCACTTTGTGAATGTCTTTGAAAACACTTCTTAGAAGGAAAGCATACGTGTTTCATCTGAGTGAAAACTGCATTCTATTCAGTTTTTAGTACTGTTTTGAATGGTTAGGCGATTCACTTGTAGGGAAGCGTTTGTTTACATTCTGTATACTCAATTCTTTAACAGCAAACCTCGTGTCTTGCGTTTGACAGAAATTCCAGTGAAATCACGTTTAAAAGCCAACGTCAGTAAAAAGGCTTTGTAGAATCACTCTGTGAATGTCTTTGAAAACACTTCTTAAGAAGGAAAGCATACGTCTTTCATCTGAGTGAAAACTGCATTCTATTCAGTTTTTAGTACTGTTTTGAATGGTTAGGCGATTCACTTGTAGGGAAGCGTTTGTTTGCATTCTGTATACTCAATTCTTTAACAGCAAACCTCGTGTCTTGCGTTTGACAGAAATTCCATTGAAATCACGTTTAAAACCGAACGTCAGTAAAAAGAATTCGTAGAATCACTCTGTGAATGTCTTTGAAAACACTTCTTAAGAAGGAAAGCATATGTCTTTCATCTGAGTGAAAACTGCATTCTATTCAGTTTTTAGTACTGTGTTGAATGGTTAGGCGATTCACTTGCAGGGAAGCGTTTGTTTGCATTCTGTATACTGAATTCTTTAACAGCAAATCTTGTGTCTTGCGTTTGACAGAAATTCCAGTGAAATCACGTTTAAAACCGAACGTCAGTAAAAAGGCTTCGTAGAATCACTCTGTGAATGTCTTTGAAAACACTTCTTAAGAAGGAAAGCATACGTCTTTCATCTGAGTGAAAACTGCATTCTATTCAGTTTTTACTACTGTGTTGAATGGTTAGGCGATTCACTTGTAGGGAAGCGTTTGTTTGCATTCTGTATACTCAATTCTTTAACAGCAAACCTCGTGTCTTGCGTTTGACAGAAATTCCAGTGAAATCACTTTTAAAACCGAACGTCAGTAAAAAGACTTCGTAGAATCACTCTGTGAATTTCTTTGAAAACACTTCTTAAGAAGGAAAGCATACGTCTTTCATCTGAGTGAAAACTGCATTCTATTCAGTTTTTAGTACTGTTTTGAATGGTTAGGCGATTCACTTGTAGGGAAGCGTTTGTTTGCATTCTGTATACTCAATTCTTTAACAGCAAACCTCGTGTCTTGCATTTGACAGAAATTCCAGTGAAATCACTTTTAAAACCGAACGTCAGTGAAAAGGCTTCGTAGAATCACTCTGTGAATGTCTTTGAAAACACTTCTTAAGAAGGAAAGCATACGTCTTTCATCTGAGTGAAAACTGCATTCTATTCAGTTTTTAGTACTGTTTTGAATGGTTAGGCGATTCACTTGTAGGGAAGCGTTTGTTTGCATTCTGTATACTCAATTCTTTAACAGCAAACCTCCTATCTTGCGTTTGACAGAAATTCCAGTGAAATCACTTTTAAAACCGAACGTCAGTAAAAAGGCTTCGTAGAATCACTCTGTGAATGTCTTTGAAAACACTTCTTAAGAAGGAAAGCATACGTCTTTCATCTGAGTGAAAACTGCATTATATTCAGTTTTTAGTACTGTGTTGAATGGTTAGGCGATTTACTTGTAGGGAAGCTTTTGTTTGCATTCTGTATACTCAATTCTTTAACAGCAAACCTCGTGTCTTGCGTTTGACAGAAATTCCAGTGAAATCACGTTTAAAACCGAACGTCAGTAAAAAGGCTTCGTAGAATCACTCTGTGAATGTCTTTGAAAACACTTCTTAAGAAGGAAAGCATACGTCTTTCATCTGAGTGAAAACTGCATTCTATTCAGTTTTTAGTACTGTGTTGAATGGTTAGGCGATTCACTTGTAGGGAAGCGTTTGTTTGCATTCTGTATACTCAATTCTTTAACAGCAAACCTCGTGTCTTGTGTTTGACCAAAATTCCAGTGAAATCACTTTTAAAACCGAACGTCAGTAAAAAGACTTCGTAGAATCACTCTGTGAATGTCTTTGAAAACACTTCTTAAGAAGGAAAGCATACGTCTTTCATCTGAGTGAAAACTGCATTCTATTCAGTTTTTAGTACTGTTTTGAATGGTTAGGTGATTCACTTTTAGGGAAGCCTTTGTTTGCATTCTGTATACTCAATTCTTTAACAGCAACCTCGTGTCTTGCATTTGACAGAAATTCCAGTGAAATCACGTTTATAACCGAACGTCAGTAAAAAGGCTTCGTAGAATCACTCTGTGAATGTCTTTGAAAACACTTCTTAAGAAGGAAAGCATATGTCTTTCACCTGAGTGAAAACTGCATTCTATTCAGTTTTTAGTACTGTGTTGAATGGTTAGGCGATTCACTTGTAGGGAAGCGTTTGTTTGCATTCTGTATACTCAATTCTTTAACAGCAAACCTCGTGTCTTGCGTTTGACAGAAATTCCAGTGAAATCACGTTTAAAACCGAACGTCAGTAAAAAGGCTTCTTAGAATCACTTTGTGAATGTCTTTGAAAACACTTCTTAAGAAGGAAAGCATACGTGTTTCATCTGAGTGAAAACTGCATTCTATTCAGTTTTTAGTACTGTTTTGAATGGTTAGGCGATTCACTTGTAGGGAAGCGTTTGTTTACATTCTGTATACTCAATTCTTTAACAGCAAACCTCGTGTCTTGCGTTTGAAAGAAATTCCAGTGAAATCACGTTTAAAAGCCAACGTCAGTAAAAAGGCTTTGTAGAATCACTCTGTGAATGTCTTTGAAAACACTTCTTAAGAAGGAAAGCATACGTCTTTCATCTGAGTGAAAACTGCATTCTATTCAGTTTTTAGTACTGTGTTGAATGGTTAGGAGATTCACTTGTAGGGAAGCGTTTGTTTGCATTCTGTATACTCAATTCTTTAACAGCAAACCTCGTGTCTTGCGTTTGACAGAAATTCCAGTGAAATCACGTTTAAAACCGAACGTCAGTAAAAAGAATTCGTAGAATCACTCTGTGAATGTCTTTGAAAACACTTCTTAAGAAGGAAAGCATACGTCTTTCATCTGAGTGAAAACTGCATTCTATTCAGTTTTTACTACTGTGTTGAATGGTTAGGCGATTCACTTGTAGGGAAGCGTTTGTTTGCATTCTGTATACTCAATTCTTAACAGCAAACCTCGTGTCTTGCGTTTGACAGAAATTCCAGTGAAATCACTTTTAAAACCGAACGTCAGTAAAAAGACTTCGTAGAATCACTCTGTGAATGTCTTTGAAAACACTTCTTAAGAAGGAAAGCATACGTCTTTCATCTGAGTGAAAACTGCATTCTATTCAGTTTTTAGTACTGTTTTGAATGGTTAGGCGATTCACTTGTAGGGAAGCGTTTGTTTGCATTCTGTATACTCAATTCTTTAACAGCAAACCTCGTGTCTTGCATTTGACAGAAATTCCAGTGAAATCACTTTTAAAATCGAACGTCAGTGAAAAGGCTTCGTAGAATCACTCTGTGAATGTCTTTGAAAACACTTCTTAAGAAGGAAAGCATACGTCTTTCATCTGAGTGAAAACTGCATTCTATTCAGTTTTTAGTACTGTGTTGAATGGTTAGGCGATTCACTTGTAGGGAAGCGTTTGTTTGCATTCTGTATACTCAATTCTTTAACAGCAAACCTCGTGTCTTGCGTTTGACAGAAATTCCAGTGAAATCACGTTTAAAACCGAACGTCAGTAAAAAGGCTTCGTAGAATCACTCTGTGAATGTCTTTGAAAACACTTCTTAAGAAGGAAAGCATACGTCTTTCATCTGAGTGAAAACTGCATTCTATTCAGTTTTTAGTACTGTGTTGAATGGTTAGGCGATTCACTTGTAGGGAAGCGTTTGTTTGCATTCTGTATACTCAATTCTTTAACAGCAAACCTCGTGTCTTGTGTTTGACAGAAATTCCAGTGAAATCACTTTTAAAACCGAACGTCAGTAAAAAGACTTCGTAGAATCACTCTGTGAATGTCTTTGAAAACACTTCTTAAGAAGGAAAGCATACGTCTTTCATCTGAGTGAAAACTGCATTCTATTCAGTTTTTAGTACTGTGTTGAATGGTTAGGCGATTCACTTGTAGGGAAGCGTTTGTTTGCATTCTGTATACTCAATTCTTTAACAGCAAACCTCGTGTCTTGCGTTTGACAGAAATTCCAGTGAAATCACTTTTAAAACCGAACGTCGGTAAAAAGGCTTCGTAGAATCACTCTGGAATGTCTTTGAAAACACTTCTTAAGAAGGAAAGCATACGTCTTTCATCTGAGTGAAAACTGCATTCTATTCAGTTTTTAGTACTGTGTTGAATGGTTAGGCGATTCACTTTTAGGGAAGCCTTTGTTTGCATTCTGTATACTCAATTCTTTAACAGCAAACCTCGTGTCTTGCATTTGACAGAAATTCCAGTGAAATCACGTTTAAAACCGAACGTCAGTAAAAAGGCTTCGTAGAATCACTCTGTGAATGTCTTTGAAAACACTTCTTAAGAAGGAAAGCATATGTCTTTCATCTGAGTGAAAACTGCATTCTATTCAGTTTTTAGTACTGTGTTGAATGGTTAGGCGATTCACTTGTAGGGAAGCGTTTGTTTACATTCTGTATACTCAATTCTTTAACAGCAAACCTCGTGTCTTGCGTTTGACAGAAATTCCAGTGAAATCACGTTTAAAAGCCAACGTCAGTAAAAAGGCTTTGTAGAATCACTCTGTGAATGTCTTTGAAAACACTTCTTAAGAAGGAAAGCATACGTCTTTCATCTGAGTGAAAACTGCATTCTATTCAGTTTTTAGTACTGTTTTGAATGGTTAGGCGATTCACTTGTAGGGAAGCGTTTGTTTGCATTCTGTATACTCAATTCTTTAACAGCAAACCTCGTGTCTTGCGTTTGACAGAAATTCCATTGAAATCACGTTTAAAACCGAACGTCAGTAAAAAGAATTCGTAGAATCACTCTGTGAATGTCTTTGAAAACACTTCTTAAGAAGGAAAGCATATGTCTTTCATCTGAGTGAAAACTGCATTCTATTCAGTTTTTAGTACTGTGTTGAATGGTTAGGCGATTCACTTGCAGGGAAGCGTTTGTTTGCATTCTGTATACTGAATTCTTTAACAGCAAATCTTGTGTCTTGCGTTTGACAGAAATTCCAGTGAAATCACGTTTAAAACCGAACGTCAGTAAAAAGGCTTCGTAGAATCACTCTGTGAATGTCTTTGAAAACACTTCTTAAGAAGGAAAGCATACGTCTTTCATCTGAGTGAAAACTGCATTCTATTCAGTTTTTACTACTGTGTTGAATGGTTAGGCGATTCACTTGTAGGGAAGCGTTTGTTTGCATTCTGTATACTCAATTCTTTAACAGCAAACCTCGTGTCTTGCGTTTGACAGAAATTCCAGTGAAATCACGTTTAAAACCGAACGTCAGTAAAAAGGCTTCGTAGAATCACTCTGTGAATGTCTTTGAAAACACTTCTTAAGAAGGAAAGCATACGTCTTTCATCTGAGTGAAAACTGCATTCTATTCAGTTTTTAGTACTGTGTTGAATGGTTAGGCGATTCACTTGTAGGGAAGCGTTTGTTTGCATTCTGTATACTCAATTCTTTAACAGCAAACCTCGTGTCTTGTGTTTGACAGAAATTCCAGTGAAATCACTTTTAAAACCGAACGTCAGTAAAAAGACTTCGTAGAATCACTCTGTGAATGTCTTTGAAAACACTTCTTAAGAAGGAAAGCATACGTCTTTCATCTGAGTGAAAACTGCATTCTATTCAGTTTTTAGTACTGTGTTGAATGGTTAGGCGATTCACTTGTAGGGAAGCGTTTGTTTGCATTCTGTATACTCAATTCTTTAACAGCAAACCTCGTGTCTTGCGTTTGACAGAAATTCCAGTGAAATCACTTTTAAAACCGAACGTCGGTAAAAAGGCTTCGTAGAATCACTCTGGAATGTCTTTGAAAACACTTCTTAAGAAGGAAAGCATACGTCTTTCATCTGAGTGAAAACTGCATTCTATTCAGTTTTTAGTACTGTGTTGAATGGTTAGGCGATTCACTTTTAGGGAAGCCTTTGTTTGCATTCTGTATACTCAATTCTTTAACAGCAAACCTCGTGTCTTGCATTTGACAGAAATTCCAGTGAAATCACGTTTAAAACCGAACGTCAGTAAAAAGGCTTCGTAGAATCACTCTGTGAATGTCTTTGAAAACACTTCTTAAGAAGGAAAGCATATGTCTTTCATCTGAGTGAAAACTGCATTCTATTCAGTTTTTAGTACTGTGTTGAATGGTTAGGCGATTCACTTGTAGGGAAGCGTTTGTTTGCATTCTGTATACTCAATTCTTTAACAGCAAACCTCGTGTCTTGCGTTTGACAGAAATTCCAGTGAAATCACGTTTAAAACCGAACGTCAGTAAAAAGGCTTCTTAGAATCACTTTGTGAATGTCTTTGAAAACACTTCTTAAGAAGGAAAGCATACGTGTTTCATCTGAGTGAAAACTGCATTCTATTCAGTTTTTAGTACTGTTTTGAATGGTTAGGCGATTCACTTGTAGGGAAGCGTTTGTTTACATTCTGTATACTCAATTCTTTAACAGCAAACCTCGTGTCTTGCGTTTGACAGAAATTCCAGTGAAATCACGTTTAAAAGCCAACGTCAGTAAAAAGGCTTTGTAGAATCACTCTGTGAATGTCTTTGAAAACACTTCTTAAGAAGGAAAGCATACGTCTTTCATCTGAGTGAAAACTGCATTCTATTCAGTTTTTAGTACTGTTTTGAATGGTTAGGCGATTCACTTGTAGGGAAGCGTTTGTTTGCATTCTGTATACTCAATTCTTTAACAGCAAACCTCGTGTCTTGCGTTTGACAGAAATTCCATTGAAATCACGTTTAAAACCGAACGTCAGTAAAAAGAATTCGTAGAATCACTCTGTGAATGTCTTTGAAAACACTTCTTAAGAAGGAAAGCATATGTCTTTCATCTGAGTGAAAACTGCATTCTATTCAGTTTTTAGTACTGTGTTGAATGGTTAGGCGATTCACTTGCAGGGAAGCGTTTGTTTGCATTCTGTATACTGAATTCTTTAACAGCAAATCTTGTGTCTTGCGTTTGACAGAAATTCCAGTGAAATCACGTTTAAAACCGAACGTCAGTAAAAAGGCTTCGTAGAATCACTCTGTGAATGTCTTTGAAAACACTTCTTAAGAAGGAAAGCATACGTCTTTCATCTGAGTGAAAACTGCATTCTATTCAGTTTTTACTACTGTGTTGAATGGTTAGGCGATTCACTTGTAGGGAAGCGTTTGTTTGCATTCTGTATACTCAATTCTTTAACAGCAAACCTCGTGTCTTGCGTTTGACAGAAATTCCAGTGAAATCACTTTTAAAACCGAACGTCAGTAAAAAGACTTCGTAGAATCACTCTGTGAATTTCTTTGAAAACACTTCTTAAGAAGGAAAGCATACGTCTTTCATCTGAGTGAAAACTGCATTCTATTCAGTTTTTAGTACTGTTTTGAATGGTTAGGCGATTCACTTGTAGGGAAGCGTTTGTTTGCATTCTGTATACTCAATTCTTTAACAGCAAACCTCGTGTCTTGCATTTGACAGAAATTCCAGTGAAATCACTTTTAAAACCGAACGTCAGTGAAAAGGCTTCGTAGAATCACTCTGTGAATGTCTTTGAAAACACTTCTTAAGAAGGAAAGCATACGTCTTTCATCTGAGTGAAAACTGCATTCTATTCAGTTTTTAGTACTGTTTTGAATGGTTAGGCGATTCACTTGTAGGGAAGCGTTTGTTTGCATTCTGTATACTCAATTCTTTAACAGCAAACCTCCTATCTTGCGTTTGACAGAAATTCCAGTGAAATCACTTTTAAAACCGAACGTCAGTAAAAAGGCTTCGTAGAATCACTCTGTGAATGTCTTTGAAAACACTTCTTAAGAAGGAAAGCATACGTCTTTCATCTGAGTGAAAACTGCATTATATTCAGTTTTTAGTACTGTGTTGAATGGTTAGGCGATTTACTTGTAGGGAAGCTTTTGTTTGCATTCTGTATACTCAATTCTTTAACAGCAAACCTCGTGTCTTGCGTTTGACAGAAATTCCAGTGAAATCACGTTTAAAACCGAACGTCAGTAAAAAGGCTTCGTAGAATCACTCTGTGAATGTCTTTGAAAACACTTCTTAAGAAGGAAAGCATACGTCTTTCATCTGAGTGAAAACTGCATTCTATTCAGTTTTTACTACTGTGTTGAATGGTTAGGCGATTCACTTGTAGGGAAGCGTTTGTTTGCATTCTGTATACTCAATTCTTTAACAGCAAACCTCGTGTCTTGCGTTTGACAGAAATTCCAGTGAAATCACTTTTAAAACCGAACGTCAGTAAAAAGACTTCGTAGAATCACTCTGTGAATTTCTTTGAAAACACTTCTTAAGAAGGAAAGCATACGTCTTTCATCTGAGTGAAAACTGCATTCTATTCAGTTTTTAGTACTGTTTTGAATGGTTAGGCGATTCACTTGTAGGGAAGCGTTTGTTTGCATTCTGTATACTCAATTCTTTAACAGCAAACCTCGTGTCTTGCATTTGACAGAAATTCCAGTGAAATCACTTTTAAAACCGAACGTCAGTGAAAAGGCTTCGTAGAATCACTCTGTGAATGTCTTTGAAAACACTTCTTAAGAAGGAAAGCATACGTCTTTCATCTGAGTGAAAACTGCATTCTATTCAGTTTTTAGTACTGTTTTGAATGGTTAGGCGATTCACTTGTAGGGAAGCGTTTGTTTGCATTCTGTATACTCAATTCTTTAACAGCAAACCTCCTATCTTGCGTTTGACAGAAATTCCAGTGAAATCACTTTTAAAACCGAACGTCAGTAAAAAGGCTTCGTAGAATCACTCTGTGAATGTCTTTGAAAACACTTCTTAAGAAGGAAAGCATACGTCTTTCATCTGAGTGAAAACTGCATTATATTCAGTTTTTAGTACTGTGTTGAATGGTTAGGCGATTTACTTGTAGGGAAGCTTTTGTTTGCATTCTGTATACTCAATTCTTTAACAGCAAACCTCGTGTCTTGCGTTTGACAGAAATTCCAGTGAAATCACGTTTAAAACCGAACGTCAGTAAAAAGGCTTCTTAGAATCACTTTGTGAATGTCTTTGAAAACACTTCTTAAGAAGGAAAGCATACGTGTTTCATCTGAGTGAAAACTGCATTCTATTCAGTTTTTAGTACTGTTTTGAATGGTTAGGCGATTCACTTGTAGGGAAGCGTTTGTTTACATTCTGTATACTCAATTCTTTAACAGCAAACCTCGTGTCTTGCGTTTGACAGAAATTCCAGTGAAATCACGTTTAAAAGCCAACGTCAGTAAAAAGGCTTTGTAGAATCACTCTGTGAATGTCTTTGAAAACACTTCTTAAGAAGGAAAGCATACGTCTTTCATCTGAGTGAAAACTGCATTCTATTCTGTTTTTAGTACTGTGTTGAATGGTTAGGCGATTCACTTGTAGGGAAGCGTTTGTTTGCATTCTGTATACTCAATTCTTTAACAGCAAACCTCGTGTCTTGCGTTTGACAGAAATTCAAGTGAAATCACTTTTAAAACCGAACGTCAGTAAAAAGGCTTCGTAGAATCACTCTGTGAATGTCTTTGAAAACACTTCTTAAGAAGGAAAGCATACGTCTTTCATCTGAGTGAAAACTGCATTCTATTCAGTTTTTAGTACTGTTTTGAATGGTTAGGCGATTCACTTGTAGGGAAGCGTTTCTTTGCATTCTGTATACTCAATTCTTTAACAGCAAACCTCGTGTCTTGCGTTTTACAGAAATTCAAGTGAAATCACTTTTAAAACCGAACGTCAGTAAAAAGGCTTCATAGAATCACTCTGTGAATGTCTTTGAAAACACTTCTTAAGAAGGAAAGCATACGTCTTTCATCTGAGTGAAAACTGCATTCTATTCAGTTTTTAGTACTGTTTTGAATGGTTAGGCGATTCACTTGTAGGGAAGCGTTTGTTTGCATTCTGTATACTCAATTCTTTAACAGCAAACCTCGTGTCTTGCGTTTGACAGAAATTCCAGTGAAATCACGTTGAAAACCGCACGTCAGTAAAAAGGCTCCGTAGAATCACTCTGTGAATGTCTTTGAAAACACTTCTTAAGAAGGAAAGCATACGTCTTTCATCTGAGTGAAAACTGCATTCTATTCAGTTTTTAGTACTGTTTTGAATGGTTAGGCGATTCACTTGTAGGGAAGCGTTTCTTTGCATTCTGTATACTCAATTCTTTAACAGCAAACCTCGTGTCTTGCGTTTGACAGAAATTCCATTGAAATCACGTTTAAAACCGAACGTCAGTAAAAAGAATTCGTAGAATCACTCTGTGAATGTCTTTGAAAACACTTCTTAAGAAGGAAAGCATACGTCTTTCATCTGAGTGAAAACTGCATTCTATTCAGTTTTTACTACTGTGTTGAATGGTTAGGCGATTCACTTGTAGGGAAGCGTTTGTTTGCATTCTGTATACTCAATTCTTTAACAGCAAACCTCGTGTCTTGCGTTTGACAGAAATTCCAGTGAAATCACTTTTAAAACCGAACGTCAGTAAAAAGACTTCGTAGAATCACTCTGTGAATGTCTTTGAAAACACTTCTTAAGAAGGAAAGCATACGTCTTTCATCTGAGTGAAAACTGCATTCTATTCAGTTTTTAGTACTGTTTTGAATGGTTAGGCGATTCACTTGTAGGGAAGCGTTTGTTTGCATTCTGTATACTCAATTCTTTAACAGCAAACCTCGTGTCTTGCATTTGACAGAAATTCCAGTGAAATCACTTTTAAAATCGAACGTCAGTGAAAAGGCTTCGTAGAATCACTCTGTGAATGTCTTTGAAAACACTTCTTAAGAAGGAAAGCATACGTCTTTCATCTGAGTGAAAACTGCATTCTATTCAGTTTTTAGTACTGTGTTGAATGGTTAGGCGATTCACTTGTAGGGAAGCGTTTGTTTGCATTCTGTATACTCAATTCTTTAACAGCAAACCTCGTGTCTTGCGTTTGACAGAAATTCCAGTGAATTCACGTTTAAAACCGAACGTCAGTAAAAAGGCTTCGTAGAATCACTCTGTGAATGTCTTTGAAAACACTTCTTAAGAAGGAAAGCATACGTCTTTCATCTGAGTGAAAACTGCATTCTATTCAGTTTTTAGTACTGTGTTGAATGGTTAGGCGATTCACTTGTAGGGAAGCGTTTGTTTGCATTCTGTATACTCAATTCTTTAACAGCAAACCTCGTGTCTTGTGTTTTGACAGAAATTCCAGTGAAATCACTTTTAAAACCGAACGTCAGTAAAAAGACTTCGTAGAATCACTCTGTGAATGTCTTTGAAAACACTTCTTAAGAAGGAAAGCATACGTCTTTCATCTGAGTGAAAACTGCATTCTATTCAGTTTTTAGTACTGTGTTGAATGGTTAGGCGATTCACTTGTAGGGAAGCGTTTGTTTGCATTCTGTATACTCAATTCTTTAACAGCAAACCTCGTGTCTTGCGTTTGTCAGAAATTCCAGTGAAATCACTTTTAAAACCGAACGTCGGTAAAAAGGTTCGTAGAATCACTCTGGAATGTCTTTGAAAACACTTCTTAAGAAGGAAAGCATACGTCTTTCATCTGAGTGAAAACTGCATTCTATTCAGTTTTTAGTACTGTGTTGAATGGTTAGGCGATTCACTTTTAGGGAAGCCTTTGTTTGCATTCTGTATACTCAATTCTTTAACAGCAAACCTCGTGTCTTGCATTTGACAGAAATTCCAGTGAAATCACGTTTAAAACCGAACGTCAGTAAAAAGGCTTCGTAGAATCACTCTGTGAATGTCTTTGAAAACACTTCTTAAGAAGGAAAGCATATGTCTTTCATCTGAGTGAAAACTGCATTCTATTCAGTTTTTAGTACTGTGTTGAATGGTTAGGCGATTCACTTGTAGGGAAGCGTTTGTTTGCATTCTGTATACTCAATTCTTTAACAGCAAACCTCGTGTCTTGCGTTTGACAGAAATTCCAGTGAAATCACGTTTAAAACCGAACGTCAGTAAAAAGGCTTCTTAGAATCACTTTGTGAATGTCTTTGAAAACACTTCTTAAGAAGGAAAGCATACGTGTTTCATCTGAGTGAAAACTGCATTCTATTCAGTTTTTAGTACTGTTTTGAATGGTTAGGCGATTCACTTGTAGGGAAGCGTTTGTTTACATTCTGTATACTCAATTCTTTAACAGCAAACCTCGTGTCTTGCGTTTGACAGAAATTCCAGTGAAATCACGTTTAAAAGCCAACGTCAGTAAAAAGGCTTTGTAGAATCACTCTGTGAATGTCTTTGAAAACACTTCTTAAGAAGGAAAGCATACGTCTTTCATCTGAGTGAAAACTGCATTCTATTCAGTTTTTAGTACTGTTTTGAATGGTTAGGCGATTCACTTGTAGGGAAGCGTTTGTTTGCATTCTGTATACTCAATTCTTTAACAGCAAACCTCGTGTCTTGCGTTTGACAGAAATTCCATTGAAATCACGTTTAAAACCGAACGTCAGTAAAAAGAATTCGTAGAATCACTCTGTGAATGTCTTTGAAAACACTTCTTAAGAAGGAAAGCATATGTCTTTCATCTGAGTGAAAACTGCATTCTATTCAGTTTTTAGTACTGTGTTGAATGGTTAGGCGATTCACTTGCAGGGAAGCGTTTGTTTGCATTCTGTATACTGAATTCTTTAACAGCAAATCTTGTGTCTTGCGTTTGACAGAAATTCCAGTGAAATCACGTTTAAAACCGAACGTCAGTAAAAAGGCTTCGTAGAATCACTCTGTGAATGTCTTTGAAAACACTTCTTAAGAAGGAAAGCATACGTCTTTCATCTGAGTGAAAACTGCATTCTATTCAGTTTTTACTACTGTGTTGAATGGTTAGGCGATTCACTTGTAGGGAAGCGTTTGTTTGCATTCTGTATACTCAATTCTTTAACAGCAAACCTCGTGTCTTGCGTTTGACAGAAATTCCAGTGAAATCACTTTTAAAACCGAACGTCAGTAAAAAGACTTCGTAGAATCACTCTGTGAATTTCTTTGAAAACACTTCTTAAGAAGGAAAGCATACGTCTTTCATCTGAGTGAAAACTGCATTCTATTCAGTTTTTAGTACTGTTTTGAATGGTTAGGCGATTCACTTGTAGGGAAGCGTTTGTTTGCATTCTGTATACTCAATTCTTTAACAGCAAACCTCGTGTCTTGCATTTGACAGAAATTCCAGTGAAATCACTTTTAAAACCGAACGTCAGTGAAAAGGCTTCGTAGAATCACTCTGTGAATGTCTTTGAAAACACTTCTTAAGAAGGAAAGCATACGTCTTTCATCTGAGTGAAAACTGCATTCTATTCAGTTTTTAGTACTGTTTTGAATGGTTAGGCGATTCACTTGTAGGGAAGCGTTTGTTTGCATTCTGTATACTCAATTCTTTAACAGCAAACCTCCTATCTTGCGTTTGACAGAAATTCCAGTGAAATCACTTTTAAAACCGAACGTCAGTAAAAAGGCTTCGTAGAATCACTCTGTGAATGTCTTTGAAAACACTTCTTAAGAAGGAAAGCATACGTCTTTCATCTGAGTGAAAACTGCATTATATTCAGTTTTTAGTACTGTGTTGAATGGTTAGGCGATTTACTTGTAGGGAAGCTTTTGTTTGCATTCTGTATACTCAATTCTTTAACAGCAAACCTCGTGTCTTGCGTTTGACAGAAATTCCAGTGAAATCACGTTTAAAACCGAACGTCAGTAAAAAGGCTTCGTAGAATCACTCTGTGAATGTCTTTGAAAACACTTCTTAAGAAGGAAAGCATACGTCTTTCATCTGAGTGAAAACTGCATTCTATTCAGTTTTTAGTACTGTGTTGAATGGTTAGGCGATTCACTTGTAGGGAAGCGTTTGTTTGCATTCTGTATACTCAATTCTTTAACAGCAAACCTCGTGTCTTGTGTTTGACCAAAATTCCAGTGAAATCACTTTTAAAACCGAACGTCAGTAAAAAGACTTCGTAGAATCACTCTGTGAATGTCTTTGAAAACACTTCTTAAGAAGGAAAGCATACGTCTTTCATCTGAGTGAAAACTGCATTCTATTCAGTTTTTAGTACTGTTTTGAATGGTTAGGTGATTCACTTTTAGGGAAGCCTTTGTTTGCATTCTGTATACTCAATTCTTTAACAGCAACCTCGTGTCTTGCATTTGACAGAAATTCCAGTGAAATCACGTTTATAACCGAACGTCAGTAAAAAGGCTTCGTAGAATCACTCTGTGAATGTCTTTGAAAACACTTCTTAAGAAGGAAAGCATATGTCTTTCACCTGAGTGAAAACTGCATTCTATTCAGTTTTTAGTACTGTGTTGAATGGTTAGGCGATTCACTTGTAGGGAAGCGTTTGTTTGCATTCTGTATACTCAATTCTTTAACAGCAAACCTCGTGTCTTGCGTTTGACAGAAATTCCAGTGAAATCACGTTTAAAACCGAACGTCAGTAAAAAGGCTTCTTAGAATCACTTTGTGAATGTCTTTGAAAACACTTCTTAAGAAGGAAAGCATACGTGTTTCATCTGAGTGAAAACTGCATTCTATTCAGTTTTTAGTACTGTTTTGAATGGTTAGGCGATTCACTTGTAGGGAAGCGTTTGTTTACATTCTGTATACTCAATTCTTTAACAGCAAACCTCGTGTCTTGCGTTTGAAAGAAATTCCAGTGAAATCACGTTTAAAAGCCAACGTCAGTAAAAAGGCTTTGTAGAATCACTCTGTGAATGTCTTTGAAAACACTTCTTAAGAAGGAAAGCATACGTCTTTCATCTGAGTGAAAACTGCATTCTATTCAGTTTTTAGTACTGTGTTGAATGGTTAGGAGATTCACTTGTAGGGAAGCGTTTGTTTGCATTCTGTATACTCAATTCTTTAACAGCAAACCTCGTGTCTTGCGTTTGACAGAAATTCCAGTGAAATCACGTTTAAAACCGAACGTCAGTAAAAAGAATTCGTAGAATCACTCTGTGAATGTCTTTGAAAACACTTCTTAAGAAGGAAAGCATACGTCTTTCATCTGAGTGAAAACTGCATTCTATTCAGTTTTTACTACTGTGTTGAATGGTTAGGCGATTCACTTGTAGGGAAGCGTTTGTTTGCATTCTGTATACTCAATTCTTTAACAGCAAACCTCGTGTCTTGCGTTTGACAGAAATTCCAGTGAAATCACTTTTAAAACCGAACGTCAGTAAAAAGACTTCGTAGAATCACTCTGTGAATGTCTTTGAAAACACTTCTTAAGAAGGAAAGCATACGTCTTTCATCTGAGTGAAAACTGCATTCTATTCAGTTTTTAGTACTGTTTTGAATGGTTAGGCGATTCACTTGTAGGGAAGCGTTTGTTTGCATTCTGTATACTCAATTCTTTAACAGCAAACCTCGTGTCTTGCATTTGACAGAAATTCCAGTGAAATCACTTTTAAAATCGAACGTCAGTGAAAAGGCTTCGTAGAATCACTCTGTGAATGTCTTTGAAAACACTTCTTAAGAAGGAAAGCATACGTCTTTCATCTGAGTGAAAACTGCATTCTATTCAGTTTTTAGTACTGTGTTGAATGGTTAGGCGATTCACTTGTAGGGAAGCGTTTGTTTGCATTCTGTATACTCAATTCTTTAACAGCAAACCTCGTGTCTTGCGTTTGACAGAAATTCCAGTGAAATCACGTTTAAAACCGAACGTCAGTAAAAAGGCTTCGTAGAATCACTCTGTGAATGTCTTTGAAAACACTTCTTAAGAAGGAAAGCATACGTCTTTCATCTGAGTGAAAACTGCATTCTATTCAGTTTTTAGTACTGTGTTGAATGGTTAGGCGATTCACTTGTAGGGAAGCGTTTGTTTGCATTCTGTATACTCAATTCTTTAACAGCAAACCTCGTGTCTTGTGTTTGACAGAAATTCCAGTGAAATCACTTTTAAAACCGAACGTCAGTAAAAAGACTTCGTAGAATCACTCTGTGAATGTCTTTGAAAACACTTCTTAAGAAGGAAAGCATACGTCTTTCATCTGAGTGAAAACTGCATTCTATTCAGTTTTTAGTACTGTGTTGAATGGTTAGGCGATTCACTTGTAGGGAAGCGTTTGTTTGCATTCTGTATACTCAATTCTTTAACAGCAAACCTCGTGTCTTGCGTTTGACAGAAATTCCAGTGAAATCACTTTTAAAACCGAACGTCGGTAAAAAGGCTTCGTAGAATCACTCTGGAATGTCTTTGAAAACACTTCTTAAGAAGGAAAGCATACGTCTTTCATCTGAGTGAAAACTGCATTCTATTCAGTTTTTAGTACTGTGTTGAATGGTTAGGCGATTCACTTTTAGGGAAGCCTTTGTTTGCATTCTGTATACTCAATTCTTTAACAGCAAACCTCGTGTCTTGCATTTGACAGAAATTCCAGTGAAATCACGTTTAAAACCGAACGTCAGTAAAAAGGCTTCGTAGAATCACTCTGTGAATGTCTTTGAAAACACTTCTTAAGAAGGAAAGCATATGTCTTTCATCTGAGTGAAAACTGCATTCTATTCAGTTTTTAGTACTGTGTTGAATGGTTAGGCGATTCACTTGTAGGGAAGCGTTTGTTTGCATTCTGTATACTCAATTCTTTAACAGCAAACCTCGTGTCTTGCGTTTGACAGAAATTCCAGTGAAATCACGTTTAAAACCGAACGTCAGTAAAAAGGCTTCTTAGAATCACTTTGTGAATGTCTTTGAAAACACTTCTTAAGAAGGAAAGCATACGTGTTTCATCTGAGTGAAAACTGCATTCTATTCAGTTTTTAGTACTGTTTTGAATGGTTAGGCGATTCACTTGTAGGGAAGCGTTTGTTTACATTCTGTATACTCAATTCTTTAACAGCAAACCTCGTGTCTTGCGTTTGACAGAAATTCCAGTGAAATCACGTTTAAAAGCCAACGTCAGTAAAAAGGCTTTGTAGAATCACTCTGTGAATGTCTTTGAAAACACTTCTTAAGAAGGAAAGCATACGTCTTTCATCTGAGTGAAAACTGCATTCTATTCAGTTTTTAGTACTGTTTTGAATGGTTAGGCGATTCACTTGTAGGGAAGCGTTTGTTTGCATTCTGTATACTCAATTCTTTAACAGCAAACCTCGTGTCTTGCGTTTGACAGAAATTCCATTGAAATCACGTTTAAAACCGAACGTCAGTAAAAAGAATTCGTAGAATCACTCTGTGAATGTCTTTGAAAACACTTCTTAAGAAGGAAAGCATATGTCTTTCATCTGAGTGAAAACTGCATTCTATTCAGTTTTTAGTACTGTGTTGAATGGTTAGGCGATTCACTTGCAGGGAAGCGTTTGTTTGCATTCTGTATACTGAATTCTTTAACAGCAAATCTTGTGTCTTGCGTTTGACAGAAATTCCAGTGAAATCACGTTTAAAACCGAACGTCAGTAAAAAGGCTTCGTAGAATCACTCTGTGAATGTCTTTGAAAACACTTCTTAAGAAGGAAAGCATACGTCTTTCATCTGAGTGAAAACTGCATTCTATTCAGTTTTTACTACTGTGTTGAATGGTTAGGCGATTCACTTGTAGGGAAGCGTTTGTTTGCATTCTGTATACTCAATTCTTTAACAGCAAACCTCGTGTCTTGCGTTTGACAGAAATTCCAGTGAAATCACGTTTAAAACCGAACGTCATTAAAAAGGCTTCGTAGAATCACTCTGTGAATGTCTTTGAAAACACTTCTTAAGAAGGAAAGCATACGTCTTTCATCTGAGTGAAAACTGCATTCTATTCAGTTTTTAGTACTGTGTTGAATGGTTAGGCGATTCACTTGTAGGGAAGCGTTTGTTTGCATTCTGTATACTCAATTCTTTAACAGCAAACCTCGTGTCTTGTGTTTGACAGAAATTCCAGTGAAATCACTTTTAAAACCGAACGTCAGTAAAAAGACTTCGTAGAATCACTCTGTGAATGTCTTTGAAAACACTTCTTAAGAAGGAAAGCATACGTCTTTCATCTGAGTGAAAACTGCATTCTATTCAGTTTTTAGTACTGTGTTGAATGGTTAGGCGATTCACTTGTAGGGAAGCGTTTGTTTGCATTCTGTATACTCAATTCTTTAACAGCAAACCTCGTGTCTTGCGTTTGACAGAAATTCCAGTGAAATCACTTTTAAAACCGAACGTCGGTAAAAAGGCTTCGTAGAATCACTCTGGAATGTCTTTGAAAACACTTCTTAAGAAGGAAAGCATACGTCTTTCATCTGAGTGAAAACTGCATTCTATTCAGTTTTTAGTACTGTGTTGAATGGTTAGGCGATTCACTTTTAGGGAAGCCTTTGTTTGCATTCTGTATACTCAATTCTTTAACAGCAAACCTCGTGTCTTGCATTTGACAGAAATTCCAGTGAAATCACGTTTAAAACCGAACGTCAGTAAAAAGGCTTCGTAGAATCACTCTGTGAATGTCTTTGAAAACACTTCTTAAGAAGGAAAGCATATGTCTTTCATCTGAGTGAAAACTGCATTCTATTCAGTTTTTAGTACTGTGTTGAATGGTTAGGCGATTCACTTGTAGGGAAGCGTTTGTTTGCATTCTGTATACTCAATTCTTTAACAGCAAACCTCGTGTCTTGCGTTTGACAGAAATTCCAGTGAAATCACGTTTAAAACCGAACGTCAGTAAAAAGGCTTCTTAGAATCACTTTGTGAATGTCTTTGAAAACACTTCTTAAGAAGGAAAGCATACGTGTTTCATCTGAGTGAAAACTGCATTCTATTCAGTTTTTAGTACTGTTTTGAATGGTTAGGCGATTCACTTGTAGGGAAGCGTTTGTTTACATTCTGTATACTCAATTCTTTAACAGCAAACCTCGTGTCTTGCGTTTGACAGAAATTCCAGTGAAATCACGTTTAAAAGCCAACGTCAGTAAAAAGGCTTTGTAGAATCACTCTGTGAATGTCTTTGAAAACACTTCTTAAGAAGGAAAGCATACGTCTTTCATCTGAGTGAAAACTGCATTCTATTCAGTTTTTAGTACTGTTTTGAATGGTTAGGCGATTCACTTGTAGGGAAGCGTTTGTTTGCATTCTGTATACTCAATTCTTTAACAGCAAACCTCGTGTCTTGCGTTTGACAGAAATTCCATTGAAATCACGTTTAAAACCGAACGTCAGTAAAAAGAATTCGTAGAATCACTCTGTGAATGTCTTTGAAAACACTTCTTAAGAAGGAAAGCATATGTCTTTCATCTGAGTGAAAACTGCATTCTATTCAGTTTTTAGTACTGTGTTGAATGGTTAGGCGATTCACTTGCAGGGAAGCGTTTGTTTGCATTCTGTATACTGAATTCTTTAACAGCAAATCTTGTGTCTTGCGTTTGACAGAAATTCCAGTGAAATCACGTTTAAAACCGAACGTCAGTAAAAAGGCTTCGTAGAATCACTCTGTGAATGTCTTTGAAAACACTTCTTAAGAAGGAAAGCATACGTCTTTCATCTGAGTGAAAACTGCATTCTATTCAGTTTTTACTACTGTGTTGAATGGTTAGGCGATTCACTTGTAGGGAAGCGTTTGTTTGCATTCTGTATACTCAATTCTTTAACAGCAAACCTCGTGTCTTGCGTTTGACAGAAATTCCAGTGAAATCACTTTTAAAACCGAACGTCAGTAAAAAGACTTCGTAGAATCACTCTGTGAATTTCTTTGAAAACACTTCTTAAGAAGGAAAGCATACGTCTTTCATCTGAGTGAAAACTGCATTCTATTCAGTTTTTAGTACTGTTTTGAATGGTTAGGCGATTCACTTGTAGGGAAGCGTTTGTTTGCATTCTGTATACTCAATTCTTTAACAGCAAACCTCGTGTCTTGCATTTGACAGAAATTCCAGTGAAATCACTTTTAAAACCGAACGTCAGTGAAAAGGCTTCGTAGAATCACTCTGTGAATGTCTTTGAAAACACTTCTTAAGAAGGAAAGCATACGTCTTTCATCTGAGTGAAAACTGCATTCTATTCAGTTTTTAGTACTGTTTTGAATGGTTAGGCGATTCACTTGTAGGGAAGCGTTTGTTTGCATTCTGTATACTCAATTCTTTAACAGCAAACCTCCTATCTTGCGTTTGACAGAAATTCCAGTGAAATCACTTTTAAAACCGAACGTCAGTAAAAAGGCTTCGTAGAATCACTCTGTGAATGTCTTTGAAAACACTTCTTAAGAAGGAAAGCATACGTCTTTCATCTGAGTGAAAACTGCATTATATTCAGTTTTTAGTACTGTGTTGAATGGTTAGGCGATTTACTTGTAGGGAAGCTTTTGTTTGCATTCTGTATACTCAATTCTTTAACAGCAAACCTCGTGTCTTGCGTTTGACAGAAATTCCAGTGAAATCACGTTTAAAACCGAACGTCAGTAAAAAGGCTTCGTAGAATCACTCTGTGAATGTCTTTGAAAACACTTCTTAAGAAGGAAAGCATACGTCTTTCATCTGAGTGAAAACTGCATTCTATTCAGTTTTTACTACTGTGTTGAATGGTTAGGCGATTCACTTGTAGGGAAGCGTTTGTTTGCATTCTGTATACTCAATTCTTTAACAGCAAACCTCGTGTCTTGCGTTTGACAGAAATTCCAGTGAAATCACTTTTAAAACCGAACGTCAGTAAAAAGACTTCGTAGAATCACTCTGTGAATTTCTTTGAAAACACTTCTTAAGAAGGAAAGCATACGTCTTTCATCTGAGTGAAAACTGCATTCTATTCAGTTTTTAGTACTGTTTTGAATGGTTAGGCGATTCACTTGTAGGGAAGCGTTTGTTTGCATTCTGTATACTCAATTCTTTAACAGCAAACCTCGTGTCTTGCATTTGACAGAAATTCCAGTGAAATCACTTTTAAAACCGAACGTCAGTGAAAAGGCTTCGTAGAATCACTCTGTGAATGTCTTTGAAAACACTTCTTAAGAAGGAAAGCATACGTCTTTCATCTGAGTGAAAACTGCATTCTATTCAGTTTTTAGTACTGTTTTGAATGGTTAGGCGATTCACTTGTAGGGAAGCGTTTGTTTGCATTCTGTATACTCAATTCTTTAACAGCAAACCTCCTATCTTGCGTTTGACAGAAATTCCAGTGAAATCACTTTTAAAACCGAACGTCAGTAAAAAGGCTTCGTAGAATCACTCTGTGAATGTCTTTGAAAACACTTCTTAAGAAGGAAAGCATACGTCTTTCATCTGAGTGAAAACTGCATTATATTCAGTTTTTAGTACTGTGTTGAATGGTTAGGCGATTTACTTGTAGGGAAGCTTTTGTTTGCATTCTGTATACTCAATTCTTTAACAGCAAACCTCGTGTCTTGCGTTTGACAGAAATTCCAGTGAAATCACGTTTAAAACCGAACGTCAGTAAAAAGGCTTCTTAGAATCACTTTGTGAATGTCTTTGAAAACACTTCTTAAGAAGGAAAGCATACGTGTTTCATCTGAGTGAAAACTGCATTCTATTCAGTTTTTAGTACTGTTTTGAATGGTTAGGCGATTCACTTGTAGGGAAGCGTTTGTTTACATTCTGTATACTCAATTCTTTAACAGCAAACCTCGTGTCTTGCGTTTGACAGAAATTCCAGTGAAATCACGTTTAAAAGCCAACGTCAGTAAAAAGGCTTTGTAGAATCACTCTGTGAATGTCTTTGAAAACACTTCTTAAGAAGGAAAGCATACGTCTTTCATCTGAGTGAAAACTGCATTCTATTCTGTTTTTAGTACTGTGTTGAATGGTTAGGCGATTCACTTGTAGGGAAGCGTTTGTTTGCATTCTGTATACTCAATTCTTTAACAGCAAACCTCGTGTCTTGCGTTTGACAGAAATTCAAGTGAAATCACTTTTAAAACCGAACGTCAGTAAAAAGGCTTCGTAGAATCACTCTGTGAATGTCTTTGAAAACACTTCTTAAGAAGGAAAGCATACGTCTTTCATCTGAGTGAAAACTGCATTCTATTCAGTTTTTAGTACTGTTTTGAATGGTTAGGCGATTCACTTGTAGGGAAGCGTTTCTTTGCATTCTGTATACTCAATTCTTTAACAGCAAACCTCGTGTCTTGCGTTTTACAGAAATTCAAGTGAAATCACTTTTAAAACCGAACGTCAGTAAAAAGGCTTCATAGAATCACTCTGTGAATGTCTTTGAAAACACTTCTTAAGAAGGAAAGCATACGTCTTTCATCTGAGTGAAAACTGCATTCTATTCAGTTTTTAGTACTGTTTTGAATGGTTAGGCGATTCACTTGTAGGGAAGCGTTTGTTTGCATTCTGTATACTCAATTCTTTAACAGCAAACCTCGTGTCTTGCGTTTGACAGAAATTCCAGTGAAATCACGTTGAAAACCGCACGTCAGTAAAAAGGCTCCGTAGAATCACTCTGTGAATGTCTTTGAAAACACTTCTTAAGAAGGAAAGCATACGTCTTTCATCTGAGTGAAAACTGCATTCTATTCAGTTTTTAGTACTGTTTTGAATGGTTAGGCGATTCACTTGTAGGGAAGCTTTTGTTTGCATTCTGTATACTCAATTCTTTAACAGCAAACCTTGTGTCTTGCGTTTGACAGAAATTCCAGTGAAATCACGTTTAAAACCGAACATCAGTAAAAAGGCTTCGTAGAATCACTCTGTGAATGTCTTTGAAAACACTTCTTAAGAAGGAAAGCATACGTCTTTCATCTGAGTGAAAACTGCATTCTATTCAGTTTTTAGTACTGTTTTGAATGGTTAGGCAATTCACTTGTAGGGAAGCGTTTGTTTGCATTCTGTATACTCAATTCTTTAACAGCAAACCTCGTGTCTTGCGTTTGACAGAAATTCCAGTGAAATCACGTTTAAAACCGAACGTCAGTAAAAAGGCTTCTTAGAATCACTCTGTGAATGTCTTTGAAAACACTTCTTAAGAAGGAAAGCATACGTCTTTCATCTGAGTGAAAACTGCATTCTATTCAGTTTTTAGTACTGTTTTGAATGGTTAGGCGATTCACTTGTAGGGAAGCGTTTGTTTGCATTCTGTATACTCAATTCTTTAACAGCAAACCTCGTGTCTTGCGTTTGACAGAAATTCCAGTGAAATCACGTTTAAAACCGAACGTCAGTAAAAAGGCTTCGTAGAATCACTCTGTGAATGTCTTTGAAAACACTTCTTAAGAAGGAAAGCATACGTCTTTCATCTGAGTGAAAACTGCAATCTATTCAGTTTTTAGTACTGTGTTGAATGGTTAGGCGATTCACTTGTAGGGAAGCGTTTGTTTGCATTCTGTATACTCAATTCCTTAACAGCAAACCTCGTGTCTTGCCTTTGACAGAAATTCCAGTGAAATCACGTCTAAAACCGAACGTCAGTAAAAAGGATTCGTAGAATCACTTTGAGAATGTCTTTGAAAACACTTCTTAAGAAGGAAAGCATACGTCTTTCATCTGAGTGAAAACTGCATTCTATTCAGTTTTTAGTACTGTTTTGAATGGTTAGGCGATTCACTTGTAGGGAAGCGTTTGTTTACATTCTGTATACTCAATTCTTTAACAGCAAACCTCGTGTCTTGAGTTTGACAGAAATTCCAGTGAATTCACATTTAAAACCGAACGTCAGTAAAAAGGCTTCGTAGAATCACTATGTGAATGTCTTTGAAAACACTTCTTAAGAAGGAAAGCATACTTCTTTCATCTGAGTGAAAACTGCATTCTATTCAGTTTTTAGTACTGTGTTGAATGGTTAGGCGATTCACTTGTAGGGAAGCGTTTGTTTGCATTCTGTATACTCAATTCTTTAACAGCAAACCTCGTGTCTTGCCTTTGACAGAAATTCCAGTGAAATCACGTTTAAAACCGAACGTCAGTAAAAAGGCTTTGTAGAATCACTCTGTGAATGTCTTTGAAAACACTTCTTAAGAAGGAAAGCATACGTCTTTCATCTGAGTGAAAACTGCATTCTATTCAGTTTTTAGTACTGTTTTGAATGGTTAGGCGATTCACTTGTAGGGAAGCGTTTCTTTGCATTCTGTATACTCAATTCTTTAACAGCAAACCTCGTGTCTTGCGTTTTACAGAAATTCCAGTGAAATCACTTTTAAAACCGAACGTCAGTAAAAAGGCTTCATAGAATCACTCTGTGAATGTCTTTGAAAACACTTCTTAAGAAGGAAAGCATACGTCTTTCATCTGAGTGAAAACTGCATTCTATTCAGTTTTTAGTACTGTTTTGAATGGTTAGGCGATTCACTTGTAGGGAAGCGTTTGTTTGCATTCTGTATACTCAATTCTTTAACAGCAAACCTCGTGTCTTGCGTTTGACAGAAATTCCAGTGAAATCACGTTGAAAACCGCACGTCAGTAAAAAGGCTCCGTAGAATCACTCTGTGAATGTCTTTGAAAACACTTCTTAAGAAGGAAAGCATACGTCTTTCATCTGAGTGAAAACTGCATTCTATTCAGTTTTTAGTACTGTTTTGAATGGTTAGGCGATTCACTTGTAGGGAAGCTTTTGTTTGCATTCTGTATACTCAATTCTTTAACAGCAAACCTTGTGTCTTGCGTTTGACAGAAATTCCAGTGAAATCACGTTTAAAACCGAACATCAGTAAAAAGGCTTCGTAGAATCACTCTGTGAATGTCTTTGAAAACACTTCTTAAGAAGGAAAGCATACGTCTTTCATCTAAGTGAAAACTGCATTCTATTCAGTTTTTAGTACTGTTTTGAATGGTTAGGCAATTCACTTGTAGGGAAGCGTTTGTTTGCATTCTGTATACTCAATTCTTTAACAGCAAACCTCGTGTCTTGCGTTTGACAGAAATTCCAGTGAAATCACGTTTAAAACCGAACGTCAGTAAAAAGGCTTCTTAGAAACACTCTGTGAATGTCTTTGAAAACACTTCTTAAGAAGGAAAGCATACGTCTTTCATCTGAGTGAAAACTGCATTCTATTCAGTTTTTAGTACTGTTTTGAATGGTTAGGCGATTCACTTGTAGGGAAGCGTTTGTTTGCATTCTGTATACTCAATTCTTTAACAGCAAACCTCGTGTCTTGCGTTTGACAGAAATTCCAGTGAAATCACGTTTAAAACCGAACGTCAGTAAAAAGGCTTCGTAGAATCACTCTGTGAATGTCTTTGAAAACACTTCTTAAGAAGGAAAGCATACGTCTTTCATCTGAGTGAAAACTGCAATCTATTCAGTTTTTAGTACTGTGTTGAATGGTTAGGCGATTCACTTGTAGGGAAGCGTTTGTTTGCATTCTGTATACTGAATTCTTTAACAGCAAACCTCGTGTCTTGCGTTTGACAGAAATTCCAGTGAAATCACATTTAAAACCGAACGTCAGTAAAAAGGCTTCGTAGAATCACTCTGTGAATGTCTTTGAAAACACTTCTTAAGAAGGAAAGCATACGTCTTTCATCTGAGTGAAAACTGCATTCTATTCAGTTTTTAGTACTGTTTTGAATGGTTAGGCGATTCACTTGTAGGGAAGCGTTTGTTTGCATTCTGTATACTCAATTCTTTAACAGCAAACCGCGTGTCTTGCGTTTGACAGAAATTCCAGTGAAATCACTTTTAAAACCGAACCTCAGTAAAAAGGCTTCGTAGAATCACTCTGTGAATGTCTTTGAAAACACTTCTTAAGAAGGAAACCATATGTCTTTCATCTGAGTGAAAACTGCATTCTATTCAGTTTTTAGTACTGTTTTGAATGGTTAGGCAATTCACTTGTAGGGAAGCGTTTGTTTGCATTCTGTATACTCAATTCTTTAACAGCAAACCTCGTGTCTTGCCTTTGACAGAAATTCCAGTGAAATCACGTTTAAAACCGAATGTCAGTAAAAAGGCTTCGTAGAATCACTCTGTGAATGTCTTTGAAAACACTTCTTAAGAAGGAAAGCATACGTCTTTCATCTGAGTTAAATCTGCATTCTATTCAGTTGTAGTACTGTGTTGAATGGTTAGGCGATTCACTTGTAGGGAAGCATTTGTTTGCATTCTGTATACTCAATTCTTTAACAGCAAACCTCGTGTCTTGCTTTTGACAGAAATTCCAGTGAAATCACGTTTAAAACCGAACGTCAGTAAAAAGGCTTCATAGAATCACTCTGTGAATGTCTTTGAAAACACTTCTTAAGAAGGAAAGCGTACGTCTTTCATCTGAGTGAAAACTGCATTCTATTCAGTTTTTAGTACTGTGTTGAATGGTTAGGCGATTCACTTGTAGGGAAGCATTTGTTTGCATTCTGTATACTCAATCCTTTAACAGCAAACCTCGTGTCTTGCGTTTGACAGAAATTCCAGTGAAATCACGTTTAAAACCGAACGTCAGTAAAAAGGCTTCATAGAATCACTCTGTGAATGTCTTTGAAAACACTTCTTAAGAAGGAAAGCATACGTCTTTCATCTGAGTGAAAACTGCATTCTATTCAGTTTTTAGTACTGTGTTGAATGGTTAGGCGATTCACTTGTAGGGAAGCGTTTGTTTGCATTCTGTATACTCAATTCTTTAACAGCAAACCTCGTGTCTTGCATTTGACAGAAATTCCAGTGAAATCACGTTTAAAACCGAACGTCAGTAAAAAGGCTTCGTAGAATCACTCTGTGAATGTCTTTGAAAACACTTCTTAAGAAGGAAAGCATACGTCTTTCATCTGAGTGAAAACTGCATTCTATTCAGTTTTTAGTACTGTGTTGAATGGTTAGGCGATTCACTTGTAGGGAAGCGTTTGTTTGCATTCTGTATACTCAATTCTTTAACAGCAAACCTCGTGTCTTGCGTTTGACAGAAATTCCAGTGAAATCACGTTTAAAACCGAACGTCAGTAAAAAGGCTTCATAGAATCACTTTGTGAATGTCTTTGAAAATACTTCTTAAGAAGGAAAGCATACGTCTTTCATCTGAGTGAAAACTGCATTCTATTCAGTTTTTAGTACTGTTTTGAATGGTTAGGCGATTCACTTGTAGGGAAGCGTTTGTTTGCATTCTGTATACTCAATTCTTTAACAGCAAACCTCGTGTCTTGCGTTTGACAGAAATTCCAGTGAAATCACGTTTAAAACCGAACGTCAGTAAAAAGGCTTCGTAGAATCACTTTGTGAATGTCTTTGAAAACACTTCTTAAGAAGGAAAGCATACGTCTTTCATCTGAGTGAAAACTGCATTCTATTCACTTTTTAGTACTGTTTTGAATGGTTAGGCGATTCACTTGTAGGGAAGCGTTTGTTTACATTCTGTATACTCAATTCTTTAACAGCAAATCTCGTGTCTTGCCTTTGACAGAAATTCCAGTGAAATCACATTTAAAACCGAACTTCAGTAAAAAGGCTTCGTAGAATCACTCTGTGAATGTCTTTGAAAACACTTCTTAAGAAGGAAAGCATATGTCTTTCAACTGAGTGAAAACTGCATTCTATTCAGTTTTTAGTACTGTTTTGAATGGTTAGGCGATTCACTTGTAGGGAAGCGTTTGTTTGCATTCTGTATACTCAATTCTTTAACAGCAAACCTAGTGTCTTGCGTTTGACAGAAATTCCAGTGAAATCACGTTTAAAACCGAATGTCAGTAAAAAGGCTTCGTAGAATCACTCTGTGAATGTCTTTGAAAACACTTCTTAAGAAGGAAAGCATACGTCTTTCATCTGAGTGAAATCTGCATTCTATTCAGTTGTAGTACTGTGTTGAATGGTTAGGCGATTCACTTGTAGGGAAGCGTTTGTTTGCATTCTGTATACTCAATTCTTTAACAGCAAACCTCGTGTCTTGCTTTTGACAGAAATTCCAGTGAAATCACGTTTAAAACCGAACGTCAGTAAAAAGGCTTCATAGAATCACTCTGTGAATGTCTTTAAAAACACTTCTTAAGAAGGAAAGCATACGTCTTTCATCTGAGTGAAAACTGCATTCTATTCAGTTTTTAGTACTGTGTTGAATGGTTAGGCGATTCACTTGTAGGGAAGCATTTGTTTGCATTCTGTATACTCAATCCTTTAACAGCAAACCTCGTGTCTTGCGTTTGACAGAAATTCCAGTGAAATCACGTTTAAAACCGAACGTCAGTAAAAAGGCTTCATAGAATCACTCTGTGAATGTCTTTGAAAACACTTCTTAAGAAGGAAAGCATACGTCTTTCATCTGAGTGAAAACTGCATTCTATTCAGTTTTTAGTACTGTGTTGAATGGTTAGGCGATTCACTTGTAGGGAAGCGTTTGTTTGCATTCTGTATACTCAATTCTTTAACAGCAAACCTCGTGTCTTGCGTTTGACAGAAATTCCAGTGAAATCACGTTTAAAACCGAACGTCAGTAAAAAGGCTTCGTAGAATCACTCTGTGAATGTCTTTGAAAACACTTCTTAAGAAGGAAAGCATACGTCTTTCATCTGAGTGAAAACTGCATTCTATTCAGTTTTTAGTACTGTGTTGAATGGTTAGGCGATTCACTTGTAGGGAAGCGTTTGTTTGCATTCTGTATACTCAATTCTTTAACAGCAAACCTCGTGTCTTGCGTTTGACAGAAATTCCAGTGAAATCACGTTTAAAACCGAACGTCAGTAAAAAGGCTTCATAGAATCACTTTGTGAATGTCTTTGAAAACACTTCTTAAGAAGGAAAGCATACGTCTTTCATCTGAGTGAAAACTGCATTCTATTCAGTTTTTAGTACTGTTTTGAATGGTTAGGCGATTCACTTGTAGGGAAGCGTTTGTTTACATTCTGTATACTCAATTCTTTAACAGCAAACCTCGAGTCTTGCGTTTGACAGAAATTCCAGTGAAATCACATTTAAAACCGAACGTCAGTAAAAAGGCTTCGTAGAATCACTCTGTGAATGTCTTTGAAAACACTTCTTAAGAAGGAAAGCATACGTCTTTCATCTGAGTGAAAACTGCATTCTATTCAGTTTTTAGTACTGTTTTGAATGGTTAGGCGATTCACTTGTAGGGAAGCGTTTGTTTGCATTCTGTATACTCAATTCTTTAACAGCAAACCGAGTGTCTTGCGTTTGACAGAAATTCCAGTGAAATCACTTTTAAAAGCGAACCTCAGTAAAAAGGCTTCGTAGAATCACTCTGTGAATGTCTTTGAAAACACTTCTTAAGAAGGAAACCATATGTCTTTCATCTGAGTGAAAACTGCATTCTATTCAGTTTTTAGTACTGTTTTGAATGGTTAGGCGATTCACTTGTAGGGAAGCGTTTGTTTGCATTCTGTATACTCAATTCTTTAACAGCAAACCTCGTGTCTTGCCTTTGACAGAAATTCCAGTGAAATCACGTCTAAAACCGAACGTCAGTAAAAAGGCTTCGTAGAATCACTTTGTGAATGTCTTTGAAAACACTTCTTAAGAAGGAAAGCATACGTCTTTCATCTGAGTGAAAACTGCATTCTATTCAGTTTTTAGTACTGTTTTGAATGGTTAGGCGATTCACTTGTAGGGAAGCGTTTGTTTACATTCTGTATACTCAATTCTTTAACAGCAAACCTCGTGTCTTGAGTTTGACAGAAATTCCAGTGAATTCACATTTAAAACCGAACGTCAGTAAAAAGGCTTCGTAGAATCACTCTGTGAATGTCTTTGAAAACACTTCTTAAGAAGGAAAGCATACTTCTTTCATCTGAGTGAAAACTGCATTCTATTCAGTTTTTAGTACTGTGTTGAATGGTTAGGCGATTCACTTGTAGGGAAGCGTTTGTTTGCATTCTGTATACTCAATTCTTTAACAGCAAACCTCGTGTCTTGCGTTTGACAGAAATTCCAGTGAAATCACATTTAAAACCGAACGTCAGTAAAAAGGCTTCATAGAATCACTTTGTGAATGTCTTTGAAAACACTTCTTAAGAAGGAAAGCATACGTCTTTCATCTGAGTGAAAACTGCATTCTATTCAGTTTTTAGTACTGTTTTGAATGGTTAGGCGATTCACTTGTAGGGAAGCGTTTGTTTACATTCTGTATACTCAATTCTTTAACAGCAAACCTCGTGTCTTGCGTTTGACAGAAATTCCAGTGAAATCACATTTAAAACCGAACGTCAGTAAAAAGGCTTCGTAGAATCACTCTGTGAATGTCTTTGAAAACACTTCTTAAGAAGGAAAGCATACGTCTTTCATCTGAGTGAAAACTGCATTCTATTCAGTTTTTAGTACTGTTTTGAATGGTTAGGCGATTCACTTGAAGGGAAGCGTTTGTTTGCATTCTATATACTCAATTCTTTAACAGCAAACCTCGTTTCTTGCCTTTGACAGAAATTCCAGTGAAATCACGTCTAAAACCGAACGTCAGTAAAAAGGCTTCGTAGAATCACTTTGTGAATGTCTTTGAAAACACTTCTTAAGAAGGAAAGCATACGTCTTTCATCTGAGTGAAAACTGCATTCTATTCAGTTTTTAGTACTGTTTTGAATGGTTAGGCGATTCACTTGTAGGGAAGCGTTTGTTTACATTCTGTATACTCAATTCTTTAACAGCAAACCTCGTGTCTTGCGTTTGACAGAAATTCCAGTGAATTCACATTTAAAACCGAACGTCAGTAAAAAGGCTTCGTAGAATCACTCTGTGAATGTCTTTGAAAACACTTCTTAAGAAGGAAAGCATACGTCTTTCATCTGAGTGAAAACTGCATTCTATTCAGTTTTTAGTACTGTGTTGAATGGTTAGGCGATTCACTTGTAGGGAAGCGTTTGTTTGCATTCTGTATACTCAATTCTTTAACAGCAAACCTCCTGTCTTGCGTTTGACAGAAATTCCAGTGAAATCACTTTTAAAACTGAACGTCAGTAAAAAGGATTCGTAGAATCACTCTGTGAATGTCTTTGAAAACACTTCTTAAGAAGGAAAGCATACGTCTTTCATCTGAGTGAAAACTGCATTCTATTCAGTTTTTAGGACTGTGTTGAATGGTTAGGCGATTCACTTGTAGGGAAGCGTTTGTTTGCATTCTGTATACTCAATTCTTTAACAGCAAACCTCGTGTCTTGCGTTTGACAGAAATTCCAGTGAAATCACTTTTAAAACCGAACGTCAGTAAAAAGGCTTCGTAGAATCACTCTGTGAATGTCTTTGAAAACACTTCTTAAGAAGGAAAGCATACGTCTTTCATCTGAGTGAAAACTGCATTCTATTCAGTTTTTAGTACTGTTTTGAATGGTTAGGCGATTCACTTGTAGGGAAGCGTTTGTTTGCATTCTGTATACTCAATTCTTTAACAGCAAACCTCGTGTCTTGCGTTTGACAGAAATTCCAGTGAAATCACTTTTAAAACCGAACGTCAGTAAAAAGGCTTCGTAGAATCACTCTGTGAATGTCTTTGAAAACACTTCTTAAGAAGGAAAGCATACGTCTTTCATCTGATTGAAAACTGCATTCTATTCAGTTTTTAGTACTGTTTTGAATGGTTAGGCGATTCACTTGTAGGGAAGCGTTTGTTTGCATTCTGTATACTCAATTCTTTAACAGCAAACCTCGTGTTTTGCCTTTGACAGAAATTCCAGTGAAATCACGTTTAAAACCGAATGTCAGTAAAAAGGCTTCGTAGAATCACTTTGTGAATGTCTTTGAAAACACTTCTTAAGAAGGAAAGCATACGTCTTTCATCTGAGTGAAAACTGCATTCTATTCAGTTTTTAGTACTGTTTTGAATGGTTAGGCGATTCACTTGTAGGGAAGCGTTTGTTTACATTCTGTATACTCAATTCTTTAACAGCAAACCTCGTGTCTTGAGTTTGACAGAAATTCCAGTGAATTCACATTTAAAACCGAACTTCAGTAAAAAGGCTTCGTAGAATCACTCTGTGAATGTCTTTGAAAACACTTCTTAAGAAGGAAAGCATACTTCTTTCATCTGAGTGAAAACTGCATTCTATTCAGTTTTTAGTACTGTGTTGAATGGTTAGGCGATTCACTTGTAGGGAAGCGTTTGTTTGCATTCTGTATACTCAATTCTTTAACAGCAAACCTCGTGTCTTGCGTTTGACAGAAATTCCAGTGAAATCACGTTTAAAACCGAACGTCAGTAAAAAGGCTTCGTAGAATCACTCTGTGAATGTCTTTGAAAACACTTCTTAAGAAGGAAAGCATAAGTCTTTCATCAGAGTGAAAACTGCATTCTATTCAGTTTTTAGTACTGTGTTGAATGGTTAGGCGATTCACTTGTAGGGAAGCGTTTGTTTGCATTCTGTATACTCAATTCTTTAACAGCAAACCTCCTGTCTTGCGTTTGACAGAAATTCCAGTGAAATCACATTTAAAACCGAACGTCAGTAAAAAGGCTTCGTAGAATCACTCTGTGAATGTCTTTGAAAACACTTCTTAAGAAGGAAAGCATACGTCTTTCATCTGAGTGAAAACTGCATTCTATTCAGTTTTTAGTACTGTTTTGAATGGTTAGGCGATTCACTTGAAGGGAAGCGTTTGTTTGCATTCTATATACTCAATTCTTTAACAGCAAACCTCGTTTCTTGCCTTTGACAGAAATTCCAGTGAAATCACGTCTAAAACCGAACGTCAGTAAAAAGGCTTCGTAGAATCACTTTGTGAATGTCTTTGAAAACACTTCTTAAGAAGGAAAGCATACGTCTTTCATCTGAGTGAAAACTGCATTCTATTCAGTTTTTAGTACTGTTTTGAATGGTTAGGCGATTCACTTGTAGGGAAGCGTTTGTTTACATTCTGTATACTCAATTCTTTAACAGCAAACCTCGTGTCTTGCGTTTGACAGAAATTCCAGTGAATTCACATTTAAAACCGAACGTCAGTAAAAAGGCTTCGTAGAATCACTCTGTGAATGTCTTTGAAAACACTTCTTAAGAAGGAAAGCATACGTCTTTCATCTGAGTGAAAACTGCATTCTATTCAGTTTTTAGTACTGTGTTGAATGGTTAGGCGATTCACTTGTAGGGAAGCGTTTGTTTGCATTCTGTATACTCAATTCTTTAACAGCAAACCTCCTGTCTTGCGTTTGACAGAAATTCCAGTGAAATCACATTTAAAACCGAACGTCAGTAAAAAGGCTTCGTAGAATCACTCTGTGAATGTCTTTGAAAACACTTCTTAAGAAGGAAAGCATACGTCTTTCATCTGAGTGAAAACTGCATTCTATTCAGTTTTTAGTACTGTTTTGAATGGTTAGGCGATTCACTTGAAGGGAAGCGTTTGTTTGCATTCTATATACTCAATTCTTTAACAGCAAACCTCGTTTCTTGCCTTTGACAGAAATTCCAGTGAAATCACGTCTAAAACCGAACGTCAGTAAAAAGGCTTCGTAGAATCACTTTGTGAATGTCTTTGAAAACACTTCTTAAGAAGGAAAGCATACGTCTTTCATCTGAGTGAAAACTGCATTCTATTCAGTTTTTAGTACTGTTTTGAATGGTTAGGCGATTCACTTGTAGGGAAGCGTTTGTTTACATTCTGTATACTCAATTCTTTAACAGCAAACCTCGTGTCTTGCGTTTGACAGAAATTCCAGTGAATTCACATTTAAAACCGAACGTCAGTAAAAAGGCTTCGTAGAATCACTCTGTGAATGTCTTTGAAAACACTTCTTAAGAAGGAAAGCATACGTCTTTCATCTGAGTGAAAACTGCATTCTATTCAGTTTTTAGTACTGTGTTGAATGGTTAGGCGATTCACTTGTAGGGAAGCGTTTGTTTGCATTCTGTATACTCAATTCTTTAACAGCAAACCTCCTGTCTTGCGTTTGACAGAAATTCCAGTGAAATCACTTTTAAAACTGAACGTCAGTAAAAAGGATTCGTAGAATCACTCTGTGAATGTCTTTGAAAACACTTCTTAAGAAGGAAAGCATACGTCTTTCATCTGAGTGAAAACTGCATTCTATTCAGTTTTTAGGACTGTGTTGAATGGTTAGGCGATTCACTTGTAGGGAAGCGTTTGTTTGCATTCTGTATACTCAATTCTTTAACAGCAAACCTCGTGTCTTGCGTTTGACAGAAATTCCAGTGAAATCACTTTTAAAACCGAACGTCAGTAAAAAGGCTTCGTAGAATCACTCTGTGAATGTCTTTGAAAACACTTCTTAAGAAGGAAAGCATACGTCTTTCATCTGAGTGAAAACTGCATTCTATTCAGTTTTTAGTACTGTTTTGAATGGTTAGGCGATTCACTTGTAGGGAAGCGTTTGTTTGCATTCTGTATACTCAATTCTTTAACAGCAAACCTCGTGTCTTGCGTTTGACAGAAATTCCAGTGAAATCACTTTTAAAACCGAACGTCAGTAAAAAGGCTTCGTAGAATCACTCTGTGAATGTCTTTGAAAACACTTCTTAAGAAGGAAAGCATACGTCTTTCATCTGATTGAAAACTGCATTCTATTCAGTTTTTAGTACTGTTTTGAATGGTTAGGCGATTCACTTGTAGGGAAGCGTTTGTTTGCATTCTGTATACTCAATTCTTTAACAGCAAACCTCGTGTTTTGCCTTTGACAGAAATTCCAGTGAAATCACGTTTAAAACCGAATGTCAGTAAAAAGGCTTCGTAGAATCACTTTGTGAATGTCTTTGAAAACACTTCTTAAGAAGGAAAGCATACGTCTTTCATCTGAGTGAAAACTGCATTCTATTCAGTTTTTAGTACTGTTTTGAATGGTTAGGCGATTCACTTGTAGGGAAGCGTTTGTTTACATTCTGTATACTCAATTCTTTAACAGCAAACCTCGTGTCTTGAGTTTGACAGAAATTCCAGTGAATTCACATTTAAAACCGAACTTCAGTAAAAAGGCTTCGTAGAATCACTCTGTGAATGTCTTTGAAAACACTTCTTAAGAAGGAAAGCATACTTCTTTCATCTGAGTGAAAACTGCATTCTATTCAGTTTTTAGTACTGTGTTGAATGGTTAGGCGATTCACTTGTAGGGAAGCGTTTGTTTGCATTCTGTATACTCAATTCTTTAACAGCAAACCTCGTGTCTTGCGTTTGACAGAAATTCCAGTGAAATCACGTTTAAAACCGAACGTCAGTAAAAAGGCTTCGTAGAATCACTCTGTGAATGTCTTTGAAAACACTTCTTAAGAAGGAAAGCATAAGTCTTTCATCAGAGTGAAAACTGCATTCTATTCAGTTTTTAGTACTGTGTTGAATGGTTAGGCGATTCACTTGTAGGGAAGCGTTTGTTTGCATTCTGTATACTCAATTCTTTAACAGCAAACCTCCTGTCTTGCGTTTGACAGAAATTCCAGTGAAATCACTTTTAAAACTGAACGTCAGTAAAAAGGATTCGTAGAATCACTCTGTGAATGTCTTTGAAAACACTTCTTAAGAAGGAAAGCATACGTCTTTCATCTGAGTGAAAACTGCATTCTATTCAGTTTTTAGGACTGTGTTGAATGGTTAGGCGATTCACTTGTAGGGAAGCGTTTGTTTGCATTCTGTATACTCAATTCTTTAACAGCAAACCTCGTGTCTTGCGTTTGACAGAAATTCCAGTGAAATCACTTTTAAAACCGAACGTCAGTAAAAAGGCTTCGTAGAATCACTCTGTGAATGTCTTTGAAAACACTTCTTAAGAAGGAAAGCATACGTCTTTCATCAGAGTGAAAACTGCATTCTATTCAGTTTTTAGTACTGTTTTGAATGGTTAGGCGATTCACTTGTAGGGAAGCGTTTGTTTGCATTCTGTATACTCAATTCTTTAACAGCAAACCTCGTGTCTTGCGTTTGACAGAAATTCCAGTGAAATCACTTTTAAAACCGAACGTCAGTCAAAAGGCTTCGTAGAATCACTCTGTGAATGTCTTTGAAAACACTTCTTAAGAAGGAAAGCATACGTCTTTCATCTGATTGAAAACTGCATTCTATTCAGTTTTTAGTACTGTTTTGAATGGTTAGGCGATTCACTTGTAGGGAAGCGTTTGTTTGCATTCTGTATACTCAATTCTTTAACAGCAAACCTCGTGTTTTGCCTTTGACAGAAATTCCAGTGAAATCACGTTTAAAACCGAATGTCAGTAAAAAGGCTTCGTAGAATCACTTTGTGAATGTCTTTGAAAACACTTCTTAAGAAGGAAAGCATACGTCTTTCATCTGAGTGAAAACTGCATTCTATTCAGTTTTTAGTACTGTTTTGAATGGTTAGGCGATTCACTTGTAGGGAAGCGTTTGTTTACATTCTGTATACTCAATTCTTTAACAGCAAACCTCGTGTCTTGAGTTTGACAGAAATTCCAGTGAATTCACATTTAAAACCGAACGTCAGTAAAAAGGCTTCGTAGAATCACTCTGTGAATGTCTTTGAAAACACTTCTTAAGAAGGAAAGCATACTTCTTTCATCTGAGTGAAAACTGCATTCTATTCAGTTTTTAGTACTGTGTTGAATGGTTAGGCGATTCACTTGTAGGGAAGCGTTTGTTTGCATTCTGTATACTCAATTCTTTAACAGCAAACCTCGTGTCTTGCGTTTGACAGAAATTCCAGTGAAATCACGTTTAAAACCGAACGTCAGTAAAAAGGCTTCGTAGAATCACTCTGTGAATGTCTTTGAAAACACTTCTTAAGAAGGAAAGCATAAGTCTTTCATCAGAGTGAAAACTGCATTCTATTCAGTTTTTAGTACTGTTTTGAATGGTTAGGCGATTCACTTGTAGGAAAGCGTTTGTTTGCATTCTGTATACTCAATTCTTTAACAGCAAACCTCGTGTCTTGCGTTTGACAGAAATTCCAGTGAAATCACTTTTAAAACCGAACGTCAGTAAAAAGGCTTCGTAGAATCACTCTGTGAATGTCTTTGAAAACACTTCTTAAGAAGGAAAGCATACGTCTTTCATCTGAGTGAAAACTGCATTCTATTCAGTTTTTAGTACTGTTTTGAATGGTTAGGCGATTCACTTGTAGGGAAGCGTTTGTTTGCATTCTATATACTCAATTCTTTAACAGCAAACCTCGTTTCTTGCCTTTGACAGAAATTCCAGTGAAATCACGTCTAAAACCGAACGTCAGTAAAAAGGCTTCGTAGAATCACTTTGTGAATGTCTTTGAAAACACTTCTTAAGAAGGAAAGCATACGTCTTTCATCTGAGTGAAAACTGCATTCTATTCAGTTTTTAGTACTGTTTTGAATGGTTAGGCGATTCACTTGTAGGGAAGCGTTTGTTTACATTCTGTATACTCAATTCTTTAACAGCAAACCTCGTGTCTTGCGTTTGACAGAAATTCCAGTGAATTCACATTTAAAACCGAACGTCAGTAAAAAGGCTTCGTAGAATCACTCTGTGAATGTCTTTGAAAACACTTCTTAAGAAGGAAAGCATACGTCTTTCATCTGAGTGAAAACTGCATTCTATTCAGTTTTTAGTACTGTGTTGAATGGTTAGGCGATTCACTTGTAGGGAAGCGTTTGTTTGCATTCTGTATACTCAATTCTTTAACAGCAAACCTCCTGTCTTGCGTTTGACAGAAATTCCAGTGAAATCACTTTTAAAACTGAACGTCAGTAAAAAGGATTCGTAGAATCACTCTGTGAATGTCTTTGAAAACACTTCTTAAGAAGGAAAGCATACGTCTTTCATCTGAGTGAAAACTGCATTCTATTCAGTTTTTAGGACTGTGTTGAATGGTTAGGCGATTCACTTGTAGGGAAGCGTTTGTTTGCATTCTGTATACTCAATTCTTTAACAGCAAACCTCGTGTCTTGCCTTTGACAGAAATTCCAGTGAAATCACTTTTAAAACCGAACGTCAGTAAAAAGGCTTCGTAGAATCACTCTGTGAATGTCTTTGAAAACACTTCTTAAGAAGGAAAGCATACGTCTTTCATCAGAGTGAAAACTGCATTCTATTCAGTTTTTAGTACTGTTTTGAATGGTTAGGCGATTCACTTGTAGGGAAGCGTTTGTTTGCATTCTGTATACTCAATTCTTTAACAGCAAACCTCGTGTCTTGCGTTTGACAGAAATTCCAGTGAAATCACTTTTAAAACCGAACGTCAGTAAAAAGGCTTCGTAGAATCACTCTGTGAATGTCTTTGAAAACACTTCTTAAGAAGGAAAGCATACGTCTTTCATCTGATTGAAAACTGCATTCTATTCAGTTTTTAGTACTGTTTTGAATGGTTAGGCGATTCACTTGTAGGGAAGCGTTTGTTTACATTCTGTATACTCAATTCTTTAACAGCAAACCTCGTGTCTTGCGTTTGACAGAAATTCCAGTGAATTCACATTTAAAACCGAACGTCAGTAAAAAGGCTTCGTAGAATCACTCTGTGAATGTCTTTGAAAACACTTCTTAAGAAGGAAAGCATACGTCTTTCATCTGAGTGAAAACTGCATTCTATTCAGTTTTTAGTACTGTGTTGAATGGTTAGGCGATTCACTTGTAGGGAAGCGTTTGTTTGCATTCTGTATACTCAATTCTTTAACAGCAAACCTCCTGTCTTGCGTTTGACAGAAATTCCAGTGAAATCACTTTTAAAACTGAACGTCAGTAAAAAGGATTCGTAGAATCACTCAGTGAATGTCTTTGAAAACACTTCTTAAGAAGGAAAGCATACGTCTTTCATCTGAGTGAAAACTGCATTCTATTCAGTTTTTAGGACTGTGTTGAATGGTTAGGCGATTCACTTGTAGGGAAGCGTTTGTTTGCATTCTGTATACTCAATTCTTTAACAGCAAACCTCGTGTCTTGCGTTTGACAGAAATTCCAGTGAAATCACTTTTAAAACCGAACGTCAGTAAAAAGGCTTCGTAGAATCACTCTGTGAATGTCTTTGAAAACACTTCTTAAGAAGGAAAGCATACGTCTTTCATCTGAGTGAAAACTGCATTCTATTCAGTTTTTAGTACTGTTTTGAATGGTTAGGCGATTCACTTGTAGGGAAGCGTTTGTTTGCATTCTGTATACTCAATTCTTTAACAGCAAACCTCGTGTCTTGCGTTTGACAGAAATTCCAGTGAAATCACTTTTAAAACCGAACGTCAGTAAAAAGGCTTCGTAGAATCACTCTGTGAATGTCTTTGAAAACACTTCTTAAGAAGGAAAGCATACGTCTTTCATCTGATTGAAAACTGCATTCTATTCAGTTTTTAGTACTGTTTTGAATGGTTAGGCGATTCACTTGTAGGGAAGCGTTTGTTTGCATTCTGTATACTCAATTCTTTAACAGCAAACCTCGTGTTTTGCCTTTGACAGAAATTCCAGTGAAATCACGTTTAAAACCGAATGTCAGTAAAAAGGCTTCGTAGAATCACTTTGTGAATGTCTTTGAAAACACTTCTTAAGAAGGAAAGCATACGTCTTTCATCTGAGTGAAAACTGCATTCTATTCAGTTTTTAGTACTGTTTTGAATGGTTAGGCGATTCACTTGTAGGGAAGCGTTTGTTTACATTCTGTATACTCAATTCTTTAACAGCAAACCTCGTGTCTTGAGTTTGACAGAAATTCCAGTGAATTCACATTTAAAACCGAACTTCAGTAAAAAGGCTTCGTAGAATCACTCTGTGAATGTCTTTGAAAACACTTCTTAAGAAGGAAAGCATACTTCTTTCATCTGAGTGAAAACTGCATTCTATTCAGTTTTTAGTACTGTGTTGAATGGTTAGGCGATTCACTTGTAGGGAAGCGTTTGTTTGCATTCTGTATACTCAATTCTTTAACAGCAAACCTCGTGTCTTGCGTTTGACAGAAATTCCAGTGAAATCACGTTTAAAACCGAACGTCAGTAAAAAGGCTTCGTAGAATCACTCTGTGAATGTCTTTGAAAACACTTCTTAAGAAGGAAAGCATAAGTCTTTCATCAGAGTGAAAACTGCATTCTATTCAGTTTTTAGTACTGTGTTGAATGGTTAGGCGATTCACTTGTAGGGAAGCGTTTGTTTGCATTCTGTATACTCAATTCTTTAACAGCAAACCTCCTGTCTTGCGTTTGACAGAAATTCCAGTGAAATCACTTTTAAAACTGAACGTCAGTAAAAAGGATTCGTAGAATCACTCTGTGAATGTCTTTGAAAACACTTCTTAAGAAGGAAAGCATACGTCTTTCATCTGAGTGAAAACTGCATTCTATTCAGTTTTTAGGACTGTGTTGAATGGTTAGGCGATTCACTTGTAGGGAAGCGTTTGTTTGCATTCTGTATACTCAATTCTTTAACAGCAAACCTCGTGTCTTGCGTTTGACAGAAATTCCAGTGAAATCACTTTTAAAACCGAACGTCAGTAAAAAGGCTTCGTAGAATCACTCTGTGAATGTCTTTGAAAACACTTCTTAAGAAGGAAAGCATACGTCTTTCATCAGAGTGAAAACTGCATTCTATTCAGTTTTTAGTACTGTTTTGAATGGTTAGGCGATTCACTTGTAGGGAAGCGTTTGTTTGCATTCTGTATACTCAATTCTTTAACAGCAAACCTCGTGTCTTGCGTTTGACAGAAATTCCAGTGAAATCACTTTTAAAACCGAACGTCAGTCAAAAGGCTTCGTAGAATCACTCTGTGAATGTCTTTGAAAACACTTCTTAAGAAGGAAAGCATACGTCTTTCATCTGATTGAAAACTGCATTCTATTCAGTTTTTAGTACTGTTTTGAATGGTTAGGTGATTCACTTGTAGGGAAGCGTTTGTTTGCATTCTGTATACTCAATTCTTTAACAGCAAACCTCGTGTTTTGCCTTTGACAGAAATTCCAGTGAAATCACGTTTAAAACCGAATGTCAGTAAAAAGGCTTCGTAGAATCACTTTGTGAATGTCTTTGAAAACACTTCTTAAGAAGGAAAGCATACGTCTTTCATCTGAGTGAAAACTGCATTCTATTCAGTTTTTAGTACTGTTTTGAATGGTTAGGTGATTCACTTGTAGGGAAGCGTTTGTTTACATTCTGTATACTCAATTCTTTAACAGCAAACCTCGTGTCTTGAGTTTGACAGAAATTCCAGTTAATTCACATTTAAAACCGAACGTCAGTAAAAAGGCTTCGTAGAATCACTCTGTGAATGTCTTTGAAAACACTTCTTAAGAAGGAAAGCATACTTCTTTCATCTGAGTGAAAACTGCATTCTATTCAGTTTTTAGTACTGTGTTGAATGGTTAGGCGATTCACTTGTAGGGAAGCGTTTGTTTGCATTCTGTATACTCAATTCTTTAACAGCAAACCTCGTGTCTTGCGTTTGACAGAAATTCCAGTGAAATCACGTTTAAAACCGAACGTCAGTAAAAAGGCTTCGTAGAATCACTCTGTGAATGTCTTTGAAAACACTTCTTAAGAAGGAAAGCATAAGTCTTTCATCAGAGTGAAAACTGCATTCTATTCAGTTTTTAGTACTGTTTTGAATGGTTAGGCGATTCACTTGTAGGAAAGCGTTTGTTTGCATTCTGTATACTCAATTCTTTAACAGCAAACCTCGTGTCTTGCGTTTGACAGAAATTCCAGTGAAATCACTTTTAAAACCGAACGTCAGTAAAAAGGCTTCGTAGAATCACTCTGTGAATGTCTTTGAAAACACTTCTTAAGAAGGAAAGCATACGTCTTTCATCTGAGTGAAAACTGCATTCTATTCAGTTTTTAGTACTGTTTTGAATGGTTAGGCGATTCACTTGTAGGGAAGCGTTTGTTTGCATTCTATATACTCAATTCTTTAACAGCAAACCTCGTTTCTTGCCTTTGACAGAAATTCCAGTGAAATCACGTCTAAAACCGAACGTCAGTAAAAAGGCTTCGTAGAATCACTTTGTGAATGTCTTTGAAAACACTTCTTAAGAAGGAAAGCATACGTCTTTCATCTGAGTGAAAACTGCATTCTATTCAGTTTTTAGTACTGTTTTGAATGGTTAGGCGATTCACTTGTAGGGAAGCGTTTGTTTACATTCTGTATACTCAATTCTTTAACAGCAAACCTCGTGTCTTGCGTTTGACAGAAATTCCAGTGAATTCACATTTAAAACCGAACGTCAGTAAAAAGGCTTCGTAGAATCACTCTGTGAATGTCTTTGAAAACACTTCTTAAGAAGGAAAGCATACGTCTTTCATCTGAGTGAAAACTGCATTCTATTCAGTTTTTAGTACTGTGTTGAATGGTTAGGCGATTCACTTGTAGGGAAGCGTTTGTTTGCATTCTGTATACTCAATTCTTTAACAGCAAACCTCCTGTCTTGCGTTTGACAGAAATTCCAGTGAAATCACTTTTAAAACTGAACGTCAGTAAAAAGGATTCGTAGAATCACTCTGTGAATGTCTTTGAAAACACTTCTTAAGAAGGAAAGCATACGTCTTTCATCTGAGTGAAAACTGCATTCTATTCAGTTTTTAGGACTGTGTTGAATGGTTAGGCGATTCACTTGTAGGGAAGCGTTTGTTTGCATTCTGTATACTCAATTCTTTAACAGCAAACCTCGTGTCTTGCCTTTGACAGAAATTCCAGTGAAATCACTTTTAAAACCGAACGTCAGTAAAAAGGCTTCGTAGAATCACTCTGTGAATGTCTTTGAAAACACTTCTTAAGAAGGAAAGCATACGTCTTTCATCAGAGTGAAAACTGCATTCTATTCAGTTTTTAGTACTGTTTTGAATGGTTAGGCGATTCACTTGTAGGGAAGCGTTTGTTTGCATTCTGTATACTCAATTCTTTAACAGCAAACCTCGTGTCTTGCGTTTGACAGAAATTCCAGTGAAATCACTTTTAAAACCGAACGTCAGTAAAAAGGCTTCGTAGAATCACTCTGTGAATGTCTTTGAAAACACTTCTTAAGAAGGAAAGCATACGTCTTTCATCTGATTGAAAACTGCATTCTATTCAGTTTTTAGTACTGTTTTGAATGGTTAGGCGATTCACTTGTAGGGAAGCGTTTGTTTGCATTCTGTATACTCAATTCTTTAACAGCAAACCTCGTGTTTTGCCTTTGACAGAAATTCCAGTGAAATCACGTTTAAAACCGAATGTCAGTAAAAAGGCTTCGTAGAATCACTTTGTGAATGTCTTTGAAAACACTTCTTAAGAAGGAAAGCATACGTCTTTCATCTGAGTGAAAACGGCATTCTATTTAGTTTTTAGTACTGTTTTGAATGGTTAGGCGATTCACTTGTAGGGAAGCGTTTGTTTACATTCTGTATACTCAATTCTTTAACAGCAAACCTCGTGTCTTGCGTTTGACAGAAATTCCAGTGAAATCACATTTAAAACCGAACGTCAGTAAAAAGGCTCCCTAGAATCACTCTGTGAATGTCTTTGAAAACACTTCTTAAGAAGGAAAGCATACGTCTTTCATCTGAGTGAAAACTGCATTCTATTCAGTTTTTAGTACTGTTTTGAATGGTTAGGCGATTCACTTGTAGGGAAGCGTTTGTTTGCATTCTGTATACTCAATTCTTTAACAGCAAACCTTGTGTCTTGCATTGACAGAAATTTCAGTGAAATCACCTTTAAAACCGAACGTCAGTAAAAATGCTTCGTAGAATCACTCTGTGAATGTCTTTGAAAACCCTTCTTAAGAAGGAAAGCATACGTCTTTCATCTGAGTGAAAACTACATTCTATTCAGTTTTTAGTACTGTTTTGAATGGTTAGGCGATTCACTTGTAGGGAAGCGTTTGTTTGCATTCTGTATACTCAATTCTTTAACAGCAAACCTCGTGTCTTGCATTTGACAGAAATTTCAGTGAAATCACCTTTAAAACCGAACGTCAGTAAAAAGGCTTCGTAGAATCACTCTGTGAATGTCTTTGAAAACACTTCTTAAGAAGGAAAGCATACGTCTTTCATCTGAGTGAAAACTGCATTCTATTCAGTTTTTAGTACTGTGTTGAATGGTTAGGTGATTCACTTGTAGGGAAGCGTTTGTTTGCATTCTGTATACTCAATTCTTTAACAGCAAACCTCGTGTCTTGCGTTTGACAGAAATTCCAGTGAAATCAAGTTTAAAACCGAACGTCAGTAAAAAGGCTTCGTAGAATCACTCTGTGAATGTCTTTGAAAACACTTCTTAAGAAGGAAAGCATACGTCTTTCATCTGAGTGAAAACTTCATTCTATTCAGTTTTTAGTACTGTTTTGAATGGTTAGGCGATTCACTTGTAGGGAAGCGTTTGTTTGCATTCTGTATACTCAATTCTTTAACAGCAAACCTCGTGTCTTGCGTTTGACAGAAATTCCAGTGAAATCACGTTTAAAACCGAACGTCAGTAAAATGGCTTCATAGAATCACTTTGTGAATGTCTATGAAAACACTTCTAAAGAAAGAAAGCATACGTCTTTCATCAGAGTGAAAACTGCATTCTATTCAGTTTTTATTACTGTTTTGAATGGTTAGGCGATTCACTTGTAGGGAAGCGTTTGTTTACATTCTGTATACTCAATTCTTTAACAGCAAACCTCGTGTCTTGCCTTTGACAGAAATTCCAGTGAAATCACATTTAAAACCGAACGTCAGTAAAAAGGCTTCGTAGAATCACTCTGTGAATGTCTTTGAAAACACTTCTTAAGAAGGAAAGCATACGTCTTTCATCTGAGTGAAAACTGCATTCTATTCAGTTTTTAGTACTGTTTTGAATGGTTAGGCGATTCAGTTGTAAGGAAGCGTTTGTTTGCATTCTGTATACTCAATTCTTTAACAGCAAACCTCGTGTCTTGCATTTGACAGAAATTCCAGTGAAATCACGTTTAAAACTGAACGTCAGTAAAAAGGCTTCATAGAATCACTCTGTGAATGTTTTGAAAACACTTCTTAAGAAGGAAAGCATACGTCTTTCATCTGAGTGAAAACTGCATTCTATTCAGTTTTTAGTACTGTTTTAAATGGTTAGGCGATTCACTTGTAGGGAAGCGTTTGTTTGCATTCTGTATACTCAATTCTTTAACAGCAAACCTCGTGTCTTGCGTTTGACAGAAATTCCAGTGAAATCACGTTGAAAACCGAATGTCAGTAAAAAGGCTTCGTAGAATCACTCTGTGAATGTCTTTGAAAATACTTCTTAAGAAGGAAAGCATACGTCTTTCATCTGAGTGAAAACTGCATTCTATTCAGTTTTTAGTACTGTTTTGAATGGTTAGGCGATTCACTTGTAGGGAAGCGTTTGTTTGCATTCTGTATACTCAATTCTTTAACAGCAAACCTCGTGTCTTGCGTTTGACAGAAATTCCAGTGAAATCACGTTTAAAACCGAACGTCAGTAAAAAGGCTTCTTAGAATCACTCTGTGAATGTCTTTGAAAACACTTCTTAAGAAGGAAAGCATACGTCTTTCATCTGAGTGAAAACTGCAATCTATTCAGTTTTTAGTACTGTGTTGAATGGTTAGGCGATTCACTTGTAGGGAAGCGTTTGTTTGCATTCTGTATACTCAATTCTTTAACAGCAAACCTCGTGTCTTGCCTTTGACAGAAATTCCAGTGAAATCACTTTTAAAACCGAACGTCAGTAAAAAGGCTTCGTAGAATCACTCTGTGAATGTCTTTGAAAACACTTCTTAAGAAGGAAAGCATACGTCTTTCATCAGAGTGAAAACTGCATTCTATTCAGTTTTTAGTACTGTTTTGAATGGTTAGGCGATTCACTTGTAGGGAAGCGTTTGTTTGCATTCTGTATACTCAATTCTTTAACAGCAAACCTCGTGTCTTGCGTTTGACAGAAATTCCAGTGAAATCACTTTTAAAACCGAACGTCAGTAAAAAGGCTTCGTAGAATCACTCTGTGAATGTCTTTGAAAACACTTCTTAAGAAGGAAAGCATACGTCTTTCATCTGATTGAAAACTGCATTCTATTCAGTTTTTAGTACTGTTTTGAATGGTTAGGCGATTCACTTGTAGGGAAGCGTTTGTTTGCATTCTGTATACTCAATTCTTTAACAGCAAACCTCGTGTTTTGCCTTTGACAGAAATTCCAGTGAAATCACGTTTAAAACCGAATGTCAGTAAAAAGGCTTCGTAGAATCACTTTGTGAATGTCTTTGAAAACACTTCTTAAGAAGGAAAGCATACGTCTTTCATCTGAGTGAAAACGGCATTCTATTTAGTTTTTAGTACTGTTTTGAATGGTTAGGCGATTCACTTGTAGGGAAGCGTTTGTTTACATTCTGTATACTCAATTCTTTAACAGCAAACCTCGTGTCTTGCGTTTGACAGAAATTCCAGTGAAATCACATTTAAAACCGAACGTCAGTAAAAAGGCTCCCTAGAATCACTCTGTGAATGTCTTTGAAAACACTTCTTAAGAAGGAAAGCATACGTCTTTCATCTGAGTGAAAACTGCATTCTATTCAGTTTTTAGTACTGTTTTGAATGGTTAGGCGATTCACTTGTAGGGAAGCGTTTGTTTGCATTCTGTATACTCAATTCTTTAACAGCAAACCTTGTGTCTTGCATTGACAGAAATTTCAGTGAAATCACCTTTAAAACCGAACGTCAGTAAAAATGCTTCGTAGAATCACTCTGTGAATGTCTTTGAAAACCCTTCTTAAGAAGGAAAGCATACGTCTTTCATCTGAGTGAAAACTACATTCTATTCAGTTTTTAGTACTGTTTTGAATGGTTAGGCGATTCACTTGTAGGGAAGCGTTTGTTTGCATTCTGTATACTCAATTCTTTAACAGCAAACCTCGTGTCTTGCATTTGACAGAAATTTCAGTGAAATCACCTTTAAAACCGAACGTCAGTAAAAAGGCTTCGTAGAATCACTCTGTGAATGTCTTTGAAAACACTTCTTAAGAAGGAAAGCATACGTCTTTCATCTGAGTGAAAACTGCATTCTATTCAGTTTTTAGTACTGTGTTGAATGGTTAGGTGATTCACTTGTAGGGAAGCGTTTGTTTGCATTCTGTATACTCAATTCTTTAACAGCAAACCTCGTGTCTTGCGTTTGACAGAAATTCCAGTGAAATCAAGTTTAAAACCGAACGTCAGTAAAAAGGCTTCGTAGAATCACTCTGTGAATGTCTTTGAAAACACTTCTTAAGAAGGAAAGCATACGTCTTTCATCTGAGTGAAAACTGCATTCTATTCAGTTTTTAGTACTGTTTTGAATGGTTAGGCGATTCACTTGTAGGGAAGCGTTTGTTTGCATTCTGTATACTCAATTCTTTAACAGCAAACCTCGTGTCTTGCGTTTGACAGAAATTCCAGTGAAATCACGTTTAAAACCGAACGTCAGTAAAATGGCTTCATAGAATCACTTTGTGAATGTCTATGAAAACACTTCTAAAGAAAGAAAGCATACGTCTTTCATCAGAGTGAAAACTGCATTCTATTCAGTTTTTATTACTGTTTTGAATGGTTAGGCGATTCACTTGTAGGGAAGCGTTTGTTTACATTCTGTATACTCAATTCTTTAACAGCAAACCTCGTGTCTTGCCTTTGACAGAAATTCCAGTGAAATCACATTTAAAACCGAACGTCAGTAAAAAGGCTTCGTAGAATCACTCTGTGAATGTCTTTGAAAACACTTCTTAAGAAGGAAAGCATACGTCTTTCATCTGAGTGAAAACTGCATTCTATTCAGTTTTTAGTACTGTTTTGAATGGTTAGGCGATTCAGTTGTAAGGAAGCGTTTGTTTGCATTCTGTATACTCAATTCTTTAACAGCAAACCTCGTGTCTTGCATTTGACAGAAATTCCAGTGAAATCACGTTTAAAACTGAACGTCAGTAAAAAGGCTTCATAGAATCACTCTGTGAATGTTTTGAAAACACTTCTTAAGAAGGAAAGCATACGTCTTTCATCTGAGTGAAAACTGCATTCTATTCAGTTTTTAGTACTGTTTTAAATGGTTAGGCGATTCACTTGTAGGGAAGCGTTTGTTTGCATTCTGTATACTCAATTCTTTAACAGCAAACCTCGTGTCTTGCGTTTGACAGAAATTCCAGTGAAATCACGTTGAAAACCGAATGTCAGTAAAAAGGCTTCGTAGAATCACTCTGTGAATGTCTTTGAAAATACTTCTTAAGAAGGAAAGCATACGTCTTTCATCTGAGTGAAAACTGCATTCTATTCAGTTTTTAGTACTGTTTTGAATGGTTAGGCGATTCACTTGTAGGGAAGCGTTTGTTTGCATTCTGTATACTCAATTCTTTAACAGCAAACCTCGTGTCTTGCGTTTGACAGAAATTCCAGTGAAATCACGTTTAAAACCGAACGTCAGTAAAAAGGCTTCTTAGAATCACTCTGTGAATGTCTTTGAAAACACTTCTTAAGAAGGAAAGCATACGTCTTTCATCTGAGTGAAAACTGCATTCTATTCAGTTATTAGTACTGTGTTGAATGGTTAGGCGATTCACTTGTAGGGAAGCTTTTGTTTGCATTCTGTATACTCAATTCTTTAACAGCAAACCTCATTTGCGTTTGACAGAAATTCCAGTGAAATCACGTTTAAAACAGAACATCAGTAAAAAGGCTTCGTAGAATCACTCTGTGAATGTCTTTGAAAACACTTCTTAAGAAGGAAAGCATACGTCTTTCATCTGATTGAAAACTGCATTCTATTCAGTTTTTAGTACTGTTTTGAATGGTTAGGCGATTCACTTGTAGGGAAGCGTTTGTTTGCATTCTGTATACTCAATTCTTTAACAGCAAACCTCGTGTTTTGCCTTTGACAGAAATTCCAGTGAAATCACGTTTAAAACCGAATGTCAGTAAAAAGGCTTCGTAGAATCACTTTGTGAATGTCTTTGAAAACACTTCTTAAGAAGGAAAGCATACGTCTTTCATCTGAGTGAAAACTGCATTCTATTCAGTTTTTAGTACTGTTTTGAATGGTTAGGCGATTCACTTGTAGGGAAGCGTTTGTTTACATTCTGTATACTCAATTCTTTAACAGCAAACCTCGTGTCTTGAGTTTGACAGAAATTCCAGTGAATTCACATTTAAAACCGAACGTCAGTAAAAAGGCTTCGTAGAATCACTCTGTGAATGTCTTTGAAAACACTTCTTAAGAAGGAAAGCATACTTCTTTCATCTGAGTGAAAACTGCATTCTATTCAGTTTTTAGTACTGTGTTGAATGGTTAGGCGATTCACTTGTAGGGAAGCGTTTGTTTGCATTCTGTATACTCAATTCTTTAACAGCAAACCTCGTGTCTTGCGTTTGACAGAAATTCCAGTGAAATCACGTTTAAAACCGAACGTCAGTAAAAAGGCTTCGTAGAATCACTCTGTGAATGTCTTTGAAAACACTTCTTAAGAAGGAAAGCATACGTCTTTCATCTGAGTGAAAACTGCATTCTATTCAGTTTTTAGTACTGTTTTGAATGGTTAGGCGATTCACTTGTAGGGAAGCGTTTGTTTGCATTCTGTATACTCAATTCTTTAACAGCAAACCTCGTTTCATGCCTTTGACAGAAATTCCAGTGAAATCACGTCTAAAACCGAACGTCAGTAAAAAGGCTTCGTAGAATCACTTTGTGAATGTCTTTGAAAACACTTCTTAAGAAGGAAAGCATACGTCTTTCATCTGAGTGAAAACTGCATTCTATTCAGTTTTTAGTACTGTTTTGAATGGTTAGGCGATTCACTTGTAGGGAAGCGTTTGTTTACATTCTGTATACTCAATTCTTTAACAGCAAACCTCGTGTCTTGCGTTTGACAGAAATTCCAGTGAATTCACATTTAAAACCGAACGTCAGTAAAAAGGCTTCGTAGAATCACTCTGTGAATGTCTTTGAAAACACTTCTTAAGAAGGAAAGCATACGTCTTTCATCTGAGTGAAAACTGCATTCTATTCAGTTTTTAGTACTGTGTTGAATGGTTAGGCGATTCACTTGTAGGGAAGCGTTTGTTTGCATTCTGTATACTCAATTCTTTAACAGCAAACCTCCTGTCTTGCGTTTGACAGAAATTCCAGTGAAATCACTTTTAAAACTGAACGTCAGTAAAAAGGATTCGTAGAATCACTCTGTGAATGTCTTTGAAAACACTTCTTAAGAAGGAAAGCATACGTCTTTCATCTGAGTGAAAACTGCATTCTATTCAGTTTTTAGGACTGTGTTGAATGGTTAGGCGATTCACTTGTAGGGAAGCGTTTGTTTGCATTCTGTATACTCAATTCTTTAACAGCAAACCTCGTGTCTTGCCTTTGACAGAAATTCCAGTGAAATCACTTTTAAAACCGAACGTCAGTAAAAAGGCTTCGTAGAATCACTCTGTGAATGTCTTTGAAAACACTTCTTAAGAAGGAAAGCATACGTCTTTCATCAGAGTGAAAACTGCATTCTATTCAGTTTTTAGTACTGTTTTGAATGGTTAGGCGATTCACTTGTAGGGAAGCGTTTGTTTGCATTCTGTATACTCAATTCTTTAACAGCAAACCTCGTGTCTTGCGTTTGACAGAAATTCCAGTGAAATCACTTTTAAAACCGAACGTCAGTAAAAAGGCTTCGTAGAATCACTCTGTGAATGTCTTTGAAAACACTTCTTAAGAAGGAAAGCATACGTCTTTCATCTGATTGAAAACTGCATTCTATTCAGTTTTTAGTACTGTTTTGAATGGTTAGGCGATTCACTTGTAGGGAAGCGTTTGTTTACATTCTGTATACTCAATTCTTTAACAGCAAACCTCGTGTCTTGCGTTTGACAGAAATTCCAGTGAATTCACATTTAAAACCGAACGTCAGTAAAAAGGCTTCGTAGAATCACTCTGTGAATGTCTTTGAAAACACTTCTTAAGAAGGAAAGCATACGTCTTTCATCTGAGTGAAAACTGCATTCTATTCAGTTTTTAGTACTGTGTTGAATGGTTAGGCGATTCACTTGTAGGGAAGCGTTTGTTTGCATTCTGTATACTCAATTCTTTAACAGCAAACCTCCTGTCTTGCGTTTGACAGAAATTCCAGTGAAATCACTTTTAAAACTGAACGTCAGTAAAAAGGATTCGTAGAATCACTCTGTGAATGTCTTTGAAAACACTTCTTAAGAAGGAAAGCATACGTCTTTCATCTGAGTGAAAACTGCATTCTATTCAGTTTTTAGGACTGTGTTGAATGGTTAGGCGATTCACTTGTAGGGAAGCGTTTGTTTGCATTCTGTATACTCAATTCTTTAACAGCAAACCTCGTGTCTTGCGTTTGACAGAAATTCCAGTGAAATCACTTTTAAAACCGAACGTCAGTAAAAAGGCTTCGTAGAATCACTCTGTGAATGTCTTTGAAAACACTTCTTAAGAAGGAAAGCATACGTCTTTCATCTGAGTGAAAACTGCATTCTATTCAGTTTTTAGTACTGTTTTGAATGGTTAGGCGATTCACTTGTAGGGAAGCGTTTGTTTGCATTCTGTATACTCAATTCTTTAACAGCAAACCTCGTGTCTTGCGTTTGACAGAAATTCCAGTGAAATCACTTTTAAAACCGAACGTCAGTAAAAAGGCTTCGTAGAATCACTCTGTGAATGTCTTTGAAAACACTTCTTAAGAAGGAAAGCATACGTCTTTCATCTGATTGAAAACTGCATTCTATTCAGTTTTTAGTACTGTTTTGAATGGTTAGGCGATTCACTTGTAGGGAAGCGTTTGTTTGCATTCTGTATACTCAATTCTTTAACAGCAAACCTCGTGTTTTGCCTTTGACAGAAATTCCAGTGAAATCACGTTTAAAACCGAATGTCAGTAAAAAGGCTTCGTAGAATCACTTTGTGAATGTCTTTGAAAACACTTCTTAAGAAGGAAAGCATACGTCTTTCATCTGAGTGAAAACTGCATTCTATTCAGTTTTTAGTACTGTTTTGAATGGTTAGGCGATTCACTTGTAGGGAAGCGTTTGTTTACATTCTGTATACTCAATTCTTTAACAGCAAACCTCGTGTCTTGAGTTTGACAGAAATTCCAGTGAATTCACATTTAAAACCGAACTTCAGTAAAAAGGCTTCGTAGAATCACTCTGTGAATGTCTTTGAAAACACTTCTTAAGAAGGAAAGCATACTTCTTTCATCTGAGTGAAAACTGCATTCTATTCAGTTTTTAGTACTGTGTTGAATGGTTAGGCGATTCACTTGTAGGGAAGCGTTTGTTTGCATTCTGTATACTCAATTCTTTAACAGCAAACCTCGTGTCTTGCGTTTGACAGAAATTCCAGTGAAATCACGTTTAAAACCGAACGTCAGTAAAAAGGCTTCGTAGAATCACTCTGTGAATGTCTTTGAAAACACTTCTTAAGAAGGAAAGCATAAGTCTTTCATCAGAGTGAAAACTGCATTCTATTCAGTTTTTAGTACTGTGTTGAATGGTTAGGCGATTCACTTGTAGGGAAGCATTTGTTTGCATTCTGTATACTCAATTCTTTAACAGCAAACCTCCTGTCTTGCGTTTGACAGAAATTCCAGTGAAATCACTTTTAAAACTGAACGTCAGTAAAAAGGATTCGTAGAATCACTCTGTGAATGTCTTTGAAAACACTTCTTAAGAAGGAAAGCATACGTCTTTCATCTGAGTGAAAACTGCATTCTATTCAGTTTTTAGGACTGTGTTGAATGGTTAGGCGATTCACTTGTAGGGAAGCGTTTGTTTGCATTCTGTATACTCAATTCTTTAACAGCAAACCTCGTGTCTTGCGTTTGACAGAAATTCCAGTGAAATCACTTTTAAAACCGAACGTCAGTAAAAAGGCTTCGTAGAATCACTCTGTGAATGTCTTTGAAAACACTTCTTAAGAAGGAAAGCATACGTCTTTCATCAGAGTGAAAACTGCATTCTATTCAGTTTTTAGTACTGTTTTGAATGGTTAGGCGATTCACTTGTAGGGAAGCGTTTGTTTGCATTCTGTATACTCAATTCTTTAACAGCAAACCTCGTGTCTTGCGTTTGACAGAAATTCCAGTGAAATCACTTTTAAAACCGAACGTCAGTCAAAAGGCTTCGTAGAATCACTCTGTGAATGTCTTTGAAAACACTTCTTAAGAAGGAAAGCATACGTCTTTCATCTGATTGAAAACTGCATTCTATTCAGTTTTTAGTACTGTTTTGAATGGTTAGGTGATTCACTTGTAGGGAAGCGTTTGTTTGCATTCTGTATACTCAATTCTTTAACAGCAAACCTCGTGTTTTGCCTTTGACAGAAATTCCAGTGAAATCGCGTTTAAAACCGAATGTCAGTAAAAAGGCTTCGTAGAATCACTTTGTGAATGTCTTTGAAAACACTTCTTAAGAAGGAAAGCATACGTCTTTCATCTGAGTGAAAACTGCATTCTATTCAGTTTTTAGTACTGTTTTGAATGGTTAGGCGATTCACTTGTAGGGAAGCGTTTGTTTACATTCTGTATACTCAATTCTTTAACAGCAAACCTCGTGTCTTGAGTTTGACAGAAATTCCAGTGAATTCACATTTAAAACCGAACGTCAGTAAAAAGGCTTCGTAGAATCACTCTGTGAATGTCTTTGAAAACACTTCTTAAGAAGGAAAGCATACTTCTTTCATCTGAGTGAAAACTGCATTCTATTCAGTTTTTAGTACTGTGTTGAATGGTTAGGCGATTCACTTGTAGGGAAGCGTTTGTTTGCATTCTGTATACTCAATTCTTTAACAGCAAACCTCGTGTCTTGCGTTTGACAGAAATTCCAGTGAAATCACGTTTAAAACCGAACTTCAGTAAAAAGGCTTCGTAGAATCACTCTGTGAATGTCTTTGAAAACACTTCTTAAGAAGGAAAGCATAAGTCTTTCATCAGAGTGAAAACTGCATTCTATTCAGTTTTTAGTACTGTTTTGAATGGTTAGGCGATTCACTTGTAGGAAAGCGTTTGTTTGCATTCTGTATACTCAATTCTTTAACAGCAAACCTCGTGTCTTGCGTTTGACAGAAATTCCAGTGAAATCACTTTTAAAACCGAACGTCAGTAAAAAGGCTTCGTAGAATCACTCTGTGAATGTCTTTGAAAACACTTCTTAAGAAGGAAAGCATACGTCTTTCATCTGAGTGAAAACTGCATTCTATTCAGTTTTTAGTACTGTTTTGAATGGTTAGGCGATTCACTTGTAGGGAAGCGTTTGTTTGCATTCTATATACTCAATTCTTTAACAGCAAACCTCGTTTCTTGCCTTTGACAGAAATTCCAGTGAAATCACGTCTAAAACCGAACGTCAGTAAAAAGGCTTCGTAGAATCACTTTGTGAATGTCTTTGAAAACACTTCTTAAGAAGGAAAGCATACGTCTTTCATCTGAGTGAAAACTGCATTCTATTCAGTTTTTAGTACTGTTTTGAATGGTTAGGCGATTCACTTGTAGGGAAGCGTTTGTTTACATTCTGTATACTCAATTCTTTAACAGCAAACCTCGTGTCTTGCGTTTGACAGAAATTCCAGTGAATTCACATTTAAAACCGAACGTCAGTAAAAAGGCTTCGTAGAATCACTCTGTGAATGTCTTTGAAAACACTTCTTAAGAAGGAAAGCATACGTCTTTCATCTGAGTGAAAACTGCATTCTATTCAGTTTTTAGTACTGTGTTGAATGGTTAGGCGATTCACTTGTAGGGAAGCGTTTGTTTGCATTCTGTATACTCAATTCTTTAACAGCAAACCTCCTGTCTTGCGTTTGACAGAAATTCCAGTGAAATCACTTTTAAAACTGAACGTCAGTAAAAAGGATTCGTAGAATCACTCTGTGAATGTCTTTGAAAACACTTCTTAAGAAGGAAAGCATACGTCTTTCATCTGAGTGAAAACTGCATTCTATTCAGTTTTTAGGACTGTGTTGAATGGTTAGGCGATTCACTTGTAGGGAAGCGTTTGTTTGCATTCTGTATACTCAATTCTTTAACAGCAAACCTCGTGTCTTGCCTTTGACAGAAATTCCAGTGAAATCACTTTTAAAACCGAACGTCAGTAAAAAGGCTTCGTAGAATCACTCTGTGAATGTCTTTGAAAACACTTCTTAAGAAGGAAAGCATACGTCTTTCATCAGAGTGAAAACTGCATTCTATTCAGTTTTTAGTACTGTTTTGAATGGTTAGGCGATTCACTTGTAGGGAAGCGTTTGTTTGCATTCTGTATACTCAATTCTTTAACAGCAAACCTCGTGTCTTGCGTTTGACAGAAATTCCAGTGAAATCACTTTTAAAACCGAACGTCAGTAAAAAGGCTTCGTAGAATCACTCTGTGAATGTCTTTGAAAACACTTCTTAAGAAGGAAAGCATACGTCTTTCATCTGATTGAAAACTGCATTCTATTCAGTTTTTAGTACTGTTTTGAATGGTTAGGCGATTCACTTGTAGGGAAGCGTTTGTTTGCATTCTGTATACTCAATTCTTTAACAGCAAACCTCGTGTTTTGCCTTTGACAGAAATTCCAGTGAAATCACGTTTAAAACCGAATGTCAGTAAAAAGGCTTCGTAGAATCACTTTGTGAATGTCTTTGAAAACACTTCTTAAGAAGGAAAGCATACGTCTTTCATCTGAGTGAAAACGGCATTCTATTTAGTTTTTAGTACTGTTTTGAATGGTTAGGCGATTCACTTGTAGGGAAGCGTTTGTTTACATTCTGTATACTCAATTCTTTAACAGCAAACCTCGTGTCTTGCGTTTGACAGAAATTCCAGTGAAATCACATTTAAAACCGAACGTCAGTAAAAAGGCTCCGTAGAATCACTCTGTGAATGTCTTTGAAAACACTTCTTAAGAAGGAAAGCATACGTCTTTCATCTGAGTGAAAACTGCATTCTATTCAGTTTTTAGTACTGTTTTGAATGGTTAGGCGATTCACTTGTAGGGAAGCGTTTGTTTGCATTCTGTATACTCAATTCTTTAACAGCAAACCTTGTGTCTTGCATTGACAGAAATTTCAGTGAAATCACCTTTAAAACCGAACGTCAGTAAAAATGCTTCGTAGAATCACTCTGTGAATGTCTTTGAAAACCCTTCTTAAGAAGGAAAGCATACGTCTTTCATCTGAGTGAAAACTACATTCTATTCAGTTTTTAGTACTGTTTTGAATGGTTAGGCGATTCACTTGTAGGGAAGCGTTTGTTTGCATTCTGTATACTCAATTCTTTAACAGCAAACCTCGTGTCTTGCATTTGACAGAAATTTCAGTGAAATCACCTTTAAACCCGAACGTCAGTAAAAAGGCTTCGTAGAATCACTCTGTGAATGTCTTTGAAAACACTTCTTAAGAAGGAAAGCATACGTCTTTCATCTGAGTGAAAACTGCATTCTATTCAGTTTTTAGTACTGTGTTGAATGGTTAGGTGATTCACTTGTAGGGAAGCGTTTGTTTGCATTCTGTATACTCAATTCTTTAACAGCAAACCTCGTGTCTTGCGTTTGACAGAAATTCCAGTGAAATCAAGTTTAAAACCGAACGTCAGTAAAAAGGCTTCGTAGAATCACTCTGTGAATGTCTTTGAAAACACTTCTTAAGAAGGAAAGCATACGTCTTTCATCTGAGTGAAAACTGCATTCTATTCAGTTTTTAGTACTGTTTTGAATGGTTAGGCGATTCACTTGTAGGGAAGCGTTTGTTTGCATTCTGTATACTCAATTCTTTAACAGCAAACCTCGTGTCTTGCGTTTGACAGAAATTCCAGTGAAATCACGTTTAAAACCGAACGTCAGTAAAATGGCTTCATAGAATCACTTTGTGAATGTCTATGAAAACACTTCTAAAGAAAGAAAGCATACGTCTTTCATCAGAGTGAAAACTGCATTCTATTCAGTTTTTATTACTGTTTTGAATGGTTAGGCGATTCACTTGTAGGGAAGCGTTTGTTTACATTCTGTATACTCAATTCTTTAACAGCAAACCTCGTGTCTTGCCTTTGACAGAAATTCCAGTGAAATCACATTTAAAACCGAACGTCAGTAAAAAGGCTTCGTAGAATCACTCTGTGAATGTCTTTGAAAACACTTCTTAAGAAGGAAAGCATACGTCTTTCATCTGAGTGAAAACTGCATTCTATTCAGTTTTTAGTACTGTTTTGAATGGTTAGGCGATTCAGTTGTAAGGAAGCGTTTGTTTGCATTCTGTATACTCAATTCTTTAACAGCAAACCTCGTGTCTTGCATTTGACAGAAATTCCAGTGAAATCACGTTTAAAACTGAACGTCAGTAAAAAGGCTTCATAGAATCACTCTGTGAATGTTTTGAAAACACTTCTTAAGAAGGAAAGCATACGTCTTTCATCTGAGTGAAAACTGCATTCTATTCAGTTTTTAGTACTGTTTTAAATGGTTAGGCGATTCACTTGTAGGGAAGCGTTTGTTTGCATTCTGTATACTCAATTCTTTAACAGCAAACCTCGTGTCTTGCGTTTGACAGAAATTCCAGTGAAATCACGTTGAAAACCGAATGTCAGTAAAAAGGCTTCGTAGAATCACTCTGTGAATGTCTTTGAAAATACTTCTTAAGAAGGAAAGCATACGTCTTTCATCTGAGTGAAAACTGCATTCTATTCAGTTTTTAGTACTGTTTTGAATGGTTAGGCGATTCACTTGTAGGGAAGCGTTTGTTTGCATTCTGTATACTCAATTCTTTAACAGCAAACCTCGTGTCTTGCGTTTGACAGAAATTCCAGTGAAATCACGTTTAAAACCGAACGTCAGTAAAAAGGCTTCTTAGAATCACTCTGTGAATGTCTTTGAAAACACTTCTTAAGAAGGAAAGCATACGTCTTTCATCTGAGTGAAAACTGCATTCTATTCAGTTATTAGTACTGTGTTGAATGGTTAGGCGATTCACTTGTAGGGAAGCTTTTGTTTGCATTCTGTATACTCAATTCTTTAACAGCAAACCTCATTTGCGTTTGACAGAAATTCCAGTGAAATCACGTTTAAAACAGAACATCAGTAAAAAGGCTTCGTAGAATCACTCTGTGAATGTCTTTGAAAACACTTCTTAAGAAGGAAAGCATACGTCTTTCATCTGAGTTAAAACTGCATTCTATTCAGTTTTTAGTACTGTTTTGAATGGTTAGGCGATTCACTTGTAGGGAAGCGTTTGTTTGCATTCTGTATACTCAATTCTTTAACATCAAAACTCGTGTCTTGCATTTGACAGAAATTCCAGTGAAATCACGTTTAAAACCGAACGTCAGTAAAAAGGCTTCGTAGAATCACTCTGTGAATGTCTTTGAAAACACTTCTTAAAAAGGAAAGCATACGTCTTTCATCTGAGTGAAAATTGCATTCTAATCAGTTTTTAGTACTGTGTTGAATGGTTAGGCGATTCACTTGTAGGGAAGCGTTTGTTTGCATTCTGTATACTCAATTCTTTAACAGCAAACCTCGTGTCTTGCGTTTGACAGAAATTCCAGTGAAATCACGTTTAAAACCGAACGTCAGTAAAAAGGCTTCGTAGAATCACTCTGTGAATGTCTTTGAAAACACTTCTTAAGAAGGAAAGCATATGTCTTTCATCTGAGTGAAAACTGCATTCTATTCAGTTTTTAGTACTGTGTTGAATGGTTAGGCGATTCACTTGCAGGGAAGCGTTTGTTTGCATTCTGTATACTCAATTCTTTAACAGCAAACCTCGTGTCTTGCGTTTGACAGAAATTCCAGTGAAATCACGTTTAAAACCGAACGTCAGTAAAAAGGCTTCATAGAATCACTCTGTGAATGTCTTTGAAAACACTTCTTAAGAAGGAAAGCATACGTCTTTCATCTGAGTGAAAACTGCATTCTATTCAGTTTTTAGTACTGTTTTGAATGGTTAGGCGATTCACTTGTAGGGAAGCGTTTGTTTACATTCTGTATACTCAATTCTTTAACAGCAAACCTCGTGTCTTGCATTTGACAGAAATTCCAGTGAAATCACTTTTAAAACGGAACGTCAGAAAAAGGCTTCATAGAATCACTCTGTGAATGTCTCTGAAAACACTTCTTAAGAAGGAAAGCATACGTCTTTCATCTGAGTGAAAACTGCATTCTATTCAGTTTTTAGTACTGTTTTGAATGGTTAGGCGATTCACTTGTAGGGAAGCGTTTGTTTACATTCTGTATACTCAATTATTTAACAGCAAACCTCGTGTCTTGCATTTGACAGAAATTCCAGTGAAATCACGTTTAAAACGGAACGTCAGTAAAAAGGCTTCATAGAATCACTCTGTGAATGTCTTTGAAAACACTTCTTAAGAAGGAAAGCATACGTCTTTCATCTGTGTGAAAACTGCATTCTATTCAGTTTTTAGTACTGTTTTGAATGGTTAGGCGATTCACTTGTAGGGAAGCGTTTGTTTGCATTCTGTATACTCAATTCTTTAACAGCAAACCTCGTGTCTTGCGTTTGACAGAAATTCCAGTGAAATCACGTTTAAAACCGAATGTCAGTAAAAAGGCTTCGTAGAATCACTCTGTGAATGTCTTTGAAAACACTTCTTAAGAAGGAAAGCATACGTCTTTCATCTGAGTGAAAACTGCATTCTATTTAGTTTTTAGTACTGTGTTGAATGGTTAGGCGATTCACTTGTAGGGAAGCATTTGTTTGCATTCTGTATACTCAATTCATTAACAGCAAATCTCTTGTCTTGCGTTTGACAGAAATTCCAGTGAAATCACGTTTAAAACGGAACGTCAGTAAAAAGGCTTCATAGAATCACTCTGTGAATGTCTCTGAAAACACTTCTTAAGAAGAAAAGCATACGTCTTTCATCTGAGTGAAAACTGCATTCTATTCAGTTTTTAGTACTGTTTTGAATGGTTAGGCGATTCACTTGTAGGGAAGCGTTTGTTTACATTCTGTATACTCAATTCTTTAACAGCAAACCTCGTGTCTTGCATTTGACAGAAATTCCAGTGAAATCACGTTTAAAACGGAACGTCAGTAAAAAGGCTTCATAGAATCACTCTGTGAATGTCTTTGAAAACACTTCTTAAGAAGGAAAGCATACGTCTTTCATCTGAGTGAAAACTGCATTCTATTCAGTTTTTGTACTGTTTTGAATGGTTAGGCGATTCACTTGTAGGGAAGCCTTTGTTTGCATTCTGTATACTCAATTCTTTAACAGCAAACCTCGTGTCTTGCGTTTGACAGAAATTCCAGTGAAATCACGTTTAAAACCGAACGTCAGTAAAAAGGCTTCATAGAATCACTCTGTGAATATCTTTGAAAACACTTCTTAAGAGGAAAGCATACGTCTTTCATCTGAGTGAAAACTGCATTCTATTCAGTTTTTAGTACTGTTTTGAATGGTTAGGCGATTCACTTGTAGGGAAGCGTTTGTTTGCATTCTGTATACTCAATTCTTTAGCAGCAAACCTCATTTGCGTTTGACAGAAATTCCAGTGAAATCACGTTTAAAACCCAATGTCAGTAAAAAGGGTTCTTAGAATCACTCTGTGAATGTCTTTGAAAACACTTCTTAAGAAGGAAAGCATACGTCTTTCATCTGAGTGAAAACTGCATTCTAATCAGTTTTTAGTACTGTGTTGAATGGTTAGGCGATTCACTTGTAGGGAAGCGTTTGTTTGCATTCTGTATACTCAATTCTTTAACAGCAAAACTCGTGTCTTGCGTTTGACAGAAATTCCAGTGAAATCACGTTTAAAACCGAACGTCAGTAAAAAGGCTTCATAGAATCACTCTGTGAATGTCTTTGAAAACACTTCTTAAGAAGGAAAGCATACGTCTTTCATCTGAGTGAAAACTGCATTCTATTTAGTTTTTAGTACTGTGTTGAATGGTTAGGCGATTCACTTGTAGGGAAGCATTTGTTTGCATTCTGTATACTCAATTCTTTAACAGCAAAACTCTTGTCTTGCGTTTGACAGATTTTCCAGTGAAATCACGTTTAAAAGCCAACGTCAGTAAAAAGGCTTTGTAGAATCACTCTGTGAATGTCTTTGAAAACACTTCTTAAGAATGAAAGCATACGTCTTTCATCTGAGTGAAAACTGCATTCTATTCAGTTATTAGTACTGTGTTGAATGGTTAGGCGATTCACTTGTAGGGAAGCTTTTGTTTGCATTCTGTATACTCAATTCTTTAACAGCAAACCACATTTGCGTTTAGACAGAAATTCCAGTGAAATCTCGTTTAAAACCGAACGTCAGTAAAAAGGCTTCGTAGAATCACTCTGTGAATGTCTTTGAAAACACTTCTTAAGAAGGAAAGCATACGTCTTTCATCTGAGTGAAAACTGCATTCTATTCAGTTTTTAGTACTGTTTTGAATGATTAGGCGATTCACTTGTAGGGAAGCGTTTGTTTGCATTCTGTATACTCAATTCTTTAACAGCAAAACTCGTGTCTTGCGTTTGACAGAAATTCCAGTGAAATCACGTTTAAAACCGAACGTCAGTAAAAAGGCTTCGTAGAATCACTCTGTGAATGTCTTTGAAAACACTTCTTAAGAAGGAAAGCATACGTCTTTCATCTGAGTGAAAACTGCATTCTAATCAGTTTTTAGTACTGTGTTGAATGGTTAGGCGATTCACTTGTAGCGAAGCGTTTGTTTACATTCTGTATACTCAATTCTTTAACAGCAAACCTCGTGTCTTGCATTTGACAGAAATTCCAGTGAAATCACGTTTAAAACGGAACGTCAGTAAAAAGGCTTCATAGAATCACTTTGTGAATGTCTTTGAAAACACTTCTTAAGAAGGAAAGCAAACGTCTTTCATCTGAGTGAAAACTGCATTCTATTCAGTTTTTAGTACTGTTTTGAATGGTTAGGCGATTCACTTGTAGGGAAGCGTTTGTTTGCATTCTGTATACTCAATTCTTTAACAGCAAACCTCGTGTCTTGCGTTTGACAGAAATTCCAGTGAAATCACGTTTAAAACCGAACGTCAGTAAAAAGGCTTCGTAGAATCACTCTGTGAATATCTTTGAAAACACTTCTTAAGAAGGAAAGCATATGTCTTTCATCTGAGTGAAAACTGCATTCTATTCAGTTTTTAGTACTGTTTTGAATGGTTAGGCGATTCACTTGTAGGGAAGCGTTTGTTTGCATTCTGTATACTCAATTCTTTAACAGCAAACCTCATTTGCGTTTGACAGATATTCCAGTGACATCACGTTCAAAACCGAATGTCAGTAAAAAGGCTTCGTAGAATCACTCTGTGAATGTCTTTGAAAACACTTCTTAAGAAGGAAAGCATACGTCTTTCATCTGAGTGAAAACTGCATTCTATTTAGTTTTTAGTACTGTGTTGAATGGTTAGGCGATTCACTTGTAGGGAAGCATTTGTTTGCATTCTGTATACTCAATTCTTTAACAGCAAATCTCTTGTCTTGCGTTTGACAGAAATTCCAGTGAAATCACGTTTAAAACCGAACGTCAGTAAAAAGGCTTCGTAGAATCACTCTGTGAATGTCTTTGAAAACACTTCTTAAGAAGGAAAGCATACGTCTTTCATCTGAGTGAAAACTGCATTCTATTCAGTTTTTAGTACTGTTTTGAATGGTTAGACGATTCACTTGTAGGGAAGCGTTTGTTTGCATTCTGTATACTCAATTCTTTAACAGCAAATCCCGTGTCTTGCGTTTGAGAGAAATTCCAGTGAAATCACGTTTAAAAGCCAACGTCAGTAAAAAGGCTTTGTAGAATCACTCTGTGAATGTCTTTGAAAACACTTCTTAAGAAGGAAAGCATATGTCTTTCATCTGAGTGAAAACTGCATTCTATTCAGTTTTTAGTACTGTTTTGAATGGTTAGGCGATTCACTTGTAGGGAAGCGTTTGTTTGCATTCTGTATACTCAATTCTTTAACAGCAAACCTCGTGTCTTGCATTTGACAGAAATTCCAGTGAAATCACCTTTAAAACCGAACGTCAGTAAAAAGGCTTCGTAGAATCACTCTGTGAATGTCTTTGAAAACACTTCTTAAGAAGGAAAGCATACGTCTTTCATCTGAGTGAAAACTGCATTCTATTCAGTTTATAGTACTGTGTTGAATGGTTAGGCGATTCACTTGTAGGGAAGCGTTTGTTTGCATTCTGTATACTCAATTCTTTAACAGCAAACCTCGTGTCTTGCGTTTGACAGAAATTCCAGTGAAATCACCTTTAAAACCAAACGTCAGTAAAAAGGCTTCGTAGAATAACTCTGTGAATGTCTTTGAAAACACTTCTTAAGAAGGAAAGCATACGTCTTTCATCTGAGTGAAAACTGCATTCTATTCAGTTTTTAGTACTGTTTTGAATGGTTAGGCGATTCACTTGTAGGGAAGCGTTTGTTTGCATTCTGTATACTCAATTCTTTAACAGCACACCTCGTGTCTTGCGTTTGACAGAAATTCCAGAGAAATCACGTTTAAAACCGAACGTCAGTAAAAAGGCTTCGTAGAATCACTCTGTGAATGTCTTTGAAAACACTTCTTAAGAAGGAAAGCATATGTCTTTCATCTGAGTGAAAACTGCATTCTATTCAGTTTATAGTACTGTGTTGAATGGTTAGGCGATTCACTTGTAGGGAAGCGTTTGTTTGCATTCTGTATACTCAATTCTTTAACAGCAAACCTCGTGTCTTGCCTTTGACAGAAATTCCAGTGAAATCACGTTTAAAACCGAACGTCAGTAAAAAGGCTTCGAAGAATCACTCTGTGAATGTCTTTGAAAACACTTCTTAAGAAGGAAAACATACGTCTTTCACCTGAGTGAAAACTGTATTCTATTCAGTTTTTAGTACTGTTTTGAATGGTTAGGCGATTCACTTGTAGGGAAGCGTTTGTTTGCATTTTGTATACTCAATTCTTTAACAGCAATCCCGTGTCTTGCGTTTGAGAGAAATTCCAGTGAAATCACGTTAAAAGCCAACGTCAGTAAAAAGGCTTTGTAGAATCACTCTGTGAATGTCTTTGAAAACACTTCTTAAGAAGGAAAGCATACGTCTTTCATCTGAGTGAAAACTGCATTCTATTCAGTTTTTAGTACGGTTTTGAATGGTTAGGCGATTCACTTGTAGGGAAGCGTTTGTTTGCATTCTGTATACTCAATTCTTTAACAACAAACCTCGTGTCTTGGGTTTGACAGAAATTCCAGTGAAATCACCTTTAAAACCGAACGTCAGTAAAAAGGCTTCGTAGAATCACTCTGTGAATGTCTTTGAAAACACTTCTTAAGAAGGAAAGCATATGTCTTTCATCTGAGTGAAAACTGCATTCTATTCAGTTTATAGTACTGTGTTGAATGGTTAGGCGATTCACTTGTAGGGAAGCGTTTGTTTGCATTCTGTATACTCAATTCTTTAACAGCAAACCTCGTGTCTTGCATTTGACAGAAATTCCAGTGAAATCACGTTTAAAACCGAACGTCAGTAAAAAGGCTTCGTAGAATCACTCTGTGAATGTCTTTGAAAACACTTCTTAAGAAAGAAAGCATACGTCTTTCACCTGAGTGAAAACTGCATTCTATTCAGTTTTTAGTACTGTTTTGAATGGTTAGGCGATTCACTTGTAGGGAAGCGTTTGTTTGCATTCTATATACTCAATTCTTTAACAGCAAACCTCGTGTCTTGCGTTTGACAGAAATTCCAGTGAAATCACCTTTAAAACCGAACGTCAGTAAAAAGGCTTCGTAGAATCACTCTGTGAATGTCTTTGAAAACACTTCTTAAGAAGGAAAGCATATGTCTTTCATCTGAGTGAAAACTGCATTCTATTCAGTTTATAGTACTGTGTTGAATGGTTAGGCGATTCACTTGTAGGGAAGCGTTTGTTTGCATTCTGTATACTCAATTCTTTAACAGCAAACCTCGTGTCTTGCATTTGACAGAAATTCCAGTGAAATCACGTTTAAAACCGAACGTCAGTAAAAAGGCTTCGTAGAATCACTCTGTGAATGTCTTTGAAAACACTTCTTAAGAAAGAAAGCATACGTCTTTCACCTGAGTGAAAACTGCGTTCTATTCAGTTTTTAGTACTGTTTTGAATGGTTAGGCGATTCACTTGTAGGGAAGCGTTTGTTTGCATTCTATATACTCAATTCTTTAACAGCAAACCTCGTGTCTTGCGTTTGACAGAAATTCCAGTGAAATCACGTTTAAAACCGAACGTCAGTAAAAAGGCTTCGTAGAATCACTCTGTGAATGTCTTTGAAAACACTTCTTAAGAAGGAAAGCATACGTCTTTCATCTGAGTGAAAACTGCATTCTATTCAGTTTTTAGTACTGTTTTGAATGGTTAGGCGATTCACTTGTAGGGAAGCGTTTGTTTGCATTCTGTATACTCAATTCTTTAACAGCAAACCTCGTGTCTTGCGTTTGACAGAAATTCCAGTGAAATCACCTTTAAAACCGAACGTCAGTAAAAAGGCTTCGTAGAATCACTCTGTGAATGTCTTTGAAAACACTTCTTAAGAAGGAAAGCATATGTCTTTCATCTGAGTGAAAACTGCATTCTATTCAGTTTATAGTACTGTGTTGAATGGTTAGGCGATTCACTTGTAGGGAAGCGTTTGTTTGCATTCTGTATACTCAATTCTTTAACAGCAAACCTCGTGTCTTGCGTTTGACAGAAATTCCAGTGAAATCACGTTTAAAACCGAACGTCAGTAAAAAGGCTTCGTAGAATCACTCTGTGAATGTCTTTGAAAACAATTCTTAAGAAGGAAAGCATACGTCTTTCACCTGAGTGAAAACTGCATTCTATTCAGTTTTTAGTACTGTTTTGAATGGTTACGCGATTCACTTGTAGGGAAGCGTTTGTTTGCATTCTATATACTCAATTCTTTAACAGCAAACCTCGTGTCTTGCGTTTGACAGAAATTCCAGTGAAATCACGTTTAAAACCGAACTTCAGTAAAAAGGCTACGTAGAATCACTCTGTGAATGTCTTTGAAAACACTTCTTAAGAAGGAAAGCATACGTCTTTCACCTGAGTGAAAACTGCATTCTATTCAGTTTTTAGTACTGTTTTGAATGGTTAGACGATTCACTTGTAGGGAAGCGTTTGTTTGCATTCTGTATACTCAATTCTTTAACAGCAAATCCCGTGTCTTGCGTTTGAGAGAAATTCCAGTGAAATCACGTTTAAAAGCCAACGTCAGTAAAAAGGCTTTGTAGAATCACTCTGTGAATGTCTTTGAAAACAATTCTTAAGAAGGAAAGCATACGTCTTTCATCTGAGTGAAAACTGCATTCTATTCAGTTTTTAGTACTGTTTTGAATGGTTAGGCGATTCACTTGTAGGGAAGCGTTTGTTTGCATTCTGTATACTCAATTCTTTAACAGCACACCTCGTGTCTTGAGTTTGACAGAAATTCCAGAGAAATCACGTTTAAAACCGAACGTCAGTAAAAAGGCTTCGTAGAATCACTCTGTGAATGTCTTTGAAAACACTTCTTAAGAAGGAAAGCATATGTCTTTCATCTGAGTGAAAACTGCATTCTATTCAGTTTATAGTACTGTGTTGAATGGTTAGGCGATTCACTTGTAGGGAAGCGTTTGTTTGCATTCTGTATACTCAATTCTTTAACAGCAAACCTCGTGTCTTGCATTTGACAGAAATTCCAGTGAAATCACGTTTAAAACCGAACGTCAGTAAAAAGGCTTCGTAGAATCACTCTGTGAATGTCTTTGAAAACACTTCTTAAGAAAGAAAGCATACGTCTTTCACCTGAGTGAAAACTGCATTCTATTCAGTTTTTAGTACTGTTTTGAATGGTTAGGCGATTCACTTGTAGGGAAGCGTTTGTTTGCATTCTATATACTCAATTCTTTAACAGCAAACCTCGTGTCTTGCGTTTGACAGAAATTCCAGTGAAATCACCTTTAAAACCGAACGTCAGTAAAAAGGCTTCGTAGAATCACTCTGTGAATGTCTTTGAAAACACTTCTTAAGAAGGAAAGCATATGTCTTTCATCTGAGTGAAAACTGCATTCTATTCAGTTTATAGTACTGTGTTGAATGGTTAGGCGATTCACTTGTAGGGAAGCGTTTGTTTGCATTCTGTATACTCAATTCTTTAACAGCAAACCTCGTGTCTTGCATTTGACAGAAATTCCAGTGAAATCACGTTTAAAACCGAACGTCAGTAAAAAGGCTTCGTAGAATCACTCTGTGAATGTCTTTGAAAACACTTCTTAAGAAAGAAAGCATACGTCTTTCACCTGAGTGAAAACTGCGTTCTATTCAGTTTTTAGTACTGTTTTGAATGGTTAGGCGATTCACTTGTAGGGAAGCGTTTGTTTGCATTCTATATACTCAATTCTTTAACAGCAAACCTCGTGTCTTGCGTTTGACAGAAATTCCAGTGAAATCACGTTTAAAACCGAACGTCAGTAAAAAGGCTTCGTAGAATCACTCTGTGAATGTCTTTGAAAACACTTCTTAAGAAGGAAAGCATACGTCTTTCATCTGAGTGAAAACTGCATTCTATTCAGTTTTTAGTACTGTTTTGAATGGTTAGGCGATTCACTTGTAGGGAAGCGTTTGTTTGCATTCTGTATACTCAATTCTTTAACAGCAAACCTCGTGTCTTGCGTTTGACAGAAATTCCAGTGAAATCACCTTTAAAACCGAACGTCAGTAAAAAGGCTTCGTAGAATCACTCTGTGAATGTCTTTGAAAACACTTCTTAAGAAGGAAAGCATATGTCTTTCATCTGAGTGAAAACTGCATTCTATTCAGTTTATAGTACTGTGTTGAATGGTTAGGCGATTCACTTGTAGGGAAGCGTTTGTTTGCATTCTGTATACTCAATTCTTTAACAGCAAACCTCGTGTCTTGCGTTTGACAGAAATTCCAGTGAAATCACGTTTAAAACCGAACGTCAGTAAAAAGGCTTCGTAGAATCACTCTGTGAATGTCTTTGAAAACAATTCTTAAGAAGGAAAGCATACGTCTTTCACCTGAGTGAAAACTGCATTCTATTCAGTTTTTAGTACTGTTTTGAATGGTTACGCGATTCACTTGTAGGGAAGCGTTTGTTTGCATTCTATATACTCAATTCTTTAACAGCAAACCTCGTGTCTTGCGTTTGACAGAAATTCCAGTGAAATCACGTTTAAAACCGAACTTCAGTAAAAAGGCTACGTAGAATCACTCTGTGAATGTCTTTGAAAACACTTCTTAAGAAGGAAAGCATACGTCTTTCACCTGAGTGAAAACTGCATTCTATTCAGTTTTTAGTACTGTTTTGAATGGTTAGACGATTCACTTGTAGGGAAGCGTTTGTTTGCATTCTGTATACTCAATTCTTTAACAGCAAATCCCGTGTCTTGCGTTTGAGAGAAATTCCAGTGAAATCACGTTTAAAAGCCAACGTCAGTAAAAAGGCTTTGTAGAATCACTCTGTGAATGTCTTTGAAAACAATTCTTAAGAAGGAAAGCATACGTCTTTCATCTGAGTGAAAACTGCATTCTATTCAGTTTTTAGTACTGTTTTGAATGGTTAGGCGATTCACTTGTAGGGAAGCGTTTGTTTGCATTCTGTATACTCAATTCTTTAACAGCACACCTCGTGTCTTGAGTTTGACAGAAATTCCAGAGAAATCACGTTTAAAACCGAACGTCAGTAAAAAGGCTTCGTAGAATCACTCTGTGAATGTCTTTGAAAACACTTCTTAAGAAGGAAAGCATATGTCTTTCATCTGAGTGAAAACTGCATTCTATTCAGTTTATAGTACTGTGTTGAATGGTTAGGCGATTCACTTGTAGGGAAGCGTTTGTTTGCATTTTGTATACTCAATTCTTTAACAGCAAATCCCGTGTCTTGCGTTTGAGAGAAATTCCAGTGAAATCACGTTAAAAGCCAACGTCAGTAAAAAGGCTTTGTAGAATCACTCTGTGAATGTCTTTGAAAACACTTCTTAAGAAGGAAAGCATACGTCTTTCATCTGAGTGAAAACTGCATTCTATTCAGTTTTTAGTACGGTTTTGAATGGTTAGGCGATTCACTTGTAGGGAAGCGTTTGTTTGCATTCTGTATACTCAATTCTTTAACAGCAAACCTCGTGTCTTGCGTTTGACAGAAATTCCAGTGAAATCACCTTTAAAACCGAACTTCAGTAAAAAGGCTTCGTAGAATCACTCTGTGAATGTCTTTGAAAACACTTCTTAAGAAGGAAAGCATATGTCTTTCATCTGAGTGAAAACTGCATTCTATTCAGTTTATAGTACTGTGTTGAATGGTTAGGCGATTCACTTGTAGGGAAGCGTTTGTTTGCATTCTGTATACTCAATTCTTTAACAGCAAACCTCGTGTCTTGCATTTGACAGAAATTCCAGTGAAATCACGTTTAAAACCGAACGTCAGTAAAAAGGCTTCGTAGAATCACTCTGTGAATGTCTTTGAAAACACTTCTTAAGAAAGAAAGCATACGTCTTTCACCTGAGTGAAAACTGCGTTCTATTCAGTTTTTAGTACTGTTTTGAATGGTTAGGCGATTCACTTGTAGGGAAGCGTTTGTTTGCATTCTATATACTCAATTCTTTAACAGCAAACCTCGTGTCTTGCGTTTGACAGAAATTCCAGTGAAATCACGTTTAAAACCGAACGTCAGTAAAAAGGCTTCGTAGAATCACTCTGTGAATGTCTTTGAAAACACTTCTTAAGAAGGAAAGCATACGTCTTTCATCTGAGTGAAAACTGCATTCTATTCAGTTTTTAGTACTGTTTTGAATGGTTAGGCGATTCACTTGTAGGGAAGCGTTTGTTTGCATTCTGTATACTCAATTCTTTAATAGCAAATCTCGTGTCTTGCGTTTGACAGAAATTCCAGTGAAATCACGTTTAAAAGCCAACGTCAGTAAAAAGGCTTTGTAGAATCACTCTGAATGTCTTTGAAAACACCTCTTAAGAAGGAAAACATACGTCTTTCATCTGAGTGAAAACTGCATTCTATTCAGTTTATAGTACTGTTTTGAATGGTTAGACGATTCACTTGTAGGGAAGCGTTTGTTTGCATTCTGTATACTCAATTCTTTAACAGCAAATCCCGTGTCTTGCGTTTGAGAGAAATTCCAGTGAAATCACGTTTAAAAGCCAACGTCAGTAAAAAGGCTTTGTAGAATCACTCTGTGAATGTCTTTGAAAACACTTCTTAAGAAGGAAAGCATATGTCTTTCATCTGAGTGAAAACTGCATTCTATTCAGTTTTTAGTACTGTTTTGAATGGTTAGGCGATTCACTTGTAGGGAAGCGTTTGTTTGCATTCTGTATACTCAATTCTTTAACAGCAAACCTCGTGTCTTGCGTTTGACAGAAATTCCAGTGAAATCACCTTTAAAACCGAACGTCAGTAAAAAGGCTTTGTAGAATCACTCTGTGAATGTCTTTGAAAACACTTCTTAAGAAGGAAAGCATACGTCTTTCATCTGAGTGAAAACTGCATTCTATTCAGTTTTTAGTACTGTTTTGAATGGTTAGGAGATTCACTTGTAGGGAAGCGTTTGTTTGCATTCTGTATACTCAATTCTTTAACAGCAAACCTCGTGTCTTGCGTTTGACAGAAATTCCAGTGAAATCACGTTTAAAACCGAACGTCAGTAAAAAGGCTTCGTAGAATCACTCTGTGAATGTCTTTGAAAACACTTCTTAAGAAGGAAAGCATACGTCTTTCATCTGAGTGAAAACTGCATTCTATTCAGTTTTTAGTACTGTTTTGAATGGTTAGGCGATTCACTTGTAGGGAAGCGTTTGTTTGCATTCTGTATACTCAATTCTTTAATAGCAAATCTCGTGTCTTGCATTTGACAGAAATTCCAGTGAAATCACATTTAAAAGCCAACTTCAGTAAAAAGGCTTTGTAGAATCACTCTGAATGTCTTTGAAAACACTTCTTAAGAAGGAAAACATACGTCTTTCATCTGAGTGAAAACTGCATTCTATTCAGTTTATAGTACTGTGTTGAATGGTTAGGGGATTCACTTGTAAGGAAGCGTTTGTTTGCATTCTGTATACTCAGTTCTTTAACAGCAAACCTCGTGTCTTGCGTTTGACAGAAATTCCAGTGAAATCACGTTTAAAACCGAACTTCAGTAAAAAGGCTTTGTAGAATCACTCTGTGAATGTCTTTGAAAACACTTCTTAAGAAGGAAAGCATATGTCTTTCATCTGAGTGAAAACTGCATTCTATTCAGTTTTTAGTACTGTTTTGAATGGTTAGGCGATTCACTTGTAGGGAAGCGTTTGTTTGCATTCTGTATACTCAATTCTTTAACAGCAAACCTCGTGTCTTGCGTTTGACAGAAATTCCAGTGAAATCACGTTTAAAACCGAACGTCAGTAAAAAGGCTACGTAGAATCACTCTGTGAATATCTTTGAAAACAATTCTTAAGAAGGAAAGCATACGTCTTTCACCTGAGTGAAAACTGCATTCTATTCAGTTTTTAGTACTGTTTTCAATGGTTAGGCGATTCACTTGTAGGGAAGCATTCTGTATACTCAATTCTTTAACAGCAAATCCCGTGTCTTGCGTTTGAGAGAAATTCCAGTGAAATCACGTTTAAAAGCCAACGTCAGTAAAAAGGCTTTGTAGAATCACTCTGTGAATGTCTTTGAAAACACTTCTTAAGAAGGAAAGCATATGTCTTTCATCTGAGTGAAAACTGCATTCTATTCAGTTTTTAGTACTGTTTTGAATGGTTAGGCGATTCACTTGTAGGGAAGCGTTTGTTTGCATTCTGTATACTCAATTCTTTAACAGCAAACCTCGTGTCTTGCGTTTGACAGAAATTCCAGTGAAATCACCTTTAAAACCGAATGTCAGTAAAAAGGCTTCGTAGAATCACTCTGTGAATGTCTTTGAAAACACTTCTTAAGAAGGAAAGCATACGTCTTTCACCTGAGTGAAAACTGCATTCTATTCAGTTTTTAGTACTGTTTTGAATGGTTAGACGATTCACTTGTAGGGAAGCGTTTGTTTGCATTCTGTATACTCAATTCTTTAACAGCAAATCCCGTGTCTTGCGTTTGAGAGAAATTACAATGAAATCACGTTTAAAAGCCAACGTCAGTAAAAAGGCTTTGTAGAATCACTCTGTGAATGTCTTTGAAAACACTTCTTAAGAAGGAAAGCATATGTCTTTCATCTGAGTGAAAACTGCATTCTATTCAGTTTTTAGTACTGTTTTGAATGGTTAGGCGATTCACTTGTAGGGAAGCGTTTGTTTGCATTCTGTATACTCAATTATTTAACAGCAAACCTCGTGTCTTGCGTTTGACAGAAATTCCAGTGAAATCACCTTTAAAACCGAACGTCAGTAAAAAGGCTTCATAGAATCACTCTGTGAATGTCTTTGAAAACACTTCTTAAGAAGGAAAGCATACGTCTTTCATCTGAGTGAAAACTGCATTCTATTCAGTTTTTAGTACTGTGTTGAATGGTTAGGCGATTGATTTATAGGGAAGCGTTTGTTTGCATTCTGTATACTCAATTCTTTAACAGCAAACCTCTTGTCTTGCGTTTGACAGAAATTCCAGTGAAATCACGTTTAAAACCAAACGTCAGTAAAAAGGCTTCGTAGAATCACTCTGTGAATGTCTTTGAAAACACTTCTTAAGAAGGAAAGCATACATCTTTCATCTGAGTGAAAACTGCATTCTATTCAGTTTTTAGTACTGTGTTGAATGGTTAGGCGATTCACTTGTAGGGAAGCGTTTGTTTGCATTCTGTATACTCAATTCTTTAACAGCAAATCCCGTGTCTTGCGTTTGAGAGAAATTCCAGTGAAATCACGTTTAAAAGCCAACGTCAGTAAAAAGGCTTCGTAGAATCACTCTGTGAATGTCTTTGAAAACACTTCTTAAGAAGGAAAGCATACGTCTTTCACCTGAGTAAAAACTGCATTCTATTCAGTTTTTAGTACTGTTTTGAATGGTTAGACGATTCACTTGTAGGGAAGCGTTTGTTTGCATTCTGTATACTCAATTCTTTAACAGCAAATCCCGTGTCTTGCGTTTGAGAGAAATTCCAGTGAAATCACGTTTAAAAGCCAACGTCAGTAAAAAGGCTTTGTAGAATCACTCTGTGAATGTCTTTGAAAACACTTCTTAAGAAGGAAAGCATATGTCTTTCATCTGAGTGAAAACTGCATTCTATTCAGTTTTTAGTACTGTTTTGAATGGTTAGGCGATTCACTTGTAGGGAAGCGTTTGTTTGCATTCTGTATACTCAATTATTTAACAGCAAACCTCGTGTCTTGCGTTTGACAGAAATTCCAGTGAAATCACCTTTAAAACCGAATGTCAGTAAAAAGGCTTTGTAGAATAACTCTGTGAATGTCTTTGAAAACACTTCTTAAGAAGGAAAGCATATGTCTTTCATCTGAGTGAAAACTGCATTCTATTCAGTTTATAGTACTGTGTTGAATGGTTAGGCGATTCACTTGTAGGGAAGCGTTTGTTTGCATTCTGTATACTCAATTCATTAACAGCAAACCTCGTGTCTTGCGTTTGACAGAAATTCCAGTGAAATCACGTTTAAAACCGAACATCAGTAAAAAGGCTTCGTAGAATCACTCTGTGAATGTCTTTGAAAACACTTAAGAAGGAAAGCATATGTCTTTCATCTGAGTGAAAACTGCATTCTATTGAGTTTATAGTACTGTGTTGAATGGTTAGGTGATTCACTTGTAGGGAAGCGTTTGTTTGCATTCTGTATACTCAATTCTTTAATAGCAAATCTCGTGTCTTGCGTTTGACAGAAATTCCAGTGAAATCACGTTTAAAACCGAACGTCAGTAAAAAGGCTTCGTAGAATCACTCTGTGAATGTCTTTGAAAACACTTCTTAAGAAGGAAAGCATACGTCTTTCATCTGAGTGAAAACTGCATTCTATTCAGTTTTTAGTACTGTTTTGAATGGTTAGGCGATTCACTTGTAGGGAAGCGTTTGTTTGCATTCTATATACCCAATTCTTTAACAGCAAACCTCGTGTGCTGCGTTTGACAGAAATTCCAGTGTAATCACGTTTAAAACCGAACGTCAGTAAAAAGGCTTCGTAGAATCACTCTGTGAATGTCTTTGAAAACACTTCTTAAGAAGGAAAGCATACGTCTTTCATCTGAGTGAAAACTGCATTCTATTCAGTTTTTAGTACTGTTTTGAATGGTTAGGCGATTCACTTGTAGGGAAGCATTTGTTTGCATTCTGTATACTCAATTCTTTAACAGCAAATCTCGTGTCTTGCGTTTGAGAAAAATTCTAGTGAAATCACGTTTAAAAGCCAACGTCAGTAAAAAGGCTTTGTAGAATCACTCTGTGAATGTCTTTGAAAACACTTCTTAAGAAGGAAAGCATATGTCTTTCATCTGAGTGAAAACTGCATTCTATTCAGTTTTTAGTACTGTTTTGAATGGTTAGGCGATTCACTTGTAGGGAAGCGTTTGTTTGCATTCTGTATACTCAATTCTTTAACAGCAAACCTCGTGTCTTGCGTTTGACAGAAATTCCAGTCAAATCACCTTTAAAACCGAATGTCAGTAAAAAGGCTTCGTAGAATCACTCTGTGAATGTCTTTGAAAACACTTCTTAAGAAGGAAAGCATATGTCTTTCATCTGAGTGAAAACTGCATTCTATTCAGTTTATATTACTGTGTTGAATGGTTAGGCGATTCACTTGTAGGGAAGCGTTTGTTTGCATTCTGTATACTCAATTCTTTAACAGCAAACCTCGTGTCTTGCGTTTGACAGAAATTCCAGTGAAATCACGTTTAAAACCGAACATCAGTAAAAAGGCTTCATAGAATCACTCTGTGAATGTCTTTGAAAACACTTCTTAAGAAGGAAAGCATACGTCTTTCATCTGAGTGAAAACTGCATTCTATTCAGTTTATAGTACTGTGTTGAATGGTTAGGCGATTCACTTGTAGGGAAGCGTTTGTTTGCATTCTGTATACTCAATTCTTTAACAGCAAACCTCTTGTCTTGCGTTTGACAGAAATTCCAGTGAAATCATGTTTAAAAGCCAACGTCAGTAAAAAGGCTTTGTAGAATCACTCTGTGAATGTCTTTGAAAACACTTCTTAAGAAGGAAAGCATACGTCTTTCATCTGAGTGAAAACTGCATTCTATTCAGTTTTTAGTACTGTTTTGAATGGTTAGGCGATTCACTTGTAGGGAAGCGTTTGTTTGCATTCTGTATACTCAATTCTTTAACAGCAAACCTCTTGTCTTGCGTTTGACAGAAATTCCAGTGAAATCACGTTTAAAACCGAATGTCAGTAAAAAGGCTTCATAGAATCACTCTGTGAATGTCTTTGAAAACACTTCTTAAGAAGGAAAGCATACATCTTTCATCTGAGTGAAAACTGCATTCTATTCAGTTTTTAGTACTGTTTTGAATGGTTAGGCGATTCACTTGTAGGGAAGCGTTTGTTTGCATTCTGTATACTCAATTCTTTAACAGTAAACCTCGTGTCTTGCGTTTGACAGAAATTCCAGTGAAATCACGTTTAAAACCGAACGTCAGTAAAAAGGCTTCGTAGAATCACTCTGTGAATGTCTTTGAAAACACTTCTTAAGAAGGAAAGCATACGTCTTTCATCTGAGTGAAAACTGCATTCTATTCAGTTTATAGTACTGTGTTGAATGGTTAGGCGATTCACTTGTAGGGAAGCGTTTGTTTGCATTCTGTATACTCAATTCTTTAACAGCAAACCTCTTGTCTTGCGTTTGACAGAAATTCCAGTGAAATCACGTTTAAAAGCCAACGTCAGTAAAAAGGCTTTGTAGAATCACTCTGTGAATGTCTTTGAAAACACTTCTTAAGAAGGAAAGCATACGTCTTTCATCTGAGTGAAAACTGCATTCTATTCAGTTTTTAGTACTGTTTTGAATGGTTAGGCGATTCACTTGTAGGGAAGCGTTTGTTTGCATTCTGTATACTCAATTCTTTAACAGCAAACCTCGTGTCTTTCGTTTGACAGAAATTCCAGTGAAATCACGTTTAAAACCGAACGTCAGTAAAAAGGCTTCGTAGAATCACTCTGTGAATGTCTTTGAAAACACTTCTTAAGAAGGAAAGCATACGTCTTTCATCTGAGTGAAAACTGCATTCTATTCAGTTTTTAGTACTGTGTTGAATGGTTAGGCGATTCACTTGTAGGGAAGCGTTTGTTTGCATTCTGTATACTCAATTCTTTAACAGCAAACCTCTTGTCTTGCGTTTGACAGAAATTCCAGTGAAATCACGTTTAAAACCGAACGTCAGTAAAAAGGCTTCGTAGAATCACTCTGTGAATGTCTTTGAAAACACTTCTTAAGAAGGAAAGCATACATCTTTCATCTGAGTGAAAACTGCATTCTATTCAGTTTTTAGTACTGTGTTGAATGGTTAGGCGATTCACTTGTAGGGAAGCGTTTGTTTGCATTCTGTATACTCAATTCTTTAACAGCAAACCTCTTGTCTTGCGTTTGACAGAAATTCCAGTGAAATCACGTTTAAAACCGAACGTCAGTAAAAAGGCTTCGTAGAATCACTCTGTGAATGTCTTTGAAAACACTTCTTAAGAAGGAAAGCATACATCTTTCATCTGAGTGAAAACTGCATTCTATTCAGTTTTTAGTACTGTGTTGAATGGTTAGGCGATTCACTTGTAGGGAAGCGTTTGTTTGCATTCTGTATACTCAATTCTTTAACAGCAAATCCCGTGTCTTGCGTTTGAGAGAAATTCGAGTGAAATCACGTTTAAAAGCCAACGTCAGTAAAAAGGCTTTGTAGAATCACTCTGTGAATGTCTTTGAAAACACTTCTTAAGAAGGAAAGCATACGTCTTTCATCTGAGTGAAAACTGCATTCTATTCAGTTTTTAGTACTGTTTTGAATGGTTAGGTGATTCACTTGTAGGGAAGCGTTTGTTTGCATTCTATATACTCAATTCTTTAACAGCAAACCTCGTGTCTTTTGTTTGACAGAAATTCCAGTGAAATCACGTTTAAAACCGAACGTCAGTAAAAAGGCTTCGTAGAATCACTCTGTGAATGTCTTTGAAAACACTTCTTAAGAAGGAAAGCATACGTCTTTCATCTGAGTGAAAACTGCATTCTATTCAGTTTTTAGTACTGTGTTGAATGGTTAGGCGATTCACTTGTAGGGAAGTGTTTGTTTGCATTCTGTATACTCAATTCTTTAACAGCAAACCTCGTGTCTTACGTTTGACAGAAATTCCAGTGATCACGTTTAAAACCGAACGTCAGTAAAAATGCTTCGTAGAATGACTCTGTGAATGTCTTTGAAAACACTTCTTAAGAAGGAAAGCATACGTCTTTCATCTGAGTGAAAACTGCATTCTATTCAGTTTTTAGTACTGTTTTGAATGGTTAGGCAATTCACTTGTAGGGAAGCATTTGTTTGCATTCTGTATACTCAATTCTTTAACAGCAAACCTCGTGTCTTGCGTTTGACAGAAATTTCAGTGAAATCACGTTTAAAACCGAACGTCAGTAAAAAGGCTTCGTAGAATCACTCTGTGAATGTCTTTGAAAACACTTCTGAAGAAGGAAAGCATACGTCTTTCATCTGAGTGAAAACTGCATTCTATTCAGTTTTTAGTACTGTGTTGAATGGTTAGGCGATTCACTTGTAGGGAAGCGTTTGTTTGCATTCTGTATACTCAATTCTTTAACAGCAAATCCCGTGTCTTGCGTTTGAGAGAAATTCCAGTGAAATCACGTTTAAAAGCCAACGTCAGTAAAAAGGCTTCGTAGAATCACTCTGTGAATGTCTTTGAAAACACTTCTTAAGAAGGAAAGCATACGTCTTTCACCTGAGTAAAAACTGCATTCTATTCAGTTTTTAGTACTGTTTTGAATGGTTAGACGATTCACTTGTAGGGAAGCGTTTGTTTGCATTCTGTATACTCAATTCTTTAACAGCAAATCCCGTGTCTTGCGTTTGAGAGAAATTCCAGTGAAATCACGTTTAAAAGCCAACGTCAGTAAAAAGGCTTTGTAGAATCACTCTGTGAATGTCTTTGAAAACACTTCTTAAGAAGGAAAGCATATGTCTTTCATCTGAGTGAAAACTGCATTCTATTCAGTTTTTAGTACTGTTTTGAATGGTTAGGCGATTCACTTGTAGGGAAGCGTTTGTTTGCATTCTGTATACTCAATTATTTAACAGCAAACCTCGTGTCTTGCGTTTGACAGAAATTCCAGTGAAATCACCTTTAAAACCGAATGTCAGTAAAAAGGCTTTGTAGAATAACTCTGTGAATGTCTTTGAAAACACTTCTTAAGAAGGAAAGCATATGTCTTTCATCTGAGTGAAAACTGCATTCTATTCAGTTTATAGTACTGTGTTGAATGGTTAGGCGATTCACTTGTAGGGAAGCATTTGTTTGCATTCTGTATACTCAATTCATTAACAGCAAACCTCGTGTCTTGCGTTTGACAGAAATTCCAGTGAAATCACGTTTAAAACCGAACATCAGTAAAAAGGCTTCGTAGAATCACTCTGTGAATGTCTTTGAAAACACTTAAGAAGGAAAGCATATGTCTTTCATCTGAGTGAAAACTGCATTCTATTGAGTTTATAGTACTGTGTTGAATGGTTAGGTGATTCACTTGTAGGGAAGCGTTTGTTTGCATTCTGTATACTCAATTCTTTAACAGCAAACCTCGTGTCTTGCGTTTGACAGAAATTCCAGTGAAATCACGTTTAAAACCGAACGTCAGTAAAAAGGCTTCGTAGAATCACTCTGTGAATGTCTTTGAAAACACTTCTTAAGAAGGAAAGCATACGTCTTTCATCTGAGTGAAAACTGCATTCTATTCAGTTTTTAGTACTGTTTTGAATGGTTAGGCGATTCACTTGTAGGGAAGCGTTTGTTTGCATTCTATATACCCAATTCTTTAACAGCAAACCTCGTGTGCTGCGTTTGACAGAAATTCCAGTGTAATCACGTTTAAAACCGAACGTCAGTAAAAAGGCTTCGTAGAATCACTCTGTGAATGTCTTTGAAAACACTTCTTAAGAAGGAAAGCATACGTCTTTCATCTGAGTGAAAACTGCATTCTATTCAGTTTTTAGTACTGTTTTGAATGGTTAGGCGATTCACTTGTAGGGAAGCATTTGTTTGCATTCTGTATACTCAATTCTTTAACAGCAAATCTCGTGTCTTGCGTTTGAGAAAAATTCTAGTGAAATCACGTTTAAAAGCCAACGTCAGTAAAAAGGCTTTGTAGAATCACTCTGTGAATGTCTTTGAAAACACTTCTTAAGAAGGAAAGCATATGTCTTTCATCTGAGTGAAAACTGCATTCTATTCAGTTTTTAGTACTGTTTTGAATGGTTAGGCGATTCACTTGTAGGGAAGCGTTTGTTTGCATTCTGTATACTCAATTCTTTAACAGCAAACCTCGTGTCTTGCGTTTGACAGAAATTCCAGTCAAATCACCTTTAAAACCGAATGTCAGTAAAAAGGCTTCGTAGAATCACTCTGTGAATGTCTTTGAAAACACTTCTTAAGAAGGAAAGCATATGTCTTTCATCTGAGTGAAAACTGCATTCTATTCAGTTTATATTACTGTGTTGAATGGTTAGGCGATTCACTTGTAGGGAAGCGTTTGTTTGCATTCTGTATACTCAATTCTTTAACAGCAAACCTCGTGTCTTGCGTTTGACAGAAATTCCAGTGCAATCACGTTTAAAACCGAACATCAGTAAAAAGGCTTCATAGAATCACTCTGTGAATGTCTTTGAAAACACTTCTTAAGAAGGAAAACATACGTCTTTCATCTGAGTGAAAACTGCATTCTATTCAGTTTTTAGTACTGTTTTGAATGGTTAGGTGATTCACTTGTAGGGAAGCGTTTGTTTGCATTCTATATACTCAATTCTTTAACAGCAAACCTCGTGTCTTTCGTTTGACAGAAATTCCAGTGAAATCACGTTTAAAACCGAACGTCAGTAAAAAGGCTTCGTAGAATCACTCTGTGAATGTCTTTGAAAACACTTCTTAAGAAGGAAAGCATACGTCTTTCATCTGAGTGAAAACTGCATTCTATTCAGTTTATAGTACTGTGTTGAATGGTTAGGCGATTCACTTGTAGGGAAGCGTTTGTTTGCATTCTGTATACTCAATTCTTTAACAGCAAACCTCTTGTCTTGCGTTTGACAGAAATTCCAGTGAAATCACGTTTAAAACCGAACGTCAGTAAAAAGGCTTCATAGAATCACTCTGTGAATGTCTTTGAAAACACTTCTTAAGAAGGAAAGCATACATCTTTCATCTGAGTGAAAACTGCATTCTATTCAGTTTTTAGTACTGTTTTGAATGGTTAGGCGATTCACTTGTAGGGAAGCGTTTGTTTGCATTCTGTATACTCAATTCTTTAACAGTAAACCTCGTGTCTTGCGTTTGACAGAAATTCCAGTGAAATCACGTTTAAAACCGAACGTCAGTAAAAAGGCTTCGTAGAATCACTCTGTGAATGTCTTTGAAAACACTTCTTAAGAAGGAAAGCATACGTCTTTCATCTGAGTGAAAAAGGCATTCTATTCAGTTTATAGTACTGTGTTGAATGGTTAGGCGATTCACTTGTAGGGAAGCGTTTGTTTGCATTCTGTATACTCAATTCTTTAACAGCAAACCTCTTGTCTTGCGTTTGACAGAAATTCCAGTGAAATCATGTTTAAAAGCCAACGTCAGTAAAAAGGCTTTGTAGAATCACTCTGTGAATGTCTTTGAAAACACTTCTTAAGAAGGAAAGCATACGTCTTTCATCTGAGTGAAAACTGCATTCTATTCAGTTTTTAGTACTGTTTTGAATGGTTAGGCGATTCACTTGTAGGGAAGCGTTTGTTTGCATTCTGTATACTCAATTCTTTAACAGCAAACCTCTTGTCTTGCGTTTGACAGAAATTCCAGTGAAATCACGTTTAAAACCGAATGTCAGTAAAAAGGCTTCATAGAATCACTCTGTGAATGTCTTTGAAAACACTTCTTAAGAAGGAAAGCATACATCTTTCATCTGAGTGAAAACTGCATTCTATTCAGTTTTTAGTACTGTTTTGAATGGTTAGGCGATTCACTTGTAGGGAAGCGTTTGTTTGCATTCTGTATACTCAATTCTTTAACAGTAAACCTCGTGTCTTGCGTTTGACAGAAATTCCAGTGAAATCACGTTTAAAACCGAACGTCAGTAAAAAGGCTTCGTAGAATCACTCTGTGAATGTCTTTGAAAACACTTCTTAAGAAGGAAAGCATAGGTCTTTCATCTGAGTGAAAACTGCATTCTATTCAGTTTATAGTACTGTGTTGAATGGTTAGGCGATTCACTTGTAGGGAAGCGTTTGTTTGCATTCTGTATACTCAATTCTTTAACAGCAAACCTCTTGTCTTGCGTTTGACAGAAATTCCAGTGAAATCACGTTTAAAAGCCAACGTCAGTAAAAAGGCTTTGTAGAATCACTCTGTGAATGTCTTTGAAAACACTTCTTAAGAAGGAAAGCATACGTCTTTCATCTGAGTGAAAACTGCATTCTATTCAGTTTTTAGTACTGTTTTGAATGGTTAGGCGATTCACTTGTAGGGAAGCGTTTGTTTGCATTCTGTATACTCAATTCTTTAACAGCAAACCTCGTGTCTTTCGTTTGACAGAAATTCCAGTGAAATCACGTTTAAAACCGAACGTCAGTAAAAAGGCTTCGTAGAATCACTCTGTGAATGTCTTTGAAAACACTTCTTAAGAAGGAAAGCATACGTCTTTCATCTGAGTGAAAACTGCATTCTATTCAGTTTTTAGTACTGTGTTGAATGGTTAGGCGATTCACTTGTAGGGAAGCGTTTGTTTGCATTCTGTATACTCAATTCTTTAACAGCAAACCTCTTGTCTTGCGTTTGACAGAAATTCCAGTGAAATCACGTTTAAAACCGAACGTCAGTAAAAAGGCTTCGTAGAATCACTCTGTGAATGTCTTTGAAAACACTTCTTAAGAAGGAAAGCATACATCTTTCATCTGAGTGAAAACTGCATTCTATTCAGTTTTTAGTACTGTGTTGAATGGTTAGGCGATTCACTTGTAGGGAAGCGTTTGTTTGCATTCTGTATACTCAATTCTTTAACAGCAAATCCCGTGTCTTGCGTTTGAGAGAAATTCGAGTGAAATCACGTTTAAAAGCCAACGTCAGTAAAAAGGCTTTGTAGAATCACTCTGTGAATGTCTTTGAAAACACTTCTTAAGAAGGAAAGCATACGTCTTTCATCTGAGTGAAAACTGCATTCTATTCAGTTTTTAGTACTGTTTTGAATGGTTAGGTGATTCACTTGTAGGGAAGCGTTTGTTTGCATTCTATATACTCAATTCTTTAACAGCAAACCTCGTGTCTTTTGTTTGACAGAAATTCCAGTGAAATCACGTTTAAAACCGAACGTCAGTAAAAAGGCTTCGTAGAATCACTCTGTGAATGTCTTTGAAAACACTTCTTAAGAAGGAAAGCATACGTCTTTCATCTGAGTGAAAACTGCATTCTATTCAGTTTTTAGTACTGTGTTGAATGGTTAGGCGATTCACTTGTAGGGAAGTGTTTGTTTGCATTCTGTATACTCAATTCTTTAACAGCAAACCTCGTGTCTTGCGTTTGACAGAAATTCCAGTGATCACGTTTAAAACCGAACGTCAGTAAAAATGCTTCGTAGAATGACTCTGTGAATGTCTTTGAAAACACTTCTTAAGAAGGAAAGCATACGTCTTTCATCTGAGTGAAAACTGCATTCTATTCAGTTTTTAGTACTGTTTTGAATGGTTAGGCAATTCACTTGTAGGGAAGCTTTTGTTTGCATTCTGTATACTCAATTCTTTAACAGCAAACCTCGTGTCTTGCGTTTGACAGAAATTTCAGTGAAATCACGTTTAAAACCGAACGTCAGTAAAAAGGCTTCGTAGAATCACTCTGTGAATGTCTTTGAAAACACTTCTTAAGAAGGAAAGCATACGTCTTTCATCTGAGTGAAAACTGCATTCTATTCAGTTTATTGTACTGTGTTGAATGGTTAGGCGATTCACTTGTAGGGAAGCGTTTGTTTGCATTCTGTATACTCAATTCTTTAACAGCAAACCTCGTGTCTTGCGTTTGACAGAAATTCCAGTGAAATCACGTTTAAAACCGAATGTCAGTAAAAAGGCTTCGTAGAATCACTCTGTGAATGTCTTTGAATACACTTCTTAAGAAGGAAAACATACGTCTTTCATCTGAGTGAAAACTGCATTCTATTCAGTTTTTAGTACTGTTTTGAATGGTTAGGCGATTCACTTGTAGGGAAGCGTTTGTTTGCATTCTGTATACTCAATTCTTTAACAGCAAACCTCGTGTCTTGCGTTTGACAGAAATTCCAGTGAAATCACGTTTAAAACCGAACGTCAGTAAAAAGGCTTCGTAGAATCACTCTGTGAATGTCTTTGAAAACACTTCTTAAGAAGGAAAGCATACGTCTTTCATCTGAGTGAAAACTGCATTCTATTCAGTTTATAGTACTGTGTTGAATGGTTAGGCGATTCACTTGTAGGGAAGCGTTTGTTTGCATTCTGTATACTCAATTCTTTAACAGCAAACCTCTTGTCTTGCGTTTGACAGAAATTCCAGTGAAATCACGTTTAAAACCGAACGTCAGTAAAAAGGCTTCGTAGAATCACTCTGTGAATGTCTTTGAAAACACTTCTTAAGAAGGAAAGCATACATCTTTCATCTGAGTGAAAACTGCATTCTATTCAGTTTTTAGTACTGTTTTGAATGGTTAGGCGATTCACTTGTAGGGAAGCGTTTGTTTGCATTCTGTATACTCAATTCTTTAACAGCAAACCTCGTGTCTTGCGTTTGACAGAAATTCCAGTGAAATCACGTTTAAAACCGAACGTCAGTAAAAAGGCTTCATAGAATAACTCTGTGAATGTCTTTGAAAACACTTCTTAAGAAGGAAAGCATACGTCTTTCATCTGAGTGAAAACTGCATTCGATTCAGTTTTTAGTACTGTTTTGAATGGTTAGGCGATTCACTTGTAGGGAAGCGTTTGTTTGCATTCTGTATACTCAATTCTTTAACAGCTAATCTCGTGTCTTGCGTTTGACAGAAATTCCAGTGAAATCACGTTTAAAACCGAACTTCAGTAAAAAGGCTTCATAGAATCACTCTGTGAATGTCTTTGAAAACACTTCTTAAGAAGGAAAGCATACGTCTTTCATCTGAGTGAAAACTGCATTTTATTCAGTTTATAGTACTGTGTTGAATGGTTAGGCGATTCACTTGTAGGGAAGCGTTTGTTTGCATTCTGTATACTCAATTCTTTAACAGCAAACCTCGTGTCTTGCTTTTGACAGAAATTCCAGTGAAATCACGTTTAAAACCGAACGTCAGTAAAAAGGCTTCGTAGAATCACTCTGTGAATGTCTTTGAAAACACTTCTTAAGAAGGAAAGCATACGTCTTTCATCTGAGTGAAAACTGCATTCTATTCAGTTTTTAGTACTGTTTTGAATGGTTAGGCAATTCACTTGTAGGGAAGCGTTTGTTTGCATTCTGTATACTCAATTCTTTAACAGCAAATCTCATGTCTTGAGTTTGACAGAAATTCCAGTGAAATCACGTTTAAAAGCCAACGTCAGTAAAAAGGCTTCATAGAATCACTCTGTGAATGTCTTTGAAAACACTTCTTAAGAAGGAAAGCATACGTCTTTCATCTGAGTGAAAACTGCATTTTATTCAGTTTATAGTACTGTGTTGAATGGTTAGGCGATTCACTTGTAGGGAAGCGTTTGTTTGCATTCTGTATACTCAATTCTTTAACAGCAAACCTCGTGTCTTGCTTTTGACAGAAATTCCAGTGAAATCACGTTTAAAACCGAACGTCAGTAAAAAGGCTTCGTAGAATCACTCTGTGAATGTCTTTGAAAACACTTCTTAAGAAGGAAAGCATACGTCTTTCATCTGAGTGAAAACTGCATTCTATTCAGTTTTTAGTACTGTTTTGAATGGTTAGGCAATTCACTTGTAGGGAAGCGTTTGTTTGCATTCTGTATACTCAATTCTTTAACAGCAAATCTCATGTCTTGAGTTTGACAGAAATTCCAGTGAAATCACATTAAAAGCCAACGTCAGTAAAAAGGCTTTGTAGAATCACTCTGTGAATGTCTTTGAAAACACTTCTTAAGAAGGAAAGCATACATCTTTCATCTGAGTGAAAACTGCATTCTATTCAGTTTTTAGTACTGTTTTGAATGGTTAGGCGATTCACTTGTAGGGAAGCGTTTGTTTGCATTCTGTATACTCAATTCTTTAACAGTAAACCTCGTGTCTTGCGTTTGACAGAAATTCCAGTGAAATCACGTTTAAAACCGAACGTCAGTAAAAAGGCTTCGTAGAATCACTCTGTGAATGTCTTTGAAAACACTTCTTAAGAAGGAAAGCATACGTCTTTCATCTGAGTGAAAACTGTATTCTATTCAGTTTATAGTACTGTGTTGAATGGTTAGGCGATTCACTTGTAGGGAAGCGTTTGTTTGCATTCTGTATACTCAATTCTTTAACAGCAAACCTCTTGTCTTGCGTTTGACAGAAATTCCAGTGAAATCACGTTTAAAAGCCAACGTCAGTAAAAAGGCTTTGTAGAATCACTCTGTGAATGTCTTTGAAAACACTTCTTAAGAAGGAAAGCATACGTCTTTCATCTGAGTGAAAACTGCATTCTATTCAGTTTTTAGTACTGTGTTGAATGGTTAGGCGATTCACTTGTAGGGAATCGTTTGTTTGCATTCTGTATACTCAATTCTTTAACAGCAAACCTCTTGTCTTGCGTTTGACAGAAATTCCAGTGAAATCACGTTTAAAACCGAACGTCAGTAAAAAGGCTTCGTAGAATCACTCTGTGAATGTCTTTGAAAACACTTCTTAAGAAGGAAAGCATACATCTTTCATCTGAGTGAAAACTGCATTCTATTCAGTTTTTAGTACTGTGTTGAATGGTTAGGCGATTCACTTGTAGGGAAGCGTTTGTTTGCATTCTGTATACTCAATTCTTTAACAGCAAATCCCGTGTCTTGCGTTTGAGAGAAATTCGAGTGAAATCACGTTTAAAAGCCAACGTCAGTAAAAAGGCTTTGTAGAATCACTCTGTGAATGTCTTTGAAAACACTTCTTAAGAAGGAAAGCATACGTCTTTCATCTGAGTGAAAACTGCATTCTATTCAGTTTTTAGTACTGTTTTGAATGGTTAGGTGATTCACTTGTAGGGAAGCGTTTGTTTGCATTCTATATACTCAATTCTTTAACAGCAAACCTCGTGTCTTTTGTTTGACAGAAATTCCAGTGAAATCACGTTTAAAACCGAACGTCAGTAAAAAGGCTTCGTAGAATCACTCTGTGAATGTCTTTGAAAACACTTCTTAAGAAGGAAAGCATACGTCTTTCATCAGAGTGAAAACTGCATTCTATTCAGTTTTTAGTACTGTTTTGAATGGATAGGCGATTCACTTGTAGGGAAGCGTTTGTTTGCATTCTGTATACTCAATTCTTTAACAGCAAACCTCGGGACTTGCCTTTGACAGAAATTCCAGTGAAATCACGTTTAAAACCGAACATCAGTAAAAAGGCTTCGTAGAATCACTCTGTGAATGTCTTTGAAAACACTTCTTAAGAAGGAAAGCATACGTCTTTCATCTGAGTGAAAACTGCATTCTATTCAGTTTTTAGTACTGTTTTGAATGGTTAGGCGATTCACTTGTAGGGAAGCGTTTGTTTGCATTCTGTATACTCAATTCTTTAACAGCAAATCTCGTGTCTTGCATTTGACAGAAATTCCAGTGAAATCACATTTAAAAGCCAACGTCAGTAAAAAGGCTTTGTAGAATCACTCTGTGAATGTCTTTGAAAACACTTCTTAAGAAGGAAAGCATACGTCTTTCATCTGAGTGAAAACTGCATTCTATTCAGTTTTTAGTACTGTGTTGAATGGTTAGGCGATTCACTTGTAGGGAAGCGTTTGTTTGCATTCTGTATACTCAATTCTTTAACAGCAAACCTCGTGTCTTGCGTTTGACAGAAATTCCAGTGATCACGTTTAAAACCGAACGTCAGTAAAAATGCTTCGTAGAATCACTCTGTGAATGTCTTTGAAAACACTTCTTAAGAAGGAAAGCATACGTCTTTCATCTGAGTGAAAACTGCATTCTATTCAGTTTTTAGTACTGTTTTGAATGGTTAGGCGATTCACTTGTAGGGAAGCATTTGTTTGCATTCTGTATACTCAATTCTTTAACAGCAAACCTCGTGTCTTGCGTTTGACAGAAATTTCAGTGAAATCACGTTTAAAACCGAACGTCAGTAAAAAGGCTTCGTAGAATCACTCTGTGAATGTCTTTGAAAACACTTCTTAAGAAGGAAAGCATACGTCTTTCATCTGAGTGAAAACTGCATTCGATTCAGTTTTTAGTACTGTTTTGAATGGTTAGGCGATTCACTTGTAGGGAAGCGTTTGTTTGCATTCTGTATACTCAATTCTTTAACAGCTAATCTCGTGTCTTGCGTTTGACAGAAATTCCAGTGAAATCACGTTTAAAACCGAACTTCAGTAAAAAGGCTTCATAGAATCACTCTGTGAATGTCTTTGAAAACACTTCTTAAGAAGGAAAGCATACGTCTTTCATCTGAGTGAAAACTGCATTTTATTCAGTTTATAGTACTGTGTTGAATGGTTAGGCGATTCACTTGTAGGGAAGCGTTTGTTTGCATTCTGTATACTCAATTCTTTAACAGCAAACCTCGTGTCTTGCTTTTGACAGAAATTCCAGTGAAATCACGTTTAAAACCGAACGTCAGTAAAAAGGCTTCGTAGAATCACTCTGTGAATGTCTTTGAAAACACTTCTTAAGAAGGAAAGCATACGTCTTTCATCTGAGTGAAAACTGCATTCTATTCAGTTTTTAGTACTGTTTTGAATGGTTAGGCAATTCACTTGTAGGGAAGCGTTTGTTTGCATTCTGTATACTCAATTCTTTAACAGCAAATCTCATGTCTTGAGTTTGACAGAAATTCCAGTGAAATCACATTAAAAGCCAACGTCAGTAAAAAGGCTTTGTAGAATCACTCTGTGAATGTCTTTGAAAACACTTCTTAAGAAGGAAAGCATACGTCTTTCATCTGAGTGAAAACTGCATTCGATTCAGTTTTTAGTACTGTTTTGAATGGTTAGGCGATTCACTTGTAGGGAAGCGTTTGTTTGCATTCTGTATACTCAATTCTTTAACAGCTAATCTCGTGTCTTGCCTTTGACAGAAATTCCAGTGAAATCACGTTTAAAACCGAACGTCAGTAAAAAGTCTTCGTAGAATCACTCTGTGAATGTCTTTGAAAACACTTCTTAAGAAGGAAAGCATACGTCTTTCACCTGAGTGAAAACTGCATTCTATTCAGTTTTTAGTACTGTTTTGAATGGTTAGGGGATTCACTTGTAGGGAAGCGTTTGTTTGCATTCTGTATACTCAATTCTTTAACAGCAAATCCCGTGTCTTGCATTTGAGAGAAATTCCAGTGAAATCACGTTTAAAAGCCAACGTCAGTAAAAAGGCTTTGTAGAATCACTCTGTGAATGTCTTTGAAAACACTTCTTAAGAAGGAAAGCATACGTCTTTCATCTGAGTGAAAACTGCATTCTATTCAGTTTTTAGTACTGTTTTGAATGGTTAGGCGATTCACTTGTAGGGAAGTGTTTGTTTGCATTCTGTATACTCAATTCTTTAACAGCAAACCTCGTGTCTTGCGTTTGACAGAAATTCCAGTGAAATCACGTTTAAAACCGAACGTCAGTAAAAAGGCTTCATAGAATAACTCTGTGAATGTCTTTGAAAACACTTCTTAAGAAGGAAAGCATACGTCTTTCATCTGAGTGAAAACTGCATTCTATTCAGTTTTTAGTACTGTTTTGAATGGTTAGGCAATTCACTTGTAGGGAAGCGTTTGTTTGCATTCTGTATACTCAATTCTTTAACAGCAAATCTCATGTCTTGCATTTGACAGAAATTCCAGTAAAATCACGTTAAAAGCCAACGTCAGTAAAAAGGCTTTGTAGAATCACTCTGTGAATGTCTTTGAAAACACTTCTTAAGAAGGAAAACGTACGTCTTTCATCTGAGTGAAAACTGCATTCGATTCAGTTTTTAGTACTGTTTTGAATGGTTAGGCAATTCACTTGTAGGGAAGCGTTTGTTTGCATTCTGTATACTCAATTCTTTAACAGCTAATCTCGTGTCTTGCGTTTGACAGAAATTCCAGTGAAATCACGTTTAAAAGCCAACGTCAGTAAAAAGGCTTTGTAGAATCACTCTGTGAATGTCTTTGAAAACACTTCTTAAGAAGGAAAGCATACGTCTTTCATCTGAGTGAAAACTGCATTCTATTCAGTTTTTAGTACTGTGTTGAATGGTTAGGCGATTCACTTGTAGGGAAGTGTTTGTTTGCATTCTGTATACTCAATTCTTTAACAGCAAACCTCGTGTCTTGCGTTTGATAGAAATTCCAGTGATTACGTTTAAAACCGAACATCAGTAAAAAGGCTTCGTAGAATCACTCTGTGAATGTCTTTGAAAACACTTCTTAAGAAGGAAAGCATACGTCTTTCATCTGAGTGAAAACTGCATTCTATTCAGTTTTTAGTACTGTTTTGAATGGTTAGGCGATTCACTTGTAGGGAAGCGTTTGTTTGCATTCTGTATACTCAATTCTTTAACAGCAAACCTCGTGTCTTGCGTTTGACAGAAATTCCAGTGAAATCACGTTTAAAACCGAACGTCAGTAAAAAGGCTTCATAGAATAACTCTGTGAATGTCTTTGAAAACACTTCTTAAGAAGGAAAGCATACGTCTTTCATCTGAGTGAAAACTGCATTCGATTCAGTTTTTAGTACTGTTTTGAATGGTTAGGCGATTCACTTGTAGGGAAGCGTTTGTTTGCATTCTGTATACTCAATTCTTTAACAGCTAATCTCGTGTCTTGCGTTTGACAGAAATTCCAGTGAAATCACGTTTAAAACCGAACTTCAGTAAAAAGGCTTCATAGAATCACTCTGTGAATGTCTTTGAAAACACTTCTTAAGAAGGAAAGCATACGTCTTTCATCTGAGTGAAAACTGCATTTTATTCAGTTTATAGTACTGTGTTGAATGGTTAGGCGATTCACTTGTAGGGAAGCGTTTGTTTGCATTCTGTATACTCAATTCTTTAACAGCAAACCTCGTGTCTTGCTTTTGACAAAAATTCCAGTGAAATCACGTTTAAAACCGAACGTCAGTAAAAAGGCTTTGTAGAATCACTCTGTGAATGTCTTTGAAAACACTTCTTAAGAAGGAAAGCATACGTCTTTCATCTGAGTGAAAACTGCATTCTATTCAGTTTTTAGTACTGTTTTGAATGGTTAGGCGATTCACTTGTAGGGAAGCGTTTGTTTGCATTCTGTATACTCAATTCTTTAACAGCAAATCCCGTGTCTTGCGTTTGAGAGAAATTCCAGTGAAATCACGTTTAAAAGCCAACGTCAGTAAAAAGGCTTTGTAGAATCACTCTGTGAATGTCTTTGAAAACACTTCTTAAGAAGGAAAGCATATGTCTTTCATCTGAGTGAAAACTGCATTCTATTCAGTTTTTAGTACTGTTTTGAATGGTTAGGCGATTCACTTGTAGGGAAGCGTTTGTTTGCATTCTGTATACTCAATTCTTTAACAGCAAACCTCGTGTCTTGCGTTTGACAGAAATTCCAGTGAAATCACGTTTAAAACCGAACGTCAGTAAAAAGGCTTCGTAGAATCACTCTGTGAATGTCTTTGAAAACACTTCTTAAGAAGGAAAGCATACGTCTTTCATCTGAGTGAAAACTGCATTCTATTCAGTTTTTAGTACTGTTTTGAATGGTTAGGCGATTCACTTGTAGGGAAGCGTTTGTTTGCATTCTGTATACTCAATTATTTAACAGCAAACCTCGTGTCTTGCGTTTGACAGAAATTCCAGTGAAATCACGTTTAAAACCGAACGTCAGTAAAAAGGCTTCGTAGAATCACTCTGTGAATGTCTTTGAAAACACTTCTTAAGAAGGAAAGCATACGTCTTTCATCTGAGTGAAAACTGCATTCTATTCAGTTTTTAGTACTGTTTTGAATGGTTAGGCGATTCACTTGTAGGGAAGCGTTTGTTTGCATTCTGTATACTCAATTCTTTAATAGCAAATCTCATGTCTTGCGTTTGACAGAAATTCTAGTGAAATCACATTTAAAAGCCAACGTCAGTAAAAAGGCTTTGTAGAATCACTCTGAATGTCTTTGAAAACACTTCTTAAGAAGGAAAACATACGTCTTTCATCTGAGTGAAAACTGCATTCTATTCAGTTTATAGTACTGTGTTGAATGGTTAGGGGATTCACTTGTAAGGAAGCGTTTGTTTGCATTCTGTATACTCAGTTCTTTAACAGCAAACCTCGTGTCTTGCGTTTGACAGAAATTCCAGTGAAATCACGTTTAAAACCGAACTTCAGTAAAAAGGCTTCGTAGAATCACTCTGTGAATGTCTTTGAAAACACTTCTTAAGAAGGAAAGCATACGTCTTTCATCTGAGTGAAAACTGCATTCTATTCAGTTTTTAGTACTGTTTTGAATGGTTAGGTGATTCACTTGTAGGGAAGCGTTTGTTTGCATTCTGTATACTCAATTCTTTAACAGCAAACCTCGTGTCTTGCGTTTGACAGAAAATCCAGTGAAATCACCTTTAAAACCGAATGTCAGTAAAAAGGCTTCGTAGAATAACTCTGTGAATGTCTTTGAAAACACTTCTTAAGAAGGAAAGCATATGTCTTTCATCTGAGTGAAAACTGCATTCTATTCAGTTTATAGTACTGTGTTGAATGGTTAGGCGATTCACTTGTAGGGAAGCGCTTGTTTGCATTCTGTATACTCAATTCATTAACAGCAAACCTCGTGTCTTGCGTTTGACAGAAATTCCAGTGAAATCACGTTTAAAACCGAACATCAGTAAAAAGGCTTCGTAGAATCACTCTGTGAATGTCTTTGAAAACACTTCTTAAGAAGGAAAGCATACGTCTTTCATCTGAGTGAAAACTGCATTCTATTCAGTTTTTAGTACTGTTTTGAATGGTTAGGTGATTCACTTGTAGGGAAGCATTTGTTTGCATTCTATATACTCAATTCTTTAACAGCAAACCTCGTGTCTTTCGTTTGACAGAAATTCCAGTGAAATCATGTTTAAAACCGAAAGTCAGTAAAAAGGCTTCATAGAATCACTCTGTGAATGTCTTTGAAAACACTTCTTAAGAAGGAAAGCATACGTCTTTCATCTGAGTGAAAACTGCATTCTATTCAGTTTTTAGTACTGTGTTGAATGGTTAGGCGATTCACTTATAGGGAAGCGTTTGTTTGCATTCTGTATACTCAATTCTTTAACAGCAAATCCCGTGTCTTGCGTTTGAGAGAAATTCCAGTGAAATCACGTTTAAAAGCCAACGTCAGTAAAAAGGCTTTGTAGAATCACTCTGTGAATGTCTTTGAAAACACTTCTTAAGAAGGAAAGCATATGTCTTTCATCTGAGTGAAAACTGCATTCTATTCAGTTTTTAGTACTGTTTTGAATGGTTAGGCGATTCACTTGTAGGGAAGCGTTTGTTTGCATTCTGTATACTCAATTCTTTAACAGCAAACCTCGTGTCTTGCGTTTGACAGAAATTCCAGTGAAATCACCTTTAAAACCGAACGTCAGTAAAAAGGCTTCATAGAATCACTCTGTGAATGTCTTTGAAAACACTTAAGAAGGAAAGCATATGTCTTTCATCTGAGTGAAAACTGCATTCTATTGAGTTTATAGTACTGTGTTGAATTGTTAGGTGATTCACTTGTAGGGAAGCGTTTGTTTGCATTCTGTATACTCAATTCTTTAACAGCAAACCTCGTGTCTTGCGTTTGACAGAAATTCCAGTGAAATTATGTTTAAAACCGAACGTCAGTAAAAAGGCTTCGTAGAATCACTCTGTGAATGTCTTTGAAAACACTTCTTAAGAAGGAAAGCATACGTCTTTCATCTGAGTGAAAACTGCATTCTATTCAGTTTTTAGTACTGTTTTGAATGGTTAGGCGATTCACTTGTAGGGAAGCGTTTGTTTGCATTCTATATACTCAATTCTTTAACAGCAAACCTCGTGTGTTGCCTTTGACAGAAATTCCAGTGTAATCACGTTTAAAACCGAACGTCAGTAAAAAGGCTTCGTAGAATCACTCTGTGAATGTCTTTGAAAACACTTCTTAAGAAGGAAAGCATACGTCTTTCATCTGAGTGAAAACTGCATTCTATTCAGTTTTTAGTACTGTTTTGAATGGTTAGGCGATTCACTTGTAGGGAAGCATTTGTTTGCATTCTGTATACTCAATTCTTTAACAGCAAATCTCGTGTCTTGCGTTTGAGAAAAATTCTAGTGAAATCACGTTTAAAAGCCAACGTCAGTAAAAAGGCTTTGTAGAATCACTCTGTGAATGTCTTTGAAAACACTTCTTAAGAAGGAAAGCATACGTCTTTCATCTGAGTGAAAACTGCATTCTATTCAGTTTTTAGTACTGTTTTGAATGGTTAGGTGATTCACTTGTAGGGAAGCGTTTGTTTGCATTCTATATACTCAATTCTTTAACAGCAAACCTCGTGTTTTTCGTTTGACAGAAATTCCAGTGAAATCACGTTTAAAACCGAACGTCAGTAAAAAGGCTTCGTAGAATCACTCTGTGAATGTCTTTGAAAACACTTCTTAAGAAGGAAAGCATACGTCTTTCATCTGAGTGAAAACTGCATTCTATTCAGTTTTTAGTACTGTTTTGAATGGATAGGCGATTCACTTGTAGGGAAGCGTTTGTTTGCATTCTGTATACTCAATTCTTTAACAGCAAAACTCGTGTCTTGCTTTTGACAGAAATTCCAGTGAAATCACGTTTAAAACCGAACGTCAGTAAAAAGGCTTCGTAGAATCACTCTGTGAATGTCTTTGAAAACACTTCTTAAGAAGGAAAGCATACGTCTTTCATCTGAGTGAAAACTGCATTCTATTCAGTTTTTAGTACTGTTTTGAATGGTTAGGCAATTCACTTGTAGGGAAGCGTTTGTTTGCATTCTGTATACTCAATTCTTTAACAGCAAATCTCATGTCTTGAGTTTGACAGAAATTCCAGTGAAATCACATTAAAAGCCAACGTCAGTAAAAAGGCTTTGTAGAATCACTCTGTGAATGTCTTTGAAAACACTTCTTAAGAAGGAAATCATACGTCTTTCATCTGAGTGAAAACTGCATTCGATTCAGTTTTTAGTACTGTTTTGAATGGTTAGGCGATTCACTTGTAGGGAAGCGTTTGTTTGCATTCTGTATACTCAATTCTTTAACAGCTAATCTCGTGTCTTGCGTTTGACAGAAATTCCAGTGAAATCACGTTTAAAACCGAACGTCAGTAAAAAGGCTTCATAGAATCACTCTGTGAATGTCTTTGAAAACACTTCTTAAGAAGGAAAGCATACGTCTTTCATCTGAGTGAAAACTGCATTTTATTCAGTTTATAGTACTGTGTTGAATGGTTAGGCGATTCACTTGTAGGGAAGCGTTTGTTTGCATTCTGTATACTCAATTCTTTAACAGCAAACCTCGTGTCTTGCTTTTGACAGAAATTCCAGTGAAATCACGTTTAAAACCGAACGTCAGTAAAAAGGCTTCGTAGAATCACTCTGTGAATGTCTTTGAAAACACTTCTTAAGAAGGAAAGCATACGTCTTTCATCTGAGTGAAAACTGCATTCTATTCAGTTTTTAGTACTGTTTTGAATGGTTAGGCAATTCACTTGTAGGGAAGCGTTTGTTTGCATTCTGTATACTCAATTCTTTAACAGCAAATCTCATGTCTTGAGTTTGACAGAAATTCCAGTGAAATCACACTAAAAGCCAACGTCAGTAAAAAGGCTTTGTAGAATCACTCTGTGAATGTCTTTGAAAACACTTCTTAAGAAGGAAATCATACGTCTTTCATCTGAGTGAAAACTGCATTCGATTCAGTTTTTAGTACTGTTTTGAATGGTTAGGCGATTCACTTGTAGGGAAGCGTTTGTTTGCATTCTGTATACTCAATTCTTTAACAGCTAATCTCGTGTCTTGCGTTTGACAGAAATTCCAGTGAAATCACGTTTAAAACCGAACGTCAGTAAAAAGTCTTCGTAGAATCACTCTGTGAATGTCTTTGAAAACACTTCTTAAGAAGGAAAGCATACGTCTTTCACCTGAGTGAAAACTGCATTCTATTCAGTTTTTAGTACTGTTTTGAATGGTTAGGGGATTTACTTGTAGGGAAGCGTTTGTTTGCATTCTGTATACTCAATTCTTTAACAGCAAATCCCGTGTCTTGCGTTTGAGAGAAATTCGAGTGAAATCACGTTTAAAAGCCAACGTCAGTAAAAAGGCTTTGTAGAATCACTCTGTGAATGTCTTTGAAAACACTTCTTAGGAAGGAAAGCATACGTCTTTCATCTGAGTGAAAACTGCATTCTATTCAGTTTTTAGTACTGTTTTGAATGGTTAGGTGATTCACTTGTAGGGAAGCGTTTGTTTGCATTCTATATACTCAATTCTTTAACAGCAAACCTCGTGTCTTTCGTTTGACAGAAATTCCAGTGAAATCACGTTTAAAACCGAACGTCAGTAAAAAGGCTTCGTAGAATCACTCTGTGAATGTCTTTGAAAACACTTCTTAAGAAGGAAAGCATACGTCTTTCATCTGAGTGAAAACTGCATTCTATTCAGTTTTTAGTACTGTTTTGAATGGATAGGCGATTCACTTGTAGGGAAGTGTTTGTTTGCATTCTGTATACTCAATTCTTTAACAGCAATCCTCGTGTCTTGCTTTTGACAGAAATTCCAGTGAAATCACGTTTAAAACCGAACGTCAGTAAAAAGGCTTCGTAGAATCACTCTGTGAATGTCTTTGAAAACACTTCTTAAGAAGGAAAGCATACGTCTTTCATCTGAGTGAAAACTGCATTCTATTCAGTTTTTAGTACTGTTTTGAATGGTTAGGCAATTCACTTGTAGGGAAGCGTTTGTTTGCATTCTGTATACTCAATTCTTTAACAGCAAATCTCATGTCTTGAGTTTGACAGAAATTCCAGTGAAATCACATTAAAAGCCAACGTCAGTAAAAAGGCTTTGTAGAATCACTCTGTGAATGTCTTTGAAAACACTTCTTAAGAAGGAAAGCATACGTCTTTCATCTGAGTGAAAACTGCATTCGATTCAGTTTTTAGTACTGTTTTGAATGGTTAGGCGATTCACTTGTAGGGAAGCGTTTGTTTGCATTCTGTATACTCAATTCTTTAACAGCTAATCTCGTGTCTTGCGTTTGACAGAAATTCCAGTGAAATCACGTTTAAAACCGAACTTCAGTAAAAAGGCTTCATAGAATCACTCTGTGAATGTCTTTGAAAACACTTCTTAAGAAGGAAAGCATACGTCTTTCATCTGAGTGAAAACTGCATTTTATTCAGTTTATAGTACTGTGTTGAATGGTTAGGCGATTCACTTGTAGGGAAGCGTTTGTTTGCATTCTGTATACTCAATTCTTTAACAGCAAACCTCGTGTCTTGCCTTTGATAGAAATTCCAGTGAAATCACGTTTAAAACCGAACGTCAGTAAAAAGGCTTCGTAGAATCACTCTGTGAATGTCTTTGAAAACACTTCTTAAGAAGAAAAGCATACGTCTTTCATCTGAGTGAAAACTGCATTCTATTCAGTTTTTAGTACTGTTTTGAATGGTTTGGCAATTCACTTGTAGGGAAGCGTTTGTTTGCATTCTGTATACTCAATTCTTTAACAGCAAATCTCATGTCTTGAGTTTGACAGAAATTCCAGTGAAATCACATTAAAAGCCAATGTCAGTAAAAAGGCTTTGTAGAATCACTCTGTGAATGTCTTTGAAAACACTTCTTAAGAAGGAAAGCATACGTCTTTCATCTGAGTGAAAACTGCATTCGATTCAGTTTTTAGTACTGTTTTGAATGATTAGGCGATTCACTTGTAGGGAAGCGTTTGTTTGCATTCTGTATACTCAATTCTTTAACAGCTAATCTCGTGTCTTGCGTTTGACAGAAATTCCAGTGAAATCACGTTTAAAACCGAACGTCAGTAAAAAGTCTTCGTAGAATCACTCTGTGAATGTCTTTGAAAACACTTCTTAAGAAGGAAAGCATACGTCTTTCACCTGAGTGAAAACTGCATTCTATTCAGTTTTTAGTACTGTTTTGAATGGTTAGGGGATTCACTTGTAGGGAAGCGTTTGTTTGCATTCTGTATACTCAATTCTTTAACAGCAAATCCCGTGTCTTGCATTTGAGAGAAATTCCAGTGAAATCAAGTTTAAAAGCCAACGTCAGTAAAAAGGCTTTGTAGAATCACTCTGTGAATGTCTTTGAAAACACTTCTTAAGAAGGAAAGCATACGTCTTTCATCTGAGTGAAAACTGCATTCTATTCAGTTTTTAGTACTGTTTTGAATGGTTAGGCGATTCACTTGTAGGGAAGTGTTTGTTTGCATTCTGTATACTCAATTCTTTAACAGCAAACCTCGTGTCTTGCGTTTGACAGAAATTCCAGTGAAATCACGTTTAAAACCGAACGTCAGTAAAAAGGTTTCATAGAATAACTCTGTGAATGTCTTTGAAAACACTTCTTAAGAAGGAAAGCATACGTCTTTCATCTGAGTGAAAACTGCATTCTATTCAGTTTTTATTACTGTTTTGAATGGTTAGGCAATTCACTTGTAGGGAAGCGTTTGTTTGCATTCTGTATACTCAATTCTTTAACAGCAAATCTCATGTCTTGCATTTGACAGAAATTCCAGTAAAATCACGTTAAAAGCCAACGTCAGTAAAAAGGCTTTGTAGAATCACTCTGTGAATGTCTTTGAAAACACTTCTTAAGAAGGAAAACGTACGTCTTTCATCTGAGTGAAAACTGCATTCGATTCAGTTTTTAGTACTGTTTTGAATGGTTAGGCGATTCACTTGTAGGGAAGCGTTTGTTTGCATTCTGTATACTCAGTTCTTTAACAGCTAATCTCGTGTCTTGCGTTTGACAGAAATTCCAGTGAAATCACGTTTAAAAGCCAACGTCAGTAAAAAGGCTTTGTAGAATCACTCTGTGAATGTCTTTGAAAACACTTCTTAAGAAGGAAAGCATACGTCTTTCATCTGAGTGAAAACTGCATTCTATTCAGTTTTTAGTACTGTGTTGAATGGTTAGGCGATTCACTTGTAGGGAAGTGTTTGTTTGCATTCTGTATACTCAATTCTTTAACAGCAAACCTCGTGTCTTGCGTTTGATAGAAATTCCAGTGATCACGTTTAAAACCGAACATCAGTAAAAAGGCTTCGTAGAATCACTCTGTGAATGTCTTTGAAAACACTTCTTAAGAAGGAAAGCATACGTCTTTCATCTGAGTGAAAACTGCATTCTATTCAGTTTTTAGTACTGTTTTGAATGGTTAGGCGATTCACTTGTAGGGAAGCGTTTGTTTGCATTCTGTATACTCAATTCTTTAACAGAAAACCTCGTGTCTTGCGTTTGACAGAAATTTCAGTGAAATCACGTTTAAAACCGAACGTCAGTAAAAAGGCTTCGTAGAATCACTCTGTGAATGTCTTTGAAAACACTTCTTAAGAAGGAAAGCATACGTCTTTCATCTGAGTGAAAACTGCATTCTATTCAGTTTATTGTACTGTGTTGAATGGTTAGGCGATTCACTTGTAGGGAAGCGTTTGTTTGCATTCTGTATACTCAATTCTTTAACAGCAAACCTCGTGTCTTGCGTTTGACAGAAATTCCAGTGAAATCACGTTTAAAACCGAACGTCAGTAAAAAGGCTTCGTAGAATCACTCTGTGAATGTCTTTGAAAACACTTCTTAAGAAGGAAAGCATACGTCTTTCATCTGAGTGAAAACTGCATTCTATTCAGTTTTTAGTACTGTTTTGAATGGTTAGGCGATTCACTTGTAGGGAAGCGTTTGTTTGCATTCTGTATACTCAATTCTTTAACAGCAAACCTCGTGTCTTGCGTTTGACAGAAATTTCAGTGAAATCACGTTTAAAACCGAACGTCAGTAAAAAGGCTTCGTAGAATCACTCTGTGAATGTCTTTGAAAACACTTCTTAAGAAGGAAAGCATACGTCTTTCATCTGAGTGAAAACTGCATTCTATTCAGTTTTTAGTACTGTTTTGAATGGTTAGGCGATTCACTTGTAGGGAAGCGTTTGTTTGCATTCTGTATACTCAATTCTTTAACAGCAAACCTCGTGTCTTGCGTTTGACAGAAATTCCAGTGAAATCACGTTTAAAACCGAACGTCAGTAAAAAGTCTTCGTAGAATCACTCTGAGAATGTCTTTGAAAACACTTCTTAAGAAGGAAAGCATACGTCTTTCATCTGAGTGAAAACTGCATTCTATTCAGTTTATAGTACTGTGTTGAATGGTTAGGTGATTCACTTGTAGGGAAGCGTTTGTTTGCATTCTGTATACTCAATTCTTTAACAGCAAACCTCGTATCTTGCTTTTGACAGAAATTCCAGTGAAATCACGTTTAAAACCGAACTTCAGTAAAAAGGCTTTGTAGAATCACTCTGTGAATGTCTTTGAAAACACTTCTTAAGAAGGAAAGCATACGTCTTTCATCTGAGTGAAAACTGCATTCGATTCAGTTTTTAGTACTGTTTTGAATGGTTAGGCGATTCACTTGTAGGGAAGCGTTTGTTTGCATTCTGTATACTCAATTCTTTAACAGCAAATCCCGTGTCTTGCATTTGAGAGAAATTCCAGTGAAATCACGTTTAAAAGCCAACGTCAGTAAAAAGGCTTTGTAGAATCACTCTGTGAATGTCTTTGAAAACACTTCTTAAGAAGGAAAGCATACGTCTTTCATCTGAGTGAAAACTGCATTCTATTCAGTTTTTAGTACTGTTTTGAATGGTTAGGCGATTCACTTGTAGGGAAGCGTTTGTTTGCATTCTGTATACTCAATTCTTTAACAGCAAACCTCGTGTCTTGCGTTTGACAGAAATTCCAGTGAAATCACGTTTAAAACCGAACGTCAGTAAAAAGTCTTCGTAGAATCACTCTGTGAATGTCTTTGAAAACACTTCTTAAGAAGGAAAGCATACGTCTTTCATCTGAGTGAAAACTGCATTCTATTCAGTTTATAGTACTGTGTTGAATGGTTAGGTGATTCACTTGTAGGGAAGCGTTTGTTTGCATTCTGTATACTCAATTCTTTAACAGCAAACCTCGTATCTTGCTTTTGACAGAAATTCCAGTGAAATCACGTTTAAAACCGAGCTTCAGTAAAAAGGCTTCGTAGAATCACTCTGTGAATGTCTTTGAAAACACTTCTTAAGAAGGAAAGCATACGTCTTTCATCTGAGTGAAAACTGCATTCGATTCAGTTTTTAGTACTGTTTTGAATGGTTAGGCAATTCACTTGTAGGGAAGCTTTTGTTTGCATTCTGTATACTCAATTCTTTAACAGCAAATCTCATGTCTTGCGTTTGACAGAAATTCCAGTGAAATCACATTAAAAGCCAACGTCAGTAAAAATGCTTTGTAGAATCACTCTGTGAATGTCTTTGAAAACACTTCTTAAGAAGGAAAGCATACGTCTTTCATCTGAGTGAAAACTGCATTCGATTCAGTTTTTAGTACTGTTTGAATGGTTAGGCGATTCACTTGTAGGGAAGCGTTTGTTTGCATTCTGTATACTCAATTCTTTAACAGCTAATCTCGTGTCTTGCTTTTGACAGAAATTCCAGTGAAATCACGTTTAAAAGCCAACGTCAGTAAAAAGGCTTTGTAGAATCACTCTGTGAATGTCTTTGAATACACTTCTTAAGAAGGAAAGCATACGTCTTTAATCTGAGTGAAAACTGCATTCTATTCAGTTTTTAGTACTGTTTTGAATGGTTAGGGGATTCACTTGTAGGGAAGCGTTTGTTTGCATTCTGTATACTCAATTCTTTAACAGCAAACCTCGTGTCTTGCGTTTGACAGAAATTCCAGTGAAATCACGTTTAAAACCGAACGTTAGTAAAAAGGCTTCGTAGAATCACTCTGTGAATGTCTTTGAAAACACTTCTTAAGAAGGAAAGCATACGTCTTTCATCTGAGTGAAAACTGCATTCTATTTAGTTTATAGTACTGTGTTGAATGGTTAGGTGATTCACTTGTAGCGAAGCGTTTGTTTGCATTCTGTATACTCAATTCTTTAACAGCAAACCTCGTGTCTTGCTTTTGACAGAAATTCCAGTGAAATCACGTTTAAAACCGAACGTCAGTAAAAAGGCTTCGTAGAATCACTCTGTGAATGTCTTTGAAAACACTTCTTAAGAAGGAAAGCATACGTCTTTCATCTGAGTGAAAACTGCATTCTATTCAGTTTTTAGTACTGTGTTGAATGGTTAGGCGATTCACTTGTAGGGAAGCGTTTGTTTGCATTCTGTATACTCAATTCTTTAACAGCAAATCCCGTGTCTTGCATTTGAGAGAAATTCCAGTGAAATCACGTTTAAAAGCCAACGTCAGTAAAAAGGCTTTGTAGAATCACTCTGTGAATGTCTTTGAAAACACTTCTTAAGAAGGAAAGCATACGTCTTTCATCTGAGTGAAAACTGCATTCTATTCAGTTTTTAGTACTGTTTTGAATGGTTAGGCGATTCACTTGTAGGGAAGCGTTTGTTTGCATTCTGTATACTCAATTCTTTAACAGCAAACCTCGTGTCTTGCGTTTGACAGAAATTCCAGTGAAATCACGTTTAAAACCGAACGTCAGTAAAAAGTCTTCGTAGAATCACTCTGTGAATGTCTTTGAAAACACTTCTTAAGAAGGAAAGCATACGTCTTTCATCTGAGTGAAAACTGCATTCTATTCAGTTTATAGTACTGTGTTGAATGGTTAGGTGATTCACTTGTAGGGAAGCGTTTGTTTGCATTCTGTATACTCAATTCTTTAACAGCAAACCTCGTATCTTGCTTTTGACAGAAATTCCAGTGAAATCACGTTTAAAACCGAGCTTCAGTAAAAAGGCTTCGTAGAATCACTCTGTGAATGTCTTTGAAAACACTTCTTAAGAAGGAAAGCATACGTCTTTCATCTGAGTGAAAACTGCATTCGATTCAGTTTTTAGTACTGTTTTGAATGGTTAGGCAATTCACTTGTAGGGAAGCTTTTGTTTGCATTCTGTATACTCAATTCTTTAACAGCAAATCTCATGTCTTGCGTTTGACAGAAATTCCAGTGAAATCACATTAAAAGCCAACGTCAGTAAAAATGCTTTGTAGAATCACTCTGTGAATGTCTTTGAAAACACTTCTTAAGAAGGAAAGCATACGTCTTTCATCTGAGTGAAAACTGCATTCGATTCAGTTTTTAGTACTGTTTGAATGGTTAGGCGATTCACTTGTAGGGAAGCGTTTGTTTGCATTCTGTATACTCAATTCTTTAACAGCTAATCTCGTGTCTTGCTTTTGACAGAAATTCCAGTGAAATCACGTTTAAAAGCCAACGTCAGTAAAAAGGCTTTGTAGAATCACTCTGTGAATGTCTTTGAATACACTTCTTAAGAAGGAAAGCATACGTCTTTAATCTGAGTGAAAACTGCATTCTATTCAGTTTTTAGTACTGTTTTGAATGGTTAGGGGATTCACTTGTAGGGAAGCGTTTGTTTGCATTCTGTATACTCAATTCTTTAACAGCAAACCTCGTGTCTTGCGTTTGACAGAAATTCCAGTGAAATCACGTTTAAAACCGAACGTTAGTAAAAAGGCTTCGTAGAATCACTCTGTGAATGTCTTTGAAAACACTTCTTAAGAAGGAAAGCATACGTCTTTCATCTGAGTGAAAACTGCATTCTATTTAGTTTATAGTACTGTGTTGAATGGTTAGGTGATTCACTTGTAGCGAAGCGTTTGTTTGCATTCTGTATACTCAATTCTTTAACAGCAAACCTCGTGTCTTGCTTTTGACAGAAATTCCAGTGAAATCACGTTTAAAACCGAACGTCAGTAAAAAGGCTTCGTAGAATCACTCTGTGAATGTCTTTGAAAACACTTCTTAAGAAGGAAAGCATACGTCTTTCATCTGAGTGAAAACTGTATTCTATTCAGTTTATAGTACTGTGTTGAATGGTTAGGGGATTCACTTGTAGGGAAGCGTTTGTTTGCATTCTGTATACTCAATTCTTTAACAGCAAATCTCATGTCTTGCGTTTGACAGAAATTCCAGTGAAATCACATTAAAAGCCAACGTCAGTAAAAAGGCTTTGTAGAATCACTCTGTGAATGTCTTTGAAAACACTTCTTAAGAAGGAAAGCATACGTCTTTCATCTGAGTGAAAACTGCATTCTATTCAGTTTTTAGTACTGTTTTGACTGGTTAGGCGATTCACTTGTAGGGAAGCGTTTGTTTGCATTCTGTATACTCAATTCTTTAACAGCAAATCCCGTGTCTTGCATTTGAGAGAAATTCCAGTGAAATCACGTTTAAAAGCCAAAGTCAGTAAAAAGGCTTTGTAGAATCACTCTGTGAATGTCTTTGAAAACACTTCTTAAGAAGGAAAGCATACGTCTTTCATCTGAGTGAAAACTGCATTCTATTCAGTTTTTAGTACTGTTTTGAATGGTTAGGCGATTCACTTGTAGGGAAGCGTTTGTTTGCATTCTGTATACTCAATTCTTTAACAGCAAACCTCGTGTCTTGCGTTTGACAGAAATTCCAGTGAAATCACGTTTAAAACCGAACGTCAGTAAAAAGTCTTCGTAGAATCACTCTGTGAATGTCTTTGAAAACACTTCTTAAGAAGGAAAGCATACGTCTTTCATCTGAGTGAAAACTGCATTCTATTCAGTTTATAGTACTGTGTTGAATGGTTAGGTGATTCACTTGTAGGGAAGCGTTTGTTTGCATTCTGTATACTCAATTCTTTAACAGCAAACCTCGTATCTTGCTTTTGACAGAAATTCCAGTGAAATCACGTTTAAAACCGAGCTTCAGTAAAAAGGCTTCGTAGAATCACTCTGTGAATGTCTTTGAAAACACTTCTTAAGAAGGAAAGCATACGTCTTTCATCTGAGTGAAAACTGCATTCGATTCAGTTTTCAGTACTGTTTTGAATGGTTAGGCAATTCACTTGTAGGGAAGCGTTTGTTTGCATTCTGTATACTCAATTCTTTAACAGCAAATCTCATGTCTTGCGTTTGACAGAAATTCCAGTGAAATCACATTAAAAGCCAACGTCAGTAAAAAGGCTTTGTAGAATCACTCTGTGAATGTCTTTGAAAACACTTCTTAAGAAGGAAAGCATACGTCTTTCATCTGAGTGAAAACTGCATTCGATTCAGTTTTTAGTACTGTTTTGAATGGTTAGGCGATTCACTTGTAGGGAAGCGTTTGTTTGCATTCTGTATACTCAATTCTTTAACAGCTAATCTCGTGTCTTGCTTTTGACAGAAATTCCAGTGAAATCACGTTTAAAAGCCAACGTCAGTAAAAAGGCTTTGTAGAATCACTCTGTGAATGTCTTTGAATACACTTCTTAAGAAGGAAAGCATACGTCCTTAATCTGAGTGAAAACTGCATTCTATTCAGTTTTTAGTACTGTTTTGAATGGTTAGGGGATTCACTTGTAGGGAAGCGTTTGTTTGCATTCTGTATACTCAATTCTTTAACAGCAAACCTCGTGTCTTGCGTTTGACAGAAATTCCAGTGAAATCACATTTAAAACCGAACGTCAGTAAAAAGGCTTTGTAGAATCACTCTGTGAATGTCTTTGAAAACACTTCTTAAGAAGGAAAGCATACGTGTTTCACCTGAGTGAAAACTGCATTCTATTCAGTTTTTAGTACTGTTTTGAATGGTTAGGCGATTCACTTGTAGGGAAGCGTTTGTTTGCATTCTGTATACTCAATTCTTTAACAGCAAACCTCGTGTCTTGCGTTTGACAGAAATTCCAGTGAAATCACGTTTAAAACCGAACGTCAGTAAAAAGTCTTCGTAGAATCACTCTGTGAATGTCTTTGAAAACACTTCTTAAGAAGGAAAGCATACGTCTTTCATCTGAGTGAAAACTGCATTCTATTCAGTTTATAGTACTGTGTTGAATGGTTAGGTGATTCACTTGTAGGGAAGCGTTTGTTTGCATTCTGTATACTCAATTCTTTAACAGCAAACCTCGTATCTTGCTTTTGACAGAAATTCCAGTGAAATCACGTTTAAAACCGAACTTCAGTAAAAAGGCTTCGTAGAATCACTCTGTGAATGTCTTTGAAAACACTTCTTAAGAAGGAAAGCATACGTCTTTCATCTGAGTGAAAACTGCATTCGATTCAGTTTTTAGTACTGTTTTGAATGGTTAGGCAATTCACTTGTAGGGAAGCGTTTGTTTGCATTCTGTATACTCAATTCTTTAACAGCAAATCTCATGTCTTGCGTTTGACAGAAATTCCAGTGAAATCACATTAAAAGCCAACGTCAGTAAAAAGGCTTTGTAGAATCACTCTGTGAATGTCTTTGAAAACACGTCTTAAGAAGGAAAGCATACGTCTTTCATCTGAGTGAAAACTGCATTCTATTCAGTTTTTAGTACTGTTTTGACTGGTTAGGCGATTCACTTGTAGGGAAGCGTTTGTTTGCATTCTGTATACTCAATTCTTTAACAGCAAATCCCGTGTCTTGCATTTGAGAGAAATTCCAGTGAAATCACGTTTAAAAGCCAACGTCAGTAAAAAGGCTTTGTAGAATCACTCTGTGAATGTCTTTGAAAACACTTCTTAAGAAGGAAAGCATACGTCTTTCATCTGAGTGAAAACTGCATTCTATTCAGTTTTTAGTACTGTTTTGAATGGTTAGGCGATTCACTTGTAGGGAAGCGTTTGTTTGCATTCTGTATACTCAATTCTTTAACAGCAAACCTCGTGTCTTGCGTTTGACAGAAATTCCAGTGAAATCACGTTTAAAACCGAACGTCAGTAAAAAGTCTTCGTAGAATCACTCTGTGAATGTCTTTGAAAACACTTCTTAAGAAGGAAAGCATACGTCTTTCATCTGAGTGAAAACTGCATTCTATTCAGTTTATAGTACTGTGTTGAATGGTTAGGTGATTCACTTGTAGGGAAGCGTTTGTTTGCATTCTGTATACTCAATTCTTTAACAGCAAACCTCGTATCTTGCTTTTGACAGAAATTCCAGTGAAATCTCGTTTAAAACCGAGCTTCAGTAAAAAGGCTTCGTAGAATCACTCTGTGAATGTCTTTGAAAACACTTCTTAAGAAGGAAAGCATACGTCTTTCATCTGAGTGAAAACTGCATTCGATTCAGTTTTTAGTACTGTTTTGAATGGTTAGGCAATTCACTTGTAGGAAAGCGTTTGTTTGCATTCTGTATACTCAATTCTTTAACAGCAAATCTCATGTCTTGCGTTTGACAGAAATTCCAGTGAAATCACATTAAAAGCCAACGTCAGTAAAAAGGCTTTGTAGAATCACTCTGTGAATGTCTTTGAAAACACTTCTTAAGAAGGAAAGCATACGTCTTTCATCTGAGTGAAAACTGCATTCGATTCAGTTTTTAGTACTGTTTTGAATGGTTAGGCGATTCACTTGTAGGGAAGCGTTTGTTTGCATTCTGTATACTCAATTCTTTAACAGCTAATCTCGTGTCTTGCTTTTGACAGAAATTCCAGTGAAATCACGTTTAAAAGCCAACGTCAGTAAAAAGGCTTTGTAGAATCACTCTGTGAATGTCTTTGAAAACACTTCTTAAGAAGGAAAGCATACGTCTTTCATCTGAGTGAAAACTGCATTCTATTCAGTTTTTAGTACTGTTTTGAATGGTTAGGCGATTCACTTGTAGGGAAGCGTTTGTTTGCATTCTGTATACTCAATTCTTTAACAGCAAACCTCGTGTCTTTCGTTTGACAGAAATTCCAGTGAAATCACGTTTAAAACCGAACGTCAGTAAAAAGGCTTCGTAGAATCACTCTGTGAATGTCTTTGAAAACACTTCTTAAGAAGGAAAGCATACGTCTTTCATCTGAGTGAAAACTGCATTCTATTCAGTTTTTAGTACTGTGTTGAATGGTTAGGCGATTCACTTGTAGGGAAGCGTTTGTTTGCATTCTGTATACTCAATTCTTTAACAGCAAACCTCTTGTCTTGCGTTTGACAGAAATTCCAGTGAAATCACGTTTAAAACCGAACGTCAGTAAAAAGGCTTCGTAGAATCACTCTGTGAATGTCTTTGAAAACACTTCTTAAGAAGGAAAGCATACATCTTTCATCTGAGTGAAAACTGCATTCTATTCAGTTTTTAGTACTGTGTTGAATGGTTAGGCGATTCACTTGTAGGGAAGCGTTTGTTTGCATTCTGTATACTCAATTCTTTAACAGCAAATCCCGTGTCTTGCGTTTGAGAGAAATTCGAGTGAAATCACGTTTAAAAGCCAACGTCAGTAAAAAGGCTTTGTAGAATCACTCTGTGAATGTCTTTGAAAACACTTCTTAAGAAGGAAAGCATACGTCTTTCATCTGAGTGAAAACTGCATTCTATTCAGTTTTTAGTACTGTTTTGAATGGTTAGGTGATTCACTTGTAGGGAAGCGTTTGTTTGCATTCTATATACTCAATTCTTTAACAGCAAACCTCGTGTCTTTTGTTTGACAGAAATTCCAGTGAAATCACGTTTAAAACCGAACGTCAGTAAAAAGGCTTCGTAGAATCACTCTGTGAATGTCTTTGAAAACACTTCTTAAGAAGGAAAGCATACGTCTTTCATCTGAGTGAAAACTGCATTCTATTCAGTTTTTAGTACTGTGTTGAATGGTTAGGCGATTCACTTGTAGGGAAGTGTTTGTTTGCATTCTGTATACTCAATTCTTTAACAGCAAACCTCGTGTCTTGCGTTTGACAGAAATTCCAGTGATCACGTTTAAAACCGAACGTCAGTAAAAATGCTTCGTAGAATGACTCTGTGAATGTCTTTGAAAACACTTCTTAAGAAGGAAAGCATACGTCTTTCATCTGAGTGAAAACTGCATTCTATTCAGTTTTTAGTACTGTTTTGAATGGTTAGGCAATTCACTTGTAGGGAAGCTTTTGTTTGCATTCTGTATACTCAATTCTTTAACAGCAAACCTCGTGTCTTGCGTTTGACAGAAATTTCAGTGAAATCACGTTTAAAACCGAACGTCAGTAAAAAGGCTTCGTAGAATCACTCTGTGAATGTCTTTGAAAACACTTCTTAAGAAGGAAAGCATACGTCTTTCATCTGAGTGAAAACTGCATTCTATTCAGTTTATTGTACTGTGTTGAATGGTTAGGCGATTCACTTGTAGGGAAGCGTTTGTTTGCATTCTGTATACTCAATTCTTTAACAGCAAACCTCGTGTCTTGCGTTTGACAGAAATTCCAGTGAAATCACGTTTAAAACCGAATGTCAGTAAAAAGGCTTCGTAGAATCACTCTGTGAATGTCTTTGAATACACTTCTTAAGAAGGAAAACATACGTCTTTCATCTGAGTGAAAACTGCATTCTATTCAGTTTTTAGTACTGTTTTGAATGGTTAGGCGATTCACTTGTAGGGAAGCGTTTGTTTGCATTCTGTATACTCAATTCTTTAACAGCAAACCTCGTGTCTTGCGTTTGACAGAAATTCCAGTGAAATCACGTTTAAAACCGAACGTCAGTAAAAAGGCTTCGTAGAATCACTCTGTGAATGTCTTTGAAAACACTTCTTAAGAAGGAAAGCATACGTCTTTCATCTGAGTGAAAACTGCATTCTATTCAGTTTATAGTACTGTGTTGAATGGTTAGGCGATTCACTTGTAGGGAAGCGTTTGTTTGCATTCTGTATACTCAATTCTTTAACAGCAAACCTCTTGTCTTGCGTTTGACAGAAATTCCAGTGAAATCACGTTTAAAACCGAACGTCAGTAAAAAGGCTTCGTAGAATCACTCTGTGAATGTCTTTGAAAACACTTCTTAAGAAGGAAAGCATACATCTTTCATCTGAGTGAAAACTGCATTCTATTCAGTTTTTAGTACTGTTTTGAATGGTTAGGCGATTCACTTGTAGGGAAGCGTTTGTTTGCATTCTGTATACTCAATTCTTTAACAGCAAACCTCGTGTCTTGCGTTTGACAGAAATTCCAGTGAAATCACGTTTAAAACCGAACGTCAGTAAAAAGGCTTCATAGAATAACTCTGTGAATGTCTTTGAAAACACTTCTTAAGAAGGAAAGCATACGTCTTTCATCTGAGTGAAAACTGCATTCGATTCAGTTTTTAGTACTGTTTTGAATGGTTAGGCGATTCACTTGTAGGGAAGCGTTTGTTTGCATTCTGTATACTCAATTCTTTAACAGCTAATCTCGTGTCTTGCGTTTGACAGAAATTCCAGTGAAATCACGTTTAAAACCGAACTTCAGTAAAAAGGCTTCATAGAATCACTCTGTGAATGTCTTTGAAAACACTTCTTAAGAAGGAAAGCATACGTCTTTCATCTGAGTGAAAACTGCATTTTATTCAGTTTATAGTACTGTGTTGAATGGTTAGGCGATTCACTTGTAGGGAAGCGTTTGTTTGCATTCTGTATACTCAATTCTTTAACAGCAAACCTCGTGTCTTGCTTTTGACAGAAATTCCAGTGAAATCACGTTTAAAACCGAACGTCAGTAAAAAGGCTTCGTAGAATCACTCTGTGAATGTCTTTGAAAACACTTCTTAAGAAGGAAAGCATACGTCTTTCATCTGAGTGAAAACTGCATTCTATTCAGTTTTTAGTACTGTTTTGAATGGTTAGGCAATTCACTTGTAGGGAAGCGTTTGTTTGCATTCTGTATACTCAATTCTTTAACAGCAAATCTCATGTCTTGAGTTTGACAGAAATTCCAGTGAAATCACGTTTAAAAGCCAACGTCAGTAAAAAGGCTTCATAGAATCACTCTGTGAATGTCTTTGAAAACACTTCTTAAGAAGGAAAGCATACGTCTTTCATCTGAGTGAAAACTGCATTTTATTCAGTTTATAGTACTGTGTTGAATGGTTAGGCGATTCACTTGTAGGGAAGCGTTTGTTTGCATTCTGTATACTCAATTCTTTAACAGCAAACCTCGTGTCTTGCTTTTGACAGAAATTCCAGTGAAATCACGTTTAAAACCGAACGTCAGTAAAAAGGCTTCGTAGAATCACTCTGTGAATGTCTTTGAAAACACTTCTTAAGAAGGAAAGCATACGTCTTTCATCTGAGTGAAAACTGCATTCTATTCAGTTTTTAGTACTGTTTTGACTGGTTAGGCGATTCACTTGTAGGGAAGCGTTTGTTTGCATTCTGTATACTCAATTCTTTAACAGCAAATCCCGTGTCTTGCATTTGAGAGAAATTCCAGTGAAATCACGTTTAAAAGCCAAAGTCAGTAAAAAGGCTTTGTAGAATCACTCTGTGAATGTCTTTGAAAACACTTCTTAAGAAGGAAAGCATACGTCTTTCATCTGAGTGAAAACTGCATTCTATTCAGTTTTTAGTACTGTTTTGAATGGTTAGGCGATTCACTTGTAGGGAAGCGTTTGTTTGCATTCTGTATACTCAATTCTTTAACAGCAAACCTCGTGTCTTGCGTTTGACAGAAATTCCAGTGAAATCACGTTTAAAACCGAACGTCAGTAAAAAGTCTTCGTAGAATCACTCTGTGAATGTCTTTGAAAACACTTCTTAAGAAGGAAAGCATACGTCTTTCATATGAGTGAAAACTGCATTCTATTCAGTTTATAGTACTGTGTTGAATGGTTAGGTGATTCACTTGTAGGGAAGCGTTTGTTTGCATTCTGTATACTCAATTCTTTAACAGCAAACCTCGTATCTTGCTTTTGACAGAAATTCCAGTGAAATCACGTTTAAAACCGAGCTTCAGTAAAAAGGCTTCGTAGAATCACTCTGTGAATGTCTTTGAATACACTTCTTAAGAAGGAAAGCATACGTCTTTCATCTGAGTGAAAACTGCATTCGATTCAGTTTTTAGTACTGTTTTGAATGGTTAGGCAATTCACTTGCAGGGAAGCGTTTGTTTGCATTCTGTATACTCAATTCTTTAACAGCAAATCTCATGTCTTGCGTTTGACAGAAATTCCAGTGAAATCACATTAAAAGCCAACGTCAGTAAAAAGGCTTTGTAGAATCACTCTGTGAATGTCTTTGAAAACACTTCTTAAGAAGGAAAGCATATGTCTTTCATCTGAGTGAAAACTGCATTCGATTCAGTTTTTAGTACTGTTTTGAATGGTTAGGCGATTCACTTGTAGGGAAGCGTTTGTTTGCATTCTGTATACTCAATTCTTTAACAGCTAATCTCGTGTCTTGCTTTTGACAGAAATTCCAGTGAAATCACGTTTAAAAGCCAACGTCAGTAAAAAGGCTTTGTAGAATCACTCTGTGAATGTCTTTGAATACACTTCTTAAGAAGGAAAGCATACGTCTTTAATCTGAGTGAAAACTGCATTCTATTCAGTTTTTAGTACTGTGTTGAATGGTTAGGGGATTCACTTGTAGGGAAGCGTTTGTTTGCATTCTGTATACTCAATTCTTTAACAGCAAACCTCGTGTCTTGCGTTTGACAGAAATTCCAGTGAAATCACGTTTAAAACCGAACGTTAGTAAAAAGTCTTCGTAGAATCACTCTGTGAATGTCTTTGAAAACACTTCTTAAGAAGGAAAGCATACGTCTTTCATCTGAGTGAAAACTGCATTCTATTCAGTTTATAGTACTGTGTTGAATGGTTAGGTGATTCACTTGTAGCGAAGCGTTTGTTTGCATTCTGTATACTCAATTCTTTAACAGCAAACCTCGTGTCTTGCTTTTGACAGAAATTCCAGTGAAATCACGTTTAAAACCGAACGTCAGTAAAAAGGCTTCGTAGAATCACTCTGTGAATGTCTTTGAAAACACTTCTTAAGAAGGAAAGCATACGTCTTTCATCTGAGTGAAAACTGTATTCTATTCAGTTTATAGTACTGTGTTGAATGGTTAGGGGATTCACTTGTAGGGAAGCGTTTGTTTGCATTCTGTATACTCAATTCTTTAACAGCAAATCTCATGTCTTGCGTTTGACAGAAATTCCAGTGAAATCACATTAAAAGCCAACGTCAGTAAAAAGGCTTTGTAGAATCACTCTGTGAATGTCTTTGAAAACACTTCTTAAGAAGGAAAGCATACGTCTTTCATCTGAGTGAAAAGTGCATTCTATTCAGTTTTTAGTACTGTTTTGACTGGTTAGGCGATTCACTTGTAGGGAAGCGTTTGTTTGCATTCTGTATACTCAATTCTTTAACAGCAAATCCCGTGTCTTGCATTTGAGAGAAATTCCAGTGAAATCACGTTTAAAAGCCAACGTTAGTAAAAAGGCTTTGTAGAATCACTCTGTGAATGTTTTTGAAAACACTTCTTAAGAAGGAAAGCATACGTCTTTCATCTGAGTGAAAACTGCATTCTATTCAGTTTTTAGTACTGTTTTGAATGGTTAGGCGATTCACTTGTAGGGAAGCGTTTGTTTGCATTCTGTATACTCAATTCTTTAACAGCAAACCTCGTGTCTTGCGTTTGACAGAAATTCCAGTGAAATCACGTTTAAAACCGAACGTCAGTAAAAAGTCTTCGTAGAATCACTCTGTGAATGTCTTTGAAAACACTTCTTAAGAAGGAAAGCATACGTCTTTCATCTGAGTGAAAACTGCATTCTATTCAGTTTATAGTACTGTGTTGAATGGTTAGGTGATTCACTTGTAGGGAAGCGTTTGTTTGCATTCTGTATACTCAATTCTTTAACAGCAAACCTCGTATCTTGCTTTTGACAGAAATTCCAGTGAAATCACGTTTAAAACCGAACGTCAGTAAAAAGGCTTCGTAGAATCACTCTGTGAATGTCTTTGAAAACACTTCTTAAGAAGGAAAGCATACGTCTTTCATCTGAGTGAAAACTGCATTCGATTCAGTTTTTAGTACTGTTTTGAATGGTTAGGCAATTCACTTGTAGGGAAGCGTTTGTTTGCATTCTGTATACTCAATTCTTTAACAGCAAATCTCATGTCTTGCGTTTGACAGAAATTCCAGTGAAATCACATTAAAAGCCAACGTCAGTAAAAAGGCTTTGTAGAATCACTCTGTGAATGTCTTTGAAAACACTTCTTAAGAAGGAAAGCATACGTCTTTCATCTGAGTGAAAACTGCATTCGATTCAGTTTTTAGTACTGTTTTGAATGGTTAGGCGATTCACTTGTAGGGAAGCGTTTGTTTGCATTCTGTATACTCAATTCTTTAACAGCTAATCTCCTGTCTTGCTTTTGACAGAAATTCCAGTGAAATCACGTTTAAAAGCCAACGTCAGTAAAAAGGCTTTGTAGAATCACTCTGTGAATTTCTTTGAATACACTTCTTAAGAAGGAAAGCATACGTCTTTAATCTGAGTGAAAACTGCATTCTATTCAGTTTTTAGTACTGTTTTGAATGGTTAGGGGATTCACTTGTAGGGAAGCGTTTGTTTGCATTCTGTATACTCAATTCTTTAACAGCAAACCTCGTGTCTTGCGTTTGACAGAAATTCCAGTGAAATCACGTTTAAAACCGAACGTTAGTAAAAAGTCTTCGTAGAATCACTCTGTGAATGTCTTTGAAAACACTTCTTAAGAAGGAAAGCATACGTCTTTCATCTGAGTGAAAACTGCATTCGATTCAGTTTTTAGTACTGTTTTGAATGGTTAGGCGATTCACTTGTAGGGAAGCGTTTGTTTGCATTCTGTATACTCAATTCTTTAACAGCTAATCTCGTGTCTTGCTTTTGACAGAAATTCCAGTGAAATCACGTTTAAAAGCCAACGTCAGTAAAAAGGCTTTGTAGAATCACTCTGTGAATGTCTTTGAATACACTTCTTAAGAAGGAAAGCATACGTCTTTAATCTGAGTGAAAACTGCATTCTATTCAGTTTTTAGTACTGTTTTGAATGGTTAGGGGATTCACTTGTAGGGAAGCGTTTGTTTGCATTCTGTATACTCAATTCTTTAACAGCAAACCTCGTGTCTTGCTTTTGACAGAAATTCCAGTGAAATCACGTTTAAAACCGAACGTCAGTAAAAAGGCTTCGTAGAATCACTCTGTGAATGTCTTTGAAAACACTTCTTAAGAAGGAAAGCATACGTCTTTCATCTGAGTGAAAACTGTATTCTATTCAGTTTATAGTACTGTGTTGAATGGTTAGGGGATTCACTTGTAGGGAAGCGTTTGTTTCCATTCTGTATACTCAATTCTTTAACAGCAAACCTCGTGTCTTGCTTTGACAGAAATTCCAGTGAAATCACGTTTAAAACCGAACTTCAGTAAAAAGGATTTGTAGAATCACTCTGTGAATGTTTTTGAAAACACTTCTTAAGAAGGAAAGCATACGTCTTTCATCTGAGTGAAAACTGCATTCTATTCAGTTTTTAGTACTGTTTTGAATGGTTAGGCAATTCACTTATAGGAAAGCGTTTGTTTGCATTCTGTATACTCAATTCTTTAACAGCAAATCTCATGTCTTGCGTTTGACAGAAATTCCAGTGAAATCACATTAAAAGCCAACGTCAGTAAAAAGGCTTTATAGAATCACTCTGTGAATGTCTTTGAAAACACTTCTTAAGAAGGAAAGCATACGTCTTTCATCTGAGTGAAAACTGCATTCGATTCAGTTTTTAGTACTGTTTTGAATGGTTAGGCGATTCACTTGTAGGGAAGCGTTTGTTTGCATTCTGTATACTCAATTCTTTAACAGCAAACCTCGTGTCTTGCTTTTGACAGAAATTCCAGTGAAATCACGTTTAAAAGCCAACGTCAGTAAAAAGGCTTTGTAGAATCACTCTGTGAATGTCTTTGAATACACTTCTTAAGAAGGAAAGCATACGTCTTTAATCTGAGTGAAAACTGCATTCTATTCAGTTTTTAGTACTGTTTTGAATGGTTAGGGGATTCACTTGTAGGGAAGCGTTTGTTTGCATTCTGTATACTCAATTCTTTAACAGCAAACCTCGTGTCTTGCGTTTGACAGAAATTCCAGTGAAATCACATTTAAAACCGAACGTCAGTAAAAAGGCTTTGTAGAATCACTCTGTGAATGTCTTTGAAAACACTTCTTAAGAAGGAAAGCATACGTGTTTCACCTGAGTGAAAACTGCATTCTATTCAGTTTTTAGTACTGTTTTGAATGGTTAGGCGATTCACTTGTAGGGAAGCGTTTGTTTGCATTCTGTATACTCAATTCTTTAACAGCAAATCCCGTGTCTTGCATTTGAGAGAAATTCCAGTGAAATCACGTTTAAAAGCCAACGTCAGTAAAAAGGCTTTGTAGAATCACTCTGTGAATGTCTTTGAAAACACTTCTTAAGAAGGAAAGCATACGTCTTTCATCTGAGTGAAAACTGCATTCTATTCAGTTTATAGTACTGTGTTGAATGGTTAGGTGATTCACTTGTAGGGAAGCGTTTGTTTGCATTCTGTATACTCAATTCTTTAACAGCAAAACCTCGTATCTTGCTTTTGACAGAAATTCCAGTGAAATCACGTTTAAAACCGAACTTCAGTAAAAAGGCTTCGTAGAATCACTCTGTGAATGTCTTTGAAAACACTTCTTAAGAAGGAAAGCATACGTCTTTCATCTGAGTGAAAACTGCATTCGATTCAGTTTTTAGTACTGTTTTGAATGGTTAGGCAATTCACTTGTAGGGAAGCGTTTGTTTGCATTCTGTATACTCAATTCTTTAACAGCAAATCTCATGTCTTGCATTTGACAGAAATTCCAGTGAAATCACATTAAAAGCCAACGTCAGTAAAAAGGCTTTGTAGAATCACTCTGTGAATGTCTTTGAAAACACTTCTTAAGAAGGAAAGCATACGTCTTTCATCTGAGTGAAAACTGCATTCGATTCAGTTTTTAGTACTGTTTTGACTGGTTAGGCGATTCACTTGTAGGGAAGCGTTTGTTTGCATTCTGTATACTCAATTCTTTAACAGCTAATCTCGTGTCTTGCTTTTGACAGAAATTCCAGTGAAATCACGTTTAAAAGCCAACATCAGTAAAAAGGCTTTGTAGAATCACTCTGTGAATGTCTTTGAATACACTTCTTAAGAAGGAAAGCATACGTCTTTAATCTGAGTGAAAACTGCATTCTATTCAGTTTTTAGTACTGTTTTGAATGGTTAGGGGATTCACTTGTAGGGAAGCGTTTGTTTGCATTCTGTATACTCAATTCTTTAACAGCAAACCTCGTGTCTTGCGTTTCACAGAAATTCCAGTGAAATCACATTTAAAACCAAACGTCAGTAAAAAGGCTTTGTAGAATCACTCTGTGAATGTCTTTGAAAACACTTCTTAAGAAGGAAAGCATACGTGTTTCACCTGAGTGAAAACTGCATTCTATTCAGTTTTTAGTACTGTTTTGAATGGTTAGGCGATTCACTTGTAGGGAAGCGTTTGTTTGCATTCTGTATACTCAATTCTTTAACAGCAAATCCCGTGTCTTGCATTTGAGAGAAATTCCAGTGAAATCACGTTTAAAAGCCAACGTCAGTAAAAAGGCTTTGTAGAATCAATCTGTGAATGTCTTTGAAAACACTTCTTAAGAAGGAAAGCATACGTCTTTCATCTGAGTGAAAACTGCATTCTATTCAGTTTTTAGTACTGTTTTGAATGGTTAGGCGATTCACTTGTAGGGAAGCGTTTGTTTGCATTCTGTATACTCAATTCTTTAACAGCAAACCTCGTGTCTTGCGTTTGACAGAAATTCCAGTGAAATCACGTTTAAAACCGAACGTCAGTAAAAAGTCTTCGTAGAATCACTCTGTGAATGTCTTTGTAAACACTTCTTAAGAAGGAAAGCATACGTCTTTCATCTGAGTGAAAACTGCATTCTATTCAGTTTATAGTACTGTGTTGAATGGTTAGGTGATTCACTTGTAGGGAAGCTTTTGTTTGCATTCTGTATACTCAATTCTTTAACAGCAAACCTCGTGTCTTGCTTTTGACAGAAATTCCAGTGAAATCACGTTTAAAACCGAACGTCAGTAAAAAGGCTTCGTAGAATCACTCTGTGAATGTCTTTGAAAACACTTCTTAAGAAGGAAAGCATACGTCTTTCATCTGAGTGAAAACTGCATTCTATTCAGTTTATAGTACTGTGTTGAATGGTTAGGGGATTCACTTGTAGGGAAGCGTTTGTTTGCATTCTGTATACTCAATTCTTTAACAGCAAACCTCGTGTCTTGCTTTGACAGAAATTCCAGTGAAATCACGTTTAAAACCGAACTTCAGTAAAAAGGATTTGTAGAATCACTCTGTGAATGTTTTTGAAAACACTTCTTAAGAAGGAAAGCATACGTGTTTCACCTAGTGAAAACTGCATTCTATTCAGTTTTTAGTACTGTTTTGAATGGTTAGGCGATTCACTTGTAGGGAAGCGTTTGTTTGCATTCTGTATACTCAATTCTTTAACAGCAAATCCCGTGTCTTGCATTTGAGAGAAATTCCAGTGAAATCACGTTTAAAAGCCAACGTCAGTAAAAAGGCTTTGTAGAATCACTCTGTGAATGTCTTTGAATACACTTCTTAAGAAGGAAAGCATACGTCTTTAATCTGAGTGAAAACTGCATTCTATTCAGTTTTTAGTACTGTTTTGAATGGTTAGGGGATTCACTTGTAGGGAAGCGTTTGTTTGCATTCTGTATACTCAATTCTTTAACAGCAAACCTCGTGTCTTGCGTTTGACAGAAATTCCAGTGAAATCACGTTTAAAACCGAACGTTAGTAAAAAGTCTTCGTAGAATCACTCTGTGAATGTCTTTGAAAACACTTCTTAAGAAGGAAAGCATACGTCTTTCATCTGAGTGAAAACTGCATTCTATTCAGTTTATAGTACTGTGTTGAATGGTTAGGTGATTCACTTGTAGCGAAGCGTTTGTTTGCATTCTGTATACTCAATTCTTTAACAGCAAACCTCGTGTCTTGCTTTTGACAGAAATTCCAGTGAAATCACGTTTAAAACCGAACGTCAGTAAAAAGGCTTCGTAGAATCACTGTGTGAATGTCTTTGAAAACACTTCTTAAGAAGGAAAGCATACGTCTTTCATCTGAGTGAAAACTGTATTCTATTCAGTTTATAGTACTGTGTTGAATGGTTAGGGGATTCACTTGTAGGGAAGCGTTTGTTTCCATTCTGTATACTCAATTCTTTAACAGCAAACCTCGTGTCTTGCTTTGACAGAAATTCCAGTGAAATCACGTTTAAAACCGAACTTCAGTAAAAAGGATTTGTAGAATCACTCTGTGAATGTTTTTGAAAACACTTCTTAAGAAGGAAAGCATACGTCTTTCATCTGAGTGAAAACTGCATTCTATTCAGTTTTTAGTACTGTTTTGAATGGTTAGGCAATTCACTTATAGGAAAGCGTTTGTTTGCATTCTGTATACTCAATTCTTTAACAGCAAATCTCATGTCTTGCGTTTGACAGAAATTCCAGTGAAATCACATTAAAAGCCAACGTCAGTAAAAAGGCTTTATAGAATCACTCTGTGAATGTCTTTGAAAACACTTCTTAAGAAGGAAAGCATACGTCTTTCATCTGAGTGAAAACTGCATTCGATTCAGTTTTTAGTACTGTTTTGAATGGTTAGGCGATTCACTTGTAGGGAAGCGTTTGTTTGCATTCTGTATACTCAATTCTTTAACAGCTAATCTCGTGTCTTGCTTTTGACAGAAATTCCAGTGAAATCACGTTTAAAAGCCAACGTCAGTAAAAAGGCTTTGTAGAATCACTCTGTGAATGTCTTTGAATACACTTCTTAAGAAGGAAAGCATACGTCTTTCATCTGAGTGAAAACTGCATTCTATTCAGTTTTTAGTACTGTTTTGAATGGTTAGGCGATTCACTTGTAGGGAAGCGTTTGTTTGCATTCTGTATACTCAATTCTTTAACAGCAAACCTCGTGTCTTGCGTTTGACAGAAATTCCAGTGAAATCACGTTTAAAACCGAACTTCAGTAAAAAGTCTTCGTAGAATCACTCTGTGAATGTCTTTGAAAACACTTCTTAAGAAGGAAAGCATACGTCTTTCATCTGAGTGAAAACTGCATTCTATTCAGTTTATAGTACTGTGTTGAATGGTTAGGTGATTCACTTGTAGGGAAGCGTTTGTTTGCATTCTGTATACTCAATTCTTTAACAGCAAAACCTCGTATCTTGCTTTTGACAGAAATTCAAGTGAAATCACGTTTAAAACCGAACTTCAGTAAAAAGGCTTCGTAGAATCACTCTCTGAATGTCTTTGAAAACACTTCTTAAGAAGGAAAGCATACGTCTTTCATCTGAGTGAAAACTGCATTCGATTCAGTTTTTAGTACTGTTTTGAATGGTTAGGCAATTCACTTGTAGGGAAGCGTTTGTTTGCATTCTGTATACTCAATTCTTTAACAGCAAATCTCATGTCTTGCGTTTGACAGAAATTCCAGTAAAATCACATTAAAAGCCAACGTCAGTAAAAAGGCTTTGTAGAATCACTCTGTGAATGTCTTTGAAAACACTTCTTAAGAAGGAAAGCATACGTCTTTCATCTGAGTGAAAACTGCATTCGATTCAGTTTTTAGTACTGTTTTGACTGGTTAGGCGATTCACATGTAGGGAAGCGTTTGTTTGCATTCTGTATACTCAATTCTTTAACAGCTAATCTCGTGTCTTGCTTTTGACAGAAATTCCAGTGAAATCACGTTTAAAAGCCAACGTCAGTAAAAAGGCTTTGTAGAATCACTCTGTGAATGTCTTTGAATACACTTCTTAAGAAGGAAAGCATACGTCTTTAATCTGAGTGAAAACTGCATTCTATTCAGTTTTTAGTACTGTTTTGAATGGTTAGGGGATTCACTTGTAGGGAAGCATTTGTTTGCATTCTGTATACTCAATTCTTTAACAGCAAACCTCGTGTCTTGCGTTTCACAGAAATTCCAGTGAAATCACATTTAAAACCGAAAGTCAGTAAAAAGGCTTTGTAGAATCACTCTGTGAATGTCTTTGAAAACACTTCTTAAGAAGGAAAGCATACGTGATTCACCTGAGTGAAAACTGCATTCTATTCAGTTTTTAGTACTGTTTTGAATGGTTAGGCGATTCACTTGTAGGGAAGCGTTTGTTTGCATTCTGTATACTCAATTCTTTAACAGCAAATCCCGTGTCTTGCATTTGAGAGAAATTCCAGTGAAATCACGTTTAAAAGCCAACGTCAGTAAAAAGGCTTTGTAGAATCAATCTGTGAATGTCTTTGAAAACACTTCTTAAGAAGGAAAGCATACGTCTTTCATCTGAGTGAAAACTGCATTCTATTCAGTTTTTAGTACTGTTTTGAATGGTTAGGCGATTCACTTGTAGGGAAGCGTTTGTTTGCATTCTGTATACTCAATTCTTTAACAGCAAACGTCGTGTCTTGCGTTTGACAGAAATTCCAGTGAAATCACGTTTAAAACCGAACGTCAGTAAAAAGTCTTCGTAGAATCACTCTGTGAATGTCTTTGTAAACACTTCTTAAGAAGGAAAGCATACGTCTTTCATCTGAGTGAAAACTGCATTCTATTCAGTTTATAGTACTGTGTTGAATGGTTAGGTGATTCACTTGTAGGGAAGCTTTTGTTTGCATTCTGTATACTCAATTCTTTAACAGCAAACCTCGTGTCTTGCTTTTGACAGAAATTCCAGTGAAATCACGTTTAAAACCGAACGTCAGTAAAAAGGCTTCGTAGAATCACTCTGTGAATGTTTTTGAAAACACTTCTTAAGAAGGAAAGCATACGTCTTTCATCTGAGTGAAAACTGCATTCTATTCAGTTTTTAGTACTGTTTTGAATGGTTAGGCGATTCACTTGTAGGGAAGCGTTTGTTTGCATTCTGTATACTCAATTCTTTAACAGCAAACCTCGTGTCTTGCGTTTGACAGAAATTCCAGTGAAATCACGTTTAAAACCGAACGTCAGTAAAAAGGCTTCGTAGAATCACTCTGTGAATGTCTTTGAAAACACTTCTTAAGAAGGAAAGCATACGTCTTTCATCTGAGTGAAAACTGCATTGTATTCAGTTTATAGTACTGTGTTTAATGGTTAGGCGATTCACTTGTAGGGAAGCGTTTGTTTGCATTCTGTATACTCAATTCTTTAACAGCAAACCTCTTGTCTTGCGTTTGACAGAAATTCCAGTGAAATCACGTTTAAAACCGAACGTCAGTAAAAAGGCTTCGTAGAATCACTCTGTGAATGTCTTTGAAAACACTTATTAAGAAGGAAAGCATACGTCTTTCATCTGAGTGAAAACTGCATTCTATTCAGTTTTTAGTACTGTTTTGAATGGTTAGGCAATTCACTTGTAGGGAAGCGTTTGTTTGCATTCTGTATACTCAATTCTTTAACAGCAAATCTCATGTCTTGCGTTTGACAGAAATTCCAGTGAAATCACATTAAAAGCCATCGTCCGTAAAAAGGCTTTGTAGAATCACTCTGTGAATGTCTTTGAAAACACTTCTTAAGAAGGAAAGCATACGTCTTTCATCTGAGTGAAAACTGCATTCGATTCAGTTTTTAGTACTGTTTTGAATGGTTAGGCGATTCACTTGTAGGGAAGCGTTTGTTTGCATTCTGTATACTCAATTCTTTAACAGCTAATCTCGTGTCTTCCGTTTGACAGAAATTCCAGTGAAATCACGTTTAAAAGCCAACGTCAGTAAAAAGGCTTTGTAGAATCACTCTGTGAATGTCTTTGAAAACATGTCTTAAGAAGGAAAGCATAAGTCTTTAATCTGAGTGAAAACTGCATTCTATTCAGTTTTTAGTACTGTTTTGAATGGTTAGGGGATTCACTTGTAGGGAAGCGTTTGTTTGCATTCTGTATACTCAATTCTTTAACAGCAAACCTCGTGTCTTGCGTTTGACAGAAATTCCAGTGAAATCACGTTTAAAACCGAACGTCAGTAAAAAGGCTTTGTAGAATCACTCTGTGAATGTCTTTGAAAACACTTCTTAAGAAGGAAAGCATACGTCTTTCATCTGAGTCAAAACTGCATTCTATTCAGTTTTTAGTACTGTTTTGACTGGTTAGGCGATTCACTTGTAGGGAAGCGTTTGTTTGCATTCTGTATACTCAATTCTTTAACAGCAAACCTCGTGTCTTGCGTTTGACAGAAATTCCAGTGAAATCACGTTTAAAACCGAACGTCAGTAAAAAGGCTTCGTAGAATCACTCTGTGAATGTCTTTGAAAACACTTCTTAAGAAGGAAAGCATACGTCTTTCATCTGAGTGAAAACTGCATTCTATTCAGTTTATAGTACTGTTTTGAATGGTTAGGCGATTCAATTGTAGGGAAGCGTTTGTTTGCATTCTATATACTCAATTCTTTAACAGCAAACCTCGTGTATTGCGTTTGACAGAAATTCCAGTGAAATCACGTTTAAAACCGAACGTCAGTAAAAAGGCTTCGTAGAATCACTCTGTGAATGTCTTTGAAAACACTTCTTAAGAAGGAAAGCATACGTCTTTCATCTGAGTGAAAACTGCATTCTATTCAGTTTTTAGTACTGTTTTGAATGGTTAGGCGATTCACTTGTAGGGAAGCTTTTGTTTGCATTCTATATACTCAATTCTTTAACAGCAAACCTCGTGTATTGCGTTTGACACAAATTCCAGTGAAATCACGTTGAAAACCGAACGTCAGTAAAAAGGCTTCGTAGAATCACTCTGTGAATGTCTTTGAAAACACTTCTTAAGAAGGAAAGCATACGTCTTTCATCTGAGTGAAAACTGCATTTTATTCAGTTTTTAGTACTGTTTTGAATGGTTAGGCGATTCACTTTAGGGAAGCGTTTGTTTCCATTCTGTATACTCAATTCTTTAACAGCAAATCTCATGTCTTGCATTTGACAGAAATTCCAGTGAAATCACGTTAAAAGCCAACGTCAGTAAAAAGGCTTTGTAGAATCACTCTGTGAATGTCTTTGAAAACACTTCTTAAGAAGGAAAGCATACGTCTTTCATCTGAGTGAAAACTGCATTCGATTCAGTTTTTAGTACTGTTTTGAATGGTTAGGCGATTCACTTGTAGGGAAGCGTTTGTTTGCATTCTGTATACTCAATTCTTTAACAGCTAATCTCGTGTCTTGCGTTTGACAGAAATTCCAGTGAAATCACGTTTAAAAGCCAACGTCAGTAAAAAGGCTTTGTAGAATCACTCTGTGAATGTCTTTGAAAACATTTCTTAAGAAGGAAAGCATAAGTCTTTAATCTGAGTGAAAACTGCATTCTATTCAGTTTTTAGTACTGTTTTGAATGGTTAGGGGATTCACTTGTAGGGAAGCGTTTGTTTGCATTCTGTATACTCAATTCTTTAACAGCTAATCTCGTGTCTTGCGTTTGACAGAAATTCCAGTGAAATCACATTTAAAAGCCAACGTCAGTAAAAAGGCTTTGTAGAATCACTCTGTGAATGTCTTTGAAAACATTTCTTAAGAAGGAAAGCATAAGTCTTTAATCTGAGTGAAAACTGCATTCTATTCAGTTTTTAGTACTGTTTTGAATGGTTAGGGGATTCACTTGTAGGGAAGCGTTTGTTTGCATTCTGTATACTCAATTCTTTAACAGCAAACCTCGTGTCTTGCGTTTGACAGAAATTCCAGTGAAATCACGTTTAAAACCGAACGTCAGTAAAAAGGCTTTGTAGAATCACTCTGTGAATGTCTTTGAAAACACTTCTTAAGAAGGAAAGCATACGTCTTTCATCTGAGTGAAAACTGCATTCTATTCAGTTTTTAGTACTGTTTTGAATGGTTAGGCGATTCACTTGTAGGGAAGCGTTTGTTTGCATTCTGTATACTCAATTCTTTAACAGCAAACCTCGTGTCTTGCGTTTGACAGAAATTCCAGTGAAATCACGTTTAAAACCGAACGTCAGTAAAAAGGCTTCGTAGAATCACTCTGTGAATGTCTTTGAAAACACTTCTTAAGAAGGAAAGCATACGTCTTTCATCTGAGTGAAAACTGCATTCTATTCAGTTTATAGTACTGTTTTGAATGGTTAGGCGATTCAATTGTAGGGAAGCGTTTGTTTGCATTCTATATACTCAATTCTTTAACAGCAAACCTCGTGTATTGCATTTGACAGAAATTCCAGTGAAATCACGTTTAAAACCGAACGTCAGTAAAAAGGCTTCGTAGAATCACTCTGTGAATGTCTTTGAAAACACTTCTTAAGAAGGAAAGCATACGTCTTTCATCTGAGTGAAAACTGCATTCTATTCAGTTTTTAGTACTGTTTTGAATGGTTAGGCGATTCACTTGTAGGGAAGCTTTTGTTTGCATTCTGTATACTCAATTCTTTAACAGCAAACCTCGTGTATTGCGTTTGACACAAATTCCAGTGAAATCACGTTGAAAACCGAATGTCAGTAAAAAGGCTTCGTAGAATCACTCTGTGAATGTCTTTGAAAACACTTCTTAAGAAGGAAAGCATACGTCTTTCATCTGAGTGAAAACTGCATTCTATTCAGTTTTTAGTACTGTTTTGAATGGTTAGGCAATTCACTTGTAGGGAAGCGTTTGTTTGCATTCTGTATACTCAATTCTTTAACAGCGAATCTCATGTCTTGCATTTGACAGAAATTCCAGTGAAATCACGTTAAAAGCCAACGTCAGTAAAAAGGCTTTGTAGAATCACTCTGTGAATGTCTTTGAAAACACTTCTTAAGAAGGAAAGCATACGTCTTTCATCTGAGTGAAAACTGCATTCTATTCAGTTTTTAGTACTGTTTTGAATGGTTAGGGGATTCACGTGTAGGGAAGCGTTTGTTTGCATTCTGTATACTCAATTCTTTAACAGCAAACCTCGTGTCTTGCGTTTGACAGAAATTCCAGTGAAATCACGTTTAAAACCGAACGTCAGTAAAAAGGCTTTGTAGAATCACTCTGTGAATGTCTTTGAAAACACTTCTTAAGAAGGAAAGCATACGTCTTTCATCTGAGTGAAAACTGCATTCTATTCAGTTTTTAGTACTGTTTTGAATGGTTAGGGGATTCACTTGTAGGGAAGCGTTTGTTTGCATTCTGTATACTCAATTCTTTAACAGCAAACCTCGTGTCTTGCTTTTGACAGAAATTCCAGTGAAATCACGTTTAAAACCGAACATCAGTAAAAAGGCTTCGTAGAATCACTCTGTGAATGTCTTTGAAAACACTACTTAATAAGGAAAGCATACGTCTTTCATCTGAGTGAAAACTGCATTCTATTCAGTTTATAGTACTGTTTTGAATGGTTAGGCGATTCACTTGTAGGGAAGCGTTTGTTTGCATTCTATATACTCAATTCTTTAACAGCAAACCTCGTGTATTGCGTTTGACAGAAATTCCAGTGAAATCACGTTGAAAACCGAACGTCAGTAAAAAGGCTTCGTAGAATCACTCTGTGAATGTCTTTGAAAACACTTCTTAAGAAGGAAAGCATACGTCTTTCATCTGAGTGAAAACTGCATTCTATTCAGTTTTTAGTACTGTTTTGAATGGTTAGGCGATTCACTTTAGGGAAGCGTTTGTTTCCATTCTGTATACTCAATTCTTTAACAGCAAACCTCGTTTCTTGCTTTTGACAGAAATTCCAGTGAAATCACGTTTAAAACCGAAGGTCAGTAAAAAGGCTTCGTAGAATCACTCTGTGAATGTCTTTGAAAACACTTCTTAAGAAGGAAAGCATACGTCTTTCATCTGAGTGAAAACTGCATTCTATTCAGTTTTTAGTACTGTTTTGAATGGTTAGGCGATTCACTTGTAGGGAAGCGTTTGTTTCCATTCTGTATACTCAATTCTTTAACAGCAAACCTCGTTTCTTGCTTTTGACAGAAATTCCAGTGAAATCACGTTTAAAACCGAAGGTCATTAAAAAAGCTTCGTAGAATCACTCTGTGAATGTCTTTGAAAACACTTCTTAAGAAGGAAAGCATACGTCTTTCATCTGAGTGAAAACTGCATTCTATTCAGTTTTTAGTACTGTTTTGAATGGTTAGGCAATTCACTTGTAGGGAAGCGTTTGTTTGCATTCTGTATACTCAATTCTTTAACAGCAAATCTCATGTCTTGCATTTGACAGAAATTCCAGTGAAATCACGTTAAAAGCCAACGTCAGTAAAAAGGCTTTGTAGAATCACTCTGTGAATGTCTTTGAAAACACTTCTTAAGAAGGAAAGCATACGTCTTTCATCTGAGTGAAAACTGCATTCTATTCAGTTTTTAGTACTGTTTTCAATGGTTAGGGGATTCACGTGTAGGGAAGCGTTTGTTTGCATTCTGTATACTCAATTCTTTAACAGCAAACCTCGTGTCTTGCGTTTGACAGAAATTCCAGTGAAATCACGTTTAAAACCGAACGTCAGTAAAAAGGCTTTGTAGAATCACTCTGTGAATGTCTTTGAAAACACTTCTTAAGAAGGAAAGCATACGTCTTTCATCTGAGTGAAAACTGCATTCTATTCAGTTTTTAGTACTGTTTTGAATGGTTAGGGGATTCACTTGTAGGGAAGCGTTTGTTTGCATTCTGTATACTCAATTCTTTAACAGCAAACCTCGTGTCTTGCTTTTGACAGAAATTCCAGTGAAATCACGTTTAAAACCGAACATCAGTAAAAAGGCTTCGTAGAATCACTCTGTGAATGTCTTTGAAAACACTTCTTAATAAGGAAAGCATACGTCTTTCATCTGAGTGAAAACTGCATTCTATTCAGTTTATAGTACTGTTTTGAATGGTTAGGCGATTCACTTGTAGGGAAGCGTTTGTTTGCATTCTATATACTCAATTCTTTAACAGCAAACCTCGTGTATTGCGTTTGACAGAAATTCCAGTGAAATCACGTTGAAAACCGAACGTCAGTAAAAAGGCTTCGTAGAATCACTCTGTGAATGTCTTTGAAAACACTTCTTAAGAAGGAAAGCATACGTCTTTCATCTGAGTGAAAACTGCATTCTATTCAGTTTTTAGTACTGTTTTGAATGGTTAGGCGATTCACTTTAGGGAAGCGTTTGTTTCCATTCTGTATACTCAATTCTTTAACAGCAAACCTCGTTTCTTGCTTTTGACAGAAATTCCAGTGAAATCACGTTTAAAACCGAAGGTCAGTAAAAAGGCTTCGTAGAATCACTCTGTGAATGTCTTTGAAAACACTTCTTAAGAAGGAAAGCATACGTCTTTCATCTGAGTGAAAACTGCATTCTATTCAGTTTTTTAGTACTGTTTTGAATGGTTAGGCGATTCACTTGTAGGGAAGCGTTTGTTTGCATTCTGTATACTCAATTCTTTAACAGCAAATCTCGTGTCTTGCGTTTGACAGAAATTCCAGTGAAATCACTTTTAAAAGCCAACGTCAGTAAAAAGGCTTCGTAGAATCACTCTGTGAATGTCTTTGAAAACACTTCTTAAGAAGGAAAGCATACGTCTTTCATCTGAGTGAAAACTGCATTCTATTCAGTTTTTAGTACTGTGTTGAATGGTTAGGCGATTCACTTGTAGGAAAGCGTTTGTTTGCATTCTGTATACTCAATTCTTTAACAGCAAACCTCGTGTCTTGCGTTTGACAGAAATTCCAGTGAAATCACGTTTAAAACCGAACGTCAGTAAAAAGGCTTCGTAGAATCACTCTGTGAATGTCTTTGAAAACACTTCTTAAGAAGGAAAGCATACGTCTTTCATCTGAGTGAAAACTGCATTCTATTCAGTTTTTAGTACTGTTTTGACTGGTTAGGCGATTCACTTGTAGGGAAGCGTTTGTTTGCATTCTGTATACTCAATTCTTTAACAGCAAACCTCGTGTCTTGCGTTTGACAGAAATTCCAGTGAAATCACGTTTAAAACCGAACGTCAGTAAAAAGGCTTCGTAGAATCACTCTGTGAATGTCTTTGAAAACACTTCTTAAGAAGGAAAGCATACGTCTTTCATCTGAGTGAAAACTGCATTCTATTCAGTTTATAGTACTGTTTTGAATGGTTAGGCGATTCAATTGTAGGGAAGCGTTTGTTTGCATTCTATATACTCAATTCTTTAACAGCAAACCTCGTGTATTGCGTTTGACAGAAATTCCAGTGAAATCACGTTTAAAACCGAACGTCAGTAAAAAGGCTTCGTAGAATCACTCTGTGAATGTCTTTGAAAACACTTCTTAAGAAGGAAAGCATACGTCTTTCATCTGAGTGAAAACTGCATTCTATTCAGTTTTTAGTACTGTTTTGAATGGTTAGGCGATTCACTTGTAGGGAAGCTTTTGTTTGCATTCTATATACTCAATTCTTTAACAGCAAACCTCGTGTATTGCGTTTGACACAAATTCCAGTGAAATCACGTTGAAAAACCGAACGTCAGTAAAAAGGCTTCGTAGAATCACTCTGTGAATGTCTTTGAAAACACTTCTTAATAAGGAAAGCATACGTCTTTCATCTGAGTGAAAACTGCATTTTATTCAGTTTTTAGTACTGTTTTGAATGGTTAGGCGATTCACTTTAGGGAAGCGTTTGTTTCCATTCTGTATACTCAATTCTTTAACAGCAAATCTCATGTCTTGCATTTGACAGAAATTCCAGTGAAATCACGTTAAAAGCCAACGTCAGTAAAAAGGCTTTGTAGAATCACTCTGTGAATGTCTTTGAAAACACTTCTTAAGAAGGAAAGCATACGTCTTTCATCTGAGTGAAAACTGCATTCGATTCAGTTTTTAGTACTGTTTTGAATGGTTAGGCGATTCACTTGTAGGGAAGCGTTTGTTTGCATTCTGTATACTCAATTCTTTAACAGCTAATCTCGTGTCTTGCCTTTGACAGAAATTCCAGTGAAATCACGTTTAAAAGCCAACGTCAGTAAAAAGGCTTTGTAGAATCACTCTGTGAATGTCTTTGAAAACATTTCTTAAGAAGGAAAGCATAAGTCTTTAATCTGAGTGAAAACTGCATTCTATTCAGTTTTTAGTACTGTTTTGAATGGTTAGGGGATTCACTTGTAGGGAAGCGTTTGTTTGCATTCTGTAAACTCAATTCTTTAACAGCTAATCTCGTGTCTTGCGTTTGACAGAAATTCCAGTGAAATCACATTTAAAAGCCAACGTCAGTAAAAAGGCTTTGTAGAATCACTCTGTGAATGTCTTTGAAAACATTTCTTAAGAAGGAAAGCATAAGTCTTTAATCTGAGTGAAAACTGCATTCTATTCAGTTTTTAGTACTGTTTTGAGTGGTTAGGAGATTCACTTGTAGGGAAGCGTTTGTTTGCATTCTGTATACTCAATTCTTTAACAGCAAACCTCGTGTCTTGCGTTTGACAGAAATTCCAGTGAAATCACGTTTAAAACCGAACGTCAGTAAAAAGGCTTTGTAGAATCACTCTGTGAATGTCTTTGAAAACACTTCTTAAGAAGGAAAGCATACGTCTTTCATCTGAGTGAAAACTGCATTCTATTCAGTTTTTAGTACTGTTTTGAATGGTTAGGCGATTCACTTGTAGGGAAGCGTTTGTTTGCATTCTGTATACTCAATTCTTTAACAGCAAACCTCGTGTCTTGCGTTTGACAGAAATTCCAGTGAAATCACGTTTAAAACCGAAGGTCAGTAAAAAGGCTTCATAGAATCACTCTGTGAATGTCTTTGAAAACACTTCTTAAGAAGGAAAGCATACGTCTTTCATCTGAGTGAAAACTGCATTCTATTCAGTTTTTAGTACTGTTTTGAATGGTTAGGCGATTCAATTGTAGGGAAGCGTTTGTTTGCATTCTATATACTCAATTCTTTAACAGCAAACCTCGTGTATTGCGTTTGACAGAAATTCCAGTGAAATCACGTTTAAAACCGAACGTCAGTAAAAAGGCTTCGTAGAATCACTCTGTGAATGTCTTTGAAAACACTTCTTAAGAAGGAAAGCATACGTCTTTCATCTGAGTGAAAACTGCATTCTATTCAGTTTTTAGTACTGTTTTGAATGGTTAGGCGATTCACTTGTAGGGAAGCTTTTGTTTGCATTCTGTATACTCAATTCTTTAACAGCAAACCTCGTGTATTGCGTTTGACACAAATTCCAGTGAAATCACGTTGAAAACCGAATGTCAGTAAAAAGGCTTCGTAGAATCACTCTGTGAATGTCTTTGAAAACACTTCTTAAGAAGGAAAGCATACGTCTTTCATCTGAGTGAAAACTGCATTCTATTCAGTTTTTAGTACTGTTTTGAATGGTTAGGCGATTCACTTTAGGGAAGCGTTTGTTTCCATTCTGTATACTCAATTCTTTAACAGCAAACCTCGTTTCTTGCTTTTGACAGAAATTCCAGTGAAATCACGTTTAAAACCGAAGGTCATTAAAAAAGCTTCGTAGAATCACTCTGTGAATGTCTTTGAAAACACTTCTTAAGAAGGAAAGCATACGTCTTTCATCTGAGTGAAAACTGCATTCTATTCAGTTTTTAGTACTGTTTTGAATGGTTAGGCAATTCACTTGTAGGGAAGCGTTTGTTTGCATTCTGTATACTCAATTCTTTAACAGCAAATCTCATGTCTTGCATTTGACAGAAATTCCAGTGAAATCACGTTAAAAGCCAACGTCAGTAAAAAGGCTTTGTAGAATCACTCTGTGAATGTCTTTGAAAACACTTCTTAAGAAGGAAAGCATACGTCTTTCATCTGAGTGAAAACTGCATTCTATTCAGTTTTTAGTACTGTTTTGAATGGTTAGGGGATTCACGTGTAGGGAAGCGTTTGTTTGCATTCTGTATACTCAATTCTTTAACAGCAAACCTCGTGTCTTGCGTTTGACAGAAATTCCAGTGAAATCACGTTGAAAACCGAACGTCAGTAAAAAGGCTTCGTAGAATCACTCTGTGAATGTCTTTGAAAACACTTCTTAAGAAGGAAAGCATACGTCTTTCATCTGAGTGAAAACTGCATTCTATTCAGTTTTTAGTACTGTTTTGAATGGTTAGGCGATTCACTTTAGGGAAGCGTTTGTTTCCATTCTGTATACTCAATTCTTTAACAGCAAACCTCGTTTCTTGCTTTTGACAGAAATTCCAGTGAAATCACGTTTAAAACCGAAGGTCAGTAAAAAGGCTTCGTAGAATCACTCTGTGAATGTCTTTGAAAACACTTCTTAAGAAGGAAAGCATACGTCTTTCATCTGAGTGAAAACTGCATTCTATTCAGTTTTTAGTACTGTTTTGAATGGTTAGGAGATTCACTTGTAGGGAAGCGTTTGTTTGCATTCTGTATACTCAATTCTTTAACAGCAAATCTCGTGTCTTGCGTTTGACAGAAATTCCAGTGAAATCACTTTTAAAAGCCAACGTCAGTAAAAAGGCTTCGTAGAATCACTCTGTGAATGTCTTTGAAAACACTTCTTAAGAAGGAAAGCATACGTCTTTCATCTGAGTGAAAACTGCATTCTATTCAGTTTTTAGTACTGTGTTGAATGGTTAGGCGATTCACTTGTAGGAAAGCGTTAGTTTGCATTCTGTATACTCAATTCTTTAACAGCAAACCTCGTGTCTTGCGTTTGACAGAAATTCCAGTGAAATCACGTTTAAAACCGAACGTCAGTAAAAAGGCTTCGTAGAATCACTCTGTGAATGTCTTTGAAAACACTTCTTAAGAAGGAAAGCATACGTCTTTCATCTGAGTGAAAACTGCATTCTATTCAGTTTTTAGTACTGTTTTGAATGGTTAGGCAATTCACTTGTAGGGAAGCGTTTGTTTGCATTCTGTATACTCAATTCTTTAACAGCAAATCTCATGTCTTGCATTTGACAGAAATTCCAGTGAAATCACGTTAAAAGCCAACGTCAGTAAAAAGGCTTTGTAGAATCACTCTGTGAATGTCTTTGAAAACACTTCTTAAGAAGGAAAGCATACGTCTTTCATCTGAGTGAAAACTGCATTCTATTCAGTTTTTAGTACTGTTTTGAATGGTTAGGGGATTCACTTGTAGGGAAGCGTTTGTTTGCATTCTGTATACTCAATTCTTTAACAGCAAACCTCGTGTCTTGCTTTTGACAGAAATTCCAGTGAAATCACGTTTAAAACCGAACATCAGTAAAAAGGCTTCGTAGAATCACTCTGTGAATGTCTTTGAAAACACTTCTTAATAAGGAAAGCATACGTCTTTCATCTGAGTGAAAACTGCATTCTATTCAGTTTATAGTACTGTTTTGAATGGTTAGGCGATTCACTTGTAGGGAAGCGTTTGTTTGCATTCTATATACTCAATTCTTTAACAGCAAACCTCGTGTATTGCGTTTGACAGAAATTCCAGTGAAATCACGTTGAAAACCGAACGTCAGTAAAAAGGCTTCGTAGAATCACTCTGTGAATGTCTTTGAAAACACTTCTTAAGAAGGAAAGCATACGTCTTTCATCTGAGTGAAAACTGCATTCTATTCAGTTTTTAGTACTGTTTTGAATGGTTAGGCGATTCACTTTAGGGAAGCGTTTGTTTCCATTCTGTATACTCAATTCTTTAACAGCAAACCTCGTTTCTTGCTTTTGACAGAAATTCCAGTGAAATCACGTTTAAAACCGAAGGTCAGTAAAAAGGCTTCGTAGAATCACTCTGTGAATGTCTTTGAAAACACTTCTTAAGAAGGAAAGCATACGTCTTTCATCTGAGTGAAAACTGCATTCTATTCAGTTTTTAGTAGTGTTTTGAATGGTTAGGCGATTCACTTGTAGGGAAGCGTTTGTTTGCATTCTGTATACTCAATTCTTTAACAGCAAATCTCTTGTCTTGCGTTTGACAGAAATTCCAGTGAAATCACTTTTAAAAGCCAACGTCAGTAAAAAGGCTTCGTAGAATCACTCTGTGAATGTCTTTGAAAACACTTCTTAAGAAGGAAAGCATACGTCTTTCATCTGAGTGAAAACTGCATTCTATTCAGTTTTTAGTACTGTGTTGAATGGTTAGGCGATTCACTTGTAGGAAAGCGTTTGTTTGCATTCTGTATACTCAATTCTTTAACAGCAAACCTCGTGTCTTGCGTTTGACAGAAATTCCAGTGAAATCACGTTTAAAACCGAACGTCAGTAAAAAGGCTTCGTAGAATCACTCTGTGAATGTCTTTGAAAACACTTCTTAAGAAGGAAAGCATACGTCTTTCATCTGAGTGAAAACTGCATTCTATTCAGTTTATAGTACTGTGTTGAATGGTGAGGCGATTCACTTGTAGGGAAGCATTTGTTTGCATTCTGTATACTCAATTCTTTAACAGCAAACCTCTTGTCTTGCATTTGACAGAAATTCCAGTGAAATCACGTTTAAAACCCAACGTCAGTAAAAAGGCTTCGTAGAATCACTCTGTGAATGTCTTTGAAAACACTTCTTAAGAAGGAAAGCATACGTCTTTCATCTGAGTGAAAACTGCATTCTATTCAGTTTTTAGTACTGTTTTGAATGGTTAGGCGATTCACTTGTAGGGAAGCTTTTGTTTGCATTCTATATACTCAATTCTTTAACAGCAAACCTCGTGTATTGCGTTTGACAGAAATTCCAGTGAAATCACGTTTAAAACCGAACGTCAGTAAAAAGGCTTTGTAGAATCACTCTGTGAATGTCTTTGAAAACACTTCTTAAGAAGGAAAGCATACGTCTTTCATCTGAGTGAAAACTGCATTCTATTCAGTTTTTAGTACTGTTTTGAATGGTTAGGCGATTCACTTGTAGGGAAGCGTTTGTTTGCATTCTATATACTCAATTCTTTAACAGCAAACCTCGTGTATTGCGTTTGACAGAAATTCCAGTGAAATCACGTTTAAAACCGAACATCAGTAAAAAGGCTTCGTAGAATCACTCTGTGAATGTCTTTGAAAACACTTCTTAAGAAGGAAAGCATACGTCTTTCATCTGAGTGAAAACTGCATTCTCTTCAGTTTATAGTACTGTTTTGAATGGTTAGGCGATTCACTTGTAGGGAAGCGTTTGTTTGCATTCTATATACTCAATTCTTTAACAGCAAACCTCGTGTATTGCGTTTGACAGAAATTCCAGTGAAATCACGTTTAAAACCGAACGTCAGTAAAAAGGCTTCGTAGAATCACTCTGTGAATGTCTTTGAAAACACTTCTTAAGAAGGAAAGCATACGTCTTTCATCTGAGTGAAAACTGCATTCTATTCAGTTTTTAGTACTGTTTTGAATGGTTAGGCGATTCACTTTAGGGAAGCGTTTGTTTCCATTCTGTATACTCAATTCTTTAACAGCAAACCTCGTTTCTTGCTTTTGACAGAAATTCCAGTGAAATCACGTTTAAAACCGAAGGTCAGTAAAAAGGCTTCGTAGAATCACTCTGTGAATGTCTTTGAAAACACTTCTTAAGAAGGAAAGCATACGTCTTTCATCTGAGTGAAAACTGCATTCTATTCAGTTTTTAGTACTGTTTTGAATGGTTAGGCGATTCACTTGTAGGGAAGCGTTTGTTTGCATTCTGTATACTCAATTCTTTAACAGCAAATCTCGTGTCTTGCGTTTGACAGAAATTCCAGTGAAATCACTTTTAAAAGCCAACGTCAGTAAAAAGGCTTCGTAGAATCACTCTGTGAATGTCTTTGAAAACACTTCTTAAGAAGGAAAGCATACGTCTTTCATCTGAGTGAAAACTGCATTCTATTCAGTTTTTAGTACTGTGTTGAATGGTTAGGCGATTCACTTGTAGGAAAGCGTTTGTTTGCATTCTGTATACTCAATTCTTTAACAGCAAACCTCGTGTCTTGCGTTTGACAGAAATTCCAGTGAAATCACGTTTAAAACCGAACGTCAGTAAAAAGGCTTCGTAGAATCACTCTGTGAATGTCTTTGAAAACACTTCTTAAGAAGGAAAGCATACGTCTTTCATCTGAGTGAAAACTGCATTCTATTCAGTTTATAGTACTGTGTTGAATGGTGAGGCGATTCACTTGTAGGGAAGCATTTGTTTGCATTCTGTATACTCAATTCTTTAACAGCAAACCTCTTGTCTTGCATTTGACAGAAATTCCAGTGAAATCACGTTTAAAACCCAACGTCAGTAAAAAGGCTTCGTAGAATCACTCTGTGAATGTCTTTGAAAACACTTCTTAAGAAGGAAAGCATACGTCTTTCATCTGAGTGAAAACTGCATTCTATTCAGTTTTTAGTACTGTTTTGAATGGTTAGGCGATTCACTTGTAGGGAAGCTTTTGTTTGCATTCTATATACTCAATTCTTTAACAGCAAACCTCGTGTATTGCGTTTGACAGAAATTCCAGTGAAATCACGTTTAAAACCGAACGTCAGTAAAAAGGCTTTGTAGAATCACTCTGTGAATGTCTTTGAAAACACTTCTTAAGAAGGAAAGCATACGTCTTTCATCTGAGTGAAAACTGCATTCTATTCAGTTTTTAGTACTGTTTTGAATGGTTAGGCGATTCACTTGTAGGGAAGCGTTTGTTTGCATTCTATATACTCAATTCTTTAACAGCAAACCTCGTGTATTGCGTTTGACAGAAATTCCAGTGAAATCACGTTTAAAACCGAACATCAGTAAAAAGGCTTCGTAGAATCACTCTGTGAATGTCTTTGAAAACACTTCTTAAGAAGGAAAGCATACGTCTTTCATCTGAGTGAAAACTGCATTCTCTTCAGTTTATAGTACTGTTTTGAATGGTTAGGCGATTCACTTGTAGGGAAGCGTTTGTTTGCATTCTATATACTCAATTCTTTAACAGCAAACCTCGTGTATTGCGTTTGACAGAAATTCCAGTGAAATCACGTTTAAAACCGAACGTCAGTAAAAAGGCTTCGTAGAATCACTCTGTGAATGTCTTTGAAAACACTTCTTAAGAAGGAAAGCATACGTCTTTCATCTGAGTGAAAACTGCATTCTATTCAGTTTTTAGTACTGTTTTGAATGGTTAGGCGATTCACTTTAGGGAAGCGTTTGTTTCCATTCTGTATACTCAATTCTTTAACAGCAAACCTCGTTTCTTGCTTTTGACAGAAATTCCAGTGAAATCACGTTTAAAACCGAAGGTCAGTAAAAAGGCTTCGTAGAATCACTCTGTGAATGTCTTTGAAAACACTTCTTAAGAAGGAAAGCATACGTCTTTCATCTGAGTGAAAACTGCATTCTATTCAGTTTTTAGTACTGTTTTGAATGGTTAGGCGATTCACTTGTAGGGAAGCGTTTGTTTGCATTCTGTATACTCAATTCTTTAACAGCAAATCTCGTGTCTTGCGTTTGACAGAAATTCCAGTGAAATCACTTTTAAAAGCCAACGTCAGTAAAAAGGCTTCGTAGAATCACTCTGTGAATGTCTTTGAAAACACTTCTTAAGAAGGAAAGCATACGTCTTTCATCTGAGTGAAAACTGCATTCTATTCAGTTTTTAGTACTGTGTTGAATGGTTAGGCGATTCACTTGTAGGAAAGCATTTGTTTGCATTCTGTATACTCAATTCTTTAACAGCAAACCTCGTGTCTTGCGTTTGACAGAAATTCCAGTGAAATCACGTTTAAAACCGAACGTCAGTAAAAAGGCTTCGTAGAATCACTCTGTGAATGTCTTTGAAAACACTTCTTAAGAAGGAAAGCATACGTCTTTCATCTGAGTGAAAACTGCATTCTATTCAGTTTATAGTACTGTGTTGAATGGTGAGGCGATTCTCTTGTAGGGAAGCATTTGTTTGCATTCTGTATACTCAATTCTTTAACAGCAAACCTCTTGTCTTGCATTTGACAGAAATTCCAGTGAAATCACGTTTAAAACCCAACGTCAGTAAAAAGGCTTCGTAGAATCACTCTGTGAATGTCTTTGAAAACACTTCTTAAGAAGGAAAGCATACGTCTTTCATCTGAGTGAAAACTGCATTCTATTCTGTTTTTAGTACTGTTTTGAATGGTTAGGCGATTCACTTGTAGGGAAGCGTTTGTTTGCATTCTATATACTCAATTCTTTAACAGCAAACCTCGTGTATTGCGTTTGACAGAAATTCCAGTGAAATCACGTTTAAAACCGAACGTCAGTAAAAAGGCTTTGTAGAATCACTCTGTGAATGTCTTTGAAAACACTTCTTAAGAAGGAAAGCATATGTCTTTCATCTGAGTGAAAACTGCATTCTATTCAGTTTTTAGTACTGTTTTGAATGGTTAGGCGATTCACTTGTAGGGAAGCGTTTGTTTGCATTCTATATACTCAATTCTTTAACAGCAAACCTCGTGTATTGCGTTTGACAGAAATTCCAGTGAAATCACGTTTAAAACCGAACGTCACTAAAAAGGCTTCGTAGAATCACTCTGTGAATGTCTTTGAAAACACTTCTTAAGAAGGAAAGCATACGTCTTTCATCTGAGTGAAAACTGCATTCTATTCAGTTTTTAGTACTGTTTTGAATGGTTAGGCGATTCACTTGTAGGGAAGCTTTTGTTTGCATTCTATATACTCAATTCTTTAACAGCAAACCTCTTGTCTTGCGTTTGACACAAATTCCAGTGAAATCACGTTGAAAACCGAACGTCAGTAAAAAGGCTTCGTAGAATCACTCTGTGAATGTCTTTGAAAACACTTCTTAAGAAGGAAAGCATACGTCTTTCATCTGAGTGAAAACTGCATTCTATTCAGTTTTTAGTACTGTTTTGAATGGTTAGGCGATTCACTTTAGGGAAGCGTTTGTTTCCATTCTGTATACTCAATTCTTTAACAGCAAACCTCGTTTCTTGCTTTTGACAGAAATTCCAGTGAAATCACGTTTAAAACCGAAGGTCATTAAAAAGGCTTCGTAGAATCACTCTGTGAATGTCTTTGAAAACACTTCTTAAGAAGGAAAGCATACGTCTTTCATCTGAGTGAAAACTGCATTCTATTCAGTTTTTAGTACTGTTTTGAATGGTTAGGCAATTCACTTGTAGGGAAGCGTTTGTTTGCATTCTGTATACTCAATTCTTTAACAGCAAATCTCATGTCTTGCATTTGACAGAAATTCCAGTGAAATCACGTTAAAAGCCAACATCAGTAAAAAGGCTTTGTAGAATCACTCTGTGAATGTCTTTGAAATCACTTCTTAAGAAGGAAAGCATACGTCTTTCATCTGAGTGAAAACTGCATTCATTTCAGTTTTTAGTACTGTTTTGAATGGTTAGGCGATTCACTTGTAGGGAAGCGTTTGTTTGCATTCTGTATACTCAATTCTTTAACAGCTAATCTCGTGTCTTGCGTTTGACAGAAATTCCTGTGAAATCACGTTTAAAAGCCAACGTCAGTAAAAAGGCTTTGTAGAATCACTCTGTGAATGTCTTTGAAAACATTTCTTAAGAAGGAAAGCATAAGTCTTTAATCTGAGTGAAAACTGCATTCTATTCAGTTTTTAGTACTGTTTTGAATGGTTAGGGGATTCACTTGTAGGGAAGCGTTTGTTTGCATTCTGTATACTCAATTCTTTAACAGCAAACCTCTTTTCTTGCGTTTGACAGAAATTCCAGTGAAATCACCTTTAAAACCGAAGGTCAGTAAAAAGGCTTCGTAGAAATACTCTGTGAATGTCTTTGAAAACACTTCTTAAGAAGGAAAGCATACGTCTTTCATCTGAGTGAAAACTGCATTCTATTCAGTTTTTAGTACTGTTTTGAATGGTTAGGCGATTCACTTGTAGGGAAGCGTTTGTTTGCATTCTGTATACTCAATTCTTTAACAGCAAACCTCGTGACTTGCGTTTGACAGAAATTCCAGTGAAATCACGTTTAAAACCGAACATCAGTAAAAAGGCTTCGTAGAATCACTCTGTGAATGTCTTTGAAAACACTTCTTAAGAAGGAAAGCATACGTCTTTCATCTGAGTGAAAACTGCATTCTATTCAGTTTTTAGTACTGTGTTGAATGGTTAGGCGATTCACTTTAGGGAAGCGTTTGTTTCCATTCTGTATACTCAATTCTTTAACAGTAAACCTCGTTTCTTGCTTTTGACAGAAATTCCAGTGAAATCACGTTTAAAACTGAAGGTCAGTAAAAAGGCTTCGTAGAATCACTCTGTGAATGTCTTTGAAAACACTTCTTAAGAAGGAAAGCATACGTCTTTCATCTGAGTGAAAACTGCATTCTATTCAGTTTTTAGTACTGTTTTGAATGGTTAGGCGATTCACTTGTAGGGAAGCGTTTGTTTGCATTCTGTATACTCAATTCTTTAACAGCAAATCTCGTGTCTTGCGTTTGACAGAAATTCCAGTGAAATCACTTTTAAAAGCCAACGTCAGTAAAAAGGCTTCGTAGAATCACTCTGTGAATGTCTTTGAAAACACTTCTTAAGAAGGAAAGCATACGTCTTTCATCTGAGTGAAAACTGCATTCTATTCAGTTTTTAGTACTGTGTTGAATGGTTAGGCGATTCACTTGTAGGAAAGCGTTTGTTTGCATTCTGTATACTCAATTCTTTAACAGCAAACCTCGTGTCTTGCGTTTGACAGAAATTCCAGTGAAATCACGTTTAAAACCGAACGTCAGTAAAAAGGCTTCGTAGAATCACTCTGTGAATGTCTTTGAAAACACTTCTTAAGAAGGAAAGCATACGTCTTTCATCTGAGTGAAAACTGCATTCTATTCAGTTTATAGTACTGTGTTGAATGGTGAGGCGATTCACTTGTAGGGAAGCATTTGTTTGCATTCTGTATACTCAATTCTTTAACAGCAAACCTCTTGTCTTGCATTTGACAGAAATTCCAGTGAAATCACGTTTAAAACCCAACGTCAGTAAAAAGGCTTCGTAGAATCACTCTGTGAATGTCTTTGAAAACACTTCTTAAGAAGGAAAGCATACGTCTTTCATCTGAGTGAAAACTGCATTCTATTCAGTTTTTAGTACTGTTTTGAATGGTTAGGCGATTCACTTGTAGGGAAGCGTTTGTTTGCATTCTATATACTCAATTCTTTAACAGCAAACCTCGTGTATTGCGTTTGACAGAAATTCCAGTGAAATCACGTTTAAAACCGAACGTCAGTAAAAAGGCTTTGTAGAATCACTCTGTGAATGTCTTTGAAAACACTTCTTAAGAAGGAAAGCATATGTCTTTCATCTGAGTGAAAACTGCATTCTATTCAGTTTTTAGTACTGTTTTGAATGGTTAGGCGATTCACTTGTAGGGAAGCGTTTGTTTGCATTCTATACACTCAATTCTTTAACAGCAAACCTCGTGTATTGCGTTTGACAGAAATTCCAGTGAAATCACGTTTAAAACCGAACGTCAGTAAAAAGGCTTTGTAGAATCACTCTGTGAATGTCTTTGAAAACACTTCTTAAGAAGGAAAGCATACGTCTTTCACCTGAGTGAAAACTGCATTCTATTCAGTTTTTAGTACTGTTTTGAATGGTTAGGCGATTCACTTGTAGGGAAGCGTTTGTTTGCATTCTATATACTCAATTCTTTAACAGCAACCCTCGTGTATTGCGTTTGACAGAAATTCCAGTGAAATCACGTTTAAAACCGAACGTCAGTAAAAAGGCTTTGTAGAATCACTCTGTGAATGTCTTTGAAAACACTTCTTAAGAAGGAAAGCATACGTCTTTCATCTGAGTGAAAACTGCATTCTATTCAGTTTTTAGTACTGTTTTGAATGGTTAGGCGATTCACTTGTAGGGGAGCGTTTGTTTGCATTCTGTATACTCAATTCTTTAACAGCAAACCTCGTTTCTTGCTTTTGACAGAAATTCCAGTGAAATCACGTTTAAAACCGAAGGTCAGTAAAAAGGCTTCGTAGAATCACTCTGTGAATGTCTTTGAAAACACTTCTTAAGAAGGAAAGCATACGTCTTTCATCTGAGTGAAAACTGCATTCTATTCAGTTTTTAGTACTGTTTTGAATGGTTAGGCGATTCACTTGTAGGGAAGCGTTTGTTTGCATTCTGTATACTCAATTCTTTAACAGCAAATCTCGTGTCTTGCGTTTGACAGAAATTCCAGTGAAATCACTTTTAAAAGCCAACATCAGTAAAAAGGCTTCGTAGAATCACTCTGTGAATGTCTTTGAAAACACTTCTTAATAAGGAAAGCATACGTCTTTCATCTGAGTGAAAACTGCATTCTATTCAGTTTTTAGTACTGTTTTGAATGGTTAGGCGATTCACTTGTAGGGAAGCGTTTGTTTGCATTCTGTATACTCAATTCTTTAACAGCAAATCTCGTGTCTTGCGTTTGACAGAAATTCCAGTGAAATCACTTTTAAAAGCCAACATCAGTAAAAAGGCTTCGTAGAATCACTCTGTGAATGTCTTTGAAAACACTTCTTAAGAAGGAAAGCATACGTCTTTCATCTGAGTGAAAACTGCATTCTATTCAGTTTTTAGTACTGTTTTGAATGGTTAGGCGATTCACTTGTAGGGAAGCGTTTGTTTGCATTCTGTATACTCAATTCTTTAACAGCAAACCTCGTGTCTTGCTTTTGACAGAAATTCCAGTGAAATCACGTTTAAAACCGAACGTCAGTAAAAAGGCTTCGTAGAATCACTCTGTGAATGTCTTTGAAAACACTTCTTAAGAAGGAAAGTATACGTCTTTCATCTGAGTGAAAACTGCATTCTATTCAGTTTTTAGTACTGTGTTGAATGGTTAGGCGATTCACTTGTAGGGAAGCATTTGTTTGCATTCTGTATACTCAATTTTTTAACAGCAAACCTCTTGTCTTGCGTTTGACAGAAATTCCAGTGAAATCACGTTTAAAACCGAACGTCAGTAAAAAGGCTTTGTAGAATCACTCTGTGAATGTCTTTGAAAACACTTCTTAAGAAGGAAAGCATATGTCTTTCATCTGAGTGAAAACTGCATTCTATTCAGTTTTTAGTACTGTTTTGAATGGTTAGGCGATTCACTTGTAGGGAAGCGTTTGTTTGCATTCTATACACTCAATTCTTTAACAGCAAACCTCGTGTATTGCGTTTGACAGAAATTCCAGTGAAATCACGTTTAAAACCGAACGTCAGTAAAAAGGCTTTGTAGAATCACTCTGTGAATGTCTTTGAAAACACTTCTTAAGAAGGAAAGCATACGTCTTTCACCTGAGTGAAAACTGCATTCTATTCAGTTTTTAGTACTGTTTTGAATGGTTAGGCGATTCACTTGTAGGAAAGCGTTTGTTTGCATTCTATATACTCAATTCTTTAACAGCAACCCTCGTGTATTGCGTTTGACAGAAATTCCAGTGAAATCACGTTTAAAACCGAACGTCAGTAAAAAGGCTTTGTAGAATCACTCTGTGAATGTCTTTGAAAACACTTCTTAAGAAGGAAAGCATACGTCTTTCATCTGAGTGAAAACTGCATTCGATTCAGTTTTTAGTACTGTTTTGAATGGTTAGGCGATTCACTTGTAGGGGAGCGTTTGTTTGCATTCTGTATACTCAATTCTTTAACAGCAAACCTCGTTTCTTGCTTTTGACAGAAATTCCAGTGAAATCACGTTTAAAACCGAAGGTCAGTAAAAAGGCTTCGTAGAATCACTCTGTGAATGTCTTTGAAAACACTTCTTAAGAAGGAAAGCATACGTCTTTCATCTGAGTGAAAACTGCATTCTATTCAGTTTTTAGTACTGTTTTGAATGGTTAGGCGATTCACTTGTAGGGAAGCGTTTGTTTGCATTCTGTATACTCAATTCTTTAACAGCAAATCTCGTGTCTTGCGTTTGACAGAAATTCCAGTGAAATCACTTTTAAAAGCCAACATCAGTAAAAAGGCTTCGTAGAATCACTCTGTGAATGTCTTTGAAAACACTTCTTAATAAGGAAAGCATACGTCTTTCATCTGAGTGAAAACTGCATTCTATTCAGTTTTTAGTACTGTTTTGAATGGTTAGGCGATTCACTTGTAGGGAAGCGTTTGTTTGCATTCTGTATACTCAATTCTTTAACAGCAAATCTCGTGTCTTGCGTTTGACAGAAATTCCAGTGAAATCACTTTTAAAAGCCAACATCAGTAAAAAGGCTTCGTAGAATCACTCTGTGAATGTCTTTGAAAACACTTCTTAAGAAGGAAAGCATACGTCTTTCATCTGAGTGAAAACTGCATTCTATTCAGTTTTTAGTACTGTTTTGAATGGTTAGGCGATTCACTTGTAGGGAAGCGTTTGTTTCCATTCTGTATACTCAATTCTTTAACAGCAAACCTCGTGTCTTGCTTTTGACAGAAATTCCAGTGAAATCACGTTTAAAACCGAACGTCAGTAAAAAGGCTTCGTAGAATCACTCTGTGAATGTCTTTGAAAACACTTCTTAAGAAGGAAAGAATACGTCTTTCATCTGAGTGAAAACTGCATTCTATTCAGTTTTTAGTACTGTGTTGAATGGTTAGGCGATTCACTTGTAGGGAAGCATTTGTTTGCATTCTGTATACTCAATTTTTTAACAGCAAACCTCTTGTCTTGCGTTTGACAGAAATTCCAGTGAAATCACGTTTAAAACCCAACGTCAGTAAAAAGGCTCCATAGAATCACTCTGTGAATGTCTTTGAAAACACTTCTTAAGAAGGAAAGCATACGTCTTTCATCTGAGTGAAAACTGCATTCTATTCAGTTTTTAGTACTGTGTTGAATGGTTAGGCGATTCACTTGTAGGGAAGCGTTTGTTTGCATTCTATATACTCAATTCTTTAACAGCAAACCTCATGTCTTGCTTTTGACAGAAATTCCAGTGAAATCACGTTTAAAACCGAACGTCAGTAAAAAGGCTTCGTAGAATCACTCTGTGAATGTCTTTGAAAACACTTCTTAAGAAGGAAAGCATACGTCTTTCATCTGAGTGAAAACTGCATTCTATTCAGTTTTTAGTACTGTGTTGAATGGTTAGGCGATTCACTTGTAGGGAAGCATTTGTTTGCATTCTGTATACTCAATTCTTTAACAGCAAATCTCGTGTCTTGCGTTTGACAGAAATTCCACTGAAATCACGTTTAAAACCGAACGTCAGTAAAAAGGCTTCGTAGAATCACTCTGTGAATGTCTTTGAAAACACTTCTTAAGAAGGAAAGCATACGTCTTTCATCTGAGTGAAAACTGCATTCTATTCAGTTTATAGTACTGTGTTGAATGGTGAGGCGATTCACTTGTAGGGAAGCGTTTGTTTGCATTCTGTATACTCAATTCTTTAACAGCAAACCTCTTGTCTTGCATTTGACAGAAATTCCAGTGAAATCACGTTTAAAACCCAACGTCAGTAAAAAGGCTTCATAGAATCACTCTGTGAATGTCTTTGAAAACACTTCTTAAGAAGGAAAGCATACGTCTTTCATCTGAGTGAAAACTGCATTCTATTCAGTTTTTAGTACTGTTTTGAATGGTTAGGCGATTCACTTGTAGGGAAGCGTTTGTTTGCATTCTATATACTCAATTCTTTAACAGCAAACCTCGTGTATTGTGTTTGACAGAAATTCCAGTGAAATCACGTTTAAAACCGAACATCAGTAAAAAGGCTTTGTAGAATCACTCTGTGAATGTCTTTGAAAACACTTCTTAAGAAGGAAAGCATACTTCTTTCATCTGAGTGAAAACTGCATTCTATTCAGTTTTTAGTACTGTTTTGAATGGTTAGGCGATTCACTTGTAGGGAAGCCTTTGTTTGCATTCTATTTACTCAATTCTTTAACAGCAAACCTCGTGTATTGCGTTTGACAGAAATTCCAGTGAAATCACGTTTAAAACCGAACGTCAGTAAAAAGGCTTCGTAGAATCACTCTGTGAATGTCTTTGAAAACACTTCTTAAGAAGGAAAGCATACGTCTTTCATCTGAGTGAAAACTGCATTCTATTCAGTTTTTACTACTGTTTTGAATGGTTAGGCGATTCACTTGTAGGGAAGTGTTTGTTTGCATTCTGTATACTCAATTCTTTAACAGCAAATCTCGTGTCTTGCTTTTCACAGAAATTCCAGTGAAATCACGTTTAAAAGCCAATGTCAGTAAAAAGGCTTTGAAGAATCACTCCGTGAATGTCTTTGAAAACACTTCTTAAGAAGGAAAGCATACGTCTTTCATCTGAGTGAAAACTGCATTCTATTCAGTTTATAGTACTGTGTTGAATGGTTAGGCGATTCACTTGTAGGGAAGCGTTTGTTTGCATTCTGTATACTCAAATCTTTAACAGCAAAACTCGTGTCCTGCGTTTGACAGAAATTCCAGTGAAATCACGTTTAAAACCGAACGTCAGTAAAAAGGCTTCGTAGAATCACTCTGTGAATGTCTTTGAAAACACTTATTAAGAAGGAAAGCATACGTCTTTCATCTGAGTGAAAACTGCATTCTATTCAGTTTTTAGTACTGTTTTGAATGGTTAGGCGATTCACTTGTAGGGAAGCGTTTGTTTGCATTCTGTATACTCAATTCTTTAACAGCAAATCTCGTGTCTTGCGTTTGACAGAAATTCCAGTGAAATCACGTTTAAAAGCCAACGTCAGTAAAAAGGCTTTGTAGAATCACTCTGTGAATGTCTTTGAAAACACTTCTTAATAAGGAAAGCATACGTCTTTCATCTGAGTGAAAACTGCATTCTATTCAGTTTTTAGTACTGTGTTGAATGGTTAGGCGATTCACTTGTAGGGAAGCGTTTGTTTGCATTCTGTATACTCAATTCTTTAACAGCAAACCTCGTGTCTTGCATTTGACAGAAATTCCAGTGAAATCACGTTTAAAACCGAACGTCAGTAAAAAGGCTTCGTAGAATCACTCAGTGAATGTCTTTGAAAACACTTCTTAAGAAGGAAAGCATACGTCTTTCACCTGAGTGAAAACTGCATTCTATTCAGTTTTTAGTACTGTTTTGAATGGTTAGGCGATTCACTTGTAGGGAAGCGTTTGTTTGCATTCTGTATACTCAATTCTTTAACAGCAAATCCCGTGTCTTGCTTTTGATAGAAATTCCAGTGAAATCACGTTTAAAACCGAACGTCAGTAAAAAGGCTTCCTAGAATCACTCTGTGAATGTCTTTGAAAACACTTCTTAATAAGGAAAGCATACGTCTTTCATCTGAGTGAAAACTGCATTCTATTCAGTTTTTAGTACTGTGTTGAATGGTTAGGCGATTCACTTGTAGGGAAGCGTTTGTTTGCATTCTGTATACTCAATTCTTTAACAGCAAACCTCGTGTCTTGCGTTTGACAGAAATTCCAGTGAAATCACGTTTAAAACCGAACATCAGTAAAAAGGCTTCGTAGAATCACTCAGTGAATGTCTTTGAAAACACTTCTTAAGAAGGAAAGCATACGTCTTTCACCTGAGTGAAAACTGCATTCTATTCAGTTTTTAGTACTGTTTTGAATGGTTAGGCGATTCACTTGTAGGGGAGCGTTTGTTTGCATTCTGTATACTCAATTCTTTAACAGCAAATCCCGTGTCTTGCGTTTGACAGAAATTCCAGTGAAATCATGTTTAAAACCGAACGTCAGTAAAAAGGCTTCGTAGAATCACTCTGTGAATGTCTTTGAAAACACTTCTTAAGAAGGAAAGCATATGTCTTTCATCTGAGTGAAAACTGCATTCTATTCAGTTTTTAGTACTGTGTTGAATGGTTAGGCGATTCACTTGTAGGGAAGCATTTCTTTGCATTCTGTATACTCAATTCTTTAACAGCAAACCTCGTGTCTTGCGTTTGACAGAAATACCAGTGAAATCACGTTTAAAACCGAACGTCACTAAAAAGGCTTCGTAGAATCACTCTGTGAATGTCTTTGAAAACACTACTTAAGAAGGAAAGCATACGTCTTTCATCTGAGTGAAAACTGCATTCTATTCAGTTTTTAGTACTGTTTTGAATGGTTAGGCGATTCACTTGTAGGGAAGCGTTTGTTTGCATTCTATATACTCAATTCTTTAACAGCAAACCTCGTGTATTGTGTTTGACAGAAATTCCAGTGAAATCACGTTTAAAACCGAACATCAGTAAAAAGGCTTTGTAGAATCACTCTGTGAATGTCTTTGAAAACACTTCTTAAGAAGGAAAGCATACTTCTTTCATCTGAGTGAAAACTGCATTCTATTCAGTTTTTAGTACTGTTTTGAATGGTTAGGCGATTCACTTGTAGGGAAGCCTTTGTTTGCATTCTATTTACTCAATTCTTTAACAGCAAACCTCGTGTATTGCGTTTGACAGAAATTCCAGTGAAATCACGTTTAAAACCGAACGTCAGTAAAAAGGCTTCGTAGAATCACTCTGTGAATGTCTTTGAAAACACTTCTTAAGAAGGAAAGCATACGTCTTTCATCTGAGTGAAAACTGCATTCTATTCAGTTTTTACTACTGTTTTGAATGGTTAGGCGATTCACTTGTAGGGAAGTGTTTGTTTGCATTCTGTATACTCAATTCTTTAACAGCAAATCTCGTGTCTTGCTTTTCACAGAAATTCCAGTGAAATCACGTTTAAAAGCCAATGTCAGTAAAAAGGCTTTGAAGAATCACTCCGTGAATGTCTTTGAAAACACTTCTTAAGAAGGAAAGCATACGTCTTTCATCTGAGTGAAAACTGCATTCTATTCAGTTTATAGTACTGTGTTGAATGGTTAGGCGATTCACTTGTAGGGAAGCGTTTGTTTGCATTCTGTATACTCAAATCTTTAACAGCAAAACTCGTGTCCTGCGTTTGACAGAAATTCCAGTGAAATCACGTTTTAAAACCGAACGTCAGTAAAAAGGCTTCGTAGAATCACTCTGTGAATGTCTTTGAAAACACTTATTAAGAAGGAAAGCATACGTCTTTCATCTGAGTGAAAACTGCATTCTATTCAGTTTTTAGTACTGTTTTGAATGGTTAGGCGATTCACTTGTAGGGAAGCGTTTGTTTGCATTCTGTATACTCAATTCTTTAACAGCAAATCCCGTGTCTTGCGTTTGACAGAAATTCCAGTGAAATCATGTTTAAAACCGAACGTCAGTAAAAGGCTTCGTAGAATCACTCTGTGAATGTCTTTGAAAACACTTCTTAAGAAGGAAAGCATATATCTTTCATCTGAGTGAAAACTGCATTCTATTCAGTTTTTAGTACTGTGTTGAATGGTTAGGCGATTCACTTGTAGGGAAGCATTTCTTTGCATTCTGTATACTCAATTCTTTAACAGCAAACCTCGTGTCTTGCGTTTGACAGAAATACGAGTGAAATCACGTTTAAAACCGAACGTCAGTAAAAAGGCTTCGTAGAATCACTCTGTGAATGTCTTTGAAAACACTACTTAAGAAGGAAAGCATAAGTCTTTCATCTGAGTGAAAACTGCATTCTATTCAGTTTTTAGTACTGTTTTGAATGGTTAGGCGATTCACTTGTAGGGAAGCGTTTGTTTGCATTCTGTATACTCAATTCTTTAACAGCAAATCTCGTGTCTTGCGTTTGACAGAAATTCCAGTGAAATCACGTTTAAAAGCCAACGTCAGTAAAAAGGCTTTGTAGAATCACTCTGTGAATGTCTTTGAAAACACTTCTTAATAAGGAAAGCATACGTCTTTCATCTGAGTGAAAACTGCATTCTATTCAGTTTTTAGTACTGTGTTGAATGGTCAGGCGATTCACTTGTAGGGAAGCGTTTGTTTGCATTCTGTATACTCAATTCTTGAACAGCAAACCTCGTGTCTTGCGTTTGACAGAAATTCCAGTGAAATCACGTTTAAAACCGAACGTCAGTAAAAAGGCTTCGTAGAATCACTCAGTGAATGTCTTTGAAAACACTTCTTAAGAAGGAAAGCATACGTCTTTCACCTGAGTGAAAACTGCATTCTATTCAGTTTTTAGTACTGTTTTGAATGGTTAGGCGATTCACTTGTGGGGGAGCGTTTGTTTGCATTCTGTATACTCAATTCTTTAACAGCAAATCCCGTGTCTTGCGTTTGACAGAAATTCCAGTGAAATCACGTTTAAAACCGAACGTCAGTAAAAAGGCTTCGTAGAATCACTCTGTCAATGTCTTTGAAAACACTTCTTAAGAAGGAAAGCATACGTCTTTCATCTGAGTGAAAACTGCATTCTATTCAGTTTTTAGTACTGTGTTGAATGGTTAGGCGATTCACTTGTAGGGAAGCGTTTCTTTTCATTCTGTATACTCAATTCTTTAACAGAAAACCTCGTGTCTTGCGTTTGACAGAAATACCAGTGAAATCACGTTTAAAACCGAACGTCTGTAAAAAGGCTTCGTAGAATCACTCTGTGAATGTCTTTGAAAACACTTCTTAAAAAGGAAAGCATACGTCTTTCATCTGAGTGAAAACTGCATTCTATTCAGTTTTTAGTACTGTTTTGAATGGTTAGGCGATTCACTTGTAGGGAAGCATTTGTTTGCATTCTGTATACTCAATTCTTTAACAGGCAAACCTCGTGTCTTGCGTTTGACAGAAATTCCAGTGAAATCACGTTTAAAACCGAACGTCAGTAAAAAGGCTTCGTAGAATCACTCTGTGAATGTCTTTGAAAACACTACTTAAGAAGGAAAGCATACGTCTTTCATCTGAGTGAAAACTGCATTCTATTCAGTTTTTAGTACTGTTTTGAATGGTTAGGCGATTCACTTGTAGGGGAGCGTTTGTTTGCATTCTGTATACTCAATTCTTTAACAGCAAATCCCGTGTCTTGCGTTTGACAGAAATTCCAGTGAAATCACGTTTAAAACCGAACGTCAGTAAAAAGGCTTCGTAGAATCACTCTGTGAATGTCTTTGAAAACACTTCTTAAGAAGGAAAGCATACGTCTTTCATCTGAGTGAAAACTGCATTCTATTCAGTTTTTAGTACTGTGTTGAATGGTTAGGCGATTCACTTGTAGGGAAGCATTTCTTTGCATTCTGTATACTCAATTCTTTAACAGCAAACCTCGTGTCTTGCGTTTGACAGAAATACCAGTGAAATCACGTTTTAAACCGAACGTCAGTAAAAAGGCTTCGTAGAAACACTCTGTGAATGTCTTTGAAAAAACTACTTAAGAAGGAAAGCATACGTCTTTCATCTGAGTGAAACTGCATTCTATTCAGTTTTAGTATTGTTTTGAATGGTTAGGCGATTCACTTGTAGGGAAGCGTTTGTTTGCATTCTGTATACTCAATTCTTTAACAGCAAACCTCTTGTCTTGCGTTTGACTGAATTCCAGTGAAATCACGTTTAAAACCGAACGTCACTAAAAAGGCTTCGTAGAATCACTCTGTGAATGTCTTTGAAAACACTACTTAAGAAGGAAAGCATACGTCTTTCATCTGAGTGAAAACTGCATTCTATTCAGTTTTTAGTACTGTTTTGAATGGTTAGGCGATTCACTTGTACGGAAGCGTTTGTTTGCATTCTGTATACTCAATTCTTTTACAGCAAATCTCGTGTCTTGCGTTTGACAGAAATTCCAGTGAAATCACGTTTAAAAGCCAACTTCAGTAAAAAGGCTTTGTAGAATCACTCTGTGAATGTCTTTGAAAACACTTCTTAAGAAGGAAAGCATACGTTTTTCATCTGAGTGAAAACTGCATTCTATTCAGTTTTTAGTACTGTGTTGAGTGGTTAGGCGATTCACTTGTAGGGAAGCATTTGTTTGCATTCTGTATACTCAATTCTTTAACAGCAAACGTCGTGTCTTGCATTTGACAGAAATTCCAGTGAAATCACGTTTAAAACCGAACATCAGTAAAAAGGCTTCGTAGAATCACTCTGTGAATGTCTTTGAAAAGACTTCTTAAGAAGGAAAGCATACGTCTTTCATCTGAGTGAAAACTGCATTCTATTCAGTTTTTAGTACTGTTTGAATGGTTAGGCGATTCACTTGTAGGGAAGCGTTTGTTTGCATTCTGTATACTCAATTCTTTAACAGCAAACCTCGTGTCTTGCGTTTGACAGAAATTCCAGTGATATCACGTTTAAAACCGAACGTCAGTAAAAAGGCTTTGTAGAATCACTCTGTGAATGTCTTTGAAAACACTTCTTAAGAAGGAAAGCATACGTCTTTCATCTGAGTGAAAACTGCATTCTATTCAGTTTTTAGTACTGTGTTGAATGGTTAGGCGATTCACTTGTAGGGAAGCGTTTGTTTGCATTCTGTATACTCAATTCTTTAACAGCAAACCTCGTGTCTTGCGTTTGACTGAAATTCCAGTGAAATATCGTTTAAAACTGAACGTCACTAAAAAGGCTTCGTAGAATCACTCTGTGAATGTCTTTGAAAACACTTCTTAAGAAGGAAAGCATACGTCTTTCATCTGAGTGAAAACTGCATTCTATTCAGTTTTTAGTACTGTGTTGAATGGTTAGGCGATTCACTTGTAGGGAAGCGTTTCTTTGCATTCTGTATACTCAATTCTTTAACAGCAAACCTCGTGTCTTGCGTTTGACAGAAATACCAGTGAAATCACGTTTAAAAACCGAACGTCAGTAAAAAGGCTTCATAGAATCACTCTGTGAATGTCTTTGAAAACACTTCTTAAGAAGGAAAGCATACGTCTTTCATCTGAGTGAAAACTGCATTCTATTCAGTTTTTAGTACTGTTTTGAATGGTTAGGCGATTCACTTGTAGGGAAGCGTTTGTTTGCATTCTGCATACTCAAATCTTTAACAGCAAACCTCCTGTCTTGCGTTTGACAGAAATTCCAGTGAAATCACGTTTAAAACGGAACGTCAGTAAAAAGGCTTCGTAGAATCACTCTGTGAATGTCTTTGAAAACACTTCTTAAAAAGGAAAGCATACGTCTTTCATCTGAGTGAAAACTGCATTCTATTCAGTTTTTAGTACTGTTTTGAATGGTTAGGCGATTCACTTGTAGGGAAGCGTTTGTTTGCATTCTGTATACTCAATTCTTTAACAGCAAATCTCGTGTCTTGCGTTTGACAGAAATTCCAGTGAAATCACGTTTAAAAGCCAACGTCAGTAAAAAGGCTTTGTAGAATCACTCTGTGAATGTCTTTGAAAACACTTCTTAAGAAGGAAAGCATACGTCTTTCATCTGAGTGAAAACTGCATTCTATTCAGTTTTTAGTACTGTGTTGAATGGCTAGGCGATTCACTTGTAGGGAAGCGTTTGTTTGCATTCTGTATACTCAATTCTTTAACAGCAAACGTCGTGTCTTGCGTTTGACAGAAATTCCAGTGAAATCACGTTTAAACCGAACCTCAGTAAAAAGGCTTCGTAGAATCACTCTGTGAATGTCTTTGAAAACACTTCTTAAGAAGGAAAGCATACGTCTTTCATCTGAGTGAAAACTGCATTCTATTCAGTTTTTAGTACTGTTTTGAATGGTAAGGCAATTCACTTGTAGGGAAGCGTTTGTTTGCATTCTGTATACTCAATTCTTTAACAGCAAACGTCGTGTCTTGCGTTTGACAGAAATTCCAGTGAAATCACGTTTAAAACCGAACGTCAGTAAAAAGGCTTCGTAGAATCACTCTGTGAATGTCTTTGAAAACACTTCTTAAGAAGGAAAGCATATGTCTTTCATCTGAGTGAAAACTGCATTCTATTCAGTTTTTAGTACTGTTTTGAATGGTTAGGCGATTCACTTGTAGGGAAGCGTTTGTTTGCATTCTGTATACTCAATTCTTTAACAGCAAACCTCTTGTCTTGCGTTTGACAGAAATTCCAGTGAAATCACGTTTTAAAAACCCAACGTCAGTAAAAAGCTTCATAGAATCACTCTGTGAATGTCTTTGAAAACACTTCTTAAGAAGGAAAGCATACGTCTTTCATCTGAGTGAAAACTGCATTCTATTCAGTTTTTAGTACTGTTTTGAATGGTTAGGCGATTCACTTGTAGGGAAGCGTTTGTTTGCATTCTATATACTCAATTCTTTAACAGCAAACCTCGTGTATTGTGTTTCACAGAAATTCCAGTGAAATCACGTTTAAAACCGAACATCAGTAAAAAGGCTTTGTAGAATCACTCTGTGAATGTCTTTGAAAACACTTCTTAAGAAGGAAAGCATACTTCTTTCATCTGAGTGAAAACTGCATTCTATTCAGTTTTTAGTACTGTTTTGAATGGTTAGGCGATTCACTTGTAGGGAAGCCTTTGTTTGCATTCTATTTACTCAATTCTTTAACAGCAAACCTCGTGTATTGCGTTTGACAGAAATTCCAGTGAAATCACGTTTAAAACCGAACGTCAGTAAAAAGGCTTCGTAGAATCACTCTGTGAATGTCTTTGAAAACACTTCTTAAGAAGGAAAGCATACGTCTTTCATCTGAGTGAAAACTGCATTCTATTCAGTTTTTAGTACTGTTTTGAATGGTTAGGCGATTCACTTGTAGAGAAGTGTTTGTTTGCATTCTCTGTATTCAATTGTTTAATAGCAATCTCGTGTCTTGCTTTTGACAGAAATTCCAGTTCAATCACGTTTAAAACCGAACGTCAGTAAAAAGGCTTCATAGAATCACTCTGTGAATGTCTTTGAAAACACTTCTTAAGAAGGAAAGCATACGTCTTTCATCTGAGTGAAAACTGCATTCTATTCAGTTTTTAGTACTGTGTTGAATTGTTAGGCGATTCACTTGTAGGGAAGCGTTTGTTTGCATTCTGTATACTCAATTCTTTAACAGAAAACCTCGTGGTCTTGCGTTTGACAGAAATTCCAGTGAAATCACGTTTAAAACCGAACGTCAGTAAAAAGGCTTCATAGAATCACTCTATGAATGTCTTTGAAAACACTTCTTAAGAAGGAAAGCATACGTCTTTCATCAGAGTGAAAACTGCATTCTATTCAGTTTTTAGTACTGTTTTGAATGGTTAGGTGATTCACTTGTAGGGAAGCGTTTGTTTGCATTCTGCATACTCAAATCTTTAACAGCAAACCTCGTGTCTTGCGTTTGACAGAAATTCCAGTGAAATCATGTTTAAAACCGAATGTCAGTAAAAAGGCTTCGTAGAATCACTCTGTGAATGTCTTTGAAAAACACTTCTTAAGAAGGAAAGCATACGTCTTTCATCTGAGTGAAAACTGCATTCTATTCAGTTTTTAGTACTGTTTTGAATGGTTAGGCGATTCACTTGTAGGGAAGTGTTTGTTTGCATTCTGTATACTCAATTCTTTAACAGCAAATCTCGTGTCTTGCTTTTGACAGAAATTCCAGTGAAATCACGTTTAAAAGCCAATGTCAGTAAAAAGGCTTTGAAGAATCACTCCGTGAATGTCTTTGAAAACACTTCTTAAGAAGGAAAAGCATACGTCTTTCATCTGAGTGAAAACTGCATTCTATTCAGTTTATAGTACTGTGTTGAATGGTTAGGCGATTCACTTGTAGGGAAGCGTTTGTTTGCATTCTGTATACTCAAATCTTTAACAGCAAAACTCGTGTCCTGCGTTTGACAGAAATTCCAGTGAAATCACGTTTAAAACCGAACGTCAGTAAAAAGGCTTCGTAGAATCACTCTGTGAATGTCTTTGAAAACACTTATTAAGAAGGAAAGCATACGTCTTTCATCTGAGTGAAAACTGCATTCTATTCAGTTTTTAGTACTGTTTTGAATGGTTAGGCGATTCACTTGTAGGGAAGCGTTTGTTTGCATTCTGTATACTCAATTCTTTAACAGCAAATCTCGTGTCTTGCGTTTGACAGAAATTCCAGTGAAATCACGTTTAAAAGCCAACGTCAGTAAAAAGGCTTTGTAGAATCACTCTGTGAATGTCTTTGAAAACACTTCTTAATAAGGAAAGCATACGTCTTTCATCTGAGTGAAAACTGCATTCTATTCAGTTTTTAGTACTGTGTTGAATGGTTAGGCGATTCACTTGTAGGGAAGCGTTTGTTTGCATTCTGTATACTCAATTCTTTAACAGCAAACCTCGTGTCTTGCATTTGACAGAAATTCCAGTGAAATCACGTTTAAAACCGAACGTCAGTAAAAAGGCTTCGTAGAATCACTCAGTGAATGTCTTTGAAAACACTTCTTAAGAAGGAAAGCATACGTCTTTCACCTGAGTGAAAACTGCATTCTATTCAGTTTTTAGTACTGTTTTGAATGGTTAGGCGATTCACTTGTAGGGAAGCGTTTGTTTGCATTCTGTATACTCAATTCTTTAACAGCAAATCCCGTGTCTTGCGTTTTGATAGAAATTCCAGTGAAATCACGGTTTAAAACCGAACGTCAGTAAAAAGGCTTCGTAGAATCACTCTGTGAATGTCTTTGAAAACACTTCTTAATAAGGAAAGCATACGTCTTTCATCTGAGTGAAAACTGCATTCTATTCAGTTTTTAGTACTGTGTTGAATGGTTAGGCGATTCACTTGTAGGGAAGCATTTCTTTGCATTCTGTATACTCAATTCTTTAACAGCAAACCTCGTGTCTTGCGTTTGACAGAAATACCAGTGAAATCACGTTTAAAAACCGAACGTCAGTAAAAAGGGCTTCGTAGAATCACTCTGTGAATGTCTTTGAAAACACTACTTAAGAAGGAAAGCTTAAGTCTTTCATCTGAGTGAAAACTGCATTCTATTCAGTTTTTAGTACTGTTTTGAATGGTTAGGCGATTCACTTGTAGGGAAGCGTTTGTTTGCATTCTGTATACTCAATTCTTTAACAGCAAATCTCGTGTCTTGCGTTTGACAGAAATTCCAGTGAAATCACGTTTAAAAGCCAACGTCAGTAAAAAGGCTTTGTAGAATCACTCTGTGAATGTCTTTGAAAACACTTCTTAATAAGGAAAGCATACGTCTTTCATCTGAGTGAAAACTGCATTCTATTCAGTTTTTAGTACTGTGTTGAATGGTCAGGCGATTCACTTGTAGGGAAGCGTTTGTTTGCATTCTGTATACTCAATTCTTGAACAGCAAACCTCGTGTCTTGCGTTTGACAGAATTCCAGTGAAATCACGTTTAAAACCGAACGTCAGTAAAAAGGCTTCGTAGAATCACTCAGTGAATGTCTTTGAAAACACTTCTTAAGAAGGAAAAGCATACGTCTTTCACCTGAGTGAAAACTGCATTCTATTCAGTTTTTAGTACTGTTTTGAATGGTTAGGCGATTCACTTGTGGGGGAGCGTTTGTTTGCATTCTGTATACTCAATTCTTTAACAGCAAATCCTGTGTCTTGCGTTTGACAGAAATTCCAGTGAAATCACGTTTAAAACCGAACGTCAGTAAAAAGGCTTCGTAGAATCACTCTGTGAATGTCTTTGAAAAAACTTCCTAAGAAGGAAAGCATACGTCTTTCATCTGAGTGAAAACTGCATTCTATTCAGGTTTTAGTACTGTGTTGAATGGTTAGGCGATTCACTTGTAGGGAAGCGTTTCTTTTCATTCTGTATACTCAATTCTTTAACAGAAAACCTCGTGTCTTGCGTTTGACAGAAATACCAGTGAAATCACGTTTAAAACCGAACGTCTGTAAAAAGGCTTCGTGGAATCACTCTGTGAATGTCTTTGAAAACACTTCTTAAAAAGGAAAGCATACGTCTTTCATCTGAGTGAAAACTGCATTCTATTCAGTTTTTAGTACTGTTTTGAATGGTTAGGCGATTCACTTGTAGGGAAGCATTTGTTTGCATTCTGTATACTCAATTCTTTAACAGGAAACCTCGTGTCTTGCGTTTGACAGAAATTCCAGTGAAATCACGTTTAAAACCGAATGTCAGTAAAAAGGCTTCGTAGAATCACTCTGTGAATGTCTTTTGAAAACACTACTTAAGAAGGAAAGCATACGTCTTTCATCTGAGTGAAAACTGCATTCTATTCAGTTTTTAGTACTGTTTTGAATGGTTAGGCGATTCACTTGTAGGGGAGCGTTTGTTTGCATTCTGTATACTCAATTCTTTAACAGCAAATCCCGTGTCTTGCGTTTGACAGAAATTCCAGTGAAATCACGTTTTAAAACCGAACGTCAGTAAAAAGGCTTCGTAGAATCACTCTGTGAATGTCTTTGAAAACACTTCTTAAGAAGGAAAGCATACGTCTTTCATCTGAGTGAAAACTGCATTCTATTCAGTTTTTAGTACTGTGTTGAATGGTTAGGCGATTCACTTGTAGGGAAGCATTCTTTGCATTCTGTATACTCAATTCTTTAACAGCAAACCTCGTGTCTTGCGTTTGACAGAAATACCAGTGAAATCACGTTTAAAACCGAACGTCAGTAAAAGGCTTCGTAGAATCACTCTGTGAATGTCTTTGAAAACACTACTTAAGAAGGAAAGCATACGTCTTTCATCTGAGTGAAAACTGCATTCTATTCAGTTTTTAGTACTGTTTTGAATGGTTAGGCGATTCACTTGTAGGGAAGCGTTTGTTTGCATTCTGTATACTCAATTCTTTAACAGCAAACCTCTTGTCTTGCGTTTGACTGAAATTCCAGTGAAATCACGTTTAAAACCGAACGTCACTAAAAAGGCTTCGTAGAATCACTCTGTGAATGTCTTTGAAAACACTACTTAAGAAGGAAAGCATACGTCTTTCATCTGAGTGAAAACTGCATTCTATTCAGTTTTTAGTACTGTTTTGAATGGTTAGGCGATTCACTTGTAGGGAAGCGTTTGTTTGCATTTTGTATACTCAATTCTTTTACAGCAAATCTCGTGTCTTGCGTTTTGACAGAAATTCCAGTGAAATCACGTTTAAAAGCCAACGTCAGTAAAAAGGCTTTGTAGAATCACTCTGTGAATGTCTTTGAAAACACTTCTTAAGAAGGAAAGCATACGTTTTTCATCTGAGTGAAAACTGCATTCTATTCAGTTTTTAGTACTGTGTTGAGTGGTTAGGCGATTCACTTGTAGGGAAGCATTTGTTTGCATTCTGTATACTCAATTCTTTAACAGCAAACGTCGTGTCTTGCATTTGACAGAAATTCCAGTGAAATCACGTTTAAAAACCGAACATCAGTAAAAAGGCTTCGTAGAATCACTCTGTGAATGTCTTTGAAAACACTTCTTAAGAAGGAAAGCATACGTCTTTCATCTGAGTGAAAACTGCATTCTATTCAGTTTTTAGTACTGTTTTGAATGGTTAGGCGATTCACTTGTAGGGAAGCGTTTGTTTGCATTCTGTATACTCAATTTCTTTAACAGCAAAACCTCGTGTCTTGCGTTTGACAGAAATTCCAGTGAAATCACGTTTAAAACCGAACGTCAGTAAAAAGGCTTTGTAGAATCACTCTGTGAATGTCTTTGAAAACACTTCTTAAGAAGGAAAGCATACGTCTTTCATCTGAGTGAAAACTGCATTCTATTCAGTTTTTAGTACTGTGTTGAATGGTTAGGCGATTCACTTGTAGGGAAGCGTTTGTTTGCATTCTGTATACTCAATTCTTTAACAGCAAACCTCGTGTCTTGCGTTTGACTGAAATTCCAGTGAAATATCGTTTAAAACTGAACGTCACTAAAAAGGCTTCGTAGAATCACTCAGTGAATGTCTTTGAAAACACTTCTTAAGAAGGAAAGCATACGTCTTTCATCTGAGTGAAAACTGCATTCTATTCAGTTTTTAGTACTGTGTTGAATGGTTAGGCGATTCACTTGTAGGGAAGCGTTTCTTTGCATTCTGTATACTCAATTCTTTAACAGCAAACCTCGTGTCTTGCGTTTTGACAGAAATACCAGTGAAATCACGTTTAAAACCGAACGTCAGTAAAAAGGCTTCATAGAATCACTCTGTGAATGTCTTTGAAAACACTTCTTAATAAGGAAAGCATACGTCTTTCATCTGAGTGAAAACTGCATTCTATTCAGTTTTTAGTACTGTTTTGAATGGTTAGGCGATTCACTTGTAGGGAAGCGTTTGTTTGCATTCTGCATACTCAAATCTTTAACAGCAAACCTCCTGTCTTGCGTTTGACAGAAATTCCAGTGAAATCACCTTTTAAAACGGAACGTCAGTAAAAAGGCTTCGTAGAATCACTCTGTGAATGTCTTTGAAAACACTTCTTAAAAAGGAAAGCATACGTCTTTCATCTGAGTGAAAACTGCATTCTATTCAGTTTTTAGTACTGTTTTGAATGGTTAGGCGATTCACTTGTAGGGAAGCGTTTGTTTGCATTCTGTATACTCAATTCTTTAACAGCAAATCTCGTGTCTTGCGTTTGACAGAAATTCCAGTGAAATCACGTTTAAAAGCCAACGTCAGTAAAAAGGCTTTGTAGAATCACTCTGTGAATGTCTTTGAAAACACTTCTTAATAAGGAAAGCATACGTCTTTCATCTGAGTGAAAACTGCATTCTATTCAGTTTTTAGTACTGTGTTGAATGGTCAGGCGATTCACTTGTAGGGAAGCGTTTGTTTGCATTCTGTATACTCAATTCTTGAACAGCAAACCTCGTGTCTTGCGTTTGACAGAAATTCCAGTGAAATCACGTTTAAAACCGAACGTCAGTAAAAAGGCTTCGTAGAATCACTCAGTGAATGTCTTTGAAAACACTTCTTAAGAAGGAAAGCATACGTCTTTCACCTGAGTGAAAACTGCATTCTATTCAGTTTTTAGTACTGTTTTGAATGGTTAGGCGATTCACTTGTGGGGGAGCGTTTGTTTGCATTCTGTATACTCAATTCTTTAACAGCAAATCCTGTGTCTTGCGTTTGACAGAAATTCCAGTGAAATCACGTTTTAAAACCGAACGTCAGTAAAAAGGCTTCGTAGAATCACTCTGTGAATGTCTTTGAAAAAACTTCTTAAGAAGGAAAGCATACGTCTTTCATCTGAGTGAAAACTGCATTCTATTCAGGTTTTAGTACTGTGTTGAATGGTTAGGCGATTCACTTGTAGGGAAGCGTTTCTTTTCATTCTGTATACTCAATTCTTTAACAGAAAACCTCGTGTCTTGCGTTTGACAGAAATACCAGTGAAATCACATTTAAAACCGAACGTCTGTAAAAAGGCTTCGTGGAATCACTCTGTGAATGTCTTTGAAAACACTTCTTAAAAAGGAAAGCATACGTCTTTCATCTGAGTGAAAACTGCATTCTATTCAGTTTTTAGTACTGTTTTGAATGGTTAGGCGATTCACTTGTAGGGAAGCATTTGTTTGCATTCTGTATACTCAATTCTTTAACAGGAAACCTCGTGTCTTGCGTTTTGACAGAAATTCAACCGAACGTCAGTAAAAAGGCTTCGTAGAATCACTCTGTGAATGTCTTTGAAAACACTACTTAAGAAGGAAAGCATACGTCTTTCATCTGAGTGAAAACTGCATTCTATTCAGTTTTTAGTACTGTTTTGAATGGTTAGGCGATTCACTTGTAGGGGAGCGTTTGTTTGCATTCTGTATACTCAATTCTTTAACAGCAAATCCCGTGTCTTGCGTTTGACAGAAATTCCAGTGAAATCACGTTTAAAACCGAACGTCAGTAAAAAGGCTTCGTAGAATCACTCTGTGAATGTCTTTGAAAACACTTCTTAAGAAGGAAAGCATACGTCCTTTCATCTGAGTGAAAACTGCATTCTATTCAGTTTTTAGTACTGTGTTGAATGGTTAGGCGATTCACTTGTAGGGAAGCATTTCTTTGCATTCTGTATACTCAATTCTTTAACAGCAAACCTCGTGTCTTGCGTTTGACAGAAATACCAGTGAAATCACGTTTAAAACCGAACGTCAGTAAAAAGGCTTCGTAGAATCACTCTGTGAATGTCTTTGAAAACACTACTTAAGAAGGAAAGCATACGTCTTTCATCTGAGTGAAAACTGCATTCTATTCAGTTTTTAGTACTGTTTTGAATGGTTAGGCGATTCACTTGTAGGGAAGCGTTTGTTTGCATTCTGTATACTCAATTCTTTAACAGCAAACCTCTTGTCTTGCGTTTGACTGAAATTCCAGTGAAATCACGTTTAAAACCGAACGTCACTAAAAAGGCTTCGTAGAATCACTCTGTGAATGTCTTTGAAAACACTACTTAAGAAGGAAAGCATACGTCTTTCATCTGAGTGAAAACTGCATTCTATTCAGTTTTTAGTACTGTTTTGAATGGTTAGGCGATTCACTTGTAGGGAAGCGTTTGTTTGCATTTTGTATACTCAATTCTTTTACAGCAAATCTCGTGTCTTGCGTTTGACAGAAATTCCAGTGAAATCACGTTTAAAAGCCAACGTCAGTAAAAAGGCTTTGTAGAATCACTCTGTGAATGTCTTTGAAAACACTTCTTAAGAAGGAAAGCATACGTTTTTCATCTGAGTGAAAACTGCATTCTATTCAGTTTTTAGTACTGTGTTGAGTGGTTAGGCGATTCACTTGTAGGGAAGCATTTGTTTGCATTCTGTATACTCAATTCTTTAACAGCAAACGTCGTGTCTTGCATTTGACAGAAATTCCAGTGAAATCACGTTTAAAAACCGAACATCAGTAAAAAGGCTTCGTAGAATCACTCTGTGAATGTCTTTGAAAACACTTCTTAAGAAGGAAAGCATACGTCTTTCATCTGAGTGAAAACTGCATTCTATTCAGTTTTTAGTACTGTTTTGAATGGTTAGGCGATTCACTTGTAGGGAAGCGTTTGTTTGCATTCTGTATACTCAATTCTTTAACAGCAAACCTCGTGTCTTGCGTTTGACTGAAATTCCAGTGAAATATCGTTTAAAACTGAACGTCACTAAAAAGGCTTCGTAGAATCACTCTGTGAATGTCTTTGAAAACACTTCTTAAGAAGGAAAGCATACGTCTTTCATCTGAGTGAAAACTGCATTCTATTCAGTTTTTAGTACTGTGTTGAATGGTTAGGCGATTCACTTGTAGGGAAGCGTTTCTTTGCATTCTGTATACTCAATTCTTTAACAGCAAACCTCGTGTCTTGCGTTTGACAGAAATACTAGTGAAATCACGTTTAAAACCGAACGTCAGTAAAAAGGCTTCATAGAATCACTTTGTGAATGTCTTTGAAAACACTTCTTAAGAAGGAAAGCATACGTCTTTCATCTGAGTGAAAACTGCATTCTATTCAGTTTTTAGTACTGTTTTGAATGGTTAGGCGATTCACTTGTAGGGAAGCGTTTGTTTGCATTCTGCATACTCAAATCTTTAACAGCAAACCTCCTGTCTTGCGTTTGACAGAAATTCCAGTGAAATCACCTTTAAAACGGAACGTCAGTAAAAAGGCTTCGTAGAATCACTCTGTGAATGTCTTTGAAAACACTTCTTAAAAAGGAAAGCATACGTCTTTCATCTGAGTGAAAACTGCATTCTATTCAGTTTTTAGTACTGTTTTGAATGGTTAGGCGATTCACTTGTAGGGAAGCGTTTGTTTGCATTCTGTATACTCAATTCTTTAACAGCAAATCTCGTGTCTTGCGTTTGACAGAAATTCCAGTGAAATCACGTTTAAAACCGAACGTCAGTAAAAAGGCTTCGTAGAATCACTCTGTGAATGTCTTTGAAAACACTACTTAAGAAGGAAAGCATACGTCTTTCATCTGAGTGAAAACTGCATTCTATTCAGTTTTTAGTACTGTTTTGAATGGTTAGGCGATTCACTTGTAGGGGAGCATTTGTTTGCATTCTGTATACTCAATTCTTTAACAGCAAACCTCGTGTCTTGCGTTTGACAGAAATACCAGTGAAATCACGTTTAAAACCGAACGTCAGTAAAAAGGCTTCGTAGAATCACTCTGTGAATGTCTTTGAAAACACTACTTAAGAAGGAAAGCATACGTCTTTCATCTGAGTGAAAAACTGCATTCTATTCAGTTTTTAGTACTGTTTTGAATGGTTAGGCGATTCACTTGTAGGGAAGCGTTTGTTGCATTCTGTATACTCAATTCTTTAACAGCAAACCTCTTGTCTTGCGTTTGACAGAAATTCCAGTGAAATCACGTTTAAAAGCCAACGTCAGTAAAAAGGCTTTGTAGAATCACTCTGTGAATGTCTTTGAAAACACTTCTTAAGAAGGAAAGCATACGTTTTTCATCTGAGTGAAAACTGCATTCTATTCAGTTTTTAGTACTGTGTTGAGTGGTTAGGCGATTCACTTGTAGGGAAGCATTTGTTTGCATTCTGTATACTCAATTCTTTAACAGCAAACGTCGTGTCTTGCATTTGACAGAAATTCCAGTGAAATCACGTTTAAAACCGAACATCAGTAAAAAGGCTTCGTAGAATCACTCTGTGAATGTCTTTGAAAACACTTCTTAAGAAGGAAAGCATACGTCTTTCATCTGAGTGAAAACTGCATTCTATTCAGTTTTTAGTACTGTTTTGAATGGTTAGGCGATTCACTTGTAGGGAAGCGTTTGTTTGCATTCTGTATACTCAATTCTTTAACAGCAAACCTCGTGTCTTGCGTTTGACAGAAATTCCAGTGAAATCACGTTTAAAACCGAACGTCAGTAAAAAGGCTTTGTAGAATCACTCTGTGAATGTCTTTGAAAACACTTCTTAAGAAGGAAAGCATACGTCTTTCATCTGAGTGAAAACTGCATTCTATTCAGTTTTTAGTACTGTGTTGAATGGTTAGGCGATTCACTTGTAGGGAAGCGTTTGTTTGCATTCTGTATACTCAATTCTTTAACAGCAAACCTCGTGTCTTGCGTTTGACTGAAATTCCAGTGAAATATCGTTTAAAACTGAACGTCACTAAAAAGGCTTCGTAGAATCACTCTGTGAATGTCTTTGAAAACACTTCTTAAGAAGGAAAGCATACGTCTTTCATCTGACTGAAAACTGCATTCTATTCAGTTTTTAGTACTGTGTTGAATGGTTAGGCGATTCACTTGTAGGGAAGCGTTTCTTTGCATTCTGTATACTCAATTCTTTAACAGCAAACCTCGTGTCTTGCGTTTGACAGAAATACCAGTGAAATCACGTTTAAAACCGAACGTCAGTAATAAGGCTTCATAGAATCAGTCTGTGAATGTCTTTGAAAACACTTCTTAAGAAGGAAAGCATACGTCTTTCATCTGAGTGAAAACTGCATTCTATTCAGTTTTTAGTACTGTTTTGAATGGTTAGGCGATTCACTTGTAGGGAAGCGTTTGTTTGCATTCTGCATACTCAAATCTTTAACAGCAAACCTCCTGTCTTGCGTTTGACAGAAATTCCAGTGAAATCACCTTTAAAACGGAACGTCAGTAAAAAGGCTTCGTAGAATCACTCTGTGAATGTCTTTGAAAACACTTCTTAAAAAGGAAAGCATACGTCTTTCATCTGAGTGAAAACTGCATTCTATTCAGTTTTTAGTACAGTTTTGAATGGTTAGGCGATTCACTTGTAGGGAAGCGTTTGTTTGCATTCTGTATACTCAATTCTTTAACAGCAAATCTCGTGTCTTGCGTTTGACAGAAATTCCAGTGAAATCACGTTTAAAAGCCAACGTCAGTAAAAAGGCTTTGTAGAATCACTCTGTGAATGTCTTTGAAAACACTTCTTAAGAAGGAAAGCATACGTCTTTCATCTGAGTGAAAACTGCATTCTATTCAGTTTTTAGTACTGTGTTGAATGGCTAGGCGATTCACTTGTAGGGAAGCGTTTGTTTGCATTCTGTATACTCAATTCTTTAACAGCAAACGTCGTGTCTTGCGTTTGACAGAAATTCCAGTGAAATCACGTTTAAAACCGAACGTCAGTAAAAAGGCTTCGTAGAATCACTCTGTGAATGTCTTTGAAAACACTTCTTAAGAAGGAAAGCATACGTCTTTCATCTGAGTGAAAACTGCATTCTATTCAGTTTTTAGTACTGTTTTGAATGGTAAGGCAATTCACTTGTAGGGAAGCGTTTGTTTGCATTCTGTATACTCAATTCTTTAACAGCAAACCTCATGTCTTGCGTTTGACAGAAATTCCAGTGAAATCACGTTTAAAACCGAACGTCAGTAAAAAGGCTTTGTAGAATCACTCTGTGAATGTCTTTGAAAACACTTCTTAAGAAGGAAAGCATACGTCTTTCATCTGAGTGAAAACTGCATTCTATTCAGTTTTTAGTACTGTTTTGAATGGTTAGGCGATTCACTTGTAGGGAAGCGTTTGTTTGCATTCTGTATACTCAATTCTTTAACAGCAAACCTCGTGTCTTGCGTTTGACAGAAATTCCAGTGAAATCACGTTTAAAACCGAACGTCAGTAAAAAGGCTTCGTAGAATCACTCTGTGAATGTCTTTGAAAACACTTCTTAAGAAGGAAAGCATATGTCTTTCATCTGAGTGAAAACTGCATTCTATTCAGTTTTTAGTACTGTTTTGAATGGTTAGGCGATTCACTTGTAGGGAAGCGTTTGTTTGCATTCTGTATACTCAATTCTTTAACAGCAAACCTCGTGTCTTGCGTTTGACAGAAATTCCAGTGAAATCACGTTTAAAAACCGAACGTCAGTAAAAAGGCTTCGTAGAACCACTCTGTGAATGTCTTTGAAAACACTTCTTAAGAAGGAAAGCATACGTCTTTCATCTGAGTGAAAACTGCATTCTATTCAGTTTTTAGTACTGTTTTGAATGGTTAGGCGATTCACTTGTAGGGAAGCGTTTGTTTGCATTCTGCATACTCAAATCTTTAACAGCAAACCTCCTGTCTTGCATTTGACAGAAATTCCAGTGAAATCACGTTTAAAACCGAACGTCAGTAAAAAGGCTTCGTAGAATCACTCTGTGAATGTCTTTGAAAACACTTCTTAAAAAGGAAAGCATATGTCTTTCATCTGAGTGAAAACTGCATTCTATTCAGTTTTTAGTACTGTTTTGAATGGTTAGGCGATTCACTTGTAGGGAAGCGTTTGTTTGCATTCTGTATACTCAATTCTTTAACAGCAAACCTCGTGTCTTGCGTTTGACAGAAATTCCAGTGAAATCACGTTAAAACCGAACGTCAGTAAAAAGGCTTCGTAGAATCACTCAGTGAATGTCTTTGAAAACACTTCTTAAGAAGGAAAGCATACGTCTTTCACCTGAGTGAAAACTGCATTCTATTCAGTTTTTAGTACTGTTTTGAATGGTTAGGCGATTCACTTGTAGGGAAGCGTTTGTTTGCATTCTGTATACTCAATTCTTTAACAGCAAACCTCGTGTCTTGCGTTTGACAGAAATTCCAGTGAAATCACGTTTAAAACCGAACGTCAGTAAAAAGGCTTTGTAGAATCACTCTGTGAATGTCTTTGAAAACACTTCTTAAGAAGGAAAGCATACGTCTTTCATCTGAGTGAAAACTGCATTCTATTCACTTTTTAGTACTGTTTTGAATGGTTAGGCGATTCACTTGTAGGGAAGCATTTGTTTGCATTCTGTATACTCAATTCTTTTACAGCAAATCTCGTGTCTTGCGTTTGACAGAAATTCCAGTGAAATCACGTTTAAAAGCCAACGTCAGTAAAAAGGCTTTGTAGAATCACTCTGTGAATGTCTTTGAAAACACTTCTTAAGAAGGAAAGCATACGTTTTTCATCTGAGTGAAAACTGCATTCTATTCAGTTTTTAGTACTGTGTTGAATGGTTAGGCGATTCACTTGTAGGGAAGCGTTTGTTTGCATTCTGTATACTCAATTCTTTAACAGCAAACGTCGTGTCTTGCGTTTGACAGAAATTCCAGTGAAATCACGTTTAAAACCGAACGTCAGTAAAAAGGCTTTGTAGAATCACTCTGTGAATGTCTTTGAAAACACTTCTTAAGAAGGAAAGCATACGTCTTTCATCTGAGTGAAAACTGCATTCTATTCAGTTTTTAGTACTGTTTTGAATGGTTAGGCGATTCACTTGTAGGGAAGCATTTGTTTGCATTCTGTATACTCAATTCTTTTACAGCAAATCTCGTGTCTTGCGTTTGACAGAAATTCCAGTGAAATCACGTTTAAAAGCCAACGTCAGTAAAAAGGCTTTGTAGAATCACTCTGTGAATGTCTTTGAAAACACTTCTTAAGAAGGAAAGCATACGTTTTTCATCTGAGTGAAAACTGCATTCTATTCAGTTTTTAGTACTGTGTTGAATGGTTAGGCGATTCACTTGTAGGGAAGCGTTTGTTTGCATTCTGTATACTCAATTCTTTAACAGCAAACGTCGTGTCTTGCGTTTGACAGAAATTCCAGTGAAATCACGTTTAAAACCGAACATCAGTAAAAAGGCTTCGTAGAATCACTCTGTGAATGTCTTTGAAAACACTTCTTAAGAAGGAAAGCATACGTCTTTCATCTGAGTGAAAACTGCATTCTATTCAGTTTTTAGTACTGTTTTGAATGGTTAGGCGATTCACTTGTAGGGAAGCGTTTGTTTGCATTCTGTATACTCAATTCTTTAACAGCAAACCTCGTGTCTTGCGTTTGACAGAAATTCCAATGAAATCACGTTTAAAACCGAACGTCAGTAAAAAGGCTTTGTAGAATCACTCTGTGAATGTCTTTGAAAACACTTCTTAAGAAGGAAAGCATAGGTCTTTCATCTGAGTGAAAACTGCATTCTATTCAGTTTTTAGTACTGTGTTGAATGGTTAGGCGATTCACTTGTAGGGAAGCGTTTGTTTGCATTCTGTATACTCAATTCTTTAACAGCAAACTTCGTGTCTTGCGTTTGACAGAAATTCCAGTGAAATCACGTTGAAAACCGAACGTCAGTAAAAAGGCTTCGTAGAATCACTCTGTGAATGTCTTTGAAAACACTTCTTAAGAAGGAAAGCATACGTCTTTCATCTGAGTGAAAACTGCATTCTATTCAGTTTTTAGTACTGTTTTGAATGGTTAGGCGATTCACTTGTAGGGAAGCGTTTGTTTGCATTCTGTATACTCAATTCTTTAACAGCAAACCTCGTGTCTTGCGTTTGACTGAAATTCCAGTGAAATCACGTTTAAAACTGAACGTCACTAAAATGGCTTCGTAGAATCACTCTGTGAATGTCTTTGAAAACACTTCTTAAGAAGGAAAGCATACATCTTTCATCTGAGTGAAAACTGCATTCTATTCAGTTTTTAGTACTGTGTTGAATGGTTAGGCGATTCACTTGTAGGGAAGCGTTTCTTTGCATTCTGTATACTCAATTCTTTAACAGCAAACCTCGTGTCTTGCGTTTGACAGAAATACCAGTGAAATCACGTTTAAAACCGAACGTCAGTAAAAAGGCTTCATAGAATCACTCTGTGAATGTCTTTGAAAACACTTCTTAAGAAGGAAAGCATACGTCTTTCATCTGAGTGAAAACTGCATTCTATTCAGGTTTTAGTACTGTTTTGAATGGTTAGGCGATTCACTTGTAGGGAAGCGTTTGTTTGCATTCTGCATACTCAAATCTTTAACAGCAAACCTCCTGTCTTGCGTTTGACAGAAATTCCAGTGAAATCACGTTTAAAACCGAACGTCAGTAAAAAGGCTTTGTAGAATCACTCTGTGAATGTCTTTGAAAACACTTCTTAATAAGGAAAGCATACGTCTTTCATCTGAGTGAAAACTGCATTCTATTCAGTTTTTAGTACTGTGTTGAATGGTTAGGCGATTCACTTGTAGGGAAGCGTTTGTTTGCATTCTGTATACTCAATTCTTTAACAGCAAACCTCGTGTCTTGCGTTTGACAGAAATTCCAGTGAAATCACGTTTAAAACCGAACGTCAGTAAAAAGGCTTCGTAGAATCACTCTGTGAATGTCTTTGAAAACACTTCTTAAGAAGGAAAGCATAGGTCTTTCATCTGAGTGAAAACTGCATTCTATTCAGTTTTTAGTACTGTTTTGAATGGTTAGGCGATTCACTTGTAGGGAAGCGTTTGTTTGCATTCTGTATACTCAATTCTTTAACAGCAAACCTCGTGTCTTGCGTTTGACAGAAATTCCAGTGAAATCACGTTTAAAACCGAACGTCAGTAAAAAGGCTTCGTAGAACCACTCTGTGAATGTCTTTGAAAACACTTCTTAAGAAGGAAAGCATACGTCTTTCATCTGAGTGAAAACTGCATTCTATTCAGTTTTTAGTACTGTGTTGAATGGTTAGGCGATTCACTTGTAGGGAAGCGTTTGTTTGCATTCTGTATACTCAATTCTTTAACAGCAAACGTCGTGTCTTGTGTTTGACAGAAATTCCAGTGAAATCACGTTTAAAACCGAACATCAGTAAAAAGGCTTCGTAGAATCACTCTGTGAATGTCTTTGAAAACACTTCTTAAGAAGGAAAGCATACGTCTTTCATCTGAGTGAAAACTGCATTCTATTCAGTTTTTAGTACTGTTTTGAATGGTTAGGTGATTCACTTGTAGGGAAGCATTTGTTTGCATTCTGTATACTCAATTCTTTAACAGCAAATCTCGTGTCTTGCGTTTGACAGAAATTCCAGTGAAATCACGTTTAAAACCGAACGTCAGTAAAAAGGCTTTGTAGAATCACTCTGTGAATGTCTTTGAAAACACTTCTTAAGAAGGAAAGCATACGTCTTTCATCTGAGTGAAAACTGCATTCTATTCAGTTTTTAGTACTGTTTTGAATGGTTAGGCGATTCACTTGTAGGGAAGCGTTTGTTTGCATTCTGTATACTCAATTCTTTAACAGCAAACGTCGTGTCTTGCGTTTGACAGAAATTCCAGTGAAATCACGTATAAAAACCGAACGTCAGTAAAAAGGCTTCGTAGAATCACTCTGTGAATGTCTTTGAAAACACTTCTTAAGAAGGAAAGCATACGTCTTTCATCTGAGTGAAAACTGCATTCTATTCAGTTTTTAGTACTGTTTTGAATGGTTAGGCGATTCACTTGTAGGGAAGCGTTTGTTTGCATTCTGTATACTCAATTCTTTAACAGCAAACCTCGTGTCTTGCGTTTGACAGAAATTCCAGTGAAATCACGTTTAAAACCGAACTTCAGTAAAAAGGCTTTGTAGAATCACTCTGTGAATGTCTTTGAAAACACTTCTTAAGAAGGAAAGCATACGTCTTTCATCTGAGTGAAAACTGCATTCTATTCAGTTTTTAGTACTGTGTTGAATGGCTAGGCGATTCACTTGTAGGGAAGCATTTGTTTGCATTCTGTATACTCAATTCTTTAACAGCAAACCTCGTGTCTTGCGTTTGACAGAAATTCCAGTGAAATCACGTTTAAAACCGAACGACAGTAAAAAGGCTTCATAGAATCACTCAGTGAATGTCTTTGAAAACACTTCTTAAGAAGGAAAGCATACGTCTTTCTCCTGAGCGAAAACTGCATTCTATTCAGTTTTTAGTACTGTTTTGAATGGTTAGGCGATTCACTTGTAGGGAAGCGTTTGTTTGCATTCTGTATACTCAATTCTTTAACAGCAAACCTCGTGTCTTGCGTTTGACAGAAATTCCAGTGAAATCACGTTTAAAACCGAACGTCAGTAAAAAGGCTTCGTAGAATCACTCTGTGAATGTCTTTGAAAACACTTCTTAAGAAGGAAAGCATACGTCTTTCATCTGAGTGAAAACTGCATTCTATTCAGTTTTTAGTACTGTTTTGAATGTTTAGGCGATTCACTTGTAGGGAAGCGTTTGTTTGCATTCTGTATACTCAATTCTTTAACAGCAAATCCCGTGTCTTGCGTTTGACAGAAATTCCAGTGAAATCACGTTTAAAACCGAACGTCAGTAAAAAGGCTTCGTAGAATTACTGTGTGAATGTCTTTGAAAACACTTCTTAAGAAGGAAAGCATACGTCTTTCATCTGAGTGAAAACTGCATTCTATTCAGTTTTTAGTACTGTTTTGAATGGTTAGGCGATTCACTTGTAGGGAAGCGTTTGTTTGCATTCTGTATACTCAATTCTTTAACAGCAAACCTCGTGTCTTGCGTTTGACAGAAATTCCAGTGAAATCACGTTTAAAACCGAACGTCAGTAAAAAGGCTTTGTAGAATCACTCTGTGAATGTCTTTGAAAACACTTCTTAAGAAGGAAAGCATACGTCTTTCATCTGAGTGAAAACTGAATTCTATTCAGTTTTTAGTACTGTTTTGAATGGTTAGGCGATTCACTTGTAGGGAAGCGTTTGTTTGCATTCTGTATACTCAATTCTTTAACAGCAAACGTCGTGTCTTGCGTTTGACAGAAATTCCAGTGAAATCACGTTTAAAACCGAACGTCAGTAAAAAGGCTTCATAGAATCACTCTGTGAATGTCTTTGAAAACACTTCTTAAGAAGGAAAGTATACGTCTTTCATCTGAGTGAAAACTGCATTCTATTCAGTTTTTAGTACTGTTTTGAATGTTTAGGCGATTCACTTGTAGGGAAGCGTTTGTTTGCATTCTGTATACTCAATTCTTTAACAGCAAATCCCGTGTCTTGCGTTTGACAGAAATTCCAGTGAAATCACGTTTAAAACCGAACGTCAGTAAAAAGGCTTCGTAGAATCACTCTGTGAATGTCTTTGAAAACACTTCTTAAGAAGGAAAGCATACGTCTTTCATCTGAGTGAAAACTGCATTCTATTCAGTTTTTAGTACTGTTTTGAATGTTTAGGCGATTCACTTGTAGGGAAGCGTTTGTTTGCATTCTGTATACTCAATTCTTTAACAGCAAATCCCGTGTCTTGCTTTTGACAGAAATTCCAGTGAAATCACGTTTAAAACCGAACGTCAGTAAAAAGGCTTCGTAGAATCACTCTGTGAATGTCTTTGAAAACACTTCTTAAGAAGGAAAGCATACGTCTTTCATCTGAGTGAAAACTGCATTCTATTCAGTTTTTAGTACTGTGTTGAATGGTTAGGCGATTCACTTGTAGGGATGCGTTTCTTTGCATTCTGTATACTCAATTCTTTAACAGCAAACCTCGTGTCTTGCGTTTGACAGAAATAACAGTGAAATCACGTTTAAAACCGAACGTCAGTAAAAAGGCTTCGTAGAATCACTCTGTGAATGTCTTTGAAAACACTTCTTAAGAACGAAAGCATACGTCTTTCATCTGAGTGAAAACTGCATTCTATTCAGTTTTTAGTACTGTTTTGAATGGTTAGGCGATTCACTTGTAGGGAAGCGTTTGTTTGCATTCTGTATACTCAATTCTTTAACAGCAAACGTCGTGTCTTGCGTTTGACAGAAATTCCAGTGAAATCACGTTTAAAACCGAACTTCAGTAAAAAGGCTTTGTAGAATCACTCTGTGAATGTCTTTGAAAACACTTCTTAAGAAGGAAAGCATTCGTCTTTCATCTGAGTGAAAACTGCATTCTATTCAGTTTTTAGTACTGTGTTGAATGGTTAGGCGATTCACTTGTAGGGAAGCTTTTGTTTGCATTCTGTATACTCAATTCTTTAACAGCAAACCTCGTGTCTTGCGTTTGACAGAAATTCCAGTGAAATCACGTTTAAAACCGAACGTCAGTAAAAAGGCTTTGAAGAATCACTATGTGAATGTCTGTGAAAACACTTCTTAAGAAGGAAAGCATAAGTCTTTCATCTGAGTGAAAACAGCATTCTATTCAGTTTTTAGTACTGTTTTGAATGGTTAGGCGATTCACTTGTAGGGAAGTGTTTGTTTGCATTCTGTATACTCAATTCTTTAACAGCAAACCTCCTGTCTTGCGTTTGACAGAAATTCCAGTGAAATCACGTTTAAAACCGAACGTCAGTAAAAAGGCTTTGTAGAATCACTCTGTGAATGTCTTTGAAAACACTTCTTAATAAGGAAAGCATACGTCTTTCATCTGAGTGAAAACTGCATTCTATTCAGTTTTTAGTACTGTGTTGAATGGTTAGGCGATTCACTTGTAGGGAAGCGTTTGTTTGCATTCTGTATACTCAATTCTTTAACAGCAAACCTCGTGTCTTGCGTTTGACAGAAATTCCAGTGAAATCACGTTTAAAACCGAACGTCAGTAAAAAGGCTTCGTAGAATCACTCTGTGAATGTCTTTGAAAACACTTCTTAAGAAGGAAAGCATAGGTCTTTCATCTGAGTGAAAACTGCATTCTATTCAGTTTTTAGTACTGTTTTGAATGGTTAGGCGATTCACTTGTAGGGAAGCGTTTGTTTGCATTCTGTATACTCAATTCTTTAACAGCAAACCTCGTGTCTTGCGTTTGACAGAAATTCCAGTGAAATCACGTTTAAAACCGAACGTCAGTAAAAAGGCTTCGTAGAACCACTCTGTGAATGTCTTTGAAAACACTTCTTAAGAAGGAAAGCATACGTCTTTCATCTGAGTGAAAACTGCATTCTATTCAGTTTTTAGTACTGTGTTGAATGGTTAGGCGATTCACTTGTAGGGAAGCGTTTGTTTGCATTCTGTATACTCAATTCTTTAACAGCAAACGTCGTGTCTTGTGTTTGACAGAAATTCCAGTGAAATCACGTTTAAAACCGAACATCAGTAAAAAGGCTTCGTAGAATCACTCTGTGAATGTCTTTGAAAACACTTCTTAAGAAGGAAAGCATACGTCTTTCATCTGAGTGAAAACTGCATTCTATTCAGTTTTTAGTACTGTTTTGAATGGTTAGGTGATTCACTTGTAGGGAAGCATTTGTTTGCATTCTGTATACTCAATTCTTTAACAGCAAATCTCGTGTCTTGCGTTTGACAGAAATTCCAGTGAAATCACGTTTAAAACCGAACGTCAGTAAAAAGGCTTTGTAGAATCACTCTGTGAATGTCTTTGAAAACACTTCTTAAGAAGGAAAGCATACGTCTTTCATCTGAGTGAAAACTGCATTCTATTCAGTTTTTAGTACTGTTTTGAATGGTTAGGCGATTCACTTGTAGGGAAGCGTTTGTTTGCATTCTGTATACTCAATTCTTTAACAGCAAACGTCGTGTCTTGCGTTTGACAGAAATTCCAGTGAAATCACGTATAAAAACCGAACGTCAGTAAAAAGGCTTCGTAGAATCACTCTGTGAATGTCTTTGAAAACACTTCTTAAGAAGGAAAGCATACGTCTTTCATCTGAGTGAAAACTGCATTCTATTCAGTTTTTAGTACTGTTTTGAATGGTTAGGCGATTCACTTGTAGGGAAGCGTTTGTTTGCATTCTGTATACTCAATTCTTTAACAGCAAACCTCGTGTCTTGCGTTTGACAGAAATTCCAGTGAAATCACGTTTAAAACCGAACGTCAGTAAAAAGGCTTTTTAGAATCACTCTGTGAATGTCTTTGAAAACACTTCTTAAGAAGGAAAGCATACGTCTTTCATCTGAGTGAAAACTGCATTCTATTCAGTTTTTAGTACTGTGTTGAATGGCTAGGCGATTCACTTGTAGGGAAGCATTTGTTTGCATTCTGTATACTCAATTCTTTAACAGCAAACCTCGTGTCTTGCGTTTGACAGAAATTCCAGTGAAATCACGTTTAAAACCGAACGACAGTAAAAAGGCTTCATAGAATCACTCAGTGAATGTCTTTGAAAACACTTCTTAAGAAGGAAAGCATACGTCTTTCTCCTGAGCGAAAACTGCATTCTATTCAGTTTTTAGTACTGTTTTGAATGGTTAGGCGATTCACTTGTAGGGAAGCGTTTGTTTGCATTCTGTATACTCAATTCTTTAACAGCAAACCTCGTGTCTTGCGTTTGACAGAAATTCCAGTGAAATCACGTTTAAAACCGAACGTCAGTAAAAAGGCTTCGTAGAATCACTCTGTGAATGTCTTTGAAAACACTTCTTAAGAAGGAAAGCATACGTCTTTCATCTGAGTGAAAACTGCATTCTATTCAGTTTTTAGTACTGTTTTGAATGTTTAGGCGATTCACTTGTAGGGAAGCGTTTGTTTGCATTCTGTATACTCAATTCTTTAACAGCAAATCCCGTGTCTTGCGTTTGACAGAAATTCCAGTGAAATCACGTTTAAAACCGAACGTCAGTAAAAAGGCTTCGTAGAATTACTGTGTGAATGTCTTTGAAAACACTTCTTAAGAAGGAAAGCATACGTCTTTCATCTGAGTGAAAACTGCATTCTATTCAGTTTTTAGTACTGTTTTGAATGGTTAGGCGATTCACTTGTAGGGAAGCGTTTGTTTGCATTCTGTATACTCAATTCTTTAACAGCAAACCTCGTGTCTTGCGTTTGACAGAAATTCCAGTGAAATCACGTTTAAAACCGAACGTCAGTAAAAAGGCTTTGTAGAATCACTCTGTGAATGTCTTTGAAAACACTTCTTAAGAAGGAAAGCATACGTCTTTCATCTGAGTGAAAACTGAATTCTATTCAGTTTTTAGTACTGTTTTGAATGGTTAGGCGATTCACTTGTAGGGAAGCGTTTGTTTGCATTCTGTATACTCAATTCTTTAACAGCAAACGTCGTGTCTTGCGTTTGACAGAAATTCCAGTGAAATCACGTTTAAAACCGAACGTCAGTAAAAAGGCTTCATAGAATCACTCTGTGAATGTCTTTGAAAACACTTCTTAAGAAGGAAAGTATACGTCTTTCATCTGAGTGAAAACTGCATTCTATTCAGTTTTTAGTACTGTTTTGAATGTTTAGGCGATTCACTTGTAGGGAAGCGTTTGTTTGCATTCTGTATACTCAATTCTTTAACAGCAAATCCCGTGTCTTGCGTTTGACAGAAATTCCAGTGAAATCACGTTTAAAACCGAACGTCAGTAAAAAGGCTTCGTAGAATCACTCTGTGAATGTCTTTGAAAACACTTCTTAAGAAGGAAAGCATACGTCTTTCATCTGAGTGAAAACTGCATTCTATTCAGTTTTTAGTACTGTTTTGAATGTTTAGGCGATTCACTTGTAGGGAAGCGTTTGTTTGCATTCTGTATACTCAATTCTTTAACAGCAAATCCCGTGTCTTGCGTTTGACAGAAATTCCAGTGAAATCACGTTTAAAACCGAACGTCAGTAAAAAGGCTTCGTAGAATCACTCTGTGAATGTCTTTGAAAACACTTCTTAAGAAGGAAAGCATACGTCTTTCATCTGAGTGAAAACTGCATTCTATTCAGTTTTTAGTACTGTGTTGAATGGTTAGGCGATTCACTTGTAGGGATGCGTTTCTTTGCATTCTGTATACTCAATTCTTTAACAGCAAACCTCGTGTCTTGCGTTTGACAGAAATAACAGTGAAATCACGTTTAAAACCGAACGTCAGTAAAAAGGCTTCGTAGAATCACTCTGTGAATGTCTTTGAAAACACTTCTTAAGAACGAAAGCATACGTCTTTCATCTGAGTGAAAACTGCATTCTATTCAGTTTTTAGTACTGTTTTGAATGGTTAGGCGATTCACTTGTAGGGAAGCGTTTGTTTGCATTCTGTATACTCAATTCTTTAACAGCAAACGTCGTGTCTTGCGTTTGACAGAAATTCCAGTGAAATCACGTTTAAAACCGAACTTCAGTAAAAAGGCTTTGTAGAATCACTCTGTGAATGTCTTTGAAAACACTTCTTAAGAAGGAAAGCATTCGTCTTTCATCTGAGTGAAAACTGCATTCTATTCAGTTTTTAGTACTGTGTTGAATGGTTAGGCGATTCACTTGTAGGGAAGCTTTTGTTTGCATTCTGTATACTCAATTCTTTAACAGCAAACCTCGTGTCTTGCGTTTGACAGAAATTCCAGTGAAATCACGTTTAAAACCGAACGTCAGTAAAAAGGCTTTGAAGAATCACTATGTGAATGTCTGTGAAAACACTTCTTAAGAAGGAAAGCATAAGTCTTTCATCTGAGTGAAAACAGCATTCTATTCAGTTTTTAGTACTGTTTTGAATGGTTAGGCGATTCACTTGTAGGGAAGTGTTTGTTTGCATTCTGTATACTCAATTCTTTAACAGCAAATCCCGTGTCTTGCGTTTGACAGAAATTCCAGTGAAATCACGTTTAAAACCGAACGTCAGTAAAAAGGCTTTGTAGAATCACGCTGTGAATGTCTTTGAAAACACTTCTTAAGAAGGAAAGCATACGTCTTTCATCTGAGTGAAAACTGCATTCTATTCAGTTTTTAGTACTGTGTTGAATGGTTAGGCGATTCACTTGTAGGGAAGCGTTTGTTTGCATTCTGTATACTCAATTCTTTAACAGCAAACCTCGTGTCTTGCGTTTGACAGAAATTCCAGTGAAATCACGTTTAAAACCGAACGTCAGTAAAAAGGCTTCGTAGAACCACTCTGTGAATGTCTTTGAAAACACTTCTTAAGAAGGAAAGCATACGTCTTTCATCTGAGTGAAAACTGCATTCTATTCAGTTTTTAGTACTGTTTTGAATGGTTAGGCGATTCACTTGTAGGGAAGCGTTTGTTTGCATTCTGCATACTCAAATCTTTAACAGCAAACCTCCTGTCTTGCATTTGACAGAAATTCCAGTGAAATCACGTTTAAAACCGAACGTCAGTAAAAAGGCTTCGTAGAATCACTCTGTGAATGTCTTTGAAAACACTTCTTAAAAAGGAAAGCATACGTCTTTCATCTGACTGAAAACTGCATTCTATTCAGTTTTTAGTACTGTTTTGAATGGTTAGGCGATTCACTTGTAGGGAAGCGTTTGTTTGCATTCTGTATACTCAATTCTTTAACAGCAAATCTCGTGTCTTGCGTTTGACAGAAATTCCAGTGAAATCACGTTTAAAAGCCAACGTCAGTAAAAAGGCTTTGTAGAATCACCCTGTGAATGTCTTTGAAAACACTTCTTAAGAAGGAAAATATACGTCTTTCATCTGAGTGAAAACTGCATTCTATTCAGTTTTTAGTACTGTGTTGAATGGTTAGGCGATTCACTTGTAGGGAAGCGTTTGTTTGCATTCTGTATACTCAATTCTTTAACAGCAAACGTCGTGTCTTGCGTTTGACAGAAATTCCAGTGAAATCACGTTTAAAACCGAACGTCAGTAAAAAGGCTTTGTAGAATCACTCTGTGAATGTCTTTGAAAACACTTCTTAAGAAGGAAAGCATACGTCTTTCATCTGAGTGAAAACTGCATTCTATTCAGTTTTTAGTACTGTTTTGAATGGTTAGGCGATTCACTTGTAGGGAAGCGTTTGTTTGCATTCTGTATACTCAATTCTTTAACAGCAAACGTCGTGTCTTGCGTTTAACAGAAATTCCAGTGAAATCACGTATAAAAACCGAACGTCAGTAAAAAGGCTTCGTAGAATCACTCTGTGAATGTCTTTGAAAACACTTCTTAAGAAGGAAAGCATACGTCTTTCATCTGAGTGAAAACTGCATTCTATTCAGTTTTTAGTACTGTTTTGAATGGTTAGGCGATTCACTTGTAGGGAAGCGTTTGTTTGCATTCTGTATACTCAATTCTTGAACAGCAAACCTCGTGTCTTGCGTTTGACAGAAATTTCAGTGAAATCACGTTTAAAACCGAACGTCAGTAAAAAGGCTTTGTAGAATCACTCTGTGAATGTCTTTGAAAACACTTCTTAAGAAGGAAAGCATACGTCTTTCATCTGAGTGAAAACTGCATTCTATTCAGTTTTTAGTACTGTGTTGAATGGTTAGGCGATTCACTTGTAGGGAAGCATTTGTTTGCATTCTGTATACTCAATTCTTTAACAGCAAACCTCGTGTCTTGCGTTTGACAAAAATTCCAGTGAAATCACGTTTAAAACCGAACGACAGTAAAAAGGCTTCGTAGAATCACTCAGTGAATGTCTTTGAAAACACTTCTTAAGAAGGAAAGCATACGTCTTTCTCCTGAGTGAAAACTGCATTCTATTCAGTTTTTAGTACTGTTTTGAATGGTTAGGCGATTCACTTGTAGGGAAGTGTTTGTTTGCATTCTGTATACTCAATTCTTTAACAGCAAACTTCGTGTCTTGCGTTTGACAGAAATTCCAGTGAAATCACGTTGAAAACCGAACGTCAGTAAAAAGGCTTCGTAGAATCACTCTGTGAATGTCTTTGAAAACACTTCTTAAGAAGGAAAGCATACGTCTTTCATCTGAGTGAAAACTGCATTCTATTCAGTTTTTAGTACTGTTTTGAATGGTTAGGCGATTCACTTGTAGGGAAGCGTTTGTTTGCATTCTGTATACTCAATTCTTTAACAGCAAACCTCGTGTCTTGCGTTTGACTGAAATTCCAGTGAAATCACGTTTAAAACTGAACGTCACTAAAAAGGCTTCGTAGAATCACTCTGTGAATGTCTTTGAAAACACTTCTTAAGAAGGAAAGCATACGTCTTTCATCTGAGTGAAAACTGCATTCTATTCAGTTTTTAGTACTGTGTTGAATGGTTAGGCGATTCACTTGTAGGGAAGCGTTTCTTTGCATTCTGTATACTCAATTCTTTAACAGCAAACCTCGTGTCTTGCGTTTGACAGAAATACCAGTGAAATCACGTTTAAAACCGAACGTCAGTAAAAAGGCTTCATAGAATCACTCTGTGAATGTCTTTGAAAACACTTCTTAAGAAGGAAAGCATACGTCTTTCATCTGAGTGAAAACTGCATTCTATTCAGGTTTTAGTACTGTTTTGAATGGTTAGGCGATTCACTTGTAGGGAAGCGATTGTTTGCATTCTGCATACTCAAATCTTTAACAGCAAACCTCCTGTCTTGCGTTTGACAGAAATTCCAGTGAAATCACGTTTAAAACCGAACGTCAGTAAAAAGGCTTCGTAGAATCACTCTGTGAATGTCTTTGAAAACACTTCTTAAAAAGGAAAGCATACGTCTTTCATCTGAGTGAAAACTGCATTCTATTCAGTTTTTAGTACTGTTTTGAATGGTTAGGCGATTCACTTGTAGGGAAGCATTTGTTTGCATTCTGTATACTCAATTCTTTAACAGCAAATCTCGTGTCTTGCATTTGACAGAAATTCCAGTGAAATCACGTTTAAAAGCCAACGTCAGTAAAAAGGCTTTGTAGAATCACTCTGTGAATGTCTTTGAAAACACTTCTTAAGAAGGAAAGCATACGTCTTTCATCTGAGTGAAAACTGCATTCTATTCAGTTTTTAGTACTGTGTTGAATGGTTAGGCTATTCACTTGTAGGGAAGCGTTTGTTTGCATTCTGTATACTCAATTCTTTAACAGCAAACGTCGTGTCTTGCGTTTGACAGAAATTCCAGTGAAATCACGTTTAAAACCGAACGTCAGTAAAAAGGCTTCGTAGAATCACTCTGTGAATGTCTTTGAAAACACTTCTTAAGAAGGAAAGCATACATCTTTCATCTGAGTGAAAACTGCATTCTATTCAGTTTTTAGTACTGTTTTGAATGGTTAGACGATTCACTTGTAGGGAAGCGTTTGTTTGCATTCTGTATACTCAATTCTTTAACAGCAAATCTCGTGTCTTGCGTTTGACAGAAATTCCAGTGAAATCACGTTTAAAAGCCAACGTCAGTAAAAAGGCTTTGTAGAATCACTCTGTGAATGTCTTTGAAAACACTTCTTAATAAGGAAAGCATACGTCTTTCATCTGAGTGAAAACTGCATTCTATTCAGTTTTTAGTACTGTGTTGAATGGTTAGGCGATTCACTTGTAGGGAAGCGTTTGTTTGCATTCTGTATACTCAATTCTTTAACAGCAAACCTCGTGTCTTGCGTTTGACAGAAATTCCAGTGAAATCACGTTTAAAACCGAACGTCAGTAAAAAGGCTTCGTAGAATCACTCTGTGAATGTCTTTGAAAACACTTCTTAAGAAGGAAAGCATAGGTCTTTCATCTGAGTGAAAACTGCATTCTATTCAGTTTTTAGTACTGTTTTGAATGGTTAGGCGATTCACTTGTAGGGAAGCGTTTGTTTGCATTCTGTATACTCAATTCTTTAACAGCAAACCTCGTGTCTTGCGTTTGACAGAAATTCCAGTGAAATCACGTTTAAAACCGAACGTCAGTAAAAAGGCTTCGTAGAACCACTCTGTGAATGTCTTTGAAAACACTTCTTAAGAAGGAAAGCATACGTCTTTCATCTGAGTGAAAACTGCATTCTATTCAGTTTTTAGTACTGTTTTGAATGGTTAGGCGATTCACTTGTAGGGAAGCGTTTGTTTGCATTCTGCATACTCAAATCTTTAACAGCAAACCTCCTGTCTTGCATTTGACAGAAATTCCAGTGAAATCACGTTTAAAACCGAACGTCAGTAAAAAGGCTTCGTAGAATCACTCTGTGAATGTCTTTGAAAACACTTCTTAAAAAGGAAAGCATACGTCTTTCATCTGAGTGAAAACTGCATTCTATTCAGTTTTTAGTACTGTTTTGAATGGTTAGGCGATTCACTTGTAGGGAAGCGTTTGTTTGCATTCTGTATACTCAATTCTTTAACAGCAAATCTCGTGTCTTGCGTTTGACAGAAATTCCAGTGAAATCACGTTTAAAAGCCAACGTCAGTAAAAAGGCTTTGTAGAATCACCCTGTGAATGTCTTTGAAAACACTTCTTAAGAAGGAAAGTATACGTCTTTCATTTGAGTGAAAACTGCATTCTATTCAGTTTTTAGTACTGTGTTGAATGGTTAGGCGATTCACTTGTAGGGATGCGTTTCTTTGCATTCTGTATACTCAATTCTTTAACAGCAAACCTCGTGTCTTGCGTTTGACAGAAATAACAGTGAAATCACGTTTAAAACCGAACGTCAGTAAAAAGGCTTCGTAGAATCACTCTGTGAATGTCTTTGAAAACACTTCTTAAGAACGAAAGCATACGTCTTTCATCTGAGTGAAAACTGCATTCTATTCAGTTTTTAGTACTGTTTTGAATGGTTAGGCGATTCACTTGTAGGGAAGCGTTTGTTTGCATTCTGTATACTCAATTCTTTAACAGCAAACGTCGTGTCTTGCGTTTGACAGAAATTCCAGTGAAATCACGTTTAAAACCGAACTTCAGTAAAAAGGCTTTGTAGAATCACTCTGTGAATGTCTTTGAAAACACTTCTTAAGAAGGAAAGCATTCGTCTTTCATCTGAGTGAAAACTGCATTCTATTCAGTTTTTAGTACTGTGTTGAATGGTTAGGCGATTCACTTGTAGGGAAGCTTTTGTTTGCATTCTGTATACTCAATTCTTTAACAGCAAACCTCGTGTCTTGCGTTTGACAGAAATTCCAGTGAAATCACGTTTAAAACCGAACGTCAGTAAAAAGGCTTCGAAGAATCACTATGTGAATGTCTGTGAAAACACTTCTTAAGAAGGAAAGCATAAGTCTTTCTTCTGAGTGAAAACAGCATTCTATTCAGTTTTTAGTACTGTTTTGAATGGTTAGGCGATTCACTTGTAGGGAAGTGTTTGTTTGCATTCTGTATACTCAATTCTTTAACAGCAAATCTCGTGTCTTGCGTTTGACAGAAATTCCAGTGAAATCACGTTTAAAAGACAATGTCAGTAAAAAGGCTTTGAAGAATCACTCCGTGAATGTCTTTGAAAACACTTCTTAAGAAGGAAAGCATACGTCTTTCATCTGAGTGAAAACTGCATTCTATTTAGTTTTTAGTACTGTGTTGAATGGTTAGGCGATTCACTTGTAGGGAAGCGTTTGTTTGCATTCTGTATACTCAATTCTTTAACAGCAAATCCCGTGTCTTGCGTTTGACAGAAATTCCAGGGAAATCACGTTTAAAACCGAACGTCAGTAAAAAGGCTTTGTAGAATCACGCTGTGAATGTCTTTGAAAACACTTCTTAAGAAGGAAAGCATACGTCTTTCATCTGAGTGAAAACTGCATTCTATTCAGTTTTTAGTACTGTGTTGAATGGTTAGGCGATTCACTTGTAGGGAAGCGTTTGTTTGCATTCTGTATACTCAATTCTTTAACAGCAAACCTCGTGTCTTGCGTTTGACAGAAATTCCAGTGAAATCACGTTTAAAACCGAACGTCACTAAAAAGGCTTTGTAGAATCACTCTGTGAATGTCTTTGAAAACACTACTTAAGAAGGAAAGCATACGTCTTTCATCTGAGTGAAAACTGCATTCTATTCAGTTTTTAGTACTGTTTTGAATGGTTAGGCGATTCACTTGTAGGGAAGCGTTTGTTTGCATTCTGTATACTCAATTCTTTAACAGCAAATCCCGTGTCTTGCGTTTGACAGAAATTCCAGTGAAATCACGTTTAAACCGAACGTCAGTAAAAAGGCTTCGTAGAATCACTCTGTGAATGTCTTTGAAAACACTTCTTAAGAAGGAAAGCATACGTCTTTCATCTGAGTGAACACTGCATTCTATTCAGTTTTTAGTACTGTGTTGAATGGTTAGACGATTCACTTGTAGGGAAGCGTTTGTTTGCATTCTGTATACTCAATTCTTTAACAGCAAACCTCGTGTATTGCGTTTGACAGAAATACCAGTGAAATCACGTTTAAAACCGAAGTCAGTAAAAAGGCTTCGTAGAATCACTCTGTGAATATCTTTGAAAACACTTCTTAAGAAGGAAAGCATACGTCTTTCATCTGAGTGAAAACTGCATTCTATTCTGTTTTTAGTACTGTTTTGAATGGTTAGGCGATTCACTTGTAGGGAAGCGTTTGTTTGCATTCTGTATACTCAATTCTTTAACAGCAAATCCCGTGTCTTGCGTTTGACAGAAATTCCAGTGAAATCACGTTTAAAACCGAACGTCAGTAAAAAGGCTTTGTAGAATCACTCTGTGAATGTCTTTGAAAACACTACTTAAGAAGGAAAGCATACGTCTTTCATCTGAGTGAAAACTGCATTCTATTCAGTTTTTAGTACTGTTTTGAATGGTTAGGCGATTCACTTGTAGGGAAGCGTTTGTTTGCATTCTGTATACTCAATTCTTTAACAGCAAATCTCGTGTCTTGCGTTTGACAGAAATTCCAGTGAAATCACGTTTAAAATCTAATGTCAGTAAAAAGGCTTTGTAGAATCACTCTGTGAATGTCTTTGAAAACACTTCTTAAGGAGGAAAGCATACGTCTTTCATCTGAGTGAAAACTGCATTCTATTCAGTTTTTAGTACTGTGTTGAATGGTTAGGCGATTCACTCGTAGGGAAGCGTTTGTTTGCATTCTGTATACTCAATTCTTTAACATCAAACCTCGTGTCTTGCGTTTGACAGAAATTCCAGTGAAATCACATTTAAAACCGAACGTCAGTAAAAAGACTTCGTAGAATCACTCTGTGAATGTCTTTGAAAACACTTCTTAAGAAGGAAAGCATAAGTCTTTCATCTGAGTGAAAACTGCATTCTATTCAGTTTTTAGTACTGTTTTGAATGGTTAGGCGATTCACTTGTAGGGAAGCGTTTGTTTGCATTCTGTATACTCAATTCTTTAACAACAAACCTCGTGTCTTGCATTTGACAGAAATTCCAGTGAAATCACGTTTAAAACCAAAGGTCAGTAAAAAGGCTTTGTAGAATCACTCTGTGAATGTCTTTGAAAACACTTCTTAAGAAGGAAAGCATAAGTCTTTCATCTGAGTGAAAACTGCATTCTATTCAGTTTTTAGTACTGTTTTGAATGGTTAGGCGATTCACTTGTAGGGAAGCGTTTGTTTGCATTCTGTATACTCAATTCTTTAACAGCAAACCTCGTGTCTTGCGTTTGACAGAAATTCCAGTGAAATCACGTTTAAAAGCCAACTTCAGTAAAAAGGCTTTGTAGAATCACTCTGTGAATGTCTTTGAAAACACTTCTTAAGAAGGAAAGCATACGTCTTTCATCTGAGTGAAAACTGCATTCTATTCAGTTTTTAGTACTGTTTTGAATGGTTAGGCGATTCACTTGTAGGGAAGCGTTTGTTTGCATTCTGTATACTCAATTCTTTAACAGCAAATCTCGTGTCTTGCGTTTGACAGAAATTCCAGTGAAATCACGTTTAAAAGCCAATGTCAGTAAAAAGGCTTTGTAGAATCACTCTGTGAATGTCTTTGAAAACACTTCTTAAGAAGGAAAGCATACGTCTTTCATCTGAGTGAAAACTGCATTCTATTCAGTTTTTAGTATTGTGTTGAATGGTTAGGCGATTCACTTGTAGGGAAGCGTTTGTTTGCATTCTGTATACTCAATTCTTTAACATCAAACCTCGTGTCTTGCGTTTGACAGAAATTCCAGTGAAATCACATTTAAAACCGAACGTCAGTAAAAAGACTTCGTAGAATCACTCTGTGAATGTCTTTGAAAACACTTCTTAAGAAGGAAAGCATACGTCTTTCATCTGAGTGAAAACTGCATTCTATTCAGTTTTTAGTATTGTGTTGAATGGTTAGGCGATTCACTTGTAGGGAAGCGTTTGTTTGCATTCTGTATACTCAATTCTTTAACAGCAAACCTCGTGTCTTTCGTTTGACAGAAATTCCAGTGAAATCACATTTAAAACCGAACGTCAGTAAAAAGACTTCGTAGAATCACTCTGTGAATGTCTTTGAAAACACTTCTTAAGAAGGAAAGCATACGTCTTTCATCTGAGTGAAAACTGCATTCTATTCAGTTTTTAGTACTGTTTTGAATGGTTAGGCGATTCACTTGTAGGGAAGCGTTTGTTTGCATTCTGTATACTCAATTCTTTAACAGCAAACCTCGTGTCTTGCGTTTGACAGAAATTCCAGTGAAATCACGTTTAAAACCGAACGTCAGTAAAAAGGCTTTGTAGAATCACTCTGTGAATGTCTTTGAAAACACTACTTAAGAAGGAAAGCATACGTCTTTCATCTGAGTGAAAACTGCATTCTATTCAGTTTTTAGTACTGTGTTGAATGGTTAGGCGTTTCACTTGTAGGGAAGCGTTTGTTTGCATTCTGTATACTCAATTCTTTAACAGCAAATCTCGTGTCTTGCGTTTGACAGAAATTCCAGTGAAATCACGTTTAAAAGCTAATGTCAGTAAAAAGGCTTTGTAGAATCACTCTGTGAATGTCTTTGAAAACACTTCTTAAGGAGGAAAGCATACGTCTTTCATCTGAGTGAAAACTGCATTCTATTCAGTTTTTAGTACTGTGTTGAATGGTTAGGCGATTCACTCGTAGGGAAGCGTTTGTTTGCATTCTGTATACTCAATTCTTTAACATCAAACCTCGTGTCTTGCGTTTGACAGAAATTCTAGTGAAATCACATTTAAAACCGAACGTCAGTAAAAAGACTTCGTAGAATCACTCTGTGAATGTCTTTGAAAACACTTCTTAAGAAGGAAAGCATAAGTCTTTCATCTGAGTGAAAACTGCATTCTATTCAGTTTTTAGTACTGTTTTGAATGGTTAGGCGATTCACTTGTAGGGAAGCGTTTGTTTGCGTTCTGTATACTCAATTCTTTAACAACAAACCTCGTGTCTTGCATTTGACAGAAATTCCAGTGAAATCACGTTTAAAACCAAAGGTCAGTAAAAAGGCTTTGTAGAATCACTCTGTGAATGTCTTTGAAAACACTTCTTAAGAAGGAAAGCATAAGTCTTTCATCTGAGTGAAAACTGCATTCTATTCAGTTTTTAGTACTGTTTTGAATGGTTAGGCGATTCACTTGTAGGGAAGCGTTTGTTTGCATTCTGTATACTCAATTCTTTAACAGCAAACCTCGTGTCTTGCGTTTGACAGAAATTCCAGTGAAATCACGTTTAAAAGCCAACTTCAGTAAAAAGGCTTTGTAGAATCACTCTGTGAATGTCTTTGAAAACACTTCTTAAGAAGGAAAGCATACGTCTTTCATCTGAGTGAAAACTGCATTCTATTCAGTTTTTAGTACGGTTTTGAATGGTTAGGCGATTCACTTGTAGGGAAGCGTTTGTTTGCATTCTGTATACTCAATTCTTTAACAGCAAATCTCGTGTCTTGCGTTTGACAGAAATTCCAGTGAAATCACGTTTAAAACCGAACGTCAGTAAAAAGGCTTCGTAGAATCACGCTGTGATTGTCTTTGAAAACACTTCTTAAGAAGGAAAGCATACGTCTTTCATCTGAGTGAAAACTGCATTCTATTCAGTTTTTAGTACTGTTTTGAATGGTTAGGCGATTCACTTGTAGGGAAGCGTTTGTTTGCATTCTGTATACTCAATTCTTTAACAGCAAATCTCGTGTCTTGCGTTTGACAGAAATTCCAGTGAAATCACGTTTAAAAGCCAATGTCAGTAAAAAGGCTTTGTAGAATCACTCTGTGAATGTCTTTGAAAACACTTCTTAAGAAGGAAAGCATACGTCTTTCATCTGAGTGAAAACTGCATTCTATTCAGTTTTTAGTATTGTGTTGAATGGTTAGGCGATTCACTTGTAGGGAAGCGTTTGTTTGCATTCTGTATACTCAATTCTTTAACAGCAAACCTCGTGTCTTGCGTTTGACAGAAATTCCAGTGAAATCACATTTAAAACCGAACGTCAGTAAAAAGACTTCGTAGAATCACTCTGTGAATGTCTTTGAAAACACTTCTTAAGAAGGAAAGCATACGTCTTTCATCTGAGTGAAAACTGCATTCTATTCAGTTTTTAGTACTGTTTTGAATGGTTAGGCGATTCACTTGTAGGGAAGCGTTTGTTTGCATTCTGTATACTCAATTCTTTAACAGCAAACCTCGTGTCTTGCGTTTGACAGAAATTCCAGTGAAATCACGTTTAAAACCGAACGTCAGTAAAAAGGCTTTGTAGAATCACTCTGTGAATGTCTTTGAAAACACTACTTAAGAAGGAAAGCATACGTCTTTCATCTGAGTGAAAACTGCATTCTATTCAGTTTTTAGTACTGTTTTGAATGGTTAGGCGATTCACTTGTAGGGAAGCGTTTGTTTGCATTCTGTATACTCAATTCTTTAACAGCAAATCTCGTGTCTTGCGTTTGACAGAAATTCCAGTGAAATCACGTTTAAAAGCTAATGTCAGTAAAAAGGCTTTGTAGAATCACTCTGTGAATGTCTTTGAAAACACTTCTTAAGGAGGAAAGCATACGTCTTTCATCTGAGTGAAAACTGCATTCTATTCAGTTTATAGTACTGTGTTGAATGGTTAGGCGATTCACTCGTAGGGAAGCGTTTGTTTGCATTCTGTATACTCAATTCTTTAACATCAAACCTCGTGTCTTGCGTTTGACAGAAATTCCAGTGAAATCACATTTAAAACCGAACGTCAGTAAAAAGACTTCGTAGAATCACTCTGTGAATGTCTTTGAAAACACTTCTTAAGAAGGAAAGCATAAGTCTTTCATCTGAGTGAAAACTGCATTCTATTCAGTTTTTAGTACTGTTTTGAATGGTTAGGCGATTCACTTGTAGGGAAGCGTTTGTTTGCATTCTGTATACTCAATTCTTTAACAACAAACCTCGTGTCTTGCATTTGACAGAAATTCCAGTGAAATCACGTTTAAAACCAAAGGTCAGTAAAAAGGCTTTGTAGAATCACTCTGTGAATGTCTTTGAAAACACTTCTTAAGAAGGAAAGCATAAGTCTTTCATCTGAGTGAAAACTGCATTCTATTCAGTTTTTAGTACTGTTTTGAATGGTTAGGCGATTCACTTGTAGGGAAGCGTTTGTTTGCATTCTGTATACTCAATTCTTTAACAGCAAACCTCGTGTCTTGCGTTTGACAGAAATTCCAGTGAAATCACGTTTAAAAGCCAACTTCAGTAAAAAGGCTTTGTAGAATCACTCTGTGAATGTCTTTGAAAACACTTCTTAAGAAGGAAAGCATACGTCTTTCATCTGAGTGAAAACTGCATTCTATTCAGTTTTTAGTACGGTTTTGAATGGTTAGGCGATTCACTTGTAGGGAAGCGTTTGTTTGCATTCTGTATACTCAATTCTTTAACAGCAAATCTCGTGTCTTGCGTTTGACAGAAATTCCAGTGAAATCACGTTTAAAACCGAACGTCAGTAAAAAGGCTTCGTAGAATCACGCTGTGATTGTCTTTGAAAACACTTCTTAAGAAGGAAAGCATACGTCTTTCATCTGAGTGAAAACTGCATTCTATTCAGTTTTTAGTACTGTTTTGAATGGTTAGGCGATTCACTTGTAGGGAAGCGTTTGTTTGCATTCTGTATACTCAATTCTTTAACAGCAAATCTCGTGTCTTGCGTTTGACAGAAATTCCAGTGAAATCACGTTTAAAAGCCAATGTCAGTAAAAAGGCTTTGTAGAATCACTCTGTGAATGTCTTTGAAAACACTTCTTAAGGAGGAAAGCATACGTCTTTCATCTGAGTGAAAACTGCATTCTATTCAGTTTTTAGTACTGTGTTGAATGGTTAGGCGATTCACTCGTAGGGAAGCGTTTGTTTGCATTCTGTATACTCAATTCTTTAACATCAAACCTCGTGTCTTGCGTTTGACAGAAATTCCAGTGAAATCACATTTAAAACCGAACGTCAGTAAAAAGACTTCGTAGAATCACTCTGTGAATGTCTTTGAAAACACTTCTTAAGAAGGAAAGCATAAGTCTTTCATCTGAGTGAAAACTGCATTCTATTCAGTTTTTAGTACTGTTTTGAATGGTTAGGCGATTCACTTGTAGGGAAGCGTTTGTTTGCATTCTGTATACTCAATTCTTTAACAACAAACCTCGTGTCTTACATTTGACAGAAATTCCAGTGAAATCACGTTTAAAACCAAAGGTCAGTAAAAAGGCTTTGTAGAATCACTCTGTGAATGTCTTTGAAAACACTTCTTAAGAAGGAAAGCATAAGTCTTTCATCTGAGTGAAAACTGCATTCTATTCAGTTTTTAGTACTGTTTTGAATGGTTAGGCGATTCACTTGTAGGGAAGCGTTTGTTTGCATTCTGTATACTCAATTCTTTAACAGCAAACCTCGTGTCTTGCGTTTGACAGAAATTCCAGTGAAATCACGTTTAAAAGCCAACTTCAGTAAAAAGGCTTTGTAGAATCACTCTGTGAATGTCTTTGAAAACACTTCTTAAGAAGGAAAGCATACGTCTTTCATCTGAGTGAAAACTGCATTCTATTCAGTTTTTAGTACGGTTTTGAATGGTTAGGCGATTCACTTGTAGGGAAGCGTTTGTTTGCATTCTGTATACTCAATTCTTTAACAGCAAATCTCGTGTCTTGCGTTTGACAGAAATTCCAGTGAAATCACGTTTAAAAGCCAATGTCAGTAAAAAGGCTTTGTAGAATCACTCTGTGAATGTCTTTGAAAACACTTCTTAAGAAGGAAAGCATACGTCTTTCATCTGAGTGAAAACTGCATTCTATTCAGTTTTTAGTATTGTGTTGAATGGTTAGGCGATTCACTTGTAGGGAAGCGTTTGTTTGCATTCTGTATACTCAATTCTTTAACAGCAAACCTCGTGTCTTGCGTTTGACAGAAATTCCAGTGAAATCACATTTAAAACCGAACGTCAGTAAAAAGACTTCGTAGAATCACTCTGTGAATGTCTTTGAAAACACTTCTTAAGAAGGAAAGCATACGTCTTTCATCTGAGTGAAAACTGCATTCTATTCATTTTTTAGTACTGTTTTGAATGGTTAGGCGATTCACTTGTAGGGAAGCGTTTGTTTGCATTCTGTATACTCAATTCTTTAACAGCAAACCTCGTGTCTTGCGTTTGACAGAAATTCCAGTGAAATCACATTTAAAACCGAACGTCAGTAAAAAGACTTCGTAGAATCACTCTGTGAATGTCTTTGAAAACACTTCTTAAGAAGGAAAGCATAAGTCTTTCATCTGAGTGAAAACTGCATTCTATTCAGTTTTTAGTACTGTTTTGAATGATTAGGCGATTCACTTGTAGGGAAGCGTTTGTTTGCATTCTGTATACTCAATTCTTTAATAACAAACCTCGTGTCTTGCATTTGACAGAAATTCCAGTGAAATCACGTTTAAAACCAAAGGTCAGTAAAAAGGCTTTGTAGAATCACTCTGTGAATGTCTTTGAAAACACTTCTTAAGAAGGAAAGCATAAGTCTTTCATCTGAGTGAAAACTGCATTCTATTCAGTTTTTAGTACTGTTTTGAATGATTAGGCGATTCACTTGTAGGGAAGCGTTTGTTTGCATTCTGTATACTCAATTCTTTAACAGCAAACCTCGTGTCTTGCGTTTGACAGAAATTCCAGTGAAATCACGTTTAAAAGCCAACTTCAGTAAAAAGGCTTTGTAGAATCACTCTGTGAATGTCTTTGAAAACACTTCTTAAGAAGGAAAGCATACGTCTTTCATCTGAGTGAAAACTGCATTCTATTCAGTTTTTAGTACGGTTTTGAATGGTTAGGCGATTCACTTGTAGGGAAGCGTTTGTTTGCATTCTGTATACTCAATTCTTTAACAGCAAATCTCGTGTCTTGCGTTTGACAGAAATTCCAGTGAAATCACGTTTAAAAGCCAATGTCAGTAAAAAGGCTTTGTAGAATCACTCTGTGAATGTCTTTGAAAACACTTCTTAAGAAGGAAAGCATACGTCTTTCATCTGAGTGAAAACTGCATTCTATTCAGTTTTTAGTATTGTGTTGAATGGTTAGGCGATTCACTTGTAGGGAAGCGTTTGTTTGCATTCTGTATACTCAATTCTTTAACAGCAAACCTCGTGTCTTGCGTTTGACAGAAATTCCAGTGAAATCACATTTAAAACCGAACGTCAGTAAAAAGACTTCGTAGAATCACTCTGTGAATGTCTTTGAAAACACTTCTTAAGAAGGAAAGCATACGTCTTTCATCTGAGTGAAAACTGCATTCTATTCAGTTTTTAGTACTGTTTTGAATGGTTAGGCGATTCACTTGTAGGGAAGCGTTTGTTTGCATTCTGTATACTCAATTCTTTAACAGCAAACCTCGTGTCTTGCGTTTGACATAAATTCCAGTGAAATCACATTTAAAACCGAACGTCAGTAAAAAGACTTCGTAGAATCACTCTGTGAATGTCTTTGAAAACACTTCTTAAGAAGGAAAGCATAAGTCTTTCATCTGAGCGAAAACTGCATTCTATTCAGTTTTTAGTACTGTTTTGAATGATTAGGCGATTCACTTGTAGGGAAGCGTTTGTTTGCATTCTGTATACTCAATTCTTTAATAACAAACCTCGTGTCTTGCATTTGACAGAAATTCCAGTGAAATCACGTTTAAAACCAAAGGTCAGTAAAAAGGCTTTGTAGAATCACTCTGTGAATGTCTTTGAAAACACTTCTTACGAAGGAAAGCATAAGTCTTTCATCTGAGTGAAAACTGCATTCTATGCAGTTTTTGGAACTGTGGTGAATGTTTAGGCGATTCTCTTGTAGGAACGTGTTTGTTTGCATTCTGTATCTTCAATTCTTTAACAGCAAATCTCTGTCTTGCGTTTGACAGAAATTCCAGTGAAATCGCGTTTAAAAGCCAACGTCAGTAAAAAGGCTTTGGAGAATCACTCTGTGAATGTCTTTGAAAACACTTCTTAAGAAGGAAAGCATACGTCTTTCATCTGAGTGAAAACTGCATTCTATGCAGTTTTTGGAACTGTGGTGAATGTTTAGGCGATTCTCTTGTAGGAACGTGTTTGTTTGCATTCTGTATCTTCAATTCTTTAACAGCAAATCTCTGTCTTGCGTTTGACAGAAATTCCAGTGAAATCGCGTTTAAAAGCCAACGTCAGTAAAAAGGCTTTGGAGAATCACTCTGTGAACGTCTTTGAAAACACTTCTTAAGAAGGAAAGCATAAGTCTTTCATCTGAGTGAAAACTGCATTCTATTCAGTTTTTAGTACTGTTTTGAATGGTTAGGCGATTCACTTGTAGGGAAGCGTTTGTTTGCATTCTGTATACTCAATTCTTTAACAACAAACCTCGTGTCTTGCATTTGACAGAAATTCCAGTGAAATCACGTTTAAATCCGAACGTCAGTAAAAAGGCTTCGTAGAATCACTCTGTGAATGTCTTTGAAAACACTTCTTAAGAAGGAAAGCATAAGTCTTTCATCTGAGTGAAAACTGCATTCTATTCAGTTTTTAGTACTGTTTTGAATGGTTATTCGATTCACTTGTAGGGAAGCGTTTGTTTGCATTCTGTATACTCAATTCTTTAACAACAAACCTCGTGTCTTGCATTTGACAGAAATTCCAGTGAAATCACGTTTAAATCCGAACGTCAGTAAAAAGGCTTCGTAGAATCACTCTGTGAATGTCTTTGAAAACACTTCTTAAGAAGGAAAGCATACGTCTTTCATCTGAGTGAAAACTGCATTCTATTCAGTTTTTAGTACTGTTTTGAATGGTTAGGCGATTCACTTGTAGGGAAGCGTTTGTTTGCATTCTGTATACTCAATTCTTTAACAGCAAATCTCTGTCTTGCGTTTGACAGAAATTCCAGTGAAATCACCTTTAAAAGCCAAGGTCAGTAAAAAGGCTTTGTAGAATCACTCTGTGAATGTCTTTGAAAACACTTCTTAAGAAGGAAAGCATACGTCTTTCATCTGAGTGAAAACTGCATTCTATGCAGTTTTTAGTACTGTGTTGAATGGTTAGACGATTCACTTGTAGGGAAGCGTTTGTTTGCATTCTGTATACTCAATTCTTTAACAGCAAATCTCCTGTCTTGCGTTTGACAGAAATTCCAGTGAAATCACGTTTAAAACCGAACGTCAGTAAAAAGGCTTCGTAGAATCACTCTGTGAATGTCTTTGAAAACACTTCTTAAGAAGGAAAGCATACGTCTTTCATCTGAGTGAACACTGCATTCTATTCAGTTTTTAGTACGGTTTTGAATGGTTAGGCGATTCACTTGTAGGGAAGCGTTTGTTTGCATTCTGTATACTCAATTCTTTAACAGCAAATCTCGTGTCTTGCGTTTGACAGAAATTCCAGTGAAATCACGTTTAAAAGCCAATGTCAGTAAAAAGGCTTTGTAGAATCACTCTGTGAATGTCTTTGAAAACACTTCTTAAGAAGGAAAGCATACGTCTTTCATCTGAGTGAAAACTGCATTCTATTCAGTTTTTAGTATTGTGTTGAATGGTTAGGCGATTCACTTGTAGGGAAGCGTTTGTTTGCATTCTGTATACTCAATTCTTTAACAGCAAACCTCGTGTCTTGCGTTTGACAGAAATTCCAGTGAAATCACATTTAAAACCGAACGTCAGTAAAAAGACTTCGTAGAATCACTCTGTGAATGTCTTTGAAAACACTTCTTAAGAAGGAAAGCATAAGTCTTTCATCTGAGTGAAAACTGCATTCTATTCAGTTTTTAGTACTGTTTTGAATGATTAGGCGATTCACTTGTAGGGAAGCGTTTGTTTGCATTCTGTATACTCAATTCTTTAATAACAAACCTCGTGTCTTGCATTTGACAGAAATTCCAGTGAAATCACGTTTAAAACCAAAGGTCAGTAAAAAGGCTTTGTAGAATCACTCTGTGAATGTCTTTGAAAACACTTCTTAAGAAGGAAAGCATAAGTCTTTCACCTGAGTGAAAACTGCATTCTATTCAGTTTTTAGTACTGTTTTGAATGGTTAGGCGATTCACTCGTAGGGAAGCGTTTGTTTGCATTCTGTATACTCAATTCTTTAACAGCAAACCTCGTGTCTTGCGTTTGACAGAAATTCCAGTGAAATCACGTTTAAAAGCCAATGTCAGTAAAAAGGCTTTGTAGAATCACTCTGTGAATGTCTTTGAAAACACTTCTTAAGAAGGAAAGCATAAGTCTTTCATCTGAGTGAAAACTGCATTCTATTCAGTTTTTAGTACTGTTTTGAATGGTTAGGCGATTCACTTGTAGGGAAGCGTTTGTTTGCATTCTGTATACTCAATTCTTTAACAACAAACCTCGTGTCTTGCATTTGACAGAAATTCCAGTAAAATCACGTTTAAATCCGAACGTCAGTAAAAAGGCTTCGTAGAATCACTCTGTGAATGTCTTTGAAAACACTTCTTAAGAAGGAAAGCATAAGTCTTTCATCTGAGTGAAAACTGCATTCTATTCAGTTTTTAGTACTGTTTTGAATGGTTAGGCGATTCACTTGTAGGGAAGCGTTTGTTTGCATTCTGTATACTCAATTCTTTAACAACAAACCTCGTGTCTTGCATTTGACAGAAATTCCAGTGAAATCACGTTTAAATCCGAACGTCAGTAAAAAGGCTTCGTAGAATCACTCTGTGAATGTCTTTGAAAACACTTCTTAAGAAGGAAAGCATACGTCTTTCATCTGAGTGAAAACTGCATTCTATTCAGTTTTTAGTACTGTTTTGAATGGTTAGGCGATTCACTTGTAGGGAAGCGTTTGTTTGCATTCTGTATACTCAATTCTTTAACAGCAAATCTCTGTCTTGCGTTTGACAGAAATTCCAGTGAAATCACCTTTAAAAGCCAAGGTCAGTAAAAAGGCTTTGTAGAATCACTCTGTGAATGTCTTTGAAAACACTTCTTAAGAAGGAAAGCATACGTCTTTCATCTGAGTGAAAACTGCATTCTATGCAGTTTTTAGTACTGTGTTGAATGGTTAGACGATTCACTTGTAGGGAAGCGTTTGTTTGCATTCTGTATACTCAATGCTTTAACAGCAAATCTCCTGTCTTGCGTTTGACAGAAATTCCAGTGAAATCACGTTTAAAACCGAACGTCAGTAAAAAGGCTTCGTAGAATCACTCTGTGAATGTCTTTGAAAACACTTCTTAAGAAGGAAAGCATACGTCTTTCATCTGAGTGAACACTGCATTCTATTCAGTTTTTAGTACTGTGTTGAATGGTTAGGCGATTCACTTGTAGGGAAGCGTTTCTTTGCATTCTGTATACTCAATTCTTTAACAGCAAACCTCGTGTCTTGCATTTGACAGAAATACCAGTGAAATCACGTTTAAAACCGAAGTCAGTAAAAAGGCTTCGTAGAATCACTCTGTGAATGTCTTTGAAAACACTTCTTAAGAAGGAAAGCATACGTCTTTCATCTGAGTGAAAACTGCATTCTATTCTGTTTTTAGTACTGTTTTGAATGGTTAGGCGATTCACTTGTAGGGAAGCGTTTGTTTGCATTCTGTATACTCAATTCTTTAACAGCAAATCTCGTGTCTTGCGTTTGACAGAAATTCCAGTGAAATCACGTTTAAAAGCCAATGTCAGTAAAAAGGCTTTGTAGAATCACTCTGTGAATGTCTTTGAAAACACTTCTTAAGAAGGAAAGCATACGTCTTTCATCTGAGTGAAAACTGCATTCTATTCAGTTTTTAGTATTGTGTTGAATGGTTAGGCGATTCACTTGTAGGGAAGCGTTTGTTTGCATTCTGTATACTCAATTCTTTAACAGCATATCCCGTGTCTTGCGTTTGACAGAAATTCCAGTGAAATCACGTTTAAAACCGAGCGTCAGTAAAAAGGCTTTGTAGAATCACTCTGTGAATGTCTTTGAAAACACTTCTTAAGGAGGAAAGCATACGTCTTTCATCTGAGTGAAAACTGCATTCTATTCAGTTTTTAGTACTGTGTTGAATGGTTAGGCGATTCACTTGTAGGGAAGCGTTTGTTTGCATTCTGTATACTCAATTCTTTAACATCAATCCTCGTGTCTTGCGTTTGACAGAAATTCCAGTGAAATCACATTTAAAACCGAACGTCAGTAAAAAGACTTCGTAGAATCACTCTGTGAATGTCTTTGAAAACACCTCATAAGAAGGAAAGCATAAGTCTTTCATCTGAGTGAAAACTGCATTCTATTCAGTTTTTAGTACTGTTTTGAATGGTTAGGCGATTCACTTGTAGGGAAGCGTTTGTTTGCATTCTGTATACTCAATTCTTTAACAACAAACCTCGTGTCTTGCATTTGACAGAAATTCCAGTGAAATCACGTTTAAAACCAAAGGTCAGTAAAAAGGCTTTGTAGAATCACTCTGTGAATGTCTTTGAAAACACTTCTTAAGAAGGAAAGCATAAGTCTTTCATCTGAGTGAAAACTGCATTCTATTCAGTTTTTAGTACTGTTTTGAATGGTTAGGCGATTCACTTGTAGGGAAGCGTTTGTTTGCATTCTGTATACTCAATTCTTTAACAGCAAACCTCGTGTCTTGCGTTTGACAGAAATTCCAGTGAAATCACGTTTAAAAGCCAACTTCAGTAAAAAGGCTTTGTAGAATCACTCTGTGAATGTCTTTGAAAACACTTCTTAAGAAGGAAAGCATACGTCTTTCATCTGAGTGAAAACTGCATTCTATTCAGTTTTTAGTACGGTTTTGAATGGTTAGGCGATTCACTTGTAGGGAAGCGTTTGTTTGCATTCTGTATACTCAATTCTTTAACAGCAAATCTCGTGTCTTGCGTTTGACAGAAATTCCAGTGAAATCACGTTTAAAAGCCAATGTCAGTAAAAAGGCTTTGTAGAATCACTCTGTGAATGTCTTTGAAAACACTTCTTAAGAAGGAAAGCATACGTCTTTCATCTGAGTGAAAACTGCATTCTATTCATTTTTTAGTATTGTGTTGAATGGTTAGGCGATTCACTTGTAGGGAAGCGTTTGTTTGCATTCTGTATACTCAATTCTTTAACAGCAAACCTCGTGTCTTGCGTTTGACAGAAATTCCAGTGAAATCACATTTAAAACCGAACGTCAGTAAAAAGACTTCGTAGAATCACTCTGTGAATGTCTTTGAAAACACTTCTTAAGAAGGAAAGCATAAGTCTTTCATCTGAGTGAAAACTGCATTCTATTCAGTTTTTAGTACTGTTTTGAATGGTTAGGCGATTCACTTGTAGGGAAGCGTTTGTTTGCATTCTGTATACTCAATTCTATAATAACAAACCTCGTGTCTTGCATTTGACAGAAATTCCAGTGAAATCACGTTTAAAACCAAAGGTCAGTAAAAAGGCTTTGTAGAATCACTCTGTGAATGTCTTTGAAAACACTTCTTAAGAAGGAAAGCATAAGTCTTTCATCTGAGTGAAAACTGCATTCTATTCAGTTTTTAGTACTGTTTTGAATGGTTAGGCGATTCACTCGTAGGGAAGCGTTTGTTTGCATTCTGTATACTCAATTCTTTAACAGCAAACCTCGTGTCTTGCGTTTGACAGAAATTCCAGTGAAATCACGTTTAAAAGCCAACGTCAGTAAAAAGGCTTTGTAGAATCACTCTGTGAATGTCTTTGAAAACACTTCTTAAGAAGGAAAGCATACGTCTTTCATCTGAGTGAAAACTGCATTCTATTCAGTTTTTAGTACTGTTTTGAATGGTTAGGCGATTCACTTGTAGGGAAGCGTTTGTTTGCATTCTGTATACTCAATTCTTTAACAGCAAATCTCGTGTCTTGCGTTTGACAGAAATTCCAGTGAAATCACGTTTAAAAGCCAATGTCAGTAAAAAGGCTTTGTAGAATCACTCTGTGAATGTCTTTGAAAACACTTCTTAAGAAGGAAATCATACGTCTTTCATCTGAGTGAAAACTGCATTCTATTCAGTTTTTAGTATTGTGTTGAATGGTTAGGCGATTCACTTGTAGGGAAGCGTTTGTTTGCATTCTGTATACTCAATTCTTTAACAGCAAACCTCGTGTCTTGCGTTTGACAGAAATTCAAGTGAAATCACATTTAAAACCGAACGTCAGTAAAAAGACTTCGTAGAATCACTCTGTGAATGTCTTTGAAAACACTTCTTAAGAAGGAAAGCATAAGTCTTTCATCTGAGTGAAAACTGCATTCTATTCAGTTTTTAGTACTGTTTTGAATGGTTAGGCGATTCACTTGTAGGGAAGCGTTTGTTTGCATTCTGTATACTCAATTCTTTAACAACAAACCTCGTGTCTTGCATTTGACAGAAATTCCAGTGAAATCACGTTTAAATCCGAACGTCAGAAAAAAGGCTTCTTAGAATCACTCTGTGAATGTCTTTGAAAACACTTCTTAAGAAGGAAAGCATACGTCTTTCATCTGAGTGAAAACTGCATTCTATTCAGTTTTTAGTACTGTTTTGAATGGTTAGGCAATTCACTTGTAGGGAAGCGTTTGTTTGCATTCTGTATACTCAATTCTTTAACAGCAAATCTCTTTCTTGCGTTTGACAGAAATTCCAGTGAAATCACCTTTAAAAGCCAAGGTCAGTAAAAAGGCTTTGTAGAATCACTCTGTGAATGTCTTTGAAAACACTTCTTAAGAAGGAAAGGATACGTCTTTCATCTGAGTGAAAACTGCATTCTATGCAGTTTTTAGTACTGTGTTGAATGGTTAGACGATTCACTTGTAGGGAAGCGTTTGTTTGCATTCTGTATACTCAATTCTTTAACAGCAAATCTCCTGTCTTGCGTTTGACAGAAATTCCAGTGAAATCACGTTTAAAACCGAACGTCAGTAAAAAGGCTTCGTAGAATCACTCTGTGAATGTCTTTGAAAACACTTCTTAAGAAGGAAAGCATACGTCTTTCATCTGAGTGAACACTGCATTCTATTCAGTTTTTAGTACTGTGTTGAATGGTTAGGCGATTCCCTTGTAGGGAAGCGTTTCTTTGCATTCTGTATACTCAATTCTTTAACAGCAAACCTCGTGTCTTGCGTTTGACAGAAATACCAGTGAAATCACGTTTAAAACCGAAGTCAGTAAAAAGGCTTCGCAGAATCACTCTGTGAATGTCTTTGAAAACACTTCTTAAGAAGGAAAGCATACGTCTTTCATCTGAGTGAAAACTGCATTCTATTCAGTTTTTAGTACTGTGTTGAATGGTTAGGCGATTCACTTGTAGGGAAGCGTTTGTTTGCATTCTGTATACTCAATTCTTTAACAGCAAACGTCGTGTCTTGCGTTTGACAGAAATTCCAGTGAAATCACATTTAAAACCGAACATCAGTAAAAAGGCTTCGTAGAATCACTCTGTGAATGTCTTTGAAAACACTTCTTAAGAAGGAAAGCATAAGTCTTTCATCTGAGTGAAAACTGCATTCTATTCAGTTTTTAGTACTGTTTTGAATGGTTAGGCGATTCACTTGTAGGGAAGCGTTTGTTTGCATTCTGTATACTCAATTCTTTAATAACAAACCTCGTGTGTTGCATTTGACAGAAATTTCAGTGAAATCACGTTTAAAACCAAAGGTCAGTAAAAAGGCTTTGTAGAATCACTCTGTGAATGTCTTTGAAAACACTTCTTAAGAAGGAAAGCATAAGTCTTTCATCTGAGTGAAAACTGCATTCTATTCAGTTTTTAGTACTGTTTTGAATGGTTAGGCGATTCACTTGTAGGGAAGCGTTTGTTTGCATTCTGTATACTCAATTCTTTAACAGCAAACCTCGTGTCTTGCGTTTGACAGAAATTCCAGTGAAATCACGTTTAAAAGCCAACGTCAGTAAAAAGGCTTTGTAGAATCACTCTGTGAATGTCTTTGAAAACACTTCTTAAGAAGGAAAGCATACGTCTTTCATCTGAGTGAAAACTGCATTCTATTCAGTTTTTAGTACTGTTTTGAATGGTTAGGCGATTCACTTGTAGGGAAGCGTTTGTTTGCATTCTGTATACTCAATTCTTTAACAGCAAATCTCGTGTCTTGCGTTTGACAGAAATTCCAGTGAAATCACGTTTAAAAGCCAATGTCAGTAAAAAGGCTTTGTAGAATCACTCTGTGAATGTCTTTGAAAACACTTCTTAAGAAGGAAAGCATACGTCTTTCATCTGAGTGAAAACTGCATTCTATTCAGTTTTTAGTATTGTGTTGAATGGTTAGGCGATTCACTTGTAGGGAAGCGTTTGTTTGCATTCTGTATACTCAATTCTTTAACAGCAAATCTCGTGTCTTGCGTTTGACAGAAATTCCAGTGAAATCACATTTAAAACCGAACGTCAGTAAAAAGACTTCGTAGAATCACTCTGTGAATGTCTTTGAAAACACTTCTTAAGAAGGAAAGCATAAGTCTTTCATCTGAGTGAAAACTGCATTCTATTCAGTTTTTAGTACTGTTTTGAATGGTTAGGCGATTCACTTGTAGGGAAGCGTTTGTTTGCATTCTGTATACTCAATTCTTTAACAGCAAACCTCGTGTCTTGCGTTTGACAGAAATTCCAGTGAAATCACGTTTAAAAGCCAACGTCAGTAAAAAGGCTTTGTAGAATCACTCTTTGAATGTCTTTGAAAACACTTCTTAAGAAGGAAAGCATACGTCTTTCATCTGAGTGAAAACTGCATTCTATTCAGTTTTTAGTACTGTTTTGAATGGTTAGGCGATTCACTTGTAGGGAAGCGTTTGTTTGCATTCTGTATACTCAATTCTTTAACAGCAAATCTCGTGTCTTGCGTTTGACAGAAATTCCAGTGAAATCACGTTTAAAAGCCAATGTCAGTAAAAAGGCTTTGTAGAATCACTCTGTGAATGTCTTTGAAAACACTTCTTAAGAAGGAAAGCATACGTCTTTCATCTGAGTGAAAACTGCATTCTATTCAGTTTTTAGTATTGTGTTGAATGGTTAGGCGATTCACTTGTAGGGAAGCGTTTGTTTGCATTCTGTATACTCAATTCTTTAACAGCAAACGTCGTGTCTTGCGTTTGACAGAAATTCCAGTGAAATCACATTTAAAACCGAACGTCAGTAAAAAGACTTCGTAGAATCACTCTGTGAATGTCTTTGAAAACACTTCTTAAGAAGGAAAGCATAAGTCTTTCATCTGAGTGAAAACTGCATTCTATTCAGTTTTTAGTACTGTTTTGAATGGTTAGGCGATTCACTTGTAGGGAAGCGTTTGTTTGCATTCTGTATACTCAATTCTTTAACAACAAACCTCGTGTCTTGCATTTGACAGAAATTCCAGTGAAATCACGTTTAAATCCGAACGTCAGTAAAAAGGCTTCTTAGAATCACTCTGTGAATGTCTTTGAAAACACTTCTTAAGAAGGAAAGCATACGTCTTTCATCTGAGTGAAAACTGCATTCTATTCAGTTTTTAGTACTGTTTTGAATGGTTAGGCGATTCACTTGTAGGGAAGCGTTTGTTTGCATTCTGTACACTCAATTCTTTAACAGCAAATCTCTGTCTTGCGTTTGACAGAAATTCCAGTGAAATCACGTTTAAAAGCCAATGTCAGTAAAAAGGCTTTGTAGAATCACTCTGTGAATGTCTTTGAAAACACTTCTTAAGAAGGAAAGCATACGTCTTTCATCTGATTGAAAACTGCATTCTATGCAGTTTTTAGTACTGTGTTGAATGGTTAGACGATTCACTTGTAGGGAAGCGTTTGTTTGCATTCTGTATACTCAATTCTTTAACAGCAAATCTCCTGTCTTGCATTTGACAGAAATTCCAATGAAATCACGTTTAAAAGCCAACGTCAGTAAAAAGGCTTTGTAGAATCACTCTGTGAATGTCTTTGAAAACACTTCTTAAGAAGGAAAGCATACGTCTTTCATCTGAGTGAACACTGCATTCTATTCAGTTTTTAGTACTGTGTTGAATGGTTAGGCGATTCACTTGTAGGGAAGCGTTTGTTTGCATTCTGTATACTCAATTCTTTAACAGCAAATCCCGTGTCTTGCGTTTGACAGAAATTCCAGTGAAATCACGTTTAAAACCGAACGTCAGTAAAAAGGCTTTGTAGAATCACTCTGTGAATGTCTTTGAAAACACTACTTAAGAAGGAAAGCAAGGCTTTGTAGAATCACTCTGTGAATGTCTTTGAAAACACTACTTAAGAAGGAAAGCATACGTCTTTCATCTGAGTGAAAACTGCATTCTATTCAGTTTTTAGTACTGTTTTGAATGGTTAGGCGATTCACTTGTAGGGAAGCGTTTGTTTGCATTCTGTATACTCAATTCTTTAACAGCAAATCTCGTGTTTTGTGTTTGACAGAAATTCCAGTGAAATCACGTTTAAAAGCCAACGTCAGTAAAAAGGCTTTGTAGAATCACCCTGTGAATGTCTTTGAAAACACTTCTTAAGAAGGAAAGCATACGTCTTTCATCTGAGTGAAAACTGCATTCTATTCAGTTTTTAGTACTGTGTTGAATGGTTAGGCGATTCACTTGTAGGGAAGCGTTTGTTTGCATTCTGTATACTCAATTCTTTAACAGCAAATCCCGTGTCTTGCCTTTGACAGAATTTCCAGTGAAATCACGTTTAAAACCGAACGTCAGTAAAAAGGCTTCGTAGAATCACTCTGTGAATGTCTTTTTAAACACTTCTTAAGAAGGAAAGCATACGTCTTTCATCTGAGTGAACACTGCATTCTATTCAGTTTTTAGTACTGTGTTGAATGGTTAGGCGATTCACTTGTAGGGAAGCGTTTCTTTGCATTCTGTATACTCAATTCTTTAACAGCAAACCTCGTGTCTTGCGTTTGACAGAAATACCAGTGAAATCACGTTTAAAACCGAAGTCAGTAAAAAGGCTTCGTAGAATCACTCTGTGAATGTCTTTGAAAACACTTCTTAAGAAGGAAAGCATACGTCTTTCATCTGAGTGAAAACTGCATTCTATTCAGTTTTTAGTACTGTTTTGAATGGTTAGGCGATTCACTTGTAGGGAAGCGTTTGTTTGCATTCTGTATACTCAATTCTTTAACAACAAACCTCGTGTCTTGCATTTGACAGAAATTCCAGTGAAATCACGTTTAAAACCAAAGGTCAGTAAAAAGGCTTTGTAGAATCACTCTGTGAATGTCTTTGAAAACACTTCTTAAGAAGGAAAGCATAAGTCTTTCATCTGAGTGAAAACTGCATTCTATTCAGTTTTTAGTACTGTTTTGAATGGTTAGGCGATTCACTTGTAGGGAAGCGTTTGTTTGCATTCTGTATACTCAATTCTTTAACAGCAAACCTCGTGTCTTGCATTTGACAGAAATTCCAGTGAAATCACGTTTAAAAGCCAACGTCAGTAAAAAGGCTTTGTAGAATCACTCTGTGAATGTCTTTGAAAACACTGCTTAAGAAGGAAAGCATACGTCTTTCATCTGAGTGAAAACTGCATTCTATTCAGTTTTTAGTACTGTTTTGAATGGTTAGGCGATTCACTTGTAGGGAAGCGTTTGTTTGCATTCTGTATACTCAATTCTTTAACAGCAAACCTCGTGTCTTGCGTTTGACAGAAATTCCAGTGAAATCACGTTTAAAAGCCAATGTCAGTAAAAAGGCTTTGTAGAATCACTCTGTGAATGTCTTTGAAAACACTTCTTAAGAAGGAAAGCATACGTCTTTCATCTGAGTGAAAACTGCATTCTATTCAGTTTTTAGTATTGTGTTGAATGGTTAGGCGATTCACTTGTAGGGAAGCGTTTGTTTGCATTCTGTATACTCAATTCTTTAACAGCAAACCTCGTGTCTTGCGTTTGACAGAAATTCCAGTGAAATCACATTTAAAACCAAAGGTCAGTAAAAAGGCTTTGTAGAATCACTCTGTGAATGTCTTTGAAAACACTTCTTAAGAAGGAAAGCATAAGTCTTTCATCTGAGTGAAAACTGCATTCTATTCAGTTTTTAGTACTGTTTTGAATGGTTAGGCGATTCACTTGTAGGGAAGCGTTTGTTTGCATTCTGTATACTCAATTCTTTAACAGCAAACCTCGTGTCTTGCGTTTGACAGAAATTCCAGTGAAATCACCTTTAAAAGCCAACGTCAGTAAAAAGGCTTTGTAGAATCACTCTGTGAATGTCTTTTTTTAAACACTTCTTAAGAAGGAAAGCATACGTCTTTCATCTGAGTGAAAACTGCATTCTATTCAGTTTTTAGTACTGTGTTGAATGGTTAGGCGATTCACTTGTAGGGAAGCGTTTCTTTGCATTCTGTATACTCAATTCTTTAACAGCAAACCTCGTGTCTTGCGTTTGACAGAAATACCAGTGAAATCACGTTTAAAACCGAAGTCAGTAAAAAGGCTTCGTAGAATCACTCTGTGAATGTCTTTGAAAACACTTCTTAAGAAGGAAAGCATACGTCTTTCATCTGAGTGAAAACTGCATTCTATTCTGTTTTTAGTACTGTTTTGAATGGTTAGGCGATTCACTTGTAGGGAAGCGTTTGTTTGCATTCTGTATACTCAATTCTTTAACAGCAAATCCCGTGTCTTGCGTTTGACAGAAATTCCAGTGAAATCACGTTTAAAACCGAACGTCAGTAAAAAGGCTTTGTAGAATCACTCTGTGAATGTCTTTGAAAACACTACTTAAGAAGGAAAGCAAGGCTTTGTAGAATCACTCTGTGAATGTCTTTGAAAACACTACTTAAGAAGGAAAGCATACGTCTTTCATCTGAGTGAAAACTGCATTCTATTCAGTTTTTAGTACTGTTTTGAATGGTTAGGCGATTCACTTGTAGGGAAGCGTTTGTTTGCATTCTGTATACTCAATTCTTTAACAGCAAATCTCGTGTTTTGTGTTTGACAGAAATTCCAGTGAAATCACGTTTAAAAGCCAACGTCAGTAAAAAGGCTTTGTAGAATCACCCTGTGAATGTCTTTGAAAACACTTCTTAAGAAGGAAAGCATACGTCTTTCATCTGAGTGAAAACTGCATTCTATTCAGTTTTTAGTACTGTGTTGAATGGTTAGGCGATTCACTTGTAGGGAAGCGTTTGTTTGCATTCTGTATACTCAATTCTTTAACAGCAAATCCCGTGTCTTGCCTTTGACAGAATTTCCAGTGAAATCACGTTTAAAACCGAACGTCAGTAAAAAGGCTTCGTAGAATCACTCTGTGAATGTCTTTTTAAACACTTCTTAAGAAGGAAAGCATACGTCTTTCATCTGAGTGAACACTGCATTCTATTCAGTTTTTAGTACTGTGTTGAATGGTTAGGCGATTCACTTGTAGGGAAGCGTTTCTTTGCATTCTGTATACTCAATTCTTTAACAGCAAACCTCGTGTCTTGCGTTTGACAGAAATACCAGTGAAATCACGTTTAAAACCGAAGTCAGTAAAAAGGCTTCGTAGAATCACTCTGTGAATGTCTTTGAAAACACTTCTTAAGAAGGAAAGCATACGTCTTTCATCTGAGTGAAAACTGCATTCTATTCAGTTTTTAGTACTGTTTTGAATGGTTAGGCGATTCACTTGTAGGGAAGCGTTTGTTTGCATTCTGTATACTCAATTCTTTAACAACAAACCTCGTGTCTTGCATTTGACAGAAATTCCAGTGAAATCACGTTTAAAACCAAAGGTCAGTAAAAAGGCTTTGTAGAATCACTCTGTGAATGTCTTTGAAAACACTTCTTAAGAAGGAAAGCATAAGTCTTTCATCTGAGTGAAAACTGCATTCTATTCAGTTTTTAGTACTGTTTTGAATGGTTAGGCGATTCACTTGTAGGGAAGCGTTTGTTTGCATTCTGTATACTCAATTCTTTAACAGCAAACCTCGTGTCTTGCATTTGACAGAAATTCCAGTGAAATCACGTTTAAAAGCCAACGTCAGTAAAAAGGCTTTGTAGAATCACTCTGTGAATGTCTTTGAAAACACTGCTTAAGAAGGAAAGCATACGTCTTTCATCTGAGTGAAAACTGCATTCTATTCAGTTTTTAGTACTGTTTTGAATGGTTAGGCGATTCACTTGTAGGGAAGCGTTTGTTTGCATTCTGTATACTCAATTCTTTAACAGCAAACCTCGTGTCTTGCGTTTGACAGAAATTCCAGTGAAATCACGTTTAAAAGCCAATGTCAGTAAAAAGGCTTTGTAGAATCACTCTGTGAATGTCTTTGAAAACACTTCTTAAGAAGGAAAGCATACGTCTTTCATCTGAGTGAAAACTGCATTCTATTCAGTTTTTAGTATTGTGTTGAATGGTTAGGCGATTCACTTGTAGGGAAGCGTTTGTTTGCATTCTGTATACTCAATTCTTTAACAGCAAACCTCGTGTCTTGCGTTTGACAGAAATTCCAGTGAAATCACGTTTAAAACCAAAGGTCAGTAAAAAGGCTTTGTAGAATCACTCTGTGAATGTCTTTGAAAACACTTCTTAAGAAGGAAAGCATAAGTCTTTCATCTGAGTGAAAACTGCATTCTATTCAGTTTTTAGTACTGTTTTGAATGGTTAGGCGATTCACTTGTAGGGAAGCGTTTGTTTGCATTCTGTATACTCAATTCTTTAACAGCAAACCTCGTGTCTTGCGTTTGACAGAAATTCCAGTGAAATCACCTTTAAAAGCCAACGTCAGTAAAAAGGCTTTGTAGAATCACTCTGTGAATGTCTTTTTTTAAACACTTCTTAAGAAGGAAAGCATACGTCTTTCATCTGAGTGAAAACTGCATTCTATTCAGTTTTTAGTACTGTTTTGAATGGTTAGGCGATTCACTTGTAGGGAAGCGTTTGTTTGCATTCTGTATACTCAATTCTTTAACAGCAAATCTCCTGTCTTGCGTTTGACAGAAATTCCAGTGAAATCACGTTTAAAAGCCAACGTCAGTAAAAAGGCTTTGTAGAATCACTCTGTGAATGTCTTTGAAAACACTTCTTAAGAAGGAAAGCATACGTCTTTCATCTGAGTGAAAACTGCATTCTATTCAGTTTTTAGTACTGTTTTGAATGGTTAGGCGATTCTCTTGTAGGGAAGCGTTTGTTTGCATTCTGTATACTCAATTCTTTAACAGCAAATCTCCTGTCTTGCATTTGACAGAAATTCCAGTGAAATCACGTTTAAAACCGAACGTCAGTAAAAAGGCTTCGTAGAATCACTCTGTGAATGTCTTTGAAAACACTTCTTAAGAAGGAAAGCATACGTCTTTCATCTGATTGAAAACTGCTTTCTATTCAGTTTTTAGTACTGTTTTGAATGGTTAGGCAATTCACTTGTAGGGATGCGTTTGTTTGCATTCTGTACACTCAATTCTTAACCGCAAACCTCGTGTTTGCGTTTGACAGAAATTCCTGTGAAATCACGTTTAAAAGCCAACGTCAGTAAAAAGGCTTCCTAGAATCACTCTGTGAATGTCTTTGAAAACACTTCTTAAGAAGGAAAGCATACGTCTTTCATCTGAGTGAAAACTGCATTCTATTCAGTTTTTAGTACTGTTTTGAATGGTTAGGCGATTCACTTGTAGGGAAGCCTTTGTTTGCATTCTGTATACTCAATTCTTTAACAGCAAACATCGTGTCTTGCGTTTGACAGTAATTCCAGTGAAATCACGTTTAAAACCAAAGGTCAGTAAAAAGGCTTCGTAGAATCACTCTGTGAATGTCTTTGAAAACACTTCTTAATAAGGAAAGCATACGTCTTTCATCTGAGTGAAAACTGCATTCTATTCAGTTTTTAGTACTGTGTTGAATGGTTAGGCGATTCACTTGTAGGGAAGCGTTTGTTTGCATTCTGTATACTCAATTCTTTAACAGCAAACCTCGTGTCTTGCGTTTGACAGAAATTCCAGTGAAATCACATTTAAAACCGAACGTCCGTAAAAAGGCTTCGTAGAATCACTCTGTGAATGTCTTTGAAAACACTTCTTAAGAAGGAAAGCATAAGTCTTTCATCTGAGTGAAAACTGCATTCTATTCAGTTTTTAGTACTGTTTTGAATGGTTAGGCGATTCACTTGTAGGGAAGCGTTTGTTTGCATTCTGTATACTCAATTCTTTAACAACAAACCTCGTGTCTTGCATTCGAAAGAAATTCCAGTGAAATCACGTTTAAAACCCAACGTCAGAAAAAAGGCTTCATAGAATCACTCTGTGAATGTCTTTGAAAACACTTCTTAAGAAGGAAAGCATACGTCTTTCATCTGAGTGAAAACTGCATTCTATTCAGTTTTTAGTACTGTTTTGAATGGTTAGGCGATTCACTTGTAGGGAAGCGTTTGTTTGCATTCTGTATACTCAATTCTTTAACAGCAAACCTCGTGTCTTGCATTTGACAGAAATTCCAGTGAAATCACATTTAAAACCGAACGTCAGTAAAAAGGCTTCGTTGAATCACTCTGTGAATGTCTTTGAAAACACTTCTTAAGAAGGAAAGCATAAGTCTTTCATCTGAGTGAAAACTGCATTCTATTCAGTTTTTAGTACTGTTTTGAATGGTTAGGCGATTCACTTGTAGGGAAGCGTTTGTTTGCATTCTGTATACTCAATTCTTTAACAACAAACCTCGTGTCTTGCATTTGACAGAAATTCCAGTGAAATCACTTTTAAAACCGAACGTCAGTAAAAAGGCTTCGTAGAATCACTCTGTGAATGTCTTTGAAAACACTTCTTAAGAACGAAAGCATACGTCTTTCATCTGAGTGAAAACTGCATTCTATTCAGTTTTTAGTACTGTTTTGAATGGTTAGGCGATTCACTTGTAGGGAAGCGTTTGTTTGCATTCTGTATACTCAATTCTTTAACAGCAAATCTCGTGTCTTGCGTTTGACAGAAATTCCAGTGAAATCACGTTTAAAACCAAAGGTCAGTAAAAAGGCTTCGTAGAATCACTCTGTGAATGTCTTTGAAAACACTTCTTAATAAGGAAAGCATACGTCTTTCATCTGAGTGAAAACTGCATTCTATTCAGTTTTTAGTACTGTGTTGAATGGTTAGGCGATTCACTTGTAGGGAAGCGTTTGTTTGCATTCTGTATACTCAATTCTTTAACAGCAAACCTCGTGTCTTGCGTTTGACAGAAATTCCAGTGAAATCACATTTAAAACCGAACGTCCGTAAAAAGGCTTCGTAGAATCACTCTGTGAATGTCTTTGAAAACACTTCTTAAGAAGGAAAGCATAAGTCTTTCATCTGAGTGAAAACTGCATTCTATTCAGTTTTTAGTACTGTTTTGAATGGTTAGGCGATTCACTTGTAGGGAAGCGTTTGTTTGCATTCTGTATACTCAATTCTTTAACAACAAACCTCGTGTCTTGCATTCGAAAGAAATTCCAGTGAAATCACGTTTAAAACCCAACGTCAGAAAAAAGGCTTCATAGAATCACTCTGTGAATGTCTTTGAAAACACTTCTTAAGAAGGAAAGCATACGTCTTTCATCTGAGTGAAAACTGCATTCTATTCAGTTTTTAGTACTGTTTTGAATGGTTAGGCGATTCACTTGTAGGGAAGCGTTTGTTTGCATTCTGTATACTCAATTCTTTAACAGCAAACCTCGTGTCTTGCATTTGACAGAAATTCCAGTGAAATCACATTTAAAACCGAACGTCAGTAAAAAGGCTTCGTTGAATCACTCTGTGAATGTCTTTGAAAACACTTCTTAAGAAGGAAAGCATAAGTCTTTCATCTGAGTGAAAACTGCATTCTATTCAGTTTTTAGTACTGTTTTGAATGGTTAGGCGATTCACTTGTAGGGAAGCGTTTGTTTGCATTCTGTATACTCAATTCTTTAACAACAAACCTCGTGTCTTGCATTTGACAGAAATTCCAGTGAAATCACTTTTAAAACCGAACGTCAGTAAAAAGGCTTCGTAGAATCACTCTGTGAATGTCTTTGAAAACACTTCTTAAGAACGAAAGCATACGTCTTTCATCTGAGTGAAAACTGCATTCTATTCAGTTTTTAGTACTGTTTTGAATGGTTAGGCGATTCACTTGTAGGGAAGCGTTTGTTTGCATTCTGTATACTCAATTCTTTAACAGCAAATCTCGTGTCTTGCGTTTGACAGAAATTCCAGTGAAATCACGTTTAAAAGCCAACGTCAGTAAAAAGGCTTTGTAGAATCACTCTGTGAATGTCTTTGAAAACATTTCTTAAGAAGGAAAGCATACGTCTTTCATCTGAGTGAAAACTGCATTCTATTCAGTTTTTAGTACTGTTTTGAATGGTTAGGCGATTCTCTTGTAGGGAAGCGTTTGTTTGCATTCTGTATACTCAATTCTTTAACAGCAAACTTCGTGTCTTGCGTTTGACAGAAATTCCAGTGAAATCACGTTTAAAACCAAAGGTCAGTAAAAAGGCTTCGTAGAATCACTCTGTGAATGTCTTTGAAAACACTTCTTAAGAAGGAAAGCATATGTCTTTCATCTGAGTGAAAACTGCATTCTATTCAGTTTTTAGTACTGTGTTGAATGGTTAGGCGATTCACTTGTAGGGAAGCGTTTGTTTGCATTCTGTATACTCAATTCTTTAACAGCAAACCTCGTGTCTTGCGTTTGACAGAAATTCCAGTGAAATCACGTTTAAAACCGAACGTCCGTAAAAAGGCTTCGTAGAATCACGCTGTGAATGTCTTTGAAAACACTTCTTAAGAAGGAAAGCATACGTGTTTCATCTGAGTGAAAACTGCATTCTATTCAGTTTTTAGTACTGTTTTGAATGGTTAGGCGATTCACTTGTAGGGAAGCGTTTGTTTGCATTCTGTATACTCAATTCTTTAACAACAAACCTCGTGTCTTGCATTCGACAGAAATTCCAGTGAAATCACGTTTAAAACCCAACGTCAGTAAAAAGGCTTCATAGAATCACTCTGTGAATGTCTTTGAAAACACTTCTTAAGAAGGAAAGCATACGTCTTTCATCTGAGTGAAAACTGCATTCTATTCAGTTTTTAGTACTGTTTTGAATGGTTAGGCGATTCACTTGTAGGGAAGCGTTTGTTTGCATTCTGTATACTCAATTCTTTAACAGCAAATCTCTGTCTTGCGTTTGACAGAAATTCCAGTGAAATCACGTTTAAAAGCCAACTTCAGTAAAAAGGCTTTGTAGAATCACTCTGTGAATGTCTTTGAAAACACTTCTTAAGAAGGAAAGCATACGTCTTTCATCTGAGTGAAAACTGCATTCTATGCAGTTTTTAGTACTGTGTTGAATGGTTAGGCGATTCACTTGTAGGGAAGCGTTTGTTTGCATTCTGTATACTCAATTCTTTAACAGCAAATCTCGTGTCTTGCGTTTGACAGAAATTCCAGTGAAATCACGTTTAAAAGCCAACGTCAGTAAAAAGGCTTTGTACAATCACTCTGTGAATGTCTTGGAAAACACTTCTTAAGAAGGAAAGCATACGTCTTTCATCTGAGTGAAAACTGCATTCTATTCAGTTTTTAGTACTGTTTTGAATGGTTAGGCGATTCACTTGTAGGGAAGCGTTTGTTTGCATTCTGTATACTCAATTCTTTAACAGCAAATCTCGTGTCTTGCGTTTGACAGAAATTCCAGTGAAATCACGTTTAAAACCGAACGTCAGTAAAAAGGCTTCGTAGAATCACTCTGTGAATGTCTTTGAAAACACTTCTTAAGAAGGAAAGCATACGTCTTTCATCTGAGTGAAAACTGCTTTCTATTCAGTTTTTAGTACTGTTTTAAATGGTTAGGCAATTCACTTGTAGGGAAGTGTTTGTTTGCATTCTGTACACTCAATTCTTTAACAGCAAATCTCGTGTCTTGCCTTTGACAGAAATTCAAGTGAAATCACGTTAAAAGCCAACTTCAGTAAAAAGGCCTTGTAGAATCACTCTGTGAATGTCTTTGAAAACACTTCTTAAGAAGGAAAGCATACGTCTTTCATCTGAGTGAAAACTGCATTCTATTCAGTTTTTAGTACTGTGTTGAATGGTTAGGCGATTCACTTGTAGGGAAGTGTTTGTTTGCATTCTGTATACTCAATTCTTTAACAGCAAACCTCGTGTCTTGCGTTTGACAGAAATTCCAGTGATCACGTTTAAAACCGAATGTCAGTAAAAAGGCTTCGTAGAATCACTCTGTGAATGTCTTTGAAAATACTTCTTAAGAAGGAAAGCATACGTCTTTCATCTGAGTGAAAACTGCATTCTATTCAGTTTTTAGTACTGTTTTGAATGGTTAGGCGATTCACTTGTAGGGAAGCTTTTGTTTGCATTCTATATACTCAATTCTTTAACAGCAAACCTCATGTCTTGCGTTTGACAGAAATTCCAGTGAAATCACGTTTAAAACCGAACGTCAGTAAAAAGGCTTTGTAGAATAACTCTGTGAATGTCTTCGAAAACACTTCTCAGGCAGGAAAGCTTACGTCGTACATCTGAGTGAAAACTGCATTTTGTTCAGTTTTTCGAACTGAGTTGAATGGTTAGGCGATTCACTTGTACAGAAGTGTTTGTTTGCATTCTTTGTATTCAATTATTTAATACAAATCTCGTGTCTTGCATTTGACAGGAATTCCAGTGAAATCACGTTTAAAAGCCAAGGTCAGTAAAAAGGCTTTGTAGAATCACTCTGTGAATGTCTTTGAAAACACTTCTCAGGCAGGAAAGCATATGTTATTCATCTGAGTGAAAACTGCATTCTATTCAATTTTTAGAACATAGTTGAATGGTTAGGCGATTCACTTGTAGAGAAGTGTTTGTTTGCATTCTGTATATTCAATTCTTTAATAGCAAATCTTGTGTCTTCCGTGTGACAAAAATTCCAGTGAAATCACGTGTAAAAGACAACGTCAGTAAAAAAGCGTTGTAGAATCACTGTGTGAATGTCTTTGAAAACACTTCTCAGGCAGGAAAGCAAACGTCTTTCATCTGATTTAAAACTGCATCTATTCAGTTTTTCAAACTGAGTTGAATGATTAGGCGATTCACTTGTAGGGAAGTGTTTGTTTGCATTCTGTATATTCAATTCTTTAATAGCAAATCTCTTGTCTTGAGTTTGACTGAAATTCCCGTGAAATCACGTTTCAAAGCCAATGTCAATAAAAAAGCTTCACAGAATCACTCTGTGAATGTCTTTGAAAACACTTCTCATGCAGGAAAGCAAACGTCTTTCATCTGAGTGAAAACTGCATTCTATTCAGTTTTTCGAACTGAGTTGAATGATTAGGCAATTCACTTGTAGAGAAGTTTTTGATTGCATTCTACATATTCAATTCTTTAATAGCAAATCTCGTGTCTTGTGTTTGACAGAAATTCCAGTGAAATCACATTTAAAATCCAACATCAGTAAAAAAGCGTTTTAGAATCACTGTGTGAATGTCTTTGAAAACACTTCTCAGGCAGGAAAGCATACGTCTTTCATCTGAGTGAAAACTGCATTCTATTCAGTTTTTCGAACTGAGTTGAATGATTAGGCGATTCACCTGTAGGGAAGTGTTTGTTTGCATTCTGTATATTCAATTCTTTAATAGCAAATCTCTTGTCTTCGTTTGACAGAAATTCTTCTGAAATGACGTTTCAAAGCCAATGTCAGTAAAAAGGCTTCGTAGAATCACTCTGTGAATGTCTTTGAAAACACTTCTCTTGCAGGAAAGCATACATCTTTCATCTGAGTGAAAACTGCATTCTATTCAGTTTCTCGAACTGAGTTGATTGGTTAGGCGATTCACTTGTAGGGAAGAGTTTGTTTGCATTCTGTATATTCAATTCTTTAATAGCAAATCTCGTGTCTTGCGTTTGACAGAAATTCCAGTGAAATCACGTTTCAAAGCCAATGTCACTAAAAGGCTTTGTAGAATAACTCTGTGAATGTCTTCGAAAACACTTCTCAGGCAGGAAAGCTTACGTCGTACATCTGAGTGAAAATGCATTTTGTTCAGTTTTTCGAACTGAGTTGAATGGTTAGGCGATTCACTTGTACAGAAGTGTTTGTTTGCATTCTTTGTATTCAATTATTTAATACAAATCTCGTGTCTTGCATTTGACAGGAATTCCAGTGAAATCACGTTTAAAAGCCAAGGTCAGTAAAAAGGCTTTGTAGAATCACTCTGTGAATGTCTTTGAAAACACTTCTCAGGCAGGAAAGCATATGTTATTCATCTGAGTGAAAACTGCATTCTATTCAATTTTTAGAACATAGTTGAATGGTTAGGCGATTCACTTGTAGAGAAGTGTTTGTTTGCATTCTGTATATTCAATTCTTTAATAGCAAATCTTGTGTCTTCCGTGTGACAAAAATTCCAGTGAAATCACGTGTAAAAGACAACGTCAGTAAAAAAGCTTTGTAGAATCACTGTGTGAATGTCTTTGAAAACACTTCTCAGGCAGGAAAGCAAACGTCTTTCATCTGATTTAAAACTGCATCTATTCAGTTTTTCGAACTGAGTTGAATGATTAGGCGATTCACTTGTAGGGAAGTGTTTGTTTGCATTCTGTATATTCAATTCTTTAATAGCAAATCTCTTGTCTTGAGTTTGACTGAAATTCCCGTGAAATCACGTTTCAAAGCCAATGTCAATAAAAAAGCTTCACAGAATCACTCTGTGAATGTCTTTGAAAACACTTCTCATGCAGGAAAGCAAACGTCTTTCATCTGAGTGAAAACTGCATTCTATTCAGTTTTTCGAACTGAGATGAATGATTAGGCAATTCACTTGTAGAGAAGTTTTTGATTGCATTCTGTATATTCAATTCTTTAATAGCAAATCTCGTGTCTTGTGTTTGACAGAAATTCCAGTGAAATCACATTTAAAATCCAACATCAGTAAAAAAGCGTTTTAGAATCACTGTGTGAATGTCTTTGAAAACACTTCTCAGGCAGGAAAGTATACGTCTTTCATCTGAGTGAAAACTGCATTCTATTCAGTTTTTCGAACTGAGTTGAATGATTAGGCGATTCACCTGTAGGGAAGTGTTTGTTTGCATTCTGTATATTCAATTCTTTAATAGCAAATCTCTTGTCTTCGTTTGACAGAAATTCTTGTGAAATGACGTTTCAAAGCCAATGTCAGTAAAAAGGCTTCGTAGAATCACTCTGTGAATGTCTTTGAAAACACTTCTCTTGCAGGAAAGCATACATCTTTCATCTGAGTGAAAACTGCATTCTATTCAGTTTCTCGAACTGAGTTGATTGGTTAGGCGATTCACTTGTAGGGAAGAGTTTGTTTGCATTCTGTATATTCAATTCTTTAATAGCAAATCTCGTGTCTTGCGTTTGACAGAAATTCCAGTGAAATCACGATTCAAAGCCAATGTCACTAAAAGGCTTTGTAGAATAACTCTGTGAATGTCTTCGAAAACACTTCTCAGGCAGGAAAGCTTACGTCGTACATCTGAGTGAAAACTGCATTTTGTTCAGTTTTTCGAACTGAGTTGAATGGTTAGGCGATTCACTTGTACAGAAGTGTTTGTTTGCATTCTTTGTATTCAATTATTTAATACAAATCGCGTGTCTTGCATTTGACAGGAATTCCAGTGAAATCACGTTTAAAAGCCAAGGTCAGTAAAAAGGCTTTGTAGAATCACTCTGTGAATGTCTTTGAAAACACTTCTCAGGCAGGAAAGCATATGTTATTCATCTGAGTGAAAACTGCATTCTATTCAATTTTTAGAACATAGTTGAATGGTTAGGCGATTCACTTGTAGAGAAGTGTTTGTTTGCATTCTGTATATTCAATTCTTTAATAGCAAATCTCGTGTCTTCCGTGTGACAAAAATTCCAGTGAAATCACGTGTAAAAGACAACGTCAGTAAAAAAGCGTTGTAGAATCACTGTGTGAATGTCTTTGAAAACACTTCTCAGGCAGGAAAGCAAACGTCTTTCATCTGATTTAAAACTGCATCTATTCAGTTTTTTGAACTGAGTTGAATGATTAGGCGATTCACTTGTAGGGAAGTGTTTGTTTGCATTCTGTATATTCAATTCTTTAATAGCAAATCTCTTGTCTTGAGTTTGACTGAAATTCCCGTGAAATCACGTTTCAAAGCCAATGTCAATAAAAAAGCTTCACAGAATCACTCTGTGAATGTCTTTGAAAACACTTCTCATGCAGGAAATCAAACGTCTTTCATCTGAGTGAAAACTGCATTCTATTCAGTTTTTCGAACTGAGTTGAATGATTAGGCAATTCACTTGTAGAGAAGTTTTTGATTGCATTCTGTATATTCAATTCTTTAATAGCAAATCTCGTGTCTTGTGTTTGACAGAAATTCCAGTGAAATCACATTTAAAATCCAACATCAGTAAAAAAGCGTTTTAGAATCACTGTGTGAATGTCTTTGAAAACACTTCTCAGGCAGGAAAGCATACGTCTTTCATCTGAGTGAAAACTGCACTCTATTCAGTTTTTCGAACTGAGTTGAATGATTAGGCGATTCACCTGTAGGGAAGTGTTTGTTTGCATTCTGTATATTCAATTCTTTAATAGCAAATCTCTTGTCTTCGTTTGACAGAAATTCTTGTGAAATGACGTTTCAAAGCCAATGTCAGTTAAAAAGCTTTGTAGAAACACTCTGTGAATGTCTTTGAAAACACTTCTCATTCAGGAAAGCAAATGTCTTTCATCTGTGTGAAAACTGCATTCCATTCACTTTTTAGAACTGTGTTGATTAGTTAGGCGATTCACTTGTTGGGAAGTGTTTGTTTGCATTCTGTATAATCAATTCTTTAATAGCAAATCTCGTGTCTTGCGTTTGACAGAAATTCCAGTGAAATCACATTTAAAAGCAAACATTAGTAAAAAGTTTGTTCAGAATCACTGTGTGAATTTCTCAGAAAACACTTCTCAGGCAGGAAAGCATACGTCTTTCATCTGAGTTAAAACTGCATTCTATTCAATTTTTCGAACTGAGTTGAATGATTAGGCGATTCACTTGTAGGGAAGTGTTTGTTTGCATTCTGTATATTCAATTCTTTAATAGCAAATCTCGTGTCTTGTGTTTGACAGAAATTCCAGTGAAATCACGTTTCAAAGCCTATGTCAGTAAAAAAGCTTTGTAGAAACACTCTGTGAATGTCTTTGAAAACACTTCTCAGGCAGGAAAGCAAATGTCTTTCATCTGAGTGAAAACTGCATTCCCTTCACTTTTTAGAACTGTGTTGATTGGTTAGGCGATTCACTTGTAGGGAAGTGTTTGTTTGCATTCTGTATATTCAATTCTTTAATAGCAAATCTCGTGTCTTGCGTTTGACAGAAATTCCAGTGAAATCACTTTTAAATGCAAACGTCAGTAAAAAGGCTTTGTAGAATCACTCTGTGAATGTTTTGAAAACACTTCTCAGACAGGAAAGCAAACGTCTTTCATCTGAGTGAAAACTGCATTCTATTCAGTTTTTCGAACTGAGTTGATTGGTTAGGCGATTCACTTGTAGGGAAGGGTTTGTTTGCATTCTGTATATTCAATTCTTTAATAGCAAATCTCGTGTCTTGCGTTTGACATAAATTCCAGTGAAATCACGTTTAAAAGCAAATGTCAGTAAAAAAGCGTTGTAGAATCACTATGTGAATGTCTTTGAAAACACTTCTCAGGCAGGAAAGCATACGTCTTTCATCTGAGTGAAAATTGCATTCTATTCAGTTTTTCGAACTGAGTTGAATGATTAGGCAATTCACTTGTAGGGAAGTGTTTCTTTGCATTCTGTATATTCAATTCTTTAATAGCAAATCTCTTGTCTTGAGTTTGACTGAAATTCCCGTGAAATCACGTTTCAAAGCCAATGTCAATAAAAAAGCTTCGCAGAATCACTCTGTGAATGTCTTTGAAAACACTTCTCATGCAGGAAAGCAAAGTCTTTCATCTGAGTGAAAACTGCATTCTATTCAGTTTTTCGAACTGAGTTGAATGATTAGGCAATTCACTTGTAGCGAAGTTTTTGATTGCATTCTGTATATTCAATTCTTTAATAGCAAATCTCGTGTCTTGTGTTTGACAGAAATTCCAGTGAAATCACGTTTAAAATCCAACATCAGTAAAAAAGCGTTTTAGAATCACTGTGTGAATGTCTTTGAAAACACTTCTCAGGCAGGAAAGCATAGGTCTTTCATCTGAGTGAAAACTGCATTCTATTCAGTTTTCGAACTGAGTTGAATGATTAGGCGATTCACCTGTAGGGAAGTGTTTGTTTGCATTCTGTATATTCAATTCTTTAATAGCAAATCTCTTGTCTTGCGTTTGACAGAAATTCCCGTGAAATCACGTTTCAAAGCCAATGTCAGTAAAAAGGCTTCGTAGAATCACTCTGTGAATGTCTTTGAAAACACTTCTCTTGCAGGAAAGCATACATCTTTCATCTGAGTGAAAACTGCATTCTATTCAGTTTCTCGAACTGAGTTGATTGGTTAGGCGATTCACTTGTAGGGAAGAGTTTGTTTGCATTCTGTATATTCAATTCTTTAATAGCAAATCTCGTGTCTTGCGTTTGACAGAAATTCCAGTGAAATCACGTTTAAAAGCAAATTTCAGTAAAAAAAAATTGTAGAATCACTGTGTGAATGTCTTTGAAAACACTTCTCAGGCAGGAAAGCATACGTATTTCATCTGAGTGAAAACTGCATTCTATTCAGTTTTTCGAACTGAGTTGAATTATTTCGCGATTCACTTGTAGGGAAGTGTTTGTTTGCATTCTGTATATTCAATTCTTTAATAGCAAATCTCGTGTCTTGTGTTTGACAGAAATTCCAGTGAAATCACGTTTCAAAGCCAATGTCAGTTAAAAAGCTTTGTAGAATCACATTGAATGTCTTTGAAAACACTTCTCATTCAGGAAAGCAAATGTCTTTCATCTGAGTGAAAACTGCATTCCATTCACTTTTTAGAACTGTGTTGATTAGTTAGGCGATTCACTTGTTGGGAAGTGTTTGTTTGCATTCTATATATTCAATTCTTTAATAGCAAATCTCGTGTCTTGCGTTTGACAGAAATTCCAGTGAAATCACATTTAAAAGCCAACATCAGTAAAAAGGCTTTGTAGAATCACTCTGTGAATGTCTTTGAAAACACTTCTCTGGCAGGAAAGCATACGTCGTTCATCTGATTGAAAACTGCATTCTGTTCAGTTTTTCGAACTGAGTTGAATGGTTAGGCGATTCACTTGTAGAGAAGTGTTTGTTTGCATTCTGTATATTCAATTCTTAAATACTAAATCTCGTCTCTTGCGATTGACAGAAATTCCAGTGAAATCACGTTTAAAAGCCAACGTCAGTAAAAAGGCTTTGTAGAATCACTCTGTGAATGTCTTTGAAAACACTTCTCTGGCAGGAAAGCAAATGTCTTTCACCTGAGTGAAAACTGCATTTTATTCAGTTTTTCAAACTGAGTTGAATGGTTAGGCGATTCACTAGTAGAGAAGTGTTTGTTTGCATTCTGTATATTCAATTCTTTAATAGCAAATCTTGTGTCTTGCGTTTGACAGAAATTCCAGTGAAATCACATTTAAAAGCACACATTAGTAAAAAGTTTCTTCAGAATCACTGTGTGAATGTCTCTGAAAACACTTCTCAGGCAGGAAAGCATACGTCTTTCATCTGATTGAAAACTGCATTCTATTCAGTTTTTCGAACTGAGTTGAATGATTAGGCGATTCACTTGTAGGGAAGTGTTTGTTTGCATTCTGTATATGCAATTCTTTAATAGCAAATCTCGTGTCTTGAGTTTGACTGAAATTCCCGTGAAATCACGTTTCAAAGCCAATGTCAATAAAAAAGCCTCACAGAATCACTCTGTGAATGTCTTTGAAAACACTTCTCATGCAGGAAAGCAAACATCTTTCATCTGAGTGAAAACTGCATTCTATTCAGTTTTGCGAACTGAGTTGAATGATTAGGCAATTCACTTGTAGCGAAGTTTTTGATTGCATTCTGTATATTCAATTCTTTAATAGCAAATCTCGTGTCTTGTGTTTGACAGAAATTCCGGTGAAATCACGTTTAAAATCCAACATCAGTAAAAAAGCGTTTTAGAATCACCGTGTGAATGTCTTTGAAAACACTTCTCAGGCAGGAAAGCATAGGTCTTTCATCTGAGTGAAAACTGCATTCTATTCAGTTTTGCGAACTGAGTTGAATGATTAGGCAATTCACTTGTAGCGAAGTTTTTGATTGCATTCTGTATATTCAATTCTTTAATAGCAAATCTCGTGTCTTGTGTTTGACAGAAATTCCGGTGAAATCACGTTTAAAATCCAACATCAGTAAAAAAGCGTTTTAGAATCACCGTGTGAATGTCTTTGAAAACACTTCTCAGGCAGGAAAGCATAGGTCTTTCATCTGAGTGAAAACTGCATTCTATTCAGTTTTTCGAACTGAGTTGAATGATTAGGCGATTCACCTGTAGGGAAGTGTTTGTTTGCATTCTGTATATTCAATTCTTTAATAGCAAATCTCTTGTATTGCGTTTGACAGAAATTCCCGTGAAATCACGTTTCAAAGCCAATGTCAGTAAAAAGGCTTCGTAGAATCACTCTGTGAATGTCTTTGAAAACACTTCTCTTGCAGGAAAGCATACATCTTTCATCTGAGTGAAAACTGCATTCTATTCAGTTTCTCGAACTGAGTTGATTGGTTAGGCGATTCGAGTTTGTTTGCATTCTGTATATTCAATTCTTTAATAGCAAATCTCGTGTCTTGCGTTTGACAGAAATTCCAGTGAAATCACGTTTAAAAGCAAATGTCAGTAAAAAAACGTTGTAGAATCACTGTGTGAATGTCTTTGAAAACACTTCTCAGGCAGGAAAGCATACGTCTTAAATCTGAGTCAAAACTGCATTCTATTCACTTTTTCGAACTGAGTTGAATGATTACGCGATTCACTTGTAGGGAAGTGTTTGTTTGCATTCTGTATATTCAATTCTTTAATAGCAAATCTCGTGTCTTGTGTTTGACAGAAATTCCAGTGAAATCACGTTTCAAAGCCAATGTCAGTTAAAAACCTTTGTAGAATCACTCTGTGAATGTCTTTGAAAACACTTCTCATTCAGGAAAGCAAATGTCTTTCACCTGAGTGAAAACTGCATTTTATTCAGTTTTTCAAACTGAGTTGAATGGTTAGGCGATTCACTTGTAGAGAAGTGTTTGTTTGCATTCTGTATATTCAATTCTTTAATAGCAAATCTCGTGTCTTGCGTTTGACAGAAATTCCAGTAAAATCACATTTAAAAGCCAACGTCATTAAAAAGGCTTTGTAGAATCACTCTGTGAATGTCTTTGAAAACACTTCTCAGGCAGGAAAGCATAAGTCTTTCATCTGAGTGAAAACTGCATTCTGTTCAGTTTTTCGAACTGAGTTGAATGGTTAGGCGATTCACTTGTAGAGAACTCTTTGTTTGCATTCTTTGTATTCAATTGTTTAATACAAATCTCGAGTCTTGCGTTTGACAGAAATTCCAGTGAAATCACGTTTAAAAGCCAAAGTCAGTAAAAAGGCTTTGTAGAATCACTCTGTGAATATCTTTGAAAACACTTTTCTGGCAGGAAAGCATACGACTTTAATCTGTGTGAAAACTGCATTCTATTCAGTTTTTTGAACTGAGTTGAATGATTAGGCCATTCACTTGTAGAGAAGTGTTTGTTTGCATTCTGTATATTCAATTCTTTAATAGCAAATCTCTTGTCTTCGTTTGACAGAAATTCTTGTGAAATGACGTTTCAAAGCCAATGTCAGTAAAAAGGCTTCGTAGAATCACTCTGTGAATGTCTTTGAAAACACTTCTCTTGCAGGAAAGCATACATCTTTCATCTGAGTGAAAACTGCATTCTATTCAGTTTCTCGAACTGAGTTTATTGGTTAGGCGATTCACTTGTAGGGAAGAGTTTGTTTGCATTCTGTATATTCAATTCTTTAATAGCAAATCTCGTGTCTTGCGTTTGACAGAAATTCCAGTGAAATCACGTTTCAAAGCCAATGTCACTAAAAGGCTTTGTAGAATAACTCTGTGAATGTCTTCGAAAACACTTCTCAGGCAGGAAAGCTTACGTCGTACATCTGAGTGAAAACTGCATTTTGTTCAGTTTTTCGAACTGAGTTGAATGGTTAGGCGATTCACTTGTACAGAAGTGTTTGTTTGCATTCTTTGTATTCAATTATTTAATACAAATCTCGTGTCTTGCATTTGACAGGAATTCCAGTGAAATCACGTTTAAAAGCCAAGGTCAGTAAAAAGGCTTTGTAGAATCACTCTGTGAATGTCTTTGAAAACACTTCTCAGGCAGGAAAGCATATGTTATTCATCTGAGTGAAAACTGCATTCTATTCAATTTTTAGAACATAGTTGAATGGTTAGGCGATTCACTTGTAGAGAAGTGTTTGTTTGCATTCTGTATATTCAATTCTTTAATAGCAAATCTCGTGTTTTCCGTGTGACAAAAATTCCAGTGAAATCACGTGTAAAAGACAACGTCAGTAAAAAAGCGTTGTAGAATCACTGTGTGAATGTCTTTGAAAACACTTCTCAGGCAGGAAAGCAAACGTCTTTCATCTGATTTAAAACTGCATCTATTCAGTTTTTCGAACTGAGTTGAATGATTAGGCAATTCACTTGTAGGGAAGTGTTTGTTTGCATTCTGTATATTCAATTCTTTAATAGCAAATCTCTTGTCTTGAGTTTGATGAAATTCCCGTGAAATCACGTTTCAAAGCCAATGTCAATAAAAAAGCTTCACAGAATCACTCTGTGAATGTCTTTGAAAACACTTCTCATGCAGGAAAGCAAACGTCTTTCATCTGAGTGAAAACTGCATTCTATTCAGTTTTTCGAACTGAGTTGAATGATTAGGCAATTCACTTGTAGAGAAGTTTTTGATTGCATTCTGTATATTCAATTCTTTAATAGCAAATCTCGTGTCTTGTGTTTGACAGAAATTCCAGTGAAATCACATTTAAAATCCAACATCAGTAAAAAAGCGTTTTAGAATCACTGTGTGAATGTCTTTGAAAACACTTCTCAGGCAGGAAAGCATACGTCTTTCATCTGAGTGAAAACTGCATTCTATTCAGTTTTTCGAACTGAGTTGAATGATTAGGCGATTCACCTGTAGGGAAGTGTTTGTTTGCATTCTGTATATTCAATTCTTTAATAGCAAATCTCTTGTCTTCGTTTGACAGAAATTCTTGTGAAATGACGTTTCAAAGCCAATGTCAGTAAAAAGGCTTCGTAGAATCACTCTGTGAATGTCTTTGAAAACACTTCTCTTGCAGGAAAGCATACATCTTTCATCTGAGTGAAAACTGCATTCTATTCAGTTTCTCGAACTGGGTTGATTGGTTAGGCGATTCACTTGTAGGGAAGAGTTTGTTTGCATTCTGTATATTCAATTCTTTAATAGCAAATCTCGTGTCTTGCGTTTGACAGAAATTCCAGTGAAATCACGTTTAAAAGCAAATGTGAGTAAAAAAGCGTTGTAGAATCACTGTGTGAATGTCTTTGAAAACACTTCTCAGGCAGGAAAGCATACGACTTTCATCTGAGTGAAAACTGCATTCTATTCAGTTTTTCGAACTGAGTTGAATGATTAGGCGATTCACTTGTAGGGAAGTGTTTGTTTGCATTCTGTATATTCAATTCTTTAATAGCAACTCTCGTGTCTTGTGTTTGACAGAAATTCCAGTGAAATCACGTTTCAAAGCCAATGTCAGTTAAAAAGCTTTGTAGAAACACTCTGTGAATGTCTTTGAAAACACTTCTCATTCAGGAAAGCAAATGTCTTTCATCTGTGTGAAAACTGCATTCCATTCACTTTTTAGAACTGTGTTGATTAGTTAGGCGATTCACTTGTTGGGAAGTGTTTGTTTGCATTCTGTATATTCAATTCTTTAATAGCAAATCTCGTGTCTTGCGTTTGACAGAAATTCCAGTGAAATCACATTTAAAAGCAAACATTAGTAAAAAGTTTGTTCAGAATCACTGTGTGAATGTCTCTGAAAACACTTCTCAGGCAGGAAAGCATACGTCTTTCATCTGAGTGAAAACTGCATTCTATTCAATTTTTCGAACTGAGTTGAATGATTAGGCGATTCACTTGAAGGGAAGTGTTTGTTTGCATTCTGTATATTCAATTCTTTAATAGCAAATCTCGTGTCTTGTGTTTGACAGAAATTCCAGTGAAATCACGTTTCAAAGCCTATGTCAGTAAAAAAGCTTTGTAGAAACACTCTGTGAATGTCTTTGAAAACACTTCTCAGGCAGGAAAGCAAATGTCTTTCATCTGAGTGAAAACTGCATTCCCTTCACTTTTTAGAACTGTGTTGATTGGTTAGGCGATTCACTTGTAGGGAAGTGTTTGTTTGCATTCTGTATATTCAATTCTTTAATAGCAAATCTCGTGTCTTGTGTTTGACAGAAATTCCAGTGAAATCACTTTTAAATGCAAACGTCAGTAAAAAGGCTTTGTAGAATCACTCTGTGAATGTTTTGAAAAAACTTCTCAGACAGGAAAGCAAACGTCTTTCATCTGAGTGAAAACTGCATTCTATTCAGTTTTTCGAACTGAGTTGATTGGTTAGGCGATTCACTTGTAGGGAAGGGTTTGTTTGCATTCTGTATATTCAATTCTTTAATAGCAAATCTCGTGTCTTGCGTTTGACATAAATTCCAGTGAAATCACGTTTAAAAGCAAATGTCAGTAAAAAAGCGTTGTAGAATCACTGTGTGAATGTCTTTGAAAACACTTCTCAGGCAGGAAAGCATACGTCTTTCATCTGAGTGAAAACTGCATTCTATTCAGTTTTTCGAACTGAGTTGAATGATTAGGCAATTCACTTGTAGGGAAGTGTTTGTTTGCATTCTGTATATTCAATTCTTTAGTAGCAAATCTCTTGTCTTGAGTTTGATGAAATTCCCGTGAAATCACGTTTCAAAGCTAATGTCAATAAAAAAGCTTCACAGAATCACTCTGTGAATGTCTTTGAAAACACTTCTCAGGCAGGAAAGCATACGTCTTAAATCTGAGTCAAAACTGCATTCTATTCACTTTTTCGAACTGAGTTGAATGATTACGCGATTCACTTGTAGGGAAGTGTTTGTTTGCATTCTGTATATTCAATTCTTTAATAGCAAATCTCGTGTCTTGTGTTTGACAGAAATTCCAGTGAAATCACGTTTCAAAGCCAATGTCAGTTAAAAAGCTTTGTAGAATCACTCTGTGAATGTCTTTGAAAACACTTCTCATTCAGGAAAGCAAATGTCTTTCACCTGAGTGAAAACTGCATTTTATTCAGTTTTTCAAACTGAGTTGAATGGTTAGGCGATTCACTTGTAGAGAAGTGTTTGTTTGCATTCTGTATATTCAATTCTTTAATAGCAAATCTCGTGTCTTGCGTTTGACAGAAATTCCAGTAAAATCACATTTAAAAGCCAACTTCATTAAAAAGGCTTTGTAGAATCACTCTGTGAATGTCTTTGAAAACACTTCTCAGGCAGGAAAGCATAAGTCTTTCATCTGAGTGAAAACTGCATTCTGTTCAGTTTTTCGAACTGAGTTGAATGGTTAGGCGATTCACTTGTAGAGAACTCTTTGTTTGCATTCTTTGTATTCAATTGTTTAATACAAATCTCGAGTCTTGCGTTTGACAGAAATTCCAGTGAAATCACGTTTAAAAGCCAAAGTCAGTAAAAAGGCTTTGTAGAATCACTCTGTGAATATCTTTGAAAACACTTTTCTGGCAGGAAAGCATACGACTTTAATCTGTGTGAAAACTGCATTCTATTCAGTTTTTTGAACTGAGTTGAATGATTAGGCCATTCACTTGTAGAGAAGTGTTTGTTTGCATTCTGTATATTCAATTCTTTAATAGCAAATCTCTTGTCTTCGTTTGACAGAAATTCTTGTGAAATGACGTTTCAAAGCCAATGTCAGTAAAAAGGCTTCGTAGAATCACTCTGTGAATGTCTTTGAAAACACTTCTCTTGCAGGAAAGCATACATCTTTCATCTGAGTGAAAACTGCATTCTATTCAGTTTCTCGAACTGAGTTTATTGGTTAGGCGATTCACTTGTAGGGAAGAGTTTGTTTGCATTCTGTATATTCAATTCTTTAATAGCAAATCTCGTGTCTTGCGTTTGACAGAAATTCCAGTGAAATCACGTTTCAAAGCCAATGTCACTAAAAGGCTTTGTAGAATAACTCTGTGAATGTCTTCGAAAACACTTCTCAGGCAGGAAAGCTTACGTCGTACATCTGAGTGAAAACTGCATTTTGTTCAGTTTTTCGAACTGAGTTGAATGGTTAGGCGATTCACTTGTACAGAAGTGTTTGTTTGCATTCTTTGTATTCAATTATTTAATACAAATCTCGTGTCTTGCATTTGACAGGAATTCCAGTGAAATCACGTTTAAAAGCCAAGGTCAGTAAAAAGGCTTTGTAGAATCACTCTGTGAATGTCTTTGAAAACACTTCTCAGGCAGGAAAGCATATGTTATTCATCTGAGTGAAAACTGCATTCTATTCAATTTTTAGAACATAGTTGAATGGTTAGGCGATTCACTTGTAGAGAAGTGTTTGTTTGCATTCTGTATATTCAATTCTTTAATAGCAAATCTCGTGTTTTCCGTGTGACAAAAATTCCAGTGAAATCACGTGTAAAAGACAACGTCAGTAAAAAAGCGTTGTAGAATCACTGTGTGAATGTCTTTGAAAACACTTCTCAGGCAGGAAAGCAAACGTCTTTCATCTGATTTAAAACTGCATCTATTCAGTTTTTCGAACTGAGTTGAATGATTAGGCAATTCACTTGTAGGGAAGTGTTTGTTTGCATTCTGTATATTCAATTCTTTAATAGCAAATCTCTTGTCTTGAGTTTGATGAAATTCCCGTGAAATCACGTTTCAAAGCCAATGTCAATAAAAAAGCTTCACAGAATCACTCTGTGAATGTCTTTGAAAACACTTCTCATGCAGGAAAGCAAACGTCTTTCATCTGAATGAAAACTGCATTCTATTCAGTTTTTCGAACTGAGTTGAATGATTAGGCAATTCACTTGTAGAGAAGTTTTTGATTGCATTCTGTATATTCAATTCTTTAATAGCAAATCTCGTGTCTTGTGTTTGACAGAAATTCCAGTGAAATCACATTTAAAATCCAACATCAGTAAAAAAGCGTTTTAGAATCACTGTGTGAATGTCTTTGAAAACACTTCTCAGGCAGGAAAGCATACGTCTTTCATCTGAGTGAAAACTGCATTCTATTCAGTTTTTCGAACTGAGTTGAATGATTAGGCGATTCACCTGTAGGGAAGTGTTTGTTTGCATTCTGTATATTCAATTCTTTAATAGCAAATCTCTTGTCTTCGTTTGACAGAAATTCTTGTGAAATGACGTTTCAAAGCCAATGTCAGTAAAAAGGCTTCGTAGAATCACTCTGTGAATGTCTTTGAAAACACTTCTCTTGCAGGAAAGCATACATCTTTCATCTGAGTGAAAACTGCATTCTATTCAGTTTCTCGAACTGGGTTGATTGGTTAGGCGATTCACTTGTAGGGAAGAGTTTGTTTGCATTCTGTATATTCAATTCTTTAATAGCAAATCTCGTGTCTTGCGTTTGACAGAAATTCCAGTGAAATCACGTTTAAAAGCAAATGTGAGTAAAAAAGCGTTGTAGAATCACTGTGTGAATGTCTTTGAAAACACTTCTCAGGCAGGAAAGCATACGACTTTCATCTGAGTGAAAACTGCATTCTATTCAGTTTTTCGAACTGAGTTGAATGATTAGGCGATTCACTTGTAGGGAAGTGTTTGTTAGCATTCTGTATATTCAATTCTTTAATAGCAACTCTCGTGTCTTGTGTTTGACAGAAATTCCAGTGAAATCACGTTTCAAAGCCAATGTCAGTTAAAAAGCTTTGTAGAAACACTCTGTGAATGTCTTTGAAAACACTTCTCAGGCAGGAAAGCAAATGTCTTTCATCTGAGTGAAAACTGCATTCCCTTCACTTTTTAGAACTGTGTTGATTGGTTAGGCGATTCACTTGTAGGGAAGTGTTTGTTTGCATTCTGTATATTCAATTCTTTAATAGCAAATCTCGTGTCTTGTGTTTGACAGAAATTCCAGTGAAATCACTTTTAAATGCAAACGTCAGTAAAAAGGCTTTGTAGAATCACTCTGTGAATGTTTTGAAAACACTTCTCAGACAGGAAAGCAAACGTCTTTCATCTGAGTGAAAACTGCATTCTATTCAGTTTTTCGAACTGAGTTGATTGGTTAGGCGATTCACTTGTAGGGAAGGGTTTGTTTGCATTCTGTATATTCAATTCTTTAATAGCAAATCTCGTGTCTTGCGTTTGACATAAATTCCAGTGAAATCACGTTTAAAAGCAAATGTCAGTAAAAAAGCGTTGTAGAATCACTGTGTGAATGTCTTTGAAAACACTTCTCAGGCAGGAAAGCATACGTCTTTCATCTGAGTGAAAACTGCATTCTATTCAGTTTTTCGAACTGAGTTGAATGATTAGGCAATTCACTTGTAGGGAAGTGTTTGTTTGCATTCTGTATATTCAATTCTTTAGTAGCAAATCTCTTGTCTTGAGTTTGATGAAATTCCCGTGAAATCACGTTTCAAAGCTAATGTCAATAAAAAAGCTTCACAGAATCACTCTGTGAATGTCTTTGAAAACACTTCTCATGCAGGAAAGCAAACGTCTTTCATCTGAGTGAAAACTGCATTCTATTCAGTTTTTCGAACTGAGTTGAATGATTAGGCAATTCACTTGTAGAGAAGTTTTTGATTGCATTCTGTATATTCAATTCTTTAATAGCAAATCTCGTGTCTTGTGTTTGACAGAAATTCCAGTGAAATCACATTTAAAATCCAACATCAGTAAAAAAGCGTTTTAGAATCACTGTGTGAATGTCTTTGAAAACACTTCTCAGGCAGGAAAGCATACGTCTTTCATCTGAGTGAAAACTGCATTCTATTCAGTTTTTCGAACTGAGTTGAATGATTAGGCGATTCACCTGTAGGGAAGTGTTTGTTTGCATTCTGTATATTCAATTCTTTAATAGCAAATCTCTTGTCTTCGTTTGACAGAAATTCTTGTGAAATGACGTTTCAAAGCCAATGTCAGTAAAAAGGCTTCGTAGAATCACTCTGTGAATGTCTTTGAAAACACTTCTCTTGCAGGAAAGCATACATCTTTCATCTGAGTGAAAACTGCATTCTATTCAGTTTCTCGAACTGGGTTGATTGGTTAGGCAATTCACTTGTAGGGAAGAGTTTGTTTGCATTCTGTATATTCAATTCTTTAATAGCAAATCTCGTGTCTTGCGTTTGACAGAAATTCCAGTGAAATCACGTTTAAAAGCAAATGTGAGTAAAAAAGCGTTGTAGAATCACTGTGTGAATGTCTTTGAAAACACTTCTCAGGCAGGAAAGCATACGACTTTCATCTGAGTGAAAACTGCATTCTATTCAGTTTTTCGAACTGAGTTGAATGATTAGGCGATTCACTTGTAGGGAAGTGTTTGTTTGCATTCTGTATATTCAATTCTTTAATAGCAACTCTCGTGTCTTGTGTTTGACAGAAATTCCAGTGAAATCACGTTTCAAAGCCAATGTCAGTTAAAAAGCTTTGTAGAAACACTCTGTGAATGTCTTTGAAAACACTTCTCATTCAGGAAAGCAAATGTCTTTCATCTGTGTGAAAACTGCATTCCATTCACTTTTTAGAACTGTGTTGATTAGTTAGGCGATTCACTTGTTGGGAAGTGTTTGTTTGCATTCTGTACATTCAATTCTTTAATAGCAAATCTCGTGTCTTGCGTTTGACAGAAATTCCAGTGAAATCACATTTAAAAGCAAACATTAGTAAAAAGTTTGTTCAGAATCACTGTGTGAATGTCTCTGAAAACACTTCTCAGGCAGGAAAGCATACGTCTTTCATCTGAGTGAAAACTGCATTCTATTCAATTTTTCGAACTGAGTTGAATGATTAGGCGATTCACTTGTAGGGAAGTGTTTGTTTGCATTCTGTATATTCAATTCTTTAATAGCAAATCTCGTGTCTTGTGTTTGACAGAAATTCCAGTGAAATCACGTTTCAAAGCCTATGTCAGTAAAAAAGCTTTGTAGAAACACTCTGTGAATGTCTTTGAAAACACTTCTCAGGCAGGAAAGCAAATGTCTTTCATCTGAGTGAAAACTGCATTCCCTTCACTTTTTAGAACTGTGTTGATTGGTTAGGCGATTCACTTGTAGGGAAGTGTTTGTTTGCATTCTGTATATTCAATTCTTTAATAGCAAATCTCGTGTCTTGTGTTTGACAGAAATTCCAGTGAAATCACTTTTAAATGCAAACGTCAGTAAAAAGGCTTTGTAGAATCACTCTGTGAATGTTTTGAAAACACTTCTCAGACAGGAAAGCAAACGTCTTTCATCTGAGTGAAAACTGCATTCTATTCAGTTTTTCGAACTGAGTTGATTGGTTAGGCGATTCACTTGTAGGGAAGGGTTTGTTTGCATTCTGTATATTCAATTCTTTAATAGCAAATCTCGTGTCTTGCGTTTGACATAAATTCCAGTGAAATCACGTTTAAAAGCAAATGTCAGTAAAAAAGCGTTGTAGAATCACTGTGTGAATGTCTTTGAAAACACTTCTCAGGCAGGAAAGCATACGTCTTTCATCTGAGTGAAAACTGCATTCTATTCAGTTTTTCGAACTGAGTTGAATGATTAGGCAATTCACTTGTAGGGAAGTGTTTGTTTGCATTCTGTATATTCAATTCTTTAGTAGCAAATCTCTTGTCTTGAGTTTGACTGAAATTCCCGTGAAATCACGTTTCAAAGCCAATGTCAATAAAAAAGCTTCGCAGAATCACTCTGTGAATGTCTTTGAAAACACTTCTCATGCAGGAAAGCAAACGTCTTTCATCTGAGTGAAAACTGCATTCTATTCAGTTTTTCGAACTGAGTTGAATGATTAGGCAATTCACTTGTAGCGAAGTTTTTGATTGCATTCTGTATATTCAATTCTTTAATAGCAAATCTCGTGTCTTGTGTTTGACAGAAATTCCAGTGAAATCACGTTTAAAATCCAACATCAGTAAAAAAGCGTTTTAGAATCACTGTGTGAATGTCTTTGAAAACACATCTCAGGCAGGAAAGCATAGGTCTTTCATCTGAGTGAAAACTGCATTCTATTCAGTTTTTCGAACTGAGTTGAATGATTAGGCGATTCACCTGTAGGGAAGTATTTGTTTGCATTCTGTATATTCAATTCTTTAATAGCAAATCTCTTGTCTTGTGTTTGACAGAAATTCCCGTGAAATCACGTTTCAAAGCCAACGTCAGTAAAAAGGCTTCGTAGAATCACTCTGTGAATGTCTTTGAAAACACTTCTCTTGCAGGAAAGCATACATCTTTCATCTGAGTGAAAACTGTATTCTATTCAGTTTCTTGAACTGAGTTGATTGGTTAGGCGATTCACTTGTAGGGAAGAGTTTGTTTGCATTCTGTATATTCAATTCTTTAATAGCAAATCTCGTGTCTTGCGTTTGACAGAAATTCCAGTGAAATCACGTTTAAAAGCAAATGTCAGTAAAAAAACGTTGTAGAATCACTGTGTGAATGTCTTTGAAAACACTTCTCAGGCAGGAAAGCATACGTCTTTCATCTGAGTGAAAACTGCATTTTATTCAGTTTTTCGAACTGAGTTGAATGATTACGCGATTCAATTGTAGGGTAGTGTTTGTTTGCATTCTGTATATTCAATTCTTTAATAGCAAATCTCGTGTCTTGCGTTTGACAGAAATTCCAGTGAAATCACATTTAAAAGCAAACATTAGTAAAAAGTTTGTTCAGAATCACTGTGTGAATGTCTCTGAAAACACTACTCAGGCAGGAAAGCATACGTCTTTCATCTGATTGAAAACTGCATTCTATTCAGTTTTTCGAACTGAGTTGAATGATTAGGCGATTCACTTGTAGGGAAGTGTTTGTTTGCATTCTATATATTCAATTCTTTAATAGCAAATCTCTTGTCTTGAGTTTGACTGAAATTCCCGTGAAATCACGTTTCAAAGCCAATGTCAATAAAAAAGCTTCACAGAATCACTCTGTGAATGTCTTTGAAAACACTTCTCATGCAGGAAAGCAAACGTCTTTCATCTGAGTGAAAACTGCATTCTATTCAGTTTTTCGAACTGAGTTGAATGATTAGGCAATTCACTTGTAGCGAAGTTTTTGATTGCATTCTGTATATTCAATTCTTTAATAGCAAATCTCGTGTCTTGTGTTTGACAGAAATTCCAGTGAAATCACGTTTAAAATCCAACATCAGTAAAAAAGCGTTTTAGAATCACTGTGTGAATGTCTTTGAAAACAATTCTCAGGCAGGAAAGCATACGTCTTTCATCTGAGTGAAAACTGCATTCTATTCAGTTTTTCGAACTGAGTTGAATGATTAGAAGATTCACCTGTAGGGAAGTGTTTGTTTGCCTTCTGTATATTCAATTCTTTAATAGCAAATCTCTTGTCTTGCGTTTGACAGAAATTCTTGTGAAATCACGTTTCAAAGCCAATGTCAGTAAAAAAGCTTCGTAGAACCACTCTGTGAATGTCTTTGAAAACACTTCTCTGACAGGAAAGCATATGTCGTTCATCCGAGTGAAAACTGCATTCTGTTCAGTTTTTCGAACTGAGTTGAATGGTTAGGCGATTCACTTGTAGAGAAGTGTTTGTTTGCATTCTGTATATTCAATTCTTAAATACCAAATCTCGTCTCTTGCATTTGACAGAAATTCCAGTGAAATCACGTTTAAAAGCCAACGTCAGTAAAAAGGCTTTGTAGAATCACTCTGTGAATGTCTTTGAAAACACTTCTCTGGCAGGAAAGCAAATGTCTTTCACCTGAGTGAAAACTGCATTTTATTCAGTTTTTCAAACTGAGTTGAATGGTTAGGCGATTCACTAGTAGAGAAGTGTTTGTTTGCATTCTGTATATTCAATTCTTTAATAGCAAATCTTGTGTCTTGCGTTTGACAGAAATTCCAGTGAAATCACATTTAAAAGCACACATTAGTAAAAAGTTTCTTCAGAATCACTGTGTGAATGTCTCTGAAAACACTTCTCAGGCAGGAAAGCATACGTCTTTCATCTGATTGAAAACTGCATTCTATTCAGTTTTTCGAACTGAGTTGAATGATTAGGCGATTCACTTGTAGGGAAGTGTTTGTTTGCATTCTGTATATGCAATTCTTTAATAGCAAATCTCGTGTCTTGAGTTTGACTGAAATTCCCGTGAAATCACGTTTCAAAGCCAATGTCAATAAAAAAGCTTCACAGAATCACTCTGTGAATGTCTTTGAAAACACTTCTCATGCAGGAAAGCAAACATCTTTCATCTGAGTGAAAACTGCATTCTATTCAGTTTTGCGAACTGAGTTGGATGATTAGGCAATTCACTTGTAGCGAAGTTTTTGATTGCATTCTCTATATTCAATTCTTTAATAGCAAATCTCGTGTCTTGTGTTTGACAGAAATTCCGGTGAAATCACGTTTAAAATCCAACATCAGTAAAAAAGCATTTTAGAATCACCGTGTGAATGTCTTTGAAAACACTTCTCAGGCAGGAAAGCATAGGTCTTTCATCTGAGTGAAAACTGCATTCTATTCAGTTTTGCGAACTGAGTTGAATGATTAGGCAATTCACTTGTAGCGAAGTTTTTGATTGCATTCTGTATATTCAATTCTTTAATAGCAAATCTCGTGTCTTGTGTTTGACAGAAATTCCGGTGAAATCACGTTTAAAATCCAACATCAGTAAAAAAGCGTTTTAGAATCACCGTGTGAATGTCTTTGAAAACACTTCTCAGGCAGGAAAGCATAGGTCTTTCATCTAAGTGAAAACTGCATTCTATTCAGTTTTTCGAACTGAGTTGAATGATTAGGCGATTCACCTGTAGGGAAGTGTTTGTTTGCATTCTGTATATTCAATTCTTTAATAGCAAATCTCTTGTATTGCGTTTGACAGAAATTCCCGTGAAATCACGTTTCAAAGCCAATGTCAGTAAAAAGGCTTCGTAGAATCACTCTGTGAATGTCTTTGAAAACACTTCTCTTGCAGGAAAGCATACATCTTTCATCTGAGTGAAAACTGCATTCCCTTCACTTTTTAGAACTGTGTTGATTGGTTAGGCGATTCACTTGTAGGGAAGTGTTTGTTTGCATTCTGTATATTCAATTATTTAATAGCAAATCTCGTGTCTTGTGTTTGACAGAAATTCCAGTGAAATCACTTTTAAATGCAAACGTCAGTAAAAAGGCTTTGTAGAATCACTCTGTGAATGTTTTGAAAACACTTCTCAGACAGGAAAGCAAACGTCTTTCATCTGAGTGAAAACTGCATTCTATTCAGTTTTTCGAACTGAGTTTATTGGTTAGGCGATTCACTTGTAGGGAAGGGTTTGTTTGCATTCTGTATATTCAATTCTTTAATAGCAAATCTCGTGTCTTGCGTTTGACATAAATTCCAGTGAAATCACGTTTAAAAGCAAATGTCAGTAAAAAAGCGTTGTAGAATCACTGTGTGAATGTCTTTGAAAACACTTCTCAGGCAGGAAAGCATACGTCTTTCATCTGAGTGAAAACTGCATTCTATTCAGTTTTTCGAACTGAGTTGAATGATTAGACAATTCACTTGTAGGGAAGTGTTTGTTTGCATTCTGTATATTCAATTCTTTAGTAGCAAATCTCTTGTCTTGAGTTTGACTGAAATTCCCGTGAAATCACGTTTCAAAGCCAATGTCAATAAAAAAGCTTCGCAGAATCACTCTGTGAATGTCTTTGAAAACACTTCTCATGCAGGAAAGCAAACGTCTTTCATCTGAGTGAAAACTGCATTCTATTCAGTTTTTCGAACTGAGTTGAATGATTAGGCAATTCACTTGTAGCGAAGTTTTTGATTGCATTCTGTATATTCAATTCTTTAATAGCAAATCTCGTGTCTTGTGTTTGACAGAAATTCCAGTGAAATCACGTTTAAAATCCAACATCAGTAAAAAAGCGTTTTAGAATCACTGTGTGAATGTCTTTGAAAACACTTCTCAGGCAGGAAAGCATAGGTCTTTCATCTGAGTGAAAACTGCATTCTATTCAGTTTTTCGAACTGAGTTGAATGATTAGGCGATTCACCTGTAGGGAAGTATTTGTTTGCATTCTGTATATTCAATTCTTTAATAGCAAATCTCTTGTCTTGCGTTAGACAGAAATTCCCGTGAAATCACGTTTCAAAGCCAACGTCAGTAAAAAGGCTTCGTAGAATCACTCTGTGAATGTCTTTGAAAACACTTCTCTTGCAGGAAAGCATACATCTTTCATCTGAGTGAAAACTGTATTCTATTCAGTTTCTTGAACTGAGTTGATTGGTTAGGCGATTCACTTGTAGGGAAGAGTTTGTTTGCATTCTGTATATTCAATTCTTTAATAGCAAATCTCGTGTCTTGCGTTTGACAGAAATTCCAGTGAAATCACGTTTAAAAGCAAATGTCAGTAAAAAAACGTTGTAGAATCACTGTGTGAATGTCTTTGAAAACACTTCTCAGGCAGGAAAGCATACGTCTTTCATCTGAGTGAAAACTGCATTTTATTCAGTTTTTCGAACTGAGTTGAATGATTACGCGATTCACTTGTAGGGTAGTGTTTGTTTGCATTCTGTATATTCAATTCTTTAATAGCAAATCTCGTGTCTTGCGTTTGACAGAAATTCCAGTGAAATCACATTTAAAAGCAAACATTAGTAAAAAGTTTGTTCAGAATCACTGTGTGAATGTCTCTGAAAACACTACTCAGGCAGGAAAGCATACGTCTTTCATCTGATTGAAAACTGCATTCTATTCAGTTTTTCGAACTGAGTTGAATGATTAGGCGATTCACTTGTAGGGAAGTGTTTGTTTGCATTCTATATATTCAATTCTTTAATAGCAAATCTCTTGTCTTGAGTTTGACTGAAATTCCCGTGAAATCACGTTTCAAAGCCAATGTCAATAAAAAAGCTTCACAGAATCACTCTGTGAATGTCTTTGAAAACACTTCTCATGCAGGAAAGCAAACGTCTTTCATCTGAGTGAAAACTGCATTCTATTCAGTTTTTCGAACTGAGTTGAATGATTAGGCAATTCACTTGTAGCGAAGTTTTTGATTGCATTCTGTATATTCAATTCTTTAATAGCAAATCTCGTGTCTTGTGTTTGACAGAAATTCCAGTGAAATCACGTTTAAAATCCAACATCAGTAAAAAAGCGTTTTAGAATCACTGTGTGAATGTCTTTGAAAACAATTCTCAGGCAGGAAAGCATACGTCTTTCATCTGAGTGAAAACTGCATTCTATTCAGTTTTTCGAACTGAGTTGAATGATTAGAAGATTCACCTGTAGGGAAGTGTTTGTTTGCCTTCTGTATATTCAATTCTTTAATAGCAAATCTCTTGTCTTGCGTTTGACAGAAATTCTTGTGAAATCACGTTTCAAAGCCAATGTCAGTAAAAAAGCTTCGTAGAATCACTCTGTGAATGTCTTTGAAAACACTTCTCTGACAGGAAAGCATATGTCGTTCATCCGAGTGAAAACTGCACTCTGTTCAGTTTTTAGAACTGAGTTGAATGGTTAGGCGATTCACTTGTAGAGAAGTGTTTGTTTGCATTCTGTTTATTCAATTCTTTAATAGCAAATCTCGTGTCTTGCGTTTGACAGAAATTCCAGTGAAATCACGTTTCAAAGCCAATGTCACTAAAAGGCTTTGTAGAATAACTCTGTGAATGTCTTTGAAAACACTTCTCAGGCAGGAAAGCTTACGTCGTACATCTGAGTGAAAACTGCATTCTGTTCAGTTTTTCGAACTGAGTTGAATGGTTAGGCGATTCACTTGTAGAGAAGTGTTTGTTTGCATTCTGTATATTCAATTCTTAAATACCAAATCTCGTCTCTTGCGTTTGACAGAAATTCCAGTGAAATCACGTTTAAAAGCCAACGTCAGTAAAAAGGCTTTGTAGAATCACTCTGTGAATGTCTTTGAAAACACTTCTCTGGCAGGAAAGCATAGGTCTTTCATCTGAGTGAAAACTGCATTCTATTCAGTTTTGCGAACTGAGTTGAATGATTAGGCAATTCACTTGTAGCGAAGTTTTTGATTGCATTCTGTATATTCAATTCTTTAATAGCAAATCTCGTGTCTTGTGTTTGACAGAAATTCCGGTGAAATCACGTTTAAAATCCAACATCAGTAAAAAAGCGTTTTAGAATCACCGTGTGAATGTCTTTGAAAACACTTCTCAGGCAGGAAAGCATAGGTCTTTCATCTGAGTGAAAACTGCATTCTATTCAGTTTTTCGAACTGAGTTGAATGATTAGGCGATTCACCTGTAGGGAAGTGTTTGTTTGCATTCTGTATATTCAATTCTTTAATAGCAAATCTCTTGTATTGCGTTTGACAGAGATTCCCGTGAAATCACGTTTCAAAGCCAATGTCAGTAAAAAGGCTTCGTAGAATCACTCTGTGAATGTCTTTGAAAACACTTCTCTTGCAGGAAAGCATACATCTTTCATCTGAGTGAAAACTGCATTCTATTCAGTTTCTCGAACTGAGTTGATTGGTTAGGCGATTCGAGTTTGTTTGCATTCTGTATATTCAATTCTTTAATAGCAAATCTCGTGTCTTGCGTTTGACAGAAATTCCAGTGAAATCACGTTTAAAAGCAAATGTCAGTAAAAAAACGTTGTAGAATCACTGTGTGAATGTCTTTGAAAACACTTCTCAGGCAGGAAAGCATACGTCTTAAATCTGAGTCAAAACTGCATTCTATTCACTTTTTCGAACTGAGTTGAATGATTACGCGATTCACTTGTAGGGAAGTGTTTGTTTGCATTCTGTATATTCAATTCTTTAATAGCAAATCTCGTGTCTTGTGTTTGACAGAAATTCCAGTGAAATCACGTTTCAAAGCCAATGTCAGTTAAAAAGCTTTGTAGAATCACTCTGTGAATGTCTTTGAAAACACTTCTCATTCAGAAAAGCAAATGTCTTTCACCTGAGTGAAAACTGCATTTTATTCAGTTTTTCAAACTGAGTTGAATGGTTAGGCGATTCACTTGTAGAGAAGTGTTTGTTTGCATTATGTATATTCAATTCTTTAATAGCAAATCTCGTGTCTTGCGTTTGACAGAAATTCCAGTAAAATCACATTTAAAAGCCAACGTCATTAAAAAGGCTTTGTAGAATCACTCTGTGAATGTCTTTGAAAACACTTCTCAGGCAGGAAAGCATAAGTCTTTCATCTGAGTGAAAACTGCATTCTGTTCAGTTTTTCGAACTGAGTTGAATGGTTAGGCGATTCACTTGTAGAGAACTCTTTGTTTGCATTCTTTGTATTCAATTGTTTAATACAAATCTCGAGTCTTGCGTTTGACAGAAATTCCAGTGAAATCACGTTTAAAAGCCAAAGTCAGTAAAAAGGCTTTGTAGAATCACTCTGTGAATATCTTTGAAAACACTTTTCTGGCAGGAAAGCATACGACTTTAATCTGTGTGAAAACTGCATTCTATTCAGTTTTTTGAACTGAGTTGAATGATTAGGCCATTCACTTGTAGAGAAGTGTTTGTTTGCATTCTGTATATTCAATTCTTTAATAGCAAATCTCTTGTCTTGCGATTGACAAAAATTCCCGTGAAATCACGTTTCAAAGCCAATGTCAGTAAAAAAGCTTCGTAGAATCACTCTGTGAATGTCTTTGAAAACACTTCTCTGACAGGAAAGCATATGTCGTTCATCTGAGTGAAAACTGCACTCTGTTCAGTTTCTAGAACTGAGTTGAATGGTTAGGCGATTCACTTGTAGAGAAGTGTTTGTTTGCATTCTGTATATTCAATTCTTTAATAGCAAATCTCGTGTCTTGCGTTTGACAGAAATTCCAGTGAAATCACGTTTCAAAGCCAATGTCACTAAAAGGCTTTGTAGAATAACTCTGTGAATGTCTTCGAAAACACTTCTCAGGCAGGAAAGCTTACGTCGTACATCTGAGTGAAAACTGCATTTTGTTCAGTTTTTCGAACTGAGTTGAATGGTTAGGCGATTCACTTGTACAGAAGTGTTTGTTTGCATTCTTTGTATTCAATTATTTAATACAAATCTCGTGTCTTGCATTTGACAGGAATTCCAGTGAAATCACGTTTAAAAGCCAAGGTCAGTAAAAAGGCTTTGTAGAATCACTCTGTGAATGTCTTTGAAAACACTTCTCAGGCAGGAAAGCATATGTTATTCATCTGAGTGAAAACTGCATTCTATTCAATTTTTAGAACATAGTTGAATGGTTAGGCGATTCACTTGTAGAGAAGTGTTTGTTTGCATTCTGTATATTCAATTCTTTAATAGCAAATCTTGTGTCTTCCGTGTGACAAAAATTCCAGTGAAATCACGTGTAAAAGACAACGTCAGTAAAAAAGCGTTGTAGAATCACTGTGTGAATGTCTTTGAAAACACTTCTCAGGCAGGAAAGCAAACGTCTTTCATCTGATTTAAAACTGCATCTATTCAGTTTTTCGAACTGAGTTGAATGATTAGGCGATTCACTTGTAGGGAAGTGTTTGTTTGCATTCTGTATATTCAATTCTTTAATAGCAAATCTCTTGTCTTGAGTTTGACTGAAATTCCCGTGAAATCACGTTTCAAAGCCAATGTCAATAAAAAAGCTTCACAGAAAAACTCTGTGAATGTCTTTGAAAACACTTCTCATGCAGGAAAGCAAACGTCTTTCATCTGAGTGAAAACTGCATTCTATTCAGTTTTTCGAACTGAGTTGAATGATTAGGCAATTCACTTGTAGAGAAGTTTTTGATTGCATTCTGTATATTCAATTCTTTAATAGCAAATCTCGTGTCTTGTGTTTGACAGAAATTCCAGTGAAATCACATTTAAAATCCAACATCAGTAAAAAAGCGTTTTAGAATCACTGTGTGAATGTCTTTGAAAACACTTCTCAGGCAGGAAAGCATACGTCTTTCATCTGAGTGAAAACTGCATTCTATTCAGTTTTTCGAACTGAGTTGAATGATTAGGCGATTCACCTGTAGGGAAGTGTTTGTTTGCATTCTGTATATTCAATTCTTTAATAGCAAATCTCTTGTCTTCGTTTGACAGAAATTCTTGTGAAATGATGTTTCAAAGCCAATGTCAGTAAAAAGGCTTCGTAGAATCACTCTGTGAATGTCTTTGAAAACACTTCTCTTGCAGGAAAGCATACATCTTTCATCTGAGTGAAAACTGCATTCTATTCAGTTTCTCGAACTGAGTTGATTGGTTAGGCGATTCACTTGTAGGGAAGAGTTTGTTTGCATTCTGTATATTCAATTCTTTAATAGCAAATCTCGTGTCTTGCGTTTGACAGAAATTCCAGTGAAATCACGTTTCAAAGCCAATGTCACTAAAAGGCTTTGTAGAATAACTCTGTGAATGTCTTCAAAAACACTTCTCAGGCAGGAAAGCTTACGTCGTACATCTGAGTGAAAACTGCATTTTGTTCAGTTTTTCGAACTGAGTTGAATGGTTAGGCGATTCACTTGTACAGAAGTGTTTGTTTGCATTCTTTGTATTCAATTATTTAATACAAATCTCGTGTCTTGCATTTGACAGGAATTCCAGTGAAATCACGTTTAAAAGCCAAGGTCAGTAAAAAGGCTTTGTAGAATCACTCTGTGAATGTCTTTGAAAAGACTTCTCAGGCTGGAAAGCATATGTTATTCATCTGAGTGAAAACTGCATTCTATTCAATTTTTAGAACATAGTTGAATGGTTAGGCGATTCACTTGTAGAGAAGTGTTTGTTTGCATTCTGTATATTCAATTCTTTAATAGCAAATCTCGTGTCTTCCGTGTGACAAAAATTCCAGTGAAATCACGTGTAAAAGACAACGTCAGTAAAAAAGCGTTGTAGAATCACTGTGTGAATGTCTTTGAAAACACTTCTCAGGCAGGAAAGCAAACGTCTTTCATCTGATTTAAAACTGCATCTATTCAGTTTTTCGAACTGAGTTGAATGATTAGGCGATTCACTTGTAGGGAAGTGTTTGTTTGCATTCTGTATATTCAATTCTTTAATAGCAAATCTCTTGTCTTGAGTTTGACTGAAATTCCCGTGAAATCACGTTTCAAAGCCAATGTCAATAAAAAAGGTTCACAGAATCACTCTGTGAATGTCTTTGAAAACACTTCTCATGCAGGAAAGCAAACGTCTTTCATCTGAGTGAAAACTGCATTCTATTCAGTTTTTCGAACTGAGTTGAATGATTAGGCAATTCACTTGTAGAGAAGTTTTTGATTGCATTCTGTATATTCAATTCTTTAATAGCAAATCTCGTGTCTTGTGTTTGACAGAAATTCCAGTGAAATCACATTTAAAATCCAACATCAGTAAAAAAGCGTTTTAGAATCACTGTGTGAATGTCTTTGAAAACACTTCTCAGGCAGGAAAGCATACGTCTTTCATCTGAGTGAAAACTGCATTCTATTCAGTTTTTCGAACTGAGTTGAATGATTAGGCGATTCACCTGTAGGGAAGTGTTTGTTTGCATTCTGTATATTCAATTCTTTAATAGCAAATCTCTTGTCTTCGTTTGACAGAAATTCTTGTGAAATGATGTTTCAAAGCCAATGTCAGTAAAAAGGCTTCGTAGAATCACTCTGTGAATGTCTTTGAAAACACTTCTCTTGCAGGAAAGCATACATCTTTCATCTGAGTGAAAACTGCATTCTATTCAGTTTCTCGAACTGAGTTGATTGGTTAGGCGATTCACTTGTAGGGAAGAGTTTGTTTGCATTCTGTATATTCAATTCTTTAATAGCAAATCTCGTGTCTTGCGTTTGACAGAAATTCCAGTGAAATCACGTTTCAAAGCCAATGTCACTAAAAGGCTTTGTAGAATAACTCTGTGAATGTCTTCAAAAACACTTCTCAGGCAGGAAAGCTTACGTCGTACATCTGAGTGAAAACTGCATTTTGTTCAGTTTTTCGAACTGAGTTGAATGGTTAGGCGATTCACTTGTACAGAAGTGTTTGTTTGCATTCTTTGTATTCAATTATTTAATACAAATCTCGTGTCTTGCATTTGACAGGAATTCCAGTGAAATCACGTTTAAAAGCCAAGGTCAGTAAAAAGGCTTTGTAGAATCACTCTGTGAATGTCTTTGAAAAGACTTCTCAGGCTGGAAAGCATATGTTATTCATCTGAGTGAAAACTGCATTCTATTCAATTTTTAGAACATAGTTGAATGGTTAGGCGATTCACTTGTAGAGAAGTGTTTGTTTGCATTCTGTATATTCAATTCTTTAATAGCAAATCTCGTGTCTTCCGTGTGACAAAAATTCCAGTGAAATCACGTGTAAAAGACAACGTCAGTAAAAAAGCGTTGTAGAATCACTGTGTGAATGTCTTTGAAAACACTTCTCAGGCAGGAAAGCAAACGTCTTTCATCTGATTTAAAACTGCATCTATTCAGTTTTTCGAACTGAGTTGAATGATTAGGCGATTCACTTGTAGGGAAGTGTTTGTTTGCATTCTGTATATTCAATTCTTTAATAGCAAATCTCTTGTCTTGAGTTTGACTGAAATTCCCGTGAAATCACGTTTCAAAGCCAATGTCAATAAAAAAGGTTCACAGAATCACTCTGTGAATGTCTTTGAAAACACTTCTCATGCAGGAAAGCAAACGTCTTTCATCTGAGTGAAAACTGCATTCTATTCAGTTTTTCGAACTGAGTTGAATGATTAGGCAATTCACTTGTAGAGAAGTTTTTGATTGCATTCTGTATATTCAATTCTTTAATAGCAAATCTCGTGTCTTGTGTTTGACAGAAATTCCAGTGAAATCACATTTAAAATCCAACATCAGTAAAAAAGCGTTTTAGAATCACTGTGTGAATGTCTTTGAAAACACTTCTCAGGCAGGAAAGCATACGTCTTTCATCTGAGTGAAAACTGCATTCTATTCAGTTTTTCGAACTGAGTTGAATGATTAGGCGATTCACCTGTAGGGAAGTGTTTGTTTGCATTCTGTATATTCAATTCTTTAATAGCAAATCTCTTGTCTTCGTTTGACAGAAATTCTTGTGAAATGACGTTTCAAAGCCAATGTCAGTAAAAAGGCTTCGTAGAATCACTCTGTGAATGTCTTTGAAAACACTTCTCTTGCAGGAAAGCATACATCTTTCATCTGAGTGAAAACTGCATTCTATTCAGTTTCTCGAACTGGGTTGATTGGTTAGGCGATTCACTTGTAGGGAAGAGTTTGTTTGCATTCTGTATATTCAATTCTTTAATAGCAAATCTCGTGTCTTGCGTTTGACAGAAATTCCAGTGAAATCACGTTTAAAAGCAAATGTGAGTAAAAAAGCGTTGTAGAATCACTGTGTGAATGTCTTTGAAAACACTTCTCAGGCAGGAAAGCATACGACTTTCATCTGAGTGAAAACTGCATTCTATTCAGTTTTTCGAACTGAGTTGAATGATTAGGCGATTCACTTGTAGGGAAGTGTTTGTTTGCATTCTGTATATTCAATTCTTTAATAGCAACTCTCGTGTCTTGTGTTTGACAGAAATTCCAGTGAAATCACGTTTCAAAGCCAATGTCAGTTAAAAAGCTTTGTAGAAACACTCTGTGAATGTCTTTGAAAACACTTCTCATTCAGGAAAGCAAATGTCTTTCATCTGTGTGAAAACTGCATTCCATTCACTTTTTAGAACTGTGTTGATTAGTTAGGCGATTCACTTGTTGGGAAGTGTTTGTTTGCATTCTGTATATTCAATTCTTTAATAGCAAATCTCGTGTCTTGCGTTTGACAGAAATTCCAGTGAAATCACATTTAAAAGCAAACATTAGTAAAAAGTTTGTTCAGAATCACTGTGTGAATGTCTCTGAAAACACTTCTCAGGCAGGAAAGCATACGTCTTTCATCTGAGTGAAAACTGCATTCTATTCAATTTTTCGAACTGAGTTGAATGATTAGGCGATTCACTTGTAGGGAAGTGTTTGTTTGCATTCTGTATATTCAATTCTTTAATAGCAAATCTCGTGTCTTGTGTTTGACAGAAATTCCAGTGAAATCACGTTTCAAAGCCAACGTCAGTAAAAATGCTTTGTAGAAACACTCTGTGAATGTCTTTGAAAACACTTCTCAGGCAGGAAAGCAAATGTCTTTCATCTGAGTGAAAACTGCATTCCCTTCACTTTTTAGAACTGTGTTGATTGGTTAGGCGATTCACTTGTAGGGAAGTGTTGGTTTGCATTCTGTATATTCAATTCTTTAATAGCAAATCTCGTGTCTTGTGTTTGACAGAAATTCCAGTGAAATCACTTTTAAATGCAAACGTCAGTAAAAAGGCTTTGTAGAATCACTCTGTGAATGTTTTGAAAACACTTCTCAGACAGGAAAGCAAACGTCTTTCATCTGAGTGAAAACTGCATTTATTCAGTTTTTCGAACTGAGTTGATTGGTTAGGCGATTCACTTGTAGGGAAGGGTTTGTTTGCATTCTGTATATTCAATTCTTTAATAGCAAATCTCGTGTCTTGCGTTTGACATAAATTCCAGTGAAATCACGTTTAAAAGCAAATGTCAGTAAAAAAGCGTTGTAGAATCACTGTGTGAATGTCTTTGAAAACACTTCTCAGGCAGGAAAGCATACGTCTTTCATCTGAGTGAAAACTGCATTCTATTCAGTTTTTCGAACTGAGTTGAATGATTAGGCAATTCACTTGTAGGGAAGTGTTTGTTTGCATTCTGTATATTCAATTCTTTAGTAGCAAATCTCTTGTCTTGAGTTTGACTGAAATTCCCGTGAAATCACGTTTCAAAGCCAATGTCAATAAAAAAGCTTCGCAGAATCACTCTGTGAATGTCTTTGAAAACACTTCTCATGCAGGAAAGCAAACGTCTTTCATCTGAGTGAAAACTGCATTCTATTCAGTTTTTCGAACTGAGTTGAATGATTAGGCAATTCACTTGTAGCGAAGTTTTTGATTGCATTCTGTATATTCAATTCTTTAATAGCAAATCTCGTGTCTTGTGTTTGACAGAAATTCCAGTGAAATCACGTTTAAAATCCAACATCAGTAAAAAAGCGTTTTAGAATCACTGTGTGAATGTCTTTGAAAACACTTCTCAGGCAGGAAAGCATAGGTCTTTCATCTGAGTGAAAACTGCATTCTATTCAGTTTTTCGAACTGAGTTGAATGATTAGGCGATTCACCTGTAGGGAAGTATTTGTTTGCATTCTGTATATTCAATTCTTTAATAGCAAATCTCTTGTCTTGCGTTTGACAGAAATTCCCGTGAAATCACGTTTCAAAGCCAACGTCAGTAAAAAGGCTTCATAGAATCACTCTGTGAATGTCTTTGAAAACACTTCTCTTGCAGGAAAGCATACATCTTTCATCTGAGTGAAAACTGTATTCTATTCAGTTTCTTGAACTGAGTTGATTGGTTAGGCGATTCACTTGTAGGGAAGAGTTTGTTTGCATTCTGTATATTCAATTCTTTAATAGCAAATCTCGTGTCTTGCGTTTGACAGAAATTCCAGTGAAATCACGTTTAAAAGCAAATGTCAGTAAAAAAACGTTGTAGAATCACTGTGTGAATGTCTTTGAAAACACTTCTCAGGCAGGAAAGCATACGTCTTTCATCTGAGTGAAAACTGCATTTTATTCAGTTTTTCGAACTGAGTTGAATGATTACGCGATTCACTTGTAGGGTAGTGTTTGTTTGCATTCTGTATATTCAATTCTTTAATAGCAAATCTCGTGTCTTGCGTTTGACAGAAATTCCAGTGAAATCACATTTAAAAGCAAACATTAGTAAAAAGTTTGTTCAGAATCACTGTGTGAATGTCTCTGAAAACACTACTCAGGCAGGAAAGCATACGTCTTTCATCTGATTGAAAACTGCATTCTATTCAGTTTTTCGAACTGAGTTGAATGATTAGGCGATTCACTTGTAGGGAAGTGTTTGTTTGCATTCTATATATTCAATTCTTTAATAGCAAATCTCTTGTCTTGAGTTTGACTGAAATTCCCGTGAAATCACGTTTCAAAGCCAATGTCAATAAAAAAGCTTCACAGAATCACTCTGTGAATGTCTTTGAAAACACTTCTCATGCAGGAAAGCAAACGTCTTTCATCTGAGTGAAAACTGCATTCTATTCAGTTTCTCGAACTGGGTTGATTGGTTAGGCGATTCACTTGTAGGGAAGAGTTTGTTTGCATTCTGTATATTCAATTCTTTAATAGCAAATCTCGTGTCTTGCGTTTGACAGAAATTCCAGTGAAATCACGTTTAAAAGCAAATGTGAGTAAAAAAGCGTTGTAGAATCACTGTGTGAATGTCTTTGAAAACACTTCTCAGGCAGGAAAGCATACGACTTTCATCTTAGTGAAAACTGCATTCTATTCAGTTTTTCGAACTGAGTTGAATGATTAGGCGATTCACTTGTAGGGAAGTGTTTGTTTGCATTCTGTATATTCAATTCTTTAATAGCAACTCTCGTGTCCTGTGTTTGACAGAAATTCCAGTGAAATCACGTTTCAAAGCCAATGTCAGTTAAAAAGCTTTGTAGAAACACTCTGTGAATGTCTTTGAAAACACTTCTCATTCAGGAAAGCAAATGTCTTTCATCTGTGTGAAAACTGCATTCCATTCACTTTTTAGAACTGTGTTGATTAGTTAGGCGATTCACTTGTTGGGAAGTGTTTGTTTGCATTCTGTATATTCAATTCTTTAATAGCAAATCTCGTGTCTTGCGTTTGACAGAAATTCCAGTGAAATCACATTTAAAAGCAGACATTAGTAAAAAGTTTGTTCAGAATCACTGTGTGAATGTCTCTGAAAACACTTCTCAGGCAGGAAAGCATACGTCTTTCATCTGAGTGAAAACTGCATTCTATTCAATTTTTCGAACTGAGTTGAATGATTAGGCGATTCACTTGTAGGGAAGTGTTTGTTTGCATTCTGTATATTCAATTCTTTAATAGCAAATCTCGTGTCTTGTGTTTGACAGAAATTCCAGTGAAATCACGTTTCAAAGCCTATGTCAGTAAAAAAGCTTTGTAGAAACACTCTGTGAATGTCTTTGAAAACACTTCTCAGGCAGGAAAGCAAATGTCTTTCATCTGAGTGAAAACTGCATTCCCTTCACTTTTTAGAACTGTGTTGATTGGTTAGGCGATTCACTTGTAGGGAAGTGTTTGTTTGCATTCTGTATATTCAATTCTTTAATAGCAAATCTCGTGTCTTGTGTTTGACAGAAATTCCAGTGAAATCACTTTTAAATGCAAACGTCAGTAAAAAGGCTTTGTAGAATCACTCTGTGAATGTTTTGAAAACACTTCTCAGACAGGAAAGCAAACGTCTTTCATCTGAGTGAAAACTGCATTCTATTCAGTTTTTCGAACTGAGTTGATTGGTTAGGCGATTCACTTGTAGGGAAGGGTTTGTTTGCATTCTGTATATTCAATTCTTTAATAGCAAATCTCGTGTCTTGCGTTTGACATAAATTCCAGTGAAATCACGTTTAAAAGCAAATGTCAGTAAAAAAGCGTTGTAGAATCACTGTGTGAATGTCTTTGAAAACACTTCTCAGGCAGGAAAGCATACGTCTTTCATCTGAGTGAAAACTGCATTCTATTCAGTTTTTCGAACTGAGTTGAATGATTAGGCAATTCACTTGTAGGGAAGTGTTTGTTTGCATTCTGTATATTCAATTCTTTAGTAGCAAATCTCTTGTCTTGAGTTTGACTGAAATTCCCGTGAAATCACGTTTCAAAGCCAATGTCAATAAAAAAGCTTCGCAGAATCACTCTGTGAATGTCTTTGAAAACACTTCTCATGCAGGAAAGCAAACGTCTTTCATCTGAGTGAAAACTGCATTCTATTCAGTTTTTCGAACTGAGTTGAATGATTAGGCAATTCACTTGTAGCGAAGTTTTTGATTGCATTCTGTATATTCAATTCTTTAATAGCAAATCTCGTGTCTTGTGTTTGACAGAAATTCCAGTGAAATCACGTTTAAAATCCAACATCAGTAAAAAAGCGTTTTAGAATCACTGTGTGAATGTCTTTGAAAACACTTCTCAGGCAGGAAAGCATAGGTCTTTCATCTGAGTGAAAACTGCATTCTATTCAGTTTTTCGAACTGAGTTGAATGATTAGGCGATTCACCTGTAGGGAAGTATTTGTTTGCATTCTGTATATTCAATTCTTTAATAGCAAATCTCTTGTCTTGCGTTTGACAGAAATTCCCGTGAAATCACGTTTCAAAGCCAACGTCAGTAAAAAGGCTTCGTAGAATCACTCTGTGAATGTCTTTGAAAACACTTCTCTTGCAGGAAAGCATACATCTTTCATCTGAGTGAAAACTGTATTCTATTCAGTTTCTTGAACTGAGTTGATTGGTTAGGCGATTCACTTGTAGGGAAGAGTTTGTTTGCATTCTGTATATTCAATTCTTTAATAGCAAATCTCGTGTCTTGCGTTTGACAGAAATTCCAGTGAAATCACGTTTAAAAGCAAATGTCAGTAAAAAAACGTTGTAGAATCACTGTGTGAATGTCTTTGAAAACACTTCTCAGGCAGGAAAGCATACGTCTTTCATCTGAGTGAAAACTGCATTTTATTCAGTTTTTCGAACTGAGTTGAATGATTACGCGATTCACTTGTAGGGTAGTGTTTGTTTGCATTCTGTATATTCAATTCTTTAATAGCAAATCTCGTGTCTTGCGTTTGACAGAAATTCCAGTGAAATCACATTTAAAAGCAAACATTAGTAAAAAGTTTGTTCAGAATCACTGTGTGAATGTCTCTGAAAACACTACTCAGGCAGGAAAGCATACGTCTTTCATCTGATTGAAAACTGCATTCTATTCAGTTTTTCGAACTGAGTTGAATGATTAGGCGATTCACTTGTAGGGAAGTGTTTGTTTGCCTTCTGTATATTCAATTCTTTAATAGCAAATCTCTTGTCTTGCGTTTGACAGAAATTCTTGTGAAATCACGTTTCAAAGCCAATGTCAGTAAAAAAGCTTCGGAGAATCACTCTGTGAATGTCTTTGAAAACACTTCTCTGACAGGAAAGCATATGTCGTTCATCCGAGTGAAAACTGCACTCTGTTCAGTTTTTAGAACTGAGTTGAATGGTTAGGCGATTCACTTGTAGAGAAGTGTTTGTTTGCATTCTGTTTATTCAATTCTTTAATAGCAAATCTCGTGTCTTGCGTTTGACAGAAATTCCAGTGAAATCACGTTTCAAAGCCATTGTCACTAAAAGGCTTTGTAGAATAACTCTGTGAATGTCTTTGAAAACACTTCTCAGGCAGGAAAGCTTACGTCGTACATCTGAGTGAAAACTGCATTCTGTTCAGTTTTTCGAACTGAGTTGAATGGTTAGGCGATTCACTTGTACAGAAGTGTTTGTTTGCATTCTTTGTATTCAATTATTTAATACAAATCTCGTGTCTTGCATTTGACAGGAATTCCAGTGAAATCACGTTTAAAAGCCAAGGTCAGTAAAAGGCTTTGTAGAATCACTCTGTGAATGTCTTTGAAAACACTTCTCAGGCAGGAAAGCATATGTTATTCATCTGAGTGAAAACTGCATTCTATTCAATTTTTAGAACATAGTTGAATGGTTAGGCGATTCACTTGTAGCGAAGTTTTTGATTGCATTCTGTATATTCAATTCTTTAATAGCAAATCTCGTGTCTTGTGTTTGACAGAAATTCCAGTGAAATCATATTTAAAATCCAACATCAGTAAAAAAGCGTTTTAGAATCACTGTGTGAATGTCTTTGAAAACACTTCTCAGGCAGGAAAGCATAGGTCTTTCATCTGAGTGAAAACTGCATTCTATTCAGTTTTTCAAACTGAGTTAAATGATTAGGCGATTCACTTGTAGAGAACTCTTTGTTTGCATTCTTTGTATTCAATTGTTTAATACAAATCTCGAGTCTTGCGTTTGACAGAAATTCCAGTGAAATCACGTTTAAAAGCCAAAGTCAGTAAAAAGGCTTTGTAGAATCACTCTGTGAATATCTTTGAAAACACTTCTCTGGCAGGAAAGCATACGACTTTCATCTGTGTGAAAACTGCATTCTATTCAGTTTTTCGAACTGAGTTGAATGATTAGGCCATTCACTTGTAGAGAAGTGTTTGTTTGCATTCTGTATATTCAATTCTTTAATAGCAAATCTCGTGTCTTGCGTTTGACAGAAACTCCAGTGAAATCACGTTTAAAAGCAAATGTCAGTAAAAAAATGTTGTAGAATCACTGTGTGAATGTCTTTGAAAACACTTCTCAGGCAGGAAAGCATACGTATTTCATCTGAGTGAAAACTGCATTCTATTCAGTTTTTCGAACTGAGTTGAATGATTTCGCGATTCACTTGTAGGGAAGTGTTTCTTTGCATTCTGTATATTCATTTCTTTAATAGCAAATCTCGTGTCTTGTGTTTGACAGAAATTCCAGTGAAATCACGTTTCAAAGCCAATGTCAGTTAAAAAGCTTTGTAGAATCACATTGAATGTCTTTGAAAACACTTCTCATTCAGGAAAGCAAATGTCTTTCATCTGAGTGAAAACTGCATTCCATTCACTTTTTAGAACTGTCTTGATTAGTTAGGCGATTCACTTGTTGGGAAGTGTTTGTTTGCATTCTATATATTCAATTCTTTAATAGCAAATCTCGTGTCTTGCGTTTGACAGAAATTCCAGTGAAATCACATTTAAAAGCCAACATCAGTAAAAACGCTTTGTAGAATCACTCTGTGAATGTCTTTGAAAACACTTCTCATGCAGGAAAGCAAACATCTTTCATCTGAGTGAAAACTGCATTCTATTCAGTTTTGCGAACTGAGTTGAATGATTAGGCAATTCACTTGTAGCGAAGTTTTTGATTGCATTCTGTATATTCAATTCTTTAATAGCAAATCTCGTGTCTTGTGTTTGACAGAAATTCCGGTGAAATCACGTTTAAAATCCAACATCAGTAAAAAAGCGTTTTAGAATCACCGTGTGAATGTCTTTGAAAACACTTCTCAGGCAGGAAAGCATAGGTCTTTCATCTGAGTGAAAACTGCATTCTATTCAGTTTTTCGAACTGAGTTGAATGATTAGGCGATTCACCTGTAGGGAAGTGTTTGTTTGCATTCTGTATATTCAATTCTTTAATAGCAAATCTCTTGTATTGCGTTTGACAGAAATTCCCGTGAAATCACGTTTCAAAGCCAATGTCAGTAAAAAGGCTTCGTAGAATCACTCTGTGAATGTCTTTGAAAACACTTCTCTTGCAGGAAAGCATACATCTTTCATCTGAGTGAAAACTGCATTCTATTCAGTTTCTCGAACTGAGTTGATTGGTTAGGCGATTCGAGTTTGTTTGCATTCTGTATATTCAATTCTTTAATAGCAAATCTCGTGTCTTGCGTTTGAAAGAAATTCCAGTGATATCACGTTTAAAAGCAAATGTCAGTAAAAAAACGTTGTAGAATCACTGTGTGAATGTCTTTGAAAACACTCCTCAGGCAGGAAAGCATACGTCTTTCATCTGAGTCAAAACTGCATTCTATTCACTTTTTCGAACTGAGTTGAATGATTACGCGATTCACTTGTAGGGAAGTGTTTGTTTGCATTCTGTATATTCAATTCTTTAATAGCAAATCTCGTGTCTTGTGTTTGACAGAAATTCCAGTGAAATCACGTTTCAAAGCCAATGTCAGTTAAAAAGCTTTGTAGAATCACTCTGTGAATGTCTTTGAAAACACTTCTCATTCAGGAAAGCAAATGTCTTTCACCTGAGTGAAAACTGCATTTTATTCAGTTTTTCAAACTGAGTTGAATGGTTAGGCGATTCACTTGTAGAGAAGTGTTTGTTTGCATTCTGTATATTCAATTCTTTAATAGCAAATCTCGTGTCTTGCGTTTGACAGAAATTCCAGTAAAATCACATTTAAAAGCCAACGTCATTAAAAAGGCTTTGTAGAATCACTCTGTGAATGTCTTTGAAAACAATTCTCAGGTAGGAAAGCATAAGTCTTTCATCTGAGTGAAAACTGCATTCTGTTCAGTTTTTCGAACTGAGTTGAATGGTTAGGCGATTCACTTGTAGAGAACTCTTTGTTTGCATTCTTTGTATTCAATTGTTTAATACAAATCTCGAGTCTTGCGTTTGACAGAAATTCCAGTGAAATCACGTTTAAAAGCCAAAGTCAGTAAAAAGGCTTTGTAGAATCACTCTGTGAATATCTTTGAAAACACTTCTCTCGCAGGAAAGCATACGACTTTCATCTGTGTGAAAACTGCATTCTATTCAGTTTTTCGAACTGAGTTGAATGATTAGGCCATTCACTTGTAGAGAAGTGTTTGTTTGCATTCTGTATATTCAATTCTTTAATAGCAAATCTCCTGTCTTCCGTTTGACAAAAATTCCCGTGAAATCACGTTTCAAAGCCAATGTCAGTAAAAAAGCTTCGTAGAATCACTCTGTGAATGTCTTTGAAAACACTTCTCTGACAGGAAAGCATATGTCGTTCATCTGAGTGAAAACTGCATTCTATTCAGTTTTTAGAACTGAGATGAATGGTTAGGCGATTCACTTGTAGAGAAGTGTTTGTTTGCATTCTGTATATTCAATTCTTTAATAGCAAATCTCGTGTCTTGCGTTTGACAGAAATTCCAGTGAAATCACGTTTCAAAGCCAATGTCACTAAAAGGCTTTGTAGAATAACTCTGTGAATGTCTTTGAAAACACTTCTCAGGCAGGAAAGCTTACGTCGTACATCTGAGTGAAAACTGCATTTTGTTCAGTTTTTCGAACTGAGTTGAATGGTTAGGCGATTCACTTGTACGGAAGTGTTTGTTTGCATTCTTTGTATTCAATTATTTAATACAAATCTCGTGTCTTGCATTTGACAGGAATTCCAGTGAAATCACGTTTAAAAGCCAAGGTCAGTAAAAAGGCTTTGTAGAATCACTCTGTGAATGTCTTTGAAAACACTTCTCAGGCAGGAAAGCATATGTTATTCATCTGAGTGAAAACTGCATTCTATTCAATTTTTCGAACTGAGTTGAATGATTAGGCGATTCACTTGTAGAGAAGTGTTTGTTTGCATTCTGTATATTCAATTCTTTAATAGCAAATCTCGTGTCTTCCGTGTGACAAAAATTCCAGTGAAATCACGTGTAAAAGACAACGTCAGTAAAAAAGCTTTGTAGAATCACTGTGTGAATGTCTTTGAAAACACTTCTCAGGCAGGAAAGCAAACGTCTTTCATCTGATTGAAAACTGCATTCTATTCAGTTTTTCGAACTGAGTTGAATGATTGGGCGATTCACTTGTAGGGAAGTGTTTGTTTGCATTCTGTATATTCAATTCTTTAATAGCAAATCTCTTGTCTTGAGTTTGACAGAAATTCCAGTGAAATCACATTTAAAATCCAACATCAGTAAAAAAGCGTTTTAGAATCACTGTGTGAATGTCTTTGAAAACTCTTCTCAGGCAGGAAAGCATACGTCTTTCATCTGAGTGAAAACTGCATTCTATTCAGTTTTTCGAACTGAGTTGAATGATTAGGTGATTCACCTGTAGGGAAGTGTTTGTTTGCATTCTGTATATTCAATTCTTTAATAGCAAATCTCTTGTCTTCGTTTGACAGAAATTCTTGTGAAATCACGTTTCAAAGCCAATGTCAGTAAAAAGGCTTCGTAGAATCACTCTGTGAATGTCTTTGAAAACACTTCTCTTGCAGGAAAGCATACATCTTTCATCTGAGTGAAAACTGCATTCTATTCGGTTTCTCGAACTGAGTTGATTGGTTAGGCGATTCACTTGTAGGGAAGAGTTTGTTTGCATTCTGTATATTCAATTCTTTAATAGCAAATCTCCTGTCTTGCGTTTGACAGAAATTCCAGTGAAATCACGTTTTAAAGCAAATGTGAGTAAAAAAGCGTTGTAGAATCACTGTGTGAATGTCTTTGAAAACACTTCTCAGGCAGGAAAGCATACGTCTTTCATCTGAGTGAAAACTGCATTCTATTCAGTTTTTCGAACTGAGTTGAATGATTAGGCGATTCACTTCTAGGGAAGTGTTTGTTTGCATTCTGTATATTCAATTCTTTAATAGCAAATCTCGTGTCTTGTGTTTGACAGAAATTCCAGTGAAATCACGTTTCAAAGCCAATGTGAGTTAAAAAGCTTTGTAGAAACACTCTGTGAATGTCTTTGAAAACACTTCTCATTCAGGAAAGCAAATGTCTTTCATCTGTGTGAAAACTGCATTCCATTCACTTTTTAGAACTGTGTTGATTAGTTAGGCGATTCACTTGTTGGGAAGTGTTTGTTTGCATTCTGTATATTCAATTCTTTAATAGCAAATCTCGTGTCTTGCGTTTGACAGAAATTCCAGTGAAATCACATTTAAAAGCAAACATTAGTAAAAAGTTTGTTCAGAATCACTGTGTGAATGTCTCTGAAAACACTTCTCAGGCAGGAAAGCATACGTCTTTCATCTGAGTGAAAACTGCATTCTATTCAATTTTTCGAACTGAGTTGAATGATTAGGCGATTCACTTGTAGGGAAGTGTTTGTTTGCATTCTGTATATTCAATTCTTTAATAGCAAATCTCGTGTCTTGTGTTTGACAGAAATTCCAGTGAAATCACGTTTCAAAGCCTATGTCAGTAAAAGAGCTTTGTAGAAACACTCTGTGAATGTCTTTGAAAACACTTCTCAGGCAGGAAAGCAAATGTCTTTCATCTGAGTGAAAACTGCATTCCCTTCACTTTTTAGAACTGTGTTGATTGGTTAGGCGATTCACTTGTAGGGAAGTGTTTGTTTGCATTCTGTATATTCAATTCTTTAATAGCAAATCTCGTGTCTTGTGTTTGACAGAAATTCCAGTGAAATCACTTTTAAATGCAAACGTCAGTAAAAAGGCCTTGTAGAATCACTCTGTGAATGTTTTGAAAACACTTCTCAGACAGGAAAGCAAACGTCTTTCATCTGAGTGAAAACTGCATTCTATTCAGTTTTTCGAACTGAGTTGATTGGTTAGGCGATTCACTTGTAGGGAAGGGTTTGTTTGCATTCTGTATATTCAATTCTTTAATAGCAAATCTCGTGTCTTGCGTTTGACATAAATTCCAGTGAAATCACGTTTAAAAGCAAATGTCAGTAAAAAAGCGTTGTAGAATCACTGTGTGAATGTCTTTGAAAACACTTCTCAGGCAGGAAAGCATACGTCTTTCATCTGAGTGAAAACTGCATTCTATTCAGTTTTTCGAACTGAGTTGAATGATTAGGCAATTGACTTGTAGGGAAGTGTTTGTTTGCATTCTGTATATTCAATTCTTTAATAGCAAATCTCGTGTCTTGTGTTTGACAGAAATTCCAGTGAAATCACGTTTCAAAGCCAATGTCAGTAAAAAAGCTTTGTAGAAACACTCTGTGAATGTCTTTGAAAACACTTCTCATGCAGGAAAGCAAATGTCTTTCATCTTAGTGAAAACTGCATTCTATTCAATTTTTAGAACATAGTTGAATGGTTAGGCGATTCACTTGTAGAGAAGTGTTTGTTTGCATTCTGTATATTCAATTCTGAAATAGCAAATCTCGTGTCTTGTGTTTGACAGAAATTCCAGTGAAATCACGTTTAAAATCCAACATCAGTAAAAAAGCGTTTTAGAATCACTGTGTGAATGTCTTTGAAAACACTTCTCAGGCAGGAAAGCATAGGTCTTTCATCTGAGTGAAAACTGCATTCTATTCAGTTTTTTGAACTGAATTGAATGATTAGGCGATTCACCTGTAGGGAAGTGTTTGTTTGCATTCTGTAATTTCAATTCTTTAATAGCAAATCTCTTGTCTTGCGTTTGACAGAAATTCCCGTGAAATCACATTTCAAAGCCAATGTCAGTAAAAAGGCTTCGTAGAATCACTGTGTGAATGTCTTTGAAAACACTTCTCTTGCAGGAAAGCATACATCTTTCATCTGAGTGAAAACTGCATTCTATTCAGTTTCTCGAACTGTGTTGATTGGTTAGGCGATTCACTTGTAGGGAAGAGTTTGTTTGCATTCTGTATATTCAATTCTTTAATAGCAAATCTCGTGTCTTGCGTTTGACAGAAATTCCAGTGAAATCACGTTTAAAAGCAAATGTCAGTAAAAAAACATTGTAGAATCACTGTGTGAATGTCTTTGAAAACACTTCTCAGGCAGGAAAGCATACGTCTTTCATCTGAGTGAAAACTGCATTTTATTCAGTTTTTCGAACTGAATTGAATGATTACGTGATTCACTTGTAGGGAAGTGTTTGTTTGCATTCTGTATATTCAATTCTATAATAGCAAATCTCGTGTCTTGCGTTTGACAGAAATTCCAGTGAAATCACATTTAAAAGCAAACATTAGTAAAAAGTTTGTTCAGAATCACTGTGTGAATGTCTCTGAAAACACTTCTCAGGCAGGAAAGCGTACGTCTTTCATCTGAGTGAAAACTGCATTCTATTCAGTTTTTCGAACTGAGTTGAATGATTAGGCGATTCACCTGTAGGGAAGTGTTTGTTTGCATTCTGTATATTCAATTCTTTAACAGCAAATCTCTTGTCTTGCGTTTGACAGAAATTCTTGTGAAATCACGTTTCAAAGCCAATGTCAGTAAAAAGGCTTCGTAGAATCACTCTGTGAATGTCTTTGAAAACACTTCTCTTGCAGGAAAGCATACATCTTTCATCTGAGTGAAAACTGCATTCTATTCAGTTTCTCGAACTGAGTTGATTGGTTAGGCGATTCACTTGTAGGGAAGAGTTTGTTTGCATTCTGTATATTCAATTCTTTAATAGCAAATCTCGTGTCTTGCGTTTGACAGAAATTCCAGTGAAATCACGTTTAAAAGCAAATGTCAGTAAAAAAGCGTTGTAGAATCACTGTGTGAATGTCTTTGAAAACACTTCTCAGGCAGGAAAGCATACGTCTTTCATCTGAGTGAAAACTGCATTCTATTCAGTTTTTCGAACTGAGTTGAATGATTAGGCGATTCACTTGTAGGGAAGTGTTTGTTTGAATTCTGTATATTCAATTCTTTAATAGCAAATCTCGTGTCTTGTGTTTGACAGAAATTCCAGTGAAATCACGTTTCAAAGCCAGTGTCAGTTAAAAAGCTTTGTAGAATCACTCTGTGAATGTCTTTGAAAACACTTCTCATTCAGGAAAGCAAATGTCTTTCATCTGAGTGAAAACTGCATTCCCTTCACTTTTTAGAACTGTGTTGATTGGTTAGGCGATTCAGTTGTAGGGAAGTGTTTGTTTGCATTCTGTATATTCAATTCTTTAATAGCAAATCTCGTGTCTTGCGTTTGACAGAAATTCCAGTGAAATCACGTTTAAAAGCCAACGTCAGTAAAAAGGCTTTGTAGAATCACTCCGTGAATGTCTTTGAAAACACTTCTCAGGCAGGAAAGCATAAGTCGTTCATCTGATTGAAAACTGCATTCTGTTCAGTTTTTGACCTGAGTTGAATGGTTAGGCGATTCACTTGTAGAGAACTATTTGTTTGCATTCTGTATATTCAATTCTTAAATAGCAAATCTCGTGTCTTGCGTTTGACAGAAATTCCAGTGAAATCACATTTAAAAGCAAACGTCAGTAAAAAGTCTGTTTAGAATCACTGTGTGAATGTCTTTGAAAACAGTTCTCAGGCAGGAAAGCATACGTCTTTCATCTGAGTGAAAACTGCATTCTATTCAGTTTTTCAAACTGAGTTGAAAAATTAGGCGATTAACTTGTAGGGAAGAGTTTGTTTGCATTCTGTATATTCAATTCTTTAATAGCAAATCTCGTGTCTTGCGTTTGACAGAAATTCCAGTGAAATCACATTTAAAAGCAAACATTAGTAAAAAGTTTGTTCAGAATCACTGTGTGAATGTCTCTGAAAACACTTCTCAGGCAGGAAAGCATACGTCTTTCATCTGAGTGAAAACTGCATTCTATTCAGTTTCTCGAACTGAGTTGATTGGTTAGGCGATTCACTTGTAGGGAAGAGTTTGTTTGCATTCTGTATATTCAATTCTTTAATAGCAAATCTCGTGTCTTGCGTTTGACAGAAATTCCAGTGAAATCACGTTTAAAAGCAAATGTCAGTAAAAAAGCGTTGTAGAATCACTGTGTGAATGTCTTTGAAAACACTTCTCAGGCAGGAAAGCATACGTCTTTCATCTGAGTGAAAACTGCATTCTATTCAGTTTTTCGAACTGAGTTGAATGATTAGGCAATTCAATTGAAGCGAAGTTTTTGTTTGCATTCTGTATATTCAATTCATTAATAGCAAATCTCGTGTCTTGTGTTTGACAGAAATTCCAGTGAAATCACGTTTAAAATCCAACATCAGTAAAAAAGCGTTTTAGAATCACTGTGTGAATGTCTTTGAAAACACTTCTCTTGCAGGAAAGCATAGGTCTTTCATGTGAGTGAAAACTGCATTCTATTCAGTTTTTCGAACTGAGTTGAATGATTAGGCGATTCACCTGTAGGGAAGAGTTTGTTTGCATTCTGTATATTCAATTCTTTAATAGCAAATCTCGTGTCTTGCGTTTGACAGAAATTCCAGTGAAATCACGTTTAAAAGCCAATGTCAGTAAAAAGCTTTGTAGAATCACTCTGTGAATGTCTTTGAAAACACTTCTCACTCAGGAAAGCAAATGTCTTTCATCTGAGTGAAAACTGCATTCCATTCACTTTTTAGAACTGTGTTGATTAGTTAGGCGATTCACTTGTTGGGAAGTGTTTGTTTGCATTCTGTATATTCAATTCTTTAATAACAAATCTCGTGTCTTGCGTTTGACAGAAATTCCGGTGAAATCACGTTTAAAAGCCAACATCAGTAAAAAGGCTTTGTAGAATCACTCTGTGAATGTCTTTGAAAACACTTCTCAGGCAGGAAAGCATACGTCGTTCATCTGATTGAAAACTGCATTCTGTTCAGTTTTTCGAACTGAGTTGAATGGTTAGGCGATTCACTTGTAGGGAAGTGTTTGTTTGCATTCTGTATATTCAATTCTTAAATAGCAAATCTCGTCTCTTGCGTTTGACAGAAATTCCAGTGAAATCACGTTTAAAAGCCAACGTCAGTAAAAAGGCTTTGTAGAATCACTCTATGAATGTCTTTGAAAACACTTCTCTGGCAGTAAAGCATATGTCGTTCATCTGAGTGTAAACTGCATTCTGTTCAGTTTTTAGAACTGAGTTGAATGGTTAGGCGATTCACTTGTAGAGAAGTGTTTGTTTGCATTCTGTATATTCAATTCTTTAATAGCAAATCTCGTGTCTTGCGTTTGACAGAAATTCCAGTGAAATCACATTTAAAAGCAAACATTAGTAAAAAGTTTGTTCAGAATCACTGTGTGAATGTCTCTGAAAACACTTCTCAGGCAGGAAAGCATACGTCTTTCATCTGATTGAAAACTGCATTCTATTCAGTTTTTCGAACTGAGTTGAATGATTAGGCGATTCACTTGTAGGGAAGTGTTTGTTTGCATTCTGTATATTCAATTCTTTAATAGCAAATCTCTTGTCTTGCGTTTGACAGAAATTCTTGTGAAATCACGTTTCAAAGCCAATGTCAGTAAAAAGGCGTCATAGAATCACTCTGTGAATGTCTTTGAAAACACTTCTCTTGCAGGAAAGCATACATCTTTCAACTGAGTGAAAACTGCATTCTATTCGGTTTCTCGAACTGAGTTGATTGGTTAGGCGATTCACTTGTAGGGAAGAGTTTGTTTGCATTCTGTATATTCAATTCTTTAATAGCAAATCTCGTGTCTTGCATTTGACAGAAATTCCAGTGAAATCACGTTTAAAAGCAAATGTCAGTAAAAAAGCGTTGTAGAATCACTGTGTGAATGTCTTTGAAAACACTTCTCAGGCAGGAAAGCATACGTCTTTCATCTGAGTGAAAACTGCATTCCATTCAGTTTTTCAAACTGAGTTGAATGATTAGGCGATTCACTAGTAGGGAAGTGTTTGTTTGCATTCTGTATATTCAATTCTTTAATAGCAAATCTCGTGTCTTGTGTTTGACAGAAATTCCAGTGAAATCACGTTTCAAAGCCAATGTCAGTTAAAAAGCTTTGTAGAATCACTCTGTGAATGTCTTTGAAAACACTTCTCATTCAGGAAAGCAAATGTCTTTCATCTGAGTGAAAACTGCATTCCATTCACTTTTTAGAACTGTGTTGATTAGTTAGGCGATTCACTTGTTGGGAAGTGTTTGTTTACATTCTGCATATTCAATTCTTTAATAGCAAATCTCGTGTCTTGCGTTTGACAGAAATTCCAGTGAAATCACATTTAAAAGCAAGCATTAGTAAAAAGTTTGTTCAGAATCACTGTGTGAATGTCTCTGAAAACACTTCTCAGGCAGGAAAGCATACGTCTTTCATCTGAGTGAAAACTGCATTCTATTCAATTTTTCGAACTGAGTTGAATGATTAGGCGATTCACTTGTAGGGAAGTGTTTGTTTGCATTCTGTATATTCAATTCTTTAATAGCAAATCTCGTGTCTTGTGTTTGACAGAAATTCCAGTGAAATCACGTTTCAAAGCCTATGTCAGTAAAAAAGCTTTGTAGAAACACTCTGTGAATGTCTTTGAAAACACTTCTCATGCAGGAAAGAAAATGTCTTTCATCTGAGTGAAAACTGCATTCCCTTCACTTTTTAGAAATGTGTTGATTGGTTAGGCGATTCACTTGTAGGGAAGTGTTTGTTTGCATTCTGTATATTCAATTCTTTAATAGCAAATCTCGTGTCTTGCGTTTGACAGAAATTCCAGTGAAATCACTTTTAAATGCAAACGTCAGTAAAAAGGCTTTGTAGAATCACTCTGTGAATATCTTTGAAAACACTTCTCAGACAGGAAAGCAAACGTCTTTCATCTGAGTGAAAACTGCATTCTATTCAGTTTTACGAACTGAGTTGATTGGTTAGGCTTTTCACTTGTAGGGAAGAGTTTGTTTGCATTCTGTATATTCAATTCTTTAATAGCAAATCTCGTGTCTTGCGTTTGACATAAATTCCAGTGAAATCACGTTTAAAAGCAAATGTCAGTAAAAAAGCGTTGTAGAATCACTGTGTGAATGTCTTTGAAAACACTTCTCAGGCAGGAAAGCATACGTCTTTCATCTGAGTGAAAACTGCATTCTATTCAGTTTTTCGAACTGAGTTGAATGATTAGGCAATTCAATTGTAGGGAAGTGTTTGTTTGCATTCTGTATATTCAATTCTTTAATAGCAAATCTCGTGTCTTGTGTTTGACAGAAATTCCAGTGAAATCACGTTTCAAAGCCAATGTCAGTAAAAAAGCTTTTTAGAAACACTCTCTGAGTGTCTTTGAAAACACTTCTCATGCAGGAAAGCAAATGTCTTTCATCTGAGTGAAAACTGCATTCCCTTCACTTTTTAGAACTGTGTTGATTGGTTAGGCGATTCAGTTGTAGGGAAGTGTTTGTTTGCATTCTGTATATTCAATTCTTTAATAGCAAATCTCTTGTCTTCCGTTTGACAGATTCCGGTGAAATCACGTTTCAAAGCCAATGGCAGTAAAAAGGCTTTGTAGAATCACTCTGTGAATGTCTTTGAAAACACTTCTCTTGCAGGAAAGCATACATCTTTCATCTGAGTGAAAACTGCATTCTATTCAGTTTCTCGAACTGAGTTGATTGGTTAGGTGATTAACTTGTAGGGAAGAGTTTGTTCGCATTCTGTATATTCAATTCTTTAATAGCAAATCTCGTGTCTTGCGTTTGACAGAAATTCCAGTGAAATCACGTTTAAAAGCCAATGTCAGTAAAAAGCTTTGTAGAATCACTCTGTGAATGTCTTTGAAAACACTTCTCATTCAGGAAAGCAAATGTCTTTCATCTGAGTGAAAACTGCATTCCATTCACTTTTTAGAACTGTGTTGATTTGTTAGGCGATTCACTTGTTGGGAAGTGTTTGTTTGCATTCTGTATATTCAATTCTTTAATAGCAAATCTCATGTCTTGCGTTTGACAGAAATTCCAGTGAAATCACGTTTAAAAGCCAAAATCAGTAAAAAGGCTTTGTAGAATCACTCTGTGAATGTCTTTGAAAACACTTCTCAGGCAGGAAAGCATACGTCGTTCATCTGAGTGAAAACTGCATTCTATTCAATTTTTCGAACTGAGTTGAATGATTAGGCGATTCACTTATAGGGAAGTGTTTGTTTGCATTCTGTATATTCAATTCTTAAATAGCAAATCTCGTCTCTTGCGTTTGACAGAAATTCCAGTGAAATCACGTTTCAAAGCCTATGTCAGTAAAAAAGCTTTGTAGAAACACTCTGTGAATGTCTTTGAAAACACTTCTCATGCAGGAAAGCTAATGTCTTTCATCTGAGTGAAAACTGCATTCCCTTCACTTTTTAGAACTGTGTTGATTGGTTAGGCGATTCACTTGTAGGGAAGTGTTTGTTTGCATTCTGTATATTCAATTCTTTAATAGCAAATCTCGTGTCTTGCGTTTGACAGAAATTCCAGTGAAATCACTTTTAAATGCAAATGTCAGTAAAAAGGCTTTGTAGAATCACTCTGTGAATATCTTTGAAAACACTTCTCAGACAGGAAAGCAAACGTCTTTCATCTGAGTGAAAACTGCATTCTATTCAGTTTTACGAACTGAGTTGATTGGTTAGGCTTTTCACTTGTAGGGAAGAGTTTGTTTGCATTCTGTATATTCAATTCTTTAATAGCAAATCTCGTGTCTTGTGTTTGACAGAAATTCCAGTGAAATCACGTTTCAAAGCCAATGTCAGTAAAAAAGCTTTGTAGAAACACTCTGTGAGTGTCTTTGAAAACACTTCTCATGCAGGAAAGCAAATGTCTTTCATCTGAGTGAAAACTGCATTCCCTTCACTTTTTAGAACTGTGTTGATTGGTTAGGCGATTCAGTTGTAGGGAAGTGTTTGTTTGCATTCTGTATATTCAATTCTTTAATAGCAAATCTCTTGTCTTCCGTTTGACAGATTCCCGTGAAATCACGTTTCAAAGCCAATGTCAGTAAAAAGGCTTTGTAGAATCACTCTGTGAATGTCTTTGAAAACACTTCTCTTGCAGGAAAGCATACATCTTTCATCTGAGTGAAAACTGCATTCTATTCAGTTTCTCGAACTGAGTTGATTGGTTAGGCGATTCACTTGTAGGGAAGAGTTTGTTTGCATTCTGTATATTCAATTCTTTAATAGCAAATCTCGTGTCTTGCGTTTGACAGAAATTCCAGTGAAATCACGTTTAAAAGCCAATGTCAGTAAAAAGCTTTGTAGAATCACTCTGTGAATGTCTTTGAAAACACTTCTCATTCAGGAAAGCAAATGTCTTTCATCTGAGTGAAAACTGCATTCCATTCACTTTTTAGAACTGTGTTGATTAGTTAGGCGATTCACTTGTTGGGAAGTGTTTGTTTGCATTCTGTATATTCAATTCTTTAATAGCAAATCTCATGTCTTGCGTTTGACAGAAATTCCAGTGAAATCACCTTTAAAAGCCAAAATCAGTAAAAAGGCTTTGTAGAATCACTCTGTGAATGTCTTTGAAAACACTTCTCAGGCAGGAAAGCATACGTCGTTCATCTGATTGAAAACTGCATTCTGTTCAGTTTTTCGAACTGAGTTGAATGGTTAGGCGATTCACTTGTAGGGAAGTGTTTGTTTGCATTCTGTATATTCATTTCTTTAATAGCAAATCTCGTGTCTTGTGTTTCACAGAAATTCCAGTGAAATCACATTTAAAAGCAAACATTAGTAAAAAGTTTGTTCAGAATCACTGTGTGAATGTCTCTGAAAACACTTCTCAGGCAGGAAAGCATACGTCTTTCATCTGATTGAAAACTGCATTCTATTCAGTTTTTCGAACTGAGTTGAATGATTAGGCGATTCACTTGTAGGGAAGTGTTTGTTTGCATTCTGTATATTCAATTCTTTAATAGCAAATCTCTTGTCTTGTGTTTGACAGAAATTCTTGTGAAATCACGTTTCAAAGCCAATGTCAGTAAAAAGGCTTCGTAGAATCACTCTGTGAATGTCTTTGAAAACACTTCTCTTGCAGGAAAGCATACATCTTTCATCTGAGTGAAAACTGCATTCTATTCGGTTTCTCGAACTGAGTTGATTGGTTAGGCGATTCACTTGTAGGGAAGAGTTTGTTTGCATTCTGTATATTCAATTCTTTAATAGCAAATCTCGTGTCTTGCGTTTGACAGAAATTCCAGTGAAATCACGTTTAAAAGCAAATGTCAGTAAAAAAGCGTTGTAGAATCACTGTGTGAATGTCTTTGAAAACACTTCTCAGGCAGGAAAGCAAATGTCTTTCATCTGTGTGAAAACTGCATTCCATTCACTTTTTAGAACTGTGTTGATTAGTTAGGCGATTCACTTTTTGGGAAGTGTTTGTTTACATTCTGTATATTCAATTCTTTAATAGCAAATCTCGTGTCTTGCGTTTGACAGAAATTCCAGTGAAATCACATTTAAAAGCAAGCATTAGTAAAAAGTTTGTTCAGAATCACTGTGTGAATGTCTCTGAAAACACTTCTCAGGCAGGAAAGCATACGTCTTTCATCTGAGTGAAAACTGCATTCTATTCAATTTTTCGAACTGAGTTGAATGATTAGGCGATTCACTTGTAGGGAAGTGTTTGTTTGCATTCTGTATATTCAATTCTTTAATAGCAAATCTCGTGTCTTGTGTTTGACAGAAATTCCAGTGAAATCACGTTTCAAAGCCTAAGTCAGTAAAAAAGCTTTGTAGAAACACTCTGTGAATGTCTTTGAAAACTCTTCTCATGCAGGAAAGAAAATGTCTTTCATCTGAGTGAAAACTGCATTCCCTTCACTTTTTAGAACTGTGTTGATTGGTTAGGCGATTCACTTGTAGGGAAGTGTTTGTTTGCATTCTGTATATTCAATTCTTTAATAGCAAATCTCGTGTCTTGCGTTTGACAGAAATTCCAGTGAAATCACTTTTAAATGCAAACGTCAGTAAAAAGGCTTTGTAGAATCACTCTGTGAATATCTTTGAAAACACTTCTCAGACAGGAAAGCAAACGTCTTTCATCTGAGTGAAAACTGCATTCTATTCAGTTTCTCGAACTGAGTTGATTGGTTAGGCGATTCACTTGTAGGGAAGAGTTTGTTTGCATTCTGTATATTCAATTCTTTAATAGCAAATCTCGTGTCTTGCGTTTGACAGAAATTCCAGTGAAATCACGTTTAAAAGCCAATGTCAGTAAAAAGCTTTGTAGAATCACTCTGTGAATGTCTTTGAAAACACTTCTCATTCAGGAAAGCAAATGTCTTTCAACTGAGTGAAAACTGCATTCCATTCACTTTTTAGAACTGTGTTGATTAGTTAGGCGATTCACTTGTATGGAAGTGTTTGTTTGCATTCTGTATATTCAATTCTTTAATAACAAATCTCGTGTCTTGCGTTTGACAGAAATTCCAGTGAAATCACGTTTAAAAGCCAACATCAGTAAAAAGGCTTTGTAGAATCACTCTGTGAATGTCTTTGAAAACACTTCTCAGGCAGGAAAGCATACGTCGTTCATCTGATTGAAAACTGCATTCTGTTCAGTTTTTCGAACTGAGTTGAATGTTTAGGCGATTCACTTGTAGGGAAGTGTTTGTTTGCATTCTGTATATTCAATTCTTATATAGCAAATCAGGTCTCTTGCGTTTGACAGAAATTCCAGTGAAATCACGTTTAAAAGCCAACGTCAGTAAAAAGGCTTTGTAGAATCACTCTATGAATGTCTTTGAAAACACTTCTCTGGCAGTAAAGCATATGTCGTTCATCTGAGTGTAAACTGCATTCTGTTCAGTTTTTAGAACTGAGTTGAATGGTTAGGCGATTCACTTGTAGAGAAGTGTTTGTTTGCATTCTGTATATTCAATTCTTTAATAGCAAATCTCGTGTCTTGCGTTTCACAGAAATTCCAGTGAAATCACATTTAAAAGCAAACATTAGTAAAAAGTTTGTTCAGAATCACTGTGTGAATGTCTCTGAAAACACTTCTCAGGCAGGAAAGCATACGTCTTTCATCTGATTGAAAACTGCATTCTATTCAGTTTTTCGAACTGAGTTGAATGATTAGGCGATTCACTTGTAGGGAAGTGTTTGTTTGCATTCTGTATATTCAATTCTTTAATAGCAAATCTCTTGTCTTGCGTTTGACAGAAATTCTTGTGAAATCACGTTTCAAAGCCAATGTCAGTAAAAAGGCGTCGTAGAATCACTCTGTGAATGTCTTTGAAAACACTTCTCTTGCAGGAAAGCATACATCTTTCAACTGAGTGAAAACTGCATTCTATTCGGTTTCTCGAACTGAGTTGATTGGTTAGGCGATTCACATGTAGGGAAGAGTTTGTTTGCATTCTGTATATTCAATTCTTTAATAGCAAATCTCGTGTCTTGCATTTGACAGAAATTCCAGTGAAATCACGTTTAAAAGCAAATGTCAGTAAAAAAGCGTTGTAGAATCACTGTGTGAATGTCTTTGAAAACACTTCTCAGGCAGGAAAGCATACGTCTTTCAACTGAGTGAAAACTGCATTCCATTCAGTTTTTCGAACTGAGTTGAATGATTAGGCGATTCACTAGTAGGGAAGTGTTTGTTTGCATTCTGTATATTCAATTCTTTAATAGCAAATCTCGTGTCTTGTGTTTGACAGAAATTCCAGTGAAATCACGTTTCAAAGCCAATGTCAGTTAAAAAGCTTTGTAGAATCACTCTGTGAATGTCTTTGAAAACACTTCTAATTCAGGAAAGCAAATGTCTTTCATCTGAGTGAAAACTGCATTCCATTCACTTTTTAGAACTGTGTTGATTAGTTAGGCGATTCACTTGTTGGGAAGTGTTTGTTTGCATTCTGTATATTCAATTCTTTAATAACAAATCTCGTGTCTTGCGTTTGACAGAAATTCCAGTGAAATCACGTTTAAAAGCCAACATCAGTAAAAAGGCTTTGTAGAATCACTGTGTGAATGTCTTTGAAAACACTTCTCAGGCAGGAAAGCATACGTCTTTCAACTGAGTGAAAACTGCATTCCATTCAGTTTTTCGAACTGAGTTGAATGATTAGGCGATTCACTAGTAGGGAAGTGTTTGTTTGCATTCTGTATATTCAATTCTTTAATAGCAAATCTCGTGTCTTGTGTTTGACAGAAATTCCAGTGAAATCACGTTTCAAAGCCAATGTCAGTTAAAAAGCTTTGTAGAATCACTCTGTGAATGTCTTTGAAAACACTTCTCATTCAGGAAAGCAAATGTCTTTCATCTGAGTGAAAACTGCATTCCATTCACTTTTTAGAACTGTGTTGATTAGTTAGGCGATTCACTTGTATGGAAGTGTTTGTTTGCATTCTGTATATTCAATTCTTTAATAACAAATCTCGTGTCTTGCGTTTGACAGAAATTCCAGTGAAATCACGTTTAAAAGCCAACATCAGTAAAAAGGCTTTGTAGAATCACTCTGTGAATGTCTTTGAAAACACTTCTCAGGCAGGAAAGCATACGTCGTTCATCTGATTGAAAACTGCATTCTGTTCAGTTTTTCGAACTGAGTTGAATGGTTAGGCGATTCACTTGTAGGGAAGTGTTTGTTTGCATTCTGTATATTCAATTCTTATATAGCAAATCAGGTCTCTTGCGTTTGACAGAAATTCCAGTGAAATCACGTTTAAAAGCCAACGTCAGTAAAAAGGCTTTGTAGAATCACTCTATGAATGTCTTTGAAAACACTTCTCTGGCAGTAAAGCATATGTCGTTCATCTGAGTGTAAACTGCATTCTGTTCAGTTTTTAGAACTGAGTTGAATGGTTAGGCGATTCACTTGTAGAGAAGTGTTTGTTTGCATTCTGTATATTCAATTCTTTAATAGCAAATCTCGTGTCTTGCGTTTCACAGAAATTCCAGTGAAATCACATTTAAAAGCAAACATTAGTAAAAAGTTTGTTCAGAATCACTGTGTGAATGTCTCTGAAAACACTTCTCAGGCAGGAAAGCATACGTATTTCATCTGATTGAAAACTGCATTCTATTCAGTTTTTCGAACTGAGTTGAATGATTAGGCGATTCACTTGTAGGGAAGTGTTTGTTTGCATTCTGTATATTCAATTCTTTAATAGCAAATCTCTTGTCTTGCGTTTGACAGAAATTCTTGTGAAATCACGTTTCAAAGCCAATGTCAGTAAAAAGGCGTCGTAGAATCACTCTGTGAATGTCTTTGAAAACACTTCTCTTGCAGGAAAGCATACATCTTTCAACTGAGTGAAAACTGCATTCTATTCGGTTTCTCGAACTGAGTTGATTGGTTAGGCGATTCACATGTAGGGAAGAGTTTGTTTGCATTCTGTATATTCAATTCTTTAATAGCAAATCTCGTGTCTTGCATTTGACAGAAATTCCAGTGAAATCACGTTTAAAAGCAAATGTCAGTAAAAAAGCGTTGTAGAATCACTGTGTGAATGTCTTTGAAAACACTTCTCAGGCAGGAAAGCATACGTCTTTCAACTGAGTGAAAACTGCATTCCATTCAGTTTTTCGAACTGAGTTGAATGATTAGGCGATTCACTAGTAGGGAAGTGTTTGTTTGCATTCTGTATATTCAATTCTTTAATAGCAAATCTCGTGTCTTGTGTTTGACAGAAATTCCAGTGAAATCACGTTTCAAAGCCAATGTCAGTTAAAAAGCTTTGTAGAATCACTCTGTGAATGTCTTTGAAAACACTTCTCATTCAGGAAAGCAAATGTCTTTCATCTGAGTGAAAACTGCATTCCATTCACTTTTTAGAACTGTGTTGATTAGTTAGGCGATTCACTTGTTGGGAAGTGTTTGTTTACATTCTGCATATTCAATTCTTTAATAGCAAATCTCGTGTCTTGCGTTTGACAGAAATTCCAGTGAAATCACATTTAAAAGCAAGCATTAGTAAAAAGTTTGTTCAGAATCACTGTGTGAATGTCTCTGAAAACACTTCTCAGGCAGGAAAGCATACGTCTTTCATCTGAGTGAAAACTGCATTCTATTCAATTTTTCGAACTGAGTTGAATGATTAGGCGATTCACTTGTAGGGAAGTGTTTGTTTGCATTCTGTATATTCAATTCTTAAATAGCAAATCTCATGTCTTGCGTTTGACAGAAATTCCAGTGAAATCACGTTTAAAAGCCAAAATAGGTAAAAAGGCTTTGTAGAATCACTCTGTGAATGTCTTTGAAAACACTTCTCAGGCAGGAAAGCATACGTTGTTCATCTGAGTTAAAACTGCATTCTATTCAATTTTTCGAACTGAGTTGAATGATTAGGCGATTCACTTGTAGGGAAGTGTTTGCTTGCATTCTGTATATTCAATTCTTAAATAGCAAATCTCGTCTCTTGCGTTTGACAGAAATTCCAGTGAAATAACGTTTCAAAGCCTATGTCAGTAAAAAAGCTTTGTAGAAACACTCTGTGAATGTCTTTGAAAACACTTCTCATGCAGGAAAGAAAATGTCTTTCATCTGAGTGAAAACTGCATTCCCTTCACTTTTTAGAACTGTGTTGATTGGTTAGGCGATTCACTTGTAGGAAAGTGTTTGTTTGCATTCTGTATATTCAATTGTTTAATAGCAAATCTCGTGTCTTGCGTTTGACAGAAATTCCAGTGAAATCACTTTTAAATGCAAACGTCAGTAAAAAGGCTTTGTAGAATCACTCTGTGAATGTCTTTGAAAACACTTCTCATTCAGGAAAGCAAATGTCTTTCATCTGAGTGAAAACTGCATTCCATTCACTTTTTAGAACTGTGTTGATTAGTTAGGCGATTCACTTGTTGGGAAGTGTTTGTTTGCATTCTGTATATTCAATTCTTTAATAGCAAATCTCATGTCTTGCGTTTGACAGAAATTCCAGTGAAATCACGTTTAAAAGCCAAAATCAGTAAAAAGGCTTTGTAGAATCACTCTGTGAATGTCTTTGAAAACACTTCTCAGGCAGGAAAGCATACGTCTTTCATCTGAGTGAAAACTGCATTCTATTCAATTTTTCGAACTGAGTTGAATGATTAGGCGATTCACTTGTAGGGAAGTGTTTGTTTGCATTCTGTACATTCAATTCTTTAATAGCAAATCTCGTGTCTTGTGTTTGAGAGAAATTCCAGTGAAATCACGTTTCAAAGCCTATGTCAGTAAAAAAGCTTTGTAGAAACACTCTGTGAATGTCTTTGAAAACACTTCTCATGCAGGAAAGAAAATGTCTTTCATCTGAGTGAAAACTGCATTCCCTTCACTTTTTAGAACTGTGTTGATTGGTTAGGCGATTCACTTGTAGGGAAGTGTTTGTTTGCATTCTGTATATTCAATTCTTTAATAGCAAATCTCGTGTCTTGCGTTTGACAGAAATTCCAGTGAAATCACTTTTAAAGGCAAACGTCAGTAAAAAGGCTTTGTAGAATCACTCTGTGAATATCTTTGAAAACACTTCTCAGACAGGAAAGCAAACGTCTTTCACCTGAGTGAAAACTGCATTCTATTCAGTTTTACGAACTGAGTTGATTGGTTAGGCTTTTCACTTGTAGGGAAGAGTTTGTTTGCATTCTGTATATTCAATTCTTTAATAACAAATCTCGTGTCTTCGTTTGACATAAATTCCAGTGAAATCACGTTTAAAAGCAAATGTCAGTAAAAAAGCGTTGTAGAATCACTGTGTGAATGTCTTTGAAAACACTTCTCAGGCAGGAAAGCATACGTCTTTCATCGGAGTGAAAACGGCATTCTATTCAGTTTTTCGAACTGAGTTGAATGATTAGGCAATTCAATTATAGGGAAGTGTTTGTTTGCATTCTGTATATTCAATTCTTTAATAGCAAATCTCGTGTCTTGTGTTTGACAGAAATTCCAGTGAAATCACGTTTCAAAGCCAATGTCAGTAAAAAAAGCTTTGTAGAAACACTCTGTGAGTGTCTTTGAAAACACTTCTCATGCAGGAAAGCAAATGTCTTTCATCTGAGTGAAAACTGCATTCCCTTCACTTTTTAGAACTGTGTTGATTGGTTAGGCGATTCAGTTGTAGGGAAGTGTTTGTTTGCATTCTGTATATTCAATTCTTTAATAGCAAATCTCTTGTCTTCCGTTTGACAGATTCCCGTGAAATCACGTTTCAAAGCCAATGGCAGTAAAAAGGCTTTGTAGAATCACTCTGTGAATGTCTTTGAAAACACTTCTCTTGCAGGAAAGCATACATCTTTCATCTGAGTGAAAACTGCATTCTATTCAGTTTCTCGAACTGAGTTGATTGGTTAGGCGGTTCACTTGTAGGGAAGATTTTGTTTGCATTCTGTATATTCAATTCTTTAATATCAAATCTCGTGTCTTGCGTTTGACAGAAATTCCAGTGAAATGACGTTTAAAAGCCAATGTCAGTAAAAAGCTTTGTAGAATCACTCTGTGAATGTCTTTGAAAACACTTCTCATTCAGGAAAGCAAATGTCTTTCATCTGAGTGAAAACTGCATTCCATTCACTTTTTAGAACTGTGTTGATTAGTTAGGCGATTCACTTGTTGGGAAGTGTTTGTTTGCATTCTGTATATTCAATTCTTTAATAGCAAATCTCATGTCTTGCGTTTGACAGAAATTCCAGTGAAATCACGTTTAAAAGCCAAAATCAGTAAAAAGGCTTTGTAGAATCACTCTGTGAATGTCTTTGAAAACACTTCTCAGGCAGGAAAGCATACGTCGTTCATCTGATTGAAAACTGCATTCTGTTCAGTTTTTCGAACTGAGTTGAATGGTTAGGCGATTCACTTGTAGGGAAGTGTTTGTTTGCATTCTGTATATTCATTTCTTTAATAGCAAATCTCGTGTCTTGCGTTTCACAGAAATTCCAGTGAAATCACATTTAAAAGCAAACATTAGTAAAAAGTTTGTTCAGAATCACTGTGTGAATGTCTCTGAAAACACTTCTCAGGCAGGAAAGCATACGTCTTTCATCTGATTGAAAACTGCATTCTATTCAGTTTTTCGAACTGAGTTGAATGATTAGGCGATTCACTTGTAGGGAAGTGTTTGTTTGCATTCTGTATATTCAATTCTTTAATAGCAAATCTCTTGTCTTTCGTTTGACAGAAATTCTTGTGAAATCACGTTTCAAAGGCAATGTCAGTAAAAAGGCTTCGTAGAATCACTCTGTGAATGTCTTTGAAAACACTTCTCTTGCAGGAAAGCATACATCTTTCATCTGAGTGAAAACTGCATTCTATTCGGTTTCTCGAACTGAGTTGATTGGTTAGGCGATTCACTTGTAGGGAAGAGTTTGTTTGCATTCTGTATATTCAATTCTTTAATAGCAAATCTTGTGTCTTGCGTTTGACAGAAATTCCAGTGAAATCACGTTTAAAAGCAAATGTCAGTAAAAAAGCGTTGTAGAATCACTGTGTGAATGTCTTTGAAAACACTTCTCAGGCAGGAAAGCATACGTCTTTCATCTGAGTGAAAACTGCATTCTATTCAGTTTTTCGAACTGAGTTGAATGATTAGGCGATTCACTTGTAGGGAAGTGTTTGTTTGCATTCTGTATATTCAATTCTTTAATAGCAAATCTCGTGTCTTGTGTTTGACAGAAATTCCAGTGAAATCACGTTTCAAAGCCAATGTCAGTTAAAAAGCTTTGTAGAATCACTCTGTGAATGTCTTTGAAAACACTTCTCATTCAGGAAAGCAAATGTCTTTCATCTGAGTGAAAACTGCATTCCATTCACTTTTTAGAACTGTGTTGATTAGTTAGGCGATTCACTTGTTGGGAAGTGTTTGTTTACATTCTGTATATTCAATTCTTTAATAGCAAATCTCGTGTCTTGCGTTTGACAGAAATTCCAGTGAAATCACATTTAAAAGCAAGCATTAGTAAAAAGTTTGTTCAGAATCACTGTGTGAATGTCTCTGAAAACACTTCTCAGGCAGGAAAGCATACGTCTTTCATCTGAGTGAAAACTGCATTCTATTCAATTTTTCGAACTGAGTTGAATGATTAGGCGATTCACTTGTAGGGAAGTGTTTGTTTGCATTCTGTATATTCAATTCTTTAATAGCAAATCTCGTGTCTTGCGTTTGACAGAAATTCCAGTGAAATCACTTTTAAATGCAAACGTCAGTAAAAAGGCTTTGTAGAATCACTCTGTGAATATCTTTGAAAACACTTCTCAGACAGGAAAGCAAACGTCTTTCATCTGAGTGAAAACTGCATTCTATTCATTTTTTCGAACTGAGTTGATTGGTTAGGCGATTCACTTGTAGGGAAGAGTTTGTTTGCATTCTGTATATTCAATTCTTTAATAGCAAATCTCGTGTCTTGCGTTTGACATAAATTCCAGTGAAATCACGTTTAAAAGCAAATGTGAGTAAAAAAGCGTTGTAGAATCACTGTGTGAATGTCTTTGAAAACACTTCTCAGGCAGGAAAGCATACGTCTTTCATCTGAGTGAAAACTGCATTCTATTCAGTTTTTCGAACTGAGTTGAATGATTAGGCAATTCAATTGTAGGTAAGTGTTTGTTTGCATTCTGTATATTCAATTCTTTAATAGCAAATCTCGTGTCTTGTGTTTGACAGAAATTCCAGTGAAATCACGTTTCAAAGCCAATGTCAGTAAAAAAGCTTTGTAGCAACACTCTGTGAGTGTCTTTGAAAACACTTCTCATGCAGGAAAGCAAATGTCTTTCATCTGAGTGAAAACTGCATTCCCTTCACTTTTTAGAACTGTGTTGATTGGTTAGGCGATTCAGTTGTAGGGAAGTGTTTGTTTGCATTCTGTATATTCAATTCTTTAATAGCAAATCTCTTGTCTTCCGTTTGACAGATTCCCGTGAAATCACGTTTCAAAGCCAATGTCAGTAAAAAGGCTTTGTAGAATCACTCTGTGAATGTCTTTGAAAACACTTTTCTTGCAGGAAAGCATACATCTTTCATCTGAGTGAAAACTGCATTCTATTCAGTTTCTCGAACTGAGTTGATTGGTTAGGCGATTCACTTGTAGGGAAGAGTTTGTTTGCATTCTGTATATTCAATTCTTTAATAGCAAATCTCGTGTCTTGCGTTTGACAGAAATTCCAGTGAAATCACGTTTCAAAGCCAATGTCAGTAAAAAAGCTTTATAGAAACACTCTGTGAATGTCTTGAAAACACTTCTCATGCAGGAAAGCAAATGTCTTTCATCTGAGTGAAAACTGCATTCCCTTCACTTTTTAGAACTGTGTTGATTGGTTAGGCGATTCAGTTGTAGGGAAGTGTTTGTTTGCATTCTGTATATTCAATTCTTTAATAGCAAATCTCGTGTCTTGCGTTTGACAGAAATTCCAGTGAAATCACGTTTAAAAGCCAACGTCAGTAAAAAGGCTTTGTAGAATCACTACGTGAATGTCTTTGAAAACACTTCTCAGGCAGGAAAGCATAAGTCGTTCAACGGATTGAAAACTGCATTCTGTTCAGTTTTTTGACCTGAGTTGAATGGTTAGGCGATTCACTTGTAGAGAAGTGTTTGTTTGCATTCTGTATATTCAATTCTTTAATAGCAAATCTCGTGTCTTGCGTTTGACATAAATTCCAGTGAAATCACGTTTAAAAGCAAATGTCAGTAAAAAAGCATTGTAGAATCACTGTGTGAATGTCTTTGAAAACACTTCTCAGGCAGGAAAGCATACTTCTTTCATCTGAGTGAAAACTGCATTCTATTCAGTTTTTCGAACTGAGTTGAATGATTAGGCAATTCAATTCTAGGGAAGTGTTTGTTTGCATTCTGTATATTCAATTCTTTAATAGCAAATCTCGTGTCTTGTGTTTGACAGAAATTCCAGTGAAATCACGTTTCAAAGCCAATGTCAGTAAAAAAAGCTTTGTAGAAACACTCTGTGAATGTCTTTGAAAACACTTCTCATGCAGGAAAGCAAATGTCTTTCATCTGAGTGAAAACTGCATTCCCTTCACTTTTTAGAACTGTGTTGATTGGTTAGGCGATTCAGTTGTAGGGAAGTGTTTGTTTGCATTCTGTATATTCAATTCTTTAATAGCAAATCTCGTGTCTTGCGTTTGACAGAAATTCCAGTGAAATCACGTTTAAAAGCCAACGTCAGTAAAAAGGCTTTGTAGAATCACTACGTGAATGTCTTTGAAAACACTTCTCAGGCAGGAAAGCATAAGTCGTTCATCGGATTGAAAACTGCATTCTGTTCAGTTTTTTGACCTGAGTTGAATGGTTAGGCGATTCACTTGTAGAGAAGTGTTTGTTTGCATTCTGTATATTCAATTCCTAAATATCAAATCTCGTCTCTTGCGTTTGACAGAAATTCCAGTGAAATCACGTTTAAAAGCAAACGTCAGTAAAAAGGCTTTGTAGAATCACTCTGTGAATGTCTTTGAAAACACTTCTCTGGCAGGAAAGCATACGTAGTTCATCTGAGTGAGAACTGCATTCTATTCAGTTTTTCGAACTGAGTTGAATGATTAGGCAGTTCACTTGTAGCGAAGTTTCTGTTTGCATTCTGTATATTCAATTCTTTAATAGCAAATCTCATGTCTTGCGTTTGACAGAAACTACAGTGAAATCACGTTTCAAAGCCAATGTCAGTAAAAGGCTTTGTAGAATCACTCTGCGGATGTCTTTGAAAACACTACTCCGGGAGGAAAGCATATGTAGTACATCTGAGCGAAAACTGCATTATGTTCAGTTTTTCGAACTGAGTTGAATGGTTAAGCGATTCACTTGTAGAGAACTGTTTGTTTGCATTCTTTGTATTCAATTGTTTAATACAAATCTCGTGTCTTGCGTTTGACAGAAATTCCAGTGAAATCACGTTTAAAAGCCAAGGTCAGTAAAAAGGCTTTGTAGAATCACTCTGTGAATGTCTTTGAAAAAACTTCTCAGGCAGGAAAGCATATGTTGTTCATCTGAGTGAAAACTGCATTCTATTCAATTTTTAGAACAGAGTTGAATGGTTAGGCGATTCACTTGTAGCGAAGTGTTTGTTTGAATTCTGTATATTCAATTCTTTAATAGCAAATCTCGTGTCTTGCATTTGACAGAAATTCCAGTGAAATCAAGTTTCAAAGCCAATGTCAGTAAAAAAGCTTTGTATAATCACTCTGTGAATATCTCTGAAAACACTTCTCATGCAGGAAAGCAAATGTCTTTCATCTGAGTGAAAACTGCATTCTACTAACTTTTTAGAACTGTGTTGATTGGTTAGGCGATTCACTTGTAGGGAAGTGTTTGTTTGCATTCTGTATATTCAATTCTTTAGTAGCAAATCTCGTGTCTTGCGTTTGACAGAAATTTCAGTGAAATCACGTTTAAAAGCCAACGTCAGTAAAAAGCCTTTGTAGAATCACTCTGTAAATGTCTTTGAAAACACTTCTCAGGCAGGAAAGCATATGTCGTTGATCTGAGTGAAAACTGCATTCTGTTCAGTTTTTCGAACTGAGTTGAATGGTTAGGTGATTCTCTTGTAGAGAAGTGTTTGTTTGCATTCTGTATATTCACTTCTTTAATAGCAAATCTCGTCTCTTGCGTTTCACAGAAATTCCAGTGAAATCACTTTTAAAAGCAAAAGTCAGTAAAAAGGCTTTGTAGAATCACTCTGTGAATATCTTTGAAAACACTTCTCACACAGGAAAGCAAACGTCTTTCATCTGAGTGAAAACTGCATTTTATTCAGTTATTAGAACTGAGTTGATTGGTTAGGCAATTCACTTGTAGGGAAGAGTTTGTTTGCATTCTGTATATTCAATTCTTTAATAACAAATCTCGTGTCTTGCGTTTGACAGAAATTCCAGTGAAATCACGTTTAAAAGCAAATGTCAGTAAAAAAGCGTTGTAGAATCACTGTGTGAATGTCTTTGAAAACACTTCTCAGGCAGGAAATCATACATCTTTCATCTGAGTGAAAACTGCATTCTATTCAGTTTTTCGAACTGAGTTGAATGATTAGGCAATTCACTTGTCGGGAAGTGTTTGTTTGCATTCTGTATATTCAATTCTTTAATAGCAAATCTCGTGTCTTGTGTTTGACAGAAATTCCAGTGAAATCACGTTTCAAAGCCAATGTCAGTTAAAAAGCTTTGTAGAATCACTCTGTGAATGTCTTTGAAAACACTTCTCATGCAGGAAAGCAAATGTCTCTCATCTGAGTGAAAACTGCATTCCATTCACTTTTTAGAACTGTGTTGATTAGTTAGGCGATTCACTTGTTGGGAAGTGTTTGTTTGCATTCTGTATATTCAATTCTTTAATAGCAAATCTCGTGTCTTGCGTTTGACAGAAATTCCAGTGAAATCACGTTTAAAAGCCAACATCAGTAAAAAGGCTTTGTAGAATCACTCTGTGAATGTCTTTGAAAACACTTCTCTGGCAGGAAAGCATATGTCGTTCATCTGAGTGAAAACTGCATTCTGTTCAGTTTTTAGAACTGAGTTGAATGGTTAGGCGATTCACTTGTAGAGAAGTGTTTGTTTGCATTCTATATATTCAATTCTTTAATAGCAAATCTCGTGTCTTGCGTTTGACAGAAATTCCAGTGAAATCACATTTAAAAGCAAACATTAGTAAAAAGTTTGTTTAGAATCACTGTGTGAATGTCTTTGAAAACACTTCTCATGCAGGAAAGCAAATGTCTTTCATCTGAGTGAAAACTGCATTCCCTTCACTTATTAGAACTGTGTTAATTGGTTAGGCAATTCACTTGTAGGGAAGTGTTTGTTTGCATTCTGTATATTCAATTCTTTAGTAGCAAATCTCGTGTCTTGCGTTTGACAGAAATTTCAGTGAAATCACGTTTAACAGCCAAGGTCAGTAAAAAGCCTTTGTAGAATCACTCTGTGAATGTCTTTCAAAACACTTCTGAGGCAGGAAAGCATATGTCGTTGATGTGAGTGAAAACTGCATTCTGTTCAGTTTTTCGAACTGAGTTGAATGGTTAGGTGATTCTCTCGTAGAGAAGTGTTTGTTTGCATTCTGCATTTTCACTTCTTTAATAGCAAATCTCGTCTCTTGCGTTTCACAGAAATTCCAGTGAAATCACTTTTAAAAGCAAAAGTCAGTAAAAAGGCTTTGTAGAATCACTCTGTGAATATCTTTGAAAACACTTCTCACACAGGAAAGCAAACGTCTTTCATCTGAGTGAAAACTGCATTTTATTCAGTTATTAGAACTGAGTTGATTGGTTAGGCAATTCACTTGTAGGGAAGAGTTTGTTTGCATTCTGTATATTCAATTCTTTAATAGCAAATCTCGTGTCTTGCGTTTGACAGAAATTCCAGTGAAATCACGTTTAAAAGCAAATGTCAGTAATAAAGCGTTGTAAAATCACTGTGTGAATGTCTTTGGTAACACTTCTCAGGCAGGAAATCATACGTCTTTCATCTGAGTGAAAACTGCATTCTATTCAGTTTTTCGAACTGAGTTGAATGATTAGGCAATTCACTTGTAGGGAAGTGTTTGTTTGCATTCTGTATATTCAATTCTTTAATAGCAAATCTCGTGTCTTGTGTTTGACAGAAATTCCAGTGAAATCACGTTTCAAAGCCAATGTCAGTTAAAAAGGTTTGTAGAATCACTCTGTGAATGTCTTTGAAAACACTTCTCATGCAGGAAAGCAAATGTCTCTCATCTGAGTGAAAACTGCATTCCATTCACTTTTTAGAACTGTGTTGATTAGTTAGGCGATTCACTTGTTGGGAAGTGTTTGTTTGCATTCTGTATATTCAATTCTTTAATAGCAAATCTCGTGTCTTGCGTTTGACAGAAATTCCAGTGAAATCACGTTTAAAAGCCAACATCAGTAAAAAGGCTTTGTAGAATCACTCTGTGAATGTCTTTGAAAACACTTCTCTGGCAGGAAAGCATATGTCGTTCATCTGAGTGAAAACTGCATTCTGTTCAGTTTTTAGAACTGAGTTGAATGGTTAGGCGATTCACTTGTAGAGAAGTGTTTGTTTGCATTCTATATATTCAATTCTTTAATAGCAAATCTCGTGTCTTGCGTTTGACAGAAATTCCAGTGAAATCACATTTAAAAGCAAACATTAGTAAAAAGTTTGTTTAGAATCACTGTGTGAATGTCTTTGAAAACACTTCTCATGCAGGAAAGCAAATGTCTTTCATCTGAGTGAAAACTGCATTCCCTTCACTTTTTAGAACTGTGTTAATTGGTTAGGCGATTCACTTGTGGGAAGTGTTTGTTTGCATTCTGTATATTCAATTCTTTAATAGCAAATCTCGTGTCTTGCGTTTGACAGAAATTCCAGTGAAATCACGTTTAAAAGCCAACGTCAGTAAAAAGGCTTTGTAGAATCACTCTGTGAATGTCTTTGAAAACACTTCTCAGGCAGGAAATCATAAGTCGTTCATCTGATTGAAAACTGCATTCTGTTCAGTTTTTTGAACTGAGTTGAATGGTTAGGCGATTCACTTGTAGAGAAGTGTTTGTTTGCATTCTGTATATTCAATTCTTAAATAGCAAATCTCGTCTCTTGCGTTTGACATAAATTCCAGTGAAATCACGTTTAAAAGCCAACATCAGTAAAAACGCTTTGTAGAATCACTCTGTGAATGTCTTTGAAAACACTTCTCTGGCAGGAAAGCATACGTATTTAATCTGAGTGAAAACTGCATTCTATTCAGTTTTTCGAACTGAGTTGAATGATTAGGCAATTCACTTGTAGCGAAGTTTTTGTTTGCATTCTGTATATTCAATTCTTTAATAGCAAATCTCATGTCTTGGGTTTGACAGATATTGCAGTGAAATCACGTTTCAAAGTCAATGTCAGTAAAAGGCTTTGTAGAATCACTCTGTGGATGTCTTTGAAAACACTTCTCAGGCAGGAAAGCAAACGTCGTTCATCTGAGTGAAAACTGCATTCTGTTCAGTTTTTCGAACTGAGTTCAATGGTTAGGCGATTCACTTGTAGAGAAGTGTTTGTTTACATTCTTTGTATTCAATTGTTTAATACAAATCTCGTGTCTGGATTTGACAGAAATTCCAGTGAAATCACGTTTAAAAGCCACGGTCAGTAAAAAGGCTTTGTAGAATCACTCTGTGAATGTCTTTGAAAAAACTTCTCAGACAGGAAAACATATGTTGTTCATCTGACTGAAAACTGCATTCTATTCAGTTTTTAGAACAGAGTTGAATGCTTAGGCGATTCACGTGTAGAGAAGTGTTTGTTTGCATTCTGTATATTCAATTCTTTAATAGCAAATCTCGTGTCTTGTGTTTGACAGAAATTCCAGTGAAATCAAGTTTCAAAGCCAATGTCAGTAAAAAAGCTTTGTATAATCACTCTGTGAATGTCTTTGAAAACACTTCTCATGCCGGAAAGCAAATGTCTTTCATCTGAGTGAAAACTGCATTCTATTAACTTTTTAGAACTGTGTTGATTGGTTAGGCGATTCACTTCTAGGGAAGTGTTTGTTTGCATTCTGTATATTCAATTCTTTAATAGCAAATCTCGTGTCTTGCGTTTGACAGAAATTCCAGTGAAATCACGTTTAAAAGCCAACGTCAGTAGAAAGGCTTTTTATAATCACTCTGTGAATGTCTTTGAAAACACTTCTCAGGCAGGAAAGCATATGTCGTTGATCTGAGTGAAAACTGCATTCCGTTCAGTTTTTCAAACTGAGTTGAATGGTTATGTGATTCTCTTGTAGAGAAGTGTTTGTTTGCATTCTGTATATTCACTTCTTTAATAGCAAATCTCGTTTCTTGCGTTTGACAGAAATTCCAGTGAAATCACTTTTAAAAGCAAACGTCAGTAAAAAGGCTTCGTAGAATCACTCTGTGAATATCTTTGAAAACACTTCTCACACAGGAAAGCAAACATCTTTCATCTGAGTGAAAACTGCATTTTGTTTAATTATTAGAACTGAGTTGATTGGTTAGGCAATTCACTTGTAGGGAAGAGTTTGTTTGCATTCTGTATATTCAATTCTTTAATAGCAAATCTCATGTCTTGCCTTTGACAGAAATTCCAGTGAAATCACGTTTAAAAGCAAATGTCAGTAAAAAAGCGTTGTAGAATCACTGTGTGAATGTCTTTGAAAACACTTCTCAGGTAGGAAAGCATACGTCTTTCATCTGAGTGAAAACTGCATTCTATTCAGTTTTTCGAACTGAGTTGAATGATTAGGCAATTCACTTGTAGGGAAGTGTTTGTTTGCATTCTGTATATTCAATTCTTTAATAGCAAATCTCGTGTCTTGTGTTTCACAGAAATTCCAGTGAAATCACGTTTCAAAGCCAATGTCAGTAAAAAAGCTTTGTAGAAACACTCTGTGAATGTGTTTGAAAACACTTCTCATGCAGGAAAGCAAATGTCTTTCATCTGAGTGAAAACTGCATTCCCTTCACTTTTTAGAACTGTGTTAATTGGTTAGGCTATTCACTTGTAGGGAAGTGTTTGTTTGCATTCTGTATATTCAAATCTTTAATAGCAAATCTCGTGTCTTGCGTTTGACAGAAATTCCAGTGAAATCACGTTTAAAAGCCAACGTCAGTAAAAAGGCTTTGTAGAATCACTCTGTGAATGTCTTTGAAAACACTTCTCAGGCAGGAAAGCATAAGACGTTCATCTGATTGAAAACTGCATTCTGTTCAGTTTTTTGAACTGAGTTGAATGGTTAGGCGATTCACTTGTAGAGAAGTGTTTGTTTGCATTCTGTATATTCAATTCTTAAATAGCAAATCTCGTCTCTTGGGTTTGACAGAAATTCCAGTGAAATCACGTTTAAAAGCCAACATCAGTAAAAAGGCTATGTAGAATCACTCTGTGAATGTCTTTGAAAACACTTCTCTGGCAGGAAAGCATACGTCTTTCATCTGAGTGAAAACAGCATTCTATTCAGTTTTCGAACTGAGTTGAATGATTAGGCAATTCACTTGTAGCAAAGTTTTTGTTTGCATTCTGTATATTCAATTCTTTAATAGCAAATCTCATGTCTTGCGTTTGACAGAAATTACAGTGAAATCACGTTTCAAAGCCAATGTCAGTAAAAGGCTTTGTAGAATCACTCTGTGGATGTCTTTGAAAACTCTTCTCAGGGAGGAAAGCCTACGTCGTACATCTGAGTGAAAACTGCATTCTGTTCAGTTTTTCGAACTGAGTTGAATAGTTAGGCGATTCACTTGTAGAGAAGTGTTATTTTGCATTCTTTGTATTCAATTGTTTAATACAAATCTCGTGTCTTGCCTTTGACAGAAATTCCAGTGTAATCACGTTTAAAAGCAAATGTCAGTAAAAAAGCGTTGTAGAATCACTGTGTGAATGTCTTTGAAAACACTTCTCAGGTAGGAAAGCATACGTCTTTCATCTGAGTGAAAACTGCATTCTATTCAGTTTTTCGAACTGAGTTGAATGATTAGGCAATTCACTTGTAGGGAAGTGTTTGTTTGCATTCTGTATATTCAATTCTTTAATAGCAAATCTCGTGTCTTGTGTTTCACAGAAATTCCAGTGAAATCACGTTTCAAAGCCAATGTCAGTAAAAAAGCTTTGTAGAAACACTCTGTGAATGTGTTTGAAAACACTTCTCATGCAGGAAAGCAAATGTCTTTCATCTGAGTGAAAACTGCATTCCCTTCACTTTTTAGAACTGTGTTAATTGGTTAGGCTATTCACTTGTAGGGAAGTGTTTGTTTGCATTCTGTATATTCAAATCTTTAATAGCAAATCTCGTGTCTTGCGTTTGACAGAAATTCCAGTGAAATCACGTTTAAAAGCCAACGTCAGTAAAAAGGCTTTGTAGAATCACTCTGTGAATGTCTTTGAAAACACTTCTCAGGCAGGAAAGCATAAGTCGTTCATATGATTGAAAACTGCATTCTGTTCAGTTTTTTGAACTGAGTTGAATGGTTAGGCGATTCACTTGTAGAGAAGTGTTTGTTTGCATTCTGTATATTCAATTCTTAAATAGCAAATCTCGTCTCTTGCGTTTGACAGAAATTCCAGTGAAATCACGTTTAAAAGCCAACATCAGTAAAAAGGCTATGTAGAATCACTCTGTGAATGTCTTTGAAAACACTTCTCTGGCAGGAAAGCATACGTCTTTCATCTGAGTGAAAACTGCATTCTATTCAGTTTTCGAACTGAGTTGAATGATTAGGCAATTCACTTGTAGCAAAGTTTTTGTTTGCATTCTGTATATTCAATTCTTTAATAGCAAATCTCATGTCTTGCGTTTGACAGAAATTACAGTGAAATCACGTTTCAAAGCCAATGTCAGTAAAAGGCTTTGTAGAATCACTCTGTGGATGTCTTTGAAAACTCTTCTCAGGGAGGAAAGCCTACGTCGTACATCTGAGTGAAAACTGCATTCTGTTCAGTTTTTCGAACTGAGTTGAATGGTTAGGCGATTCACTTGTAGAGAAGTGTTATTTTGCATTCTTTGTATTCAATTGTTTAATACAAATCTCGTGTCTTGCGTTTGACAGAAATTCCAGTGAAATCACGTTTAAAAGCCAAGGTCAGTAAAAAGGCTTTGTAGAATCACTCTGTGAATGTCTTTGAAAAAACTTCTCAGACAGGAAAGCATATGTTGTTCATCTGAGTGAAAACTGCATTCTATTCAGTTTTTAGAACAGAGTTGAATGCTTAGGCGATTCACTTGTAGAGAAGTGTTTGTTTGCATTCTGTATATTCAATTCTTTAATAGCAAATCTCGTGTCTTGTGTTTGACAGAAATTCCAGTGAAATCAAGTTTCAAAGCCAATGTCAGTAAAAAAGCTTTGTATAATCACTCTGTGAATGTCTCTGAAAACACTTCTCATGCAGGAAAGCAAACGTCTTTCATCTGAGTGAAAACTGCATTTTATTCAGTTATTAGAACTGAGTTGATTGGTTAGGCAATTCACTTGTAGGGAAGAGTTTGTTTGCATTCTGTATATTCAATTCTTTAATAGCAAATCTCGTGTCTTGCGTTTGACAGAAATTCCAGTGAAATCACGTTTAAAAGCAAATGTCAGTAAAAAAGCGTTGTAGAATCACTGTGTGAATGTCTTTGAAAACACTTCTGAGGCAGGAAAACATACGTCTTTCATCTGAGTGAAAACTGCATTCTATTCAGTTTTTCGAACTGAGTTGAATGATTAGGCAATTCACTTGTAGGGAAGTGTTTGTTTGCATTCTGTATATTCAATTCTTTAATAGCAAATCTCGTGTCTTGTGTTTGACAGAAATGCCAGTGAAATCATGTTTCAAAGCCAATGTCAGTTAAAAAGCTTTGTAGAATCACTCTGTGAATGTCTTCGAAAACACTTCTCATGCAGGAAAGCAAATGTCTTTCATCTGAGTGAAAACTGCATTCCATTCACTTTTTAGAACTGTGTTGATTAGTTAGGCGATTCACTCTTTAGGAAGTGTTTGTTTGCATTCTGTATATTCAATTCTTTAATAGCAAATCTCGTGTCCTGCGTTTGACAGAAATTCCAGTGAAATCACGTTTCAAAGCCAATGTAAGTAAAAAAGCTTTGTGGAATCACTCTATGAATGTCTTTGAAAAGAGTTCTTAAGAAGGAAAGCATGTCGTTCATCTGAGTGAAAACTGCACTCTGTTCAGTTTTTAGAACTGTGTTGAATGGTTAGGCGATTCCCATGTAGGGAAGTGTTTGTTTGCATTCTGTATATTCAATTCTTTAATAGCAAATCTCCTGTCTTGCATTTGAGAGAAATTCCAGTGAAATCATGTTTAAAATCCAACTTCAGTAAAAAGGCTTTGCAGAATCAATCTGTGAATGTGTTTGAAAACACTTCTTAGGCAGGAAAGCATACGTCGTTGATCTGAGTGAAAACTGCATTCTGTTCAGTTTTAAGAACTGAGTTGAATGGTTAGGCGATTCACTTGTAGAGAAGTTTTTGTTTGCAATCTCTGTATTCAATTTTTTAATACCAAATCTCGTGTCTTGCGTTTGACAGAAATTCCAGTGAAATCACATTTAAAAGCCAACGTCAGTAAAAAGTCTTTGTAGAATGACTCTGTGAATGTCTTTGAAAACACTTCTCAGGCAGGAAAGCATACGACTTTCATCTAAGTGAAAACTGCATTCTGTTCAGTTTTTAGAACTGAGTTGAATGGTTAGGCGATACACTTGTAGAGAAGTGTTTTTTGCATTCTGTATATTCAATTCTTTAATAGCAAATCTCGTGTCTTGTGTTTGACAGATATTACAGTGAAATCACGTTTTAAAGCCAAAGTCAGTAAAAAGGCTTGTAGAGTCACACTGTGAATGTCTTTGAAAACACTTCTCAGGCGGGAAAGAAACGTCTTTCATCTGAGTGAAAACTGCATTCTATTCAATTTTTAGATATGAGTTGATTAGTGAGGCGATTCACATGTAGGGAAGTGTTTGTTTGCATTCTGTATATTCAATTCTTTAATAGCAAATCTCCTGTCTTGCTTTTGACAGACATTCCAGTGAAATCACGTTAAAAGCCAACGTCAGTAAAAAGGCTTTGTAAAATCACTCTGTTAATGTCTTTGAAAACACTTCTCAGGCAGGAAAGGAAATGTCTTTCATCTGAGTGAAAACTGCATCCTATTCAGTTTTTAGAACTGAGTTGATTAGTTAGGCGATTCACATGTAGGGAAGTGTTTGTTTGCATTCTGTATATTCAATTCTTTAATAGCAAATCTCCTGTCTTGCTTTTGAAAGAAAATCCAGTGAAATCACGTTAAAAGCCAACGTCAGTAAAAAGGCTTTGTAAAATCATTCTGTGAATGTCTTTGAAAACACTTCTCATGCAGGAAAGCAAATGTCTTTCATCTGAGTGAAAACTGCATTCCCTTCACTTTTTAGAACTGTGTTAATTGGTTAGGCTATTCACTTGTAGGGAAGTGTTTGTTTGCATTCTGTATATTCAAATCTTTAATAGCAAATCTCGTGTCTTGCGTTTGACAGAAATTCCAGTGAAATCACGTTTAAAAGCCAACGTCAGTAAAAAGGCTTTGTAGAATCACTCTGTGAATGTCTTTGAAAACGCTTCTCAGGCAGGAAAGCATAAGTCGTTCATATGATTGAAAACTGCATTCTGTTCAGTTTTTTGAACTGAGTTGAATGGTTAGGCGATTCACTTGTAGAGAAGTGTTTGTTTGCATTCTGTATATTCAATTCTTAAATAGCAAATCTCGTCTCTTGCGTTTGACAGAAATTCCAGTGAAATCACGTTTAAAAGCCAACATCAGTAAAAAGGCTATGTAGAATCACTCTGTGAATGTCTTTGAAAACACTTCTCTGGCAGGAAAGCATACGTCTTTCATCTGAGTGAAAACTGCATTCTATTCAGTTTTCGAACTGAGTTGAATGATTAGGCAATTCACTTGTAGCAAAGTTTTTGTTTGCATTCTGTATATTCAATTCTTTAATAGCAAATCTCATGTCTTGCGTTTGACAGAAATTACAGTGAAATCACGTTTCAAAGCCAATGTCAGTAAAAGGCTTTGTAGAATCACTCTGTGGATGTCTTTGAAAACTCTTCTCAGGGAGGAAAGCCTACGTCGTACATCTGAGTGAAAACTGCATTCTGTTCAGTTTTAAGAACTGAGTTGAATGGTTAGGCAATTCACTTGTAGAGAAGTGTTATTTTGCATTCTTTGTATTCAATTGTTTAATACAGATCTCGTGTCTTGCGTTTGACAGAAATTCCAGTGAAATCACGTTTAAAAGCCAAGGTCAGTAAAAAGGCTTTGTAGAATCACTCTGTGAATGTCTTTGAAAAAACTTCTGAGACAGGAAAGCATATGTTGTTCATCTGAGTGAAAACTGCATTCTATTCAGTTTTTAGAACAGAGTTGAATGCTTAGGCGATTCACTTGTAGAGAAGTGTTTGTTTGCATTCTGTATATTCAATTCTTTAATAGCAAATCTCGTGTCTTGTGTTTGACAGAAATTCCAGTGAAATCAAGTTTCAAAGCCAATGTCAGTAAAAAAGCTTTGTATAATCACTCTGTGAATGTCTCTGAAAACACTTCTCATGCAGGAAAGCAAACGTCTTTCATCTGAGTGAAAACTGCATTTTATTCAGTTATTAGAACTGAGTGATTGGTTAGGCAATTCACTTGTAGGGAAGAGTTTGTTTGCATTCTGTATATTCAATTCTTTAATAGCAAATCTCGTGTCTTGCGTTTGACAGAAATTCCAATGAAATCACGTTTAAAAGCAAATGTCAGTAAAAAAGCGTTGTAGAATCACTGTGTGAATGTCTTTGAAAACACTTCTGAGGCAGGAAAACATACGTCTTTCATCTGAGTGAAAACTGCATTCTATTCAGTTTTTCGAACTGAGTTGAATGATTAGGCAATTCACTTGTAGGGAAGTGTTTGTTTGTATTCTGTATATTCAATTCTTTAATAGCAAATCTCGTGTCTTGTGTTTGACAGAAATGCCAGTGAAATCACGTTTCAAAGCCAATGTCAGTTAAAAAGCTTTGTAGAATCACTCTGTGAATGTCTTCGAAAACACTTCTCATGCAGGAAAGCAAATGTCTTTCATCTGAGTGAAAACTGCATTCCATTCACTTTTTAGAACTGTGTTGATTAGTTAGGCGATTCACTCTTTGGGAAGTGTTTGTTTGCATTCTGTATATTCAATTCTTTAATAGCAAATCTCGTGTCCTGCGTTTGACAGAAATTCCAGTGAAATCACGTTTCAAAGCCAATGTAAGTAAAAAAGCTTTGTAGAATCACTCTATGAATGTCTTTGAAAAGAGTTCTTAAGAAGGAAAGCATGTCGTTCATCTGAGTGAAAACTGCATTCTGTTCAGTTTTTAGAACTGTGTTGAATGGTTAGGCGATTCCCATGTAGGGAAGTGTTTGTTTGCATTCTGTATATTCAATTCTTTAATAGCAAATCTCCTGTCTTGCATTTGAGAGAAATTCCAGTGAAATCATGTTTAAAATCCAACTTCAGTAAAAAGGCTTTGCAGAATCAATCTGTGAATGTGTTTGAAAACACTTCTTAGGCAGGAAAGCATACGTCGTTGATCTGAGTGAAAACTGCATTCTATTCAGTTTTAAGAACTGAGTTGAATGGTTAGGCGATTCACTTGTAGAGAAGTTTTTGTTTGCAATCTCTGTATTCAATTTTTTAATACCAAATCTCGTGTCTTGCGTTTGACAGAAATTCCAGTGAAATCACATTTAAAAGCCAACGTCAGTAAAAAGTCTTTGTAGAATCACTCTGTGAATGTCTTTGAAAACACTTCTCAGGCAGGAAAGCATACGACTTTCATCTAAGTGAAAACTGCATTCTGTTCAGTTTTTAGAACTGAGTTGAATGGTTAGGCGATTCACTTGTAGAGAAGTGTTTTTTGCATTCTGTATATTCAATTCTTTAATAGCAAATCTCGTGTCTTGTGTTTGACAGAAATTCCAGTGAAATCACATTTAAAAGCCAAAGTCAGTAAAAAGGCTTGTAGAATCACACTGTGAATGTCTTTGAAAACACTTCTCAGGCGGGAAAGAAACGTCTTTCATCTGAGTGAAAACTGCATTCTATTCAATTTTTAGATATGAGTTGATTAGTGAGGCGATTCACATGTAGGGAAGTGTTTGTTTGCATTCTGTATATTCAATTCTTTAATAGCAAATCTCCTGTCTTGCTTTTGACAGACATTCCAGTGAAATCACGTTAAAAGCCAACGTCAGTAAAAGGGCTCTGTAGAATCACTCTGTGAATGTCTTTGAAAAAACTTCTGAGGCAGGAAAGCATAAGTCTTCATCTGAGTTAAAAGTCCATTCTGTTCAGCTTTTAGAACTGAGTTCAATGGTTAGGTGAATGACTTGTAGGGAAGTGTTTGTTTTCATTCTGTATATTCAATTCTTTAATAGCAAATCTTGTGTCTTGCGTTTTACAGAAATTCCAGTGAAATTACGATTAAAAGCCAACGTCAGTATAAAGGCTTTGTAGAATCTCTCTGTGAATGTCATTGAAAACACTTCACAGGCATGAAAAGAAACGTCTTTCAGCTGAGTGAAAACTGCATTCTATTCACTTTTTAGAACTGAGTTGATTGGTTAGGCGATTCACTTGTAGGGAAGTTTTTGTTTGCATTCTGTATATTCAATTATTTTAAAGCAAATCTCGTGTCTTGCGTTTGATAGAAATTCCAGTGAAATCACGTTTTAAAGCCAAAGTCAGTAAAAAGTCTTTGTAGAATCACTCTGTGAATGTCTTTGAAAACACTTTTCAGGCGGGAAAGGAAACGTCTTTCATCTGAGAGAAAACTGCATTCTGTTGAGTTTTTAGAACGGTGTTGAATGGTTAGGTGATTCACTTGTAGGGAAGTGTTTGCTTGCATTCTGTATATTCAATTCTTTAATATCAAATCTCCTGTCTTGCTTTTGACAGATATTCCAGAGAAATCACGTTAAAAGCCAACGTCAGTAAAAAGGCTTTGTAAAATCACTCTGTGAATGTCTTTGAAAACACTTCTCAGGCAGGAAAGGAAATGTCTTTCATCTGAGTGAAAACTGCATCCTATTCAGTTTTTAGAACTGAGTTGATTAGTTAGGCGATTCACATGTAGGGAAGTGTTTGTTTGCATTCTGTATATTCAATTCTTTAATAGCAAATCTCCTGTCTTGCTTTTGACAGAAAATCCAGTGAAATCACGTTAAAAGCCAACGTCAGTAAAAAGGCTTTGTAAAATCATTCTGTGAATGTCTTTGAAAACACTTCTCATGCAGGAAAGCAAATGTCTTTCATCTGAGTGAAAACTGCATTCCCTTCACTTTTTAGAACTGTGTTAATTGGTTAGGCTATTCACTTGTAGGGAAGTGTTTGTTTGCATTCTGTATATTCAAATCTTTAATAGCAAATCTCGTGTCTTGCGTTTGACAGAAATTCCAGTGAAATCACGTTTAAAAGCCAACGTCAGTAAAAAGGCTTTGTAGAATCACTCTGTGAATGTCTTTGAAAACACTTCTCAGGCAGGAAAGCATAAGTCGTTCATCTGATTGAAAACTGCATTCTTTTCAGTTTTTTGAACTGGGTTGAATGGTTAGGCGATTCACTTGTAGAGAAGTGTTTGTTTGCATTCTGTATATTCAATTCTTAAATAGCAAATCTCGTCTCTTGCGTTTGACAGAAATTCCAGTGAAATCACGTTTAAAAGCCAACATCAGTAAAAAGGCTATGTAGAATCACTATGTGAATGTCTTTGAAAACACTTCTCTGGCAGGAAAGCATACGTCTTTCATCTGAGTGAAAACTGCATTCTATTCAGTTTTCGAACTGAGTTGAATGATTAGGCAATTCACTTGTAGCAAAGTTTTTGTTTGCATTCTGTATATTCAATTCTTTAATAGCAAATCTCATGTCTTGCGTTTGACAGAAATTACAGTGAAATCACGTTTCAAAGCCAATGTCAGTAAAAGGCTTTGTAGAATCACTCTGTGGATGTCTTTGAAAACTCTTCTCAGGGAGGAAAGCCTACGTCGTACATCTGAGTGAAAACTGCATTCTGTTCAGTTTTTCGAACTGAGTTGAATGGTTAGGCGATTCACTTGTAGAGAAGTGTTATTTTGCATTCTTTGTATTCAATTGTTTAATACAAATCTCGTGTCTTGCGTTTGACAGAAATTCCAGTGAAATCACGTTTAAAAGCCAAGGTCAGTAAAAAGGCTTTGTAGAATCACTCTGTGAATGTCTTTGAAAAAACTTCTCAGACAGGAAAGCATATGTTGTTCATCTGAGTGAAAACTGCATTCTATTCAGTTTTTAGAACAGAGTTGAATGCTTAGGCGATTCACTTGTAGAGAAGTGTTCGTTTGCATTCTGTATATTCAATTCTTTAATAGCAAATCTCGTGTCTTGTGTTTGACAGAAATTCCAGTGAAATCAAGTTTCAAAGCCAATGTCAGTAAAAAAGCTTTGTATAATCACTCTGTGAATGTCTCTGAAAACACTTCTCATGCAGGAAAGCAAACGTCTTTCATCTGAGTGAAAACTGCATTTTATTCAGTTATTAGAACTGAGTTGATTGGTTAGGCAATTCACTTGTAGGGAAGAGTTTGTTTGCATTCTGTATATTCAATTCTTTAATAGCAAATCTCGTGTCTTGCGTTTGACAGAAATTCCAGTGAAATCACGTTTAAAAGCAAATGTCAGTAAAAAAGCGTTGTAGAATCACTGTGTGAATGTCTTTGAAAACACTTCTGAGGCAGGAAAACATACGTCTTTCATCTGAGTGAAAACTGCATTCTATTCAGTTTTTCGAACTGAGTTGAATGATTAGGCAATTCACTTGTAGGGAAGTGTTTGTTTGCATTCTGTATATTCAATTCTTTAATAGCAAATCTCGTGTCTTGTGTTTGACAGAAATGCCAGTGAAATCACGTTTCAAAGCCAATGTCAGTTAAAAAGCTTTGTAGAATCACTCTGTGAATGTCTTCGAAAACACTTCTCATGCAGGAAAGCAAATGTCTTTCATCTGAGTGAAAACTGCATTCCATTCACTTTTTAGAACTGTGTTGATTAGTTAGGCGATTCACTCTTTGGGAAGTGTTTGTTTGCATTCTGTATATTCAATTCTTTAATAGCAAATCTCTTGTCCTGCGTTTGACAGAAATTCCAGTGAAATCACGTTTCAAAGCCAATGTAAGTAAAAAAGCTTTGTAGAATCACTCTATGAATGTCTTTGAAAAGAGTTCTTAAGAAGGAAAGCATGTCGTTCATCTGAGTGAAAACTGCATTCTGTTCAGTTTTTAGAACTGTGTTAAATGGTTAGGCGATTCCCATGTAGGGAAGTGTTTGTTTGCATTCTGTATATTCAATTCTTTAATAGCAAATCTCCTGTCTTGCATTTGAGAGAAATTCCAGTGAAATCATGTTTAAAATCCAACTTCAGTAAAAAGGCTTTGCAGAATCAATCTGTGAATGTGTTTGAAAACACTTCTTAGGCAGGAAAGCATACGTCGTTGATCTGAGTGAAAACTGCATTCTGTTCAGTTTTAAGAACTGAGTTGAATGGTTAGGCGATTCACTTGTAGAGAAGTTTTTGTTTGCAATCTCTGTATTCAATTTTTTAATACCAAATCTCGTGTCTTGCGTTTGACAGAAATTCCAGTGAAATCACATTTAAAAGCCAACGTCAGTAAAAAGTCTTTGTAGAATCACTCTGTGAATGTCTTTGAAAACACTTCTCAGGCAGGAAAGCATACGACTTTCATCTAAGTGAAAACTGCATTCTGTTCAGTTTTTAGAACTGAGTTGAATGGTTAGGCGATTCACTTGTAGAGAAGTGTTTTTTGCATTCTGTATATTCAATTCTTTAATAGCAAATCTCGTGTCTTGTGTTTGACAGATATTACAGTGAAATCACGTTTTAAAGCCAAAGTCAGTAAAAAGGCTTGTAGAATCACACTGTGAATGTCTTTGAAAACACTTCTCAGGCGGGAAAGAAACGTCTTTCATCTGAGTGAAAACTGCATTCTATTCAATTTTTAGATATGAGTTGATTAGTGAGGCGATTCACATGTAGGGAAGTGTTTGTTTGCATTCTGTATATTCAATTCTTTAATAGCAAATCTCGTGTCCTGCGTTTGACAGAAATTCCAGTGAAATCACGTTTCAAAGCCAATGTAAGTAAAAAAGCTTTGTAGAATCACTCTATGAATGTCTTTGAAAAGAGTTCTTAAGAAGGAAAGCATGTCGTTCATCTGAGTGAAAACTGCATTCTGTTCAGTTTTTAGAACTGTGTTGAATGGTTAGGCGATTCCCATGTAGGGAAGTGTTTGTTTGCATTCTGTATATTCAATTCTTTAATAGCAAATCTCCTGTCTTGCATTTGAGAGAAATTCCAGTGAAATCATGTTTAAAATCCAACTTCAGTAAAAAGGCTTTGCAGAATCAATCTGTGAATGTGTTTGAAAACACTTCTTAGGCAGGAAAGCATACGTCGTTGATCTGAGTGAAAACTGCATTCTATTCAGTTTTAAGAACTGAGTTGAATGGTTAGGCGATTCACTTGTAGAGAAGTTTTTGTTTGCAATCTCTGTATTCAATTTTTTAATACCAAATCTCGTGTCTTGCGTTTGACAGAAATTCCAGTGAAATCACATTTAAAAGCCAACGTCAGTAAAAAGTCTTTGTAGAATCACTCTGTGAATGTCTTTGAAAACACTTCTCAGGCAGGAAAGCATACGACTTTCATCTAAGTGAAAACTGCATTCTGTTCAGTTTTTAGAACTGAGTTGAATGGTTAGGCGATTCACTTGTAGAGAAGTGTTTTTTGCATTCTGTATATTCAATTCTTTAATAGCAAATCTCGTGTCTTGTGTTTGACAGAAATTCCAGTGAAATCACATTTAAAAGCCAAAGTCAGTAAAAAGGCTTGTAGAATCACACTGTGAATGTCTTTGAAAACACTTCTCAGGCGGGAAAGAAACGTCTTTCATCTGAGTGAAAACTGCATTCTATTCAATTTTTAGATATGAGTTGATTAGTGAGGCGATTCACATGTAGGGAAGTGTTTGTTTGCATTCTGTATATTCAATTCTTTAATAGCAAATCTCCTGTCTTGCTTTTGACAGACATTCCAGTGAAATCACGTTAAAAGCCAACGTCAGTAAAAGGGCTCTGTAGAATCACTCTGTGAATGTCTTTGAAAAAACTTCTGAGGCAGGAAAGCATAAGTCTTCATCTGAGTTAAAAGTCCATTCTGTTCAGTTTTTAGAACTGAGTTCAATGGTTAGGTGAATGACTTGTAGGGAAGTGTTTGTTTTCATTCTGTATATTCAATTCTTTAATAGCAAATCTTGTGTCTTGCGTTTTACAGAAATTCCAGTGAAATTACGATTAAAAGCCAACGTCAGTATAAAGGCTTTGTAGAATCTCTCTGTGAATGTCATTGAAAACACTTCACAGGCATGAAAAGAAACGTCTTTCAGCTGAGTGAAAACTGCATTCTATTCACTTTTTAGAACTGAGTTGATTGGTTAGGCGATTCACTTGTAGGGAAGTTTTTGTTTGCATTCTGTATATTCAATTATTTTAAAGCAAATCTCGTGTCTTGCGTTTGATCGAAATTCCAGTGAAATCACGTTTTAAAGCCAAAGTCAGTAAAAAGTCTTTGTAGAATCACTCTGTGAATGTCTTTGAAAACACTTTTCAGGCGGGAAAGGAAACGTCTTTCATCTGAGAGAAAACTGCATTCTGTTGAGTTTTTAGAACGGTGTTGAATGGTTAGGTGATTCACTTGTAGGGAAGTGTTTGCTTGCATTCTGTATATTCAATTCTTTAATATCAAATCTCCTGTCTTGCTTTTGACAGATATTCCAGAGAAATCACGTTAAAAGCCAACGTCAGTAAAAAGGCTTTGTAAAATCACTCTGTGAATGTCTTTGAAAACACTTCTCAGGCAGGAAAGGAAATGTCTTTCATCTGAGTGAAAACTGCATCCTATTCAGTTTTTAGAACTGAGTTGATTAGTTAGGCGATTCACATGTAGGGAAGTGTTTGTTTGCATTCTGTATATTCAATTCTTTAATAGCAAATCTCCTGTCTTGCTTTTGACAGAAAATCCAGTGAAATCACGTTAAAAGCCAACGTCAGTAAAAAGGCTTTGTAAAATCATTCTGTGAATGTCTTTGAAAACACTTCTCATGCAGGAAAGCAAATGTCTTTCATCTGAGTGAAAACTGCATTCCCTTCACTTTTTAGAACTGTGTTAATTGGTTAGGCTATTCACTTGTAGGGAAGTGTTTGTTTGCATTCTGTATATTCAAATCTTTAATAGCAAATCTCGTGTCTTGCGTTTGACAGAAATTCCAGTGAAATCACGTTTAAAAGCCAACGTCAGTAAAAAGGCTTTGTAGAATCACTCTGTGAATGTCTTTGAAAACACTTCTCAGGCAGGAAAGCATAAGACGTTCATCTGATTGAAAACTGCATTCTGTTCAGTTTTTTGAACTGAGTTGAATGGTTAGGCGATTCACTTGTAGAGAAGTGTTTGTTTGCATTCTGTATATTCAATTCTTAAATAGCAAATCTCGTCTCTTGCGTTTGACAGAAATTCCAGTGAAATCACGTTTAAAAGCCAACATCAGTAAAAAGGCTATGTAGAATCACTATGTGAATGTCTTTGAAAACACTTCTCTGGCAGGAAAGCATACGTCTTTCATCTGAGTGAAAACTGCATTCTATTCAGTTTTCGAACTGAGTTGAATGATTAGGCAATTCACTTGTAGCAAAGTTTTTGTTTGCATTCTGTATATTCAATTCTTTAATAGCAAATCTCATGTCTTGCATTTGACAGAAATTACAGTGAAATCACGTTTCAAAGCCAATGTCAGTAAAAGGCTTTGTAGAATCACTCTGTGGATGTCTTTGAAAACTCTTCTCAGGGAGGAAAGCCTACGTCGTACATCTGAGTGAAAACTGCATTCTGTTCAGTTTTTCGAACTGAGTTGAATGGTTAGGCGATTCACTTGTAGAGAAGTGTTATTTTGCATTCTTTGTATTCAATTGTTTAATACAAATCTCGTGTCTTGCGTTTGACAGAAATTCCAGTGAAATCACGTTTAAAAGCCAAGGTCAGTAAAAAGGCTTTGTAGAATCACTCTGTGAATGTCTTTGAAAAAACTTCTCAGACAGGAAAGCATATGTTGTTCATCTGAGTGAAAACTGCATTCTATTCAGTTTTTAGAACAGAGTTGAATGCTTAGGCGATTCACTTGTAGAGAAGTGTTCGTTTGCATTCTGTATATTCAATTCTTTAATAGCAAATCTCGTGTCTTGTGTTTGACAGAAATTCCAGTGAAATCAAGTTTCAAAGCCAATGTCAGTAAAAAAGCTTTGTATAATCACTCTGTGAATGTCTCTGAAAACACTTCTCATGCAGGAAAGCAAACGTCTTTCATCTGAGTGAAAACTGCATTTTATTCAGTTATTAGAACTGAGTTGATTGGTTAGGCAATTCACTTGTAGGGAAGAGTTTGTTTGCATTCTGTATATTCAATTCTTTAATAGCAAATCTCGTGTCTTGCGTTTGACAGAAATTCCAGTGAAATCACGTTTAAAAGCAAATGTCAGTAAAAAAGCGTTGTAGAATCACTGTGTGAATGTCTTTGAAAACACTTCTGAGGCAGGAAAACATACGTCTTTCATCTGAGTGAAAACTGCATTCTATTCAGTTTTTCGAACTGAGTTGAATGATTAGGCAATTCACTTGTAGGGAAGTGTTTGTTTGCATTCTGTATATTCAATTCTTTAATAGCAAATCTCGTGTCTTGTGTTTGACAGAAATGCCAGTGAAATCACGTTTCAAAGCCAATGTCAGTTAAAAAGCTTTGTAGAATCACTCTGTGAATGTCTTCGAAAACACTTCTCATGCAGGAAAGCAAATGTCTTTCATCTGAGTGAAAACTGCATTCCATTCACTTTTTAGAACTGTGTTGATTAGTTAGGCGATTCACTCTTTGGGAAGTGTTTGTTTGCATTCTGTATATTCAATTCTTTAATAGCAAATCTCTTGTCCTGCGTTTGACAGAAATTCCAGTGAAATCACGTTTCAAAGCCAATGTAAGTAAAAAAGCTTTGTAGAATCACTCTATGAATGTCTTTGAAAAGAGTTCTTAAGAAGGAAAGCATGTCGTTCATCTGAGTGAAAACTGCATTCTGTTCAGTTTTTAGAACTGTGTTAAATGGTTAGGCGATTCCCATGTAGGGAAGTGTTTGTTTGCATTCTGTATATTCAATTCTTTAATAGCAAATCTCCTGTCTTGCATTTGAGAGAAATTCCAGTGAAATCATGTTTAAAATCCAACTTCAGTAAAAAGGCTTTGCAGAATCAATCTGTGAATGTGTTTGAAAACACTTCTTAGGCAGGAAAGCATACGTCGTTGATCTGAGTGAAAACTGCATTCTGTTCAGTTTTAAGAACTGAGTTGAATGGTTAGGCGATTCACTTGTAGAGAAGTTTTTGTTTGCAATCTCTGTATTCAATTTTTTAATACCAAATCTCGTGTCTTGCGTTTGACAGAAATTCCAGTGAAATCACATTTAAAAGCCAACGTCAGTAAAAAGTCTTTGTAGAATCACTCTGTGAATGTCTTTGAAAACACTTCTCAGGCAGGAAAGCATACGACTTTCATCTAAGTGAAAACTGCATTCTGTTCAGTTTTTAGAACTGAGTAGAATGGTTAGGCGATTCACTTGTAGAGAAGTGTTTTTTGCATTCTGTATATTCAATTCTTTAATAGCAAATCTCGTGTCTTGTGTTTGACAGATATTACAGTGAAATCACGTTTTAAAGCCAAAGTCAGTAAAAAGGCTTGTAGAATCACACTGTGAATGTCTTTGAAAACACTTCTCAGGCGGGAAAGAAACGTCTTTCATCTGAGTGAAAACTGCATTCTATTCAATTTTTAGATATGAGTTGATTAGTGAGGTGATTCACATGTAGGGAAGTGTTTGTTTGCATTCTGTATATTCAATTCTTTAATAGCAAATCTCCTGTCTTGCTTTTGACAGACATTCCAGTGAAATCACGTTAAAAGCCAACGTCAGTAAAAAGGCTTTGTAAAATCACTCTGTTAATGTCTTTGAAAACACTTTTCAGGCTGGAAAGCAAGCGTCTTTCATCTGGGTGAAAACTGCATTCTGTTCAGTTTTTAGAACTGTGTTAGAATGTTTAGGCGATTTACTTGTAGGGAAGTGTTTGCATTATGTATATTCAATTCTTTAATAGCAAATCTCATGTCTTGCGTTTGACAGAAATTCCAGTGAAATCACGTTTAAAAGACAACGTCAGTAAAAAGGCTCTGTAGAATCACTCTGTGAATGTCTTTGAAAACACTTCTGAGGCAGGAAAGCATAAGTCTTCATCTGAGTTAAAAGTGCATTCTGTTCAGTTTTTAGAACTGAGTTCAATGGTTAGGTGAATGACTTGTAGGGAAGTGTTTGTTTTCATTCTGTATATTCAATTCTTTAATAGCAAATCTTGTGTCTTGCGTTTTACAGAAATTCCAGTGAAATTACGATTAAAAGCCAACGTCAGTATAAAGGCTTTGTAGAATCTCTCTGTGAATGTCATTGAAAACACTTCACAGGCATGAAAAGAAACGTCTTTCAGCTGAGTGAAAACTGCATTCTATTCAGTTTTTAGAACTGAGTTGATTGGTTAGGCGATTCACTTGTAGGGAAGTTTTTGTTTGCATTCTGTATATTCAATTATTTAAAAGCAAATCTCGAGTCTTGCGTTTGATAGAAATTCCAGTGAAATCACGTTTTAAAGCCAAAGTCAGTAAAAAGGCTTTGTAGAATCACTCTGTGAATGTCTTTGAAAACACTTTTCAGACGGGAAAGGAAACGTCTTTCATCTGAGAGAAAACTGCATTCTGTTGAGTTTTTAGAACGGTGTTGAATGGTTAGGTGATTCACTTGTAGGGAAGTGTTTGCTTGCATTCTGTATATTCAGTTCTTTAATATCAAATCTCCTGTCTTGCTTTTGACAGATATTCCAGAGAAATCACGTTAAAAGCCAACGTCAGTAAAAAGGCTTTGTAAAATCACTCTGTGAATGTCTTTGAAAACACTTCTCAGGCAGGAAAGGAAATGTCTTTCATCTGAGTGAAAACTGCATCCTATTCAGTTTTTAGAACTGAGTTGATTAGTTAGGCGATTCACATGTAGGGAAGTGTTTGTTTGCATTCTGTATATTCAATTCTTTAATAGCAAATCTCCTGTCTTGCTTTTGACAGAAAATCCAGTGAAATCACGTTAAAAGCCAACGTCAGTAAAAAGGCTTTGTAAAATCATTCTGTGAATGTCTTTGAAAACACTTCTCAGGCTGGAAAGCAAGCGTCTTTCCTCTAGGTGAAAACTGCATTCTGTTTAGATTTTAGAACTGAGTTGAATGGTTAGGCGACTCACTTGTAGGGAAGTGTTTGTTTGCATTGTATGTATTCAGTTACAATACTAGCAAATCCCGTGTCTTGCATTTGACAGAAATCTCCAGTGACATCACGTTTAAAAGCCAACTTCAGTAAAAAGGCTTTGTAGTATCACTCTGTGAATGTCTTTGAAAACACTTCTTAAGAAGGAAAGTATGTCTTTCATCTGAGTGAAAACTGCATTCTATTCAGTTTTTAGAACTGAGTTGAATGGTTAGGCAATTCACTGGTAGGGAAGTGTTTGTTTGCATTTTGTTTATTCAATTCTTTAATACCAAATCTCGTGTCTTGCATTTGACAGAAATTCCAGTGAAATCACGCTTAAAAGCCAACATCAGTAAAAAGGCTTTTTTGTATCACTCTGTGGATGCCTTTGAAAACACTTCTTAAGAAGGAAAGCATATGTCTTTCATTTGAGTGAAAACTGCATTCTATTCAATTTTTAGAACTGAGTTGAATGGTTAGGCGATTCACTTGTAGGGAAGTCTTTGTTTGCATTGTATGTATTCAGTTCCTTTACTAGCAAATCCCGTGTCTTGCCTTTGACTGAAATCAGATTTAAAAGCCAACTTCAGTAAAAAGGCTTTGTAGTATCACTCTGTGAATGTCTTGGAAAACAGTTCTTTAGAAGGAAAGAATGTCTTTCATCTGAGTGAAAACTGCATTCTATTGAGTTTTTAGAACTGAGTTGAGTGGTTATGCGATTCACCTGTAGGGAAGTGTTGGTTTGCATTGTATATATTCAGTTCCTTACTAGCAAATCTCGTTTCTTGCGTTTGGCAGAAATCTCCAGTGAAATCACATTTAAAAGCCATCTTCGGTATAAAGGCTTTGTAGAATTACTCTGTGAATGTCTTTGAAAACACTTCTTAAGAAGGAAATCATATGCCTTTCATCTAAGTGAAAACTGCTTTCTATTCAGTTTTTAGAACTGAGTTGAATGGTTAGGCGATTAACTTGTAGGGAATTGTTTGTTTGCATTGTATGTGTTCTGTTCCTTTAGTAGCAAATCTCGGTAATGCATTTGAGAAAAATCTCTAGTGAAATCACGTTGAAAAGCCAACTGTAGTAAAAAGGCTTTGTAGTATCACTCTCTGAATGTCTTTGAAAACACTTCTTAAGAAGGAAAGCATATGTCTTTCATCTGAGTGAAAACTGCATTCTATTCAGTTTTTAGAACTGAGTTGAATGGTTAGGTGATTCACTTGTAGGGCAGTTTTGTTTGCATTGTATGTATTCAGTTCCTTTACTAGCAAATCCCGTGCCTTTCCTTTGACTAAATCACGTTCAAAAGCCAACTTCAGTGAAAAGTCTTTGTTGTATCACTCTGTGAATGTCTTCGTAAAAAGTTCTTATGATGGAAAGCATGTCTTTCATCTGATTGAAAACTGCATTGTTTTCAGTTTTTAGAACTGAGTTGAATGGTTAGGCGATTAACTTGTAGGGAATTGTTTGTTTGCATTATATGTGTTCTGTTCCTTTACTAGCAATTCTCGGTAATGCATATGAGAGAAATCTCAAGTGAAATCACGTTTAAAAGCCAATATCAGTAAAAAGACTTTGTAGTATCACTCTGTGAAAGTCTTTGAAAACAATTCTTAAGAAGGAAAGCATATGTCTTTCATCTAAGTGAAAACTGCATTCTATTCAGTTTTTAGAACTGAGTGGAATGGTTAGGTGAATCACTTGTAGGGAAGTATTTGTTTGCACTGTATGTATTCAGTTCCTTTACTAGCAAATCCATTGCCTTGCCTTTGACTGAAATCGTTTTTAAAACCCAACTTCAGTAAGAAGGCTTTGTAGTATCACTCTGTTAATGTCTTTGAAAACACTTCTTAAGAAGGAAAGCATATGCCTTTCATCTAAGTGAAAACTGCATTCTATTCAGTGTTTAGAACTGAGTGGAATGGTTGGGTGATTCACTTGTAGGGAACTGTTTCTTTGCATTGTATGTATCCAGTTCCTTTTCTAGCAAATCCCTTGTTTTGCCTTTGACTGAAATCACTATTAAAAGCCAAATTCAGTAAAAAGGCTTTGTAGTATCACTCTGTGAATGTATTTGAAAAAAGTTCTTAAGAAGGAGAGCATGTCTTTCATCTGAGTGAAAACGGCATTCTATTCCGTTTTTAGAACTGAGTTGACTGGTTACGCGATTCACTTGTGTGCAGTCTTTGTTTGAATTGTATGTATTCAGTTCCTTTACTCGCAAATCCTGTGTCTTTCTTTTGACAGAAATCTCCAGGAAATCATGTTTAAAAGCCAACGTCAGTAAAAAGGCTTTGTAGAATCACTCTGTGAATGTCTTTGAAAACACTTCTTAAGAAGGTAATCATATGCCTTTCATCTAAGTGAAAACTGCATTCTATTCAGTTTTAGAACTGAATTGAATGGTTAGGCCATTCAATTGTAGGGAATTGTTTGTTTGCATTGTATGTATTCAGTTCCTTTACTAGCAAATTCCGTGTTTTGCCTTTGACTGAAATCGCGTTTAAAAGCCAACTTCAGTAAAAAGGCTTTGTAGTATCACTCTGTAAATGTCATTGAAAACACTTCTTAAGAAGGAAAGCATGACTTTACTCTGAGTGAAAACTGCATTGTATTCAGTTTTTAGAACTGAGTTGAATGGTTAGACGATTCTCTTCTAAGGAAGACTTTGTTTGCATTATATGTATTCAGTTCCATTAGTAGCAAATTCGGTGTATTGCATGTGACAGAAATCTCCAGTGAAATCAAGTTTAAAAGCCAACGTCAGTAAAAAGGCTTTGTAGTATCACTCGGTGAATGACTTTGAAAAAAGTTCTTATGATGGAAAGCATACTTCTTTCATCTGAGTGAAAACTGCATTCTATTCAGTTTTTAGAACAGACTTGAATGGTTAGTCGATTCACTTGTAGAAAAGTGTTTGTTTGTATTGAATGTATTCTTTTTCTTTACTTGCAAATCCCTTGTCTTGCATTTGACAGAAATCTCCAGTGAAATCACATTTAAAAGACAACATCAAGAAAAAGGCTTTCTAGTATCACTCTGTGAATGTCTTTGAAAACACTTCTTAAGAAGGAAAGCATGTCTTTCATCTGAGTGAAAACTACATTCTATTCAGTTTTTAGAACTGAGTTGAATGGTTAGGCGATTCACTTGTAGGAGAGTGTTTGTTTGCATTGAATGTATTCAGTTCCTTTACTAGCAAATCCCGTGTCTTGCCTTTGACTAAATCACGTTTAAAAGCCAACTTCAGTGAAAAGGCTTTGTAGTATCACTCAGTGAATGTCTTTGAAAACAGTTCTTATGATGGAAAGCATACTTCTTTCATCTGAGTGAAAACTGCATTCTATTCAGTTTTTAGAACTGATTTGAATGGATAGGCGATTCACTTGTGGGAAGTCTTTGTTTGAATTGTATGTATTCAGTTCCTTTACTAGCAAATCCAGTGTCTTTCTTTTGACAGAAATCTCCAGTGAAATCACGTTTAAAAGCCATTGTCAGTAAAAAGGCTTTGTAGAATCACTCTGTGAATGTCTTTGAAAATACTTCTTAAGAAGGAAAGCATATGCCTTTCATATAAGTGAAAACTGCATTCTATTCAGTTTTTAGAACTGAGTGGAATGGTTAGGCGATTCCCTTGTTGGGAATTGTTTGGTTGCATTGTATGTATTCAGTTCCATACTATGAAATTCCTTTTTTTCGTTTGACAGAAATATCCAGTAAAATCACGTTTAAAAGCCAAAGTCAGTAAAGAAGGCTTTGTAGATTCACTCTGTGATTGTCTTTGAAAACACTTATTAAGAAGGAAAGCATAAGCCTTTCATGTAAGTGAAAACTGCATTCTATTCAATTTTTAGAACTGAGTTGAATGGTTAGGCGAGTCACTTTAAGGGAAGTGTGTGTTTGCATTGTATGTTTTCAGTTCCTTTACTAAGAAATCCCTTGTCTTCCATTTGACTGAAATCACGTTTAATTCTAACTTCCATAAAAAGGCTTTGTAGTGTTTCTCTGTGAATGTCTTTGAAAAAAGTTCTTATGAAGGAAACCATGTCTTTCATCTGATTGAAAACTGCATTCTATTTAGTTTTAAGAACTGAGTTGAATGGTAAGGCGATTCACTTGTAGGGAAGTGTTTGTTTGCATTGTATGTATTCAGTTTCAATATTAGCAAATCCCGAGTATTGCATTTGACAGAAATCTGCAGTGATATCACTTTTAACAGAAAACTTCAGTAAAGAGGCTTTGTAGTATCACTCTGTGAATGTCTTTGAAAACACTTCTTAAGAAGGAAAGCATGTCTTTACTCTGAATGAAAACTGCATTGTATTCAGTTTTTAGAACTGAGTTGAATGGTTAGGTGAGACACTTTTAGGGAAGTGTTTGTTTGCATTGTATGTTTTCAGTTCCTTTACTAAGAAATCCCTTGTCTTCCATTTGACTGAAATCACGTTTAATTCTAACTTCCATAAAAAGGCTTTGTAGTGTTTCTCTGTGAATGTCTTTGAAAAAAGTTCTTATGAAGGAAACCATGTCTTTCATCTGATTGAAAACTGCATTCTATTTAGTTTTAAGAACTGAGTTGAATGGTAAGGCGATTCACTTGTAGGGAAGTGTTTGTTTGCATTGTATGTATTCAGTTTCAATATTAGCAAATCCCGAGTATTGCATTTGACAGAAATCTGCAGTGATATCACTTTTAACAGAAAACTTCAGTAAAGAGGCTTTGTAGTATCACTCTGTGAATGTCTTTGAAAACACTTCTTAAGAAGGAAAGCATGTCTTTACTCTGAATGAAAACTGCATTGTATTCAGTTTTTAGAACTGAGTTGAATGGTTAGGTGAGACACTTTTAGGGAAGTGTTTGTTTGCATTGTATGTTTTCAGTTCCTTTACTAAGAAATCCTTTGTCTTGCATTTGACGGAAATCACATTTAAAAGCTAACGTCTGTAAAAAGGCTTTGTAGTGTCTCTCTGTGAATGTCTTTGAAAAAAGTTCTTATGAAGGAAAGCATGTCTTTCATCCGATTGAAAACTGCATTCTATTTAGTTTTATGAACTGAGTTGAATAGTAAGGCGATTCACTTGTAGGGAAGTGTTTGATTGCATTGTATGTATTCAGTTACGTTACTAGCAAATCCCTTGTCTTTCCTTTGACAGAAATCTCCAGTGATATCATGCTTAAAAGCCAACTTTCGTAAAAAGGCTTCGTAGTTTCACTCTGTGAATGTCTTTGAAAACACTTCTTAAGAAGGAAAGCATATGTCTTTAATCTGTGAAAACTGCATTCTATTCATTTTTCAGAACTGAGTCGAATGGTTAGGCGACTCACTTGTAGGGAAGTCTTTGTTTGCTCTGTATGTATTCAGTTCCTTTAATAGCAAATCCTGAGTCTTGCATTTGAATGAAATCTATAGTGAAATCATGTTGTAAAGCCAACGTCAGTAAAAAGACTTTGTATTATCAATCTGTGAATGTCTTTGAAAACACTTCTTAAGAAGGAAATCACACAACTTTCATCAGTGTGAAAACTGCATTCTATTCAGTTTTTAGAACTGAGTTGAATGGTTAGGCAATTCACTTGAAGGAAAGTGTTTGTTTGCATTGTAGGTTTTCAGTTCCTTTACTAGCAAATCCCATGTCTTGCATTTGAAAACAATTTCCATTGAAATCACGTTTAAAAGACAAAGTCAGTAAAAAGGCTTTGTAGTATCACTCTGTGAATGTCTTTGAAAACACTTCTTAAGAAGGAAAGCATATGTCTATCATCTGGGTGAAAACTGCATTCTATTCAGTTTTTAGAACTGAGTTGAATGGTTAGGCGATTCAATTGTAGGGAATTCATTGTTTGCATTGTATGTATTCAGTTCCTTTACTAGCAAATCCCGTGTCTTGTGCTTGACAGAAATCTCCAGTGAAATCATGTTTAAAAGCCAACATCAGTAAAAAGGCTTTGTAGAATCACTCTGTGAATGTCATTGAAAACACTTCTTAATAAGGAAAGCATATGCCTTTCATCTAAGTGAAACTGCATTCTATTCAGTTTTTAGAACTGAGTTGAATGGTTAGGCAATTCACTTGAAGGAAAGTGTTTGTTTGCATTGTAGGTTTTCAGTTCCTTTACTAGCAAATCCCATGTCTTGCATTTGAAAACAATTTCCATTGAAATCACGTTTAAAAGACAAAGTCAGTAAAAAGGCTTTGTAGTATCACTCTGTGAATGTCTTTGAAAACACTTCTTAAGAAGGAAAGCATATGTCTATCATCTGGGTGAAAACTGCATTCTATTCAGTTTTTAGAACTGAGTTGAATGGTTAGGCGATTCAATTGTAGGGAATTCATTGTTTGCATTGTATGTATTCAGTTCCTTTACTAGCAAATCCCGTGTCTTGTGCTTGACAGAAATCTCCAGTGAAATCATGTTTAAAAGGCAACATCAGTAAAAAGGCTTTGTAGAATCACTCTGTGAATGTCATTGAAAACACTTCTTAAGAAGGAAAGCATATGCCTTTCATCTAAGTGAAACTGCATTCTATTCAGTTCTTAGAACTGAGTGGAATGGATAGGTGATTCACTCGTAGGGAAGTGTTTGCTTCCATTGAATGTATTCAGTTCATTTACTAGCAAATCCCCTGTCTTACATTTGAAAACAATTTCCATTGAAATCACGTTTAAAAGACAAAGTCAGTAAAAAGGCTTTATAGTATCACTCTGTGAATGTCTTTGAAAACACTTCTTAAGAAGGAAAGCATATGTCTATCATCTGGGTGAAACCTGCATTCTATTCCGTTTTTAGAACTGAGTTGAATGGTTAGGCGATTCAATTGTAGGGAATTCATTGTTTGCATTGTATGTATTCAGTTCCTTTACTAGCAAATCCCGTGTCTTCTGCTTGAGAGAAATCTCCAGGGAAATCATGTTTAAAAGCCAAAGTCAGTAAAAAGGCTTTGTAGAATCACTCTGTGAATGTCATTGAAAACACTTCTTAAGAAGGAAAGCATATGCCTTTCATCTAAGTGAAAACTGCATTCTATTCAGTTCTTAGAACTGAGTGGAATGGATAGGTGATTCACTCGTAGGGAAGTGTTTGCTTGCATTGAATGTATTCACTTCCTTTACTAGCAAATCACTTGTCTTGCCTTTGACTGAAATCACATATAAAAGCCAACTTCAGTAAAAAGGCTTTGTAGTATCACTCTGTGAATGTCTTTGAAAACAGTTCTTTAGAAGGAAAGCATGACTTTCAACTGAGTGAAAACTGCATTCTATTCAGTTTTTAGAACTGAGTGGAATGGTTAGGTGATTCACTTGTAGGAAAGTGTTTGTTTGCATTGTATATATTCATTTCCTTTACTAGCCAATCCCATGTCTTGCCTTTGACTTAAATCACGTTGAAAAGCCAAGTTCAGTAAAAAGGCTTTGTAGTATCTCTCTGTGAATGTCTTTGAAAAAAGTTCTTAAGAAGGAAAGCATGTCTTTCATCTCATTGAAAACTGCATTCTATTTAGTTTTAAGAACTGAGTTGAATGGTAAGGCAATTCACTTGTAGGGAAGTGTTTGTTTGCATTCTGTATATTCAATTCTTTAATAGCAAATCTCGTGTCTTGCGTTTGACAGAAATTCCAGTGAAATCACGTTTCAAAGCCAATGTCAGTAAAAGGCTTTGTAGAATCACTCTGTGGATGTCTTTGAAAACACTTCTCAGGGAGGAAAGCCTAAGTCGTACATCTGAGTGAAAACTGCATTCTGTTCAGTTTTTCGTACTGAGTTGAATGGTTAGGCGATTCACTTGTAGAGAAGTGTTTGTTTGCATTCTTTGTATTCAATTGTTTAATACAAATCTCGTGTCTTGCATTTGACAGAAATTCCAGTGAAATCACGTTTAAAAGCCAAGGTCAGTAAAAAGGCTTTGTAGAATCACTCTGTAAATGTCTTTGAAAAAACTTCTCAGACAGGAAAACATATGGTGTTCATCTGAGTGAAAACTGCATTCTATTCAGTTTTTAGAACAGAGTTGAATGCTTAGGCGATTCACGTGTAGAGAAGTGTTTGTTTGCATTCTGTATATTCAATTCTTTAATAGCAAATCTCGTGTCTTGTGTTTGACAGAAATTCCAGTGAAATCAAGTTTCAAAGCCAATGTCAGTAAAAAAGCTTTGTATAATCACTCTGTGAATGTCTCTGAAAACACTTCTCATGCAGGAAAGCAAATGTCTTTCATCTGAGTGAAAACTGCATTCTATTAACTTTTTAGAACTGTGTTGATTGGTTAGGCGATTCACTTGTAGGGAAGTGTTTGCTTGCATTCTGTATATTCAATTCTTTAATAGCAAATCTCGTGTCTTGCGTTTGACAGAAATTCCAGTGAAATCACGTTTAAAAGCCAACGTCAGTAGAAAGGCTTTTTATAATCACTCTGTGAATGTCTTTGAAAACACTTCTCAGGCAGGAAAGCATATGTCGTTGATCTGAGTGAAAACTGCATTCCGTTCAGTTTTTCAAACTGAGTTGAATGGTTATATGATTCTCTTGTAGAGAAGTGTTTGTTTGCATTCTGTATATTCACTTCTTTAATAGCAAATCTCGTCTCTTGCATTTGACAGAAATTCCAGTGAAATCACTTTTAAAAGAAAACGTCAGTAAAAAGGCTTTGTAGAATCACTCTGTGAATATCTTTGAAAACACTTCTCACACAGGAAAGCAAACATATTTCATCTGAGTGAAAACTGCATTTTGTTCAGTTATTAGAACTGAGTTGATTGGTTAGGCAATTCACTTGTAGGGAAGAGTTTGTTTGCATTCTGTATATTCAATTCTTTAATAGCAAATCTCGTGTCTTGCCTTTGACAGAAATTCCAGTGAAATCACGTTTAAAAGCAAATGTCAGTAAAAAAGCGTTGTAGAATCACTGTGTGAATGTCTTTGAAAACACTTCTCAGGCAGGAAAGCATACGTCTTTCATCTGAGTGAAAACTGCATTCTATTCAGTTTTTCGAACTGAGTTGAATGATTAGGCAATTCACTTGTAGGGAAGTGTTTGTTTGCATTCTGTATATTCAATTCTTTAATAGCAAATCTCGTGTCTTGTGTTTGACAGAAATTCCAGTGAAATCACGTTTCAAAGCCAATGTCAGTTAAAAAGATTTGTAGAATCACTCTGTGAATGTCTTTGAAAACACTTCTCATGCAGGAAAGCAAATGTCTTTCATCTGAGTGAAAACTGCATTCCATTCACTTTTTAGAACTGTGTTGATTAGTTAGACGATTCACTTGTTGGGAAGTGTTTGTTTGCATTCTGTATATTCAATTCTTTAATAGCAAATCTCGTGTCTTGCGTTTGACAGAAATTCCAGTGAAATCACGTTTGAAAGCCAACATCAGTAAAAAGGCTTTGGAGAATCACTCTGTGAATGTCTTTGAAAACACTTCTCAGGGAGGAAAGCATACGTCTTTCATCTGATTGAAAACTGCATTCTGTTCAGTTTTTCGAACTGAGTTGAATGGATAGGCGATTCACTTGTAGAGAAGTGTTTGTTTGCATTCTGTATTTTCAATTCTTAAATAGCAAATCTTGTCTCTTGCGTTTGACAGAAATTCCAGTGAAATCACGTTTAAAAGCCAAGGTCAGTAAAAAGGCTTTGTAGAATCACTCTGTGAATGTCTTTGAAAACACTTCTCAGGCAGGAAAGCATACATCTTTCATCTGAGTGGAAACTGCATTCTATTCAGTTTTTCGAACTGAGTTGAATGATTAGGCGATTCACTTGTAGGGAAGTGTTTGTTTGCATTCTGTATATTCAATTCTTTAATAGCAAATCTCGTGTCTTGTGTTTCACAGAAATTCCAGTGAAATCACGTTTCAAAGCCAATGTCAGTAAAAAAGCTTTGTAGAAACACTCTGTGAATGTGTTTGAAAACACATCTCATGCAGGAAAGCAAATGTCTTTCATCTGAGTGAAAACTGCATTCCCTTCACTTTTTAGAACTGTGTTAATTGGTTAGGCTATTCACTTGTAGGGAAGTGTTTGTTTGCATTCTGTATATTCAATTCTTTAATAGCAAATCTCGTGTCTTGTGTTTGACAGAAATTCCAGTGAAATCAAGTTTCAAAGCCAATGTCAGTAAAAAAGCTTTGTATAATCACTCTGTGAATGTCTCTGAAAACACTTCTCATGCAGGAAAGCAAACGTCTTTCATCTGAGTGAAAACTGCATTCTATTAACTTTTTAGAACTGTGTTGATTGGTTAGGCGATTCACTTGTAGGGAAGTGTTTGTTTGCATTCTGTATATTCAATTCTTTAATAGCCAATCTCGTCTCTTGCGTTTGACAGAAATTCCAGTGAAATCACGTTTAAAAGCAAATGTCAGTAAAAAAGCCTTGTAGAATCACTGTGTGAATGTCTTTGAAAACACTTATGAGGCAGGAAAACATACGTCTTTCATCTGAGTGAAAACTGCATTCTATTCAGTTTTTCGAACTGAGTTGAATGATTAGGCAATTCACTTGTAGGGAAGTGTTTGTTTGCATTCTGTATATTCAATTCTTTAATAGCAAATCTCGTGTCTTGTGTTTGACAGAAATGCCAGTGAAATCACGTTTCAAGGCCAATGTCAGTTAAAAAGCTTTGTAGAATCACTCTGTGAATGTCTTCGAAAACACTTCTCATGCAGGAAAGCAAATGTCTTTCATCTGAGTGAAAACTGCATTCCATTCACTTTTTAGAACTGTGTTGATTAGTTAGGCGATTCACTTGTTGGGAAGTGTTTGTTTGCATTCTGTATATTCAATTCTTTAATAGCAAATCTCGTGTCCTGCGTTTGACAGAAATTCCAGTGAAATCACGTTTCAAAGCCAATGTAAGTAAAAAAGCTTTGTAGAATCACTCTATGAATGTCTTTGAAAAGAGTTCTTAAGAAGGAAAGCATGTCGTTCATCTGATTGAAAACTGCATTCTGTTCAGTTTTTAGAACTGTGTTGAATGGTTAGGCGATTCCCATGTAGGGAAGTGTTTGTTTGCATTCTGTATATTCAATTCTTTAATAGCAAATCTCCTGTCTTGCATTTGAGAGAAATTCCAGTGAAATCATGTTTAAAATCCAACTTCAGTAAAAAGGCTTTGCAGAATCAATCTGTGAATGTGTTTGAAAACACTTCTTAGGCAGGAAAGCATACGTCGTTGATCTGAGTGAAAACTGCATTCTGTTCAGTTTTAAGAACTGAGTTGAATGGTTAGGCGATTCACTTGTAGAGAAGTGTTTGTTTGCAATCTCTGTATTCAATTTTTTAATACCAAATCTCGTGTCTTGCGTTTGACAGAAATTCCAGTGAAATCTCATTTAAAAGCCAATGTCAGTAAAAAGTCTTTGTAGAATCACTCTGTGAATGTCTTTGAAAACACTTCTCAGGCAGGAAAGCATACGACTTTCATCTAAGTGAAAACTGCATTCTGTTCAGTTTTTAGAACTGAGTTGAATGGTTAGGCGATTCACTTGTAGAGAAGTGTTTTTTGCATTCTGTATATTCAATTCTTTAATAGCAAATCTCGTGTCTTGTGTTTGACAGATATTACAGTGAAATCACGTTTTAAAGTCAAAGTCAGTAAAAAGGCTTTGTAGAATCACACTGTGAATGTCTTTGAAAACACTTCTCAGGCGGGAAAGAAACGTCTTTCATCTGAGTGAAAACTGCATTCTATTCAATTTTTAGATATGAGTTGATTAGTGAGGCGATTCACATGTAGGGAAGTGTTTGTTTGCATTCTGTATATTCAATTCTTTAATAGCAAATCTCCTGTCTTGCTTTTGACAGACATTCCAGTGAAATCACGTTAAAAGCCAACGTCAGTAAAAAGGCTTTGTAAAATCACTCTGTTAATGTCTTTGAAAACACTTTTCAGGCTGGAAAGCAAGCGTCTTTCATCTGGGTGAAAACTGCATTCTGTTCAGTTTTTAGAACTGTGTTAGAATGTTTAGGCGATTTACTTGTAGGGAAGTGTTTAAATTATGTATATTCAATTCTTTAATAGCAAATCTTGTGTCTTGCGTTTCACAGAAATTCTAGTGAAATCATGTTTAAAAGCCTACGTCAGTAAAAAGATTTTGGAGAATCACTCTGTGAATGTCTTTGAAAACACTTCTGAGGCAGGAAAGCATACGTCCTTCATCTGAGTGAAAACTGCATTCTGTTTAGTTTTTAGAACTGAGTTGAATGGTTAGGCGACTCACTTGTAGGGAAGTGTTTGTTTTCATTCTGTATATTCAATTCTTTAATAGCAAATCTCATGTCTTGCGTTTGACAGAAATTCCAGTGAAATCACGTTTAAAAGACAACCTCAGTAAAAAGGCTCTGTAGAATCACTCTGTGAATGTCTTTGAAAACACTTCTGAGGCAGGAAAGCATAAGTCTTCATCTGAGTTAAAAGTGCATTCTGTTCAGTTTTTAGAACTGAGTTCAATGGTTAGGTGAATGACTTGTAGGGAAGTGTTTGTTTTCATTCTGTATATTCAATTCTTTAATAGCAAATCTTGTGTCTTGCGTTTTACAGAAATTCCAGTGAAATTACGATTAAAAGCCAACGTCAGTATAAAGGCTTTGTAGAATCTCTCTGTGAATGTCATTGAAAACACTTCACAGGCATGAAAAGAAACGTCTTTCAGCTGAGTGAAAACTGCATTCTATTCAGTTTTTAGAACTGAGTTGATTGGTTAGGCGATTCATTTGTAGGGAAGTTTTTGTTTGCATTCTGTATATTCAATTATTTAATAGCAAATCTCATGTCTTGCATTTGACAGAAATTCCAGTGAAATCACGTTTATAAGCCAACATCAGTAAAAAGGCTTTTTTGTATCACTCTGTGGATGCCTTTGAAAACACTTCTTAAGAAGGAAAGCATATGTCTTTCATTTGAGTGAAAACTGCATTCTATTCAATTTTTAGAACTGAGTTGAATGGTTAGGCGATTCACTTGTAGGGAAGTCTTTGTTTGCATTGTATGTATTCAGTTCCTTTACTAGCAAATCCCGTGTCTTGCCTTTGACTGAAATCAGATTTAAAAGCCAACTTCAGTAAAAAGGCTTTGTAGTATCACTCTGTGAATGTCTTGGAAAACAGTTCTTTAGAAGGAAAGAATGTCTTTCATCTGAGTGAAAACTGCATTCTATTGAGTTTTTAGAACTGAGTTGAGTGGTTATGCGATTCACTTGTAGGGAAGTGTTGGTTTGCATTGTATATATTCAGTTCCTTACTAGCAAATCTCGTTTCTTGCGTTTGGCAGAAATCTCCAGTGAAATCACATTTAAAAGCCATCTTCGGTAAAAAGGCTTTGTAGAATTACTCTGTGAATGTCTTTGAAAACACTTCTTAAGAAGGAAATCATATGCCTTTCATCTAAGTGAAAACTGCTTTCTATTCAGTTTTTAGAACTGACTTGAATGGTTAGGCGATTAACTTGGAGGGAATTGTTTGTTTGCATTGTATGTGTTCTGTTCCTTTACTAGCAAATCTCGGTAATGCATTTGAGAAAAATCTCTAGTGAAATCACGTTGAAAAGCCAACTGTAGTAAAAAGGCTTTGTAGTATCACTCTCTGAATGTCTTTGAAAACACTTCTTAAGAAGGAAAGCATATGTCTTTCATCTGAGTGAAAACTGCATTCTATTCAGTTTTTAGAACTGAGTTGAATGGTTATTTGATTCACTTGTAGGGCAGTTTTGTTTGCATTGTATGTATTCAGTTCCTTTACTAGCAAATCCCGTGCCTTTCCTTTGACTAAATCACGTTCAAAAGCCAACTTCAGTGAAAAGGCTTTGTAGTATCACTCTCTGAATGTCTTTGAAAACACTACTTAAGAAGGAAAGCATATGTCTTTCATCTAAGTGAAAACTACATTCTATTCAGTTCTTAGAACTTAGTTGAATGGTTAGGCGATTCACTTGTAGGGAAATGATTGTTTGCATTATATGTATTCAGTTCCTTTACTAGCAAATACCGTGTCTTTCCTTTGACAGAATTCTCCAGTGAAATCACATTGAAAGGCCAACGTCATTAAAAAGGCATTGTAGTATCACTCTGTGAATGTCTTTGAAAACAGGTCTTAAAAAGGAAAGCATACATCATTCATGTGAGTGAAAACTGCATTCTATTCAGTTTTTACAACTGAATTGAATGGTTAGGTGATTCACTTGTGGGAATTCTTTGTTTGTATTGTATGTATTCAGTTCCTTTACTAGCAAATCCTGTGTCTTGCATTTGACAGAAATCTCCAGTGAAATCACGTTTAAAAGCCAAAGTCAGTAAAAAGTCTTTGTTGTATCACTCTGTGAATGTCTTCGTAAAAAGTTCTTATGATGGAAAGCATGTCTTTCATCTGATTGAAAACTGCATTGTTTTCAGTTTTTAGAACTGAGTTGAATGGTTAGGCGATTAACTTGTAGGGAATTGTTTGTTTGCATTGTATGTGTTCTGTTCCTTTACTAGCAATTCTCGGTAATGCATATGAGAGAAATCTCAAGTGAAATCACGTTTAAAAGCCAATATCAGTAAAAAGACTTTGTAGTATCACTCTGTGAATGTCTTTGAAAACAATTCTTAAGAAGGAAAGCATATGTCTTTCGTCTAAGTGAAAACTGCATTCTATTCAGTTTTTAGAACTGAGTGGAATGGTTAGGTGAATCACTTGTAGGGAAGTATTTGTTTGCACTGTATGTATTCAGTTCCTTTACTAGCAAATCCATTGCCTTGCCTTTGACTGAAATCGTTTTTAAAACACAACTTCAGTAAGAAGGCTTTGTAGTATCACTCTGTTAATGTCTTTGAAAACACTTCTTAAGAAGGAAAGCATATGCCTTTCATCTAAGTGAAAACTGCATTCTATTCAGTGTTTAGAACTGAGTGGAATGGTTGGGTGATTCACTTGTAGGGAACTGTTTCTTTGCATTGTATGTATCCAGTTCCTTTTCTAGCAAATCCCTTGTTTTGCCTTTGACTGAAATCACTATTAAAAGCCAAATTCAGTAAAAAGGCTTTGTAGTATCACTCTGTGAATGTATTTGAAAAAAGTTCTTAAGAAGGAGAGCAAGTCTTTCATCTGAGTGAAAACGGCATTCTATTCCGTTTTTAGAACTGAGTTGACTGGTTACGCGATTCACTTGTGTGCAGTCTTTGTTTGAATTGTATGTATTCAGTTCCTTTACTAGCAAATCCTGTGTCTTTCTTTTGAGAGAAATCTCCAGTGAAATCATGTTTAAAAGCCAACATCAGTAAAAAGGCTTTGTAGAATCACTCTGTGAATGTCTTTGAAAACACTTCTTAAGAAGGTAATCATATGCCTTTCATCTAAGTGAAAACTGCATTCTATTCAGTTTTACAACTGAATTGAATGGTTAGGCCATTCAATTGTAGGGAATTGTTTGTTTGCATTGTATGTATTCAGTTCCTTTACTAGCAAATTCCGTGTTTTGCCTTTGACTGAAATCGCGTTTAAAAGCCAACTTCAGTAAAAAGGCTTTGTAGTATCACTCTGTAAATGTCATTGAAAACACTTCTTAAGAAGGAAAGCATGACTTTACTCTGAGTGAAAACTGCATTGTATTCAGTTTTTAGAACTGAGTCGAATGGTTAGACGATTCTCTTCTAAGGAAGACTTTGTTTGCATTATATGTATTCAGTTCCATTAGTAGCAAATTCGGTGTATTGCATGTGACAGAAATCTCCAGTGAAATCAAGTTTAAAAGCCAACGTCAGTAAAAAGGCTTTGTAGTATCACTCTGTGAATGACTTTGAAAAAAGTTCTTATGATGGAAAGCATACTTCTTTCATCTGAGTGAAAACTGCATTCTATTCAGTTTTTAGAACAGACTTGAATGGTTAGTCGATTCACTTGTAGAAAAGTGTTTGTTTGTATTGAATGTATTCTTTTTCTTTACTTGCAAATCCCTTGTCTTGCATTTGACAGAAATCTCCAGTGAAATCACATTTAAAAGACAACATCAAGAAAAAGGCTTTCTAGTATCACTCTGTGAATGTCTTTGAAAACACTTCTTAAGAAGGAAAGCATGTCTTTCATCTGAGTGAAAACTACATTCTATTCAGTTTTTAGAACTGAGTTGAATGGTTAGGCGATTCACTTGTAGGAGAGTGTTTGTTTGCATTGAATGTATTCAGTTCCTTTACTAGCAAATCCCGTGTCTTGCCTTTGACTAAATCATGATTAAAAGCCAACTTCAGTGAAAAGGCTTTGTAGTATCACTCTGTGAATGTCTTTGAAAAATGTTCTTATGATGGAAAGCATACTTCTTTCATCTGAGTGAAAACTGCATTCTATTCCGTTTTTAAAACTGAGTTGAATGGTTAGGCGATTCACTTGTAGGGAAGTGTTTGTTTGCATTGTATGTATTCAGTTCCTTACTAGCAAATCGCTTTTCTTGCTTTTGACAGAAATCTCCAGTGAAATCACATTCAAAAGCCAACTACGGTAAAAAAGGCTTTGTAGAATCACTCTGTGAATGTCTTTGAAAACACTTCTTAGGAAGGAAATCATATGCCTTTCATCTAAGTGAAAACTGCATTCTATTCAGGTTTTAGAACTGAGTTGAATGGTTAGGCGATTCACTTGTAGGGAAGTGTTTGTTTGCATTGTATGTATTCAGTTCCTTACTTGCAAATCCCGTTTCTTGCCTTTGACAGAAATCTCCAGTGAAATCACATTTAATTCCATCTTCGGTAAAAAGGCTTTGTAGAATCACACTGTGAATGTCTTTGAAAACACTTCTTAAGAAGGAAATCATAAGCCTTTCATCTAAGTGAAAACTGCATTCTATTCAGTTTTTAGAACTGAGTTGAATGGTTAGGCGAGTCACTTTGAGGGAAGTGTTTGTTTGCATTGTATGTTTTCAGTTCCTTTACTAAGAAATCCCTTGTCTTGCATTTGACTGAAATCACGTTTAAAAGCTGACTTCCGTAAAAAGGCTTTGTAGTGTCTCTCTGTGAATGTCTTTGAAAAAAGTTCTTATGAAGGAAAGCATGTCTTTCATCTGATTGAAAACTGCATTCTATTTAGTTTTAAGAACTGAGTTGAATGGTAAGGCGATTCACTTGTAGGGAAGTGTTTGATTGCATTGTATGTATTCAATTACGTTACTAGCAAATCCCTTGTCTTTCCTTTGACAAAAATCTCCATGATATCATGCTTAAAAGCCAACTTTCGAAAAAAGGCTTTGTAGTTTCAATCTGTGAATGTCTTTGAAAACACTTCTTAAGAAGGAAAGCATATGTCTTTAATCTGTGAAAACTGCATTCTATTCATTTTTCAGAACTCAGTCGAATGGTTAGGTGATTCACTTGTAGGGAAGCCTTTGTTTGCTCTATATGTATTCAGTTCCTTTTCTAGCAAATCCCGAATCTTGCATTTGAAAGAAATCTCCAGTAAAATCACGTTTTAAAGCCAACATCAGTAAAAAGGCTTTGTAGTATCACTCTGTGAATGTCTTTGAAAACACTTCTTAAGAAGGAAAGCATATGCCTTTCATCTAAGTGAAAACTGCATTCTATTCAGTTTTTAGAACTGAGTGGAATGATTAGAAGATGCACTTGTAGGGAAGTGTTTGTTTGCATTATATGTATTCAGTTCCTTTACTAGGGAATCCCGTGTTCGCCCTTGACTGAAATCAAGTTTAAAAGCCAATGTCAGTAAAAAGGCTTTGTAGTATCACTCTGTGAATGTCTTTGAAAACACTTCTTAAGAAGGAAAGCATGTCTTTCATCTGAGTGAAAACTGCATTATATTCCGTTTTTAGAACTGAGTTGAATGGTTAGGCGATTCACTTGTAGGGAAGTGTTTGTTTGTATTGTATGTATTCAGTTCCTAACTAGCAAATCCCGTTTCTTGCCTTTGACAGAAATCTCCAGTGAAATCACATTTATAAGCAATCTTCAGTAAAAAGGCTTTGTGGTATCACTGTGTGAATGTCTTTGAAAACAGTTCTTTAGAAGGAAAGCATGTCTTTATTCTGAGTGAAAACTGCATTCTATTCCATTTTTAAAACTGAGTTGAATGGTTAGGCGATTCACTTGTAGGGAAGTGTTTGTTTGCATTGTATGTATTCAGTTCCTTACTAGCAAATCGCTTTTCTTGCTTTTGACAGAAATCTCCAGTGAAATCATATTCAAAAGCCAACTACGGTAAAAAAGGCTTTGTAGAATCACTCTGTGAATGTCTTTGAAAACACTTCTTAGGAAGGAAATCATATGCCTTTCATCTAAGTGAAAACTGCATTCTATTCAGTTTTTAGAACTGAGTCAAATGGTTAGGCGATTCACTTGTAGGGAAGTCTTTGTTTGCTCTATATGTATTCAGTTCCTTTACTAGCAAATCCCGAATCTTGCATTTGAAAGAAATCTCCAGTAAAATCACGTTTTAAAGCCAACATCAGTAAAAAGGCTTTATACTATCACTCTGTGAATGTCTTTGAAAACACTTCTTAAGAAGGAAAGCATGTCTTTCATCTGAGTGAAAACTGCATTATATTCCGTTTTTAGAACTGAGTTGAATGGTTAGGCGATTCACTTGTAGGGAAGTGTTTGTTTGCATTGTATGTATTCAGTTCCTAACTAGCAAATCCCGTTTCTTGCCTTTGACAGAAATCTCCAGTGAAATCACATTTATAAGCAATCTTCAGTAAAAAGGCTTTGTGGTATCACTGTGTGAATGTCTTTGAAAACAGTTCTTTAGAAGGAAAGCATGTCTTTATTCTGAGTGAAAACTGCATTCTATTCAGTTTTTAGAACTGAGTGGAATGATTAGAAGATGCACTTGTAGGGAAGTGTTTGTTTGCATTATATGTATTCAGTTCCTTTACTAGGGAATCCCGTGTTCGCCCTTGACTGAAATCAAGTTTAAAAGCCAACGTCAGTAAAAAGGCTTTGTAGTATCACTCTGTGAGTGTCTGTTAAAACAATTCTTAAGAAGGATAGCATACAACTTTCATCAGTGTGAAAACTGCATTCTATTCAGTTTTTAGAACTGAGTTGAATGGTTAGGCGATTCACTTGAAGGAAAGTGTTTGTTTGCATTCTATGTTTTCAGTTCCTTTACTAGCAAATCCATTGTCTTGCATTTGAAAACAATTTCCAGTGAAATCACGTTTAAAAGACAAAGTCAGTAAAAAGGCTTTGTAGTATCACTCTGTGAATCTCTTTGAAAACACTTCTTAAGAAGGAAAGCATATGTCTATCATCTGGGTGAAAACGGCATTCTATTCAGTTTTTAGAACTGAGTGGAATGGATAGGTGATTCACTCGTAGGGAAGTGTTTGCTTGCATTGAATGTATTCACTTCCTTTACTAGCAAATCACTTGTCTTGCCTTTGACTAAAATCACATATAAAAACCAAGTTCAGTAAAAAGGCTTTTGTAGTATCACTCTGTGAAGGTCTTTGAAAACAGTTCTTTAGAAGGAAAGCATGTCTTTCATCTGAGTGAAAACTGCATTCTATTGAGTTTATAGAACTGAGTTGAGTGGTTAGGCAATTCAATTGTAGGGAATTCATTGTTTGCATTGAATGTATTCAGTTCCTTTACAAGCAAATCCCGTGTCTTGTGCTTGACAGAAATCTCCAGTGAAATCATGTTTAAAAGCCAACGTCAGTAAAAAGGCTTTGTAGAATCACTCTGTGAATGTCATTGAAAACACAACTTAAGAAGGAAAGCATATGCCTTTCATCTTAGTGAAAACTGCATTCTATTCAGTTTATAGAACTGAGTGGAATGGATAGGTGATTCACTCGTAGGGAAGTGTTTGCTTGCATTGAATGTATTCACTTCCTTTACTAGAAAATCACTTGTCTTGCCTTTGACTGAAATCACATATAAAAGCCAACTTCAGTAAAAAGGCTTTGTAGTATCACTCTGTGAATGTCTTTGAAAACAGTTCTTTAGAAGGAAAGCATGTCTTTCATCTGAGTGATAACTGCATTCTATTGAGTTTTTAGAACTGAGTTGAGTGGTTAGGCGATTCACTTGTAGGGAAGTGTTTGTTTGCATTTATATGTATTCAGTTCCTTATTAGCAAATCCCGTTTCTTGGCTTTGACAAAAATCTCCAATGAAATCACATTTAAAGCCAACTTCGGTAAAATAGCTTTGTAGAATCACTCTGTGAATGTCTTTGAAAACACTTCTTAAGAAGGAAATCATATGCCTTTCATCTAAGTGAAAACTGCATTCTATTCAGTTTTTAGAATGAGTTGAATGGTTAGGCGATTCACATGGAGGGAAGTGTTTGTTTGCATTGTATGTTTTCAGTTCCTTTACTAAGAAATCCCTTGTCTTGCACTTGACTGAAATCACGTTTAAAAGCTAACTTCCGTAAAACGGCTTTCTAGTATCTCTCTGTGAATGTCTTGAAAAAACCTCTTATGAAGGAAAGCATTTCTTTCATCTGATTGAAAACTGCATTCTCTTTAGTTTTAAGAACTGAGTTGAATGGTAAGGCGATTCACATGTAGGGAAGTGTTTGATTGCATTGTATATATTCATTTGCTTTACTAGCAAATCCCGTGCCTTCCTTTGACAGAAATCTCCAGTGATATCATGCTTAAAAGCCATCTTTAGTAAAAAGGCTTTATAGTTTCACTCTGTGAATGTGGTTAAAACACTTCTTAAGAAGGAAAGCATATGCCTTTCATCTAAGTGAAAACTGCATTCTATTCAGTTTTTAAAACTGAGTGGAATGGTTAGGTGATTCACTTGTAGGGAAGTGTTTGTTTGCATTGTATGTATTCAGTTCCTTACTAGCAAATCCCTTTTCTTGCTTTTGACAGAAATCTCCAAGGAAATCACATTCAAAAGACAACTTCGGTAAAAAAGGCTTTGTAGAATCACTCTGTGAATGTCTTTGAAAACACTTCTTAGGAAGGAAATCATATGCCTTTCATCTAAGTGAAAACTGCATTCTATTCAACTAGAACCTAGTTGAATTGTGAGGCGATTCACTTGTAGGGAAGTGTGTGTTTGCATTGTATGTATTCAGTTCCTTACTTGCAAATCCCGTTTATTGCCTTTGACAGAAATCTCCAGTGAAATCACATTTAATTCCAACTTCGGTAAAAAAGGCTTCGTAGAATCACTCTGTGAATGTCTTTGAAAACACTTCTTAAGAAGGAAATCATACGCCTTTCATCTAAGTGAAAACAGCATTCTATTCAGTTTTTAGAACTGAATTGAATGGTTAGGCGTTCACTTGAAGGAAAGTGTTTGTTTGCATTGTATGTTTTCAGTTCCTTTACTAGCAAATCCCTTGTCTTACATTTGAAAACAATTTCCAGTGAAATCACGTTTAAAAATCTACGTCAGTAAAAAGGCTTTGTAGTATCACTCTGTGAATGTCTTTCAAAACACTTCTTAGGAAGGAAATCATATGACTTTCATCTTAGTGAAAACTGCCTTCTATTCATGTTTTAGAACTGAGTTGAATGGTTAGGCGATTCACTTATAGGGAAGTGTTTATTTGCATTGAATATATTCATTTCCTTTACTAGCCAATCCCATGTCTTGCCTTTGACTTAAATCACGTTTAAAAGCCAAGTTCAGTAAAAAGGCTTTGTAGTATCTCTCTGTGAATGTCTTTGAAAAAAGTTCTTATGAAGGAAAGCATGTCTTTCATCTGATTGAAAACTGCATTCTATTTAGTTTTAAGAACTGAGTTGAATGGTAAGGCGATTCACTTGTAGGGAAGTGTTTGTTTGCATTGTATGTATTCAGTTCCTTTACTAGCAAATCCCGTGTCTTGCATTTGACAGAAATCTCCATTGAAATCACATTTAAAAGCCAAGTTCATAAAAAGGCTTTGTAGTATCTCTGTGTGAATGTCGTTGGAAACACTTCTTAAGAAGGAAAGCATGTCTTTCATCTGAGTGAAAACTGCATTCTATTGAGTTTTTAGAACTGAGTTGAATGGTTAGACGATTCACTTGGAGGGAAGAGTTTGTTTGCATTGTCTGTATTCAGTTCATTTCTAGCAAATCCTGTGTCTTCTTTGACAAAAATCTCCAGTGAAATCACGTTTAAAAGTCAACGTCAGTAAAAAGGCTTTGTAGAATCACTTTGTGATTGTCTTGAAAACACTTATTAAGATGGAAATTATAAGTCTTTCATCTAAGTGAAAACTGCATTCTATTCAATTTTTAGAACTGAGTTAAATGATTAGAAGATGCACTTGTAGGGAAGTGTTCGTTTGCATTATATGTGTTCAGTTCCTTTACTAGTGAATCCCATGTTTCACCCTTGACTGAAATCAAGTTTAAAAGCCAACTTCAGTAAAAAGGCTTTGTACTATCACTCTGTGAATGTCTTTGAAAACACTTCGTAAGAAGGAGAGCATGTCTTTCATCTGAGTGAAAACTGCATTATATTCCGTTTTTAGAACTGAGTTGAATGGTTAGGCGATTCACTTGTAGGGAAGTGTTTGTTTGCATTGTATGTATTCAGTTCCTTACTAGAAAATCCCTTTTCTTGCTTTTGACAGAAATCTCCAGTGAAATCACATTCAAAAGCCTACTTCGGAAAAAAGGCTTTGTAGAATCACTCTGTGAATGTCTTTGAAAACACTTCTTAAGAAGGAAATCATGTCTTTCATCTGATTGAAAACTGCATTCTATTTAGATTTAAGAACTGAGTTGAATGGTAAGGCGATTCACTTGTAGGAAATTGTTTGTTTGCATTGTATGTATTCAGTTCACTTACTAGCAAATCCCTTCTCTTGCCTTTGACTGAAATCACATTTAAAAGCTAACTTCCATAAAAAGGCTTTGTAGTATCACTCTGTGAATGTCTTTGAAAACAGTTCTTTAGATGGAAAGCATGTCTTTCATCTGAGGGAAAACTGCATTCAATTCAGTTTTTAGAACTGAGTTGAATGGTTAGGCGATTCAATTGTAGGGAAGTGTTTGTTTGCATTATATGTATTCAGTTCCTTTACTAGCGAATCCCGTGTTTGCCCTTGACTGAAATCAAGTTTAAAAGCCAACGTCAGTAAAAAGGCTTTGTAGTATCACTCTGTGAAAGTCTTTGAAAACAATTCCTAAGAAGGAACGCATACAACTTTCATCACTGTGAAAACTGCATTCTATTAAGTTTTTAGAACTGAGTTGAATGGTTAGGCGAATCACTAGTAGGGAAGTGTTTGTTAGCATTGTATGTATTCAGTTTCAATATTAGCAAATCCCGTGTCTTGCATTTGACAGAAATCTGCAGTGATATCACGTTTAAAAGCCAACTTCTGTAAAAGGCTTTGTAGTATCACTCTGTGAATGTCTTTGAAATCACTTCTTAAGAAGGAATGCATGTCTTTCATCTGAGTGAAACTGCATTCTATTCAGTTTTCGAACTGAGTTGAATGGTTAGGCGATTCACTTGAAGGAAAGTGTTTGTTTGCATTGTATGTATTCAGTTCCTTTACTAGAAAATCCCGTGTCTTGCCTTTGACTGAAATCATTTTTAAAAGCCAACTTCAGTAAAAAGGCTTTGTAGTATCACTGTGTGAATGTCTTTGAAAACAGTTCTTTAGAAGTAAAGCATGTCTTTCATCTGACTAAAAAGTGCATTCTATTCCGTTTTTAGAACTGAGTTGAATGGTTAGGCGATTCACTTGTAGGGAAATGTTTGTTTGCATTGTATGTATTCAGTTCCTTACTAGCAAATCCCTTTTCTTGCTTTTGAAGAAATCTCCAGGGAAATCACATTGAAAAACAAACTTCGGTAAAAAAGGCTTTGTAGAATCACTCTGTGAATGTCTTTGAAAACACTTCTTAGGAAGGAAATCATATACCTTTCATCTAAGTGAAAACTGCATTCTATTTAGGTTTTAGAACCTAGTTGAATGGTGAGGCGATCACTTCTAGGGAAGTGTTTGATTGCATTGTATGTATTCAGATACATTACTAGCAAATCCCTTCTCTTTCCTTTGACAGAAATCTCCAGTGATATCATGCTCAAAAGCCAACTTTCGTAAAAAGGCTTTGTAGTTTCACTCTGAGAATGCCTTTGAAAACACTTCTTAAGAAGGAAAGCATATGTCTTTAAGCTGTGAAAACTGCATTCTATTCATTTTTCAGAACTGAGTCGAATGGTTATGCGATTCACTTGTAGGGAAGTCTTTGTTTGCTCGGTATGTATTCAGTTCCTTTACTAGCAAATCCCGAGTCTTGCATTTGAAAGAAATCTCCAGTGAAATCACGTTTTAAAGCAAGCATCAGTAAAAAGGCTTTGTAGTATCACTCTGTGAATGTCTTTGAAAACACTTCTTAAGAAGGAAAGCATATGCCTTTCATCTAAGTGAAAACTGCATTCTAATCAGTTTTTAGAACTGAGTAGAATGATTAGAAGATGCACTTGTAGGGAAGTGTTTGTTTGCATTATATGAATTCAGTTCCTTTACTGGAGAATCCCGTGTTTGCATTTGACTGAAATCAAGTTTAAAAGCAAACGTCAGTAAAAAGGCTTTGTAGTATCAATCTGTGAACGTCTTTGAAAACAATTCTTAAGAAAGAAAGCACACAACTTTCATCAGTGTAAAAACTGCATTCTATTCAGTTTTTAGAACTGAGTTGAATGGTTAGGCGATTCACTTGTAGGGATGTGTTTGTTTGCATTGTATGTATTCACTTCCTTAAGCAAATCCCGTTTCCTGCCTTTCACAGAAATCTCCAGTGAAATGACATGTAAAAGCCAACTTCGGTAAAAAGGCTTTGTAGAATCACTCTGTGAATGTCTTCGAAAACAGTTCTTATGAAGGAAAGCATGTCTTTCATCTGATTGAAAACTACGTTCTATTTAGTTTTAAGAACTGAGTAGAATGGTAAGGCGATTCACTTGTAGGCAAGTGTTTGATTGCATTGTATGTCTTCATTTACTTTACTAGCAAATCCTGTGCCTTCCTTTGACAGAAATCTCCAGTGATATCATGCTTAAAAGCCAACTTTCGTAAAAAGGCTTTGTAGTTTCACTCTGTGAATGTGGTTGAAAACACTTCTTAAGAAGGAAAGCATATGCCTTTCATCTAAGTGAAAACTGCATTCTATTCAGTTTTAAGAACTGAGTGGAATGGTTAGGTGATTCACTTGTAGGGAAGTGTTTGTTTGCATTGTATGTATTCAGTTCCTTTACTAGAAAATCCCGTGTCTTTCCTTTGACTGAAATCATGTTTAAAAGCCAACTTCAGTAAAAAGGCTTTGTAGTATCACTGTGTGAATGTCTTTGAAAACAGTTCTTTAGAAGGAAAGCATGTCTTTCATCTGAGTGAAAACTGCATTCTATTCCGTTTTTAGAACTGAGTTGAATGGTTAGGCGATTCACTTGTTGGGAAGTGTTTGGTTGCATTGTATGTATTCAGTTCCTTACTAGCAAATCCCTTTTCCTGATTTTGACAGAAATTTCCAGTGAAATCAAATTCAAAAGCCAACTTCGCTAAAAAGGCTTTGTAGAATCACTCTGTGAATGTCTTTGAAAACACTTCTTAGGAAGGAAACCATATGCCTTTCATCTAAGTGAAAACTGCATTCTATTCAGGTTTTAGAACTGAGTTGAATGGTTAGGCGATTCACTTGTAGGGAAGTGTTTATTTGCATTGTATATATTCATTTCCTTTACTAGCCAATCCCTTGTCTTGCCTTTGACTTAAATCACGTTTAAATGCCAAGTTCAGTAAAAAGGCTTTGTAGTATCTCTCTGTGAATGTCTTTGAAAAAAGTTCTTATGAAGGAAAGCATGTCTTCATCTGATTGAAAACTGCATTCTATTTAGTTTTAAGAACTGAGTTGAATGGTAAGGCGATTCACTTGTAGGGAAGTGTTTCTTTGCATTGTATGTACTCAGTTCCTTTACTAGCAAATCCCGTGTCTTGCATTTGACAGAAATCTCCAGTGAAATCACCTTTAAAAGCCAAGTTCAGTAAAAAGGCTTTGTAGTATCTCTCTGTGAATATCTTTGAAAACAGTTCTTAAGAAGGAAAGCATGTCTTTCATCTGAGTGAAAACTGCATTCTAATCAGTTTTTAGAACTGAGTGGAATGCTTAGGTGAATCACTAGTAGGGAAGTGTTTGTTTGCATTGTATGTATTCAGTTTCAATATTAGCAAATCCCGTGTCTTGCATTTGACAGAAATCTGCAGTGATATCCCGTTTAAAAGCCAACATCAGTAAAAAGGCTTTGTAGTATCACTCTGTTAATGTCTTTGAAAACACTTCTTAAGAAGGAAAGCATGTCTTTCATCTGAGTGAAAACTGCATTCTATTTAGTTTTTAGAACTGAGTTGAGTGGTTAGGCGATTCACTTGTAGGGAAGTGTTTGTTTGCATTGTATGTATTCAGTTCCTAACTAGCAAATCCCGTTTTTAGCCTTCTACATAAATCTCCAGTGAAATCACATTTATAAGCCATCTTCAGTAAAAAGGCTTTGTAGTATCACTCTGTGAATGTCTTTGAAAACAGTTCTGAAGAAGGAAAGCATACATCTTTCATCTGAGTGAAAACTGCATTCCGTTCAGTTTTTATATGTGAGTTGAATGGTTAGGCGATTCACTTGTAGGGAAGTGTTTGTTTGCATTGTATGTATTCAGTTACTTTTCTAGCAAATCCTGTGTGTTCTCTGACAAAAATCTCCAGTGAAATCATGTTTAAAAGCCAACGTCAATAAAAAGGCTTTGTAGAATCACTTTGTGATTGTCTTGAAAACACTTAATAAGAAGGAAATTATAAGCCTTTCATCTAAGTGAAAACTGCATTCTATTCAGTTTTTAGAAGTGAGTTAAATGATTAGAAGATGCACTTGTAGGGAAGTGTTCATTTACATTATATGTATTCAGTTCCTTTACTAGCGAATCCCGTGTCTCACCCTTGACTGAAATCAAGTTTAAAACCCAACGTCAGTAAAAAAGGCTTTGTAGTATCACTCTGTGAATGTCTTTGAAAACAGTTCTTAAGAAGGAAAGCATACAACTTTCATCAGTGTGAAAACTGCATTCTATTCAGTTTTTAGAACTGAGTTGAATGGTTAGGCGAATCACTAGTAGGAAAGGTTTTGTTTGCATTATATGTATTCAGTTACTTTACTAGCAAATCCCGTGTCTTGCCTTTGACTGAAATCACTTTTAAAAGCCAACTTCAGTAAAAAGGCTTTGTAGTATCACTCTGTGAATGTCTTTGAAAACAGTTCTTTAGATGGAAAGCATGTCTTTCATCTGAGTTAAAACTCCATTCTATTCAGTTCTTAGAACTGAGTTGAATGTTTAGGCGATTCACTTTTAGAGAAGTGTTTGTTTGCATTGTATGTATTCACTTCCTTACTAGCAAATCCCGTTTCTTGCCTTTGACAGTAATCTCCAGTAAAATCACGTTTAAAAGCCAACTTCATTAAAAAGGCCTTATAGAATAACTCTGTGAATGTCTTTGAAAACACTTCGTAAGAAGGAAAGCATGTGCCTTTCATCTAAGTGAAAACTGCATTCTATTCAGTTTTTAGAACCGAGTTGAATGGTTAGGGGATTCACTTGTAGGGAAGTGTTTGTTTGCATTGTTTGTATTCAGTTCCTTTACTAGCAAATCCCTTGTCTTGACTTGACTGAAATCACGTTTAAAAGCCAACTTCAGTAAAAAATCTTTGTACTTTAACTCTGTGAATGTCTTTGAAAACAGTTCTTAAGAAGGAAAGCATGTCTTTCTTCTGAGTGAAAACTGCATTCTATTCAGTTTTTAGAACTGAGTTGAATGGTTAGGCGATTCACTTGTAGGGAAGTGTTTGTTTGCATTGTATGTATTCACTTCCTTACTAGCAAATCCGTTTCTTGCCTTTGACAGTAATCTCCAGTGAAATCACATTTAAAAGCCAACTTCAGTATAAAGGCTTTGTAGAATCATTCTGTGAATGTCTTTGAAAACACTTCTTAAGAAGGAAATCATACGCTTTTCATCTAAGTGAAAACTGAATTCTATTCAGTTTTTAGACCTGAGTGGAATGGTAAGATGATTCCCTTGAAGGGAAGTGTTTGTTTGCATTGTATGTATTCAGTTCCTTTACTAGAAAATCCCTTGTCCTGCCTTTGACCGAAATCACGTTAAAAAGCCAACGTCAGTAAAAAGGCTTTGTAGTATCACTCTGTGAATGTCTTTGAAAACACTTCTTAAGAAGGAAAACATGTCTTTCATCTGAGTTAAAACTGCATTCTATTCAGTTTTTTGAACTGTGTTGAATGGTTAGGCGATTCACTTGCAGGGAATTGATTGTTTGCATTATATGTATTCAATTCCTTTACTAGCAAATCCCGTGTCTTTCCTTTGACAGAAATCACCAATGAAATCATGTTTAAAAGCCATTGTCAGTAAAAAGGCTTTGTAGAATCACTCTGTGATTGTCTTGAAAACACTTATTAAGAAGGAAATTATAAGCCTTTCATCTAAGTGAAAACTGCATTCTATTCAGTTTTTAGAACTGAGTTGAATGGTTAGACGATTCACTTGTAGCAAAGTGTTTGTCTGCATTGTATGTATTCAGTTCCGTTACTAGTGTATCCCATGTCTCACCCTTGACTGCAATCAAGTTTAGAAGCCAACTTCAGTAAAAAGGCTTTGTAGTATCACTCTAGTGAATGTCTTTGAAAACACTTCTTATGAAGGAAAGCATGTCTTTCATCTGAGTGAAAACTGTATTCTATTCAGTTTTTACAACTGAGTTGAAAAGTTAGGCGATTCACTTGTAGGGAATTCATTGTTTGCATTGTATGTATTCACTTCCTTTTCCAGCAAATCCCGTGTTTGCATTTGAGAGAAATCTCCAGTGTAATCACCTTTAAAAGCCAAGTTCAGTAAAAAGGCTTTGTAGTATCTCTCTGTGAATGTCTTTGAAAACAGTTCTTAAGAAGGAAAGCATGTCTTTCATCTGAGTGAAAACTGCATTCCAATCAGTTTTTAGACCTGAGTTGAATGGTTAGGCGAATCACTAGTAGGGAAGTGTTTGTTTGCATTATATGTATTCAGTTTCAATATTAGCAAATCCCGTGTCTTGCATTTGACAGAAATCTGGAGTGATATCACGTTTAAAAGCCAACTACAGTAAAAAGGCTTTGTAGTATCACTCTTTGAATGTCTTTGAAAACACTTCTTAAGAAGGAAAGCATGTCTTTCATCTGAGTGAAAACTGCATTCTATTTAGTTTTTAGAACTGAGTTGAGTGGTTAGGCGATTCACTTGTAGGGAAGTGTTTGTTTCCATTGTATGTATTCAGTTCCTAACTAGCAAATCCCGTTTCTTGCCTTTGACAGAAATCTCCAGTGAAATCACATTTATAAGCCATCTTCAGTAAAAAGGCTTTGTTATATCACTCTGTGAATTTCTTTGAAAACAGTTCTTAAGAAGGAAAGCATACATCTTTCATCTGAGTGAAAACTGCATTCTGTTCAGTTTTTATATCTGAGTTGAATGGTTAGGCGATTCACTTGTAGGGAAGTGTTTGTTTGCATTGTATGTATTCAGTTACTTTTCTAGCAAATCCTGTGTCTTCTCTGACAAAAATCTCCAGTGAAATCACGTTTAAAAGCCAATGTCAGTAAAAAGGCTTTGTAGAATCACTTTGTGATTGTCTTGAAAATACTTATTAAGAAGGAAATTATACGCCTTTCATCTAAGTGAAAACTGCATTCTATTCAGTTTTTAGAAGTAAGTTAAATGATTAGAAGATGCACTTGTAGGGAAGTGTTCATTTGCACTATATGTATTCAGTTCCTTTACTAGCGAATCCCGTGTCTCACCCTTGACTGAAATCAAGTTTAAAACCCAACTTCAGTAAAAAAGGCTTTGTAGTATCACTCTGTGAATGTCTTTGAAAACAGTTCTTAAGAAGGAAAGCATACAACTTTCATCAGTGTGAAAACTGCATTCTAATCAGTTTTTTGAACTGAGTTGAATGGTTAGGCGAATCACTAGTAGGAAAGGTTTTGTTTGCATTATATGTATTGAGTTTCAATATTAGCAAATCCTGTGTCTTGCATTTGACAGAAATCTCCAGTGATATCACGTTTAATAGCCACCTTCTGTAAAAAGGCTTTGTAGTATCATTCAGTGAATGAATTTGAAAACACTTCTTAAGAAGGAAAGCATGTCTTTCATCTGTGTGAAAACTGCATTCTATTCAGTTTTTAGAACTGAGTTGAATGGTTAGGTGATTCACTTTTAGAGAAGTGTTTGTTTGCATTGTATGTATTCAGTTACTTTACTAGCAAATCCCGTGTCTTGCCTTTGACTGAAATCACTTTTAAAAGCCAACTTCAGTAAAAAGGCTTTGTAGTATCACTCTGTGAATGTCTTTGAAAACACTTCGTAAGAAGGAAAGCATGTGCCTTTCATCTAAGTGAAAACTGCATTCTATTCAGTTTTTAGAACTGAGTGGAATGGTTAGGGGATTCACTTGTAGGGAAGTGTTTGTTTGCATTGTTTGTATTCAGTTCCTTTACTAGCAAATCCCTTGTCTTTACTTGACTGAAATCACATTTAAAAGCCAACTTCAGTAAAAAATCTTTGTACTTTAACTCTGTGAATGTCTTTGAAAACAGTTCTTAAGAAGGAAAGCATGTCTTTCTTCTGAGTGAAAACTGCATTCTATTCAGTTTTTAGAACTGAGTTGAATGGTTAGGCGATTCACTTGTAGGGAAGTGTTTGTTTGCATTGTATGTATTCACTTCCTTACTAGCAAATCCGTTTCTTGCCTTTGACAGTAATCTCCAGTGAAATCACATTTAAAAGCCAACTTCGGTATAAAGGCTTTGTAGAATCACTCTGTGAATGTCTTTGAAAACACTTCTTAAGAAGGAAATCATACGCTTTTCATCTAAGTGAAAACTGAATTCTATTCAGTTTTTAGACCTGAGTGGAATGGTAAGATGATTCCCTTGAAGGGAAGTGTTTGTTTGCATTGTATGTATTCAGTTCCTTTACTAGAAAATCCCTTGTCCTGCCTTTGACAGAAATCACGTTAAAAAGCCAACGTCAGTAAAAAGGCTTTGTAGTATCACTCTGTGAATGTCTTTGAAAACACTTCTTAAGAAGGAAAACATGTCTTTCATCTGAGTTAAAACTGCATTCTATTCAGTTTTTTGAACTGTGTTGAATGGCTAGGCGATTCACTTGTAGGGAATTGATTGTTTGCATTATATGTATTCAATTCCTTTACTAGCAAATCCCGTGTCTTTCCTTTGACAGAAATCACCAATGAAATCATGTTTAAAAGCCATTGTCAGTAAAAAGGCTTTGTAGAATCACTCTGTGATTGTCTTGAAAACACTTATTAAGAAGGAAATTATAAGCCTTTCATCTAAGTGAAAACTGCATTCTATTCAGTTTTTAGAACTGAGTTGAATGGTTAGACGATTCACTTGTAGCAAAGTGTTTGTCTGCATTGTATGTATTCAGTTCCGTTACTAGTGTATCCCATGTCTCGCCCTTGACTGAAATCAAGTTTAGAAGCCAACTTCAGTAAAAAGGCTTTGTAGTATCACTCTAGTGAATGTCTTTGAAAACACTTCTTATGAAGGAAAGCATGTCTTTCATCTGAGTGAAAACTGTATTCTATTCAGTTTTTACAACTGAGTTGAATGGTTAGGAGATTCACTTGTAGGGAATTCATTGTTTGCATTGTATGTATTCACTTCCTTTACCAGCAAATCCCGTGTTTGCATTTAAGAGAAATCTCCAGTGAAATCACCTTTAAAAGCCAAGTACAGTAAAAAGGCTTTGTAGTATCTCTCTGTGAATGTCTTTGAAAACAGTTCTTAAGAAGGAAAGCATGTCTTTCATCTGAGTGAAAACTGCATTCCAATCAGTTTTTAGACCTGAGTTGAATGGTTAGGCGAATCACTAGTAGGGAAGTGTTTGTTTGCATTATATGTATTCAGTTTCAATATTAGCAAATCCCGTGTCTTGCATTTGACAGAAATCTGGAGTGATATCACGTTTAAAAGCCAACTTCAGTAAAAAGGCTTTGTAGTATCACTCTTTGAATGTCTTTGAAAACACATCTTAAGAAGGAAAGCATGTCTTTCATCTGAGTGAAAACTGCATTCTATTTAGTTTTTAGAACTGAGTTGAGTGGTTAGGCGATTCACTTGTAGGGAAGTGTTTGTTTGCATTGTATGTATTCATTTCCTAACTAGCAAATCCCGTTTCTTGCCTTTGACAGAAATCTCCAGTGAAATCACATTTATAAGCCATCTTCAGTAAAAAGGCTTTGTAGTATCACTCTGTGAATGTCTTTGTAAACAGTTCTTAAGAAGGAAAGCATACATCTTTCATCTGAGTGAAAACTGCATTCTGTTCAGTTTTTATATCTGAGTTGAATGGTTAGGCGATTCACTTGTAGGGAAGTGTTTGTTTGCATTGTATGTATTCAGTTACTTTTCTAGCAAATCCTGTGTCTTCTCTGACAAAAATCTCCAGTGACATCACGTTTAAAAGCCAACGTCAGTAAAAAGGCTTTGTAGAATCACTTTGTGATTGTCTTGAAAACACTTCTTAAGAAGGAAATTATACGCCTTTCATCTAAGTGAAAACTGCATTCTATTCAGTTTTTAGAAGTAAGTTAAATGATTAGAAGATGCACTTGTAGGGAAGTGTTCATTTGCATTATATGTATTCAGTTCCTTTACTAGCGAATCCCGTGTCTCACCCTTGACTGAAATCAAGTTTAAAACCAACTTCAGTAAAAAAAAAGGCTTTGTAGTATCACTCTGTGAATGTCTTTGAAAACAGTTCTTAAGAAGGAAAGCATACAACTTTCATCAGTGTGAATACTGCATTCTAATCAGTTTTTTGAACTGAGTTGAATGGTTAGGCGAATCACTAGTAGGAAAGGTTTTGTTTGCATTATATGTATTCAGTTTCAATATGAGCAAATCCTGTGTCTTGCATTTGACAGAAATCTCCAGTGATATCACGTTTAAAAGCCACCTTCTGTAAAAAGGCTTTGTAGTATCACTCTGTTAATGTCTTTGAAAACACTTCTTAAGAAGGAAAGCATGTCTTTCATCTGAGTGAAAACTGCATTCTATTTAGTTTTTAGAACTGAGTTGAGTGGTTAGGCGATTCACTTGTAGGGAAGTGTTTGTTTGCATTGTATGTATTCAGTTCCTAACTAGCAAATCCCATTTCTAGCCTTCTACAGAAATCTCCAGTGAAATCACATTTATAAGCCATCTTCAGTAAAAAGGCTTTGTAGTATCACTCTGTGAATGTCTTTGAAAACAGTTCTGAAGAAGGAAAGCATACATCTTTCATCTGAGTGAAAACTGCATTCCGTTCAGTTTTTATATGTGAGTTGAATGGTTAGGCGATTCACTTGTAGGGAAGTGTTTGTTTGCATTGTATGTATTCAGTTACTTTTCTAGCAAATCCTGTGTGTTCTCTGACAAAAGTCTCCAGTGAAATCACCCTTAAAAGCCAACGTCAATAAAAAGGCTTTGTAGAATCACTTTGTGATTGTCTTGAAAACACTTAATAAGACGGAAATTATAAGCCTTTCATCTAAGTGAAAACTGCATTCTATTCAGTTTTTAGAAGTGAGTTAAATGATTAGAAGATGCACTTGTAGGGAAGTGTTCATTTACATTATATGTATTCAGTTAATTTACTAGCGAATCCCGTGTCTCACCCTTGACTGAAATCAAGTTTAAAACCCAACTTCAGTAAAAAAGGCTTTGTAGTATCACTCTGTGAATGTCTTTGAAAACAGTTCTTAAGAAGGAAAGCATACAACTTTCATCAGTGTGAAAACTGCATTCTATTCAGTTTTTAGAACTGAGTTGAATGGTTAGGCGAATCACTAGTAGGAAAGGTTTTGTTTGCATTATATGTATTCAGTTTCAATATTAGCAAATCCCGTGTCTTGCATTTGACAGAAATCTCCAGTGATATCACGTTTAAAAGCCACCTTCTGTAAAAAGGCTTTGTAGTATCTTTCTGTGAATGTCTTTGAAAACACTTCTTAAGAAGGAAAGCATGTCTTTCGTCTGTGTGAAAACTGCATTCTATTCAGTTTTTAGAACTGAGTTGAACGGTTAGGCGATTCACTTTTAGAGAAGTGTTTGTTTGCATTGTATGTATTCAGTTACTTTACTAGCAAATCCCGTGTCTTGCCTTTGACTGAAATCACTTTTAAAAGCCAACTTCAGTAAAAAGGCTTTGTAGTATCACTCTGTGAATGTCTTTGAAAACAGTTCTTTAGATGGAAAGCATGTCTTTCATCTGAGTTAAAACTCCATTCTATTCAGTTCTTAGAACTGAGTTGAATGTTTAGGCGATTCACTTGTAGAGAATTGTTTGTTTGCATTGTATGTATTCACTTCCTTACTAGCAAATCCCGTTTCTTGCCTTTGACAGTAATCTCCAGTAAAATCACGTTTAAAAGCCAACTTCATTAAAAAGGCTTTGTAGAATAACTCTGTGAATGTCTTTGAAAACACTTCGTAAGAAGGAAAGCATGTGCCTTTCATCTAAGTGAAAACTGCATTCTATTCAGTTTTTAGAACTGAGTTGAATGGTTAGACGATTCACTTGTAGCAAAGTGTTTGTCTGCATTGTATGTATTCAGTTCCGTTACTAGTGTATCCCAGGTCTCGCCCTTGACTGCAATCAAGTTTAGAAGCCAACTTCAGTAAAAAGGCTTTGTAGTATCACTCTAGTGAATGTCTTTGAAAACACTTCTTATGAAGGAAAGCATGTCTTTCATCTGAGTGAAAACTGTATTCTATTCAGTTTTTACAACTGAGTTGAATGGTTAGGCGATTCACTTGTAGGGAATTCATTGTTTGCATTGTATGTATTCACTTCCTTTTCCAGCAAATCCCGTGTTTGCATTTGAGAGAAATCTCCAGTGTAATCACCTTTAAAAGCCAAGTTCAGTAAAAAGGCTTTGTAGTATCTCTCTGTGAATGTCTTTGAAAACAGTTCTTAAGAAGGAAAGCATGTCTTTCATCTGAGTGAAAACTGCATTCCAATCAGTTTTTAGACCTGAGTTGAATGGTTAGGCGAATCACTAGTAGGGAAGTGTTTGTTTGCATTATATGTATTCAGTTTCAATATTAGCAAATCCCGTGTCTTGCATTTGACAGAAATCTGGAGTGATATCACGTTTAAAAGCCAACTTCAGTAAAAAGGCTTTGTAGTATCACTCTTTGAATGTCTTTGAAAACACATCTTAAGAAGGAAAGAATGTCTTTCATCTGAGTGAAAACTGCATTCTATTTAGTTTTTAGAACTGAGTTGAGTGGTTAGGCGATTCACTTGTAGGGAAGTGTTTGTTTGCATTGTATGTATTCAGTTCCTAACTAGCAAATCCCATTTCTTGCCTTTGACAGAAATCTCCAGTGAAATCACATTTATAAGCCATCTTCAGTAAAAAGGCTTTGTAGTATCACTCTGTGAATGTCTTTGAAAACAGTTCTTAAGAAGGAAAGCATACATCTTTCATCTGAGTGAAAACTGCATTCTGTTCAGTTTTTATATCTGAGTTGAATGGTTAGGCGATTCACTTGTAGGGAAGTGTTTGTTTGCATTGTATGTATTCAGTTACTTTTCTAGCAAATCCTGTGTCTTCTCTGACAAAAATCTCCAGTGACATCACGTTTAAAAGCCAACGTCAGTAAAAAGGCTTTGTAGAATCACTTTGTGATTGTCTTGAAAACACTTCTTAAGAAGGAAATTATACGCCTTTCATCTAAGTGAAAACTGCATTCTATTCAGTTTTTAGAAGTAAGTTAAATGATTAGAAGATGCACTTGTAGGGAAGTGTTCATTTGCATTATATGTATTCAGTTCCTTTACTAGCGAATCCCGTGTCTCACCCTTGACTGAAATCAAGTTTAAAACCCAACTTCAGTAACAAAAAAGGCTTTGTAGTATCACTCTGTGAATGTCTTTGAAAACAGTTCTTAAGAAGGAAAGCATACAACTTTCATCAGTGTGAATACTGCATTCTAATCAGTTTTTTGAACTGAGTTGAATGGTTAGGCGAATCACTAGTAGGAAAGGTTTTGTTTGCATTATATGTATTCAGTTTCAATATGAGCAAATCCTGTGTCTTGCATTTGACAGAAATCTCCAGTGATATCACGTTTAAAAGCCACCTTCTGTAAAAAGGCTTTGTAGTATCACTCTGTTAATGTCTTTGAAAACACTTCTTAAGAAGGAAAGCATGTCTTTCATCTGAGTGAAAACTGCATTCTATTTAGTTTTTAGAACTGAGTTGAGTGGTTAGGCGATTCACTTGTAGGGAAGTGTTTGTTTGCATTGTATGTATTCAGTTCCTAACTAGCAAATCCCATTTCTAGCCTTCTACAGAAATCTCCAGTGAAATCACATTTATAAGCCATCTTCAGTAAAAAGGCTTTGTAGTATCACTCTGTGAATGTCTTTGAAAACAGTTCTGAAGAAGGAAAGCATACATCTTTCATCTGAGTGAAAACTGCATTCCGTTCAGTTTTTATATGTGAGTTGAATGGTTAGGCGATTCACTTGTAGGGAAGTGTTTGTTTGCATTGTATGTATTCAGTTACTTTTCTAGCAAATCCTGTGTCTTCTCTGACAAAAATCTCCAGTGAAATCACGTTTAAAAGCCAACGTCAATAAAAAGGCTTTGTAGAATCACTTTGTGATTGTCTTGAAAACACTTAATAAGACGGAAATTATAAGCCTTTCATCTAAGTGAAAACTGCATTCTATTCAGTTTTTAGAAGTGAGTTAAATGATTAGAAGATGCACTTGTAGGGAAGTGTTCATTTACATTATATGTATTCAGTTAATTTACTAGCGAATCCCGTGTCTCACCCTTGACTGAAATCAAGTTTAAAACCCAACTTCAGTAAAAAAGGCTTTGTAGTATCACTCTGTGAATGTCTTTGAAAACAGTTCTTAAGAAGGAAAGCATACAACTTTCATCAGTGTGAAAACTGCATTCTATTCAGTTTTTAGAACTGAGTTGAATGGTTAGGCGAATCACTAGTAGGAAAGGTTTTGTTTGCATTATATGTATTCAGTTTCAATATTAGCAAATCCCGTGTCTTGCATTTGACAGAAATCTCCAGTGATATCACGTTTAAAAGCCACCTTCTGTAAAAAGGCTTTGTAGTATCTTTCTGTGAATGTCTTTGAAAACACTTCTTAAGAAGGAAAGCATGTCTTTCGTCTGTGTGAAAACTGCATTCTATTCAGTTTTTAGAACTGAGTTGAACGGTTAGGCGATTCACTTTTAGAGAAGTGTTTGTTTGCATTGTATGTATTCAGTTACTTTACTAGCAAATCCCGTGTCTTGCCTTTGACTGAAATCACTTTTAAAAGCCAACTTCAGTAAAAAGGCTTTGTAGTATCACTCTGTGAATGTCTTTGAAAACAGTTCTTTAGATGGAAAGCATGTCTTTCATCTGAGTTAAAACTCCATTCTATTCAGTTCTTAGAACTGAGTTGAATGTTTAGGCGATTCACTTGTAGAGAATTGTTTGTTTGCATTGTATGTATTCACTTCCTTACTAGCAAATCCCGTTTCTTGCCTTTGACAGTAATCTCCAGTAAAATCACGTTTAAAAGCCAACTTCATTAAAAAGGCTTTGTAGAATAACTCTGTGAATGTCTTTGAAAACACTTCGTAAGAAGGAAAGCATGTGCCTTTCATCTAAGTGAAAACTGCATTCTATTCAGTTTTTAGAACTGAGTGGAATGGTTAGGGGATTCACTTGTAGGGTAGTGTTTGTTGGCATTGTATGTATTCAGTTACTTTTCTAGCAAATCCTGTGTCTTCTCTGACAAAAATCTCCAGTGACATCACGTTTAAAAGCCAACGTCAGTAAAAAGGCTTTGTAGAATCACTTTGTGATTGTCTTGAAAACACTTCTTAAGAAGGAAATTATACGCCTTTCATCTAAGTGAAAACTGCATTCTATTCAGTTTTTAGAAGTAAGTTAAATGATTAGAAGATGCACTTGTAGGGAAGTGTTCATTTGCATTATATGTATTCAGTTCCTTTACTAGCGAATCCCGTGTCTCACCCTTGACTGAAATCAAGTTTAAAACCCAACTTCAGTAAAAAAAAAGGCTTTGTAGTATCACTCTGTGAATGTCTTTGAAAACAGTTCTTAAGAAGGAAAGCATACAACTTTCATCAGTGTGAATACTGCATTCTAATCAGTTTTTTGAACTGAGTTGAATGGTTAGGCGAATCACTAGTAGGAAAGGTTTTGTTTGCATTATATGTATTCAGTTTCAATATGAGCAAATCCTGTGTCTTGCATTTGACAGAAATCTCCAGTGATATCACGTTTAAAAGCCACCTTCTGTAAAAAGGCTTTGTAGTATCACTCTGTTAATGTCTTTGAAAACACTTCTTAAGAAGGAAAGCATGTCTTTCATCTGAGTGAAAACTGCATTCTATTTAGTTTTTAGAACTGAGTTGAGTGGTTAGGCGATTCACTTGTAGGGAAGTGTTTGTTTGCATTGTATGTATTCAGTTCCTAACTAGCAAATCCCATTTCTAGCCTTCTACAGAAATCTCCAGTGAAATCACATTTATAAGCCATCTTCAGTAAAAAGGCTTTGTAGTATCACTCTGTGAATGTCTTTGAAAACAGTTCTGAAGAAGGAAAGCATACATCTTTCATCTGAGTGAAAACTGCATTCCGTTCAGTTTTTATATGTGAGTTGAATGGTTAGGCGATTCACTTGTAGGGAAGTGTTTGTTGGCATTGTATGTATTCAGTTACTTTTCTAGCAAATCCTGTGTGTTCTCTGACAAAAATCTCCAGTGAAATCACGTTTAAAAGCCAACGTCAATAAAAAGGCTTTGTAGAATCACTTTGTGATTGTCTTGAAAACACTTAATAAGACAGAAATTATAAGCCTTTCATCTAAGTGAAAACTGCATTCTATTCAGTTTTTAGAAGTGAGTTAAATGATTAGAAGATGCACTTGTAGGGAAGTGTTCATTTACATTATATGTATTCAGTTCCTTTACTAGCGAATCCCGTGTCTCACCCTTGACTGAAATCAAGTTTAAAACCCAACTTCAGTAAAAAAGGCTTTGTAGTATCACTCTGTGAATGTCTTTGAAAACAGTTCTTAAGAAGGAAAGCATACAACTTTCATCAGTGTGAAAACTGCATTCTATTCAGTTTTTAGAACTGAGTTGAATGGTTAGGCGAATCACTAGTAGGAAAGGTTTTGTTTGCATTATATGTATTCAGTTTCAATATTAGCAAATCCCGTGTCTTGCATTTGACAGAAATCTCCAGTGATATCACGTTTAAAAGCCACCTTCTGTAAAAAGGCTTTGTAGTATCTTTCTGTGAATATCTTTGAAAACACTTCTTAAGAAGGAAAGCATGTCTTTCGTCTGTGTGAAAACTGCATTCTATTCAGTTTTTAGAACTGAGTTGAACGGTTAGGCGATTCACTTTTAGAGAAGTGTTTGTTTGCATTGTATGTATTCAGTTACTTTACTAGCAAATCCCGTGTCTTGCCTTTGACTGAAATCACTTTTAAAAGCCAACTTCAGTAAAAAGGCTTTGTAGTATCACTCTGTGAATGTCTTTGAAAACAGTTCTTTAGATGGAAAGCATGTCTTTCATCTGAGTTAAAACTCCATTCTATTCAGTTCTTAGAACTGAGTTGAATGTTTAGGCGATTCACTTGTAGAGAATTGTTTGTTTGCATTGTATGTACTCACTTCCTTACTAGCAAATCCCGTTTCTTGCCTTTGACAGTAATCTCCAGTAAAATCACGTTTAAAAGCCAACTTCATTAAAAAGGCTTTGTAGAATAACTCTGTGAATGTCTTTGAAAACACTTCGTAAGAAAGAAAGCATGTGCCTTTCATCTAAGTGAAAACTGCATTCTATTCAGTTTTTAGAACTGAGTGGAATGGTTAGGGGATTCACTTGTAGGGAAGTGTTTGTTTGCTTTGTTTGTATTCAGTTCCTTTACTAGCAAATCCCTTGTCTTGACTTGACTGAAATCACGTTTAAAAGCCAACTTCAGTAAAAAATCTTTGTACTTTAACTCTGTGAATGTCTTTGAAAACAGTTCTTAAGAAGGAAAGCATGTCTTTCTTCTGAGTGAAAACTGCATTCTATTCAGTTTTTAGAACTGAGTTGAATGGTTAGGCGATTCACTTGTAGGGAAGTGTTTGTTTGCATTGTATGTATTCACTTCCTTAATAGCAAATCCGTTTCTTGCCTTTGACAGTAATCTCCAGTGAAATCACAATTAAAAGCCAACTTCGGTATAAAGGCTTTGTAGAATCACTCTGTGAATGTCTTTGAAAACACTTCTTAAGAAGGAAATCATACGCTTTTCATCTAAGTGAAAACTGAATTCTATTCAGTTTTTAGACCTGAGTGGAATGGTAAGATGATTCCCTTGAGGGGAAGTGTTTGTTTGCATTGTATGTATTCAGTTACTTTACTAGCAAATCCCGTGTCTTGCCTTTGACTGAAATCACTTTTAAAAGCCAACTTCAGTAAAAAGGCTTTGTAGTATCACTCTGTGAATGTCTTTGAAAACAGTTCTTTAGATGGAAAGCATGTCTTTCATCTGAGTTAAAACTCCATTCTATTCAGTTCTTAGAACTGAGTTGAATGTTTAGGCGATTCACTTGTAGAGAATTGTTTGTTTGCATTGTATGTATTCACTTCCTTACTAGCAAATCCCGTTTCTTGCCTTTGACAGTAATCTCCAGTAAAATCACGTTTAAAAGCCAACTTCATTAAAAAGGCTTTGTAGAATAACTCTGTGAATGTCTTTGAAAACACTTCGTAAGAAGGAAAGCATGTGCCTTTCATCTAAGTGAAAACTGCATTCTATTCAGTTTTTAGAACTGAGTTGAATGGTTAGACGATTCACTTGTAGCAAAGTGTTTGTCTGCATTGTATGTATTCAGTTCCGTTACTAGTGTATCCCAGGTCTCGCCCTTGACTGCAATCAAGTTTAGAAGCCAACTTCAGTAAAAAGGCTTTGTAGTATCACTCTAGTGAATGTCTTTGAAAACACTTCTTATGAAGGAAAGCATGTCTTTCATCTGAGTGAAAACTGTATTCTATTCAGTTTTTACAACTGAGTTGAATGGTTAGGCGATTCACTTGTAGGGAATTCATTGTTTGCATTGTATGTATTCACTTCCTTTTCCAGCAAATCCCGTGTTTGCATTTGAGAGAAATCTCCAGTGTAATCACCTTTAAAAGCCAAGTTCAGTAAAAAGGCTTTGTAGTATCTCTCTGTGAATGTCTTTAAAAACAGTTCTTAAGAAGGAAAGCATGTCTTTCATCTGAGTGAAAACTGCATTCCAATCAGTTTTTAGACCTGAGTTGAATGGTTAGGCGAATCACTAGTAGGGAAGTGTTTGTTTGCATTATATGTATTCAGTTTCAATATTAGCAAATCCCGTGTCTTGCATTTGACAGAAATCTGGAGTGATATCACGTTTAAAAGCCAACTTCAGTAAAAAGGCTTTGTAGTATCACTCTTTGAATGTCTTTGAAAACACATCTTAAGAAGGAAAGAATGTCTTTCATCTGAGTGAAAACTGCATTCTATTTAGTTTTTAGAACTGAGTTGAGTGGTTAGGCGATTCACTTGTAGGGAAGTGTTTGTTTGCATTGTATGTATTCAGTTCCTAACTAGCAAATCCCATTTCTTGCCTTTGACAGAAATCTCCAGTGAAATCACATTTATAAGCCATCTTCAGTAAAAAGGCTTTGTAGTATCACTCTGTGAATGTCTTTGAAAACAGTTCTTAAGAAGGAAAGCATACATCTTTCATCTGAGTGAAAACTGCATTCTGTTCAGTTTTTATATCTGAGTTGAATGGTTAGGCGATTCACTTGTAGGGAAGTGTTTGTTTGCATTGTATGTATTCAGTTACTTTTCTAGCAAATCCTGTGTCTTCTCTGACAAAAATCTCCAGTGACATCACGTTTAAAAGCCAACGTCAGTAAAAAGGCTTTGTAGAATCACTTTGTGATTGTCTTGAAAACACTTCTTAAGAAGGAAATTATACGCCTTTCATCTAAGTGAAAACTGCATTCTATTCAGTTTTTAGAAGTAAGTTAAATGATTAGAAGATGCACTTGTAGGGAAGTGTTCATTTGCATTATATGTATTCAGTTCCTTTACTAGCGAATCCCGTGTCTCACCCTTGACTGAAATCAAGTTTAAAACCCAACTTCAGTAAAAAAAAAGGCTTTGTAGTATCACTCTGTGAATGTCTTTGAAAACAGTTCTTAAGAAGGAAAGCATACAACTTTCATCAGTGTGAATACTGCATTCTAATCAGTTTTTTGAACTGAGTTGAATGGTTAGGCGAATCACTAGTAGGAAAGGTTTTGTTTGCATTATATGTATTCAGTTTCAATATGAGCAAATCCTGTGTCTTGCATTTGACAGAAATCTCCAGTGATATCACGTTTAAAAGCCACCTTCTGTAAAAAGGCTTTGTAGTATCACTCTGTTAATGTCTTTGAAAACACTTCTTAAGAAGGAAAGCATGTCTTTCATCTGAGTGAAAACTGCATTCTATTTAGTTTTTAGAACTGAGTTGAGTGGTTAGGCGATTCACTTGTAGGGAAGTGTTTGTTTGCATTGTATGTATTCAGTTCCTAACTAGCAAATCCCATTTCTAGCCTTCTACAGAAATCTCCAGTGAAATCACATTTATAAGCCATCTTCAGTAAAAAGGCTTTGTAGTATCACTCTGTGAATGTCTTTGAAAACAGTTCTGAAGAAGGAAAGCATACATCTTTCATCTGAGTGAAAACTGCATTCCGTTCAGTTTTTATATGTGAGTTGAATGGTTAGGCGATTCACTTGTAGGGAAGTGTTTGTTTGCATTGTATGTATTCAGTTACTTTTCTAGCAAATCCTGTGTGTTCTCTGACAAAAATCTCCAGTGAAATCACGTTTAAAAGCCAACGTCAATAAAAAGGCTTTGTAGAATCACTTTGTGATTGTCTTGAAAACACTTAATAAGAGGGAAATTATAAGCCTTTCATCTAAGTGAAAACTGCATTCTATTCAGTTTTTAGAAGTGAGTTAAATGATTAGAAGATGCACTTGTAGGGAAGTGTTCATTTACATTATATGTATTCAGTTCCTTTACTAGCGAATCCCGTGTCTCACCCTTGACTGAAATCAAGTTTAAAACCCAACTTCAGTAAAAAAGGCTTTGTAGTATCACTCTGTGAATGTCTTTGAAAACAGTTCTTAAGAAGGAAAGCATACAACTTTCATCAGTGTGAAAACTGCATTCTATTCAGTTTTTAGAACTGAGTTGAATGGTTAGGCGAATCACTAGTAGGAAAGGTTTTGTTTGCATTATATGTATTCAGTTTCAATATTAGCAAATCCCGTGTCTTGCATTTGACAGAAATCTCCAGTGATATCACGTTTAAAAGCCACCTTCTGTAAAAAGGCTTTGTAGTATCTTTCTGTGAATGTCTTTGAAAACACTTCTTAAGAAGGAAAGCATGTCTTTCGTCTGTGTGAAAACTGCATTCTATTCAGTTTTTAGAACTGAGTTGAACGGTTAGGCGATTCACTTTTAGAGAAGTGTTTGTTTGCATTGTATGTATTCAGTTACTTTACTAGCAAATCCCGTGTCTTGCCTTTGACTGAAATCACTTTTAAAAGCCAACTTCAGTAAAAAGGCTTTGTAGTATCACTCTGTGAATGTCTTTGAAAACAGTTCTTTAGATGGAAAGCATGTCTTTCATCTGAGTTAAAACTCCATTCTATTCAGTTCTTAGAACTGAGTTGAATGTTTAGGCGATTCACTTGTAGAGAATTGTTTGTTTGCATTGTATGTACTCACTTCCTTACTAGCAAATCCCGTTTCTTGCCTTTGACAGTAATCTCCAGTAAAATCACGTTTAAAAGCCAACTTCATTAAAAAGGCTTTGTAGAATAACTCTGTGAATGTCTTTGAAAACACTTCGTAAGAAGGAAAGCATGTGCCTTTCATCTAAGTGAAAACTGCATTCTATTCAGTTTTTAGAACTGAGTGGAATGGTTAGGGGATTCACTTGTAGGGAAGTGTTTGTTTGCTTTGTTTGTATTCAGTTCCTTTACTAGCAAATCCCTTGTCTTGACTTGACTGAAATCACGTTTAAAAGCCAACTTCAGTAAAAAATCTTTGTACTTTAACTCTGTGAATGTCTTTGAAAACAGTTCTTAAGAAGGAAAGCATGTCTTTCTTCTGAGTGAAAACTGCATTCTATTCAGTTTTTAGAACTGAGTTGAATGGTTAGGCGATTCACTTGTAGGGAAGTGTTTGTTTGCATTGTATGTATTCACTTCCTTAATAGCAAATCCGTTTCTTGCCTTTGACAGTAATCTCCAGTGAAATCACAATTAAAAGCCAACTTCGGTATAAAGGCTTTGTAGAATCACTCTGTGAATGTCTTTGAAAACACTTCTTAAGAAGGAAATCATACGCTTTTCATCTAAGTGAAAACTGAATTCTATTCAGTTTTTAGACCTGAGTGGAATGGTAAGATGATTCCCTTGAGGGGAAGTGTTTGTTTGCATTGTATGTATTCAGTTCCTTTACTAGAAAATCCCTTGTCCTGCCTTTGACAGAAATCACGTTAAAAAGCCAACGTCAGTAAAAAGGCTTTGTAGTATCACTCTGTGAATGTCTTTGAAAACACTTCTTAGGAAGGAAAATGTAGGCGGAGTTTACCCACAAGAACACCAATACTAGAAAAATATTTATTAGAATATAATCCAGAACTCACGGTACAGGTAACCAAGTACAGTAGGGACCGAAGTCTGCAGACGGACGGACGAAGGGGTCCTTCCTCCAGCAGCCAGGAACCAGGAAGAGAGCCCCCCAGCGTCCCAGCAGCCCCTTATCAAAGGGGTTGGCCACACCCCCTCCAGGAGCCCGGGACCCTGGATAAGCTTCTTTGGACCTTATCAGCTGACACCTGAATCCCACAACAGGAAAACATGTCTTTCATCTGAGTTAAAACTGCATTCTATTCAGTTTTTTGAACTGTGTTGAATGGTTAGGCGATTCACTTGTAGGGAATTGATTGTTTGCATTATATGTATTCAATTCCTTTACTAGCAAATCCCGTGTCTTTCCTTTGACAGAAATCACCAATGAAATCATGTTTAAAAGCCATTGTCAGTAAAAAGGCTTTGTAGAATCACTCTGTGATTGTCTTGAAAACACTTATTAAGAAGGAAATTATAAGCCTTTCATCTAAGTGAAAACTGCATTCTATTCAGTTTTTAGAACTGAGTTGAATGGTTAGACGATTCACTTGTAGCAAAGTGTTTGTCTGCATTGTATGTATTCAGTTCCGTTACTAGTGTATCCCATGTCTCGCCCTTGACTGAAATCAAGTTTAGAAGCCAACTTCAGTAAAAAGGCTTTGTAGTATCACTCTAGTGAATGTCTTTGAAAACACTTCTTATGAAGGAAAGCATGTCTTTCATCTGAGTGAAAACTGTATTCTATTCAGTTTTTACAACTGAGTTGAATGGTTAGGCGATTCACTTGTAGGGAATTCATTGTTTGCATTGTATGTATTCACTTCCTTTACCAGCAAATCCCGTGTTTGCATTTGAGAGAAATCTCCAGTGAAATCACCTTTAAAAGCCAAGTTCAGTAAAAAGGCTTTGTAGTGTCTCTCTGTGAATGTCTTTGAAAACAGTTCTTAAAAAGGAAAGCATGTCTTTCATCTGAGTGAAAACTGCATTCCAATCAGTTTTTAGACCTGAGTTGAATGGTTAGGCGAATCACTAGTAGGGAAGTGTTTGTTTGCATTATATGTATTCAGTTTCAATATTAGCAAATCCCGTGTCTTGCATTTGACAGAAATCTGGAGTGATATCACGTTTAAAAGCCAACTTCAGTAAAAAGGCTTTGTAGTATCACTCTTTGAATGTCTTTGAAAACACTTCTTAAGAAGGAAAGCATGTCTTTCATCTGAGTGAAAACTGCATTCTATTTAGTTTTTAGAACTGAGTTGAGTGGTTAGGCGATTCACTTGTAGGGAAGTGTTTGTTTGCATTGTATGTATTCAGTTCCTAACTAGCAAATCCCGTTTCTTGCCTTTGACAGAAATCTCCAGTGAAATCACATTTATAAGCCATCTTCAGTAAAAAGGCTTTGTAGTATCACTCTGTGAATGTCTTTGAAAACAGTTCTTAAGAAGGAAAGCATACATCTTTCATCTGAGTGAAAACTGCATTCTGTTCAGTTTTTATATCTGAGTTGAATGGTTAGGCGATTCACTTGTAGGGAAGTGTTTGTTTGCATTGTATGTATTCAGTTACTTTTCTAGCAAATCCTGTGTCTTCTCTGACAAAAATCTCCAGTGAAATCATGTTTAAAAGCCAACGTCAGTAAAAAGGCTTTGTAGAATCACTTTGTGATTGTCTTGAAAACACTTATTAAGAAGGAAATTATACGCCTTTCATCTAAGTGAAAACTGCATTCTATTCAGTTTTTAGAAGTAAGTTAAATGATTAGAAGATGCACTTGTAGGGAAGTGTTCATTTGCATTATATGTATTCAGTTCCTTTACTAGCGAATCCCGTGTCTCACCCTTGACTGAAATCAAGTTTAAAACCCAACTTCAGTAAAAAAGGCTTTGTAGTATCACTCTGTGAATGTCTTTGAAAACAGTTCTTAAGAAGGAAAGCATACAACTTTCATCAGTGTGAAAACTGCATTCTATTCAGTTTTTAGAACTGAGTTGAATGGTTAGGCGAATCACTAGTAGGAAAGGTTTTGTTTGCATTATATGTATTCAGTTTCAATATTAGCAAATCCCGTGTCTTGCATTTGACAGAAATCTCCAGTGATATCACGTTTAAAAGCCACCTTCTGTAAAAAGGCTTTGTAGTATCTTTCTGTGAATGTCTTTGAAAACACTTCTTAAGAAGGAAAGCATGTCTTTCGTCTGTGTGAAAACTGCATTCTATTCAGTTTTTAGAACTGAGTTGAACGGTTAGGCGATTCACTTTTAGAGAAGTGTTTGTTTGCATTGTATGTATTCAGTTACTTTACTAGCAAATCCCGTGTCTTGCCTTTGACTGAAATCACTTTTAAAAGCCAACTTCAGTAAAAAGGCTTTGTAGTATCACTCTGTGAATGTCTTTGAAAACAGTTCTTTAGATGGAAAGCATGTCTTTCATCTGAGTTAAAACTCCATTCTATTCAGTTCTTAGAACTGAGTTGAATGTTTAGGCGATTCACTTGTAGAGAATTGTTTGTTTGCATTGTATGTATTCACTTCCTTACTAGCAAATCCCGTTTCTTGCCTTTGACAGTAATCTCCAGTAAAATCACGTTTAAAAGCCAACTTCATTAAAAAGGCTTTGTAGAATAACTCTGTGAATGTCTTTGAAAACACTTCGTAAGAAGGAAAGCATGTGCCTTTCATCTAAGTGAAAACTGCATTCTATTCAGTTTTTAGAACTGAGTGGAATGGTTAGGGGATTCACTTGTAGGGAAGTGTTTGTTTGCTTTGTTTGTATTCAGTTCCTTTACTAGCAAATCCCTTGTCTTGACTTGACTGAAATCACGTTTAAAAGCCAACTTCAGTAAAAAATCTTTGTACTTTAACTCTGTGAATGTCTTTGAAAACAGTTCTTAAGAAGGAAAGCATGTCTTTCTTCTGAGTGAAAACTGCATTCTATTCAGTTTTTAGAACTGAGTTGAATGGTTAGGCGATTCACTTGTAGGGAAGTGTTTGTTTGCATTGTATGTATTCACTTCCTTAATAGCAAATCCATTTCTTGCCTTTGACAGTAATCTCCAGTGAAATCACAATTAAAAGCCAACTTCGGTATAAAGGCTTTGTAGAATCACTCTGTGAATGTCTTTGAAAACACTTCTTAAGAAGGAAATCATACGCTTTTCATCTAAGTGAAAACTGAATTCTATTCAGTTTTTAGACCTGAGTGGAATGGTAAGATGATTCCCTTGAAGGGAAGTGTTTGTTTGCATTGTATGTATTCAGTTCCTTTACTAGAAAATCCCTTGTCCTGCCTTTGACAGAAATCACGTTAAAACGCCAATGTCAGTAAAAAGGCTTTGTAGTATCACTCTGTGAATGTCTTTGAAAACACTTCTTAAGAAGGAAAACATGTCTTTCATCTGAGTTAAAACTGCATTCTATTCAGTTTTTTGAACTGTGTTGAATGGTTAGGCGATTCACTTGTAGGGAATTGATTGTTTGCATTATATGTATTCAATTCCTTTACTAGCAAATCCCGTGTCTTTCCTTTGACAGAAATCACCAATGAAATCATGTTTAAAAGCCATTGTCAGTAAAAAGGCTTTGTAGAATCACTCTGTGATTATCTTGAAAACACTTATTAAGAAGGAAATTATAAGCCTTTCATCTAAGTGAAAACTGCATTCTATTCAGTTTTTAGAACTGAGTTGAATGGTTAGACGATTCACTTGTAGCAAAGTGTTTGTCTGCATTGTATGTATTCAGTTCCGTTACTAGTGTATCCCATGTCTCGCCCTTGACTGAAATCAAGTTTAGAAGCCAACTTCAGTAAAAAGGCTTTGTAGTATCACTCTAGTGAATGTCTTTGAAAACACTTCTTATGAAGGAAAGCATGTCTTTCATCTGAGTGAAAACTGTATTCTATTCAGTTTTTACAACTGAGTTGAATGGTTAGGCGATTCACTTGTAGGGAATTCATTGTTTGCATTGTATGTATTCACTTCCTTTACCAGCAAATCCCGTGTTTGCATTTGAGAGAAATCTCCAGTGAAATCACCTTTAAAAGCCAAGTTCAGTAAAAAGGCTTTGTAGTATCTCTCTGTGAATGTCTTTGAAAACAGTTCTTAAGAAGGAAAGCATGTCTTTCATCTGAGTGAAAACTGTATTCCAATCAGTTTTTAGACCTGAGTTGAATGGTTAGGCGAATCACTAGTAGGGAAGTGTTTGTTTGCATTATATGTATTCAGTTTCAATATTAGCAAATCCCGTGTCTTGCATTTGACAGAAATCTGGAGTGATATCACGTTTAAAAGCCAACTTCAGTAAAAAGGCTTTGTAGTATCACTCTTTGAATGTCTTTGAAAACACTTCTTAAGAAGGAAAACATGTCTTTCATCTGAGTGAAAACTGCATTCTATTTAGTTTTTAGAACTGAGTTGAGTGGTTAGGCGATTCACTTGTAGGGAAGTGTTTGTTTGCATTGTATGTATTCAGTTCCTAACTAGCAAATCCCGTTTCTTGCCTTTGACAGAAATCTCCAGTGAAATCACATTTATAAGCCATCTTCAGTAAAAAGGCTTTGTAGTATCACTCTGTGAATGTCTTTGAAAACAGTTCTTAAGAAGGAAAGCATACATCTTTCATCTGAGTGAAAACTGCATTCTGTTCAGTTTTTATATCTGAGTTGAATGGTTAGGCGATTCACTTGTAGGGAAGTGTTTGTTTGCATTGTATGTATTCAGTTACTTTTCTAGCAAATCCTGTGTCTTCTCTGACAAAAATCTCCAGTGAAATCATGTTTAAAAGCCAACGTCAGTAAAAAGGCTTTGTAGAATCACTTTGTGATTGTCTTGAAAACACTTATTAAGAAGGAAATTATACGCCTTTCATCTAAGTGAAAACTGCATTCTATTCAGTTTTTAGAAGTAAGTTAAATGATTAGAAGATGCACTTGTAGGGAAGTGTTCATTTGCATTATATGTATTCAGTTCCTTTACTAGCGAATCCCGTGTCTCACCCTTGACTGAAATCAAGTTTAAAACCCAACTTCAGTAAAAAAGGCTTTGTAGTATCACTCTGTGAATGTCTTTGAAAACAGTTCTTAAGAAGGAAAGCATACAACTTTCATCAGTGTGAAAACTGCATTCTATTCAGTTTTTAGAACTGAGTTGAATGGTTAGGCGAATCACTAGTAGGAAAGGTTTTGTTTGCATTATATGTATTCAGTTTCAATATTAGCAAATCCCGTGTCTTGCATTTGACAGAAATCTCCAGTGATATCACGTTTAAAAGCCACCTTCTGTAAAAAGGCTTTGTAGTATCTTTCTGTGAATGTCTTTGAAAACACTTCTTAAGAAGGAAAGCATGTCTTTCGTCTGTGTGAAAACTGCATTCTATTCAGTTTTTAGAACTGAGTTGAACGGTTAGGCGATTCACTTTTAGAGAAGTGTTTGTTTGCATTGTATGTATTCAGTTACTTTACTAGCAAATCCCGTGTCTTGCCTTTGACTGAAATCACTTTTAAAAGCCAACTTCAGTAAAAAGGCTTTGTAGTATCTTTCTGTGAATGTCTTTGAAAACAGTTCTTTAGATGGAAAGCATGTCTTTCATCTGAGTTAAAACTCCATTCTATTCAGTTCTTAGAACTGAGTTGAATGTTTAGGCGATTCACTTGTAGAGAATTGTTTGTTTGCATTGTATGTATTCACTTCCTTACTAGCAAATCCCGTTTCTTGCCTTTGACAGTAATCTCCAGTAAAATCACGTTTAAAAGCCAACTTCATTAAAAAGGCTTTGTAGAATAACTCTGTGAATGTCTTTGAAAACACTTCGTAAGAAGGAAAGCATGTGCCTTTCATCTAAGTGAAAACTGCATTCTATTCAGTTTTTAGAACTGAGTGGAATGGTTAGGGGATTCACTTGTAGGGTAGTGTTTGTTTGCTTTGTTTGTATTCAGTTCCTTTACTAGCAAATCCCTTGTCTTGACTTGACTGAAATCACGTTTAAAAGCCAACTTCATTAAAAAGGCTTTGTAGAATAACTCTGTGAATGTCTTTGAAAACACTTCGTAAGAAGGAAAGCATGTGCCTTTCATCTAAGTGAAAACTGCATTCTATTCAGTTTTTAGAACTGAGTGGAATGGTTAGGGGATTCACTTGTAGGGAAGTGTTTGTTTGCTTTGTTTGTATTCAGTTCCTTTACTAGCAAATCCCTTGTCTTGACTTGACTGAAATCACGTTTAAAAGCCAACTTCAGTAAAAAATCTTTGTACTTTAACTCTGTGAATGTCTTTGAAAACAGTTCTTAAGAAGGAAAGCATGTCTTTCTTCTGAGTGAAAACTGCATTCTATTCAGTTTTTAGAACTGAGTTGAATGGTTAGGCGATTCACTTGTAGGGAAGTGTTTGTTTGCATTGTATGTATTCACTTCCTTAATAGCAAATCCATTTCTTGCCTTTGACAGTAATCTCCAGTGAAATCACAATTAAAAGCCAACTTCGGTATAAAGGCTTTGTAGAATCACTCTGTGAATGTCTTTGAAAACACTTCTTAAGAAGGAAATCATACGCTTTTCATCTAAGTGAAAACTGAATTCTATTCAGTTTTTAGACCTGAGTGGAATGGTAAGATGATTCCCTTGAAGGGAAGTGTTTGTTTGCATTGTATGTATTCAGTTCCTTTACTAGAAAATCCCTTGTCCTGCCTTTGACAGAAATCACGTTAAAACGCCAATGTCAGTAAAAAGGCTTTGTAGTATCACTCTGTGAATGTCTTTGAAAACACTTCTTAAGAAGGAAAACATGTCTTTCATCTGAGTTAAAACTGCATTCTATTCAGTTTTTTGAACTGTGTTGAATGGTTAGGCGATTCACTTGTAGGGAATTGATTGTTTGCATTATATGTATTCAATTCCTTTACTAGCAAATCCCGTGTCTTTCCTTTGACAGAAATCACCAATGAAATCATGTTTAAAAGCCATTGTCAGTAAAAAGGCTTTGTAGAATCACTCTGTGATTATCTTGAAAACACTTATTAAGAAGGAAATTATAAGCCTTTCATCTAAGTGAAAACTGCATTCTATGCAGTTTTTAGAACTGAGTTGAATGGTTAGACGATTCACTTGTAGCAAAGTGTTTGTCTGCATTGTATGTATTCAGTTCCGTTACTAGTGTATCCCATGTCTCGCCCTTGACTGAAATCAAGTTTAGAAGCCAACTTCAGTAAAAAGGCTTTGTAGTATCACTCTAGTGAATGTCTTTGAAAACACTTCTTATGAAGGAAAGCATGTCTTTCATCTGAGTGAAAACTGTATTCTATTCAGTTTTTACAACTGAGTTGAATGGTTAGGCGATTCACTTGTAGGGAATTCATTGTTTGCATTGTATGTATTCACTTCCTTTACCAGCAAATCCCGTGTTTGCATTTGAGAGAAATCTCCAGTGAAATCACCTTTAAAAGCCAAGTTCAGTAAAAAGGCTTTGTAGTATCTCTCTGTGAATGTCTTTGAAAACAGTTCTTAAGAAGGAAAGCATGTCTTTCATCTGAGTGAAAACTGTATTCCAATCAGTTTTTAGACCTGAGTTGAATGGTTAGGCGAATCACTAGTAGGGAAGTGTTTGTTTGCATTATATGTATTCAGTTTCAATATTAGCAAATCCCGTGTCTTGCATTTGACAGAAATCTGGAGTGATATCACGTTTAAAAGCCAACTTCAGTAAAAAGGCTTTGTAGTATCACTCTTTGAATGTCTTTGAAAACACTTCTTAAGAAGGAAAACATGTCTTTCATCTGAGTGAAAACTGCATTCTATTTAGTTTTTAGAACTGAGTTGAGTGGTTAGGCGATTCACTTGTAGGGAAGTGTTTGTTTGCATTGTATGTATTCAGTTCCTAACTAGCAAATCCCGTTTCTTGCCTTTGACAGAAATCTCCAGTGAAATCACATTTATAAGCCATCTTCAGTAAAAAGGCTTTGTAGTATCACTCTGTGAATGTCTTTGAAAACAGTTCTTAAGAAGGAAAGCATACATCTTTCATCTGAGTGAAAACTGCATTCTGTTCAGTTTTTATATCTGAGTTGAATGGTTAGGCGATTCACTTGTAGGGAAGTGTTTGTTTGCATTGTATGTATTCAGTTACTTTTCTAGCAAATCCTGTGTCTTCTCTGACAAAAATCTCCAGTGAAATCATGTTTAAAAGCCAACGTCAGTAAAAAGGCTTTGTAGAATCACTTTGTGATTGTCTTGAAAACACTTATTAAGAAGGAAATTATACGCCTTTCATCTAAGTGAAAACTGCATTCTATTCAGTTTTTAGAAGTAAGTTAAATGATTAGAAGATGCACTTGTAGGGAAGTGTTCATTTGCATTATATGTATTCAGTTCCTTTACTAGCGAATCCCGTGTCTCACCCTTGACTGAAATCAAGTTTAAAACCCAACTTCAGTAAAAAAAGGCTTTGTAGTATCACTCTGTGAATGTCTTTGAAAACAGTTCTTAAGAAGGAAAGCATACAACTTTCATCAGTGTGAAAACTGCATTCTATTCAGTTTTTAGAACTGAGTTGAATGGTTAGGCGAATCACTAGTAGGAAAGGTTTTGTTTGCATTATATGTATTCAGTTTCAATATTAGCAAATCCCGTGTCTTGCATTTGACAGAAATCTCCAGTGATATCACGTTTAAAAGCCACCTTCTGTAAAAAGGCTTTGTAGTATCTTTCTGTGAATGTCTTTGAAAACACTTCTTAAGAAGGAAAGCATGTCTTTCGTCTGTGTGAAAACTGCATTCTATTCAGTTTTTAGAACTGAGTTGAACGGTTAGGCGATTCACTTTTAGAGAAGTGTTTGTTTGCATTGTATGTATTCAGTTACTTTACTAGCAAATCCCGTGTCTTGCCTTTGACTGAAATCACTTTTAAAAGCCAACTTCAGTAAAAAGGCTTTGTAGTATCTTTCTGTGAATGTCTTTGAAAACAGTTCTTTAGATGGAAAGCATGTCTTTCATCTGAGTTAAAACTCCATTCTATTCAGTTCTTAGAACTGAGTTGAATGTTTAGGCGATTCACTTGTAGAGAATTGTTTGTTTGCATTGTATGTATTCACTTCCTTACTAGCAAATCCCGTTTCTTGCCTTTGACAGTAATCTCCAGTAAAATCACGTTTAAAAGCCAACTTCATTAAAAAGGCTTTGTAGAATAACTCTGTGAATGTCTTTGAAAACACTTCGTAAGAAGGAAAGCATGTGCCTTTCATCTAAGTGAAAACTGCATTCTATTCAGTTTTTAGAACTGAGTGGAATGGTTAGGGGATTCACTTGTAGGGTAGTGTTTGTTTGCTTTGTTTGTATTCAGTTCCTTTACTAGCAAATCCCTTGTCTTGACTTGACTGAAATCACGTTTAAAAGCCAACTTCATTAAAAAGGCTTTGTAGAATAACTCTGTGAATGTCTTTGAAAACACTTCGTAAGAAGGAAAGCATGTGCCTTTCATCTAAGTGAAAACTGCATTCTATTCAGTTTTTAGAACTGAGTGGAATGGTTAGGGGATTCACTTGTAGGGAAGTGTTTGTTTGCTTTGTTTGTATTCAGTTCCTTTACTAGCAAATCCCTTGTCTTGACTTGACTGAAATCACGTTTAAAAGCCAACTTCAGTAAAAAATCTTTGTACTTTAACTCTGTGAATGTCTTTGAAAACAGTTCTTAAGAAGGAAAGCATGTCTTTCTTCTGAGTGAAAACTGCATTCTATTCAGTTTTTAGAACTGAGTTGAATGGTTAGGCGATTCACTTGTAGGGAAGTGTTTGTTTGCATTGTATGTATTCACTTCCTTAATAGCAAATCCATTTCTTGCCTTTGACAGTAATCTCCAGTGAAATCACAATTAAAAGCCAACTTCGGTATAAAGGCTTTGTAGAATCACTCTGTGAATGTCTTTGAAAACACTTCTTAAGAAGGAAATCATACGCTTTTCATCTAAGTGAAAACTGAATTCTATTCAGTTTTTAGACCTGAGTGGAATGGTAAGATGATTCCCTTGAAGGGAAGTGTTTGTTTGCATTGTATGTATTCAGTTCCTTTACTAGAAAATCCCTTGTCCTGCCTTTGACAGAAATCACGTTAAAACGCCAATGTCAGTAAAAAGGCTTTGTAGTATCACTCTGTGAATGTCTTTGAAAACACTTCTTAAGAAGGAAAACATGTCTTTCATCTGAGTTAAAACTGCATTCTATTCAGTTTTTTGAACTGTGTTGAATGGTTAGGCGATTCACTTGTAGGGAATTGATTGTTTGCATTATATGTATTCAATTCCTTTACTAGCAAATCCCGTGTCTTTCCTTTGACAGAAATCACCAATGAAATCATGTTTAAAAGCCATTGTCAGTAAAAAGGCTTTGTAGAATCACTCTGTGATTATCTTGAAAACACTTATTAAGAAGGAAATTATAAGCCTTTCATCTAAGTGAAAACTGCATTCTATTCAGTTTTTAGAACTGAGTTGAATGGTTAGACGATTCACTTGTAGCAAAGTGTTTGTCTGCATTGTATGTATTCAGTTCCGTTACTAGTGTATCCCATGTCTCGCCCTTGACTGAAATCAAGTTTAGAAGCCAACTTCAGTAAAAAGGCTTTGTAGTATCACTCTAGTGAATGTCTTTGAAAACACTTCTTATGAAGGAAAGCATGTCTTTCATCTGAGTGAAAACTGTATTCTATTCAGTTTTTACAACTGAGTTGAATGGTTAGGCGATTCACTTGTAGGGAATTCATTGTTTGCATTGTATGTATTCACTTCCTTTACCAGCAAATCCCGTGTTTGCATTTGAGAGAAATCTCCAGTGAAATCACCTTTAAAAGCCAAGTTCAGTAAAAAGGCTTTGTAGTATCTCTCTGTGAATGTCTTTGAAAACAGTTCTTAAGAAGGAAAGCATGTCTTTCATCTGAGTGAAAACTGTATTCCAATCAGTTTTTAGACCTGAGTTGAATGGTTAGGCGAATCACTAGTAGGGAAGTGTTTGTTTGCATTATATGTATTCAGTTTCAATATTAGCAAATCCCGTGTCTTGCATTTGACAGAAATCTGGAGTGATATCACGTTTAAAAGCCAACTTCAGTAAAAAGGCTTTGTAGTATCACTCTTTGAATGTCTTTGAAAACACTTCTTAAGAAGGAAAACATGTCTTTCATCTGAGTGAAAACTGCATTCTATTTAGTTTTTAGAACTGAGTTGAGTGGTTAGGCGATTCACTTGTAGGGAAGTGTTTGTTTGCATTGTATGTATTCAGTTCCTAACTAGCAAATCCCGTTTCTTGCCTTTGACAGAAATCTCCAGTGAAATCACATTTATAAGCCATCTTCAGTAAAAAGGCTTTGTAGTATCACTCTGTGAATGTCTTTGAAAACAGTTCTTAAGAAGGAAAGCATACATCTTTCATCTGAGTGAAAACTGCATTCTGTTCAGTTTTTATATCTGAGTTGAATGGTTAGGCGATTCACTTGTAGGGAAGTGTTTGTTTGCATTGTATGTATTCAGTTACTTTTCTAGCAAATCCTGTGTCTTCTCTGACAAAAATCTCCAGTGAAATCATGTTTAAAAGCCAACGTCAGTAAAAAGGCTTTGTAGAATCACTTTGTGATTGTCTTGAAAACACTTATTAAGAAGGAAATTATACGCCTTTCATCTAAGTGAAAACTGCATTCTATTCAGTTTTTAGAAGTAAGTTAAATGATTAGAAGATGCACTTGTAGGGAAGTGTTCATTTGCATTATATGTATTCAGTTCCTTTACTAGCGAATCCCGTGTCTCACCCTTGACTGAAATCAAGTTTAAAACCCAACTTCAGTAAAAAAGGCTTTGTAGTATCACTCTGTGAATGTCTTTGAAAACAGTTCTTAAGAAGGAAAGCATACAACTTTCATCAGTGTGAAAACTGCATTCTATTCAGTTTTTAGAACTGAGTTGAATGGTTAGGCGAATCACTAGTAGGAAAGGTTTTGTTTGCATTATATGTATTCAGTTTCAATATTAGCAAATCCCGTGTCTTGCATTTGACAGAAATCTCCAGTGATATCACGTTTAAAAGCCACCTTCTGTAAAAAGGCTTTGTAGTATCTTTCTGTGAATGTCTTTGAAAACACTTCTTAAGAAGGAAAGCATGTCTTTCGTCTGTGTGAAAACTGCATTCTATTCAGTTTTTAGAACTGAGTTGAACGGTTAGGCGATTCACTTTTAGAGAAGTGTTTGTTTGCATTGTATGTATTCAGTTACTTTACTAGCAAATCCCGTGTCTTGCCTTTGACTGAAATCACTTTTAAAAGCCAACTTCAGTAAAAAGGCTTTGTAGTATCTTTCTGTGAATGTCTTTGAAAACAGTTCTTTAGATGGAAAGCATGTCTTTCATCTGAGTTAAAACTCCATTCTATTCAGTTCTTAGAACTGAGTTGAATGTTTAGGCGATTCACTTGTAGAGAATTGTTTGTTTGCATTGTATGTATTCACTTCCTTACTAGCAAATCCCGTTTCTTGCCTTTGACAGTAATCTCCAGTAAAATCACGTTTAAAAGCCAACTTCATTAAAAAGGCTTTGTAGAATAACTCTGTGAATGTCTTTGAAAACACTTCGTAAGAAGGAAAGCATGTGCCTTTCATCTAAGTGAAAACTGCATTCTATTCAGTTTTTAGAACTGAGTGGAATGGTTAGGGGATTCACTTGTAGGGTAGTGTTTGTTTGCTTTGTTTGTATTCAGTTCCTTTACTAGCAAATCCCTTGTCTTGACTTGACTGAAATCACGTTTAAAAGCCAACTTCATTAAAAAGGCTTTGTAGAATAACTCTGTGAATGTCTTTGAAAACACTTCGTAAGAAGGAAAGCATGTGCCTTTCATCTAAGTGAAAACTGCATTCTATTCAGTTTTTAGAACTGAGTGGAATGGTTAGGGGATTCACTTGTAGGGAAGTGTTTGTTTGCTTTGTTTGTATTCAGTTCCTTTACTAGCAAATCCCTTGTCTTGACTTGACTGAAATCACGTTTAAAAGCCAACTTCAGTAAAAAATCTTTGTACTTTAACTCTGTGAATGTCTTTGAAAACAGTTCTTAAGAAGGAAAGCATGTCTTTCTTCTGAGTGAAAACTGCATTCTATTCAGTTTTTAGAACTGAGTTGAATGGTTAGGCGATTCACTTGTAGGGAAGTGTTTGTTTGCATTGTATGTATTCACTTCCTTAATAGCAAATCCATTTCTTGCCTTTGACAGTAATCTCCAGTGAAATCACAATTAAAAGCCAACTTCGGTATAAAGGCTTTGTAGAATCACTCTGTGAATGTCTTTGAAAACACTTCTTAAGAAGGAAATCATACGCTTTTCATCTAAGTGAAAACTGAATTCTATTCAGTTTTTAGACCTGAGTGGAATGGTAAGATGATTCCCTTGAAGGGAAGTGTTTGTTTGCATTGTATGTATTCAGTTCCTTTACTAGAAAATCCCTTGTCCTGCCTTTGACAGAAATCACGTTAAAACGCCAATGTCAGTAAAAAGGCTTTGTAGTATCACTCTGTGAATGTCTTTGAAAACACTTCTTAAGAAGGAAAACATGTCTTTCATCTGAGTTAAAACTGCATTCTATTCAGTTTTTTGAACTGTGTTGAATGGTTAGGCGATTCACTTGTAGGGAATTGATTGTTTGCATTATATGTATTCAATTCCTTTACTAGCAAATCCCGTGTCTTTCCTTTGACAGAAATCACCAATGAAATCATGTTTAAAAGCCATTGTCAGTAAAAAGGCTTTGTAGAATCACTCTGTGATTATCTTGAAAACACTTATTAAGAAGGAAATTATAAGCCTTTCATCTAAGTGAAAACTGCATTCTATTCAGTTTTTAGAACTGAGTTGAATGGTTAGACGATTCACTTGTAGCAAAGTGTTTGTCTGCATTGTATGTATTCAGTTCCGTTACTAGTGTATCCCATGTCTCGCCCTTGACTGAAATCAAGTTTAGAAGCCAACTTCAGTAAAAAGGCTTTGTAGTATCACTCTAGTGAATGTCTTTGAAAACACTTCTTATGAAGGAAAGCATGTCTTTCATCTGAGTGAAAACTGTATTCTATTCAGTTTTTACAACTGAGTTGAATGGTTAGGCGATTCACTTGTAGGGAATTCATTGTTTGCATTGTATGTATTCACTTCCTTTACCAGCAAATCCCGTGTTTGCATTTGAGAGAAATCTCCAGTGAAATCACCTTTAAAAGCCAAGTTCAGTAAAAAGGCTTTGTAGTATCTCTCTGTGAATGTCTTTGAAAACAGTTCTTAAGAAGGAAAGCATGTCTTTCATCTGAGTGAAAAACTGTATTCCAATCAGTTTTTAGACCTGAGTTGATGGTTAGGCGAATCACTAGTAGGGAAGTGTTTGTTTGCATTATATGTATTCAGTTTCAATATTAGCAAATCCCGTGTCTTGCATTTGACAGAAATCTGGAGTGATATCACGTTTAAAAGCCAACTTCAGTAAAAAGGCTTTGTAGTATCACTCTTTGAATGTCTTTGAAAACACTTCTTAAGAAGGAAAACATGTCTTTCATCTGAGTGAAAACTGCATTCTATTTAGTTTTTAGAACTGAGTTGAGTGGTTAGGCGATTCACTTGTAGGGAAGTGTTTGTTTGCATTGTATGTATTCAGTTCCTAACTAGCAAATCCCGTTTCTTGCCTTTGACAGAAATCTCCAGTGAAATCACATTTATAAGCCATCTTCAGTAAAAAGGCTTTGTAGTATCACTCTGTGAATGTCTTTGAAAACAGTTCTTAAGAAGGAAAGCATACATCTTTCATCTGAGTGAAAACTGCATTCTGTTCAGTTTTTATATCTGAGTTGAATGGTTAGGCGATTCACTTGTAGGGAAGTGTTTGTTTGCATTGTATGTATTCAGTTACTTTTCTAGCAAATCCTGTGTCTTCTCTGACAAAAATCTCCAGTGAAATCATGTTTAAAAGCCAACGTCAGTAAAAAGGCTTTGTAGAATCACTTTGTGATTGTCTTGAAAACACTTATTAAGAAGGAAATTATACGCCTTTCATCTAAGTGAAAACTGCATTCTATTCAGTTTTTAGAAGTAAGTTAAATGATTAGAAGATGCACTTGTAGGGAAGTGTTCATTTGCATTATATGTATTCAGTTCCTTTACTAGCGAATCCCGTGTCTCACCCTTGACTGAAATCAAGTTTAAAACCCAACTTCAGTAAAAAAAGGCTTTGTAGTATCACTCTGTGAATGTCTTTGAAAACAGTTCTTAAGAAGGAAAGCATACAACTTTCATCAGTGTGAAAACTGCATTCTATTCAGTTTTTAGAACTGAGTTGAATGGTTAGGCGAATCACTAGTAGGAAAGGTTTTGTTTGCATTATATGTATTCAGTTTCAATATTAGCAAATCCCGTGTCTTGCATTTGACAGAAATCTCCAGTGATATCACGTTTAAAAGCCACCTTCTGTAAAAAGGCTTTGTAGTATCTTTCTGTGAATGTCTTTGAAAACACTTCTTAAGAAGGAAAGCATGTCTTTCGTCTGTGTGAAAACTGCATTCTATTCAGTTTTTAGAACTGAGTTGAACGGTTAGGCGATTCACTTTTAGAGAAGTGTTTGTTTGCATTGTATGTATTCAGTTACTTTACTAGCAAATCCCGTGTCTTGCCTTTGACTGAAATCACTTTTAAAAGCCAACTTCAGTAAAAAGGCTTTGTAGTATCTTTCTGTGAATGTCTTTGAAAACAGTTCTTTAGATGGAAAGCATGTCTTTCATCTGAGTTAAAACTCCATTCTATTCAGTTCTTAGAACTGAGTTGAATGTTTAGGCGATTCACTTGTAGAGAATTGTTTGTTTGCATTGTATGTATTCACTTCCTTACTAGCAAATCCCGTTTCTTGCCTTTGACAGTAATCTCCAGTAAAATCACGTTTAAAAGCCAACTTCATTAAAAAGGCTTTGTAGAATAACTCTGTGAATGTCTTTGAAAACACTTCGTAAGAAGGAAAGCATGTGCCTTTCATCTAAGTGAAAACTGCATTCTATTCAGTTTTTAGAACTGAGTGGAATGGTTAGGGGATTCACTTGTAGGGTAGTGTTTGTTTGCTTTGTTTGTATTCAGTTCCTTTACTAGCAAATCCCTTGTCTTGACTTGACTGAAATCACGTTTAAAAGCCAACTTCATTAAAAAGGCTTTGTAGAATAACTCTGTGAATGTCTTTGAAAACACTTCGTAAGAAGGAAAGCATGTGCCTTTCATCTAAGTGAAAACTGCATTCTATTCAGTTTTTAGAACTGAGTGGAATGGTTAGGGGATTCACTTGTAGGGAAGTGTTTGTTTGCTTTGTTTGTATTCAGTTCCTTTACTAGCAAATCCCTTGTCTTGACTTGACTGAAATCACGTTTAAAAGCCAACTTCAGTAAAAAATCTTTGTACTTTAACTCTGTGAATGTCTTTGAAAACAGTTCTTAAGAAGGAAAGCATGTCTTTCTTCTGAGTGAAAACTGCATTCTATTCAGTTTTTAGAACTGAGTTGAATGGTTAGGCGATTCACTTGTAGGGAAGTGTTTGTTTGCATTGTATGTATTCACTTCCTTAATAGCAAATCCATTTCTTGCCTTTGACAGTAATCTCCAGTGAAATCACAATTAAAAGCCAACTTCGGTATAAAGGCTTTGTAGAATCACTCTGTGAATGTCTTTGAAAACACTTCTTAAGAAGGAAATCATACGCTTTTCATCTAAGTGAAAACTGAATTCTATTCAGTTTTTAGACCTGAGTGGAATGGTAAGATGATTCCCTTGAAGGGAAGTGTTTGTTTGCATTGTATGTATTCAGTTCCTTTACTAGAAAATCCCTTGTCCTGCCTTTGACAGAAATCACGTTAAAACGCCAATGTCAGTAAAAAGGCTTTGTAGTATCACTCTGTGAATGTCTTTGAAAACACTTCTTAAGAAGGAAAACATGTCTTTCATCTGAGTTAAAACTGCATTCTATTCAGTTTTTTGAACTGTGTTGAATGGTTAGGCGATTCACTTGTAGGGAATTGATTGTTTGCATTATATGTATTCAATTCCTTTACTAGCAAATCCCGTGTCTTTCCTTTGACAGAAATCACCAATGAAATCATGTTTAAAAGCCATTGTCAGTAAAAAGGCTTTGTAGAATCACTCTGTGATTATCTTGAAAACACTTATTAAGAAGGAAATTATAAGCCTTTCATCTAAGTGAAAACTGCATTCTATTCAGTTTTTAGAACTGAGTTGAATGGTTAGACGATTCACTTGTAGCAAAGTGTTTGTCTGCATTGTATGTATTCAGTTCCGTTACTAGTGTATCCCATGTCTCGCCCTTGACTGAAATCAAGTTTAGAAGCCAACTTCAGTAAAAAGGCTTTGTAGTATCACTCTAGTGAATGTCTTTGAAAACACTTCTTATGAAGGAAAGCATGTCTTTCATCTGAGTGAAAACTGTATTCTATTCAGTTTTTACAACTGAGTTGAATGGTTAGGCGATTCACTTGTAGGGAATTCATTGTTTGCATTGTATGTATTCACTTCCTTTACCAGCAAATCCCGTGTTTGCATTTGAGAGAAATCTCCAGTGAAATCACCTTTAAAAGCCAAGTTCAGTAAAAAGGCTTTGTAGTATCTCTCTGTGAATGTCTTTGAAAACAGTTCTTAAGAAGGAAAGCATGTCTTTCATCTGAGTGAAAACTGTATTCCAATCAGTTTTTAGACCTGAGTTGAATGGTTAGGCGAATCACTAGTAGGGAAGTGTTTGTTTGCATTATATGTATTCAGTTTCAATATTAGCAAATCCCGTGTCTTGCATTTGACAGAAATCTGGAGTGATATCACGTTTAAAAGCCAACTTCAGTAAAAAGGCTTTGTAGTATCACTCTTTGAATGTCTTTGAAAACACTTCTTAAGAAGGAAAACATGTCTTTCATCTGAGTGAAAACTGCATTCTATTTAGTTTTTAGAACTGAGTTGAGTGGTTAGGCGATTCACTTGTAGGGAAGTGTTTGTTTGCATTGTATGTATTCAGTTCCTAACTAGCAAATCCCGTTTCTTGCCTTTGACAGAAATCTCCAGTGAAATCACATTTATAAGCCATCTTCAGTAAAAAGGCTTTGTAGTATCACTCTGTGAATGTCTTTGAAAACAGTTCTTAAGAAGGAAAGCATACATCTTTCATCTGAGTGAAAACTGCATTCTGTTCAGTTTTTATATCTGAGTTGAATGGTTAGGCGATTCACTTGTAGGGAAGTGTTTGTTTGCATTGTATGTATTCAGTTACTTTTCTAGCAAATCCTGTGTCTTCTCTGACAAAAATCTCCAGTGAAATCATGTTTAAAAGCCAACGTCAGTAAAAAGGCTTTGTAGAATCACTTTGTGATTGTCTTGAAAACACTTATTAAGAAGGAAATTATACGCCTTTCATCTAAGTGAAAACTGCATTCTATTCAGTTTTTAGAAGTAAGTTAAATGATTAGAAGATGCACTTGTAGGGAAGTGTTCATTTGCATTATATGTATTCAGTTCCTTTACTAGCGAATCCCGTGTCTCACCCTTGACTGAAATCAAGTTTAAAACCCAACTTCAGTAAAAAAGGCTTTGTAGTATCACTCTGTGAATGTCTTTGAAAACAGTTCTTAAGAAGGAAAGCATACAACTTTCATCAGTGTGAAAACTGCATTCTATTCAGTTTTTAGAACTGAGTTGAATGGTTAGGCGAATCACTAGTAGGAAAGGTTTTGTTTGCATTATATGTATTCAGTTTCAATATTAGCAAATCCCGTGTCTTGCATTTGACAGAAATCTCCAGTGATATCACGTTTAAAAGCCACCTTCTGTAAAAAGGCTTTGTAGTATCTTTCTGTGAATGTCTTTGAAAACACTTCTTAGAAGGAAAGCATGTCTTTCGTCTGTGTGAAAACTGCATTCTATTCAGTTTTTAGAACTGAGTTGAACGGTTAGGCGATTCACTTTTAGAGAAGTGTTTGTTTGCATTGTATGTATTCAGTTACTTTACTAGCAAATCCCGTGTCTTGCCTTTGACTGAAATCACTTTTAAAAGCCAACTTCAGTAAAAAGGCTTTGTAGTATCTTTCTGTGAATGTCTTTGAAAACAGTTCTTTAGATGGAAAGCATGTCTTTCATCTGAGTTAAAACTCCATTCTATTCAGTTCTTAGAACTGAGTTGAATGTTTAGGCGATTCACTTGTAGAGAATTGTTTGTTTGCATTGTATGTATTCACTTCCTTACTAGCAAATCCCGTTTCTTGCCTTTGACAGTAATCTCCAGTAAAATCACGTTTAAAAGCCAACTTCATTAAAAAGGCTTTGTAGAATAACTCTGTGAATGTCTTTGAAAACACTTCGTAAGAAGGAAAGCATGTGCCTTTCATCTAAGTGAAAACTGCATTCTATTCAGTTTTTAGAACTGAGTGGAATGGTTAGGGGATTCACTTGTAGGGTAGTGTTTGTTTGCTTTGTTTGTATTCAGTTCCTTTACTAGCAAATCCCTTGTCTTGACTTGACTGAAATCACGTTTAAAAGCCAACTTCATTAAAAAGGCTTTGTAGAATAACTCTGTGAATGTCTTTGAAAACACTTCGTAAGAAGGAAAGCATGTGCCTTTCATCTAAGTGAAAACTGCATTCTATTCAGTTTTTAGAACTGAGTGGAATGGTTAGGGGATTCACTTGTAGGGAAGTGTTTGTTTGCTTTGTTTGTATTCAGTTCCTTTACTAGCAAATCCCTTGTCTTGACTTGACTGAAATCACGTTTAAAAGCCAACTTCAGTAAAAAATCTTTGTACTTTAACTCTGTGAATGTCTTTGAAAACAGTTCTTAAGAAGGAAAGCATGTCTTTCTTCTGAGTGAAAACTGCATTCTATTCAGTTTTTAGAACTGAGTTGAATGGTTAGGCGATTCACTTGTAGGGAAGTGTTTGTTTGCATTGTATGTATTCACTTCCTTAATAGCAAATCCATTTCTTGCCTTTGACAGTAATCTCCAGTGAAATCACAATTAAAAGCCAACTTCGGTATAAAGGCTTTGTAGAATCACTCTGTGAATGTCTTTGAAAACACTTCTTAAGAAGGAAATCATACGCTTTTCATCTAAGTGAAAACTGAATTCTATTCAGTTTTTAGACCTGAGTGGAATGGTAAGATGATTCCCTTGAAGGGAAGTGTTTGTTTGCATTGTATGTATTCAGTTCCTTTACTAGAAAATCCCTTGTCCTGCCTTTGACAGAAATCACGTTAAAACGCCAATGTCAGTAAAAAGGCTTTGTAGTATCACTCTGTGAATGTCTTTGAAAACACTTCTTAAGAAGGAAAACATGTCTTTCATCTGAGTTAAAACTGCATTCTATTCAGTTTTTTGAACTGTGTTGAATGGTTAGGCGATTCACTTGTAGGGAATTGATTGTTTGCATTATATGTATTCAATTCCTTTACTAGCAAATCCCGTGTCTTTCCTTTGACAGAAATCACCAATGAAATCATGTTTAAAAGCCATTGTCAGTAAAAAGGCTTTGTAGAATCACTCTGTGATTATCTTGAAAACACTTATTAAGAAGGAAATTATAAGCCTTTCATCTAAGTGAAAACTGCATTCTATTCAGTTTTTAGAACTGAGTTGAATGGTTAGACGATTCACTTGTAGCAAAGTGTTTGTCTGCATTGTATGTATTCAGTTCCGTTACTAGTGTATCCCATGTCTCGCCCTTGACTGAAATCAAGTTTAGAAGCCAACTTCAGTAAAAAGGCTTTGTAGTATCACTCTAGTGAATGTCTTTGAAAACACTTCTTATGAAGGAAAGCATGTCTTTCATCTGAGTGAAAACTGTATTCTATTCAGTTTTTACAACTAAGTTGAATGGTTAGGCGATTCACTTGTAGGGAATTCATTGTTTGCATTGTATGTATTCACTTCCTTTACCAGCAAATCCCGTGTTTGCATTTGAGAGAAATCTCCAGTGAAATCACCTTTAAAAGCCAAGTTCAGTAAAAAGGCTTTGTAGTATCTCTCTGTGAATGTCTTTGAAAACAGTTCTTAAGAAGGAAAGCATGTCTTTCATCTGAGTGAAAACTGCATTCCAATCAGTTTTTATACCTGAGTTGAATGGTTAGGCGAATCACTAGTAGGGAAGTGTTTCTTTGCATTATATGTATTCAGTTTCAATATTAGCAAATCCCGTGTCTTGCATTTGACAGAAATCTGGAGTGATATCACGTTTAAAAGCCAACTTCAGTAAAAAGGCTTTGTAGTATCACTCTTTGAATGTCTTTGAAAACACTTCTTAAGAAGGAAAGCATGTCTTTCATCTGAGTGAAAACTGCATTCTATTTAGTTTTTAGAACTGAGTTGAGTGGTTAGGCGATTCACTTGTAGGGAAGTGTTTGTTTGCATTGTATGTATTCAGTTCCTAACTAGCAAATCCCGTTTCTTGCCTTTGACAGAAATCTCCAGTGAAATCACATTTATAAGCCATCTTCAGTAAAAAGGCTTTGTAGTATCACTCTGTGAATGTCTTTGAAAACAGTTCTTAAGAAGGAAAGCATACATCTTTCATCTGAGTGAAAACTGCATTATGTTCAGTTTTTATATCTGAGTTGAATGGTTAGGCGATTCACTTGTAGGGAAGTGTTTGCTTGCATTGTATGTATTCAGTTACTTTTCTAGCAAATCCTGTGTCTTCTCTGACAAAAATCTCCAGTGAAATCACGTTTAAAAGCCAAAGTCAGTAAAAAGGCTTTTTAGAATCACTTTGTGATTGTCTTGAAAACACTTCTTAAGAAGGAAATTATACGCCTTTCATCTAAGTGAAAACTGCATTCTATTCAGTTTTTAGAAGTAAGTTAAATGATTAGAAGATGCACTTGTAGGGAAGTGTTCATTTGCATTATATGTATTCAGTTCCTTTACTAGCGAATCCCGTGTCTCACCCTTGACTGAAATCGAGTTTAAAACCCAACTTCAGTAAAAAAAGGCTTTGTAGTATCACTCTGTGAATGTCTTTGAAAACAGTTCTTAAGAAGGAAAGCATACAACTTTCATCAGTGTGAAAACTGCATTCTAATCAGTTTTTTGAACTGAGTTGAATGGTTAGGCGAATCACTAGTAGGAAAGGTTTTGTTTGCATTATATGTATTCAGTTTCAATATGAGCAAATCCTGTGTCTTGCATTTGACAGAAATCTCCAGTGATATCACGTTTAAAAGCCACCTTCTGTAAAAAGGCTTTGTAGTATCATTCTGTGAATGAATTTGAAAACACTTCTTAAGAAGGAAAGCATGTCTTTTATCTGTGTGAAAACTGCATTCTATTCAGTTTTTAGAACTGAGTTGAATGGTTAGGTGATTCACTTTTAGAGAAGTGTTTGTTTGCATTTTATGTATTCAGTTACTTTACTAGCAAATCCCGTGTCTTGCCTTTGACTGAAATCACTTTTAAAAGCCAACTTCAGTAAAAAGGCTTTGTAGTATCACTCTGTGAATGTCTTTGAAAACAGTTCTTTAGATGGAAAGCATGTCTTTCATCTGAGTTAAAACTCCATTCTATTCAGTTCTTAGAACTGAGTTGAATGTTTAGGCGATTCACTTGTAGAGAATTGATTGTTTGCATTGTATGTATTCACTTCCTTACTAGCAAATCCCGTTTCTTGCCTTTGACAGTAATCTCCAGTAAAATCACGTTTAAAAGCCAACTTCATTAAAAAGGCTTTGTAGAATAACTCTGTGAATGTCTTTGAAAACACTTCGTAAGAAGGAAAGCATGTGCCTTTCATCTAAGTGAAAACTGCATTCTATTCAGTTTTTAGAACTGAGTGGAATGGTTAGGGGATTAACTTGTAGGGAAGTGTTTGTTTGCATTGTTTGTATTCAGTTCCTTTACTAGCAAATCCCTTTTCTTGACTTGACTGAAATCACGTTTAAAAGCCCACTTCAGTAAAAAAATCTTTGTACTTTAACTCTGTGAATGTCTTTGAAAACAGTTCTTAAGAAGGAAAGCATGTCTTTCTTCTGAGTGAAAACTGCATTCTATTCAGTTTTTAGAACTGAGTTGAATGGTTAGGCAATTCACTTGTAGGGAAATGTTTGTTTGCATTGTATGTATTCACTTCCTTACTAGCAAATCCGTTTCTTGCCTTTGACAGTAATCTCCAGTGAAATCACATTTAAAAGCCAACTTCAGTATAAAGGCTTTGTAGAATCACTCTGTGAATGTCTTTGAAAACACTTCTTAAGAAGGAAATCATAGGCTTTTCATCTAAGTGAAAACTGAATTCTATTCAGTTTTTAGAACTGAGTGGAATGGTAAGATGATTCCCTTGAAGGGAATTGTTTGTTTGCATTGTATGTATTCAGTTCCTTTACTAGAAAATCCCTTGTCCTGCCTTTGACAGAAATCACGTTTAAAAGACAACTTCAGTAAAAAGGCTTTGTAGTATCGCTCTGTGAATGTCTTTAAAAACACTTTTTAAGAAGGAAAACCTGTCTTTCATCTGAGTTAAAACTGCATTCTATTCAGTTTTTTGAACTGAGTTGAATGGTTAGGCGATTCACTTGTAGGCAATTGATTGTTTGCATTATATGTATTCAGTTCCTTTACTAGCAAATCCCGTGTCTTTCCTTTGACAGAAATCACCAATGAAATCATGTTTAAAAGCCATTGTCAGTAAAAAGGCTTTGTAGAATCACTCTGTGATTGTCTTGAAAACACTTATTAAGAAGGAAATTATAAGCCTTTCATCTAAGTGAAAACTGCATTCTATTCAGTTTTTAGAACTCAGTTGAATGGTTAGACGATTCACTTGTAGCAAAGTGTTTGTCTGCATTGTATGTATTCAGTTCCGTTACTACTGTATCCCATGTCTTGCCCTTGACTGAAATCAAGTTTAGAAGCCAACTTCAGTAAAAAAGCTTTGTAGTATCACTCTGTGAATGTCTTTGAAAACACTTCTTATGAAGGAAAGCATGTCTTTCACCTGAGTGAAAACTGTATTCTATTCAGTTTTTACAACTGAGTTGAATGGTTAGGCGATTCACTTGTAGGGAATTCATTGTTTGCATTGTATGTATTCAGTTCCTTTACCAGCAAATCCCGTGTCTTGCATTTGAGAGAAATCTCTAGTGAAATCACCTTTAAAAGCCAAGTTCAGTAAAAAGGCTTTGTAGTATCTCTCTGTGAATGTCTTTGAAAACAGTTCTTAAGAAGGAAAGCATGTCTTTCATCTGAGTGAAAACTGCATTCCAATCAGTTTTTAGAACTGAGTTGAATGGTTAGGCGAATCACTAGTAGGGAAGTGTTTGTTTGCATTATATGTATTCAGTTTCAATATTAGCAAATCCCGTGTCTTGCATTTGACAGAAATCTGGAGTGATATCACGATTAAAAGCCAACTTCAGTAAAAAGGCTTTGTAGTATCACTCTGTGAATGTCTTTGAAAACACTTCTTAAGAAGGAAAGCATGTCTTTCATCTGAGTGAAAACTGTATTCTATTGAGTTTTTAGAACTGAGTTGAGTGGTTAGGCGATTCACTTGTAAGGAAGTGTTTGTTTGCATTGTATGTATTCAGTTCCGAACTAGCAAATCCCGTTTCTTGCCTTTGACAGAAATCTCCAGTGAAATCACATTTAAAAGCCAACTTCGGTAAAAAGGCTTTGTAGAATCACTCTGTGAATGTCTTTGAAAACTCTTCTTAAGAAGGAAATCATACGCCTTTCATCTAAGTGAAAACTGTACTCTATTCAGTTTTTAGAACTGAGTTGAATGGTTAGGCGATTCACTTTTAGGGAAGTGTTTGTTTGCATTGTATGTTTTCAGTTCCTTTACTAAGAAATCCCTTGTCTTGCATTTGACTGAAATCATGTTTAAAAGCCAAGTTCCATAAAAAGGCTTTGTAGTGTCTCTCTGTGAATGTCTTTGAAAAAAAGTTCTTATGAAGGAAAGCATGTCTTTTATCTGAGTGAAAACTGCATTCTATTCATTTTTCAGAACTGATTCAAATGGTTAGGCGATTCACTTGTAGGGAAGTCTTTGTTTGCACTGTATGTATTCAGTTCCTTTACTAGCAAATCCCGTGTTTTGCATTTGAAAGAAATCTCCAGTGAAATCACGTTTATAAGCCAACTTCAGTAAAAAAAGGCTTTGTAGTATCACTCTGTGAATGTCTTTGAAAACAGTTCTTAAGAAAGAAAGCATACATCTTTCATCTGAGTGAAAACAGCATTATATTCAGTTTTTAGAACTGAATTGAATGGTTAGGCAAATCACTTGTAGGGAAGTGTTTGTTTGCATTGTATGTATTCAGTTCCTTTACTAGCAAATCCCGTGTCTTGCCTTTGACTGAAATCACGTTTATAAGCTAACTTCAGTAAAAAGGCTTTATAGTATCACTCCATGAATGTCTTTCAAAACACTTCTTAAGAAGGAAAGAATGTCTTTCATCTGAGTGAAAACTGCATTCTATTCAGTTTTTAGAACTGAGTTGAAAATTAGGCGATTCACTTGTAGGGAATTGTTTGTTTGCATTATATGTATTCAGATTCTATAGTAGCAAATCCCATGTCTTGCGTTTGATAGAAATCTCCAGTGAAATAACGTTTAAAAGCCAACATCAGTAAAACGGCTTTGTAGAATCACTCTGTGAATGTCTTTGAAAACACTTCTTGAGAAGGAAAGCATATGCCTTTCATCTAAGTGAAAACTGCATTCTATTCAGTTTTTAGAACTGAGTGGAATTGTTAGGTGATTCACTTGTACGGAAGTGTTTGTTTCCATTGTATGTATTCAGTTCCTTTACTAGCAAATCTCTTGTCTTGCCTTTGACTGAAATCACGTTTAAAAGCCAATTTCACTAAAAATGCTTTGTAGAATCACTCTGTGAATTTCTTTGAAAACACTTCTTGAGAAGGAAAGCATATGCCTTTCATCTAAATGAAAACTGCATTCTATTCAGTTTTTAGAACTGAGTGGAATGGTTAGGTGATTCACTTGTAGGGAAGTGTTTGTTTGCATTGTATGTATTCAGTTCATTTACTGGCAAATCCCGTGTCTTGAGTTTGACAGAAATCTCCAGTGAAATCATGTTTAAAAGCCAATATCAGTAAGAAGGCTTTGTAGTATCACTCTGTGAATGTCTTTGAAAACAGTTCTTAAGAAGGAAAGCATACAACTTTCATCAGTGTGAAAACTGCATTCTAATCAGTTTTTTGAACTGAGTTGAATGGTTAGGCGAATCACTAGTAGGAAAGGTTTTGTTTGCATTATATGTATTCAGTTTCAATATGAGCAAATCCTGTGTCTTGCATTTGACAGAAATCTCCAGTGATATCACGTTTAAAAGCCACCTTCTGTAAAAAGGCTTTGTAGTATCATTCTGTGAATGAATTTGAAAACACTTCTTAAGAAGGAAAGCATGTCTTTTATCTGTGTGAAAACTGCATTCTATTCAGTTTTTAGAACTGAGTTGAATGGTTAGGTGATTCACTTTTAGAGAAGTGTTTGTTTGCATTTTATGTATTCAGTTACTTTACTAGCAAATCCCGTGTCTTGCCTTTGACTGAAATCACTTTTAAAAGCCAACTTCAGTAAAAAGGCTTTGTAGTATCACTCTGTGAATGTCTTTGAAAACAGTTCTTTAGATGGAAAGCATGTCTTTCATCTGAGTTAAAACTCCATTCTATTCAGTTCTTAGAACTGAGTTGAATGTTTAGGCGATTCACTTGTAGAGAATTGATTGTTTGCATTGTATGTATTCACTTCCTTACTAGCAAATCCCGTTTCTTGCCTTTGACAGTAATCTCCAGTAAAATCACGTTTAAAAGCCAACTTCATTAAAAAGGCTTTGTAGAATAACTCTGTGAATGTCTTTGAAAACACTTCGTAAGAAGGAAAGCATGTGCCTTTCATCTAAGTGAAAACTGCATTCTATTCAGTTTTTAGAACTGAGTGGAATGGTTAGGGGATTAACTTGTAGGGAAGTGTTTGTTTGCATTGTTTGTATTCAGTTCCTTTACTAGCAAATCCCTTTTCTTGACTTGACTGAAATCACGTTTAAAAGCCCACTTCAGTAAAAAAATCTTTGTACTTTAACTCTGTGAATGTCTTTGAAAACAGTTCTTAAGAAGGAAAGCATGTCTTTCTTCTGAGTGAAAACTGCATTCTATTCAGTTTTTAGAACTGAGTTGAATGGTTAGGCAATTCACTTGTAGGGAAATGTTTGTTTGCATTGTATGTATTCACTTCCTTACTAGCAAATCCGTTTCTTGCCTTTGACAGTAATCTCCAGTGAAATCACATTTAAAAGCCAACTTCAGTATAAAGGCTTTGTAGAATCACTCTGTGAATGTCTTTGAAAACACTTCTTAAGAAGGAAATCATAGGCTTTTCATCTAAGTGAAAACTGAATTCTATTCAGTTTTTAGAACTGAGTGGAATGGTAAGATGATTCCCTTGAAGGGAATTGTTTGTTTGCATTGTATGTATTCAGTTCCTTTACTAGAAAATCCCTTGTCCTGCCTTTGACAGAAATCACGTTTAAAAGACAACTTCAGTAAAAAGGCTTTGTAGTATCGCTCTGTGAATGTCTTTAAAAACACTTTTTAAGAAGGAAAACATGTCTTTCATCTGAGTTAAAACTGCATTCTATTCAGTTTTTTGAACTGAGTTGAATGGTTAGGCGATTCACTTGTAGGCAATTGATTGTTTGCATTATATGTATTCAGTTCCTTTACTAGCAAATCCCGTGTCTTTCCTTTGACAGAAATCACCAATGAAATCATGTTTAAAAGCCATTGTCAGTAAAAAGGCTTTGTAGAATCACTCTGTGATTGTCTTGAAAACACTTATTAAGAAGGAAATTATAAGCCTTTCATCTAAGTGAAAACTGCATTCTATTCAGTTTTTAGAACTCAGTTGAATGGTTAGACGATTCACTTGTAGCAAAGTGTTTGTCTGCATTGTATGTATTCAGTTCCGTTACTACTGTATCCCATGTCTTGCCCTTGACTGAAATCAAGTTTAGAAGCCAACTTCAGTAAAAAAGCTTTGTAGTATCACTCTGTGAATGTCTTTGAAAACACTTCTTATGAAGGAAAGCATGTCTTTCACCTGAGTGAAAACTGTATTCTATTCAGTTTTTACAACTGAGTTGAATGGTTAGGCGATTCACTTGTAGGGAATTCATTGTTTGCATTGTATGTATTCAGTTCCTTTACCAGCAAATCCCGTGTCTTGCATTTGAGAGAAATCTCTAGTGAAATCACCTTTAAAAGCCAAGTTCAGTAAAAAGGCTTTGTAGTATCTCTCTGTGAATGTCTTTGAAAACAGTTCTTAAGAAGGAAAGCATGTCTTTCATCTGAGTGAAAACTGCATTCCAATCAGTTTTTAGAACTGAGTTGAATGGTTAGGCGAATCACTAGTAGGGAAGTGTTTGTTTGCATTATATGTATTCAGTTTCAATATTAGCAAATCCCGTGTCTTGCATTTGACAGAAATCTGGAGTGATATCACGATTAAAAGCCAACTTCAGTAAAAAGGCTTTGTAGTATCACTCTGTGAATGTCTTTGAAAACACTTCTTAAGAAGGAAAGCATGTCTTTCATCTGAGTGAAAACTGTATTCTATTGAGTTTTTAGAACTGAGTTGAGTGGTTAGGCGATTCACTTGTAAGGAAGTGTTTGTTTGCATTGTATGTATTCAGTTCCGAACTAGCAAATCCCGTTTCTTGCCTTTGACAGAAATCTCCAGTGAAATCACATTTAAAAGCCAACTTCGGTAAAAAGGCTTTGTAGAATCACTCTGTGAATGTCTTTGAAAACTCTTCTTAAGAAGGAAATCATACGCCTTTCATCTAAGTGAAAACTGTACTCTATTCAGTTTTTAGAACTGAGTTGAATGGTTAGGCGATTCACTTTTAGGGAAGTGTTTGTTTGCATTGTATGTTTTCAGTTCCTTTACTAAGAAATCCCTTGTCTTGCATTTGACTGAAATCATGTTTAAAAGCCAAGTTCCATAAAAAGGCTTTGTAGTGTCTCTCTGTGAATGTCTTTGAAAAAAAGTTCTTATGAAGGAAAGCATGTCTTTTATCTGAGTGAAAACTGCATTCTATTCATTTTTCAGAACTGATTCAAATGGTTAGGCGATTCACTTGTAGGGAAGTCTTTGTTTGCACTGTATGTATTCAGTTCCTTTACTAGCAAATCCCGTGTTTTGCATTTGAAAGAAATCTCCAGTGAAATCACGTTTATAAGCCAACTTCAGTAAAAAAAGGCTTTGTAGTATCACTCTGTGAATGTCTTTGAAAACAGTTCTTAAGAAAGAAAGCATACATCTTTCATCTGAGTGAAAACAGCATTATATTCAGTTTTTAGAACTGAATTGAATGGTTAGGCAAATCACTTGTAGGGAAGTGTTTGTTTGCATTGTATGTATTCAGTTCCTTTACTAGCAAATCCCGTGTCTTGCCTTTGACTGAAATCACGTTTATAAGCTAACTTCAGTAAAAAGGCTTTATAGTATCACTCCATGAATGTCTTTCAAAACACTTCTTAAGAAGGAAAGAATGTCATACATCTGAGTGAAAACTGCATTCTATTCAGTTTTTAGAACTGAGTTGAAAATTAGGCGATTCACTTGTAGGGAATTGTTTGTTTGCATTATATGTATTCAGATTCTATAGTAGCAAATCCCATGTCTTGCGTTTGATAGAAATCTCCAGTGAAATAACGTTTAAAAGCCAACATCAGTAAAACGGCTTTGTAGAATCACTCTGTGAATGTCTTTGAAAACACTTCTTGAGAAGGAAAGCATATGCCTTTCATCTAAGTGAAAACTGCATTCTATTCAGTTTTTAGAACTGAGTGGAATTGTTAGGTGATTCACTTGTACGGAAGTGTTTGTTTCCATTGTATGTATTCAGTTCCTTTACTAGCAAATCTCTTGTCTTGCCTTTGACTGAAATCACGTTTAAAAGCCAATTTCACTAAAAATGCTTTGTAGAATCACTCTGTGAATTTCTTTGAAAACACTTCTTGAGAAGGAAAGCATATGCCTTTCATCTAAATGAAAACTGCATTCTATTCAGTTTTTAGAACTGAGTGGAATGGTTAGGTGATTCACTTGTAGGGAAGTGTTTGTTTGCATTGTATGTATTCAGTTCATTTACTGGCAAATCCCGTGTCTTGAGTTTGACAGAAATCTCCAGTGAAATCATGTTTAAAAGCCAATATCAGTAAGAAGGCTTTATAGTATCACTCTGTGAATGTCTTTGAAAACATTTCTTAAGGAGAAAAGCATATGTCTTTCATCTGAGTGAAAACTGCATTCTGTTCAGTTTTTAGAACTGAGTTAAATGGTTAGGCGACTCACTTGTAGGGAAGCCTTTGTTTGCATTGTATGTATTCAGTTCCTTTACTAGCAAATCCCTTGTCTTGCCCTTCACTGAAATCACGTTTAAAAGCCAATTTCACTAAAAAGGCTTTGTAGAATCACTCTGTGAATGTCTTTGAAAACACTTCTTAAGAAGGAAAGCATGTCTTTCATCTGAGTGAAAACTGCATTCTATTCAGTTTTTAGAACTGAGTTGAATGGTTAGGCCATTCACTTCTAGGGAAGTGTTTGTTTGCGATGTATGTATTCAGCTCCTTAATAGCAAATCCACTGTCTTGTGTTTGACAGAAATCTCGCGTGAAATCACGTTTAAAAGCAAACTTCAGTAAAAAGGCATGTTAGAATCACTCTGTGAATGTCTTTGAAAACACTTCTTAAGAAGGAAAGCATATGCCTTTCATCTAAATGAAAACTGCATTCTATTCAGTTTTTAGACCTGAGTGGAATGTTTAGGTGATTCACTCGTAGAGAAGTGTTTGTTTGCATTGTATGTATTCAGTTCCTTTACTGGCAAATCCCGTGTCTTCAGTTTGACAGAAATCTCCAGTGAAATCATGTTTAAAAGCCAATATCAGTAAGTAGGCTTTATAGTATCACTCTGTGAATGTCTTTGAAAACATTTCTTAAGGAGAAAAGCATATGTCTTTCATCTGAGTGAAAACTGCATTCTATTCAGTTTTTAGAACTGAGTTGAATGGTTAGGTGATTCAATTGTAGGGAAGTGTTTGTTTGTATTGCATGTATTCAGTTCCTTTACTAGCAAATCCCCTGTCTGGCCCTTGACAGAAATCACGTTTATAAGCCAACTTATGTAAAAAGGCTTTGTAGTATCACTCTGTGAATGTCTTTGAAAACACTTCTTAAGAAGGAAAGCATGTCTTTCATCTGAGTGAAAACTGCATTCTATTCAGTTTTTAGAACTGAGTAGAATGGTTAGGCGATTCACTTGTGGAAAGTCTTTGTTTGCATTATATGTATTCAGATCCTTTACTAGCAAATATTGTATCTTGCGTTTGAGAAAAATCTCCAGTGAAATCACATTTAAAACCCAACGTCAGTAAAACGGCTTTGTAAAATCACTCTGTAAATATCTTTGAAAACACTTCTTAAGACAGAAAGCATATGCCTTTCATCTAAGTGAAAACTGCTTTCTATACAGTTTTTAGAACTGAGTAGAATGGTTAGGCGATTCACTTGTACGGAATTGTTTGTTTGCATTCTATGTACTCAGTTCCTTTACTAGAATAACTCCTGTCTTGCCTTTCACTGAAATCATGTTTAAAAGCCAACTTCAGTAAACAGGCTTTGTAGTATCACTCTGTGATAGTCTTTGAAAACACTTCCTAAGAAGGAAAGCACATATTTCATCTGAGTGAAAACTGCATTCTATTCAGTTTTTAGAACTGAGTTGAATGGTTAGGCGATTCACTTGTAGGGAAGACTTTGTTTGCATTATATGTATTCAGTTCCTTTAGTAGCAAATCCCGTGTCTTGCATTAGACAGAAATCTCCAGTGAAATCACGTTTAAAAGCCAACGTCAGTAAAAAGGCTTTGTAGAATCACTCTGTGAATGTGTTTGAAAACACTTCTTAAGAAGGAAACTATATGCCTTTCATCTAAGTGAAAACTGTACTCTATTCAGTTTTTAGAAATGAGTGGAATGGTTAGGCGATTCACTTGTAGGAAAGTGTTTGTTTGCATTGTATGTATTCAGTTCCTTACTAGCAAATCCCATGTCTTGCCCTTGACTGAAATCACGTTAAAAACCAACCTCAGTAAACAGGCTTTGTCGTATCACTCTGTGAATGTCTTTGAAAACACTTCTTAAGAAGGAAAGCATGTCTTTCATCTGAGTGGAAACTGCATTCTATTCAGTTTTTAGAACTGAGTTGAATGGTTAGGCGATTCACTTGTCGGGAAGTGTTTCTTTGCATTGTATGTATTCAGTTTCTGTACTAGCAAATCCCATCTCTTGCCTTTGACAGAAAACTATAGTGAAATCACATTTAAAAGCCAACATCAGTAAAAAGGCTTTGTAGTATCACTCTTTGAATGTCTTTGAAAACACTTCTTAAGAAGGAAAACATACGTCTTTCAGCTAAGTGAAAACTGTACTCTATTCAGTTTTTAGAAATGAGTGGAATGGTTAGGCGATTCACTTGTAGGAAAGTGCTTGGTTGCATTGTGTGTATTCAGTTCCTTACTAGCCATCCCTTGTTTTGCGTTTGACAGAAATCTCCAATGAAATCACCTTTAAAAGCCAATGTCAGTAAAAAGGCTTTGTAGAATCACTCTGTGAATGTCTTTGAAAACACTAATTAAGAAGGAAATCATAATCGTTTTATCTAAGTGAAACCTGCATTCTATTCAGTTTGTAGAACTGAGTTGAATGGTTAGGCTATACACTTGTAGGGAAGTCTTTGTTTGCATTATATGTATTTAGTTCCTTTACTAGCAAATCCAGTGTTTTGGCCTTGACTGAAATCACGTTTAAAACCCAACTTCAGTAAAAAGGCTTTGTAGTATCACTCTGTGAATGTCTTTGAAAACAGTTCTTAAGAAGGAAAGCATGTCTTTCATCTGAGTGAAAACTGCATTCTATTCAGTTTTTAGAACTGAGTTGAATGGTTAGGCGATTCACTTGTAGGGAAGTCTTTGTTTGCATTATATGTATTCAGTTCCTTTACTAGAAAATATCGTGTCTTGAGTTTTACAGAAATCTCCACTGGAATCACATTTAAAAGACAACGTCAGTAAAAAGGCTTTGTAGTATCACTCTGTGAATATCTTTGAAAACAGTTCTTAAGAATGAAAGCATACATCTTTCAACTGAGTGAAAACTGCATTCTATTCAGTTTTTAGAACTGAGTTGAATGGTTAGGCTATTCACTTGTAGGGAAGTGTTTGTTTGTATTGAATGTATTCAGTTCCATTACTAGCAAATATCGTGTCTTCCCTCTGACAGAAATCTCCAGGGAAATCAAGATTAAAGGCAAACTTCTGTAAAAATCTTTGTAGTATCACTCTGTGAATGTCTTTGAAAACACTTCTTAAGAAGGAAAGCATAATCCTGTCTTCTAAGTGAAAACTGCATTCTTCACAGTTTTTAGTACTGAGTTGAATGGTTCGGCGATTAAATTGTAGGGAAGTGTTTGTTTGCTTTGTATGTATTCAGTTCCTTTACTAGCAAATCCCGTGTCTTGCCCTTGACAGAAATCACGTGTATAAGCCAACTTATTGAAAAAGGCTTTGGAGTATCACTCTGTGAATGTCTTTGAAAACACTTCTTAAGAAGGAAAGCATGTCTCATCTGAGTGAAAACTGCATTCTATTCAGTTTTTAGAACTGATTTGAATGGTTAGGCGATTCACTTGTAGGGAAGACTCTGGTTGCATTATTTGTATTCAGTTCCTTTCCTAGCAAATATCGTGTCTTGCGTTTGACAGAAATCTCCAGTGAAATCACATTTAAAAGCCAAAGTCATTAAAAAGGCTTTGGAGTATCACTCTGTGAATGTCTTTGAAAAGAGTTCTTAAGAAGGAAAGCATACATCTTTCTTCTGAGTGAATACTGCATTCTCTTCAGTTTTTAGAACTGAGTTGAATGGTTAGGCGATTCACTTGTAGGGAAGTGTTTATTTGTATTGTATGTATTCAGTTCCATTACTAGCAAATATCGTGTCTTGCCTTTGACATAAATCCCTGGTGAAATCACATTTAAAAGCCAACTTCAGTAAAAAGGCTTTGTAGTATCACTCTGTGAATGTCTTGAAAACACTTCTTAAGATGGAAAGCATGTCTTTCATCTGAGTGAAAACTGCATTCTATTCAGTTTTTAGAACAGACTTGAATGGTTAGGCAATTCACTTGTAGAGAAATGTTTCTTTGCATTGTATGTACTCAGTTTCTGTACTAGCAAATCCCATTTCCTGCCTTTGACAGAAATCCATAGTGAAATCATGTTTAAAAGCGAATGTCAGTAAAAAGGCTTTGTAGAATCACTCTGTGAATGTCTTTGAAAACGCTTCTTAAGTAGGAAATCATAATCGTTTCATCTAAGTGAAAACTGCATTCTATTCAGTTTTTAGAACTGAGTTGAATGCATAGGCGATTCACTTGTAGGGAAGTGTTTGTTTGCACTGTATGTATTCAGTTCCTTTACTAGCAAATCCCGTGTCTTGCCCTTGACTGAAATCACGTTTAAAAGCCAACTAGAGTAAAAAGGCTTTATACTATCACTCTGTGAATATCTTTGAAAACAGTTCTTAAGAAGGAAAGCATGTCTTTCATCTGAGTGAAAACTGCATTCTATTCAGTTTTAAGAACTGAGTTGAATGGTTAGGCGATTCACTTGTAGGGAAGTCTTTGTTTGCATTCTCTGTATTAAGTTCCTTACTAACAAATCCCGTGTCTTGCGTTTGACAGACATCTCCAGTGAAATCACGTTTATAAGCCAACTTCAGTAAAAAGGCTTTGTAGTATCACTCTGTGAATGTCTTTGAAAACATTTCTTAAGAAAGAAAGCATATGTCTTTCATCTGAGTGAAAACTGCATTCTATCATTTTTAGAACTGAGTTGAAGGGTTAGGCAATTCACTTTTAGGGAAGTTTTTCTTTGCATTGTATATATTCAGTTTCTTAATAGCAAATCCCATGTCTTGCCTTTGACAGAAATCTCCAGGGAAATCAAGTTTAAAAGCCAACGTCAGTAAAATGGCTTTGTAGTATCACTCTGTGAATGTCTTTGAAAACAATTCTTAAGAAGTAAAGCATGTCTTTCATCTCAGTGAAAACTGTATTCAATTCTGTTTTTAGAACTGAGTTGAATGGATATGAGATTCACTTGTAGGGAAGTGTTTGCTTGCATTCTGTATATTCAATTTTTTACTAGCAAATATTGTTTCTTGCATTTGAATGGAAACTACTGTGAAATCGCGTTTAAAAGCAAATCTTAGTACAAGGGCTCTGTAGCATCACTCTATGTATGCCTTTGAAGTCAATACTTACGAAGGAAAACAAAGGTCATTCATCTAAGTGACAACTGTATTCCATTCAGTGTTTAGAATTGAGTTGAATGATAGGTGAATCACTTGTAGTTTGCTTGCATTCTGTATATTCAATTTTTTGCTAGCAAATCTCGTGTCTTGTATTTGAGAAACTACTCCTGTGAAATCGCGTTTAAATACAAATATTAGTACTAGGGCTCTGTAGCATCACACTATGTATGCCTTTGAAATGAGGTTTTAAGCAGGAAAACATATATCTTTCATCTAAGTGTAAACTGTTTTCAATTCAGTTATTAGAACTGAGTTGAATGGATATGATATTCACTTACAGGGAAGTGTTTGCTTGCATTCTGTATATTCAATTCTTCACTAGCAAATCTCGTGTCTTGCATTTTAGAGAAAACTCCTGTGAAATTGCGTTTCAAACCAAATGTCAGTACAAGGGCTCTGTAGAATCACTCTTTTTATGCCTTTGAAATCTGTTCTTAAGAAGGAAAACATACGTCTTTCATCTAAGTGAAAACTGTATTCAATTCATTGTTTGGAACTGACTTGAATGGAAAAGCGATTCCCTTGTAGGCAAGTGTTTGCTTGCATTCTGTATACTCAATTCTTTACTAGGAAATTTCCTTTCTTGCGTTTGAGACCAAACTCCTGAGAAATTGCATTTCAAAGAAAACATCATTACAAGGGCTCTGTAGAATCACTCTCTGTATGACTTTGAAATCAGTTCTTAAGAAGGAAAACATACGTCTTTCATCTAAGTGAAAACTGTATTCAATTCATTGTTTGGAACTGAGTTGAATGGAAAAGTGGTTCACTTGTAGGCAAGTGTTTGCTTGCATTCTGTATTTTCAATTCTTTACTAGCAAATCTCATGTCTTTCTTTTGAGAGAAAAGTTCTGTGAAATTGCGTTTAAAAGCGAATGTTAGTACAAGGGCTCTGTAGCATCACTCTATGTATGCCTTTGAAATCAGATCTTAAGAAGGAAAACATACATCTTTCATCTAAGTGAAAATTGTATTCAATTCAGTTTTTAGAACTGAGTTGAATGGATAGGCGATTCACTTATAGGGAATTGTTTGCTTGCATTCTCTATATTCAATTCTTTACTAGCAAATCTCGTGGACGGCATTTGAGAGAAAACTCCTGTGAAATCACGTTAAAAAGCAAACATTAGTTCAAGTCCTCTGTAGAATCACTCTATGTATGCTTTTGAAATCAGTTCTTAAGAAGGAAAACAAATGTTTTTCATCGAATTGAAAACTGTATTCAATTCAGTGTTTAGAATTGACTTGAATGGATAGGCGATTCACTTGTACGGAAGTGTTTGCTTGCAATCTGTATATTCAATTCTTTACTAGCAATTCTCATGAATGGCCTTTGAGAGAAAACTCCTGTGAAATCGCGTTTAAAAGCAAGTTTTCCTAAAAGGGCTCTGTAGCATCACTCTATGTATGTCTTTGAAATCAGTTCTTATGAAGGAAAACAAAAGTATTTCATCTAAGAGAAAACTGTACTCAATTCAATTTTTACAACTGAGTTGAATGGATAGGCGATACACTTGTAGGGAAGTGTTTGCTTGCATTCTGTATATTCAACTCTTTACTAGGAAATCTCATGTCTTGCATTTGAGAGAAAACTCCTGTAAAATCGCGTTTCAAAGCAAACGTCAGTACAAGGGCTATGTAGCATCACTCTATGTATGCCTTTGAAATCTGTTCTTAAAAAGGAAAACATATGACTTTCATCTAAGTGAAAACTGTATTCAATTCAGTGTTTAGAATTGACTTGAATGGATAGGCAATTCACTTGTAGGGAAGTGTTTGCTTGAAAGCTGTATATTCAATTCTTTCCTCGCAATTCTGATGTATGGCCTTTGAGAGAAAACTCCTGTGAAATCACGTTTAAAAGCAAATGTTCCTAAAAGGGCTCTGTAGCATCACTCTATGTACGTCTTTGAAATCAGTTCTTACGAAGGAAAACAAAAATATTTCATCTAAGAGAAAACTGTACTCAATTCAATTTTTAGAACTGAGTTAAATGGGTAGGCGATTCACTTGTAGGGAAGTGTTTGCTTGCATTCTATATATTCAACTCTTTACTAGGAAATCTCATGTCTTGCATTTGAGAGAAAACTCCTGTGAAATCGCGATTCAAAGCAAACGTCAGTACAAGGGCTATTAGCATCACTCTATGTATGCCTTTGAAATCAGTTCTTAAGAAGGAAAACATACGTCTTGCATCTAAGTGAAAACTGTATTCAATTCAGTTTTTAGAACTGAGTTGAATGGATAGGTGATTCACTTTTAGGGAAGTGTTTACTTGCATTCTGTATATTCAGTTCTTTACTAGCAAATCTCCTATCTTGCGTTTGAGAGAAAAGTTCTGTGAAATCGCGTTAAAAAGCTAATGTTCCTAAAAGGGCTCTGTAGCATCACTCTATGTATGCCTTTGAAATCAGTTCTTAAGAAGGAAAACATACATCTTTCATCTAAGTGAAAACTGTATGCAATCCAGTTTTAAGAACTGAGTTGAATGGATAGGCGATTCACTTGTAGGGAAGTGTTTGCTTGCATTCTGTATATTCAATTCTTTACTAGCAAATCTCGTGTCTTGCATTTGAGAGAAAACTCCTGTGAAATCCCGTTTCAAAGCAAATGTTTGTACAAGGGCTCTGCAGAATCACTCCATGGATGCCTTTGAAATCTGTTCTTAAGAAGGAAAACATACGTCTTTCATCTAAGTGAAAACTGTATTCAATTCAGATTTTAGAACTGAGTTGAATGGATAGGCGATTCACCTGTAGGGTAGTCTTTCCTTGCATTCTGTATATTCAATTCTTTACTAGCAAATCTCATGTCTTGTGTTTGACAGAAAAGTCCTGTGAAATCGCATTTAAAAGCAAATGTTAGTACCAGGGCTCTGTAGCATCACTCTATGTATGCCTTTGAAATCAGTTCTTAAGAAGGAAAACATACGTCTTTCATCTAAGTGAAAACTCTATTCAATTCAGTTTTTCGAACTTAGTTGAATGGATAGGCCATTCACTTGTAGGGAAGTGTTTGCTTGCATTCTGTATATTCAATTCTTTACTAGCAAATCTCGTGTCTTGCATTTGAGAGAAAACTCATGTGAAATCGCGTTAAAAAGCAAACATTAGTTCAAGTCCTCTGTAGAATCACTTTATGTATGCCTTTGAAATCTGTTCTTAAGAAGGAAAACATACATCTTTCATCTAAGTGAAAACTGTATTCAATTCACTGTTTAGAACTGAGTTGAATGGATTGGAGATTCACATGCAGAGAAGTGTTTTTTTGCATTCTGTATATTCAATTCTTTACTAGCAAATCTCGTGTCTTGCATTTGAGAGAAAACACCTGGGAAATCGCCTATAAAAGCAGACGTTACTACAAGGGCTCTGTAGAATCACTCTATGTATGCCTTTGAAATCAGTTATTAAGAAGGAAAACAAACGTCTTTCATCGAAGTGAAAACTGTATTCAATTCATTGTTTAGAACTGAGTTGAATGGATTGGAGATTCACATGCAGGGAAGTGTTTACTTGCATTCTCTATATTCAATTTTTTACTAGCAAATCTCGTGTCTTGCATTTGAGAGAAAACACTTGGGAAATCGAGTTTCAAAGCAGATGTTAGTTCAAGGGCTCTGCAGAATCACTCTATATATGCCTTTGAAATCTGTTCTTAAGAAGGAAAACATACGTCTTTCATCTAAGTGAAAACTGAATTCAATTCATTGTTTAGACTGAGTTGAATGGTAAAGCGATTCACTTGTAGGCAAGTGTTTGCTTGCATTCTGTATACTGAATTCTTCACTAGGAAATTTCCTGTCTTGCGTTTGAGAGCAAACTCCTGTGAAATCGCATTTCAAAGCAAACGTCAGTACAAGGGCTCTGTAGAATCACTCTATGTATGCCATTGAAATCTGTTCTTAAGAAGAAAAAAAACGTATTTCATGGAAGGGAAAACTGTATTCAATTCAGGGTGTTGAACTGAGTTGAATGGATAGGTTTTTCATACATAGGGAATTATTTGCTTGCATACTGTATATTCAATTCTTGACCTGGAAATTTCCTGTCTTGCGTTTGAGTGAAAAGTCCTGCGAAATTGCGTTTAAAAGCACATGATAGTACATGGGCTCTGTAGAAGCACTCTATGTATGCCTTTGAAATCAGTTCTTAAGAAGGAAAACATACAACTTTCAACTAAGTGAAAACTGTATTCAATTCAGTTTTTAGAACTGAGTTGAATGGAAAAGAGATTCACTTGTAGGCAAGTGTTTGTTTGCATTCTGTATATTGAATTCTTTACCAGGAAATCTCGTGTCTTGCATTTAAGAGAAAACTCCTCTGAAATCGTGTTTAAAAGCAAACATTAGTACAAGTCCTCTGTAGAATCACTCTATGTATGCCTTTGAAATCAGTTCGTAAGAAGGAAAACAAACGTCTTTCATCGAAGTGAAAACTGTATTCAATTCACTGTTTAGAACTGAGTTGAATGGATTGGAGATTCAAATACAGGGAAGTGTTTACTTGCATTCTCTATATTCAATTCTTTACTATCAAATCTCGTGTCTTGCTTTTGAGAGAAAACACCTGGGAAATCGAGTTTCAAAGCAGATGTTAGTTCAAGGGCTCTGCAGAATCACTCTATGTATGCCTTTGAAATCAGTTATTAAGAAGGAAAACATACGTCTTTCATCTAAGTGAAAACTGAATTCAGTTCATTGTTTAGACTGAGTTGAATGGTAAAGCGATTCAATTGTAGGCAAGTGTTTGCTTGCATTCTGTATACTGAATTCTTCACTAGGAAATTTCCTGTCTTGCGTTTGAGAGCAAACTCCTGTGAAATCGCATTTCAAAGCAAACGTCAGTACAAGGGCTCTGTAGAATCACTGTATGTATGCCTGTGAAATCTGTTCTTAAGAAGAAAAACAGACGTCTTTCATCGAAGTGAAAACTGTATTCAATTAACTGTTTAGAACTGAGTTGAATGGATAGGCAATTCATTCATAGGGAAGTGTTTGCTTGCATTCTGTATATTCAATTCTTTACTAGGAAATTTCCTGTCTTGCGTTTGAGAGAAAAGTCCTCCAAAATTGCGTTTAAAAGCACACTTTAGTACATGGACTCTGTAGCATCACTCTATGTATGCCTTTGAAATCAATTCTTAAGAAGGAAAACATACGTCTTTCATCTAAGTGAAAACTGTATTCAATTCAGTTTTTCGAACTGAGTTGAATGTATAGGCGATTAACTTGTAGGGTAGTGTTTGCTTGCATTCTGTATATTCAATTCTTTACTAGCTAATATTGTGATTTGCGTTTGAGAGAAAACTCCTGTGAAATCACATTTAAAAGCAAACATTAGTACAAGTCCTCTGTAGAATCACTCTATGTCTGCCTTTGAAATCGGTTCTTAAGAAGGAAAACAAACATCTTTCATAGAAGTCAAAACTGTATTCAATTCAGTTTTTAGAACTGATTTGAATAGATAGGATATTCGCTTGCAGGCAAATGTTTGCTTCCATTCTGTATATTCATTTATTTACTAGCAAATCTCGTGTCTTGCATTTGAGAGAAAAGTCCTGTGAAATCGCGTTTAAAAGCAAATGTTTGTACAAGAGCTCTGTAGCGTCACTCTATGTATGCCTTTGAAATCAGTTCTTAAGAAGGAAAACATACCTCTTTCATCTAAGTGAAAACTGAATTCAACTCAGTTTTTAGAACTGAGTTGAATGGACAGCCGATTCACTTGTAGGGAAGTATTTACTTGCATTCTGTATATTCAATTCCTTACTAGCAAAACTCGTGTCTTGCATTTGAGAGAAAACTCCTGTGAAATCGCGTTTAAAAGCAAATATTAGTACAAGTCCTCTGTAGAATCACTTACATATGCCTTTGAAATCAGTTCTTAAGAAGGAAAACAAACGTCTTTCATCGAAGTGAAAACTGTATTCAATTCAGTGTTTAGAACTGAGTTGAATGGATAGGTGATTCATTCATAGGGAAGTGTTTGCTTGCATTCTGTATAATCAATTCTTTAGTAGGAAACTTCCTGTCTTGCGTTTCAGAGAAAAGTCCTGCCAAATTGTGTTTAAAAGCAAACTTTAGCACAAAGGATCTGGAGAATCACTCTATGCATGCCTTTGAAATCAGTTCTTAAGAAGAAAAACATACGTCTTTTATATAAGTAAAAACTGTATTCAATTCAGTTTTTAGAAGTGAGTTGAATGGAAAAGCGATTCACTTGTAGGCAAGTGTTTGTTTGCATTCTGTATATTCAATTCTGTACTAGAAATCTCGTGTCTTGCGTTTGAGAGAAAAGTCCTGTGAAATCGCATTTAAAAGCAAATGTTAGTACCAGGGCTCTGTAGCATCTCTCTATGTATTCCATTGAAAACAGTTTTTAAGAAGGAAAACATATGTCTTTCATCTAAGTGATGACTGTATTCAGTTCAGTTTTTTGACCTGAGTTGAATGGAAAGGCGATTCACTTGTAGGGAAGTGTTTGCTTGCATTCTTTATATTCAATTCTTTACTAGTAAACTTTGTGTCTTGCATTTGAGAGAAAACTCCTGTCAAATCACATTTCAAAGCAAATATCAGTACAAGGGTTCTGTAGAATCACTCTACGTACGCCTTTGAAATCAGTTCTTAAGAAGGAAAACATACATCTTTCATCTAAGTGAAAACTGTATTCAATTCAGTTTTTAGAACTGAGTTGAATGGATAGGTGATTAACATGTAGGGTATTGTTTGCTTGCATTCTGTATATTCAATTCTTTACTAGCAAATATCATGTCTTGCGTTTGAGTGAAAACTCCTGTGAAATCGGGTCTAAAAGCAAACGTTACTACAAGGGCTCTGTAGCATCACTCTATGTATGCCTTTGAAATCTGTTCTTAAGAAGGAAAACATACGTCTTTCATCTAAGTGATAACTGTATTCAATTCAGTTTTTCGAACTGAGTTGAATGGATAGGCGATTAACTTGTAGGGTATTGTTTGCTTGCATTCTGTATATTCAATTCTTTACTAGCAAATCTCGTGTCTTGTTTTTGAGAGAAAAATCCTGTGAAATCGCATTTAAAAGCAAATGTTAGCACAAGGGCTCTGTAGAGTCACTCTATGTATGCCTGTGATATCAGTTCTTAAGAAGGAAAACAGACGTCTTTCATCGAAGTGAAAACTCTATTCAATTCAGTGTTTAGAACTGAGTTGAATGAATAGGTGATTCATTCATAGGGAAGTGTTTGCTTGCATTCTGTATATTCAATTCTTGACCTGGAAATTTCCTATCTTGCGCTTGAGAGAAAAGTCCTGCGAAATTGCGTTTAAAAGCAAACTTTAGTACAAGGGCTCTGGAGAATCGCACTATGTATGCCTTTGAAATCAGTTCTTAAGAAGGAAAAAATACGTCTTTCATCTAAGTGAAAACTGTATTCAATTCAGTTTTTAGAGCTGAGTTGAATGGATAGGCGATTCACTTGTAGGGAAGTGTTTGCTTGCATTCTGTATATTCAATTCCTTACTAGCAAATCTGGTGTCTTGCATTTGAGAGAACACGCCTGTGAAATCGCGTTTCAAAGCAAATCTTAGTACAAGGGCTATGCAGAATCACTCTATGTATGCCTTTGAAATCTCTTCTTAAGAAGGAAATCATACGTCTTTCATCTAAGTGAAAAATGTATTTAATTCAGTTTTTAGAACTGAGTTGAATGTATAGGCGATTAACTTGTACGGTATGTTTGCTTGCATTCTGTATATTCAATTCTTTACTAGCAAATCTCGTATCTTGCGTTTGAGAGAAAAGTCCTCTGAAATCGCATTTAAAAGCAAATGTTAGTACCAGGGCTCTGTAGCATCACTCTATGTATGCCTTTGAAATCAGATCTTAAGAAGAAAAACATACGTCATTCATCTAAGTGAAAACTCTATTCATTTCAGTTTTTAGAACTGAGTTGAATGGATAGGCGATTCACTTGTAGGGAAGTGTTTGCTTGCATTCTGTATATTCAATTCTTTACTAGCAAATCTCGTGTCTTGCATTTGAGTGAAAACTCCTGTGAAATCGCGTTTAAAAGCAAACATTAGTTCAAGTCCTCTGTAGAATCACTCTATGTTTGCCTTTAAAATCAGTTCTTAAGAAGAAAAAAAACGTATTTCATCGAAGTGAAACTGTATTCAATTCAGTGTGTTGAAGTGAGTTGAATGGATATGTTTTTCATTCACAGGGAAGTATTTGCTTGCATTCTGTATATTCAATTCTTGACCTGGAAATTTCCTGTCTTGCGTTTGAGAGAAAAGTCCTGCGAAATTGCGTTTAAAAGCACATGTTAGTACATGGGCTCTGTAGAATCACTCAATGTATGCCTTTGAAATCACTTCTTAAGAAGGAAAACATACGTCTTTCATCTAAGTGAAAACTGTATTCAATTCAGTTTTTAGAACTGAGTTGAATGGATAAGCGATTCACTTGTAGGGAAGTGTTTGCTTGCATTCTGTATATTCAATTCTTTACCAGGAAATCTCGTGTCTTGCATTTGAGAAAAAACTCCTGTGAAATCGCGTTTAAAAGCAAACATTAGTACAAGTCCTCTGTAGAATCACTCTCTGTATGCCTTTGAAATCAGTTCTTAAGAAGGAAAAAAAACGTCTTTCATCGAAGTGAAAACTGTATTCAATTCATTGTTTAGAACTGAGTTTAATGGATAGGTGGTTCATTCATAAGGAAGTGTTTGCCTTCACTCTTTATATTCAAATCTTTACTAGAAAACTCGTCTTGCATTTGAGAGAAAACTCCTGTGAAATTGCGTTTCAAAGCAAACGATAGTACAAGGGCTCTGTACCATCACGCTATGTATGCCTTTGAAATCTCTTCTTAAGAAGGAAAACCTACGTCTTTCATCTCAGTGAAAACTGTATTCAATTCAATTTTTAGAACTGAGTTGAATGGATAGGCAAATAACTTCTGGGGTATTGTTTGCTTGCATTCTGTATTTTAAATTCTTTATTAGCGAATCTCGTGTCTTCCTTTTGAGAGAAAAATCCTGTGAAATTGCATTTAAAAGCAAATGTTAGTACAAGGGCTCTGTAGCGTCACTCTATGTATGCCTTTGATATCAGTTCTTAAGAAGGAAAACAAACGTCTTTCATCTAAGTGAAAACTGTATTCAATTCAGTTTTTAGAACTGAGTTGAATGGATAGACGATTCACTTGTAGGGAACTGTTTACTTGCATTCTGTATATTCAATACGTAAGTAGCAAATCTCTTGTTTTGCCTTTGAGAGAAAAGTCCTGTTAAATCGCGTTTGAAAGAGAATGTTACTACAAGGGATCTGCAGAATCACTCTATGTATGCCTTTGAAATCAGTTCTTAAGAAGGAAAACATATGTCTTTCATCTAAGTGAAAACTGTATTCTATTCAGTTTTTAGAACTCAGTTGAATGGATCGGGCGATTCACTATTAGGGAACTGTTTACTTGTATTCTGTATATTCAATTCTTTACTAGCAAATCTCGTGTCTTGCGTTTGAGAGAAAAGACTGTGAAATCAGGTTTAAAAGCAAACATCAGTACAAGGACTCTGTACAATCACTCTCTCTATGCCTTTGAAATGTGTTCTTAAGAAGGAAAACATTCGTTTTTCATCTAAGTGAAAACTGTATTCAATTCAGTTTTTAGAACTGAGTTGAATGGATAGGCAATCATTTGTAGAGAATTGCTTGCTTGCATTCTGCATATTCAATACTTTACAAGGAACTTTCCTGTCTTGTGTTTGAGAGAAATGTCCTGTGAAATTGCGTTTAAAAGCAATCGTTAGTACAAGGGCTCTGTAGAATCACTCTATGTATGCCTTTGAAATCTGTTCTTAAGAAGGAAAATATACATCTTTCATCTAAGTGAAAACTCAATTCAATTCAGTGTTTAGAACTGCGTTGAATGGATAGGCAATTCACTCGTAGTAAATTGTTAGCTGCATTCTTTATATTCAGTACTTTACATGGAAATTTTCTGTCTTGCGTTTGAGAGAAAAGTCAGATGAAATTGCGTTTAAAGGAAACGTTAGTACAAGGGCTCTGGTGAATCACTCTATATATGCCTTTGAAATCAGTCCTTAAAAGGAAAACATACGTCTTTCATATAAGTGAAAACTGTATTCAATTCAATTTTTAGAACTGAGTTGAATGGATAGGATATTCACTTGCAGGGAAGTGTTTGCTTGCATTCTGTATATTCAATTCTTTACTAGCAAATCTTGTGTCTTGCATTTGAGAGAAAACTCTTGTGAAATCGGGTTTAAAAGCAAACGTTAGTACAAGGGTTCTGTGGCATCATTCTATGTTTTCCTTTAAAATCAGTTCTTAAGAAGGAAAACTTACATCTTTCATCTAAGTGAAAACTTTATTCAATTCATGTTTAGAATTGAGTTGAATGAATAGGAGATTCACTTGCACGGAAGTGTTTGCTTGCATTCTATATATTCAATTCTTTACTAGCAAATCTCGTGTCTTGCATTTGAGAGAAAACTCCTGTGAAATCGCGTTTCAAAGCAAATGTTAGTACAAGAACTCTGCTGAGTCACTCTATGTATGCCTTTGAAATCTGTTCTTAAGAAGGAAAACATATGTCTTTCATCTAAGTGAAAACTGTATTCAATTCTGTTTTTAGAACTGAGTTGAATGGATAGGCTATTAACTTGTAGGGTAGTGTTTGCTTGCATTCTTTATATTCAATTCTTTACTAGAGAATATCGTGTCTTGCTTTTGAGAGAAACGTCCTGTGACATAGGGTTTAAAAGCAAAATTTAGCACAAGGGTTCTGTAGCATCACTCTATGTATACCGTTGAAATCTGTTCTTAAGAAGGAAAACATATGTTTCATCTAAGTGCAATCTCAATTCAATTCAGTGTTTAGAACTGCGTTGAATGGATAGGCGATTAACTTGTAGAGAATTCTTTGCTTTCATTCTGTATATTCAATAATTTACAAGGAAATTTCCGGTCTTGCATTTGAGAAAATGTCCTGTGAATTTGCATTTAAAAGCTAACGTTAGTACAAGGTCTCTGGAGAATCACTCCTTGTATGCCTTTGTAATCAGTTCTTAAGAAAGAAAACATACGTCTTCCATCTAATTGAAAACTGTATTCAATTCAGTTTTTAGAACTGAGTTGAATGGATAGGATATTCACATGCAGGGTAGTGTTTGTTTGCATTCTGGATATTCAATTCTTTACTAGCAAATCATTGTCTTGCGTTTGAGAGAAAACTCCTGTGAAATTGGGTTTAAAAGCAAACGTTAGTACAAGTGCTCTGTAGCATCACTTTATGTATGGCTTTGAAATCAGTTTTAAGAAGGAAAACTTACGTCTTTCATCAAAGTAAAAACTGTATTTAATTCAGTTTTTATAACTGAGTTGAATGGATTCGCGATTCACTTTTAGGGAAGTGTTTGCTTGCATTCTGTATATTCAATTATTTACTAGAAAATCTCGTGTATGGCCTTAGAGAAAACTCCTGCGAAATCGCGTTTCAAAGCAAAAGTCAGTACAAGGGCTCTATAGAATCACTCTTTATATGCCGTTGAAATCATTCTTAAGAAGGAAAACATACGTCTTTCATCTAAGTGAAAACTTAATTCAATTCAGTTTTTAGAACTGAGTTGAATGGATACGCGATTCACTTGTAGGGAAGTGTTTGCTTGCATTCTCTATATTCAGTACTTTACAAGGACATTTCCTGTCTTGCCTTTGAGAGAAAAGTCGGGTGAAATTGCGTTATAAAGTAAACGTTAGTACAAGGGCTCTGGAGAATCACTCTATATACGCCTTTGAAATCAGTTCTTAAAAAGGAAAACATACGTCTCTCATCTAAGTGAAAACTGTATTCAATTCACTTTTTAGAACTGAGTTGAATGGATAGGATATTCACTTGTAGGGAAGTGTTTGCTTGCATTCTATATATTCAATTCTTTATGAGCAAATCTCGTGTCTTGCATTTTAGAGAAAACTCTTGTGAAATGGGGTTTAAAAGCAAATGTTATTACAAGGGCTCTGTAGCATCACTCTATGTATGCCTTTGAAATCAGTTCTTAAGAAGGAAAACTTACGTCTTTCATCTAAGTGAAAACTTTATTCAATTCAGTTTTTAGAACTGAGTTGAATGTATAGGCAATTCACTTTTAGGGAAGTGTTTGCTTGCATTCTGAATATTCAATTCTTTACGAGCAAATCTCGTGTCTTTCATTTGAGGGAAAACTCCTGTGAAATCGGATTTCAAAGCAAATGTTGGTCCAAGGGTTCTGCAGAATCACTCTATGTAAGCCTTTGAAATCTATTCTTAAGAAGGAAAACTTATGTCTTTCATCTATGTGAAAACTGTATTCAATTCAGTTTTCAGAACTGAGTTGAATGGGTAGGCGATTCACCTGTAGGTAACAGTTTACTTGCACTCTAAATTCAATTCTTTACAAGCAAATCTCCTGTCTTGCGTTTGAGAGAAAAGTCCTGTGAAATCGCGTTAAAAAGCAAATTTTACTACAAGGGATCTGCAGAATCACTCTATGTATGCCTTTGAAATCAGTTCTTAAGAAGGAACACAAATGTCATTCATCTAAGTGAATTCTATATTCAATTCAGTTTTTAGAACTGAGTTGAATGGATAGGCGATTCACTTGTAGGGAAGTGTTTGCTTGCATTATGTATATTCAATTCTTTACTAGAAAATCTCATGTATGGCGTTTGAGAGAAAACTCCTGTGAAATCATGTTTCAACACAAAACTCAGTACAAGGGCTCTGTAGAATCACTCTCTGTATGGCGTTGAAATCTGTTCTTCAGAAGGAAAACATACCACATTCATCTAAGTGAAAACTGTATTCAGTTCAGTTTTTATAACTGAGTTGAATGGATAGGCGATTGACTTGTAGGGTAGTGTTTGCTTGCGTTCTTTATATTCAATTCTATAATAGCAAATATCGTGTCTTGCGTTTGAGAGAAACGTCCTGTTAAATCGGGTTTAAAAGCAAAGTTAGTACAAGGGCTCTGTAGCATCACTCTATGTATTCCTTTGAAATCATTTCTTAAGAAGGAAAATATACGTCTTTCATCTAAGTGAAAACTCTATTCAATTCAGTGCTTAGAACTGCGTTGAATGGACAGGCAATTCACTCATAGGAAATTGTTTGCTTGCATTCTGTATATTCAATTCTTTACTAGAAAATCTCGTGTATGGCGTTTGAGAGAAAACTCCTGTGAAATTGCGTTTCAAAGCAAAACTCAGTACAAGGGCTCTGTAGAATCACTCTCTTTATGCCGTTGAAATCTGTTCTTAAGAAGGATAACATATGTCTTTCATCTAAGTGAAAACTGTATTCAATTAAGTTTTTAGAACTGAGTTGAATGGATAGGCGATTCACTTGTAGGGACTTGTTTGCTTGCATTCTGTATATTCAATTCTTTACTGTCAAATCTCCTGTCTGGCATTTGAGAGAAAACTCTTGTGAAATCACGTTTCAAAGCAAACCTTAGTACAAGGGCTCTGAAGGATCACTCTCTGTATGCCTTTGAAATCTGTTCTTAAGAAGGAAAACATACGTCTTTCATCTAAGTGAAAACTGTATTCAATTCTCTTTTTAGAACTGAGTAGAATGGATAGGCGATTCACTTGTAGAGATGTTTTTGCTTTCATTCTTAATATTCAAATCCTTTACTAGCTAACCTCCTGACGTGTTTGAGAGAAAACTCCTGTGATATCGCATTTAAAAGCAATCGTTTGCACAAGGGCCCTGTATATCACTCTATTTATGCCTATGAAATCTGTTCTTAAGAAGGAAAACATATGTCTTTTATCTAAGGGAGAATTGTATTCAATTCTGTTTTTAGAACTGAGTTGAATGGATAGGCGATTCACTAGTAGAGAAGTGTTTGTTTACATTCCATATATTCAATTCTTTACTAGCAAATCTCGTGTTTTGCATTTGAGAGAAAACTCTTGTGAAATCGCATTTAAAAGCAAACGCTAGTACATGTTCTCTGTAGAATCACTCTATGTATGCCTTTGAAATCAGCTCTTATGAAGGAAAACATATGTCTTTCATCTAATTGAAAACTGTATTCAATTTAATTTTTAGAATAGAGTTGAATGGATAGGTGATTCACTTGTAGGGACATATTTTTTTGCACTGTATGTATTCAATTCCTTTACTAGGACATCCCTTGTCTTGCTTTGAGAGAAAACTCCAGTGGAATCACATTTAAAAAAAAACATTAGTACAAGGCTCTGTAGAATCACTCTATGTATGCCTTTGAAATCTCTTCTAAAGAAGGAAAACATATGTCTTTCATCTAAGTGAAAACTGTATTCAATTCAGTTATTAGAACAGAGTTGAAGGGATACGTGATTCACTTGTAGGGAAGTATTTGCTTGCATTCTGTATATTCAATTCTTTACTAGCAAATCTCGTGTCTTGCTTTTGAGAGAAAACTCCTGTAATATCGGGTTTAAAAGTACACTTTAGTACAAGGGCTCTGTAGATTAACTCGGTGTATGTCTCTGTAATCAGTTCTTAAGAAATAAAACATATGTCTTTCATCTAAGGGAGAATTGTATTCAATTCTGTTTTTAGAACTGAGTTGAATGAATATGCGATTCACTTGTAGAGAAGTGTTTGCTTGCATTCTGTATATTCAATTCTTTACTAGAAAATCTTGTGTATGGCATTTGAGAGAAAGCTCCTGTGAAATCGCGTTTCAAAGCAAACGCTAGTACATGTTCTCTATAGAATCACTCTATGTATGCCTTTGAAATAAGCTCTTAAGATTGAAAACATACGTCTTTCCTCTAATTGAAAACTGTATTCAATTTAATTTTTAGAACAGAGTTGAATGGATAGGCGATTCACTTGTAGGGACGTGTTTTTTTGCACTGTATGTATTCAATTCCTTTACTAGGACATCCCGTGTCTTCCCTTTGAGAGAAAACTCCAGTGGAACCACGTTTAAAAGCAAACGTTAGTACAAGGCTCTGTAGAATCAGTCTATGTATGCCTTTGAAATCTCTTCTAAAGAAGGAAAACATATGTCCTTCATCTAAGTGAAAACTGTACTCAATGCAGTTTTTAGAACTGAGTTGAATGGATAGGCGATTCACTTGCAAGGAAATTTTTGTTTGCACTGTATTTATTCAATTGCTTTACTAGGACAGCCCGTGTCTTGCATTTGAGAGAAAACTCCAGTGGAATCACATTTAAAAGCAAACGTTAGTACAAGGGCTCTGTAAAATCACTCTATGTATGCCTTTTTAATCTGTACTTAAGAAGGAAAACATACGTCGTTCAACTAAGTGAAACTGGATTCAATTCAGTTATTAGAACAGAGTTGAAGGAATACATGATTCACTTGTAGGGAAGTATTTGCTTGCATTCTGTATATTCAATTCTTTACTAGCAAATCTCGTGTCTTGCTTTTGAGAGAAAAGTCCTGTAATATCGAGTTTAAAAGTAAACTTTAGTACAAGGGCTCTGTAGATTAACTCTGCAGATGTCTTTGTAATCAGTTCATAAGACGTAAAATGTAAGCCTTTCATCTGAGTAAAAACTGTGTTCAATTCAGTTTTTAGAACTGAGTTAAATAGATAGGCGGTTCACTTGTAGTGAAGTGTGTGCTAACATTCTTTATATTCAAATCCTTTTCTAGCAAACCTCGTGACCTGTAAAATCACGATTAAAAACAAACGTTAGCACTAGGGTTCTGAAGAACACTCTATTTATGCCTATGAATTCTGTTCTTAAGAAAGAAAACATATGTATTTCATCTAAGGGAGAATTGTATTCAATTCTGTTTTTAGAACTGAGTTGAATGGATAGGCGATTCATTTGTAGTGAAGTGTTTGCTTGCATTCTGTATATTCAGTTCTTTACTAGCAAATCTCGTGTTGTGTTTGAAGAAAACTCCATTGAAATCGCATTTAAAAGCAAACGTTTGTGCAAGGGCTCTGTAGAGTCACTCTATGTATGCCATTGAAATCAGTTCTTAAGAAGGAAAACTTATGTCTTTCATCTAAGTGAAAACTGTATTCAATTCAGTTTGTAGAACTCAGCTGATGGATACTCGATTCAATTGTAGGGAAGTGTTTGCTTGCATTCTTTATATTTAATTCTTTACTAGCAAATCTAGTGTGTTGCATTTGAGAGAAAACTCCTGTGAAATCGCATTTAGAAGCAAACATTAGTACAAGGGCTCTGTAGATTAACTCTGTGTATGTCTCTGTAATCAGTTCTTAAGAAGTAAAACATACGTCTTTCATCTAAGTGAAAACTGTATTCAATTCTGTTTTTAGAACTGAGTTGAATGGATAGGAGATTCACTTGTAGGGATGTGTTTGCTTGCAATCTTTATATTCAAATCATTTAATAGCTAACCTCTTGACGTGTTTGAGAGAAAACTCCTGTGAAATCACATTTAAAAGCAAACGTTTGCACAAGGGCCCTGTATATCGCTCTATGTATGCCTATGAAATCTGTTCTTAAGAAGGAAAACATACGTCTTACATCTAAGGGAGAATTGTGTTCAATTCATTTTTTAGAACTGAGTTGAACGGGTAGGCGATTCACTTTTAGGGAACTGTTTACTTGCATTCTGTATATTCAATTCTTTACTAACAAATCTCTTGTCTTGCATTTGAGAAAAAAGTCCTGTGAAATCGCGTTTAAAAGCCAATGTTACTACAAGGGATCTGCAGAATCACTCTATGTATGCCTTTGAAATCAGTTCTTAAAAATGAAAACATACTTCTTTCATCTAAGTAAAAACTGTATTCAATTCAGTTATTAGAACAGAGTTGAAGGGATACGCGATTCACTTGTAGGGAAGTATTTGCTTGCATTCTGTATATTCAATTCTTTACTAGCAAATCTCGTGTCTTCCTTTTGAGAGAAAACTCCTGTGAAATCGCGTTTAAAAGCAAACGTTTGCAAAAGGGCCCTGTATATCACTTTATGTATGCCTATGAAATCTGTTCTTAAGAAGGAAAACATAAGTCTTTCATCTGATTAAAAACTGTATTCAATTCAGTTTTTAGAACTGAGTTGAATGGATAGGCGATTCACTTGTCGGGAAGTGTTTGCTTACATTCTTTATACTCAAATCCTTTACTAGCAAACCTCGTGACCTGTAAAATCACATTTAAAAGCAAAAGTTTGCACAAGGGCCCTGTATATCACTCTATGTATGCCTATGAAATCTGTTCTTAAGAAATAAAACATAAGTCTTTTGTCTAAGTGATAACTGTATTCAATTCAGTTTTTAGAACTGAGTTGAATGGATAGGCGATTCACTTTTAGGGAACTGTTTGCTTGCATTCTTTATTTTCAATTCTTTACTAGCAAATCTCATATCTTGCATTTGAGAGAAATCTCCCGTGAAATTATGTTTAAAAGCAAACCTTAGTACAAAGGCTCTCTTAGAATCACTCTATGTATGCCTTTGAAATCAGTTCTTAAGAAGGATAACATACGTCTTTCATCTAAGTGAAAACTGTATTCAATTCAGTTATTAGAACAGAGCTGAATTGATAGGTGATTGACTTGTAGGGAAGTTTTTGCTTGCATTATTTATATTCAATTCCTTTGCTAGCAATACTTGTGTCACTTTTGAAGAAAACTCCTGTGAAATCGCGTTTAATAGCGAACGTTAATACAAGAGCCCTGTAGATCACTCTATGTATGCCTATGAAATCTGTTCGTAAGAAGGAAAACATACGTATTTCATTTAAGGGAGAATTGTATTCAATTCTGTTTTTAGAACTGAGTTGAATGGATCGGCGATTCACTTGTAGGGATATGTTTGCTCGCATTCTGTATATTCAATTCTTTCTTGCAAATATCATGTCTTGCATTTGAGAAAAAACTCCTGTGAAATCGGGTTTAAAATCAAACGATAGTACAGCGACTCTGTAGAAACACTCTGTGTATGTCTTTGTAATCAGTTCTTTAGAAGGAAAACATATGTCTTTCATCTAAGTAAAAACTGTATTCAATTCAGTTTTTAGAACTGAGTTGATTGGATAGGCGATTAACTTGTAGGAAAGTGTTTGCTTACATACTTTATATTCAAATACGTTACTAGCAAACCTTGTGACATGAGAAATCGCATTTAAAAGCAAACGTTAGCACAAGGGCTCTTTAGAACTCTCTATGTATGCCTATGAATTTTTGTTCTTAAGAAGGAAAACATACGTCTTTCATCTAAGGGAGAATTGTATTCAATTCTGTTTTTAGAACTGAGTTGAATGGATGGGCGATTCACTTGTAGGGAAGTGTTTGCTTGCATTCTGTATATTCAGTTCTTTAATAGCAAATCTCATATCTTGCATTTGAGAGAAACCTCCCGTGAAATCCCGTTTAAAAGCAAACCTTAGTAAAAGGGCTCTCTAGAATCACTCTATGTAAGCCTTAGAAATCAGTTCTTAAGAAGGAAAACATACATCTTTCATCTAAGTGAAAACTGTATTCAATTCAGTTATTAGAACAGAGCAAATGAATAGGAGATTGAATTGTAAGGAAGTGTTTGCTTGCATTCTGTATATTCAATTCTTTACTATCAAATTTCGTTTCTTGCTTTTGAGGGAAAACTCCTGTGAAATCGCGTTTAAAAGCAAACGTTAATACAAGGGCTCTGTAGAATCACTCTATGTATGCCATTGAAATTACTTCTTAAGAAGGAAAACATATGTCTTTCATCTATGGGAAAAAAGTTATTCTTTTCAGGTTTTAGAACTAAGTTGAATATAGGTGATTCATTTGCCGGGAAGTGTTTGTTTGCATTTTATGTATTCAATTCCTTGCCTAGCAAATCCTGTTTCTTGCATTTGAGGGAAATCTCCAGTGAAATAGCGTGTAAAAGCAAACTTTAGTACAAGTGCTTTGTTTAATCGCTCTGTGTTTGTCTTGGAAATCAGTTCTTAAGAAGGAAAACATAAGACTTTCATCTAAGTGAAAACTCTATTCTATTCAGTTTTTAGAAATGAGTTAAATGCATAGGCCATTAACTTGTAGGGAAGTTTTGTTTGCATGGAATGTGTTCAATTCCTTTCCTAGCAAATTCCATGTCTTGTGTCTGATAGAAAACTCCAGTGAAATCGCATTTAAAAGCAAACAATAGTATGAGGGATTTGTATAATCTCTCTGTTTATGTCTTTGAAATCAATTCTTAAGAAGGAAAACATATGTCTTTCATCTAAGTGAAAACTGTATTCAATTCAGTTTTTAGAACTGTCTTGTACAGATAGGCGATTCTCATGTAGGGAAGTGTTTATTTGCATAGTATGTATTAAATTCCTTTACTAACAAATCGCGTGTCTTGTGTTTGAGAGAAATCTCCAGTGAAATCGCGTGTAAAAGCAAACGTTGGTACAAAGGCTCAGTAGAATCACTCTGTGTATGCCTTTCAAATCAGTTCTTAAGAAGGTAAACATACGTCTTTCATCTAAGTGAAAACTGCATTCAATTCAGTTTTTAGAACTGAGTTGAATGGATAGGTGATTCACTTGTAGGGATTCGTTTGTTTGCACTGTATGTGTTCAATTCCTTTACTAGCAAATTCCGTGTCTTGCCTTTGAGAGAAATCTCCAGTCAAATCGCTTTTAAAAGCAAACAATAGTATAAGGGCTTTGAATAATAACTCTGTGTATGTCTTTGAAATCAGTTCTTAACAAGGAAAACATATGTCTTTCATCTAAGTGAAAACTGTATTCTATTCAGTTTTTAGAACTGAGTTGAATGGATAGGCGATTCACTTGTAGAGAAGCGTTTGTTTGCATTTTATGTATTCAATTCCTTTCGTAGCAAATCCTGTGTCTTGTGTTTGTGAGAAATCTCCAGTGAAATTGTGTTTAAAAGCAAATGTTAGTACAACACCTTTGTAGAATCACTCTGTGTATGTCTTGGAAATCAGTTCTTAAGAAGGAAAACATATGTCTTTCATCTAAGTGAAAACTGTGTTCTATTCAATTTTTAGAACTGACTTGAATAAATAGGTGATTCACTTGTAGGGATGTGTTTGTTTGCATTGTATGTGTTCAATTCCTTTACTACCCAATCCCGTGTCTTGCGTTTGAGAGAAATCTCCATTGAAATCTTGATTAAAAACTCAATTTAGTACAAGGGCTTTGTAGATTCACTCTGTGTATGTCTTTGAAATCAGTTCTTAAGAAGGAAAACATACGTATTTCATCTAAGTGAAAACTGTCCTCTGTTCAGTTGTTAGAACTGCGTTGAATGGATAGGCGATTCACTTATAGGGAATATGTTTGTTTGTATTGTACATATTCAATTCCTTTCCTAGCAAATCCTGTGTCATGCATTTGAGAGAAATCTCCAGTGAAATCGCATGTAAAAGCAAATGTTCGTACAAGGGCCTTGTAGAATCACTCTGTGTATGTCTTTGAAATCAGTTCTTAATAATTAAATCATATGTCTTTCATCTAAGTGAAAACTGTATTCTATTCAGTTTTTAGAACTGAGTTGAATATAGGCTATTCACTTGTAGGGAAGTGTTTGTTTGCATTGTATATATTCAATTTCTTTAGTAGCAAATCCCGTGTCTTGCGTTTGGGAGAAATCTCCAGTGAAATCACTTTTGAAACAAAAGTTAGTACCAGGGCTCTGTAGAATCACTCTGTGTATGCCTTTCAAATCAGTTCTTAAGAAGGATATCATGTGTCTTTCATCTAAGTGAAAACTTTATTCTATTTAGTTTTTAGAACTGAGTTGAATGGATAGGCCATTCACTTGTTAGGAAGTATTTGTTTGCATTTTATGTATTCAACCCTTTACTAGCAAATCCCATGTCTTGCGTTTGAGTGAAATCTCCAGTGAAATCCCGTGTAAAAGCAAACGTTAGGTCAAGAGCTTTGTAGAATCACTCTGTTTATTTCTTTGAAGTCAGTTCTTAAGAAAGAAAACATATGTCTTTCATCTAATTCAATTCTATAATTCTTTAATATATTCAATTTAGTTTTTTCAAATGTGTTGAATGTGCAGTCTAATCTCTTTTTAGTAAAGTGCTTGTTTGGAATGAGTTCAATTCCTTTTTTGCAAAGCACATGTCCTGCCTTTGAGAGAACTCCACTGAAATCACCTATAAAAGGTATGTGAATGTAAGTACAAGGGGATTCTTGCAGCAATGTTTGTGTGTGTTTTTGAAATAGGTTCATTACAGTGAAAACAGACATTTTGCATCTAAGAGAAAACTTCTTTCAATTCAATTTTTAAAACTGAGTTGAGTGGACAGTTGAATCTCTTTTTTTGAAGTGTTTGCTTTTTATAAATTCAGTCCCTTGACTATCAAATAGTGTGTCTTGCGTTTGAGAGAAATCTTCATGGAATTGCTTATAAACAGAAACATAAATGCATGTTGAATTTTAACTTCATTTAATCCAATTATGGAATTGATGTAGTGTGTATTATGAGATGGAATGTAAATTATGAGATGGAATGTGTATTATGGGATGTAGTTTGTATTTTGGTATGAATGGATTGTAAATATATATATTTATTTATATACATATATACATATACATATATATAGTGAATTGAGTGTGTATTCGGGGATGTATAGAGATTATATTATGGGATGAATAAACTGTGTATTATGGGATGAAGTGTGTATTTCGGCTGGGATTGAGTGTGTATTATTGGATAAATGGAGTGTGTATTATGGGATGGATGGAGTGTGTATTATGGTATGAATGGAATGTGTATGATGGATGGAGTGTGTATTTTGAAATGGATAGAGCATATTATGGGATGGAGAGTGTAAAATGGGATGTACTATGTAAAATGGGAAAAGTCTGTGTATTTGGATCAAGTGTGTATTATGGGATGGGATGGAGTGTGTATTAGAGGATGTGCTAGAATGTGTATTATGGGATGGGATGGAGTGTGTATTATGGTATGGAGTGTGTTTTCTGATGGATGTGTATTATGGGAAGGAAGGAGAGTGTATTATGTGATAGAGTGTATATTATGAGATTGAGTGTGTATTTTGAAAAAGATGGAGTATGTATGATTGGATAGATGGAGTGTATATTATGAGATGGATGGAGTTAGTATTATGGGAAGGATGGAGTGTGTATTATGGGATGGATGGAGTGTGTATTGTGGGATGGAGTGTGTAGTATGTTATGTATGGAGTGTGAAATCCCTTATAATTGGAACCGTAAATGCTTGCAAAAGGGTTATTTAGAAGCACTCTGCGTATGTCTTTGAAATCAGTTCTTAAGGAAGAAAACATTCATCTTGCATCTAAGTGAAAACTCCATTCAATTCAGTTTTAGAAGTGAGTTGAACGTACAGTCTAATCTCTTTTTAGGAGAGTGTTTGCACGGAATGAGTACAGTTCCTTTACTAGAAAAACATGTGTCTTGCCTTTGAGAGAATTCCACTGAAATCACCTATAAAAGGAATTGTGAATGTAAGTACAAGGGGATTCTTGCAGCAATGTCTGTGTGTCTTTGAAATACGTATTATGCAATGGAATTGAGTGTATATTATGGAATGGATGGAGTGTGTATTATGGGATGGAGTGTATATTATGGGACGGAATGTGTATTGTGGGATGGATGGAGAGTGTATTTTGGGATGTATTATGGAATATACGAGTGTGTATTATGGGATGGAGTTTGTATTATGCAATAGGATTGAGTGTATATTATGGAATGGATGGAGTGTGTATTATGGGATGGAGTGTGTATGATGGGATATATGGAGAGTGTATTATTAGATGGAGTATGTATAATGGGAAGGAGTGTATATAATAGGATGGTGTGTGTATTATGGGGTGGTGTGTGTATTATGGGAAGGATGGATAGTGTATTATGGGATAGAGTTTATATTATGGGATGGAGTGTGTATTATGGGATGGAATATGTAAAATGGGAAGGAGTGTGTATGATGGATGGAGTGTGTATTTTGAAATGGATGGAGTGTATTATGGGATGGAAATTGTAATATGGGATGGAGTATGTAAAATGGGAAGGAGTGTGTTTAATAGGATAGAGTGTGTATTATAGGATGTGCTGGAGTGTGTATTATAGGATGGGATGGAGTGTGTATTATAGGATGGGATGGAGTGTGTATTATGGGATGGATGGAGTGTGTATTATGGGATGGATGGAGTGTGTATTATGGGATGGGATGGAGTTTGTATTATAGGATGGGATGGAATGTGTATTATGGGACGGAGTGTATATTATGGGATGGATGGAGTGTGTATTATGGTATGAATGGAGTGTTTATTTTGAAATGGACAGAGTATATTATGGGATGGAGTGTGTATTATGAGATGGAGTATGTAAAATGGGAAGGAGTGTGTATGAAGGATGGTGTGTGTATTTTGAAATGGTTGGAGTGTATTATGGGATGGAATTTGTAATATGGAATGGAATATGTAAAATGGGAAGGAGTGTGTATAATAGGATGGAGTGTGTATTAGAGGATGTGCTGGAGTGTGTATTATAGGATGGAATGGAGTGTGTATTATAGGATGGGATGGAGTGTGTATTATGGGATGGGATGGAGTGTGTATTATGGTATGGAGTGTGTTTTGAGATAGATGTGTATTATGGGAAGAATGGAGAGTGCATTATGGGATAGAGTTTATATTGCAGGATGGATTGTGTATTTTGGAAAAGATGGAATGTGTATTATTGGATGGATGGAGTGTGTATTATGGGATGGATTAAGTTTCTATTATTGTAAGGATGGAGTGTGTATTATAGGATGGATAGAGTTTGAATAATTGAAAGGATGGAGTGAGTGTGTATTATAGGATGGATGGAGTGTGTATTATAGGATGGATGGAGTGTGTATTCTGGGATGGATGGAGTGTGTATTATGGGATGGAGTGTGTAGTATAGGATAGATGGAGTGTGAAATTGCTTATAAATGGAACTGTAAATGCTTGCAAAAGGGTATGTCTTTGAAATCTGTTCTTAAGATGGAAAACATACATCTTGCATCTAAGAGAAAACTCCATTCAATTCAGTTTTAGAACTGAGTTGAATGTGCAGTCTAATCTCTTTTTAGGAGAGTGTTTGCTTGTAATGAATACAGTTCCTTTACTAGAAAAACATGTGTGTTGCCTTAAAGAGAAATCTCCACTGAAATCACCTGTAAAAGGAATTGTGCATGTAAGTACAAGGGCATTCTTGCAGCAATGTCTGTTTGTGTCTTTGAAATAGGTTCATTACAATGAAAACAGACGCTTTGCATCTAAGAGAAAACTCCATTAAATTCAGTTTTTAAAACTGAGTTGAATGGACAGTCGAATCTCTTTTTAGGAAATTGTTTCCTTGGTATAAATTCAGTTCCTTTACTATCAAATACCGTGTTTTGCATTTGAGAGAAATCTTCATGGAAATCGCTGATAAATGGAACCGTAATTGTATGTAGAAGTTAAACTCCATTTAATCTAGTTATGGGACTGATGGAGTCTGTATTATGGGATGGATGGAGTGTATTTTGGGATCAATGGAGTGTGTATTATGGAATGGAGTGTGTATTATGGGATGGATGGAGAGTGTAATATGGGACAGAGTGTGTATTTTGAAATGAATTGAGTGTGTATTTTGAGATGAAGTGTGTATTATGGAATGGATGAGTGGATATTATGGGGTGGAGTGTGTATTATGGGATGGAGTGTGTATTTTGGGAGGGAGGGATTGATTGTGTATTAGGGGATGGATAGAGTGTGTATTATGGGATGAATGGAGTGTGTATTATAAGATGGATAGTATATTATGCAATAGGATTGAGTATATATTATGGAATTGATGGAGTATGTATTATGGGATGGAGTGTGATTTTGGGATGGATGGAGTGTGTATTATGGGATGGATGGAGTGTTATTATGGGATGGATGTAGTATGTATAATGGGATAGATGGAGTGTGTATTATGGTATGAAGTGTGTATTATGGGATGGATTTGGTGTGTAATATGGGATGTGATGTATTGTGTATTATGGGATGTATGGAGCGTGTATTATGGGATGGATGGACAGTGTATTATAGGATGGAGTATGTATAATGGGAAGGAGTGTGTGTATATAGGATTGTGTGTGTATTATGGGATGGAGTGTGTATTATAGGATGGATGGAGTGTGTATTATTGGAAGAAATGGAGTGTGTATTATGGGATGGTTGAAGTGTATATTATGAGATGGATAGAGTGTGTATTATGGGATGGAGTGTGTATTATGAGAAAGATGGAGTGTGTATTATTGGTTGGCTGGAGTGTGTATTATGGGATGGATGGAATTTGTATTTTGGGAAGGTTGGAGTGTGTGTATTATAGGATAAAGTGTGTATTATAGGATGGGATGGAGTCTGTAGTATGGAGTGGATATAATGTGTATTATGGGATGGATGGAATGTGTATTATGGGATGGATGAAGTGTGAAATCTCTTATAAGTGGAACTGTAAATGCTTGTACAGGGTCTATTTAGAAGCACTCTGTCTATGTCCTTGAACTAAGTTATTAAGAAGGAAAACACAGGTCTTTAATCTAAGAGAAAACTCCATTCAATTCAGTTTTTAGAACTGAGTTGAACTTGCCTTCGAATCTCCTTTTAAGAAAGTGTTTGCTTGGAAGAAATTCAGTTTCTTTACTTGCTAATCCCATTTCTTGCATTTGAGCAAAATCTCCACTGAAATCACCTATAAAAGAAAATGTGTATGTAAGTACAAGGGCTTTCTAGAAGCACTCTGTATATGTCTTTGAAATCAGTTTTAAGAAGGATAACGTATGTCTTGAATCTAAGAGAAAACTCCATTCAATTCAGGTTTTAGAACTGAGCTGAATAGACAGTCGACTCTCTTTTTAGGAGAGTGTTTGCTTTGTAAGTGTTCAATTCCTTTACTCGCAAATCCCACGTCTTACATTTGAGAGAAGTATCCACTGACATCAAGTATAAAAGGAAATGAGAATGTAAGTACAAGGGCTTTCTAGAAACATTCTGTGTATGTCTTTGAAATCAGTTGTTAAGAAGGAAAACATACATCTTGCACCTAAGAGAAAACTCCATTCAATTCAGTTTTTAGAACTGAGTTGAAAGGACAGGTGAATCTCTGTTTAGGAAAGCAGTTGCTTTGTATGTATTCAATTCCTTTACTCGCAAATCCCGTGTCTTGCGTTTGAGAGAAATCTCCACTGAAATTGCTTATAAATGGAACCATAAATGTTTGTACAATGTCTATTTAGTAGCACTCTGTGTATGTCTTTGAACTCCGTTCTTATGAAGGAAAACATACGTCTTTCATCTAAGAGAAATCTCCATTCAATTCAGATTTTAGAACTGAGTTGAACGTGCAGTCTAATCTCTTTTTAAGAAAGTGCCTGGAATGAGTTCAGTTTCTTTACTTGCAAAACATGTGTCTTGCATTTGAGAGAAATCTCCACTGAAATCACATATAAAAGGAATTGTGAATGTAAGTACAAGGGCATTCTTGCAGCAATGTCTATGTGTGTCTTTGAAATAGGTTCATTACAATGAAAACAGATGTTTTGCATCTAAGAGAAAACTCCATTCAGTTCAGTTTTTGAAAGTGAGTTGAATGGACAGTAGAATCTCTTTTTAGGAAAGTGTCTGCTTAGAATAAATTTAGTTCCTTTACTATCAAATACATTGTCTTGTGTTTGCAAGAAATCTCCACAGAAATCGCTTGTAAACAGAACCATAAGTGCATGTAGAATTTAAACTCCATTTAATCCAATTACGAGATTGATGAAGTTTGTATTATGAGATGGAGTTTGTATTTTGGGATAGAAGGATTGTGTATTATAATATCGATTGACTGTGTATTAGGGGATCTATAGAGTTTATATTATGGGATGGATGTATTATGGGATGATATTGAGTGTGTATTATGAGGATGGAGAGTGTATTATGAGATAGAGTATGTACTATGGGATGGAATGTGTATTATGGGATGGATGGAGTATGTATTATTGGATGGGATGGAGTGTGTAGTATGGGACAGATGGAGTGTGTATTATGGAATGGGATGGAGTTTGTATTATAGGATGGGATGGAGTGTGTATTATGTGATGGAGTGTATATTATGGGATGGATGGAGTGTGTATTATGGTATGAATGGAGTGTGTATTTTGAAATGGACAGAGTGTATTATGGGATGGAGTGTGTATTATGGGATGGAGTATGTAAAATGGGAAGGAGTGTGTGTAATGGATTGAGTGTGTATTTTGAAATGGCTGGAGTGTATTATGGGATAGAAATTGTAATATGGGATGGAATATGTAAAATGGGAAGGAGTGTGTATAATAGGATGGAGTGTGTATTAGAGGATATACTGAAGTGTGCATTATAGGATGGAATGGAGTGTGTATTATAGGATGGGATGGAGTGTGTATTATAGGATGGGATGGAGTGTGTATTATGGGATGATATAATGTGTACTATAGCTTGGTTGGAGTGTGTATTACGGGAGGGATGCAGTGTGTATTATGGGATGGGATGGAGTGTGTATTATGGTATGGAGTTTGTATTATAGGATGGATGGAGTGTGTATTATGGGATGGAGTGTGTACGATTAGATGGATGGAGTGTATATAATGGTATGAATTGAGTGTGTATTTTGAAAAGGATGGAGTGTATTATGTAATGGAGTGTGTATTATGGGATGGAGTATGTAAAATGGGAAGGAGTGTGTATTATGGATGGAGTGTGTATTTTGAAGTGGATGGTGTGTATTATGGGAGGGAGAGTGTAATATGGGATGGAGTATGTAAAATGGGAAGGAGTGTGTATATTAGAATTGAGTGTGTATTATGGTACGGGATGGAGTGTGTATTATAGGATGGGATGGAGTGTGTTTTATAGGATGGGATGGAGTATGTATTGTGGGATGTGTGTGTTTTGGGATGGAGTGTGTATTATGGGAAGGATGGAGAATGTATTATGGGATAGAGTGTATATTATTTATGGAGTGTGTATTATGGAAAAGATGGAGTGTATATTATTAGATGGATGAAGTGTGTATTATGGGATGGATGGAGTTTGTTTTACGAAAAGTTTGGAGTGTGTATTATAGGATGGATGGAGTGTGTATTATGGAATGAATTGGGTGTGTATTATGGGATGGAGAGTGTATTATGGAATGGAGTACGTATAATGGGAAGGATTGTGTATAAAAGGATGGACTATGTATTATGGGATGGAGTGTGTACTTTGGGAGTACTGTGTATTATGGAATGGATGGAGTTTGTATTATTGGATGGGATGGAGTGCATATTATGGGATGGACGGAGTGTGTACTATGGGATGTATTGAGTGCGTATTAAGAGATGGAGTGCGTTTTAGGATACAGAGTGTATTATGGGATAGAGTGAGTATTATGGGATGAAGTGTCTACAATGAGAAAGATGGAGTGTACATTATATGATGGATGGAGTATGTATTATTAGATGGGATGGAATGTCTATTATAAGATGGATGGAGTGTGTATTATGGGATGGATGGAGTGTGTATTATGGGATGGAAGGAGTCTGTATTATGGGATGGATGGAGTGTGAAATCGCTTATAAGTGGAACTGTAAATGCTTGTAAAAGGGATATTTAGAAGCACTCTGTGTATGCTTTTGAAATCAGTTCTTACGATGGAAAACATACGTCTTGCATCTAAGAGAAAACTCCATTCAATTCAGTTTTTAGAACTGAGTTGTATAGGCAGTCAAATCCCTTTTTAGCACAGTGTTTGAAATGAATTCAGATCCATTACCCTCCAATCCCGTGTCTTGCATTTGACAGAAATCTCCACAGAAATCACTTATAAACGGAACCATATATGCTTGTACGAGATCTACTTAGTAGCACTCTGTCTATGTTCTTGAACTCAGTTCTTAACAAGGAAAGCATACATCTTTCATATAATCGAAAACTCCATTCAATTCAGTTTTTAGAACTGAGTTGAACTTGCATTCAAATCTCTTTTTAAGAAAGTGTTTGCTTGGAAGCAATTCAGTTCCTTTACTCGTTATTCCCATTTCTTGTATTTGAGCAAAATCTCCACTGAAATAACTTATAAAAGGAAATGTGAATGTAAGTACAAGGGCTTTCTAGAAGCACTCTGTGTATGTCTTTGAAATCAGTTCTAAAGAAGGAAAATATATATCCTGTATCTAGGATAAAACTTCATTCAATTCAGTTTTTAAACTGAGTTGAATGGAAAGTCAAATCTCTTTTTATGAGAGTATTTTCTTTATAAGTATTCAATTTCTGTACTCACAAATCCCGTGTCTTGCTTTTGAGAGAAATATCCACTGACATCAGGTATAAAAGGAATCGTGTATGGAAGTGCAAGGGTTTCTACCAGCAATGTGTGTGTTACTTTAAAATCAGTTCTTCAGAAGGAAAACATACGTCTTACATCTAAGAGAAAACTAGATTCAATTCAGCTTTTAAAACTGAGTTGAATGGACAGTTGAATCTCTTTTTAGGAAAGTGTTTGTTTGGTATAAGTTCAGCTCCTTTACTATCAAATACTGTGTCTTGCATTTGAGAGAATTCCCCACGGAAATTGTGTATAAACGGAACCGTAATTGCATGTAGAATTTAAACTCCATTTAAAAAATTATGAGATTGATGGAGTGTGTATTATGGGATGGAGTTTGTATTTTGGGATGGAAGGATTGTGTATTATAATATGGATGGAATGTGTATTAGGGGATATATAGAGTGTGTATTATGGGATGGGATTGAGTGTGTATTATGGGATGGGATTGAGTGTGTATTATGGGATGGATGGAGTTTGTATTATGGGGTGGATGGAGTGTGTATTATGGGATGGAGTGCGTATTATAGAATGGGATGGAGTGTGTATTATAAGATGGAGTGTGTATTATGGGATGGATGGACTGTGTATTATGGAATGAATGGAGTGTGTATTTTGAAATGTACGGAGTGTATTATGGGATGGAGTGTGTATGATGGGATGGAGTGTGTAAAATGGGAAGGAGTGTGTATGATGGATGGAGTGTGTATTTTGAAATGGATGGAGTGTATTATGGGATGGAGAGTGTAATATAGGCTGGAGTATGTAAAATGGGAAGGAGTGTGTATAATAGGATTGAGTGTGTATTATGGGATGGAATGGAGTGTGTATTATAGGATGGGATGGAGTTTGTATTATAGGATGGGATGGAGTGTGTATTATGGGATGGATGGAGTGTGTATTACGGGAGGGATGGAGTGTGTATTATGGGATGGGATTGAATGCTTATTATGGGATGGAGAGTACTATGAGATGGAGTGTGTATTATGGGAAATATGGAGTGTGTATTATGGGATGGATGGAGTGTGTATTAGGGGATTGAGTGTGTTTTGGGATGGAGTGTGTATTATGGGAAAGATCGAGAGTGTATTATGGGATAGAATGTGTATTATGGGATGGAGTATGTATTATGGGAAGGATGAAGTGTGTATTACACGATTGATTGAGTATGTATTATGAGTTAGATGGAGTGTGTATTATGTAATGGAGTGTTATTTTGGGACGTAGTTTGTGTTTGGGATGGAAGGATTGTGTATTATAAGATGGATTGAGTGTGTATTAGGGGATGTATAGAGTGTATATTATGGGGTGGATGGACTGTGTATTATGTGATGAAGTGTGTATTATGGGATGGGATTGAGTGTGTATTATGAGAGGGATGAGTATGTATTATGGGATGGGATTGAGTGTGTATTATGGGATGGATGGTGTGTGCATTATGGGATAGAGTGTGTACTATGGGATAGAATGTGTATTATGGGATGGATGGAGTATGTATTATTGGATGGGATAGAGTGTTTAGTATGGGATGGATAAAGTGTCTATTATGGGATGGGATGGAGTATGTATTATAGGATGGGATGGAGTATATATTATGGGATGGATGGAGTATGTTTTATGGGATTGAGTGTGTATTTTGTGATGGATGGAGTGTGTATTATGGAATGGAGTGTGTATTATGGGATGGATGGAGAGCGTAATATGGGATGGAGTGTGTATTTTGGCATGGATTGAGTGTGTATTTTGGGATTAAGTGTGTATTATGGAATGGCCGAGTGTGTATTATGGGATGGAGTGTATATAATGGGATGGAATGTGTATTATGGGATGAAGTGTGGATTATGGGATAGATCGGTTGTGTAATATAGTATGCAATGGATTGTGTATTATAGGATGGATGGAGTGTGTAGTATGTGATGGATGGAATGTGCATTACGGGATGGAGTGTATATTATGGGATGGATGGCTTGTGTATGATGGGATGGAGTGTGTATTATGGGAAGGAGTGTGTATGATGGAATGGAGTGTGTATTATGGGTTTAATGGGGTGTGTATTATGGGATGGAGAGTGTATTATGGGATCGATGGAGTGTGAAATCGCCTATAAATGGTACCGTAATGCTTCTAAAAGGTTTATTTAGAAAGACTCTGTGTATTTCTTTGAAATCAGTTCTTAAGAAGGAAAACATATGTCTTTCATCTAAGAGAAAACTCCATTCAATTCATTTTTTAGAACTGAGTTGAATTTGCATTCAAATCTCTTTTTAGGAAAGTGTTTGCTTGGAATGAATTCAGTTCCTTTACTCGCAAATCCCATTTCTTGTGTTTGAGCAAAATCTCCACTGAAATCACCTATAAAAGGAAATGTGAATGTAATTACAAGGGCTTTCTGGAAGCAATGTGTGTGTATCTTTAAAATCAGTTCATTACAATGCAAACAGACTTATTGCATCGAAGAGAATACTCCATTTAATTAAGTTTCTAGAACTGATTTAAATGGACTGTCAAATCTCTTTTTAGAAAGTGTTTCCTCTGTATGAGTTCAGTTCCTTTACTGGAAAATCCAGTGTTTTGCATTTGAGCTAAATCTCCACTGAAATCACCTATAAAGGGAAATGTGTATGTAAGTACAAGGGCTTTCTAGAAGCACTCTGTGTATGCCTTTGAAATCAGTTTTAAGAAAGATAACATATGTCTTGAATCTAAGAGAAAACTCCATTCAATTCAGATTTTATAACTGAGTTGAATGGACAGTCTAATCTCTTTTTAGGAGAGTGTTTGCTTTGTAAGTATTCAATTCCTTTTCTTGCAAATCCCACGTCTTGCATTTGAGAGAAATCTCAACTGAAATCTCGTATAAAAAGAAATGAGAATGTAAGTACAAAGGCTTTCTAGAAGCACTCTGTGTATATCTTTCAAATCAGTTCTTAAGGAGAAAAACATAAATCTTGCATCTAATAGAAAACTCCATTCAATCAGTTTTTAGAATTGAGTTGAATGGACAGTCAAATATTTTTTAGGAGAGTATATGCTTTGTATGTATTCACTTCATGCACTCACAAATCCCATGTCTTGCATTTGAGAAAAATCTCCACTGAAATCACATATAAAAGGAAACGTAAATGTAAGTAGAAGGGCTTTCTAGAAGCACTTTGTGTATGTCTTTGAAATCAGTTCTAAAGAAGGAAAATATAAGTTCTGTATCTAAAAGAAAACTTCATTCAATTCAGTTTTTAAATGTACTTGAATGGACAGTCAAATCTCTTTTTAGGAGATTGTTTACTTTATAAGTATTCAATTCCTGTACTCAGAAATCCCGTGTCTTGCTTTTGAGAGAAATATCCACTGAAATCAGGTATAAAAGGAAACGTGAATGTAAGTACAAAGGTTTCTAGCATCAATATGTGTGCTACTTTAAAATCAGTTCTTCAGAAGGAAAACATGTCTTGCAACTAAGAAAAAACTCTATTCAGTGCAGTTTTTAGAACTGAGTTGAATGGACAGATGAATCTCTTTTTAGAAAGTGTTTGCTTTGGATGTATTCAATTCCTTTACTCACAAATCCCGTGTCTTGTGTTTGAGAGAAATCTCCACTGAAATCGCATATAAAAGGAAATGTGAATATAAGTACAAGGTCTTCCTAGAAGCACTCAGTGTATGTCTTTGAAATCAGTTCTTAAGAAGGAAAACATACGTCTTGCATCTAAGAGAAAACTCTATTCAATTCAGTTTTTAATCTGAGTTGAATGGACAGTTGAATCTCTTTTTATGAGAGTCAGTTCCTTTACTCACAAATTCCATGTCTTTCATTTGAGAGAAATCTCCACTGAAATTGCATATAAAAGGAAACATGTATGTAAGTACTAGGGCTTTCTAGAAGCACTCTGTGTATGTCTTTGTAATCATGTTTTAAGGAGGAAAACATACATCTTGCATCTAAGAGAAAACTCCATTAAATTCAGTTTTAATAACTGAGTTGAATGGACAGTCGACTCTCTTTTTAGCAGAGTGTTTGCTTTCTATGTATTCAATTCCTTTATTCACAAATCCCGTGTCTTGCATTTGAGAGAAATTTCCACTGAAATTGTGTAAAAAAAGAAAAGTGAATGTAAGTACGAGGGCTTTCTAGAAGCACTCTCTGTATGTCTTTGAAATGAGTTCTTAAGAAGAAAAACATATGTCTTGCATCTAAGAGAAAACTCCATTCAATTCAGTTTTTATAACTGTGTTGAATGGACAGGCGAATCTCTTTTTAGGAGAGTGTTTGCTTTGTAATTATTCAATTATTTTACTTGCAAATCCCGTGTCTTCCATTTGAGAAAAATCTCCACTGATATTGCCTATAATAGGAAACGAGAATGTAAGTACAAGGGCTTTCTGGAAGCACTCTGTGTATGTCTTTGAAATCAGTTCTTCAGAAGGAAAACATACGTCTTGCATCTAAGAGAAAACTCCATTCAATTCAGTTTTTAGAACTGAGTTGGATGAGCAGTCAAATTTCTTATTAAGAGAGGGCTTGCTTTTTATGTATTCAATTCCTTTGCAAGCATATCTGGTGTCTTGCATTTGAGAGAAATCTCCACTGAAATCGTGTATAAAAGGATACGTGAATGTAAGTACAAGGGCTTTCTAGAAGCACTTTTCTATGTCTTTGAAATCAGTTTTTAAGGAGGAAATCATATGTCTTGCGTCTAAGAGAAAACTCCATGCAATTCAGTTTTTACAACTGAGTTTAATAGATAGTCTAATCTATTTTTTAGGAAAGTTTTGGCTTTGTTTGATTTCAGTTCCTTTACTCCCCAAAACCCATGTCTTGGGTTTGAGAGAATTCTCCACTGATATCACGTGTAATAAGAAACATGAATGTAAGTACAAGAGCTTTCTAGCAGCAATGTGTGTGTGTCTTTGAAATCCGTTCATTACAATGAAAACAGACATCTTGCATCTAAGATAAAACTCCATTCAATTCAGTTTTTAGAATTGAGTTGAATGGACAGTCGAATCTCCTTTTAGGAAAGTGTTTGCTGTTTTTGAATTCAGTTCCTTTACTCTTAAAACCAGTGTCTTGCGTTTGAAAGAATTCTCCACTGAAATTGCTTATAAAGGGAAACATGAATGTAAGTACAAGGGCTTTCTAGAAGAACTCTCTGTATGTCTGTTAAATCAGTTCTTAGGAACGAAAACATACATATTGCATCTAAGTCAGTTCTCCATTCAATTCACCTTTTAGAAATGAGTTGAATATATGGTTGAATCTTGTTTTAGAAACATATGTGCTTCCTTTGAATTCAGTTCATTTACTCGTAAATGTCACGTCTTGTGTTTAAGAGAAAGTTCCAGTGAAATCACTCAGAAAAGGAAAGGCAAACACAAAAAACAGAGTTTGCTAGAAGCATAGTGTTTGTGCATTGATTCAGTTCTTTCTAATAAAAATATATGTGTTGCATCAAAGAGAACTCTCTATTCAATTCTTTTTTGAGAAGTCAGTTCATTATGTTGTTGAATTACTTCTGAAAAGAGTGTGTTTGTTTGATTTCACTTGATTTACTCGGACAAACGCCAGTGCTGGGTTTGTGGGAAAACTCAAGTCTTTTATAAAAGTAATTGTGAATGCAAGTGCAAGCACTTTCTATCAGCAGTGTGTGGGTGTCTTTGAAATCAGTTCTTTACAGTGAAAACATATGTATCGCATCTAAGAGAAGTCTCCATTCGATTCAGTTTTTAGAACTGAGTTGAATGTGGAGTCAAATCTCTTTTTTGGAAAGTGTGTGCTCTGTATGAATTCAGTTCATTTATTCCTAAAACCCATGAGTTACTTTTGAGAGAAATCTGCCTTGAAATCGAGCATAAAAGGAAATGTGAATGGTTGTACAAGGGCTCTTAGAAGCACTCTGTTTATGTCTTTGAAATCAGTTCTTTATGTATTGCTTCTAAGTGAACTCTCCATTCAATTCGCTTTTTAGAAGTGAGTTGAATATACAGCCGAATCTCATTCTAGAAATTATGTGCTTTGTTTAAATTCAGTTCCTTTACTCATAAACATTATTCCTTGCATTTGAGCTCCATTGAAGTTGCTTCTAAAAGAAAACATGAGCACAAGTACCAGAGCTTGCTAGAAGCATTGTGTGTGTGCTTTGAATTCAGTTCTTTACAATGAAAACATATGTGTTGCATCAAAGAGAAATCTCCATTCAATTCACTTTTGAGAAGTCAGTTTAATATGCAGTCAAATTACTTCTGAAAAGAGTTTGTGCCTTTGTTTGGTTTCACTTGATTTACTTGGGAAAATGCCTGTGTTAGGTTTTAGGGAAAGCTCCATTTAGCTTTGTATAAAAGGAAACCTGAATGCAAGTACAAGGCTTTCTATCAGCAATGTGTGTGTCTTTTAAATCAGTTCTTTACAGTGAAAACACACGCATCCCATCTATATTGCATATATATATATATATATATATATATATATATATATATATGCAACATACATATTGCATCTAAGTGAACTCTTCATTCAATTTACTTTTTAGAAGTGAGTTGAATACAGAGTTGAATCTCTCTTTAGAAACGTATATGCTTTGTTTGAATTCAGTTCATTTACTAGTAAATGACACAAGTTGCATTTGAGAGAAAGCTCCATTGAAGTTGCTTATAGGAGGCAATGTGAATGCAAGTACCTGAGCTTGCTAGAAGCACTGTGTTTGTGCTTTGAATTCAGTTTTTTACAAAGAAAATGTACTTGTTGCATCAAAAAAAAATTTCGATTCAGTTCACTTTTGAGAAATCAGTTCAATACATGGTCCAACTACTTTTGAAAAGGTTGTATGTGTTTGTATGATTTCACTTGATTTACTCAGAAACATGCATGTGTTGGGTTTCAGGGAAACCCCCATTAAAGTCCTGTATTAAAGGAAACGTGAATGCAAGTACAAGGGCTTTCTAGCAGCAATCTGTGTGTGTCTTTGTAATCAGTTCTTTACAGTGAAAACACACATATCACATCTAAGAGAGACTCCGTTCAATTCACTTTTTAGAACTGAGTTGAATGCACAGTCAAATCTCTTTTTAGGAAAGTGTGTGCTTTGTATGAATTCAGTTTGTTTACTCATAAAACACATGTGTTACATTTGAGAGAAATCTCCATTGAAATTGTGTATAAAAGGAACCATGAATTCTTGTACAAGGGCTTTCTAGAAGCAAGGATATAACATTACCTGAGTAAACAGAAAGTACATTGTATGCCACTTCCAAATTCTGGAAATGACAGAGACATCTGACTACCTGTACAATTAACCAAAGTTTCTCTTTAATGTTGGGACATCCATCTTCAGCCTACAGCTTAGAGTCTCTATCATATCTTTCAGTGAAGCAAAAAATCTGAAGGACTGCTCAGCCCATTCTGGCATAGTTCATCCGTATCTTTTCCCTGTGCTCTGTATAATGTCTGGAAGTTTCTCTGCAAAGCAGGAACCTGAAGGACCATCTTGGCTTGTTCTGTAAAAGTTCACAGGTCACTTTTCTATGAATCCTGCATGTTCAGTTTATACAACATACTGTCAGGCAGTTGAGGCAAGGACAGTTTATTATCCAGTGGTTAATTTTTCCACAAAGAAAGTAAATTTCACATGGAATTTCTTTGATACCCATCATCCTTTTGAAGTAAATTTTTGCTGCTAGAAGCAGGCATGTCTCATTGACCAGAAAATCTAAGTTCTTTAAATATTTTAAATGCCCAATTCTTTAGGTCTTTAGATTTTTTTAAGATTACCTATCTAATTGAAATATATCTTCATATATGTAAAAAACTAACATGACTATAAGTTTGATTATCATAGATGACTATAATTCTGTATTTCTTAATTATACATTATAATTTTAAAGGAATTTTATTAACATAATGTCTCAAACAAAACTAGAAATACATATATAGTATAACAAAATTTACCTTAAATTTATATCAATAAACCAAAACCCATATCAATGTAAAATATTTTGAGATTAACAGTTTTTGGGGATCAAAGTAGATTCAATAATCTATCTTTTTATCATTTCTGTATCATATCCCCCTTTTTCCCTAGTAAGAAATTGACTATGACCATTAACCATTTATAATAAAAGCAAACATTCTTGGGAATAGCTTTACATAAACTATTTCCTGATGATTGAGAGGTGCTGACAATCTTATGGGGGCCCTGAGCCTGGAATATCTTAGTCAACTGCCTTGAAGTTGATGTGGCCATCTCTTTCCATCAGAGATTTTTTCAGGGGGTCTTCCTTGATCAAACTTAATTTTCTTTAATTCAGAATAAATCTACAGCCTCTCATTTTTCTATGGAAATATGTTTTTTTTAAAAAAAAAATACTTTTCTCTATAGCCGTTTATTTTATTTCAATTTTAAAGTCAATCCAGTCACAAATTTAACTACTCTGGCAGCATTTATAACCAAAGGTCTTTTAGAAGCTCTTACTACTACCTTTGCAATTAAAAAACGTAAAGACAAGACAATAGTTTAGCTTTTTAGCAGAAGTACTGGAAGGAGCCACAATTACCACTATGTGGAATTTTAGGATCCACATTGCCACAAAGTAGAGCAGTGTCACTCACTGCTCATGAACTCCATTTAAGTATTTGGCAACAGGGCCTCTTAAAAGACTTCTAAGTGTTTTGCTGCTAATACTGAGTCAGGAAGCAACCATTAAATGAACTAAGCCTTTGCTTACTGACAGCAAACAGAGCCCTCTCAAGAAAATGCTGCTTCTAAGAAGCCTTCTTTGTCTCTGTTCCCTTTTTGCTTGTAAGAGCAGTAACCTAAATCTTTCATACTCAGCTTGTGCTTGTATAGAGTCTTCTGTGAGACTTTATAAACAAGCTTCATTGCTTCTTAAGATGCACTTGGAAAGCTCAACATTTTGTAACTTAAGCCCACATGCCACACTTGGGTGTCTCTGCACCACAGTCCACTTGGGAGGCACAATGCAGAAGCTGTTTTGGCTCTGTTTCTATGTTCTAGAACCCCTTCTAAGATTTATGAGGCTTTATGTGTGTATATGAACCCCACGTTGGAGCTCCATTTGTTGTAAAAAGTTTCTGGCCCATCTATTCCCATGTTTCAGTTCCACCTCCAGCTGCTTACCCCCTCCCCCAATAAAATGATTCAGACTCTTATATTAATTACAAATTGTTCAGCTTATTGGCTCAGGCCTATTGCTATCTATCTCTTTCATCTTAACCCATTTCTATTAATCTGTCTTGGCACATGATCTGTGACCTACATGAGTTCCTTTACACTTGGCCCTTGTTCTATAAACTCTGGTCTCTCTTCCATAATATCTTATCCCTGTGATTTGATACCTGAACCACAGTCCCCCTGGTCATTGGCCCTTAGTTTGTTTCTGAAACCTGGTCTGTGTCTTGTCTCTGATCTGTGGTTCATGTCTAATTTGATCACAGGTCCGTGGCCCCTGATCTTTTTTCCCCTAGTCAAAAGGATCATGTCTGGTCCATTATGATGTCTCCTACTTGGTTTCTTTCTTGTCCCTTGTCAGTTGTCATTGTCTATTCCTGGTTTAAAAAAATCACTGGTCCCTTGTTTATGTCTGTCCTTTGTCAGTACTTGGTCCTTAGTTAATGTCCATTCCCTGGTCCCTGGTGCCTGATCCCTGATCCCTAATTCCTAGTTCCTGGTTGTAGTTATGAGCTCTAGTCCCTCATCTTAGGTCTGTGGATTGTGTGCGATTCCTGCTATGTTTTTAGTCCTGGGTCAGTAGTCTTTTCCTGGTTCCTGGTCCCACCTGATACCGGATCATTGGTCACCTATCCCTGGTAAATTTCTGGTCCTTGGTCCTTGTCTGATTTGTGGTACTTGGTCCATGTCTGATACCTTGTTCTTCTCTGGTCCCTGGTACATGTGTGGTCTCTGATCCTCGGTCCTTGTCTCTGGTCCTTGTCCCTGTTCACTGTACATCTCCCCAGTCTTGTTCCCTATTAGTCTATGATTTTTGTGTGCCTGATCCTTAGTCCATGACTGATCACTTGTCCATATCTTGTCCTTGGTCACTGGTCCCTGATCCCTCATCCCTGCTTTTTTGTCTTTGTGTACTCCATGGTCCATGTCTGGTCCATGGTCAGTATCTGGTTTATGATCCCTGGTATATTGTCCTTAGTTTCTGGATCTTTAATCTGTGATTCTTCTCCTTCATCTATTCCTATTATTTTTAAGTTTGGTCTTTTCATAGTGTCCCAGATTTCCATGTTTTGTATCAGGAGTTTTTTAGATTCAACATTCATTTACTTTAAGGTGATATATTCATTACAATTTCTGAGATTCTTTCTTCCATCTTGTGTATTGGTGGGGCTGCTTTCCTGTTAGAATCCCAAAATTTTTTATTTCCAGATTTATTTCCATTTGAGTTTTCTTTATGTCTTCTATTTTTACTTTCTATTTTATTTAAACTGTTCTATTCATTTACTCTCACTGTGTTTTCATGTATTTGTTTAATAGATTTATCCATTTCTTCTTTAAAGATTTCTAATATATTCATAGAGGCTATTTTACAGTTCTTATCTTGTAAATCAACTGTGTTGCACTTCTCAGAACTTACTGTAGTAGGGATGCTGAGCTCTTTTGGAGACATATTGTCCTGGCTGTTATTGATAGTGTTTTTATTCTGGCATCTAGTCACCTGGGTTTGAAATGGTTGTAATTTTAGATTATGACATCTGGTTTTATCTTTCTTGGGTGGAATTTTTATTCTTCAGTATCTGCTTCCTCTTGGTTCTTAGAAGGGGGTGGTGACTGTGTGTTGCCTGGTAAGGAATGCTTTGGGGATCCTGCCAGGTGTGACCACTAGGGGATGAGGGTAGAATGTGTTTCTAGGTATTGGAAGCAAACATTTAAGAATAGGGATGGGATGAGAGGACAGGAGCATCCACAAGTGGGAGGAAAATTAGGGTATCCCACAAGAATCTGTTTAGTTCCCTGAGAATAGGGAAGAAAGTAAAGAGAGGCTAAAGAACTGGAGATGAAACTCAGGGACTGGACTGGGAAGAGGATGGATATTGAAGAACTAAGGCTCACTTACTTGCTTTGGTGGCCTGCTTGTTTCTCTGTCAGCCTTGACTGAGAGGTTCCCAGGGAAAGTCTGCTGGAGCTGGGGGCTGTAACAAAAGAATAAGAGATGATAAAAGCTAGAAGAGAAGATCTGCTGGAAGTAGAAGCAAAGAGGAAGTGGGGAGGCCAAAGCAGGCAGTCTCCTACAGCTCTGCCATAAAACTGGAGGTGAAAAATCTAGAGGTAGTCTACCAGCTTTTATGACCTGAGAGGATTACAAGGGAATACCTGCCAGCTAGAGTCTTATTTTTTTAATTTAATTTTCTCTCTGAATTAAAATCCACATAACATACAATTATCACTTAAGAACAAGCAGCTATTCACTGGTGAAGGTTATGCAAGCACCATCTCTACCAAGTTCAAACACATTTTCATTTCTCCAAAATAATTGATCTACTTTTAACCTCCATCTTTCAAATCAACAACCTTCTGGGTGGAGAATGTAGCTCAGTTGGTAGAATATTGCCTAGTCAGCACTTGTGTCAATCCTTAACACCAGCTGTAGGCGAAGTTTACTTAGAAGGTGCCAGTGCAGGATAGATATTATTAAAATATAAACCAACACTCACGGTACAGGTAACAGTTTATAGCGGAGCCTGAACAGGGACTGGAGTATCCGACCGATGGACGAGCGATGAATGGACGATGGATTCCGATTCTGTCTCTCCAACAGCCAGGAACCAGGCAGAGCATCCACATGTCCCAGAAGCCCCTTATCAATGGGGTTGGCCACACCCCCTCCAGAAGCTCAGGACCCTGGATAAGCATCTTAGGACCTTATCAGCTGACACCTGAATCCCACCACATCTCCCCCTTTTGTCTAACTAAGAAGGTTCTAAACTATGTACAATAGGAATTATTATGAGTTAGTAACCTTAAATACCTATTCTTCAACCCCTTCAAGACCTGAGAAGGAAGATGTATCACTTGAAAGTCAGAAGTACATGGAAGTAGTGGCTTCCAAAATTTGGGAGAGGACAGCAACACAGCTACCTGGACAATCACCTCTGGTTTGTGTGCTGTTGGAGCATCTATCATATTGGCTATAGGCCTATGGTATCTGACAGATCTTTTCACAAGCAGGGCAATTTTGGAGGGACTCTTATCCTGTTCAGGCAGGTTTCATCAGTCTCCATCCATCAACTGGTTCGTCCAGCTTGACACCATGTGTGTACTGTCAGCAATCAAGGTAAGGACAGTTCCTTACTCAACCGGCCATTCTCTGCCAAAAGGACAAACTCCAATGGAGTATCCTCGATGCTCAACACCATCTCGGGAAAGGAGCAGTGAAACCAGGAGTCGTCGTGTCTCTCGTGGCCAAATTTCAAATGTTAAATGCCATATTCTCTGGGTCTATGAAATGGTTGAAGATTCCTGTCTATCAATGATATTCTAACCTGTATCTCATATGACTGGGATATGATACCTTAAGTAATGTTGACTGCAGTTCTTATCATCTTAAGGAATAAACCCTGTACTAAAAATTAGAATACCTATATAAGGGGTGTACAATCCCTGAACAATGACCTTTAGTAGGACTATCAAACATTAGACAGGGGTATATTACCATGTAAAGTGTCCACAGCATTTTATACATGTAAATACATATATATCATCTAAACAGAGGTATATAAAACATCTTGTGCATATATCATAACTAGTGCAATTATACATTATATCTAGTATAGTTATATGAAGGTAGTAATTGCATAGTATACATGACAATGATGTGCAAATATTTTAAAGAGAGGTAGAAGCATACATAAAATATAGCAATTTCAGATTCAGTTTTACATAATAGTTACAGATTCAGATTTATATCGAAGTACAAGTTGCTTTGGTTATATAAAGCAATCTCAGATTAAACTTTGTACCAATGTACAAATTATCACAATTAAACATATAAAATGATTTCATATTTGTATCAATATACAAATATCTATGCCACTGCAAATTGTCTTTAGCTTAGCCCATACATTCAGCTAGAATGGTATATAGGTAGGTAGAACAGTCTACCTTTATCTATCCTATCTATCCCCCCTCTCTTCTTCAAGAGATCTTTGATGCTATATTATAGTTCTGTCCTTCACCCAGTTTTAACTTATAACTATTCTATTAGAATAATAATTACCCACAACCCTCAGAGCATAAAACTTATTGGGAAAGGGGGCGTAGTCTTTCATAAGGTTACTTCCTGCTGACTTAAGGGCGATGGCATCTCTTTGGGATCCTGTAAAAGCTAAAATAATGGTTAGTTCTTAATGGACTGACCATATACATCTATAACCATTCTTAGAATAGTGGTTAACTCCATCTGGAAATCTAATTAGAAGTGTGATCTGAAGGATAATCATAAAGAGCTATCTTGCAGCTGTTTTTGAATAGTCTATTTCCTGAAAACAATTATTGATTGGTGCGCACCAGGTTCTTGATATTTCTATTTTTGTCTCTGTCTGTCTGTCTAACTGTCTCTTATTTTCTCTCTCATACTCTCCCTTTTATTCTTGTTTCACTAGTAAGAGTTGTTGTGGTGGGGGCCCCAGCTCAGTTCCAGATTCTTTGTAGATAGCTGATAGGAGGAAATGTTATTTACAATGGAAAACTTAACCATTGTTGATACTCAAAAGAGATATTCATATCTTTTATGACTTTAGGAGACTGTATGCAGACAGGATGTACCTTTCAAAGGTACAGATACAGAGAGAAACAAGGTTTAAGATGAAGTCACAATAATATTGGTCCCTAACATTCTGTCTTCTGTCTCACACCAGGTGGCCTTACTGATATGAGACAGAATTCTTCACATTTTCTTTACCAATACACTTGGGTTTAGAAAGGGAGAAAGCCACTTGCTCCCAATCCAAATCCAGCCCTATTAATAGTCAAATCAGGACCACTTTTTTTTGAGGTGTAGATGCAAGATGCAAAGCAGTAAGAATTGAGAGATTACCCAGTAGTGCATATGCGTATCAGTTGGTCTCATAGTCAGTCATGTACATTGCTTCATCATCAGTCTGTCTTCGATTGCAAGTGAGTAATTATTCAATGTCTAGTCAATGTCTTAAAAATAGTTGTATCCATTTTCCTGTAGAGACAAAATTGAGACCCTGCCCCAGGTTTGTTAAATGTGTTTTCCTTACCATGTATCCATTTGTCATATCAAGGATGAGCAATGACTTCTCTTCCTCAGGAAGGGACTCCTTTTCAAAGCGGACTTTTATTAGTTTTTTTAGTACCCATATCTTTTCTGTCCCTGTTGAAACAAAAGCGAAACCCCTACCCCATAAAAGCACATATCCCGGCTTCCACTCTGAAGTCAACACATCTTTGAAGTAGATGGGTTGATTTAACTCAGAGGATTTCTCTACTACCCAATGTCTCTCAGCAGCTGATGTTCCCTTTTCATCAGCGTTAAGAAAATTTAAAGTCAATAAGGCACTGTGCAACCTCTCTCTGGGTTTTTTCATTTCTTCTTTTTTTGTTTATAAAGCATCTCTTTTAACATGAGGTGAGATCTCTCCACAACTGCCTGTCCTGAAGGATTATGTGGTATCCCTGTAATATGCTTTATATTAAAGTATCCAAAAATTATCTTCATTTTTTGGGAAACATAAGCTGGAGCATTGTCAGTCTTAATCTGAGTGGGAATTCCCATTATGGCCATGGCTTCCAAAAGGTGAGTAAGTACAGCATCAGCATTTTCAGAACTCAGGGCAGTCGCCCATTGCATTCCAGAATAGGTATCGATAGTATGATGTACATATTTCATCTTTCCGAATTCTGGAAAGTGAAACACATCCATTTGCCAGATCTCACTTCTCTGTGTACCCTTAGGATTACTTCCAGCAGGTAAAGATAGTTGGTTATAGAAAGAGCAAGTGTCACAATTCCTTACTATTTCGTTTGCTTCATTCCAAGTGATGGAAAAACTCTTCTTTAGCCCTTTGCTGTTATCATGATGTTTCTCATGAAATTCTGTGGTCTCTAGCACGTTTCCTATCAGCAACCAATCTGTTTCATCATTACCCTGCGCTAGAGGGCCTGGGAGATCCGTGTGCACCCTGATATGTGTTATGTACATAGGAAGTATCCTACCTCTGATGATATCCTGTAGTTGTATGAATAGTAAAGTCAAGTCTGTATCATCAGGAATGAAGTCAGCAGTTTCAATATGTAAAACAACTCTTTCTGTGTATTAAGAGTCAGTAATTATGTTGAGAGGCTCTGTGAAACCCAACAACACCATAATAATCACATATAGTTCTGACTTCTGAACAGAGTTATAAGGGCTTTGAGCCACCTTAATTAAGTTTTCAGACTTGTAGCCAGCCTTCGCTAAATTGTTTGCATCAGTATAAAATGTAGGGGCTCCAGAAATGGGTTTATCCTATACCACATGAGGAAAGATCCAATTAGTTTCCTTTATAAATTGAATTCTCTTGTTTTGAGGATATTTATTATTAATCTCTCCTAAAAAGTCACTACAAGCCTTTTTGCCAAGGTTCACTGTCTGCCCATAATCATTCAATTTCTTCATTAGTCAAAGGCACAACAATTTCTGCAGGATCCTTTCCAGTCAATTGGCGGAGTCTTAATTTACCTTTAAAAATCAGATCAGCAATTTTTTCGATATATGTCTTCATCTTCTTGCTTGGCCTATGTGGCAAAAATATCCATTCTAATATAATGCTTTCTTTTTGCATTAAGATTCCTGTTGGAGATTGTCTAGAGGGTAAAATAACAAGTATGCAATCTAGGTCTGGATCCACATGATCCACATGTGCTTCTTGAAGTTTATTTTCCACCAACTCTAATACTTTCTCAGCCTCATCAGATAATTCTCTTGGACTATTTAAATCCTTGTCACCATCCAAAGTCTTGAACAAATTAACTAGCTCATAGTTTTTTATACCAATCATGGGCCATATATGAGCAATATCTCCTAGTAACTTTTGAAAATCATTAAGAGTCTTCAATTTATCTCTATTTAATTTTACCTTTTGTGGTCTAATTTTTTGTAAACCTATTTTATATCCTAAATAATTGATAGAATCTCCCCTCTGTACTTTTTCTGGAGCAATTTGTAGTCCCAAATCAGGCAATATTTTCTTTAGTTCTTCAAACAATGTTTCTAATGTCTTTGGGTTTGGGTCTGTCAACAAAATATCATCCATTTAATGGTAAATGATAGATTGTGGGAAGTGCTTGCACAGTATTTCTAGTGGTTTTTGTACAAAATATTGGCATGAGGTGGGAATATTCAACATTCCTTGGAGAAGGACTCTCCATTGGTACCTCTTAGCTGGCCCTGAATTATTAAGAGTAGGTACTGTGAAAACAAATTTCTCTTTGTCCTGTTCCTGTAAAGGTATGGTAAAAAAAAAAAAAAAAAAAAAAAAAAAACAATCCTTCAAATCAATAACTGCAATAGGCCATCCCTTAGGTAGCAGAGAAGGCAGGGGAATATCAGATTGTAAGGAGCTCATAGGTTGAATCACCTTATTAATTGCTCTTAAATCCATCACCATCCTCCATTTTCCAGATTTTTTTCTTGACAACAAAAACAGGAGAATTCCATGGACTGGTTGATTCTTCGATATGCTGAGCCTGTAACTGCTCCTGTACTAACTGTTCCAAAGCCTGAAGTTTTTCTCTCATCAAAGGCCATTGTTGAACCCAAATAGGCTTTTCTGTTAAACATTTCAAAGGCAGTGCTGTGAGTGTCCTTTTAGGTTCTGTGGTTATTGGGTAATTCTTTTGTACAACCTGAATGGCTGGTGAATTTTCTCCATAGTACCTTAAAGTATCATTTTTGGAAACATAATTGAGTTGATATCAGAACCGGGAGGGATTTTAATCTGGGTATTCCATTGGATTAGAAGGTTGCGACCCCACAGATTCACTGCTATGTCAGCCATATATGACTTCAACCGTCCTTTCTGACCTTCTGGTCCTATGCATTTAAGCCATCTCACACTCTGTTTCACCTGAGATATTGTTCCAATACCCAGAAACCTGTAAAGGCCATCTTGGATGCCATGATTGTGGGGTTATGATCGAAACATTAGCCCCCGTGTTGACTAAACCCTGGATATAAATATTATCTATCCGTATTCCCAATTTTGGTCTTTGTTCATTTATTGAAGTCTGCCAAAATATTTGTTTTGTGATTCTTTTTGGAATTTCTGAATTTTCTTTTGAATTTATGTTATTATCTAATACTGTATGATCTTCTAGATCAGGTTTTGGATGCTCTATTCGTCCTGAGAATGCTGGTCTTCTACTATGACTGGATATGATCTCACCATCCTCGAATTTGGAGTCTGATTTTTGGGGGCTTCCCGGGGGGAGCCCCAAAAGGCATTTCCCGATGGTAGAGGTTTGCCTTCTTTATCCCTGGTAGATCTACATTCATTGATCCAATGCCGTCCCTTGCCACACCTGCATAATCCAGAAGGCAATGGCCTTTGTTTGAATTAAACCTAGATCGGGCATTATTTCCAAGAGTACCTTGTGTACAATTCCGTCTTATATGTCCTGGTTTACCACAGTTGAAACAAGTGATGCCTTGGTTCCTCACCCTAACATTAGCAACATCTTGGCCTACCCAATTCTCCTCGTTGCAATGGAGAGATTCAGCATTGATTGCATATTGAATCCATTCTTCTATAGGTGCAGCTCTGATCTTTAAAGGCATAAGCATTCTTCTACATTCCAGATTAGCATGATCAAAGGCCAGAGAAAATATTCGTTGCTTCCTAACTTCTGGATCTGATATTGCTCTATGAACAGCTGTGATAAGCCTCTGTAGAAAGTCGGTATAAGGCTCTTTTAAGCCTTGTTTGACCTTAGTATAATGCTTGATATTTTGACCTGGGTCCAAAATCTTTTCCCAAGCATTCAGTGCAGCAGTGCGGCATAGCAGTAAAGTATGCTCATCATAAGTAGTTTGAGTCCTCACATCAGCAAACATGCCTTCACCAAGGATTTGGTCCTGAGAAGCAAAGAAACCCTTAATTTTTCCTTGTTGTTCTAAGGACTTGGCCTCCTCTCTAAACCAGCTTCTCCACTGTAAGTTTTGACTTTGGTCCACGACAGCAGCTGTTAGCTGCATCCAATCAAGTAGGAGGATTCAGTTTTTTGCTGACCATGAATTTAGAAGCTGCTTTACATAAGTAGAGTGAATACCATACATTGATATTGCCTCTTTAAAATCCTTGATTTCTCTCATATGTACTGGCTCATAACTATACTCTACATATTCTGAGGATCCCCCTGGTGCTTTCTTCATCTGAATAGTAGCTGGGAACAATAGTGGTGGTGAAGGGGGTAGCCCTGTCATGTTTACCACCTTAGGTAGAGTATTTCCAGTACCATAACACCCCATTGGGGTTGACCTGAATTGTTCTGAGTATAAGATGCATCATTACCTTTTTCTAGAGTTGCAATACAGTCCTCCCATTCTTGTATTTTGGATACTACAGGTTCCCATTCCTGGATTTTGGATACTATCAGTTTCCATTCTTGAAGTTTATATACTATTGATTTTTCTAGAGCCTGGGTTTCCTGATGAAGTAGTCCTTCCAAAGACCTCACCGAGCCAGCAATTTTTAGATCCACATCATTAACATAATTAATGATTTTCTTGTTCTCATCATTAATGTAGTCAACAAGTTTATTGTTTTCATCATTTACATAGAGCTTATATTTTTCTTGAACAGTGTTATCCATATCTAAAGAAGAAACCTTATCTGAAAGCTTTTTGTAACCAATTTCCAGAGTACCCATCTTTTCTGCCATCTTAGTGTTTGACAGTTCCACATCATATACCTTGGACAACAACTGCTGTTTTAAATTCTGTACCTGTTTAACCTCATCTGCCACCGTAGTGTTTGATAGTTGCATAATACCTAATGTGGACAGTAATTGTTGGTTTCCATTTGCGACCTCTGTCATCATCCTCTTATTTTGAAACACAAAATAGAGAAACAAGCCAAAAAATAGTAGGACTGGGGTATTGAATCCTTCAAGATATTCATTTAAAAATTTGTCAACCATCATGGCAAAATATATCCTGAATTCCTCAAAAGAATAATTGTCAACCATTACCTCAATTCAGGGGTAATGACACTGCTTAGTCCACAGGTATCAATGTAACGTTCAATTCCCTCCCACTGTATGGCAGATGCAGAGATTCTCAGTAGCAGGAAGCTACCTACTGACCCTATGTGGTGTTAAAGGGCCCCAGCAGGCAGAATACAATCCTTGGAAAAAGCAAATTCTCACAAGTTAAGACAGGATGTTAATCACAAAATAGAAGGGTTTTTGTTTCCTTTGTTTGCCTGTGGGAGTAATTTACAATTGCCCCGGGTAGCAACCACGTGGGCTGGCCTTGGGAGGGGGAGAAGGGTGCCCTTGGTTACTGGGGATAGGGGTGGAGCTGCCACTTGAATTTGCAGTTCCCAGGTCAAAATCAGCTAGCTAGGTGGGAGGAAGTGCGAGCGCTCACTTTAAACTCGGCTACTAGGGCTAGATGAGCGGAGCCACTGTGCAGGCAGGCAGTGGCAGTCCCGTGCTGTGCGCACTGGGTCAGCGGTTGAACAGCAGGCCAGCGAGTTGTAAACTGAGAGCTGCAAGCCCAGGTAACTGCAGGGAACCGCTGGGCAGCCTGAACAGCAAAACCCTGTGCGGCTACGCAGTGCTTCAAGTAACCACAGGGAACTGCTGGGTAGTCCTGTGCTGAACAGTGAACTGCTGCAGCAGCAAGCTACAAACCGAGCCCTGCAGGCTCAAGGAACCACAGGGAACTGCTGGGCAGGGTCACCATGGTGCCAAGGAGAACCAGCAGGCCCTGCTCAGTCTAAATGGTCCAAATGTGGCCTGTGCTCTAAACTCAACCCGCACTCTAAACCTGCCTGTGCACATTCCAAACCTGGCCCAAGGAGCCACCGACCCCAATCCGTGGGTGGGTGGGTGGGGTTTGGGTCCAGGAGAAGTTGGGCACCAGATGTAGGTGAAGTTTACTTAGAAGGCACCAGTGCAGGATAGATATTATTAAAATATAAACCAATACTCATGGTACAGGTAACAGTTTATAGCAGAGCCTGAACAGGGACTGGAGTATCCGACTGATGGACGAGCAATGGACACGATGGATTCTGATCCTATCTCTCCAGCAGCCAGGAAGCAGGCAGAGCGTCCTCATGTCCCAGAAGCCCCTTATCAATGGGGTTGGCCACACCCCCTCCAGGTTGGCCACATCCCCTCCAGGATCTCCGGACCCTGGATAAGCTCTTAGGACCTTATCAGCTAACACCTGAATCCCACTACAACCAGCACTTGCATAAATGGGGCATGGTGGCACACATGGCTAATTCCAGCACTGGTAAAGTAGAGGCAGGACAATTATATGCAAAATCATCCAGGGGAAGCCATCCTGGGCTACATGAAACCATGTCTTTAAAAAAACTAGCAACCTTCTGTTGGTCCTTGTATTCTTCTAAAAGTATATATATGAAATTAACCAAGACCAGAAATTTGGTACATTTCTGGATATCTGTAAGCTAGTAGTCTAATTATGTAAATATACTTAATTACTTAAACTATTAAATTATATGTGGTGTGGGGAAAATGCCAGATTACATTCTATGTTTTCCACAGTTTTTACTAACTAAAACAATATCTTTTTGTATCCCTTGATTGTAAATGTCACCCTGATAGGCCTTTATTTGGTGGCCTTTGTGTGAGCTACTCTAATCCTGCCACAAGATCTGTGACCAGCCAGTGCCTGCACAAAGAGAATGTGCAAGGAGCCATCTGTGATCAGTGCAAGCATGACCACTTTGGACTGAGTACCTCTGAACCGCTAGGTTTCCAGGGTAAATCCTGGGTGGTCAATCAGGATAGAAGTTAAAGTCTCAAGATCAAAGTTAAAGTTAAACCTTGCTGTCTCAGCTCTATGATTTCCTTATCAATTCTGAGTCTTAAAAATGATACAATGTCTTTCACAAGCTTTAGGAAGTCAATGGATAGCTTTTTTCTGAGGCTTCCTGAAGTTATCACAAATGACCAGCAGATGGTGCTCACATTTCACCCACCTGAGCAAACCACAGAAATACCAAAAAATTTAATTGCAAATTTTGAAATCCATGGAAACATAACTTCCGTTAATGTAACAGAGTACAATGGTGCTGCATCCACCATGCCTCCGGTGTAAGCTGCAATGCCTATCAGGTGGCCCTCATGGTGGGATGTTGGTGAGCCAGAGCTTCTTGGAGTGAACGGTTCCCCGGTTCCTTGATACAGTGCCTGTGTAATGACCTCGTCACCTCGTTCTCGGCCACAATGCACCTAGTCTATTTTTCCTTAATCTTTTTCTTGTTTGCTTTGCTCCTGCTAATTGTATTATACCAGAGACTAAATGTACCCATTTATAATGTCAGGAATAAAACTAACACAGTCAATGATGAGAAACAGGAGGAAGCACCTCCTCCTTTATTTCAGACAATTAAAAAGGTTCCTAAGAAACCAATGACTTAGTGGAAATAGAACAACTGGTAAGAAATTCTCATAAACAACACAGTAACTCAGAGAAACAAGCATTAGCAAGAATTCTCTCCAGGGCTCTCCCAGGGGAATATGTACAATATAAGATTAATGGCAAACAGTAGACAGCACCTAGGACAAAAAAATTAATGAGACTATTCTTAAGAGCAACTCAATGTAACAGAGTTTATGATGAACATGGCAACAGGTGAATAGTGTACAAAAGACAAAAAAGAAATTATTACTCACTTCCCTTTTTTCTAAAATATCAAAGTGTATGCAAAAACCCTGGTGTCTGCTTAACTCAAAAATGAACAAACTAGTTGGCCCCCTTTTTTCAAAAGCCTTTTGGGGTCATGCCCTCGCTGTTCATTCGGCTATGAGAAGAAAAATGGACATACAAAAAAACTTCTCAAAAAGACACAGCCCATGCCCACGGAAGATTAATAAGTAGTTGTAATCATTCTCTTAAAAATCATTAGCCATGCCTCACCTACCCCTAACCACAAGCCAGCAAATGCTTGTTTACAGCTGCCCACAAGGAGTACTCACAATAGATTCAATGTATGGCACATGTCCCATATTGTTCTGTTCTCATAAATGTCGTGGTTAAATGCCTTGCCAAGTTCCCTTTTGCTTTCTGTATATAAGCACCTGAAAAAGTCAGTAAAGTTGCAGCAGCATTAACTCAACCCTCTGAGTGTGTCTGTCTGTCATTTACTCGCGGAATCCCATTCTCCTCTCCTTCGACCCGTGTTCTCCCTCAGTCTTGGTGCCCCAGGAGGGCCGGTCCGCGGCACAATGGAGCCTCTTCTTAGTTCTTACAGGGCAAATAAATACAACCAAATGATAAAAGAAGGAAGAAAAACTGTCTGTCACAGATGTGGAAAAATACCAGTTACTTCAAAAGTGAAGTATGGAATCTGGGGAAGCTGTATATCTTATAGAAAAATTCTTGATGGGGAACATTCCTGGGCAAGCTAAGCTTATAATGTAAATTGCTGATCATATGCATTTAAGTTCCTAATTCAAGGATGATGGCAAATGCATTCTGAGCATATTTAGCCCACAGGCATCAATTACATGTCTGAAAGGTTGCTGTGACAAATGGAAAAACTTCTGAGTAGTCTCAGTTTCTTTTTATCAAGAAGCTTTAGCTGAAACAAAAGGAATAAACACTTTGAAGGTGTATTGGTATAGGAAGCAGCTGCCTTGTTTAGCACTTAATACTAGAATTCTGTTTAAAAGTTTATTTGTTATATTACTTCATGCATGATTATAGGATCTTAGGTGATTTTCAAGTGGTGAGCTCTTTATTTTTATTAGATTTACTTACATATGTGTGTTCATACATGTGTGCACACTGGTAGACATTGGAGGACAACATGTCAGAGTCGGTTCTTTCCTTTCACCGTGTGGATCTCAGGGATGAATCTCAAGGCATCAGGCTTGGTGACTAGCACCCTTAACCATGTGCTTATTTCCCAAGACCTTTCCACACCCTTTTCATGATGATGTGTCTGCCATTGCCTAATAGAGACATATCAACAAAGCCCTTTTTTATCTTTTAATTATTTTATCCTTTCTTCTCAAATCTCTCCTAATACTGATTAAAAATCCTCTGTCAATAATAAAAAAGAAGTGGAACCAAAAGAGAATTGATAAGAAAATAGAGCTTCAGTATTATTCTGGGACCAAATGCACAGATCCTTGGCTTTGGGACAGTAAACCTTTGTGTTTCTCAAGGCCTCACAGAGGCCTTGGGAATTGAATAAGTGACTTCCCTGTGTCATGGCATCATGCTCAACCTTTCTGTCAAGTGAATAAACCTGACTATCAATATTAGCATACAACAGGCTAAGTCTTTATGTCATAGATGCTTTTAGTACGTTTAAAGAAAAAATAAAGATCATGAAAATCGGGTAAAATGATACAGTCAAAATAGTTTCTACACGCCCTTCAGCACACTAGGATTCTCCCTAATCCACTGACTGAGATGATGTTTTTAATGGATTGTGAGTGTTCTTACATGTATGTATGTTTACATGTATGTGTGTGTTGTGTGTAAAGACTTTATTGATGTAATTTACATATCTACAAATAATACATGGTTTGGTTTATATCAAAAGCTGTGTAAACATTAACACAATTAATTTTAGAATATTTTCTTCACCTCAAATAAAAACCCCACTTCTGGATATGTACCTAGAAGAATTAAAAGCAACTTTTGAAAGAATGTTTGTACCCCCTGCTCATATCTGCACCCTTCAAATAGCCAGGTGATGGAAATAATCCAAGTGTCTGCCAATATGTGTATGGATAAGCAAAATATGAGTTATCACAACATGGATAAGGCTTAAAGATATTATGCTAGGTGAAATAAGACTGAAGAAAAAGACCAAAACTATGTGACTGCACTTACATTAGGTACCTAGTGAGAGGCATCATATTTACAGAGGCAGAAAGGAGAATGTTAGTTACCAGAGGTTGAGGGAAAATGAGAGTTACTATTTACCAGATGCAGTTTTCAGTTTTCCAAGAAAGAAAGAAGGTTTGTTTTGTTGCACAATTGAGTGAATTACTTGAGAAACTGAACTGTGATTAGGATTGTAAGTTTTTGTCATATGTATATTACTAAAGAGAATAGATAGAAAAAGGTAAAAAGCCACCCTCCTTTCCCCAGCACTCGTAGATAATCACTGATTTCCTTTCTCTCACTATGGATTCATGTATTAGAGATATAAAAAAAAAAATCACATGTTCAGTTGTGTACCTGACTTTTTTGCTATTATTTTCAGGGTTCACCTCTACTTTTTTACACTGAAGAATATTCCATTGTGTGACAATATCACATTTAACTTGTCCATTTATTATATGTTGGACATTTTAGTTGTTTCCTTGAACATCAGATTTTCCTTCAGTGAAAGTGTATTTCTTGCTTTGTTACAGCAACTTCTTAACCTTCCCAACATAAGTAATGTCTGTGGGCAGAGGAGAATCAAAGGATGAAGGGAAAAAAAGAAACAAATAACAAAGAACCAGGTGGTGACATATGTGCCTGCCAGAAAGGGAGTTGTTGGTAATAAGCACACACTGGAAAAGGCCTTCCTGTCACTGATCTGGACCCAGACACAGAAGATCCAAGCCCGTGCTTCAGCTTACAATCTCTCCTACACTGACTTTTCTCTGCCTGCCATTGAGTAGAACCACATGGGAATTCTGAAGCATCTTGGCATGAGATTTTCTCTGTAAAACTGAATGTGGTAATCACAAATCCAGACAAACAGTGGACTATGCTAGAGCAAGCTGCCTCATTGTTGAACTGTGTATTTTGCTCAGTGTAAGCTATGAACAACATATGTAAGAGTAGGGAAAGTGACCATAAATGTCTATGCTATGCTTTCAACCTACAAACCAACAACACCTTCTTGGGAGTCTGACACTCCTATCCACTTATGACATGAAAACAGGCTCTTACCACACCCATACCACCAAACCATTCTTTGAAGATTATAATGTGCTTATTTTCCAATACCTTTCCCCACCCTTTTCATGGTGACATATTTGCCATTGCCTAAAAGAGACTTGGAATTATGCTCTTGGTCTATTGTTCAGTGCTCCCATAGACTGAGTTGTCACACCACAGAAAATGGCAAATTCCAAGCTGAGAGATAACCTGGGCTAAGGGTACCTGTCTCCAAATGTGACTACCTGAGGTTGATCCCCAGAATCTACATAGTGTAAAAAGAACCAACTGTAGAAAGTTATCAACATGAGCACTTTTTACAAGATACAACACACATAGAAAAACACAGACAGAGACAGAAAGAAAGAGAAATTGGCAAGCACAGAACATCATCCTCTACCCTCTAACTCCTTTTCTCACTCCCCAACTTACCATGACACCACTAGATGAGACTGAAGAAACCCAGAGTTGAAGTGTCAGTAGGATTATGTATTGCTGTCTTGAGAGTAGTAGGCAGTAGAATAAAAGAACATGTATTCCTCCAACACACACACACACACACACACCACCCCTTTTGACTCACAGACTATGAAGACTTTCTTTTATCTCATGCCTATACTTCACACTAGCTTCCCTAATTCTGACTAAAAATATTTTAGATGATCTCTTAACAAAAAAAAAAAAAAAAAAAAAAAACAGTAACAACTTGGGCTTAATGTATTTTATATTCCTGTGGGAAATTAACTCTAGAATTTTCAGACACCACAAAACACATGAGCACATGTATTCTAAAATTAGTAAAGTGAAATATTCTCACTCTGTAAGAAATGTACATGGGGCCCATGTTGTTACTAAAGCCCACACAGATGACCAGGATCTCAGCCAACACATATGGACATATTGGTGTTTGATGGCTATACTGCCTCAGAGGCCATTCCAATCTGAGTATCCTGTGCTGTAACCCAGTGCCATAGTGACACCCAGGCCCAAGCTTCAGGTGAAGGCTATATCTGGGTCCATGCCCTTTCTACACCCTGAGTCTGTGTTGATATCCATTGTTCCTGCTACCACAAAATGGGGTCTGGCCTGAAATCTGAGGCCATGCGTGTGTCTGAGAGCCATGCTGTAGCTGTGCTGTACTGATCTGAATAGCCTGGGGCCATGGTAACATTAGGGACCATGTCTGTGTCCGTGATGATCCTATTACATCCAGGATATGTATTGATGTTTGTGATCCATGTTGTCACTACATGTCACACAGGTGCCTGGAATCTGGATTGACATCTGTGGCAATGTTGGTGTCCAAAAGCATACACTGCCAGGGGCATGCTGATTGGTGTGGCTTGTGCTGCCACCCAGGATCATGGTGTTTCCTTGGCCCAAGCTGTAGCATGAGGCCATGTCTGGGTCTGTGACCCTACTTCAGACAGACACTGTGTTGATGTCCAGGACTCCTGTAACCATCAAAGACTCTGCGAGTCATGATCAATATAACAAAAGCTATAGTTTATTGTGCTGAGGGTCATCACACTAGGTTATATGGTGATATGTTGTATATTTACTCTGGAATATCAGAGACACCCACAGAGCCAAGCCATAAAGATCAGGGAGTGTTGACCCATGCTTTTAATCCCATTACTCCACTCAAGAGACAGAGATCCAACTGGATCTTTGTGAGTTCAAAATCTAACAGCTAGGCAGTGGTATTACAGACATTTAATCCTAGCTCTAGGAGATTTGAACCAGGAAGTAAAACAATTAGGCAGGGAAAGAAATATAAGGCAGGAAAAGTTCAGCATTCGATCTGAGCAATCTCTCGGTAAGAGGATCTGTGAAGATAGGAGATAGGAATTACCCTAATCAGCCTGAGGAGTTCAGCTGGATGAAAACAGCTGTGGTTCCATATCTCTCTGATATTCAAGCTTTTCCTAATATCTGGATCCAGGTTTTTATTATTATACTAAATAGAATTCATACAATAAGGTCACATTGTAAATTTCTATCCTTGGTTCTAAACCTATCATTCCCAAGTCTGCTCACCTGTGCAACATTCTTAAGTCAGGTCCAGTCTAAAACAAAAGTCTTAATGGGAGGGAGGGTCAGGACTCTGGAGGAAATTTTCCATTCACTGGGCAGATCAAAGTAGTATCTCTACAGATGTACAGAACAGAGCATTGTTCTTGGTCTCTGCTTATATACTGTCCACTGCACTTATATAGTGCCACTGGAGTTCTATCTAGGACAGTGTCTAATTACCTTGAGTGACTGATATTACTGAGTTAGGTTCAGCCTTGAAGCATATTTTTAGTATGTTCATTATATACTTTACATATATTACATTGCATTTTTACATGCCTAAAGAGATTTTTTTTACTGTTTATTACATTCCAATTCCTAGTCTTTTAGGCATACACAGTGCCTGTGAGGACCACATATAAGAATTATTAATAATTGTACAGAAATTTTTAAATCCAGGCAGAAAACAGACAATAAATATCCCAATCACTAATAAACAAATAAATTTAGAAAAATAAATCTCAGGTATTCAAATATACAATTATTCAGCAAAAAATATTTAAAAACAATGTAAAACCACAGAATATTGACATAATTCCTATGGCATATATGTATTTTACAAAATTTATGCTTTCTCCAGGTGTGATATGCACCAAGTTGAAAAAACACTTTGAGAAATAAAAAGTAATTCAAGCACCTTTCAAACAAAAATGATGTGGAGTAAAGAGAGAAATAGCATGGTTGAAGATTTAGAACCTTGGAGCTATGCCAATCATAGTAAAGCATCATCCTAACTTCATCAGGGTCAAGCAGAAACATGTGGGTCATGGCCATAGGCCATGTATTTCTTTGTTTACCAATGAAAAGAGCAGCTAAGAATCCACCAAGCTTTATAATTAGCTTTGAATATTGTTTCTCAGTGTTTCTCAGTGTTGCTAATATTAGGAAAAGGCAAATGATATTTAACACACCAGAATGTCTGGTGAGTCTCTAGAGGTATCTATCTCTCTTGACAAAAATGACAATTACTTGATGGAGTAGAACCAAAAATTCAGAATACGATAATCCTGGCCTGTGGTGTCAGCATGGAGACAAAACATCTCCTGAAAAAGTTTTTCCAGTCACAGCTTGTACAGATGTCAGAATCATACATAGCTGGTCTGTTTCTTCTGGTACAATAGTTTCTTGAACTCATTTTCATAGTTCCATCTAAAATCAAGTTTATTAAACAAGCCCAAAATAACCATAGAGAATTTACATGTCCAAAGAGTCAATATAATGTATACAAAAATACTGCATGAATCTGAATTGGTCTTTTAATAAAAGCTTAGAGCCAGATATTGAGGCAGATGCCAAAAGATCAGAGAGACAGAAAAACATACCACAGCTACTTGTCACCTCACCAGCTCCTCAGTTAAAAAGGGAAGATCCTGTTCCTACAAATTGCCAGATTGAATAGGGGAGGCTGAATCATCTCAACTAGCCACTTTGAAACTGTCCTGAAAAGTCTGTAGTCCAAAGGGTGGGGGTGGTGTTTGTCAGCTTACTAGCATTGTGATAGTCCATGTGAAATCATAATTATGGGGCCACATCATCCTTTTGGAGATGTCAAGGTCACAGTTCAACATAGTCATGGTTCACTGCAGAAAACTAATAGATACTCAAACCTGAAATCATGTATAGATAGCTAGATGAAACCTTTTTTCTAGAATTAGTTAGTTCTCTAAATGACCATTAATATCAGGACAAAAAGTTATATATATATGTATGTATGTATATATACACATATATTAGTGTTATACACTTTGATATAAAATTCATATCTTAAAAAGGTTTAAATAGTTAAAATAAATCAAAAGATTATGAAATAGTAACGACTAGTCTCTTAATTTTGGTTTTTCTTCTGATATGATATGATACAGAGATTTTGCATATTCCTTTAACAAGCCTGTTTGGGTGTAGAGAAGGAGAGGGCCCCACTCCGACTCTAAAGCCAGCTTTAATTTTATTTAAATTGGGGCTACAAAAAGATCATTTGCATTATTTATCTGTAGATAATAGCAGAAACATTTAGGCAGATTTATAAACTTGTATCTTGTTGGAGATGCAGTATACAAATAGGCCAATTTACTCCTTTTCTTGGAATATTTTCTCTGGATGACTTGTTCTTTTGCTTCAGATGTCTCATTTGTCCGGGGGTCATCAGACTCCTTAGCTGGATGCCTTTATTCTCCTGAAAAAATAAAAATAAAACTCTTTTCCAACCCTAACTTTGGGTTTATGAATTCTCCTACTCAAGTTCTCTCTTCCATAGCATCTCTATCAACCAGAGAAATATGATTTTTTTTACAGTAGGCATTAGGTTCTTTAATTGCTATGGAAAGGAGTTTCCTTAGATATAAAAGAATAGGACTGAAATGAATTTGATAAGGTCCCTTTGAGAAGTCACTCAGGGTGTTTCCCAATGGCAGAAGGCTACCTTGTCTGTCCTTTGTTGATCTACATTTGTTAGTCCAGTGTCTGCCTTTGCCATAGCTTCTGCATAATCCAGAAGGGAGGGGTTATTCTTAGCAAAATCAGTGTTTCTAAAAATACCTGTCTATAGTCCCTTTTTAGTTTACCATAGTTGAAACATTTGTCATTTTTATTTTTCTTCAAACCTCTGGAAATAATATCTCTTATACAAGCATCATCATAGTTATGAGATTCAATATTAATTGTATCTTAAACCCATTTTTCCAAGAGTACTGATCTTGCCTTTAAGGGTCTAATTATCCTTTTGCATGATGAATTAGCATTTTCAAAAGCCAGAGATTTAAATATTATCTGTCTAGCTTCTGAATTTGGTATTATTCTAGTAACTGATTAAGTCAATTTTGTAAGACATCAGTAAAGCTCATGGTGTCCATAAGCTCTCACATAGTCTGGGGGATATCTATCATTTGACAATTTCTGTAAGGTAGACTAAATAAATTAAGGTTAGCTATATGAAAGTCAGACTGTTCTTCCCTAACCTTATATTTCAATGCTGTGATTGGTTTTCCTTTAAATTTCTCTGCCTGAATATGAATATCAAAATGATATGTATTAAGATTTTCTAATATGTGTATCTTGGCACTCTTATAAACCAACTTTTTCAGGGCTAAAAGAAGAATAAGCAAACAAATAAAATTTAAAATAGATATTACATTAATTTACATTAATTATCCTTGCATTTAATTGCTCCATATTTATTTTTTATTTTATTTAGATTTTTTTCCATGTATACCCCTGCAGGCTCCCTTCCCTCCTCCCAATCCCTCCCAGTCCTCCTTCAGCCTCCACCCAATCCATCCTCCCATCCATTTCCTAAGGAGGGAAAGGAGTCCCAAGATGGGTCAGTTCGGTCTGGTGTATCCATTTGGGGTAGGTCCAATTGCCTCATCCCAATATTAAGGCTGGGTTAGGTGCTCCTCTGTAGGGAATGGGCTCCAAGATGCCAGTTCATGCACAGGAGCTTGACAGGGCTTCACATGTCGTTTGACACTCATCTACCTTTGGAGGGTTTTGTTCCCTTCCCTGAAGATTCCCTAGTGGCTATTTCTAATCAGTGAGCTCCCAAAAGTTCCAGTCAGTCATCTCTATGGGTCTCCTCATAACCCTGAACCTTTTGTTCATATATACTCTTCTCTCTCTCTCTCTCTCTCTCTCTCTCTCTCTCTCTCTCTCTCTCTCTCTCTCTCTCTCTCTCTCTCTCTCTCTCCTTGACCTGGTGCTTAGCTATGGATCTCTGTTTTCACTTCTATTCATTGTTGGATGAAGGTTATACAATGACACTAGGGTGGTCATTCATTTGATTATAGGGGAAGTCCTATTTAGGGACCTCCTTAATTATTGGTTAGGGTCCTAGCTAGGGATGTCCTGTGGATTCTTGGGGATTTCCCTAGCACCCGGCCTCTTTCCAATCCCAACATGGCTCTCTCTATCAAGATATCCATCTCTTTTTTCTCCCTCTTTGTTGTTCCTTTCACTCAACCATCTCCTCTCATGATTTGTTCTCACCTCTCCTAAGTCACTACCCATTATGATCCCAATTTGCTCAGATCATCTCTATTTTCTCTTCCAAGGGGGATCCCTGGATGTCTCTCTTAAGTCCCTTCTGAGCCCAAGCTCTTCAGGGGTTGTGGTCTGAAACCTGGATATACTTTGCTTTTTGTCTAAAATCCACTTATGAGTGAGTACATAGCATATCTATCTTTCTGGTCCTATGCTACCTCACTCAAGATGATATTCTCCAAATCCATTCATTTTCCTGAAAATTTTATGATGTCACTTTTTGCTGAGTAGTACTGCACTGTGTAAGTGTATCAGAATTTGTTAATCCATTCTTCAGTTGAGGAGCTTCTAGGTTGTTTCCAGGTTCTGGCTATTAGAAATAATGATGTTATGAACATAATTGAGCTAATGCCCTTGGGGGAAATTGAAGCTGTTATTAAAAGTCCCACACGTTAAATAAAATAAAAGCCCAGAGCCAGATGGTTTTAATGTAAAATTCTACCAAACATTCAAAGATCTAATGCCATTACTTCTCAAACTGTTCCATACAATATAAAACTGAAGGAATATTGCTGAACTTTTTTGTGAAGCTACAAGGACCCTTATTATACCAAAGCTACCCAAAGATACAATGAAGAAAGAGAATTACAGGCCAATCTTCCTTATAAACATTGATGTAAAAATACTCAATAATTGTTCCATTTTTAAGTTGTTCAGCATATTATCAAACAGAGACCAAACTCCTTCCACTGTTATAGTAATCTCCATTTTTTAAGATGAGGGAAAACTCTGTGTTTAAAACTAATTTCATCTTTTAATAAGTCCCAGCTGACTCACCAATTCTGATAACAATGACAAGTGAGATGACTGTGAAGTGAGGCAGCTACCTAGTGTGGCACCATCTTGAGAAGGAGGGTCCATGGAGAGCCACAGCCCACTGAGAGAGGAAAGAAGCCAAATAGCCAGCAGTCTGCACAAGGGATCATGAGAAAGTGGCCAACTCCAGCTAACTCCTTAGCCCAAGTGGTAGTAACTCTGACCACCTGGAGCCCTGGCCTGTGCCAGTGGCTGCAAAGCCATAGGCAAATAACTTTTTCATGAGTCCATGCCCCATGTTTGGCACTAGATACTGCATGATTTCTAATTGGTCTTTTAGTAAAAACTTAGAGCCAGATATTGGTATGGTGATACATTTCATATTTAATAAAAACAAGTCTGAACTATCAGAGTCTACCCACAGTCAATCTAGGAGGATCAGAGAGTGGTAACTCACACCTTTAATCCAAGCACAGAGAATATCCAGGAGTGGTGAGTTTGAGGCCAGCTTGGTTTGCAGAGGGAGTTCCAGGCTCCCAGGCAGGCAGTGGTGGTGCCAGGCCTTTAATCCTATAACTTCAGAGACAGAGGAGATCTTTCTGTGCTTCTGTGAGTTCAAGGCTAACTACCAAAGAGTAGTAGCCTAGGCCTTAAATCTTAACCTGGATGTGAAACAACTGGATGGAGAAGGTATTTAAGGCAGGCATATAAAAACAGATTCAGGCAGTAGAAGCCACAAGGAGCAAGGCTGAGGAAGCTGGAAGACAGCTGAGTAAGATTTGACTGTGGTGTTTCCTCTCTTTGATATTCAGCCTTTCCCTAATATCTGGCTCTGAGTTTCCTTTAATACAACCAGAATTCATGCAACATATTGAGGCAAATCCTAAAAGATTAGAGAGACAGAGGAACAAGTCACAACAAATTCTCACCTCACCAACTCCTCAGCTGATAAAGGAAGATCCTATCTCTGTGAATTCTCAGATTGAATAGAAGAAGTGAAGGGAAGTTCAGGTCAAAATGGAAGGGAAGCACAAGATATGAACTTCTGTCTCATCCTGTATTATATTCCTTTCTCTGCCCAGCCATATCACTTCTTGTTTCAGGCTTTCTAAGATTAAAGTTGTGTGCCACCACCATCTGGCTCAGTTTGGCCTTGAACTCACAGTGATTCAGATGGACCTCTACCTCTACCGCCCAAGTGCTGTGATTGAAGGCATGTGCCACCACTGCCTGACCTCTATTGCTAATTTTGTGGCTAGCTGTGTCTTCTGATCTTCAGGCAATCTTTATTTGTTATAATATGTCACCACACAAAAAGCTGAGAGCTCTCCTTTATTCCATGGAATAAGTTCCATGTGAGGAAGCAAATATAGTAAAATTAAAATATTATTTTTTACTACCAATGACATCAAATTAAAAACATTTCTTAAAGTTGTCAACCTTATGATTTTATGCATATAGCTGATAAATGTTGGACTCTGTCTATCTGTCCTTCCAATGTCTTAATATCTCTAATAATCTCATAATCCATTGACTATAACTGCAGCATGATAAAGGAGAAAAGAGTGGAAATGTCATTAATGGCTTTGTGGCCTTTTCTAGCAAGAGATCTTCAGGTTCATTATTATATAGAGTATCTGAGTCAAAAATATGTTTATAGTCAATGATTAGTGTAAAATATTGGACATATTTACCTATCCTGAGAAATGAGCTCTAACTGTACTAGCATTGTATATAGCCATACAAACAGATTTTGCAGAATAAAAAGTAGTGCCCAAGGTGGCCATGGTGATATTACAGATGTCAACTATGAGACGAAGGCCTTCATGAAGTATGTAGTAAAAACCCCATTGCCAAAGTCTATGAGTTGGTTTGCAAAGACAAGAAGTGTCAGTTCTGACATTTGGAGCTCACTGGACAGAGGGTTGGAGGCCACAAAGGTGTTGGTTCCAAGTAAGATGGTATGCTCCTCTAGGTAGTATACATCCTCTGTATTTGTCCAACTAGTCCATAGAAAAGAATAAGCAGGTACAACAAATTCATCCCCAGGTTCCCTAAGCAACAGGTGTATATGTGTGTGTGTGTGTGTGTGTGTGTGTGTGTGTGTGTGTGTGTGTGTGTGTGTGTGTGTGTGTGTGTGTGTGTGTTAAGTTGGTACTGTATTGCCTATATAGACTAAGAATAAATGTATTTTGCAGAACCCATGCTCACACCAAGACTGGGTTCAATAGTCTTATAGACCACTGTTTCTGTTCCAAATCCTGTAGAAAAGGGCTGAGACAAGTCTGTCTTGCCTGGATACATCCTTTTCTGTGTCCATTCCTCAAAATAAGATGTAGCAGATAATTTTGATCAATCTGCTTGGCTATAGCTAGACTCTTCAAATTTTTAACTGTATATTTTTTAGTGTCTACCAGTGACTGATTTAATTAGTTTGTTTCCTGATGAAGGCCTATAACTAGTTTGTGAGTAATACCTAGTCCATCCAACAAGGTGTTAATAACCAATGTTTGTTATTCATTAAGATTTCTGATGTCTGCTATATCTGCATTGATGATGAAAAGAAGATGCTATGCATTTCCAAGTAAAAAGCCAACCAGCATAGCTTTAACAACAATCATGTTTAAATGTTTCCTGGTAGCAAATTTATCGCCTGAGGAATAGGAGAAGACTGATATTCTCCTAAGGTCAGGTTCAGAGCAGAGTTCTTCAGGTGGGAGTCATGATTTGAGATTGAGATCTTCTGAATCCTAGGTGTAATTATAAAGTCTTGCAGATTAGGCATAATTATGGGTTCACTAATAACCATTGGTGGTGAGTATGGGGTTGGCAAATGCCACTTTATAGTGGGCTTTGAAGAATTTTTGTTCTTATCTCATTCTCCTCTACCAAAGATGCATGATGTTAGACTGCCTTCTTTGATTCCACAGGATGTCTATATTATAATATCCCTCTTCAAATTAAAGTCCTTTTTACAAAGTTTCTGCATGTGAAATATGCCTCTAATTCCCCATTCTTTGATTTGTGATAGTATAATTGTGTATTGTGTAGAAATAATATGGAAGTCCTAGTTGTGTATGTTTCTAGGGTTACAGTTTGGAAAAATTCATATCTGCAGTTTTCCACCAATGTGAGTTTCTGTGGTCTGCCATTTTTATGTAATACCTAGCACAAAGGAATCTAGGATGGGGGTATCCTATGGTTGTAAATTGTATCCTATCCACTCTTGAGTTGATATAATCAATTTTATAGTTGGTCTAAGTCCAGGCTGGAATTTCAGCAGACTGAAAACCAATGTCCTGTATTCTGGATGAAAAAAAGCAGGAGGGGATAATGCTCTTGCACACTAAAGATTTGTTACTCATATTGGTTTAATAAAATGCTGATTATCTAGTAGCTGTCTAGGTGGGAAATAGAGGCAGGATAACCAGATTAGGAAAATTCTGGGAGGAGTAGACAACAGCAAGACACAGAAGCAAGATGAGAATACTTCAGTGAGAAAAAAAGGTACAAAGCAATATGGCTAAAATAGATAAGAATTATGGGTTAATTTGAGTGTAAAATCTAGATAATAATATTCTTAAGATACTGGCCCAGCAGTTACTATAATATTAAGCCTCTGGTCAGTTATTTCATAAGAAGCTGCAGGACTGGCTGGATAGGACACAGAAATCTCTAACTATAAGTGTGTGATGTTCCTGGCATGTAAATTCAAAGGAATTGGGAAGTCTATCATTTCATTGTCATGAAGCTTATGCATGGTAGCACAGCTCCAAAATTTCTTCCTCATTTGACAAGTAGATTTTTTGGTTTGAAAAAACAATTGGTTTTATTGTTCTTTTGGTTTTATAATTCTTTAAAATGTGCCAGTAAATGTATTTGTCAAGTTGTAAATTTTCTGACAGTGGTATAAGAAAAGATTGATAGGTCAACTAAATTACTCTATTGTCTCTTCCACCATTTAGATGTGCTGTTCTGTTGGTGGTATATTAAATCTTGTATTGTGGTTGTCTAATTGAAGTTGGAGTCATTGATAGACTGCAAGAAAATTTGAATAGACCTCACAATTCCAGGGTAATTTGGGTGATTACATTGAGAAGTCACCCCGTATGCAAGAGGTGACACTAATAAGTACATTAATCCAGTTTTAATCTGTTGGTACCCATCCCAAAGATTCTATTATGGAAGTTGAATCCTCTTCACATCAAAAATTGTGGTGGCATAGCATCCTTGTCTGTAAAAAACATGGTTTGCTACATTATAATCTGAGAGTTCTATGGAATAACATGCTTTAACAGTATATCCAGGTGTCTGCATGGGTTATCCTCAGAGAGTATATTATAAGATGCAAATGTTTGTAGCAGTGGATTAGTCAAGATCAATGGAAATCTGTAATTTTGTGTCCCCAATGCTGCAATTTGTTTCCAGTCAGTAATAGGTGGAAATGAATCATTTTCTACTTTCCATACCTGGTGGTTATTCTCTATGTCCATTTTACCACATATGGTAAATTGGTAAACTCAGCCACACACAATACAGTCACATTTAGCTTGTTCAGTTGTGGAAATAATTCAAAGAGTGAATTTGGGCATTTGAATCTACATGGTGACAGTATTGTATTTCAAGAGAGAAAATGCTCCCTTTTGTGTTCTCCTATCAGTGTCTGGGTCAAGGGTTCAGTTCTGACAAGTCACAAGTTTACATGGGCTTGTAGTTGGTGTTGATGTCCTCTCAGTCAAGTAACCTGGCTTCTAGTCCCAATCCAAATACTCTCATTTGTAGTCTTGGTAGTTTTGTTGTACTGGTAGCCAAACATGGGCTTCATCTTCATATGTGTGGAGTGAATAATGCTGAAAGAAATTTTGTGTTTGCTTCTATCTCACAGTCAAATATGGAGTCTTGTATGTCTGGCATCTCAAATATTAGTCTTCTCTTGTTTTTCATTGTAAGGTGAAAGGATGTTTCAAGTAACTGTGGCTCTCAAAATTAGTTCAAAATGGGTACTAGCCTTTCTCCACTCATCACAATAGATGAAACTGTATTCCCAATAGCTTCACAGTGAGCATATTGAGCATAGGATACATTCCTAGTATATGTGAGGTTTAGGATGAATTGTTCATGCCCTAGTATTATGGTTAGAATTCATACAACATATAGTAAATAACATCGCACTTTACTCTTGGTTTTATTTGTTATTGTTGTTGTTTTATTCATTGTTCCTGTTGTAGGCATGGTTGCCAATGAAGGTGATGATGTCTCTGATCCTGATGAGCTCAAAGGTGGCAGTGATGGTGAGGTAAATAATGTTGTTGTCAAAGAGCCTGAACTTGACTTGTAGAAAAATGTAAAAATTATAGAATTCAACAGAAGAAGTTGATTTGGGTGCCTTGGCCCAGCAGATCAACACTATGGTATGGTTCCATTTTTTGTTCTTGAATATACCAGCAAGAAGGTAGATACACATAGTTAGTGTGACAAAAGCTATACTTTATTATGCTGAGGATCATCACACCAGGTCACACTATGTTCAAATATAATTCCTAACTATGGTCTAAGTCTATCTCTCCCAAGGCTACTCACCTGTGCAAAATATCTTAACTGAACATAATATTCAGTCTATGAAGTCTGTAATAAAGGGGTCAGGATCCTGAGCTAGAGTCTCTATTCACATGGAAGATCGAGCTGGCATCTCTCCAGATATGCAAAAAAGAGCATTGTTCTTGGTCTCTGCTTACATACTGTCCAGTGGGTGTCACTGGAGTTCTATCTAGGACAGTGTCTGGTCATCTTGAACGAGTGATGTCATTGGGTTATGGTTATCAGGTGCAGCCTTGGGTGTAGTATGGATCCTGGTACAATATATAAGAAATATATGATTCTGAAGAAATAGTTGGGGTCTAAAATTAAATCACTTCACTACAATCATGCATGTGGAAGAGATAAGAAAATAAATGTGAAAAACAAACTCAGTCAGGCAAGTCAGGGATTCTAGAAGTTTTACACAGAGGGATAATGTATGTAAACAAAGTCTAAAAAAAAAAAAAATAACACTCCTCACGTGACAGCATCACTGAAGGCCCCAAATCAGATCATTGTGGGAAAAATTCAAACTCAGGATGATATATAAGGAAGCTATTTTTACATGTCTAAAAAGCATTTTACTATATTTAGTACATTCTTTACATGTATTACACTAAATTTTTACATGTCTAAAAGGTGTTTATTTGTTTGTTTGCTTTACTATACTCATTACACCAAACTTTGAGTCACTATCTGAGGACTTGTTGGTGTTCAAGGTCCATGCTGCTGCTGGGCTCATGCTAATCTGAGTGGCTTGTGTTATGACCTGGGGCCATAGTAACATCAGGGCCAAGGCTTGGGCTGTTTTTAGGACCAAGTCTGGGTCCATGATCCTACTTCAGCCAAGTCTGTGTTGATTTCTATTGCCCATGTTGCCACCAAAGACCACACAGATGCCTAAAGTGTAGGCTGCCACCTATAGTCATGTTGTTGTCCAAAGGTCATGTTGCCACTGAGACCATGCCAATCTTAGTGGCCTACACTGCCACTCAGGGACATCATAATATCTAGGACTAAGCTGGTATTTAAGGCCATATCTGGGCCTGTGGCCCTGCACCAACCAGGATCTGAATCGATAATCATGACTACAATTACTACTGAAGGCCATACAGATACCTGGGGCCTGGTCAGCCAACATGAGATCATGTTGATGTCTGAGGGCCATGCTGTTGCTGAGGACATACTGATCTGAGTAAATATGACTGCCACTGGGAATATGATGATGTCTGGGCCAGATCTGCTTCCAAGGGCCATGTCTGAGTCTGTGGCCCTGTGACAGCTGGGGTCTGTATTGATGCTCATGGCCTATCTTTCCACAGAGAGCCATAGGAACCAGATGTGTTAAAATCCAAGGACCATGCTTACCTGCACTATCCTTTTCTGTACCTTGGAGGGCTGACCTTGCCCCTTACTGGCTACTGCAGCAGAAGACCTGGACACACACTTGGGAGAGTTGTCCTCACCCTTCACCATGGGGGTGGGAAAGCTGACCCTGAAGGTCTGAGAGTCAAAGAGCTGGGTTTGCCACTCATCTAAAAGGGATAGTCCTAGAAGCCAAGATAACTAAATCAGCTACCATCCAAACACACATCTAGGGTTTTGAGTTGGCACACTCCCACTCAACATCTACCCTATCTATGACCTGTGGGAATATGTTAAAAGGATTGGCCCTGTGGAACCATAGCTACAGGTTCTCCATGACTTGGAACAACAGCAGAATATCAAAGAGAATATTCAGTGAGAGTCCAGCACTGACGGCATACCAGAAGCCAAAAATTTGAACCTAACAATATATTACACAGTCAACATTTAGAAGTAAAATAGAGTGAACAAAAGGATGTACTGTAAGATACACTGCAGCTCCCAATGCGACTAAGATGAATGAAGAGGTGTTGGAGAGGCAGGAAAAATGGATGCTGGGAGATGATATTTTTGTTTGCTTTGTTTTATTTTTAATTTTTTACATTTTTTGGGGGGGGGAGTATTACAAGAGTAAGGAGTGAATATGGAGGAACTGGCAAATGAGTGGGATTGGAGAGCATGGTGTGAAATGCCCAACAAAACCATAAAAAGTAGATTTGATTTAAAAAATAAATGTATCATGCAATTGGGAATTTTAAACTCAACTCCTTTTTTCTTGAAAGCCCACCATGATATTTTATACAAAGAAAAACAAAAGGTTAACCTAGTTAAAAAAAATGGTGATCTTAATGTGTCAAAATAAATGTAGCTATTAAATAAGAAATATATGATTCTGAGGAAATAGTTGGGGTCTAAAATTAAATCACTTTACTAGAAACATACATATGGGGGAAATAAGAAAATAAATATGAAAAACCAACTCAGTCAGGCAAGTCAGGGGTTCTAGAAGTTTTACACAGAGCAGAGGGAAAATGTAGGCAAACAAAGTTTTAAAAAATAACAATCCTCATGTGGCAGCATCACTGAGGGCTTCAAATCAGATCACTGTAGGAAAGCCACAAACTCAGGGTGATATATTCCTGTGCTGATAAACAAGTTGGCTTCTGTGGAACACAGACTCAATGATGTTGTCCAAAGGATAACAACTAAACAGAGACCACTCTGGAAGAACTGCCCATTACAAGTGACCCTAAGTTCCATAATATAACCCTCAGCCACATGTAAGTGACAATACCCTGGACCATACTGGATGAGCAATATGAAAATGAAGCCTGTCCCACAGAGATCTTCTTTAGCCATATCCAAGGTGAAACAATTCATTTCATTTTTTTTCTTAAGCTGACATTGATTTTAAGGAAAAAATATCAAAACGCTTTAGTCATGCTTGCTGAACATTATGCCAGTGTTACATATTAAATTATTGTTTGAGTAAAATTAAGCATAAAATTCACTGAGGTAACAAAAATACAAACTAATGAGAACATTGCAAACAAGAGTCTCTGGTTTTAAATATACATTTGTTATGTTGAGATTTGATAAATATTTTTCTGAGCATTTTATAATATCAGAGTTTGTTTTTCTAACTTCACTAGCTATTTAAATTGTCTAAAGGTCAAGATGTTGCAATGACAAAGTCTTGGAATGCGGAGTTCATTCTGTTGACACAGTTCATATTGTGCCAGAACTGCTGGCTGATACACAATTGTTCCTGCTGAACAGGGGTATCCATAAATGATCCTTAAAGTCAACTCAACTGGTCTGCTATGCACTGTAGTAAGAAGTTTCTGGCCTGGACTAGACCCAAGATCCAGACCAGCAGTCCCAAATAATCACACAGTCTTATATTAATTACATGCTCTTTGGCTTATGGCTCAGGCTCATTATCAGCTAGCTCTTGCATCTTAATCCATTTATATTCATCTATGTCTTGCCACATGGCTTGTGGCTTACCTGAGTTCCTATTACATCTTGCTTTTTTGACAGCAGCTTGTAGCTTCTCTTAACTCCATCCTCCTTCCCCTTTATCTATGCTTATATTTCCCGCCTGTTTCTAAGATGCCTTGCCATAGAACAAAACAGTTCCTTTCTTATCTAATGATAATTCACAGAATACAGAAAGGCATTCCACATCATTCACACCCCCATTACTTAAGTGTAATGTAAACCATTAGAGATTATTGTAGTAGGAAATAAATATTTTATTTAAAAATAAATAAACTGGATAAAATTCTACCAGTTGTGGATAAACTAGTAGAACTCACAGAGATTCTAAAAAAAAAAAAAAACCAGCTTAAACAAAGTCTAGTGCTGTGAGAGGAAATAATTGAATTTCATTTTATTCCATCCATATTCATTACTCAAATGCTGAAAATGGAAGAGATGTATCCATGGAGACCTTTGACAAGTATGAGGCTTACCGGGTGATGGGCTATTTGATATGTGGTGATAGCATTACTGTGATTTTGATATTATACCTTGGAGTGGCACAGGTCTTCACAACCAGATTCAGCTGAGCCTCTCTATATAAGTTGGATGCTGGGGTCTGGAGCATCACCTCCATGGATGTTCTCCCTATGACTGGTGCTGAAAGTGCTATTTTAACATGTTATTAGTACACTCTGCTCTAATTTGGTTATTGTCAGACTGTATTCCATAATAGGAAAAGATGTTGAAAAGCAATGACCTTGAGGTAATCACAACAGCCTAATTGGTTTCTCTTGCCCCAAATGTTTCCAAGAGTAAGATAACAGTCCTGTCTGCATGTCCAATCCAATGGATACCTGAGAATCTGTCTGTTGCAGTCAAGAGATATCCTAGCACCTCCTTTCCCTGGTTTTTAGAGTAGAATCAGTGTATTTGAGGAAAGAGAAGGTTGGGTTCTCTGGATGTTAATTCACTTTTCAGTATAAGTCATGTTAGGCCTGTGTCCTACCAGTGTCCTCACAGAACTACTGATGAATCAATATAAACTCTGCAACATTCAGTCCAGCACACACATGCCCATGCCTCCACTTTACCCTTAATCTCTCCACATGCCCTCACAGTAAATTCTTTCCTTTAGGTGCTTGTTCTAAGGATAAGCAGTGTGAACGCCACCTATATATCACTAGTCATACCTAATAAGACTTTCTTCCAGATATTTCATTGTTACTTTACATTCTTATCTATGTAAAATGCTGTGCCTCTCCAAGAACTTGCTCCTTTGGTTCTTATTTCCTGTCTTGTCCACAAAGACTTTATTTGATGGTATGTCAATAAACACATAGAGCCTGGAGATGAGGCACCTAGGACTGAATGCCTTTGCCCATGGAATATGGTCAAAGCCATGCTTTTTTTCATCATGTAGTCACAAGTTATATATGACTTGAAAAACAAGAATGGTGAATGAGCCCCCAACTTCCATGTGGAGGCAATACAGTCTAAAGTCACAGAAAGCTAATTATTGCTTACATTTGATAAAAATATAAATTTTAATATCATATAGAGATAATGTTAATTCAATAATAAGGTTTCTTTTTAATACTAAATAAAATTGTCAATTTTATGTTGAAAGATGAACATAATTGACGAAGAAAGGGGTAAATAGACAAATCCTATATAGTTTCTCCTAAGGGCTCTTCATCACAAAGGTTGGGAGCTGACTGGAGAACATGATTAAGAGTCACAACTGTGATGTGCTAGAATAAACAAGATCCCAGAAGCAGATCACAGCTGGCTTCAGGACTTCAAGCTCCTGGTGAGTAACCAAGACACCTGTGAAATAAAATCCTTGTAAAACCAACAATGAGACATCAGTCAAGTGAACACTGTATCCAGAATAACAAATTTTGGAAACATGGCACAATTGGAAATTTTAACTAGATGGATGACTAAGAAAATAATATAAAATTAACCATGGAATCTGGTGTTTAAAGGAAATTGGAGTTACACAGACATCATTCTTCCAGTATAATTTGACTGATAAAAAAATTACTGTCTACCACAGTGCCACCAAAGCCTAGGTTCAGGTTCTGAGACAGAGAAGGAGTGTCAGGGCAAAAGAAATGACTGTCTGACCACCAGATGAGTGTTCATCCCCAAATAGCTCTAGTCACCTTTATTTATACATCAAAAACAAGTGTGTTTTCCATACTAACAAATATGTCAAGTAATGTTTTTTGTTTTTTGTTTTTTTTTTTTTTTACCAACTTTCACATCAGAACTTCTTTAAATTACACTTATTATTTTCCAATTTTGGACAACTATTGAGCCAGATACATCCTGTCTTTACAAAACTTAAAAGTGATTGGCATAGGCACACATTTTCAAGAACATCAATCTCATTCAAAACATATTTATAGAAATAGGGATTATCTGCCTGTCTTCTACCAAAAGTTACAAGGATGCCCATGTTCTGGTCCATTACCTATAGCCATATTGGGGTCCAAGGGACATGCTGCTGCCAGAGTCATGCCAACTTAGCTAACTCTGAGGCTGGCTCTGTCCTTTGACCTTCAGACAATCTTTTTTTAGATTACAAACATATCACCATATATAGAAGTGTGTGTGTGTGTGTGTGTGTGTGTGTGTGTGTGTTCATGCTTGTAAATATGAACATATACATACTATCAGTGTCACACTGAATCCTCTAGATTTTCATGGGGATTCAAACACACATGTTTTGCTAGATAATTGTTTATCAGAAATTTACAAGGGACTTCTGGAAGTAGGCAAAAGAGGAGGGGGAAGTGAGAAAAAAGTGGGGTCTTAGGCCAAGTTTAGCTTTGGCCTGATCTCTTAGGAAAGTGTAGAAGCATAAGTCACAAAGAAGAGGTGTCTTCTGTGAGGCACAATGGCTGGCCTATTGCATTCCAATAGCCAGGAGTTGGCTGTGAGCAGAAAGTCTTTCACAGGAAGTTCCTATCTCCAGGCAACAGAAATTCTTAAGGTAAGAGGTCACTGTGCTGCTGGGGTCCTGCCATCATTTCCTCAGTCTCTGCTGAACCCATTCCTGTGTACTTAAAAATGTTCAAGATCTAGTACAAAATAAAATAAAAACAAATGCTTGGGCCTTTATACATGGGCAGTAAATGTACTATCACTAAAGTAGAAAGCTTTTACTTCTTTTATATTTTTTTCCAACTTCCATGGTGTTATTTCATGGGTTTTAAGGTGATTCTTAATAAAGATACATGAAAATTTAAATTACTAACATAAATTTTGCCATTCATATTTGTATCATGTGATTGCTGATCTTGACTAGAAGCATAAAATTTGTGTTTATTTCTACATTATCAGCTTGTAGTCATAGATACATGTATATTTCACACAAACTCACTTCAGTATCCCTCAGTTTAAAGGATCAGTGTGATAGTTTGTAGAGTGTCAGGTTTGTCCAGACCCTTTAAAGTTATAGCATGATGGAAAGTAGATGAATTAACAGAGTCTGCTAGCAGACTATGAACACACACCATCACCCATCTTAAGTGAACACAATTGATCATTTTAGTAGTTGTATCATTATCTCTTGTCAGGCACCATCAGAATAGACATCTTCAGGGGTCTTCATTGCTAGTAGAACAGTAAATTATGCATCTATGAAACTGCATCTTAGAGTCTACTTAAACCCATAAATTGTTTGATCCCAATTGTCTCAGGCCAAGTGCTGTAGACACAGAACCTGACCCAGGATTCCACTAAGTAAGATTTGTTAAATCAGCAGGCTTTAGAAAAACTCTTTCAGAGAATAGAGAAAGAAAAGAACAAAATGCCATATAAGATGAAATCAGATAAACAATCATAGTTCAGTTCTCAGAGAAGCTCAGAAAAATAATCTTCAGACAGAGTTGCCCTGGTCGCTGAGACATCAAGCCAAACCTTTCTAACCAGCCCCCATTACTGTCAGTCATTGGCTATGCACCTCACCAGAGGTTAATGTAGGTTTAGAGACCATGTAGTTTTCTAGATAGGGGATCACTACAAGATGTTAGCTGCAACTGGGACATGGGTGCGTCATCAGCCAAAAAAGACTCAGGGTAGTGGGGAATCTTGTATACTGAGAACTACTAAATATTCTTCAAATGTTTGAAAATCACTGCACAAGGCTGACTTAAAATATACTTCTGACCTCTTGGAACCTGGTATTATAGGACAGTTTCTTATTTATGTTTCTATCTCTAGTGCAGGAATCTGCTCTGTCCTGTGGCAGAGGCCCTTGTCTATTCTTTGTATGCACCATTCAAAGGCTACAACAAGCAGTCACCAGTCAGAGAGCAGTTTAGAGTAGATCATGGAGCAACTTGAACTCAGGACTAAATACTTTGCATGTTACTCTGCTGACAGTGAGAACTAGTCTGAAAGGCTTTTTTGGCAGTGGTGTAGAAAATGAACTGGGCCAAGGACAAACATGAGAGACTAGCCAATATCTGTTGCAGAAACACAGGCAGAGTAACAAGAGGCAGATTTGAGAAGAGACTATGGGTGTGGTGGGGGAGATACAAAGATAATTAATGAGTATTCTCTCCAAGGTCCAGATGGCCCCAGGCTCACATCCAGTATACAGATTGACAGCAATTGGAGTTACCAAGTGTGTTAGGAGTTTTATGCTCATCTGCCTTCAGGCAGATGAAAGAAGAGTGTTTCTCAGGCTTGTACAGATTAGAAATGAGGAAATAAGCGCATTTCTTTTGTTTCATCGCAATGCACAATCAAACAGAATCCCTAAAGTACATGCAGGAGTATTATTTTCCCTTCATGTTTTGGGAAGAATTATATAGTTGTGAAAAAAATTGCCTATATGGAATATGCTCAGTTGATCAGCACATGAGTCACTTAAACTGAACAGTACCTGCTTTCAAGTTCATTCTCGAATGTAACAGGTTCCAAGGCTGAGGCTTAAGCACATTATTCTTAGCTGGCCTCTGGACTATATCTGGATTGGAATAATTTATCTGTGATTCAGATAGATAATATTCACATCAGGAAATTCTTTTCTTTTTCTGAACTTTTCCAGGCCTTGGCTGTAAGGAAAGCAATTTGCATTCTTCCCTGTGATTTTTGACCAAGTGTTTGCTGTTGCAGCTGTGCAGTGAGACTCAGTTCTAGGAGCCCTGTTACATGGATTGGACGTGGATTTGCCAGGGTTCTCCCTGGAGCTGGCCTGAGATTTGTTGTCAACAACTTTCCTTTTCCCATGGACTTCACCATAGCTGAAGCCCAGATACTCATTAACTCCTAACTCTCACGGGTAGAATGGCAGAGAGAAACATATTCCAGAACTGTTTCCATATATGCTTTCCTAGAAAAGGGTTATTATAAAATAATTTGTAAAAGGTAGCACATCTGGGAAGCATTTTAAACCAAAAGGTTTCCTAAAGATGCTGGAGCTACACCAAGAGCATGTGCACAAGCTCTTTATTCAGGGAGAGAAGCTAGAAGCTGGAGTGATATGTTTGAGGAGCTACATTTAAGGAAGTAGCAACTTAATGTTTGTGTAAAAATAAGCAGCAAAAAATAACATAAATTCTTCCCTCATGGGGCTTTTTCTCCAAAAGCAAGTAATAACTAACATGTGTGTGGAGATTTTTCAACCAGAGTCATGTCAATAAAAGCTTTTGTTTGCATTTAAATATTTCCCTGCAGCAAAAGACTCTAAGAAAATGTCCCACTCACCTCACTGAAGGAGATCAAACTACCCATCCCCTCACCTCCTAAAGGAGACCTTGATATAAAAATTATTTTTAAAAGATTATTGAATCTACTTGGATTTTAAAAACAACTATTAATCTCTAAATATTGGTGTGGACTTTGGTTTATTGATACAAATTTAAGGTCAATTTTGTGGTACTGTATGTACATTTCTACTCTTTTTAAAGATATTACATTTATGTAACTCATTTAAAACTGTAATGTATAATTAAGAAATACAGATTAATAGTTACTAATTTATGATAACCAAACTTATAGTCATGTTAGTTAGACTTTTTAGGTATAGAAAGATATATTTCAATTAAGTAGGTAATCTTCAAACACTTCAAAGACCTACAGAATATGACATTTAAACTATTTTAAGAACACAGACTTTTCTGGACAGTGAGACAGATCTGCTCCTGGCAGCACAAATCTACTTCAAGTGCATGATGGTCATCGAAGAAACTCCATATGGAGTGTACTTTCTTTTGGCAAAAGTTAGCCACTGGACAAGATACTGTTCTTACCTCAACTGTCTGATTGTATGCACTATAAACTGGACAAAGGATCCATAGGAAAGTGACCTATGACCGTTGGCAGAATAAGCCAAGATGACAAGATGTCCTTCAGGTTTCTGCTTCACAGAGAAAACTGACAGACATTCTTGAACTATGCCAGAATAAGAAGAACAAGAAGAACTGTAATTCTTGCTTGATGAATGTTTTGTTATATGTAATTTTGCTATGTTAAAATTGAAACTTTCCTTTTTGATTAGACAGAAAATGGGAAGTGATGTGAAATGTCTTTCTGTATGCTGTGAATATCGTTGGTTAGTAAAGCAATGTTTTGGCCTGTGGCATGGCATCTTAGAAGTAGAGGGGAAATATGAGCGTAGGTAAAGGAGAAGGAGGGTAGAGTCAGAGAGAGAGATGAGCTTCTGCCCCAAAGAGCAAGATCTAATGGAACACAGGTAAAGTCCTTAGCCATGTGGCAATACATAGATTAATAGAAATGGGTTAAAAAGCAAGAGATAGCTACCAATATGACTGAGCCATGGGCTAAACAGCATGTAATTAATATAAGCTTCTGTGTGTTTCTTTGGTACTTTGGAACAACTGGTCCAGATCTTGGGGATATTCCGGGTGAAAAACTTCTTACTACAAGACCTAAGAAAGAATAGATGCCAATTGAAAAAGAAGCCTCCAAAGACTTTCTGGCTGAACCAACATCCATCCCTCTCCTTCCAACTATGTTTCTTAGGGGAGTGGTATCAGAGGGCTCAAGACTCCTTAGGAGGCCATATTCTGGAGGTAGTCTTTACATATCATGTGATCAGAGCTGGTGACTGAAATTGTGTTTGGAGAATATAACTTTTTTATATTCAATTTAAAGGCACAATGGTATAAATAGAAATATACTTTATGGAATGATGTTTTATTAAGGACTTACTATAAGTTATCTAGTAGTAGATACAACTCTGGGCCTAATAAGGGAAGATGCAGACAGACAGACAGACAGACAGACAGCAACAGCATATAATATGTTACTTTTCCTATTGCTGTGATAAAAATACCTTGACAAAAGCAAAAAAACAAAGAAAGATGAAAGACAGAGGTGCTTTGTTAGTATAAAGTAAATCAGGGTGGCAAGAAAACAAGTTTCCAAGAAATCTGGCTATCTAGATGTCAAGGAGAAGAGATGAGGCAATGGCAGGAGGAATTGTGAAATCATAAAGTGATTTGGCAGATGAGAGAGTTGTGAGGACATTTAGAAGTCAGCTGAGAGTAAGGGATGAAGCAGGTGATTATAGAGATGGCAGAAGGCTTAGCTTCCACTGCAGACTTCCTTTTGTAAGCTTGAAGAGTCAAAAGATAGTGACACCCTTGTGCTGGAGATCTGAAGGTAGGAAGTAAGAAGTTCTCACTCTTCCTGATATGTCTTTTCTGTCAAGAGGAATAAGAGCACATTCATACAGAGTGTACAGATGTGGTAACATGACAGGTAGGAGATGCTGATGGTCTGATGCAGTCATCCAGGAAGGAGAATCTGTGCATGGTGTATGAAAGGTCTATGAGAAATAGACTGAGAAAGGTGGAGGTGCAAGCCATAAAGACTGGCTTTAGAATGTACAAAGCAGAAAAGGCCAGGAGAGATGTATCTATGATTTAGCTTTTTAATTCTTTGACAATTATGTACACGTATGTACTAAATTTTTGTTGTTTTATCCCTATCCGTTACCTTTTCTCATCTCCCTCTCTCTCGTGATGAAATACATCTTCTCAACAAGCCCCTTCTACTCTTATCTTCTACTGTTTTGTTTTATCCACTGAGGAACATTGTCTAAGCCATGATTTCTCCATTTTCAAGCAGTCTAGTTCAAATCCAAGTCAGGTATGGTAGCATATCTTTATGCCCAGCACTTGGGAAGCTGAGGTATCAAAATCACAAGGTCAAAGCCTATACTACCCAGCAAGTTCCAGTCTCAATAAACAAAAGATAAACAAAACAAAGCAAATGGCTAATTTATTGCTAACTAAATACATAATAAAAACAAATCAATAAGAATTAATATTTTATCCATATCTGTAAACACCGAAAGATTAAGTAAATGGAGATCATTGAATTATAAAAGTCCCAAACAATTTGAAAGATTGGGCTGAATGTCTTTCTGAGCCACTATTCTGAGATTTGTTTATGCAGTGAGACTCTTAGACAGCAGAGTTTGAATATGCATCTTCTTTTCTCATTATCTCAAAAATTTGGCCTCATTCCCCAAACCAATTCACTGAGGATTTCAGCAGCCAGCAGGATGTAGCTGAATATGAGCTGCAAAACTGTGTTGAAATGGCCTCAGGGTGGAATCTCAAGTGCTCCCAGCATGTCCACACAGCTGCACAATGAGGCCATGGGTAAGTGTCTGTCTATCTGGCTCTTCTAAGGCACTGTGAGCCCACAGATGCTTTTTGGAATATATGCTAATAGATCAATTTTAGCATCCACTCTAAACAACAACATACCCATCAGCCATTACTAGATGATGCCCCTGGTATTCTACCTGACATGGTAGAATCAGACCCTTCAGTATGTTAAGTACATGAAGAGAAATTTCACTGCTGAAATTGGAGTGAGCCTGCTGGGGCAATCACCCAAAACATTTGGAATACTAGAATTTTAGAGCTGGAACAAACTCTAACCAAGGTATTTCTCTCATAACAGATAATTGTGTAAAGACCAAAAACATTACATAATCTGCTATTTACTTATCTATAGCTCTACTGAGATTTGGGAACTAGATAATTCTGTGTGGATATAGGGGTGTTTGCCATTGTATAATAGGATTTTTACCTCATCTATGTACCACCACCCCCAGGTATCATCATCACTCTCCTCACATTGTGGCATTAAAAAAAAAAAATGTGTCCTAACTTTGTCAAATGTCTCCAAAAAAAAAAAAATCAGTCTGAAATTAAGAACTCTTGTTATCCATTGACAGCTATTTTGAGGGCAATTCACTATCTCATGAAATTCATGGAACAGAGGCAATAAAAAGCTTCTTGCTGTATGTGTTAGTTTTTATCACTGTAACAAATTCCTGGAAGAAATAATTTGAAAATCAGAAAGTTATTTTGGTAATGGTTTCAGTTCATAGTTAGCTGGTCCATTTTTTTTTTTCTGGGCCTAGGATGAAACAGACCCAAATGCACAAGGATGGCATGACACAAAGCTACTTTCTTTGTAGTGGTCAGAAATTAGAGGGAGAGAAGGAAGGGTTCAGGGTAAAGCTATATCCTTCCAAGTCACACTCCTAATATTTATTTCTTCCAGCCAAACTACTTTCTAATTTCTCCCAAAATTGTCATCAAATTATATATTCATGAATGGATTAATCCACTGATGAAGGCAAAGCCTCATGATCCTATAATCACTTCTCAAAATCTCCACTTCTTAATCTACAGTGGGAACCAAAACTTCAACATGTTGCATGTGTTAAAGGAAACTCAGAGACAGATATCAGGAAAAGGCAAAATATCAAAGAGAGGAAACATCACAGAAAAATATCACCCAACTATCTTCCAGCTTCCTCAACCTAGCTCCCTGTAGCTTCTACTACATTAATCTGTCTCTCTATGCCTGCTTAAATACCTTCTCCATCCAGTTGTTTTACATCCAGGTTAAGATTAAAGGCCTGGGCTACTACTATTTGGTAGTTAGTCTTGAACTCACAGAAGCACAGAAAGATCTCCTCTGCCTCTGAGTTATAGGATTAAAGGCCTGGCACCACTACTGTCTGCCTGGGAGCCTGGAACTCCCTGTGTAAACCAAGCTGGCCTCAAACTATTATATGCTTGGATTAAAGGCGTAGGTCACCACACCCAACGAGTGTTGGTCACCACTCCCAATCTTTCCCTGTGCTAGGATTAAAAGTGTAAATTATCACTCTCTGATCCTCCTGGATTGACCGTGGGTAAATCTCTTCTCTGATATTCTAGACTGGTTTTTTATTATATATGAAATATATTACCACTATCCCCTATTGTGTCAAAAATAAAAAAGAAGGTTACAGCGAATATAGGAAAAACCATACAAAATAGGTACAACAATTATATACAAGATATACAAACAATAATTACATGAGTAATGTCCAGTCCATTAACAATTGACAACTCAAAGAAAATAGTCTATTAATTATCCTACTTTGGTGAGTCCAGAGGATTATACATAATTCACTTTCTAATCTAACTTGTATTACTAACTAAAAATTGTATTTTGATGTCTCTCAAACTTAAACACTTTAACTTGAAAGTTTCTTTTCTAAAACTGCAACTAGAAAACTAAAACTATAACTATCTCATCTTCAACTACCTCAGAGATCCAAGAAGGAAATAATATTAGCTAACTAAATAGCATAGGCAAGCAAATAACCTCAAAAAGATTTAAAAAATGAAACAGCTGGGAACCTGGACAGTCACCCAAGGTTCTTCTGTATCATTGAAGCATGCATCCATCCATCTTCGGCCTACAGGCCTAACATGTCTGACAGACTTTTCTGTGAAGCAGGATATTCTCAAAGACCTTGCTACCTTGTCTTGGCAAGGTTCAGCAATTCTCTTGTGGATGTGTCTCCTGCTTGTCCATTTTGAACACCACACTGTCAGCAGTCAAGGCAAGAGTACTTTCTTGTCCAGTGGCTAACTTTCATTACAAAGAAGGTCAATTGTGTATGGAGTTTCTCTGATCTCCATAATCTTCCCTGAAGTATATTGATACTGCCAGATACAGTTGTCCCATGTTCTTATAAAAATAAGAACCTATGTTATTAAAATATCTTAAATGCCATATTCTATGGATCTCTGAAGTGTTTGAAGATTTGTTCATCTAAAATATATCTGTTTGATCTTAAAAACATATCTAATATGACTATATTTGATTGTAATGTCTACTAACCAGCATTTCTTTATATCCTAATATAACAAAAACTAACTTTTCTTACATTGTTAGATGAACTGAATAAGTATAATATCTTGAACAAGCATAGAGATATATGTACAGAAACAAAATTAATCTCAAATTTATGTCAGTCTACAAAATTTGGATACAATATACAAAAAGTCCAATTCAATGTAAAATATTTAAAGCTAGAAATTCCCTTTTAAAAGTAAATTCAATAATCCACCCTTATATCCTATCATATCTGTATCTCCTTTTTTTCTTTCTTTTTTTAATTTTTTATTAAAAACAAGAACCATGAATCTAATCTCTCTTGTTTAGTTTTTTTCTAATCATAACCAATAACAATTTTTAACCAATTACCTTAAACAATGAAAATTATCCTTAACCAAAGAAAGACAAAAAAACTCTTGGTAATGTGGACACCATGCTCTTAAATTAACTTCCTGCTGCCTGGAGGTGACGGCATCTTTAGCAGATCCTAGAAAGAAAAGTTTTGTTAAATGCCAAGTCCTAAAGTAAGTAGCCATATCATTTGTTGTCCAGTCTTTGCACAACAGGAACGTGCACAGCTTGTCTCAATCATGGCTATAGTAGTCTGTGAAGCTGGTTCATCTCAGCAAGTCACCTCAAAATTGTCTTGAGTAGCTTTTATTCCAAATCTGATCTTAAGTTGGCATTTGTCAGCCTACTGGATTTGTCATAGCCCATGTAAAGTTATCATTATGGAGCCCCATCTTCTTTTTGGATACTTCAGGTTCACAATTAGGCATTGTCATGGATCACTGCAAAAAAACTGACAAGAGACTAAAAACCAACACAATGTACAGGAAACTAAATATATACGTATTTATTCAACATAGGATTAGTAACAATAGAATAGTCCCTTATTTTGAGTTATTCTTCTGTCTCATATCAGGTGGTTCTTCTAGTATGATACAAAGATTTTGCATTTTTTCTTTAACAAGTATGCTTGATTTAGAGAAGGAGAGAGCCACACTCCAACTCTAAAACCAGCTTTAAATTATAATTAAACTGGGACTTCAATTTACCAAAAAATAAAGATATACAGAGGTTAAGCAATGAGATTTTACGCTATGGAGTACCAACAGTTCTGATATGTTTTTGCTTGTAAATTTTTTCTGGATAGCTTTTCCTCTGCTTTAGATGACTAGATGACCAGGCTTTTTTAAAACTATATGAATATCGATATTTCTAGTTTTCAGTAAAGACAAAAACAAAAACCTGCCCCAACCCTTTGCTTTTTCTTACAACTTAAAGAATTGTAATATGGGTGGGTGAGCCATAAATTTTATTATCATGAAGTTTCTCAGGTTCAAATCAAGTCTTTATTAATTTTGATGGTATCCATAACTTTTCTTCACTGTGGAAACAAAAGCAAACCCCTTCTCCAATGTATCACATATCCTGGCTTCCATTCTGAGGTCAGTACATCTTTGGAGTAAACAGGCTGATTTAGTTCAGCTGTTTTTTCTATGGTCCAATGCCTTTCAGCAGCTGTTGTTCCTTTCTCATTAGCACTGAGAAAATTTAAAGTTAATAAAGCATTATGTAGTCTATCGCTAGGGGGTCTTTGTTATTCCTTTCTATATATTTAGCATATCCTTTAGAGTTCAATTTGATCTTTTTAGACTGCTTGCCCTATAGGATGGTGTGGTATTCCTGTAATATGCTTTATATTATAATAAACAAAAATTGTTTTATTTTACTGAGACATATGATGGAGCACTGTCAGTCTTAATTTGTACAGATATCCCCATGATGGCCATAACTTCTAGCAAATGTATGATTACAGAATCAGCCTTTTCTGAACTCAAAGTAGATGTCCATTGAAATCCTGAAAATGTATCTATAGTATGATGTACATGTCTTAATTTTCCAAATTCTGTAAAATGAAATACATCCATCTGCCAGATTTCATTCCTATGTATACCTTTAGGATGACTTCCTGCTGGCAATAAAATTTGTTTATAAAAGGAACAGGTGGAACATCTTTTTACAATTCCTTTGGCTATTGTCAGGTGATAGAGAAATCTTTTTTTAATTCTTTGCTATTGACATGATGCTTTTTATGAAATTATGAGGCCTCTAGTATGTTTCCTATTAATAATTTATCAATTTCATCATTACTTTGTGCTAAAGGACTTGGCAGACCCATATGGGATCGAATTTGTGTTATATAGAAGGGATGATTTCTAGTCCTGATTATTTATTGTAACTGAATAAATAATAAAGTTAATTCTGATTCATCATTAATAAAATCAGCAGTTTCAATGTGTAGAACAACTCTTTCTGCATACTGAGAGTCAGTGACTATGTTAAGAGGTTCAGTAAAGTTCATTAATACCATCACGATAGCATATAATTCTGACTTTTGAACAGAATTATAAGGGCTTTGAGACACTTTACTTAGATGTTCTGATTTGTAACTTGCCTTTCCTGATTTGATTGCTTTGGTATAAAATGTAGGGGCTCCATAAATTGGTTTATCTTGTACAAAATGAGGGAGAATCCAATTAGTTTTCTTTAGAAATTCAATTCTTTTGATTTGAGGATATTTGTTGTTAATATCTCCCAAAAAATTACTGCAGGCTCTTTGCCAAGGTTCACTTTCTACCCATAATTGGTCAATTTCTTCATTAGTTAAAGGTACAACAATTTCTGCTGGGTCTGTTCCTGTCAATTGACAAAGTCTTAATTTTCCTTTAAAAATAAGTTCAGAAATCTTTTCCACATATGTCTTTAATTTCTTACTCGGTTTATATGGAAGAAATATCCATTCGAATATAGCATTTTCCCTTTGCATTAAAATTCCTGTAGGAGAATGCTTAGAGGGCAAGATAACTAGAATGCAATTAAGGTCTGGATCCGCACGATCTACATGTGCCTCCTGTGATTTCTTTTCCACCAAAGCCAATTCTTTCTCAGTTTCAGGTGACAATTCTCTCAGACTATTTAAGTCCTTGTCACCATTTAAGGTTTTGAACAAATTATCCAGTTCATCATTTTCTATTCCAATAGTAGGTCGTAAATTGGCAATGTCTCCTAGTAATCTTTGAAAATCATTGTCTTCAGTTTATCTCTCCTGATTTCTCCCTTTTGGGGTCTAATTTTTGTTAGCCTATTTTGTAAGCTAAATGATTAATTGAATACCCTCTTTGTATATTTTCAGGGGAAATTTGTAATCCCCAAGCAGGCAAAATTTTTTACTTCTTCAAACATTTTTTTCTAAGGTATTGATATTTGAATTGGCCAACAAGAGGTTGTCCATGTAATGATAAATGTCCCAGAGAATATGGGAACTCAGGTCAGCTTTATGTCCCCAGACCCTGAAGACTAACTTCAGTTACATAAATACCTAGAAATGACTTTTCACAACACCTTAGTTTTTAAAGTCAGACTAAGATCTATCCTTGACCAAAGGCTTTTAAGATTTAAATGATCCTTTATCTTAGAATTTCTGTTGTTATGATTAAACACTCTGACCAAAAGCAAGTTGGGGAGAAAGGGTTTATCTCAGCTTACAAATCTATACCACAGTCCACTATCAAGGAAATTTAGAACAAGAACAAGGTAGGAACTTTGGAAGATTGCTGCTTACTGGCTGCTCCTCATGACTCCATAGCCTGTTTTCTTATAGTAACCAGGATCAACAGCCCAGGGGTGTCATTGCCCACAGAGAGTCCTCTAACACCAACTATCAACCAAGAAAATGTATCATAGACTTGCCCACAAGGTAATCTAGGAGAATAGTTTTTGTCTTTATTTCTTTCCTTTTTTCTTTCTTTCTCTTAACTATGAATGATAACCATTCTGTCATTTTCTTTTTTGTTGTTGTTGATGATAATTTTTCTTTCTGTTCTGGTCCTGATCTGTACTTCATACACGCTGAATTAGAATCTCAGGCATCTGTAAGATACTTATTAATATAAAGAGTCATACAGTGGAAAACAGTGCTATGATTTGTAAAGGCTAAAAGGAGGGAGGAAAGTGCTTATTTTTAGGGGATATTTCTAATATTTCAGTTTACCCAAGCCAATTTAAAAACCAAATTATTTAAATAAATAGAATTTTGGAGATGAGCTTAAGAGAAATATAAAGGCTCACAGTCATTGATGCTGCAAGTTCCAGAAGCTCAGGCTGGTCCATAAACATGGTTTGGGGGAAGATCAATGCTAATTGAAGGTTTGCACCTACTGGGATGCTTCAACAAAGCCTTACTGCACAGTGGACCCTTCAAAGAATTCATACATGAGACCACTCAAAAGCCTTTCCTATAATTTGTTAAATGCCAGTGTCTATCCCTAACAGTAACTTTATTATTTCAAGGTATTCTTATCACCCTTCTGGAGTGACTTCCACTGCATAGCTTCTGGGTGAGAAAGCTTGCTTCTGTGACCCTGTCACTGGACCATGTTCTTGTCTACCATTATTGTCTTGCCTATGACCATTGTGATGACAGATACTTCCGGGGACTGGAGGATGTCAGTCATGCAGCTGTGCCCCCTAGACATCTCAAAGCAGCCTCTGTGACTAGACAAGGCAATTTGAAACTTTCTAGTATACTAGAAATAAGAATGGACAGTGAAGCATATTGTACATGTTTGAGGACAGTATTTATTTATGTGTTGTAAAGAGTTCATGGTTTTAAACCTGACTGGCCCTAAACAAAATAGAGTTGATATTTATTTCCCTGGGAATGATTAACCTGAGGCTGGAGAGATGGCTCTGTTGATAAGAGCACCAGCTGCTCTTCTGGAGTATCTTGGTTCAGTTCCCAGCAACCATACGGCAGCTCACAACTGTCTGTAAATCCAGTTCCAATATTTAAAAAAATAATGAAAGAGCCAACAATAGCGACTGAGAGCTCTGAGGTTAAGCTTTGCCTATCTTTTTCATTAGGCCTCTCTATGACTAGGAAGTTAGGCTCTATACAAAGTAAAAGCCAGGCACAAAACACTCTTCTCACTGTTTCATATACATAATCACAGGCAAGACCCAGGAAATAACTATTAATCAAAAGTTATTTTTAACTGGAGTGAAAATAAGTAGGTGACTCCAGATGCATGATTCCATTTTTAAATAACAAACTAGGATGCTGTCTCCAGACAAGCATGGATGGCCGCTAAAGAGTGTGGTCTACAAAGCAATCTTTGCTGTTCAATCAAGTTAGCACCTGTGATAGTCAATAAGATAAGCAGCACAGAAAAATGTTAAATACTGTAACATTATCAATTTGTGGAAAAACTGTTTAGTAATTTTGTTTTGTTTTTTCTTAACGAGTATAATATGTCTGATAATCTTCATATGGAAAGAGACGGGAAGAGGACAAATGCAACAATACAAAACTTTACAAAATGTCAAATCTATGATCCAGAAATTCAGGTTGATCAAAATCAAAACACTATTTAAGAAAGTAGAGTCTTTTTTTGGTATTGAATGCCTAAAATCCCAGGAAAGTGAGGTAGGAAGAGTCAGAGGCTAACCTGGAAGACCTAGTCTCCAAAACAAATAAGTAAATACAATTTCTAGAGTCCTTTTAGATATAAGCATGAGAGCTACCTCTAACTGCAATTCCACTGTTGAACTTATTATCCAAAGTTCAAATTTTATGTAAGTAACTTTCTAAAATAATATCTCCCTATGCAGTCAAAACTGGTGTGGACCTTACAATCTTCCTGCCTCGGCCTCCTGAGTGCCAGGGCTGCAGCAACGTGCCACCACACCTTGCTAAAGACAACTCTTTGTGTAAATTGTGTTTGCCCTTCTTTTTCTCTGTTCTAACTCTCTCCAACACATCATACCCCATTTTCAAAAGCACAAACTTTTTAAATAATAAAACACATTGTGAGATTATAAAGATAATATAAAGAAAATGTGCACTTATACTCACTTTCTTATATTGGTTGATATATTCATCACAGTAATAACCCAATATTGACATAGTATGAATAACCAAATTTCATAATTTACTCAGATTGCCCTGGTTTTTACCCAGTGTGCACTCTGATTCTATCTTTACAATAGGTTATCATGCCTCTTTAGCCTTCTGCTGGATTTCACAATGTCACAGGTTTCAGAATATTTGTAGAACTCCCTTCACCTCAAACAATACTGTTCTCATTAGCCTGGGGTTCTAGAACATGAGAAGATGACCAGGGACTCACTTTGTCACATAAAACTAACATAACTAATCACTCATTGTGAATCATGTTCACCTCATAGTAGTATATGTCAGGTTTCTATGATGTACAGTTACTCTCTTCTTCTCTTCTACACTTTTGAAAAGGAAAGTCAACATGCACAACCCACATTTACAGAGTAATGAGTTCTCTAAATTTCCTTGAAGATGTCATATCTCCAGGAATCACTAGAATTCATCTGTACTGAAAATATTTATTCAATCATATATATCACTATGGATCCATGAGTATTTGTATTATACTACTCATAATGGTCCAACACTATTTTTATTGTTAAAATGATTCAGTATTTGGCCATAAGAAGTTCTTATAAAATTTATGCCTTTTTCATACTCAAATATTTTAGAATTCTTCAGGGTATTTCCTCATTTTATGATTAAACAAAATGTTCTGTATTTACCTTATAAGTTTCCTGCCCCACTTTAGAATCAGTCAGAGCACTAAAGAATGTTGATTCCTTTGTGGGAGAGTAGTGTTAAAAACCAAGGTATGGGTACTAGATGATCACAGCCATCTGGTATGTTCCCCTTTACTATACTGGCATTGTCCTCTATGCTGCAGTCATCAATCACAGAGTAGATAGGCTGGCTTCCACATGAATTTGTGGCTTCTTAACTCCTGTAGAACTTCTAAAATTAACGATATCACTGTCTGGAAAGCTTCTTATACTTCTGGGGAAGTATATTTGTAGTAGAATGCAACATACAGTCCAACCATGAATGCCAAGAGCAGTTTAAAACTTTAAGTTCAGATTTCATTAAACTAAAATCCCCTCCCCACAAGGTTACTTTGAGTTGCATTCTACAATCAGGAAACACTTTTATCTGAGCACAGAGAAAATAAATGTCTAACTAGATTCATGATGTTTAAATAACTTCAGATAAATATCACTGCATCAGCCAGGTAGTCCCTGATGCATTCCCACAAAGATTCTGCTGATATTTTGGTCAACAGTTTAGATGGAGCTGGAGAAACAAGCCTCTAAATTTTCAGATGTTACAAAACTATAAACTAATATGTTAAAGTTGGAACACAAAAGCAAACAGCCTAGCACCTTGGAAACAACAAGAAATGTTAACAGGGAAAAAGTAAAGTTGTATAACTAAGTATCTAAAATTAATTGCATAAGGGTGGGAGTAATTACTTGGCATCAACTCATGTGAAAATAATTGAGCATTTTCACCATGGGGAGCTACAAGTGAGCCTGCTCAAGCTGGAGTAGAGGGAATTCTGTGCTCAGATTCAGTACAGTTACCATTCCAAATGGGAACCTGTTCCAAAGACGAAGATTGGGTATGAGGACAAGATAGAACGGCCTAGCAATGAAGAGCAACACACCTCAGGAGCAATAACCTCCTATAATTAGCCCATAATTATCTCTACTTGAGCAAGTACTAGTGGGAGCTCCAAAGACAGATAAAAGCTTGGTAGACCAAGTCCTTTAATGAATCTATCTACCTATTCACTGCAAGTATACTTACAGAGTTGATGTTAAAGCATATTTAGTCAGATATAATTTAAGATTCCTATAATAGAGACTTATTTTGTCTTTTCTTTCATTATTCTCTAATCATTTTGGTTTTCAGAAAAATGAATTGAGAACAATAAATGGTAAGGTACAGGAACATTCAACCTTCTGTCAAAAGCACAAATATCACAAGGTGATTAATTATGAAGTCAAAAATTATCATTTTGTAAACAAAACACTAACCTGGATGGTAAAGTTACATCATGTATTCCTACAAGAGAAACATTACTTGCCAGAGTGATTGATGAATGTTAGACAACATCTTTGGCCTGTACTCCTGTCAATTATGGGGATCTCGCATCAATGTTAAGGTAAAAAAAATGTGGACTGTTTCCCAATACGATTTTTTATTTCACTTTTTTATTTTAAAAAATGTCATTTTTATCTATGTATCCCCCTGCTCCCCCTCATCCCAATCTTTCCCAGTCAGCCTTCAGCCTCCTCCCTCCCCACCCCACCCCCAGCCCCTTCCCCCTTCCCCAAAAAGGCAAGAAGTCCCAAGGTAGATCAGCTCAGCGTGGCACATCCACTACAGGCAAGTCCGATTTCCTCATCCCAAAGTCAATACTGGGTTAGGTGTTACTCTGCAGGGAATGGGCTCCAAGATGCCAGCCCATGCACAAGAACACAGTCTGATCCTTCCCCTTGAGACTCCTCAAACTGCTCATGCCAGTCAGCAGTCGCCTACCCTTGGAGGGCTCCTTTTTCCGATGGATCTCCAGCACTATTCTTGATTCAGTGAGCTCCCCAGAGCTCCAGCCAACCATTACTGTGGGAATTTTCCTCATAATCCCCTATCCCCTTGCTCATACAAACTCTCCTCCCCTGCTCTCAGCTGTACCAGTCTGGGGCCACCTGTCCCCCAAACAGCTGGAAGCAGGCTGTATGGTCAAGAACTCTAAATAAAAATGCATTAACTAATGTTCCTTGATACTGCCAGGGGTGGTTGGTGACTGTAGGAATTATCCTTCTTCAGCTTTTGCACAGCTGTGTGTTCTAACTCACTGGAGAGACCTGTTTCCTATAAAAATACATTGTGTTTCTTTAGACCATAAAATTAGTCAATCCATCACACACAACTGCTCTCACAGTTTACAAGCCAATGTCCGTGAAAAGTAGGTCATGGAAGGACATGCTTCAGTGAGTGTGAGGACAACTATTACAGAGATCCATCTGGAAGATGAGTTCAAAAGTAATGGAACCCTAGAAACACAAGTGCAGTGAGTTGGATCTACTGTAGGTATGCTACAAAAACAATGCAGCTTTATTTTTTTGATTTTTCCAAGACAGGGTTTCCTTGTATATCCCTGGCTGTTCTGAAACTGGCTATGTAGAACAGACTGTCCCTGAACTAACCTGCCTCTGCCTCCCAAGTGCTGGTATTAAAGGGGTAGGCCACGACTGCTCAGCAAGTTTCATATATTTTTATTTAATTTTTTTTCAAAGAGATGTGATATTAGAAAGTATACACAGCTTAATTATATTTTGAAAAGAATATTTTTATAATCATACAAAAATGACTTTTTCCTTTTAAAAATGATTAGCCTATGTTAAATGTTGGCCTTTATTAAAACTTCTCTGAGTTATTACAATGGAAGAGATATCAAAGGTCACGGTTGACTAAAACAAAACTTGTGCTGTTTGGAAGCCTGTGGAGGGAAATCAATCCCTATGAACAGAAGGAGAATCAGATAGGCTATAGAAAGTCAGAGATGTGTCACATGACTCTCGGGATTCTGGGTCTATCGCATAGTTATTATTTATTGAACAGACATTCACAGAATGCATAATGGGAACTGCAGATAATAACAGCTGATCCTCTGGATCTGAGGATTTGAGGTCCATGCCTTTTTTTGTCCACATATGAATTCTATTTGTAGGATTTAGAACAGCCCTGCCCTGTCCATCATTCTGCAATGAAGAAGGCATTCTATGCTGTCTAATGGAGGAGACACTAGTCACATTCACTTAAAAGAAAGGTATTGAAAGTGTGGGGGGAGTGGAATCCTGCATATCTGTCTGAATTTTACTCATTTAACATGAGGAAGCAGCAAGATGGCACAGTGGTTAAGGCCTCTACCACCAAAATGGATGGCCTGAGCTTGGTATCCAGAGCTGACATAGCAATAGAGAACTGACTCACTCCCATAACTTGTTTTCTGACCTCCACACATGTACTGTAGCATATGTATGCACAAATAATATAAAAAGTTTGTGATTAGTAGGCATTATATCAGACAGCACAAATTTGGTGCCTGCATTGGTTCTATAAGACAGAATTTTTATATCTCAGTTTAAAATATGCTCCCAAAGAAAGTCAATGTAAGGAAATAATGTGATGGGACTATAACATGATGACTCCTACACTGTCTTCTGTATAAACGTGTATATAATACTAAAAACTTGCCAGCATATCCTTCCTGTATTCCACTATCTATCCTTAATTATTTTCTTCAGTTGACAGTTATCTCAGTTTTCTATACATAACTGGTTATTTAAAACCCAGGAAGGTAGGGTCAGCAAGCAGGCTTGCTGCCAACCTTGACAACCTGAGTTCATCCTAGAACCCACACAGAAGAAAGAGAGAACTGACCAAATAGTCCTCTGCCATCCACATGAGCAACTGAAAAGTAGGGGTTTGGGCAATACAATACTTTTATAGTATGCAGGAAAAAAAATGTTAAGACATTTTTAAAAGATGGAATGTTGGTTCTTATAAATTAAAGTCTGTTAGTCTCTTACCTTGTGTCTCTGAAAATTTAATACTCTTACTTCATACAAATGCTTCATATGTTAGTGAAGCCAGGGAGACTTTGTAAATGTTCCGCTTGGTCCACAGAGTTCACTAAGCTCCTGAGTAAGAACTGCCTGTGAGCATAGGTTGGCCTGCATCTGTGGTATGGCATAACACTGTCCCAGGGTATCCCAGAACACCCCTGAACAAATCTGGTGTTGTTTTATCTAATGGAGCCTAGTTAACCAATTTTTATTGCAATTACCATTATTGACTATAATTTCAGGGATGATTTCTGTCATTTATAATTGGCATTGTTGGTATGAAAGATATCCAATGACTTTAAAAGTCACATTTTTACTGTAGTGGGTCTAAAAGCATAAGCTAGTGATGCTTAAGTTTTTAGAATTGCAACATCAATAGCTCTCTCTGTCTTGACCAGAAATTAGCTGAGTGAAATGCATACTGTGTGTTGTCATCTATTTTCTTTTATTAGGCCAAAGCTCCTTCTCAAATCTCCTAAAGAGCAAAGCAATCGTATATGATGGAAAACAGCAGGAGTAAGCACCTCCAGGCAAGACTTTTAGTGTGGTCACTGAACTTCTTAGTCTTACTGTAACGGCCAGTATTAAATCTTCACACCTCACCCAAGCAAAAAAAGGCCATACATGCATATTCATGATAAAGAAACTACATTTAATTTTTCCACATAGAAAACCATGAGTTGATTTGCTAATAGAATAGAGAGAGGTTGTATTTTAATGGTCACTCACAGATCTCTGAAATCATTATCTTAGAAACATGAATTGGGGATAATCTCAAGAGAGGAGGGAAGGATTGACTTTTAAGCTAGGCATAGAGTAACATCCTCTGCTTCTTCACTCTTCCTTTGTAACATGACTGCAACAAGGAAGGACCCCTGAGGTCTGTCTGTGATCCAGACACTGGCATGTGCCACTTCCAAAAGTGTGTCGATGGCCAGCAATGTGATCACTGCACATGAGTCATGGCCAGGAATTTCCTTCTTGGATTTGTCTTCAGTAACACTTGTGCATTGATCACTGGGATCATACTGTGTCATCCCTCTCCAAAGCAGTGCAAGGGTTGGGCTGCCTTCTAACATGAAAGATAAAAGATAGAGCCTGCCTGTCTGTGAGGTGGACTTCAAAGGTCTCAGAAAGAACAGACCATAGAGAAGATTTTTGAACGAACCTGTTTTCTTATCTGGGGAATTGTTGGAAGTCAAAGATATTTATGAGTCTGTGAGGTAAGATTCTGTATTCAAGGAATAGATAAGCCAACTCCTATTTGATCTTTGACTCCTACTAAATTTTACATCCTGAGCCTTCAACTTTAAAAACATACTTATTCTGTTGTTGAGAAGTGACTTGGTGAGCTAATAACCAGGCACTTTTGCATGTGTGTGTGGTATCCACATGTGTACAGGTAAACAAGCAGATGTGTGCATGTGCATGTAGAAGACAGATGGGCCTTAAATGTCCTTTGCTATTGCTCTCCACTTTATTTATGGAGGCAAGGTCTCTTGCTGAACACAGAATTTTCCCATTTAAGCAATATAGCTAGCTAGCTTGTCCCAGGGATCTCCTAATTCTAGAAGTAAAGCAGATTGCCACACCCCATCCATACTCTGTATTGATAACTGGAGGTCCAAATTCCATTGAGTTTGAATGGCAAGTACTTTTTCTACTGAGTCATCTCCCTAAGCTCATAGTAGGCTTTTAATTGTGTTTGTTTCTTTTCATTTAAGATTACATGTGATTTTTTTCAAATGTGCCTCGGTACCTTAAAGACAATATAAAATTGAAAATAAAAGGTTTGCTGAGAAGTCTAAACCCAGCAGAACTGAAAGTCATGACACTGATTTACAGTCATTATACTCTGAACACATACCATTTCACCTATGACACAGGAAACTAGTATAGTGCTTTCCGATCCAAATAGTATATTTTCAATGATTCTTACTTTAATTAGAAGCTATGCATTACTTGTATTATACAATGGAGGGTCATCCCTTTAGATTATAATATTTTTATCATCTAGTAACAAATTCATTTTTCATTCAACATTCATCCTTCAAGATTACTTTGGTTGCTCTTGAACCAGAAAGTCAGTAAGTAGGTCATTTCCACAGGTCATTTCCAGCACATCTCATGTCCTTGTGGTTGAAGTTCTGGTGAAACCCAACCATGCTATAGTGACAACCCCCTGTGGCTGCTTTCCCTCTGAAGTAGCAGAGTTGCCAATTTGTGACAGACACAAGAAATCCTGAGGCAAACTTTGCCTTTGAAAACCTGTTCCAAGCAAAAGTTTGATATACACAAGTTACATCTTCTCCTTCATAGAAGAGTCTACCAAGAATGCCCCCCAAATATCTCCCCTTTTCCAAAACTGTTCCTGAATTAAGAAAATTAACACTTTCATAAGCATAAGCCCAACATTAAAACAGGAAAATAGACTCAAAGTAAGTGGCATTTGCTTAAAAGTTATACAAGGAAAGAGAAACAGCCTAAACTCAGTGAATGGGCTCAGAGAGATTACACAGTGATGTAAAGAAGCATCTCTCTACCTTCTATTATCCTGAACACAAACAGTCCTATATAACCATATCATCCTTCTTCTCAAGGGATAGCAGACATTTATTGAAAAGTATAGGAGCTACTCAATATCACTTTTAAGTCACACAGTGTTGACCCAAGGAAAACACCTGAGGGTGGGCTTTAGGCCGCAGGTCACATTGTTCTGTGGTTACAACTATTATGAAAATGTCAAAGTGACACCAAGAAAGCAGAATGAGCTACAGGGACATTGTGTTCAAAAAGACTATAGGAGCAGAGCTAAGCAGACAGCAATAGGAAAGGAGCTGTGAGTCAGGAAATGAGAGGTGCTGAGTCCCTGCAATGACATGCCTGTCCCCGAGACAAATAGCATGCAGAAGCCTTATTTGATGACCACCCAAATACAAATCTCCCATTTGCATCCTTTCCTTGTCTCCCCAGAGAACAATCTCCTGTCTTCTCTGCTACCCTCTCACCTCAATGTGCTCTTTCACCATGGCTAGAACCTTTTATGCACCCACATGTTTATTTCTCAGAGCAGCTATAGTGATGGTATATTTTCTAGATAAATTAGCAAAGGAGATCCGAAGGACAGGGAAGTAAGTGCACCCTGAGCTTAAATGTAGAGGTCAAGGCACCATGATTCAAACCCACTCACTACCTGTGTAGCTTCAAGGAAATCATGTCTCCAGCATCAGTTTTTTCATCAGAAAAAAATTTATTTCTCAAGATTTAGCATGGTAACTGGCACACAGTAAATGCTTAGGGAATATAAGTGGGTCACAAGAATAGCAGTTATTACTTTCATCATTACTATTGTAAGCCAGAAGAAATAAAATCTTGAAAGTTGGAGAATGAAGAAAAGTCTGTAGAACAGAAAAGAAAGAAAAAAATCAGGGTGTATTGTTCAATATTCAAATGGCCCACCTGAGTTTTCATCAGAAAGGAAGTGTTCATTATCCATTTGAACCAAAGACACGCACTGAACCCAGCCAACAAAGGTGGGGGGTGGGGGGGACTAGTGTCTGTTCACCAGTGAAACTTCTTTTCCACACATGGAAATTAAAAGACTACATGGCAGTAGCACTGAGGATGCCGTGAAGGCAGATTGCAGTCATTGCTGGCCCTCCCTGAACAAGGCAGCAATGCCTATGGGTCAGTAAATGGTGAGTAGATAAACCACTCTGGAGACCTTTTTTTTTTAGGGAAAAGTGTCTGTTTTATTGCATGTGAGTGACCACTTATACAGTAGAATCCAATTGACTGTGATTGACTAGCACATTTCCTCAGTTTGGCCAGTGAGCGTTTGGACCACCAGGGGCTCTATGAACAAGAAGCACATAAAAGAAGACTTTTCAGACTGAAAAGAGAAACTTTAGAGACAAGGGTAAAAAGCAGCCACATTCTTCACCAAAATATCACAAGGCAACATACTAAAATTCTCCTCTGAAGCTTCTTGAGGCCTGCTCCCAAAGTTCATCAAATCACATTCAACACCACTGTCTTCCATGCTTCTAGGATAGCGCAATAAGCAGCACTTAAAGCATTCGACTTCTTTGCTAGTCCACAACCCCAAGGTCCATATTCCTTCAAACAAAAGCCTAGTCAGGCCTATCACAGCAATACCCCTGTCCCTGGTTCCAACTTCTGTCATAGTTAGGATTTTTATTGCTATTTTTATTTTTAAAGATTACTTTTACTTGATGTATAGGATTCTTTGCCTCCACATATGCATGTGCACAAGATGCATGAATGGTTCCTATGGAAACCAGAAGAGGGCAGCAGGCCCCTGAAACCAGAGTTATAGATGGTTGCACAATGTGGCTTCTGGGAAGGCCGCCATCCCCACTCCCATCCAGACCTCTGGAAGAGCATAAATGACTACACAAATTGCTGAGCCATCTCTCCATCTCCAGACCCATAGCTTTTAAGTAGGTATGTTGTAGGTTAATGGTGGCAATGGGAACTTTAAGAAATGTTAAGTTTATTGTTGTTTGACAGATCTGACAGTCAAGATCACATTTTCATTGGGAAGATTTTGACATTTATTAATCTCTAAAATCAGTTTTAAATGTTACAAGAAGCTCTTTCCCCATGTTACAGATGTTCATCTACTTTGGAAAATTAACTCTTTTGTTTTGATTTTGTCAGTCAGAGTCTTCTTATGTAGCCCAGGCTAGGCTCATACTGAAAAGCCTGCTGATTTTACCTCCCAAGTCTAGGACATACACAGGAATATGCTGTGGGAGATTATGTCCCACCCACTGGTTTAATAAAAAGCGCTGATTGGCCAAAGGCAGGCAGGAAGTGTGGGCGGGGCTACCAAATTTAAGAGAACTCTGAGAACAGGAAGCACAGAGCAGAATGCCAGAGAGAAGCCAGAAGAAGCAGAGGACAACTATGCTGCTCTAAGAAAAGGTACCCAGCCACATGGCTGAACAGGATGAGTCATGGGTTAGATGAAGGGTAGAGAGTTAGCAAGTGATATGCCTGGGCCTTAGGTCAATAACCCTAAAACTATCCTATGTATCTGTGTGTCTCTGCGGGTCTGCGGGTCTGTGGGTCCTAAACCTTGAGGTTAGGCCCAAAAGTCCGGGCCAGAAACCACCTACTATAATATGATACCATGCCCACTAACCAGTTTGCAACTTTACAGTTGATAATGCAAAATAAAACAAAGCCACTTCAAATTAGCAGTTTGGATATCAACTTTTTTAATGTTTTCAGGTTTTTATTAATTTTTTATTTTAAAAATATTTTCCCATACCTGCCTCTGCTCCCCTCCCTCTCCTTCCCCCAGACTTTTTCTACACCATCCCCCAGAAAGGGCAAGGAATCTCAAGGTGAGTCAATACTGTCTGGCATATGCAGTTCAGGTAAAACCAAGTCCATTCCCCCAGTATTGCCGCTGAGAAAGGTGTTTCCCTGCAGGGGATGGGTGCCAAGACGCCAGTTCATGCACTCCCAGAATAAACTCTAGTCCAACTGTAAGAGGATCCACAAACTACCCACACCATTCGACTGTCATCTATATTCAATGAGGAACCTTTTCATGAGGGTTTCTCAGCAGTCATTTCAGAGTCTGTGAGCTCCCAAATAGCACAGATCAGCTGTCTCTGTGGGTCTCCTCCTAGTGACCCTGATCCCTTTTCTCTCCTCCATCTCTTCAGCTGGACCAGGAGCTCAACCTGGAGCTTAGCATCTGCCTCCATCAGTTGCTGGATGAAGGTTCTATAATGACAATTAGGGTGGTAATTCATTTGATAATAGAGGAAGGACTACAGCAATTCTTTAAAAAAAAAAACATTTAATTGAGGGTAGCTTACATTTTCAGAGGTCTAGTCCAGTGGGAAGCAAGGCAACATGCAAGCAGACATAGTGGTACATCTAGATTAACAGGCAACAAGAAGTAGTCTTTCTCATTGAGCATGGTTTGAGCAATATATGAGACCTCAAAGCCTGCCTCCACAATGGCATACTTCCTCCAAAAAGGCCACACCTCCAGTAGTGTCACTCCCTTTTGGGATCCATTTTCTTTCAAGCCACCATAGTATATACTAGTCATAACTTAAATGTGTGCTGAAATGCTCCAGGCAGCCAAAATAAGAGAAAAGAGATGAGCCATTAACAGATGAGCCATAAACACAAATGAGAAATTATGTGGAGAGGTTCCTTCTAATTGAGAACATCTAATAATGAGGGTCATTTTGTGGCATTCATTTTTATTGATACATTAAACTGAATTATATTTATCTTTATTTTCCCCATTAAATAAAACATCATGCTGCTAAACAAACAACTGAAAATAGTATATAAATTTCAAGATCTGAAAGAAACCACAAGCAATGAAATGAATTTTTTGCTTGAAAATATTAGGAGGAAAGTGATGTGCAATTTAGCACCCTTAATGCAAGCATCATGGGTAAGAGCAGAAATACACTATGACTATTTATTGGTCTACTAAAATGTCATCCCTGTTAAGCTCAAGTTTAGGCAGTCATGTTGGTAAGACTTTATGGATATAGCTTCTGACACTCCTAAGAGAAAATAACTTACAGTAAACTCCCTGTTCCATCTTAAAAGCTTTCTGTCCTTTCTTCCACAATGATCCCTGGGCCTTAGGTACAGGAGTTTTATTTAGATTATTAGTTGAGAATGGGCTCCCAACCCTGCAGTTTGATTGCTTGTTGCACACTGCAATGGCCTCCATCTGTTGCAAGTTTCCTTGGTAAGTGGTGAGGACTACACTTGTAACTGAAGATTGGAGCTAAGAGCCCCAGATGAGAGAGAACACATGACATTTGTCTTTATGGGTCTGAGTTACCTCACTCAATATGATCTTTTCTAGTTCCATCTGTTCACCACATAGTTCATGATTCCATTTTTCTTTACAACTGACTAGCATTCCATAGTGTATATGTACTATATTTTCATTGTCCATTCATGCAGGACAATTAAGTTGTTTCTATTTCCTAGCTATCATGAACAGAACAGTAATGAACATGACTGACTGAGAATCTGTAGAGTAGGATATGGAATCCTTTGGGAAGATGCTAAGAAGTGGTATAGTTGGGTCATATGGGAGATTTACTTTTAGAATTCTGAGGATCCTCCACACTGGTTTCCAGATAAGCTGGACTGGTTTACCATCCCACTAACAGTGAACGAGACTTCCCCCATTTGATCTTGTTCACTTTGCTGATCTTTTCCATTCTGACTGAGGTCAAAGAAGATCTCAAAGTTTTTGATTTTCATTTCCCTAATTACCAGAGACAATGAACGTTTTTGAGATATTTCCTGGATTTTTTTTCTTCTCTTGAAAACTCTCTGTTCAGGCCCCAGCCACAATTTTTTGAATGGACCATTTGTCATTTTGACTATTTTTTGAGTTCTTTATATATCCTGGATATTATTTTTCTGCTAGATATATAGCTGGCAAGTTCTCTCACATTCTGAGGGCTCTCTCTTATTTCTATAGTTGTGTAAAAGCATTTTAGATTAATGAAGTCCTAGTTGCCAATTGTTGAATTTAATTCTTCAAATACAGTCCTACTTTAAAAGTACTTTCCTACACCTATGTCCTGTAGGGTATGCCCCATGTTTTCTTTCGGCAGGTTCTGTTCTCAGGTTTCACATTTCAATATTTGATCCATTTGGAAGAAGTTTCTGAACAAGGAAATAGATGTAGCTCTAAATACTGTAAAAATGACCATTTTACCAAAAGCTATTTAGAGATTCAATGCAATCCCAATCAAAATGTCCACATCATTCTTCACAGAAATAGAAAAAAAAACTATTCTAAAATTCACATGTAACCACAAAGACAAAATTATAGAGGCAGGGTACTAAAAACAACATGGTACTGGTATAAAAAAACAGACATGTGGACCAATGGAGCAAAGGTGAAGGTGCAAACATGAGTGCACGTAATTGAAGACACTGTAATGCCAGAAACATAAGCTAGAGCATCTTCAACACATGGTACTGGGGAGACTGGACGTCCATATGCAGAAGAATAAAACTTTTCCATTTTTTGAACAGTTCAGAGCCTAGATAACATTGACCCCAACTAACAAATAAAAGTAACAGTGTCTGGTACTAAACAAATATGAACACTCAAAGTAATCTATTGCTAAATCCTAGCAGGAGTGTGGGGATTCAATAAAAGCTTCAGAAGTTTTGGAGATATCAGAGGAAATATATCCACAGTCTATGTGGGGAGTTAATAAAAGCTCCAGAAGTCCCAGAGCTCTACCCACAGTCAGTCTATGAAAATCAGAGAGTGGGGATTCACACCTTTAATCCCAGCACAGGGAGTATCCTGGGAGTGGTGACCTACACCCTTAATCTCAACTGGGTTGAGGTCACTTTAGATTATAGAAGGAATTCCAGGCTCCCAAGCAGGCAGTGGTGGGGCCACGCCTTAATTTACCTAGAGAGTATTTAAGCTTAAAGCAGGCATAGAGTGAGGGGAAGCCAAGCCAAGGAAAACAAAGCTGAGGAAGCTGAAAGACAGCTGGGTAAGATCTGACTGTGGTGTTTATTCTCTCTAATATCTCCAACTTCTTCAGAGATCTATCCCTGAGTCTCATTTATTCATACAACAAAGGAGTGATCAGTAATTTAGGAATTCTAGTTGGTTGCAAAGCCAGTGCCATCTCAGAGAGCTTGGCCAATATGTGAAAGATCCTGTGTTCAATTTCTAACATTGGAAAAAATTAATTTGGAGAGACTCTAATGTGGCCATAAGCAATGAAAAGGCCACATTTATGTGTTTTCTGGGTAGAAGCTGCCTCATTTCCAATAATCATTTCCAGAAACCACAAATAAAAAGGATTTCAAGGCAAAAGAAAACTAAACATAACATTTCTCTTAGAATTTTGGTGCAACTGGAAGCACACAGCATTCTGGAAATCATTAGTGCATATTATATTGTATAGTTCTTAAAACTGAATATGGAACCACACAAAAACCAAGGCTGACTTGGAGGAGAAATGGAACTCTGGAGAATATTTTGATTAAGCTCATCTGTTTAAAGTAACCTCTGTTGATACCAAATGAGGCATATGGAATTTGTTTATGCATGGAAAATGAAGGTGTTTAATAACATAGGCTCTACCTAATAGGTGATCCAGTCCCAAGCAGTCAGCCCTAAAAACATACACATACACACAAACACACATACACAAGCAATAGTGAATGAGCTCAGCAGGCTGTATATATCCATTTTCCAATTAAAGAATAAGAGGATATATAAATATAGATATATATCATTAGGATCACATTACCAACATAGAGCTTCAGCTTTATCTGTGAAGCAAGGGTGATTATGTCCAAGAGCACGTACCTCATAAAAATGTCAAGACAGCCTTGAAAATGTAAAGATTATATAGACCTCTCAAAGCAAAGAATATTTTTTATAAATTCAAATATATATTTTGAATTATACTATATTACTAAATATATAAAATTTAATGTCAGAAATTAACAGTAAAAATACTTCAGAGGAGTATACCCTTAGATTTTGTATTCCTTTCTTTGATGATACATGTTGTTTCTTTGTGTGCATGCTTGCGTTTCACATATACGGATGTGTGAAGACCAGAAGTCAATCTTGCTATTATTACTCAGAACAATATGTATCTCGTATATAATCTAGACAAGCCAGTCAGAGCACCAAGGCATGCCAACACACCCAACTTTTCACTTGGATTCTAGGAATCGAACTCAGTCTATCATGTTTGTGTGGCAAGCCCTTTGTAGACTGAGCTAGCTCCCCAGACTACTATAATTGTGCTGGTGGTGGTGCTGGTGGTATGTGGTACATGTGTATCTGTGTGTACCTGCAAAGGCCAGGAAAGGGTAGCAGATCCCCTGAATTGGAGGTATAGCAGTTATGAGCTACCTGATTTGTATGCTGAGAACTGAACCTGGGTCCTGTGGAGAGTAGCAAATGTTCTTAAACACTGAGTCATTTCTCCAACTCCTCTACATGTTTTTAAATATTTAAGTATCTTATTGCTGAATCAGAAATAATAAGAAATCATTTCATTACTTTTCTAGTTATGTCCACAAATGAGCATCATTTTTAATCACCTAACTTTCTGTAAGGTTTTGAGGTCTCAGCTTTTTACAGTAATGGGATCACACTAAGGGCCTCACTCTAGTAGGAGGTTTCTGGCCCGGACTTTTGGGCCTAACCTCAAGGTCTAGGCCCACAGACCCGCAGACCCACAGACCCGCAGTCCCCCAGAGACACACAGATGCTTTCAATAGTTTTAGTCTGATCAGCCTCAGACCCAGGCATATCACTTGCTAGCTCTCTACCCTTCATATAACCCATTGCTCTTATCTTGATCAGCCATGGGGCTCTGTACCTTTTCTTAGAGCAGCATGGTTGTCCTCTGCTTCCTCTGGCATCTCTCTGGCATTCTGCTCTCAGAGTTTTAGTCTGGTAGCCCCGCCCACACTTCCTGCCTGCCTTTGGCCCATCAGTGCTTTTTATTAAACCAGTGGGTGGGACAATTATTTACCATGAAACAACACAATACCCCTAAACCTCACAGAAATCAGGCAAGTGCTGTACTACCAGGCTCCATCTCCAGTCCTTTAAGCTGCTGATATGCAGTATATTCTGAAGTAATTCAGCTTACACCCTCCTCCTCCACCTCTCCCTTCCTCCCTCTCCCGGTTTCTCTCTGTGTATCTGTCTCCCATTCCCACCTCCCTGTATATACTTTTTGTCTTTATCTCTGAATATGTCATTATGCTATGAACCCTGAGATTTCCCCTGTATCATCTGGTGCATTCCTGCTATTTGGTCTTATCTGCTTTAAAGAAATAAAGATCAAAGCTTCAGAAAATTAAGATACTCATTTTAATCATTTAAAGCCTTCTTTTTATTGTTTTATCACATGCCGATGACTACAACTTAAATCCTTCTTCCATAAAAGCTGTGTGATTCAAATTCAGCAGGTTACTATTGTGGGAAAACAAAAGGTAATGTCTCCCTCATTCTGTTTGCTCCTAATTAGGTCTAGTTCTGTCACAATTGATTTATTCAATAAGGCTCAACCTGGCAATGTTGTCCTATGGTTTCTTGTCCCCAGCACCTCTAATTTGTTGGAACCTCAAGAAAAGAGCCCATGACCTGAACCAAAGCACACATTTAATAATTTACACTCTAAGCACTTACCATATCAGTGGTACAATTCCTCCAGCTTTAGCTCATCCATAAAAGAATAAATATGTTCTGTTAACTTTCACAGAAAGGACAGTGTTTAATTTGAGGATGTGTAGGGTAACTAACCTGTACAGAAGATTTCAACCTGTTAAAAAATAACCACTACTGAAAGTAAGGAAAGCTTATGTATTGACAACTGCTGTCAGCTCACTGACCAGTGGGTAAAGTCTGTTATACAGACATGAAGACCTGAGTTTAAATTCTTGACACTCCTATAGAAAAGCCAGGCACAGCAATGAATACAAATAACACTACCAATGGGAACATAGGAAAAGGGAATGAGCTGGGTTTCACTAGTCAGCCAGTCTAGCCAAGTTAGTGAAAAACCTAGTTCAAAATGTAAGTCTGAGAGCAGCTGACACTGCCCTCAGGTCCCTTCATGTACATAGATGCATGCACACACACACATGAACACACAGAGTAGAAATTAGGCAGTACTGAGCTTTCACGGAGAGCCAGTTAAAATGGGTGCCACAGAATCAGTCAGTCTTCTAGATCCATTATTTGTTCAATAGCAAATTAACCAATGAACAGTCTGAAGGTATGAGGTTGTCTAAATCCAGATCCCACCAATGTCTGAATTGAGGACTTTACTAATTCCTATAGGTGCAAGTCTATTCAAACACCAAAACAAATAACCAAAACTGTCAAAACCATCATATGAATAGTAGCATGTGGTCGCAGAAGAGGAAAATACACAAAGCATACTTCCCTTCTAATTCCCTGCTTATTAAGTATGGCTACTTATTATTCCTGAAGAAAAAGTCCAGTGCATCGAGCTGGAAGAACTAAAAAAGTCTAAGTCCAGATTATTTTAATTAAAGACACAGATAAAAATTATTAAAACTAGGCATAGAAGAAAAACTTTTTTATTTATTTAAAAAAGGGTTGTTTTCCATATCTACCATGGCTCCCTTTTCCTTCCCTCTTTCCACAGTCCTTCCCAATCCTTGCAGGCCCTCCCCCACCCGTACCCCCATCCATTCCCCCAAAAGGGCAAGAAGTCCCAGGGAGGGTCAGTTCAGTCTGGCATATCCAGTTGAAGTAGGTCCAAGTCCCTCATCCCAGTATTAAGGCTGGGTTAGATGTTCATCTGTGGGGAATGGGCTCCAAGCTGACAGTTCATGCACCAGAAACATGGTCTGATCCTATTGCAAGAGACTCCACAAAGTGCCCACGTCATTTGACAGTCATCTACCTTTGTAGGGTTTAGTTCCTTTCTCTGAAGGCGGTTCCTCTGCGGTTGTTTCTGATTCAGTGAGTTCCCAATAGCTTCGGTCAGCTATCTCTGAGGGTCTTCTCCTCATGATCCTGATCTCTCTCTCTCTCTCTCTCTCTCTCTCTCTCTCTCTCTCTCTCTCTCTCTCTCTCTCTCTCTCTCTCTCTCTCTCTCTCTCTCTCTCTCTCTCTCTCTCTCTCTCTCTCTCTCTCTCTCTCCAGCTGGACTGGGAGCTTGATCTGGTGCTTAGGTTGTGTGACCTTTGCTTCCACATCTATCCATTGCTAGATGGTCATTCATTTATAGGGCAAGTGATGTTTACGTGTCCTTTCTGCTATTGCTTGGAGTCCTAGCCAGAGACATCTTGTGGGTTCTTGGAGGGTTCCTTAGCACCAGGTTTTTTTCTAACCCCACAGTGGCTCCCTCTATCAAGTTATCCATTTCCTTTTCTTCCCTCTCTGTTGCTCATCTCACTCAACCAATTCCTTTCATAATTTGTTTCTGCCTCTCCTTGCTTGCTCCCTGTTATGATTCCACTTTACTCAGGAAATCTTAATTTTCCCCTCCCAGGGAGATCTCTGGATGTCTCTCTTAAGTTCCTTCCATTACCAAGTTTTTCAGGTGTAACATGAGGTTTCTGGCCTGCCACTGCTTATCTGGAAATGCAATCCCAAAGTCCCAAAGAAACACATAGACACTTACATGAATTTCATGCTGTGTGGCCCATGGCTCAGGCACATAGCTCTTTCATCTTAACTCGACCCATTTGTATTAATCTGTCCTGCCATGTGGCCCGTGGCTTACCTATTTCATTACATCTTGTCTCATGGGTGGCTGAATCATGTCTCTGTCTGACTCTGCCCTTCTTCTCCTTATCTATGCTCCAATTTCCCCACCTATTCCTATGGTGCCTGCTACCACCCAAAACAGTTCCTTTATTTCACAGGATATAGAAAGACATTCCCACATCATTCAGGGATTGTAATTTGCAGCCTGGATATTCTTTGCTTTATGTATAAATTCCACTTATGAGTGAGTACATATCACGTCCATTTTTCTGGGCCTATGTTATCTCGCTCAGGATGATACTCTCCAAATCTATCCATTTCTCTGCAAATTTTTGGATGTCATTTTCTTTTATTGCTGAGTAAATGTACCACAATTTGTTAATCTGTTCTTTAGTTGAGGGGCATCTAGGTTGTTTCCAGGTTCTGGCTATTACAAGCAATGTTGCTATGCATTAACATTGTTGATGTAAGAATGTATGTCCTTTGGGTATATACCCAATAGTGGTATTGCTGGGTCATTGGAGAGATTGATTTCTGGTTTTCTAAGGAAAGTCCATACTAATTTCCAAAGTGGTTGTACAAGTTTACACTCCCATCAGCAATAGAGAAGTGTTCCCCTTGCTTCACATTCTCTCCAGCATAGGCTGTCATCTGTGTTTTTGATCTTAGCCATTCTACCAGGTGTAAGATGATATCTCAAAGTTGTTTTGATTTGCATTTCTCTGATGGCTAAAGATGTTGAGCGATTCTTTAAGTGTCTTTCAGCTATTAGTAATTCTTATGTTGAGAATTCCCTTTTTAGCTCTGAACCCCATTTTTCAATTGGATTATTGGGGGGGGGTTGGCCTCTAGTTTCTTGAGTTCTTTATATATTTTTGAGATGAGTCCTCTGTCTGATGTAGGGTTGGTGAAGATCTTTTCCCATTCTGTAGGCTGTCATTTTGTCTTATTGACCATGCCCTTTGCCTTACAGAAGCTTTTCAATTTAAGGAGGTCCCATTTATTAATTACTGTTCTTAGGTCTGTGCTACTTGAGTCATATTTAGGAAGTGGTCTCCTGTGCCAATGGGTTCAAGGATATTTCCCACTTTTTTCTATCAATTTCAGTGTAGCTGGGTTTATGTTGAGGTCTTTCATCCACTTGGCTTTGGTTTTGTGTATGGTGACAAATCTATTTGCATTCTTCAACATATACCATCCAGTTATACCAACACCATTTTTTGTTGGATATTTTTGGACTCTTTGTCAAAAATCAGGTGTTCATGGGTGTGTGGATTAAAGTCAGGATCTTTTATTTGATTCCATTGATCCACAAGTTTGTTTTTATACTAGTATCAAGCTGTTTCTATTACTGTAAATAGTACAGCTTGAAGTCAGAAATAGTAATACCTCCTGAAGTTCTATTATTGAACAGGATTGTTTCTTGTTATTTGATATAAAGATGAGTATTGAGTACTATCCAGATCTTGTCAAACAGATCTCCCATATCTTTGGTTAGAGTTACTTCAAGATATTTAATGCTATTTGCACCTATTATAAAGAGTGATGATTCCCTGAATTCTTTTTCAGTCCTTTTATCATTTGTATGTAAGAGGGCTATTGATTTGAGTTAATCTTGTACCCTGCTACATTGCTGAAGGTGATTATCAGGCATAAGAGTTCCCTGGTAGAATTTTGGGGATCACTTATGTATACAATCATATCATCTGCAAATATAGTTTGACTTCTTCCTTTCCAATTTCTATCCCCTTTAATCTACTTTTGTTCTTTTATTGCTTTAGCTAAAACTTTGAGAACTATATTGAATAGATAATAGTAGAGAGGACAGCCTTGTCTTGTTCCTAATTTTAGTGGGATTGCTTGAGTTTCTCTCCATTTAGTTTGATGTTGGCTATTGGCTTGTTGTATATTGCCTGCATTATGTTTAGGTATTTTCCCTGTATTCCTGATCTCTCCAAGACTTTTATCAATAAAGAGTGTTAGATTTTATCAAAGGCTTTTTCAACATCTAAGGAGATGATCATGTGATTTTTTGGGGGGGTTGTTTGTATGATGGATGACACTGACAGATTTTCATATGTTGAACCATCCCTGCATCTTTGGAATAAAGCGTACTTGATCATAGTGGATGATTATTTCAATATGCTGTTAAATTAGGTTTGCCAGTATTTTATTGAGTATTTTTGTATCAATGTTCATGGGGGAGATTGGTCTGTAATTTTCTTTGTCATATGGCTTGGGTACCAGTGTGACTGTAGTTTCATAAAAAGAGTTTAGCAATGTTGCTTCAGTTTCTATTGTATGGAACAGTCTGAAAAGTATTGGCATTGGTTCTTCTTTGAATGTCTGATAGAAATCTGCACTGAAATCATCTGGCCCTGTGCTTTTTTTTGCTTCTGAGACCTTTAATAATACCTTCAATTTTCATGGTGGTTATAGGTCTATTTAGGTCATTTATCTGGTCTTAATTTAATTTTGGCAAGAGGTACCTGTAGTAAGCAGTTTCTGGCCTTGACTTTTGGGCCTTGCCTCAAGGTTTAGACCCACACAGAGACACACAGATGCTTATAATAGTTTCAGGCTGATTGGCCTAAGGCCCAGGCATATAACTTGCTAACTCTGTACCCTTAATCTAACCCATGACTCTTAACCTGTTCAGCCATGGGGCTCAGTACCTTTTCTCACAGAAACATGGTTGTCCTCTGCTTCCTCAGGCTTCTGTCTGGCATTCTGCCCTGTTCTTCCAGTTCCCAGAGTTCTCTTAGTCTGGTAGCCCCACCCACACTTCCTGCCTGCCTTTGGCCAATCAGTGCTTTTTATTAAACCAGTGGGTGGGACAATTATTTACAATGAAGCAACACAATCTCCCATAGGTACCTGTCTAGAAAGCTGTCCATTTCTTTTAAATTTTCCAATTTAGTGAAGTATAGGTTTTTTTGAAGTATGACCTAATGATTCTCTATATTTCCTGGGTGTCTGTTGCTATGTCCCCCTCTGATTCTGCTCATTTGAATTCACTCATATTCTTTCTTTCTCTCTCTCTCTCTCTCTCTCTCTCTCTCTCTCTCTCTCTCTCTCTCTCTCTCTCTCTCTCTCTCTCTCTCTCTCTCTCTTCCTTTTGGTTAGTTTTGATAAGGGTTTATCTATCTTGTTAACTTTCTCAAAGAACTAACTCTTTAATTCACTGATTCTTTGAATTGTTCTCTTTTTTTCAATTTTATTGATTGCAGCCCTGAGTTTGATTACTTCCTGTCTTCTACTCCTTCTAGGTGAGGTTGCTTCTAATTGTTCTAATGCTTTCAGCTGCGTTGTTAGTTTCTTGTGTGAGATTTCTCTAGGTATTCAGTAAACATCTAGTGCTATGAATTTTCATCTTAGCTCTGTTTTCGTTGCATCCCATAAGTTAGAGCTGTGGATTCATTTTCTAAATTCTAGGAGGACTTTATTTTTTTTTCTTTACTTCCTCCTTGACCCAGAGGTGGTTCAATTGAGAGATATTCAGTTTCCATGAATTTGTAGGCTTTCTGAGGTTTTTGTTATTGTTCAACTCTAACTTTAGGCTATGGTGATCTAATAGGATAGAAGGAGTTAGTCCCATTATTTTTAATCTATTGATATTTGCTTTATAGTCAAGTATGTGGTCAGTTTTAGAGAAAGTTTCATGGGGTGCTGAGAAAAAGGTATATTTCCTTTTCTTTGGGTGGAAAGTTCTGTGTGTGTGTGTGTGTGTGTGTGTGTGTGTGTGTGTGTGTGTGTGTGTGTATGTATATATATATTTAAAATCCATTTGGATTATAACATCTGTTAGATCCCTTATTTCTCTGTTGAGTTTCTGTCTGGTTGACCTATCCATTGGTGAGAGTGGGATATTGAAGTCTCCCACTATTAATGTGTGGGGTTTGATATGAGATTTAAGCTTTAGTAGTGTTTCTTTATGTAGGTGCTCTTATATTGGGGGCATAAATGTTCAGGATTGAGACTTCATCTTGGTAGAGTTTTCCTAAGATGAATAAGTAATGTCTGTCCTGGTCTCTTTTTGTTGATTTTAGTTTGAAGTCTATTTTGTTAGATACTAGGATAGCTTCATCAGCTTGTTTCTTGGGTCCATTTGATTGAAAATCTTTCTTTTCCCAGAAAAGGAAGTGTCTTTGAAGTTGAGGTATGTCTCCTGTATGTAGCAGAAGGATGGATTCTGTTTTTGTATCTATTGTGTTAAGGTGTATCTTTTTATAGGTAAATTGAGTCCATTAACATTAAGAGATATTAATGACCAGTGATGGTTGTTTCCTATGATTTTTGTTGGTAGTGTGTGTGTGCCTGGCTTCTTTGGATGTTCCTTCTGTGATATTATCTATTGCTTGTGGTTTCATGGGTGTATCTAGTTTCCTTAGGTTGGAGTTTATGCATGGCTGGACTTGTAGATAGGTGTTGTTTAAATCTGGTCTTGTCATGAAATATCTTGTTTACTCATTCTATGGTGATTGATGGTTTTGCTGGGTATAGTAGTCTGAGTTGGCAGCCATGCTCTTTTAATGTCTGTATATCATCTGACCATAATCATCTTGTTTTGTTTCCATTGAGTAATCTGATGTTACTCTAATGGGTCTGCCTTTATAAGAAACTTGGTCTTTTTCCTTTGCAGCTCTTAGTATTCTTTCTTTATTCTGCAGTTTTAGTTGTTTGATTATTATGTGGCAAACAGACTTTGGAGGCAGTCTAATCTATTTGGTATTTGTGGGAGATTATGTTGTTCCACTGTAAATAATTGTCCCACCCACTGGTTTAATAAAAAGGGCTGATTGGCCAAAGGCAGACAGGAAGTGTGGGTGGGGCTAACTGTCTAGAAGACTCTAGGAACATGTGGAACAGAGCAGAATGCCAGAGAGAAGCCAGAAGAAACAGAGGACAACTATGCTGCTCTAAGAAAAGGTACCCAGCCACATGGCTGAACAGATAAGAGTCATGGGTTAGTGTAAGGGTAAAGAGTTAGCAAGTTATATGCCTGGGCCTTAGGCCGATCAGCTGAAAACTATTGTAAGCGTCTGCGTGTCTCTACGGGTCTGTGGATCAGTGGGCCTAAACCTAGGCCTGAAAGTCCGGGCCAGAAACCTCCTTTTACAGGTATTCTATAAGCTTCTTGTGTCTTTATACACATTTACTTCTTTAGGTTGGGAAAGTTTTGTCTATGATTGTGTTGAATATATTTTTTGTGCCTTTGAGCTGGTGTTCTCCTTCTTCAATTACAATTCATCTCAGGTTTGGTCTTTTCATGGTGCCCCCATATTTCCTGGACATTTTGTGTTGTGACTATTTTGGTTTTAGTGTTTTCTTTGACTGATGTATCTTTTTCCACTATTGAATCTTCCACACCAGAGATTATCTCTTCCATCTCTTGAATTCTGCTGGTTATGCTGCATCTGTAGTTACAGTTCATGTCTTCATATTTTCTATTTGTAGCATTGCCTCAGTTTGTGTCTTCTTTATTGCTATTTCAATTTTTAAATCTTGAAATGTTTCTTTCACCTGCTTGATTGCTTTTTCTTGGTTTTCTTGGATTTCTTTATTTCAGGGATTTGTTAATCTTTCCACTTTTTGTTTGATTTTTCTTCTATTTCTTTAAGGGAATTTCTTATATCTTCTTTTAAGGCTTCTAGTATCTTCATAAAGTTGTTTTAATGTCATTTCCTTCTGCTCCTTCTGCATTGCCATGCTCAGGTCTTATTGTTATAGAACTACCAGATACTAGTGGTGGTACCATGTTGTTGTTCTCTATGTTGTTATATGTATTCTTGCACTGGTGTCTGCCCATTGCTTCCTCGGTTCACTGCAGGAATTGTCTAAGCCTCAGAGAGCTAATTTTGGTGCACTCTGGTGTCTATGTCTCAGGAAGCCTCTCTTAGTACAATCTGGGCTCTTGGTCCACTTGGAGGTAGTGTATTCTATGTCACAGTGACCCATCTTAATCCAGTAAGGGCTAACACACTGGACTTCAGGTGGCCGCTTTTGATCCAGTAGGTGCTGAGAAACTGAGGGTCTCAGATAGTTGGTCTTGATCCAATTAGTCTCTTAGTCTCTTAGTTTCTTAGTCTTTTAGTCTGATGTGGGCAGGAGTCTGTGGGTTTCCAGTTGCCACTAAGGTCACTGGATGATGGCATGAGTTGGGGAATGGAGCAAGGTTTTGTAGCTAGGGATGTCCAGCAAACTGGGTTTTACTGGGGCTTCTGTCCTGCAGGGTTTTCCTGCTGGCCTCTTAGTCTGTTGTGGGCCCAAGGTCTGATGAATTTTTTCTATACAATAAACTCTCTTGGAGTTGTACCAGGACAACCAGGACTAAACAGAATAATCCCATCTTGAAAAACCAATAACAAAATAAAAACAAAAAAATAATAAAGAAAACAAACCCTTCTCAGGATCCCATTGTTGTCTGAGCAAAGTTTAAGTTCATTAACTTCATATTTACAAATGTGTACCCTCTGCTTTTCCAGGCTTATTTAAACACACTGCTTTCCTGAAAAGGCAGGTTTCTCTCTCTCTCTCTCTCTCTCTCTCTCTCTCTCTCTCTCTCTCTCTCTCTCTCAAACAGGACTAGAAATTGAACCTTGGCCCTCACCCAAGACACTAGGCAAGCACTAAACTATTAAGCTATATCCACAGCTTTCCTTTTTTTGTGCTAAGGTTGGCCTTGAACTCAGACTGTAACCCAGATTAGCCTTTAACTTGTAACCCTCCTTCCCCCTTAAGTGCTATTTGCCTGCAAGTCCAGCCACATAGTTTCTCAAACCATAAACTGTTTCTCATATAAATCCTTTAGCTCAAAACACCTCTTTTCCTCTCCATGGATTTAATCTACTGTCTTCTAAGACTAAGTTCCTATGCCTATTTTAAATCCTTCATGATGTATTTCTTCTTCCTCCAAACACACAAAATTTTGCCTTCCAATAGGATCAGGATTCTGTGGTCAGGATTTACATACAATGGTTTATATCTCCCAACTTTACCATAAGCCACTGAGGACACAATGTCTGCTGCATATCTAAATTTTCCTGTGTTCTAGTATTGTGTTCTATGTGTGGTGAGTGGCTAGTAAGGTGCTAGAAAGCAGCAAATGGGACCATGCTGTCACAGAATACCCCGATTGCCTGTCTTCTACTTTGGTTCCCAAACAGGACCAGTTTGACTTTTTTGAAAAGCCAGAGTATACCTGAATTTGAAAGTGACTTTATGTTAATTATAGTGGTCACACTACTTTCTTAGAATAGGCCTTGGAGAGTAGCATTAGGAATTGTTACACAATTTAGTAGATGAACAAAGAGGGTAAATCTTTTTTACAGTGGTGTGTGGGATAATCTTTTTGTACATTGTGAAGATGTGTCTCTACCAAGGTATCTTCTGATTGGTTTAATAAAGAGCTTAGTGGCCAATATCTAGGCAGAAGAGGAGAGGTGGGACTTCCTGGCAGAGAAAGGAACTTTGGGGGAAAGGGAAATAGCCAGACAATCACAGAGGACATCAAACATACAGTATGGAGGAAAACATAAATTGACAGAAGCCAGTTAATTTAAGTTATAAGAATTTGTTGGGATCAAGCCTAAGTTAAATGCAAGGTTTTATAATTAATATGAAGTCTCTGTGTCATTATTTGGGAGCTGGTAGTCCAAAGAAAATCTAACTGTCGTGGTGGTGGGATCACAATGGAGTTGTGTCAACTTAAAATTTTTCATCTCATTCATTGTGTTTAAACTGGAATGGCAGAGATCTAAACACCTTAATTTATTTTGAATGTGCACTTCAATATTCCTCAGAGGAAATTTTAGAGAATAAAGCTATGTTCCAAGTCTTTAGTTTTCCATGCTTCTAGTGGGCATTTATTTGTTCAACAAGTATTCTGTACTACAAAATAAAACTTCTTTCTCACAGAGAGAAGAGTTGATTTAAAATGAAGATTCTACAGGACATAGTCTTCCCTCCATATTCTAGGGACACATTGCCAAATGCAAGAATATTTGACTTAGGGGTTATTGTGTTACATGAACATGATATAGTGCTTCCTAAGGAAATATGATTGCCTAATTCCCACCTCTATGTTTAGAAGACAACATGCCTACAGAAGACATTTTTAAAAGATTTCAAATCATGTACATGACATTTACCTTCCAATAACATGGCAAATTCTAACCCATAAGTTTGACAAAATACAGAAACTTCTGCAACTCTGTGAGACAACAGAGAAGATGAGGAGAGGCTCAGGAAAGCAAAAGACAAAGCCCAAAAGCTTATGGTGAAGGCAATGCAGCTGGGTACGTTATCATATTATTGCCTCACATCTGCCAAGAGGCCAGCTGAAGAAGTGTTTGCCTGCTATAGCATGTAATCAAATTATCTTGCAGGATAATTTGTACTTGTACAAACTGGAAGCTGAACTTTTTCTAAACAATGTTGGCACCTGGGAAGCAGAGTTCAGCGACTTTTGCTCTCTGTTTTCTTTAGACTCTAAGTGTCTGTGGTAGTTTGAATTAGAATGACCTCTATAGGCTCCTGTTTGAATGCTTGGTCTAAACTGGTGAAACTGTGTGGGACAGATTAGAAGATGTGGCTTTGTTGAAGTAGGTGTGGCCTTCTTGTTGGAAGCATATCACTGGGGGTAAGGGTGGGCTTTTGAGTTTTCAAAAACTTACACTAGGACCAGTCTCTCTCCCTCCTCCCCCTCTCTCTTTCTCTATCTATCTATCTCTATCTCTCCATGCTGATCAGGATGTAAATCTCTCAGCTACTGCTCCAGTGCCATGCCTGTCTGCTTCCTGCCATGACGATCATTGACTCTCTAAAATTGTAAGCAAGCCCCCAATTAAATACTATCTTCTATAAGTTCCCTTGGTCATAGTGTCTCTTCACAGCAATAGAAAAGTAACAAAAATGATGTCTTTCTAGTGTTTTGAAACCTTAAAAAGTCAATGTGTAGCAGGAACATCAGGTACCAACTCATATGCCAATATTTTAACAGGTGTTTGACAAGTGGTGTGGTTTCCCATTGTTTACCATCCCATTTACATGGGTGTGTGTTTTCATCTCTAAATACAGGGGCATACATACAGTCAGAGGACAACCATCAGTGTTGGTCCCTCCCTTCCACCTTGTTTGAAGCAGAGTCTCTTTGTTGTTGTTTACAACTGCCTATACCAGGCTGACTGGCTCACTAGCTTTTAGAGAGTCTCCTTTCTCCTCCCCCCATCTCAACATAGGCGCACTAAAATTATAGAAATCTGTTATTATGTTGGGTTTTATTTGTGTTCTGGGGATTTAAACTCAGATCCTCATATTTGCATGGTGAAGGCTTTACCCACTGAGCCATATCCCTAGCTATTCTTTACCTATTTTTGATACTTTCTAAGTTTATTAAGTAGAAATAATATTTTGAAATATAAATTTTAAACAATTGTAGTAAAAATAAATGATGGCACTTCATGTTTTCTCCCATATGTGGACCTTAGATTTAAATTTTGGATGGAGGTAAGGCTGCAGAGATAAGTAGTTAAGAACACCAGATGCTCTTCCAGAGGTCCTGAGTTCAATTCCCATCAACCACATGGGATCCTAGTATGGAGTACAGATGTACATGCAGATAGAGTACTCATATACACAAAATTTAAAAAAAAATAATCTTTTTAAAAAATTGTGTGTGTGTGTGTGTGTGTGTGTGTGTGTGTGTGTGTGTGTGTGTGTACTTATACATGCTTGTGTATAGGTTATAGAACTAGAAAGAGGACTATGAGATGGAAGAAAGAGATTTTCTGGGAGGCAGGAGATAGAAATGGTAATTGAATCTATGTAATGAGAAAGTAGAAGAGAAAACTGTAAGAGGAAGAAGACAAGGAGGAAGTACAGGGGACTATGCAGTGGGCGGGGGCAGTGGGAATGAGGAAATAAAACAGAACACATGTGTATAAGAACTTAGCTGATTTTAAAATTAGTAAGATAATTTTTAAAAATTAATATAATTGTGGAAAATAAAGAATTGGCTGCTAGTAAGAGGGTATCATGCTAAAGGAGTTAACTCACTCTGTCTTAGTTTTTCCTGCTTCCTTAGCTAAACAAAAATAGCAAAGACATCTTGATGTTCTGATAAGCATAGATGCTGTGGGTCAGAGCCATCTTGCTGGATAGTAACAGAAGCATCCTTCCTATTTTTGGCTTCTTGTTTATTTACCTTTTCTCTTATTTTTGTTTGTTTGTTTTGAGACAGGATCTCAGACCTAGATGGTCTAGAACTCATTACATATAACAGGCTGTCCTTGAATTCAGAGATCCTCTTACCTCAACATCTCAAGTGCTAGAATTACAAGTGTTTACCACTATGCCTAGCCACTCAACTATTTTTGGACATTCAGGAGCTGAGACTAGATCCACCCTCCATGCTTCATCACCTACTGCACAAATGCAATGTGCCAGATATTTATCCCCAAGAGTCCAACCCCTTCCAGTCTCAGTCTTTAAAATGAAACATATTATCTACATAGTGAAATAACAGTTATTTATTAGCTATTGGTTGCTGAGAGCTTTTTTTAATGTCATGGAGATACAGATAGTGAATGGTAATTTAAAGGCAGGTAATAGACATTAACTGAGGAGAGCTCAATTATGAAAAGAATATTATAACATTAAGTCAAAAGGCTAAAAAGTGGTAAGATTACTAGTAAAATTTTGCCTTATTTGTACTTTGAGTGGTACTTAAAATTTTGTTATAATCAGTACATAGGAAATCTAAAGAGCTGGGCAGTGATGGTATACACTTTTAATCCCAGTGTTCAGGAGGCAGGGGTAGGTGAGTTCAAGGTCACTCGGGTCTACAGGACAGCCAAGGCTGTTACATAGGGAAACCCTGTCTCAAGAATTAAAAAAAGAAGAAGAAAAGGAAGGAAGAAAAAAATCTAAAGAACCTGTATGTGTAATATCTCTCTGCGTTCCTCTCTCTCTCTCTCTCTCTCTCTCTCTCTCTCTCTCTCTCTCTCTCTCTCTCTCTCTCTCTCTCTCTCTGTGTGTGTGTGTGTGTGTGTGTGTGTGAAATGCTAGTGTCCTGGGAATGTTACTGAAATGAAGTAATGTGGGAAGATAGATGGGTTATACTGGGGAAAAAAGAAGGGTCTTAAAGTTTTAAAAAGAAAACTGGATACTGGAGTAGAGGATTGGTTGTGGCCAGGCAATATATTAGATTCAGCCAAGTCTGCCCTAGCCCAAGCATTTCTAGTAATTAGTAATACTTTGAAAATTTCTGTCTCATGTTCCACTAGCCTTGGGTTGTATCTGGTGAAAATTCACTGAAATGAGCATGTTCTAAAAAAAAAAAAAAAAAAAAATGGTCTGTATCTCTTGGAATGTTTGTGATTTTAATCTTTGACTGGGCCCCTGAGCTGCTGGAATGTCAATGATGATAAATAACCCTAAACAAACAGCCAGAAACCCAACCCTTTGGTTCTCCAGCCCTTGTTCTTATCCTCTATGTGACCTCTCCACACTCCCACCCCCACTCTAATATGACTTAGAAAGGCTGCATGCCTTTGAAATATCAGAGTGCAGGAATTGCCTCTTATGTGCAAGGCAGCTGTATCTGATGCAATCTGTATGCCCTGGATAGTATGTGTGCTGCTAATGGTATTTACATATAAATCCTATTACTCAAAATGAAGACCAGCATTTTGCTTTGCTTGAGAGAAATTTAAATTGATTATAAATACTTCAATAAAGTTTTTGGTTGAGTTTACAGAATTCTCAAAGTAAAGTAAAATGAATAATGGCATATTTATCTAATCTGGTATGTTAATATCTTACCTTAGAAAGCCTGATATTAAGACTTGAAACTCTGAACAGGTTGCAACAAGCTCAAATCCCTCAAGGCCAGGCAAACTCAACTATCTCACAGCTGGCTGCTGAGATAAAAAAAAAAAAAAAAAGAAAGAAAGAAAGAAAAAAGAATGTACCAGTTTAGGAATGTTATCTTCTCTACACTACTCTGAAATTGATTTTGGAGGTGGAAAACACAATTGTTTTGCATATGATAATATCACCCTTGCCCCACCTATCTGATAGAAATGTAGTGAGGATACTTTGAGATTTTAGTGTGACTATCTACTTATTTTATGTTCTACAATAACATCAAGAATTTTGCTATACAGAACCCTTCTAAGCATGACCTGGGAGAGGGATGGGGGGGAAGCATGTAGCAAGTTCTACCACCAGCTTAGGAAACTAAGACTCAGAAGTTATGTGATTGTTCAGGTCACATGGCTACTTAATGGTAGATTTGTGGACAGAGCTTCACTATTCTGTTGGAGAACAAACCTGAAAACTCAGGAACCACCAGGCATTCCTTTAATTCCAGCACACAGCAAGTCAGAGGCAGTAGGATGTCTGTGAGTTTGGGGCCATCAAAACCAGCTTAGTTCACAGAACAAGTTCCAAGACAGCCAGGGCTACACAGAGAAACCCTGTCTCCAAAAAAAAAAAAAAAAAAAAAAAAAAAAAAATTCACAAACCATAGAACTAAACAGGGCTCCTAGTTACAAGGTTGCTTCAGCTTTTCCTGAGTAAAGCTTATCTTGAATTAATGAATATGTCCTGGTCAGTAAAAGCAAGGCATGTTTCAACCATGAGATGACACAGAGAGAACGCCTTACCCCCATCTTGTAATGGGCCCTCCACAGATCCATCTTCTGCTGGAAGCCCTTTTTTATAGGGTTCAGAGTCACTAGGTCCCCATGTTTCAGCTGTATTTCTCAAGCATCCTGAGAAGAAAAGCAGAAAGGAAGAAGTAGCAGGTAGTGTGCCATGAAAGTGTTCATGGAGGAAGAGGCTTTAGAGGAGGGAGGCCCCAGTTTTTCCTTTCCAGATACACACACACTCTAGAGCAGAAGTGGGAAAATGCATCCAGGGCAATGTTGTCCATGGTTGCTTTGAACTACAATGCACCAGAGTCAGAGAGTAGCAACAGGAACTCACTGGACTACAAAGCACAAAACATTTACCACTTCTCTTTTTATAAAACAGTGCTCAATCTCTGTAGAGAAACTTCCACATATACTTAAGAACATGGATTTCCATATCTGTCTCAGAAAACAATATCTTAAGGAATGCTCCTAGTAAAACAGAACTAAAAGTGTTACATGGAGTGTTACTAAGAAGCTGAAGTTTCCTCAGAGGCCAGAATGACAGGCAAGCATTAATTCAGAAAGCTAAGCAAGCACACCACTGATAAATGGAGAAGGGACCTACCAAAAGCAGTCTCTCTCTTTTCCCCTTTCTTTTTCTAGCCAATAAACTTGCCTCTGGGTATGGCAGTACTCAGTCTACTACAAGAATTGCTGTCCACAGTTGGCTCTTGTGCTGGCTAGTTTTTGTGCCAACTTGATACTTAAGAGGAAGGACCACAACTGAGAAAATGCCTTCCTAAAATTGGTCTGTAGGGCATTTTCTTAATGAGCAGTTGATACGAAAGAGCTCAGCCCAATGTGGGGCAGTGCTACCTCTGGGGGTAGTGGTTCTCCACATTATAAGAAAACAGGCTGACTGAGCCAGGAAGAGCAAGCAACTAAGCCACACTTTTCCATGGCTTTTGCATCAGCTTCTGTCTTCAGGTTGCTGCCCTGTTTCAGTTCCTACCTTGGCTTCCCTCACCCTTTCCTCCCCAAGTTGCTTTTGGTCATGGTGTTTTATCAGAGCAATAGAAAAGTAACTAAAACAGCTCTAATATGGTGTGGAGTTAAGATTCACAACCCAAACTAAAACTGTCACAAAAAGTGGTCCTGGTTGGTTAGTGTTCTCCAATGCACAGCAGTGGCAAGAAGAAATGCACCTGGAGGACACTGAACTAAGCCTCCAAGAATCAAAGAAGGTATAAAGTATGACACTCAACAAAACACAGGATACCCACTCAGATTTGTAAAACAAACAGGAGCTGTAGATATGACTCATAGTAAATAGGAGGAGAGAATCAAACATGTTTATATGTATTGTTGTGTGGGAAAACATAAATGCCTCCTGGACCAGACAGAAAATAAGAAAGCATAATCTTTATTCAAACAACAGATGCAGACTGTTGTATTAAGTTTTTTGGTCTTGGGCAGCTAAAGGTTTAGACTTACAGATTTGTAGTATTAGACTGTTTAGTTATTTGTTGTTTAGTTTTTAAAAATATTTAGACACTTATATTAAGTTTATGTTGTTTGGCCTATGGCATAGGCGCATTGTTATTTTATTTTATCTCAACCCATTATCACTAATCTGATTGTCATGTGGCTCACCTGTGTTCCTCACGTGTTGCTCTTTTAAGTGTCTGGGTCCATCTGACTCAGACTCCGCCCTTCCTTTCCTACCTATTCTGAATTTTTTAAAAATTAAATTATTAAATTTACTTAAATCAAAAAATCAACTGTTAATCTCAAAATGTTTCATATTAATATAAACTTTAATTTACTAATACAAATTTTAAAGTCAATTTTATTATACTATATATATTTTTCTACTCTTATTTAAAATATGATGTTTATATAACTAATTTAAAATTACAATATGTAATTTAAAAATACATATTAATTAAAATTTTAAATATATAAAGATATTTCAATTCAATAAATAATCTTCAAACATTTCTAAAACCTACAAAATATAACATTTAAAGTATTTTAAAAACTTGAACTTTTATAAACAATAAAATAAGTCTACTGCTGACAACACCAATCTATTTTTTAAAAAAAAAGACATCAAAAAACTCCATATAAAATTTAATTTCTTACAACAATCAGCCACTAAGCAAAAACTTGCTCTTATATTAACTACTTAACAATATACTATCTAAACATACAAATTTCATAAAAAAATAACCTCTAAACTTTAACAAAACAAACTAAAATAATCCTTCAAGTTCCTACTTTACAAAAAAACTGTCAAACCTTCTTCAAAACTCAAAAAAACTAATAAACTATACTAAAATAAACAAAACAAACTTTCTACCTTACTAAAATAAAAAAGACTCTAAACTTATAAGCTAAAAATAAATGCCCCAACTTTATAAAAAGAACTTTAAATAAGCATCAGACAAATATCAACTCTGTCATTTTTAAATTTTAAAAGTTACTTTACAGTTCCTGTTTACTCAAATAATATTATATACTTCTATAGTCTTTAATATAGTTAAAAATTAATAATTATATGTAAAGTTTTTCTTGATTATTTAAAATATATATTAAATATAAAACTTTAAATTCACAAAATAAAATATTTTCTTTAATTTTACTATATACAAGTAAACTAAATATTATAACTATAAGTCTTACTTAATAACTATTTTATTACATACAATTTTATTATATTAAAATTAAAACCTTCCTTTTTAATTAAGCAAAAATAAAAAAGTATTATAAGAATATCCTTCCATATAATATACAGATCAATCTTTAAATAAAAAACTATTTTATCCATGACAAACACCATAAAAAATAATTAAGAATCAAAATAATTAAAAAGCAAAAAACAAAGTCAAACAAATACGCCTCCCCCCAAAAAACATATAAAAAACACAAATAAGCCACAGCCACATGACAGAACAAATTAATAAAAGTAAATTACATTAAAATAAAAACTAACTAACAATATACCTAAGCCATTGGCCAAACAGCATAAAACTAATATAAATGTCTAAATCATTTTTTTAAAGAAAAACAACAGACAACTAAACAGTCTAAAACTACAAGTCTATTAAACCTCTGGCCTTCCAAGGCCAAAAAACCTTATTATAACAACAGACAAAAATGAATAAACTAGGAATATACATATATATGTATGGGTATGTTCACTTGTGCACAAGTGTGCACATGCACATGGATGCCAGAAGTTGACATCAGGTGTCATCCCTTAACCTAATAACATTCCCCCTTAACCTAATAACTCTCCATAAGAACTCAGGGACTCAACCTTGCAGGCTGACCTGTGAATTCGAGCAATTTGCCTATCTTACCCTCCACAGCACTGGGATTATAGTCTAACAAAACTTTTAAGTAGGTGTTAGAAATGTGCACCATCAAGCTTCTGCTGCTAGTACTTCACTAAGTCCCATGCACACACCACACAAGCATAATTTTGAATTAAAAAGTTGTACAAGGTATGCAACACCATATTTTACATGGGATTAAAGTTTATGGGATTAAAGTTTATAGCCTGGAGCACACAACTTTAATCGCAGCATTTAGGAAGCAGAGTCTGGTGGATCTCTGTGGTCTACAAAGTGAACTACAGGATAGCCAGAGAGAGCTAAATAGTTCGACTCTGTCTTGAAAAAATAAAGTAAAGGGGATGAAGAGATGGCTCAGCAGTTAAGAACACTGCTCTTCCAAAGGACCTGAGTTCAAATCCCACTATCCACATGGCAGCTCACAACTGTAATTCCAGTTCCAGAGGATCTACACAAATATACATGTAGGCAAAATACCAATGAACATAAAAATAGATCTTTCTTTAAAACACACACACACAAAGAAAGAAAAAGAAATAAACAAAACATAAACCCAAAACTCCTACATTCAAAGTATGATTAGGAATACTGCCCAGGATATAGTATAAAGCCTGTAGTAATACATAAAATGGCAAGAATGAAATTCAGCATAGGGGCTGCCTTGGGATGAGAAAGAGGACAATAAACAGGGCTCTGCCTCACTGTCGGTGCTATATGTCTACACTGGCTGGTTTTGTAAGTGCTTTTTAGTATAACATGGTTTTGTTTGTTTGGTTTGGTTCATAAAGATTTTTTTTTCTTTCTGGTCTTTAGCTCAACAACAGGATAAAATTCAAACCAAGAAAGAAAGGCTCACCTAGACTTAGAAACGTAAAAAAACAAAAAAAACCCAAAAAAAAACAAAAACAAAAACACAGCTGGAGCCAGAAGCAGGCCAGCAGGGAAAAGGGTCCTCAGATTGCAGCACTGAAAGGGTCATTTTTTCTACCACCCTCACCAGGACTTACTGAATGAAGATCCTGGATCATTACCCAGAATTTCCTTTAGTACTGCTAATAAACACTCAGTGATATAAGTTCAGAAGCTCCTAATGTGGAGAGGCTCTTGGGCAGTAGCAGACAACAATCTCTGACCAAATCCTATTGGGGGTTTCCTCCACACCTACCTAATCTGCTTAACAGTGCCCTACCCACATAGTCCATCTCTTGTAATTCTTCTTAACGTGAGTACTTTAGTACTTTGTGTTATTAATTTATATTGTATATATCTGTTTTTTGATTCAATCCCACAGCATTATAAATAAAACAGTAAAGGAAAGTCATCCACTGAAGAGTAGATCAAGTTACAAACATCAGAGTGTGTCCACTCATTTAGGTTGCTGAAAGAAGCTATGAGTTCACCTTTTTAGTAGAAAGTCTGTATAAATACAGTAACTTACACAAAAGGAAAATGTTGAGGTTTTTACAACTGATCTGTTCACTTACTTTGAATTCCTAACCTGCTGGGTAAATTTCCTATTGCCTGAGTAGCTGGGAACATTTGTTACAGAATAGATGTTGAGAAAGGGGCTTCCTGCTCTCAATCCTCCACACCCAGCTCAGCCTTTGTTCATTTTTTTTTTGCCCCTGGGTTATCAGCAATGCATGCTAATATAAAAGATATCCACTTGAATTGCACCAGAGCTTCATGCTCTTCCCCTACTTCCCTATCTGCCTTACATCTACCCACATTTTTCTCTTACCTTTGCCAACCAAATAACAGATCCTGCTACACCCCATGGAACCTGCTCTAAAATTGATTACATACTTGGTAACAACCCAAATCTCAACAGATTTTTAAAAATTGGAATAACCCTGTATTTTATCAGACCACTGAAGGCAGAAATTTTTTAAAATACATTTATTTAAGATTAATATTTATTGAAATATAAATTAACATTTATGATATAGGTAACATTTTATATAGGCATTTGATAGACTGGATTATATACACGATGGACGATGGAAGCCGAACCAGTCTCTCCAGCAGTCAGGAACCCAAAAAAACGGGCCCCTCAAGATCTCAGCAGCCCATTTTGAATGGAGCTGGCCACTCCCCCTTCAGGAGCCTGGGACCCTGGATAAGTGTCTTCCGACCTTATCAGCTGATACCTGAATCCCACCACATCTCTTTTGTCTAACTAAGAAGGTTTTAAACTCAGACTATATATAATAGGAATTATTATGAGGTAGTATCTAGGAGAGGATAAGACATAAACTACAACTAAAACTTAACATATATTCTTATATTATATATTTTTAAAATATTAGTAGAAGGTAGGGTGTATAAGTTATTTTAAAACTGTTTATTTGGGAAAGTGAAAATTTAACATTTGAATGCTTTTTGTTAAGGGATAACAGGGCAATAACTTTAAATATCTATTCTTTAATTTTTTTAAGACTTGAAAAGGAAAATATATTATTTGAAAATTAGAAGCACATGGAAGTAGTAGCTTTTAAAAATTTGAGAGAGGACAGTGACATAGTTATTTGGACAATTAATTATGGTTTTTTGTGTCGTTGGAGTATTTATTATTTTGGCTATAGGCCTATGGTATCTGAGAGATCTTTTTATAAGTAGAGCAATTTTGGAGGGACTGTCTTATCTTGTCTAGGCAGGTTTTGTTAGTCTTTATTTGATATTTTGTTTATCTAGCTTGAAAGTCATGTTAGTAATTAAAGTAAGGGCAGTTTTTTATTTAACTGGCCATTTTTTGCCAAAAGGACAAACTTTAATAGAGTGTTTTTTGATGTTTAACATCACTTTAGGGAAGGAACAGTGACATTAGGAGTCGTCACGTTTCTTGCGGCCGAATTTTGAATAACAAATGTTAAATGTTATATTTTAGGGGTTTATGAAATGGTTGAAGACTCTTGTCTACTTATGATATTTTAACTTGTATCTGAGCTGGCTGTGACATGGCAACTTAAGTAATGTTGACTGTAGTTTTTATTATCTTAAGGATTAAAACTTGTAATGTAAAATTATGTTATCTATAAAGGGGTGTGTAAACTTTGAGTAATGACTTTTAGTATGGCTATCAAACATTAGCTAGAGGTATATATATTATATAAAATAGCAACAGTATTTTAGACATGTATATATATATATCATTTAAACAGAAGTATATAAAACATCTTGTGCATATATTATAGCTAGTGTAATTATATATAGTTAAATGGAGGTAATAATTGTATAGTGGACATGACAATAATGTGCAAATATTTTAAACAGAGGTAGAAGCGTATATAAAATATAATAGTTATAGATTTAATTTTATATAATAGTTATAGATTTAGTTTTATATTGATGTATAAGTTGTTTTGGACATATAAAACAATTTTAGATTTAACTTTGTATTAATGTATAAATTGTCTTAATTAAACATATAAAATGATTTTATATTTGTATTAATATATAAATATTTATGTCAGTGTAAATTGTCTTTAGCTTAGTCTATATATTTGACTAAAAATTGTTTATAGGTAGGTAGAATAACCGGTCTCTCCAACAGTCAAGAACCAAAAACGGGCCCCTCAAGATCTCAACAGCCCCTTTTAAATGGGGCTGGCCACTCCTCTTCAAGAGCCGAGACCCTAGATAAATGTCTTCCGACCTTATCAGCTAACACCTAAATCCCACCACAGACCACCATGGTTTAAAATTAGAATTCAACAACAACAACAATTATAGAAAGCCTGCAATCGCAAGGAAACTGAATAATGCTCAACCAAATCACCACTGGGTCAAGGAAACAATAAAGAAAGAAATGAAAGACTTCCTAGAATTCAATAAAAAATGAATGTACAACATACCCAAATTTATGGGACACTATGAAAGCAGAGCTAAGAGGAAAATTCATAGCACTAAAGACCTACATAAAGAAGTTGGAGAAATCTCACACTAGTGACTTAACAGCACACCTGAAAGCTCTAGAACAAAAAGGAAACAAACACACCCAGGAGAAACAGATGCCAGGAAATAATCAAATTGAGGAGTGAGATCAATAAAATAGACACAAAGAGAACAAACAACATAAATAATCAATAAAACAGAGTTGGTTCTTTGAGAAAATCAACAAGAGAGATAAACCCTGTATTAAGAGTTTTCTGCCCCAGACTTTCAGGCCTAACCTCAAGGTCTAGGCCCACAGACCCACAAACCCGCAGACCCGCAGTCCCACAGAAACATACAGATGCTTCCAGTAGTTTTTGGCTGATCAACCTCAGGCCCAGTCATATAACTTGCTAGCTCTCTACCCTTCATCTAACCCATGATTCTTCCTGTTCAGCCATGCAGCTTGGTACCTTTCTTTAGAACAGCATAGTTGCCCTCTGCTTCTTCTGGCTTCTCCCTGGCATTCTCTCTGGCATTCTGCTCTATGCTTCCTGTTCTCAAGAGTTTTCTTAGTCTGGTATCCCCGCCCATACTTCCTGCCTGCCTTTGGCCAATCAGTGCTTTTTATTAAACCAGTGGGTGGGACAATTATTTACCATGAAACAACACAATCCCCTATAAAACCCTTATCCAAACTAACCAAAATGCAGAGAGAAAACACTCAAATCAACAAAATCAGAAACAAAATGGGAGACATAACAATAGACAATGAGGAAATCAAAAGAATCATTGGGTCAGAGTTCAAAAACCTATATTCTACAATATTGGAAAATCTAAAAGAAATGGACAGTTTTCTGGACAGGTGCCACATACAAAAATTAAATCAAGATGAGATACACAATTTAAATAGATCTATAACTCCTAAGAAGGTAGAAGCAGTCATGAAGAACCTCAAAAAAATAAAATAAAATAAAAAAATAAAAGCCCAAGACCAGCTGGTTTCAGTGCAGATTTCTAAGAAGAACTAACACCAATATTCTTCACATTGTCCCACACAATAGAAACAGAAGGAATATTGTTATTTTCATGAGGCTATAGTTACTCTGATATGCAAACCACACAAAGAGGTAACAAAGAAAGAGAATTACAGACCAACCTCCCTCATGAACATTGATGCAAAAATACTCAACAAAATACTGGCAAATTGAATCCTAGTACACATCAAAAAAATCATCTAACATGATCAATTAGGCTTTATCCCAGAGATGCAGGAATGGCTCAACATACAAAAATCTTTCAATGTCATCCACCATAAAACATATACTGAAAAAAAAAAGTACCACATGATCATCTCACTGGATGCTGAGCCTTCCACAAAATCAATACTCCTTTATGATGAAGGTCTTAGAGAGATCAGAGATACAAGGAACACACCTAAACATAATAACGGCAATTTATAGCAAGCTGACAATCAACATTAAATTAAATGGAAACTCAAAGCAATTCTACTAAAATCAGGAACAAGACAAGGCTGTCCACTCTCCCATATCTTTTCAATGTAGTACTTGAAGTTTTAGCTAGAGCAATAAGACAACAAAAGGAGATCAAGGGGATACAATTTGAAATGAAGAAGTCAAATTATTTCTTTCTGCAGGTCATATGATAAATGGCCACAGAAATTTTGCCAGGGAACTACTACAGCTGATAAACAACTTCAGTAATGTGACAGGATACACAGTCAATTCAAAAATCAGTAGTTCTCCTATGCAAATGATAAACAGGGTCAAGAAAGGAATCAGAGAAGCATCACTTTTTACAATAGCCACAAATATATAAAGTACTTGGGGTAACTCTAACTAAGAAACTGAAAGACCTGTATGACAAGAAACTTAAGTCTTTGAAGAAATGGAAGAAGATATCAGAAAGTGGAAAGATCTTCCAGCTCATGGATAGGTGGGACCAACATAATAAAGATGGTAACCTTACCAAAAGCAGTCTACAGATTCAATATAATCCCCATAAAAATCCCAACACAATTCTCCACAGACCTTGAAAGAACAATACTCAACTTCATATGGAAAAATAAAAAAACAGAATAGCTAATCTTGGACATATACCCAAAGGATGCTCAATCATACCACAAGGACACTTGCTCAGCTATGTTCATAGTAGTATTAACCATAATAGCTAGAAACAACCCAGGTGCTCCTCAGGCAAAGAATTGATAAAGAAAATTTGGTACATATACACAATGGTGCATTCATTACTCAGAAATAAAAAACGATGACATCATGCAATTTGCAGGCAAATGGATACAACTAGAAAATATCATCCTGAGAGACATAACCCAGACTCAGAAAGACAAACATGGTATATACTCACTCATAAGATGTTACTAGATATAAAGCATTGGATAACCAGACTACAATCCACAGCTCCAGAGAAGTCCTGAGAGGGGCACATGATCACCCTAAAAAGGGGAAGTAGATAAAATCTCCTTAGTAAACTGGAGGTGAGGGAAGACAATAGATAGAGGGGAGGGCACATAAGGGGCTGGGGACAGGATGGTTGAGCTGAAACAGGGGCAGAGTGGTAGAACAATGAAAGAGATATCTTTATAGAGGGAAATGACATGAAGTTAGGGAGAAGCGAGATGCTAGGGAAGGTCCCAGGAATACACAAGAATGACCCCAGCTTAGGTTACTAACAATAGTTGAGAGGATGCTTGAGCTGGTCTACCTCAGTAATCAGATTGGTGAATACTCTGTCATTATAGAGCCTTCATCAGTAACCGATGGAAGCACAGCCAAGCACCAGATTGAGCTTTGGAAGTCCAGTCAAAGATAGGAAAGAGGAATAATTTGAGCAAGGAAGGTCAAGATCATGATGGAGAAATCTAGGGAGACAACTGGACCAAGCTAGTGGGAATTCACAAACTTTAGACCAACAGCTGTTAGAGCCCACACGGGGCCTCTGCATACCAAAGCCAGTTGTGTCACTTGGTTTGCTTAAGAGCCCCTGGCACTGGTATCAGAATCTATCCCTGGTGCATGAACTAGATTTTTGGAGCCCATACATATGAAGGGACATCCTGCATAGCCTTGATGCAGTGGGGAGGGATTTGGCCCTAACTCAACTGAATGTACTAGGCCTTGCTGACTCTCTATGGAAGGCCTCACTTTTTTGGAGGAGGGAGTGGGAGCTAAACGGGGAGAAGGCTAGGGGAGAGGGAGGAGGGAGGAAAGGGGGATCTGTGGTTGGTATGTAAAATTAATTTTAAAAAATTCTTAATAAAAGAACACTATACCTCACTGCTTCTAAATCTTCATTGTTCCATCCTTCATCTTGGACATGCAACTGTTTAATACAACTGAATCAGTGAGATTGGTCAAGCATGGATTAGGTCATTTCTGTATTTCCCACTATAAAATACTGAAGGACAAATGACTATTGTCCCACCAATGATGTTTCAATATGCATTAAGAATTAATATTTTTTAAGTAAGAAGTTTACTTTAATTAAAGCTAGATTTTTAAAAAATCTGTTTTTAAAACCATACAAATAGGTTAGGTATTGGTGATGCAGGCCTTTAGTCTCAGCACTTAGGAAGCAAATGAAGGCAGATCTAGGTGAGTTTGAGGCCAGCCTGGTCTACAAAGTGAGTTCCAGAACAGCCAGGGCTCCACAAAGAAACACTATCTTGAAAACCAAAACAAACAAACAAAAAAGTGTAGAAATAAAAGCCCTCTCAGGACACAAGTGACTTGAGAACATCTGTTTTCTAGACTATTGTTTTCTCTATGTTCTTTCTAGAAGAAACAGGAGATTCTTTAAGCATTGACAAGCTTTATAAGTACTTTCTGATGATGGAAGTATGTCTTTGTTACAGAAATTTGCTGAGCTGAAAAAAACAATGTGTTCATCTTCAACATATGACTAGCACTATGGGGCTGACAAAGAAAACCTTAAAAAGAATGAGACAGCTCAAAGATGCTTCAGAGGAGCTGGCTGGAGATACAGAAACAAGATAACAAGAATAACTGGACCTCTTCTTTCCACCTATAATGTCAATCTGACACTAATATTGTATTACCCTATCTCTCCACTAGAACTTATCACTTATTTGAATTTTCATTAAGATGACTTAGCTTTAAATAACTCCACTGAGAAACGCAGTGTGTGGAAGGCTGTAAAGTAGTAAGCCTTTTGCACGGATTTTCCTAGGAAGGTGTGCATGAGAACACGCCTTGATTAGTCAAAAGGAGGATTCACTTAAGTCTCCTTGAAATGTCCTTTCTTCAACTTAGTGTTTCCAGCTGAAGATGACACATCTCAAGACATTTTGTCAGAGACATTGCTGGACATATTACAAAGCTCAGGACAAGAGAAGGACTGGAAATGCAGCTCAGTTGATAAACTACTGGCCTAGCATGCAAGAAACCCTGGTCCAGTCTCCAGAACTGAACATGCCAACTTTGTGGTTATGGAAGAATGAGGAAGATCAGAAGTCATCCTTGGATATATGATATATGAGGTCAGGCTGGCATTTGAACAAACAAAAGACAACAAAACTCCTCAAACCAGACAGTGATGCTGACCAGTGTCATTAGTAGTGAGGCCGAGAAAGCCCATGGTCTCACCTACTGTGCTTATTTTTCTTCTAACAAAAAGAGTCTTTTAGGGGGCTAAAATGATCTAGATTCTTGTGCATGAGTCACTTAACATAGGTATACTGTAGATGTTCAGAAGGAATTATTTTTTTGGAAAAGTATTTTGGTCAAAACTGTTTGTATGTTGCCTATAGTAAGCAGACTCTATAAATGATCAAAAAGAGAATTGGGCTGTAGAGATCATTCAGTCATTCAAGTGTCTTTTTCCAAAACATGAGGATGTGAGTTCAGATCCTCAGTATCCACATAAGCCTGGAACAGACTCCCAGGAACCATAAGTGAGGATGAGCAGCCTATAGAGCTCCAGGATCAGCATCTTATTGAAAAATAATGTGGTAAGCAAAAAAACTAAGAGATTCAATGGCAATATCTATCCTTTGCACATATATGTACCCCCACACACACACAAATACACCTGCATACACACACCACACACAAATACACATGCAAAGAAAGGAAACAATCCTCTTTTTCCAAACTGATAGTCACAGTTTTTCTGGGTAGTTCTAAAATACCTGAATTCAATAAAAATCAAATGAGTACAGTGTCCTGCTCATAAGTATTGTCTACCCAAACTTTAAAATTGATATTTTTGCAAGATGAGAAACTCTTAAAATATTAAGTTAGACAGGACTTCTTAGTTATAAATGCATATTTATTATAAAATGAGAATCACAGCTAAATATATCATGGCAACAATAAAGATAAAATGTAACTGCCACATAAGTGTGGGGCAAAGTTAGGGAAAACCATGAAGTACCAAGCTATTACCACTACTTCAAGAGAAGGGAAAACTGAAACTTTACATTTATATAGTTGTCTAAAAAGCAGAGGGCTTAAGAATATTTTTTTCTTTTACCATTTCCAACAGTCTCCTGAAAATTTTTTAAAACAAATAGAAATGGCTCAAGAAGGCAGGCAAGGGTGTGAGGGATTGGAAGAGTTTTACATCACATCGTATAACCAATACCATGAAAGTCAGTTCAGATGTCCTCAGACCTCAGTCCTCATTATAAAGGCAAAAACGTGGTCTGCATATTTCTTTCTATGCTTTATGTCCAAATTGCTCCCACTTAGCTGCACTGATTGACACTTGCAATTCCGGAAGTTAAGCTGTAAAGAAGTTTAAGCCAGAGCCTCCCTGAGTGTCTAAAGCTCCCTCAGACTTTTCAGGGAGTCTGAGATAACACATCTCACTTCTCTTTGCCTTTTTCTTTAATGCAGCTTGTAGAGATCAATTAAACAGGAAAATAAAATAGGGTTTGACTGCCGTTCCCATTCTGCCACATCTATTAGAAACAGATGCCTGCAGCCAGGGTCCCAGCAAGAAACAGAAAGCAAGATTGCCATTATTTTAAGTGAGATACTTAACTGGGTCGGTCATCCCTGCATAAGCAACAGCCCAAATTTGATTAACTTAAAATGGCAGCCGTATTTCTTTTGCAGTGGGTTGCCTGGACTGTCTTTGTGCTTAAGACATCTGGAATACATGAATATTGGAATAGATCAGCTCATCAGAGGGATCAGGGGGCCAGTTATGCCAGAGAATGACCTAAAATCTAAGCACAGCTGATTCATGATTCCCTGATTGTGAGCACAGAAAATTGCCTAGCAACACCATTATCCCAGCTTCCACTAGTCAAGACAATTCCTAAAAGTCAGCCCAGTTTTAAAAGTGCAGTGGGAGAGAAAAATGCATTCTATATCTTTTCAAAAATTTTACAGTTTTTTTGCATTTATTTGTGTATCTTTGCATGTGCATGGGGCAGATGAAGTACACGTGCCACAGTATGCATATGGAGGTCAGAGGACAACTTTTAGGAGTCAGTTTTCTGCTTCTACCATATGGTAGCTAGTGTCTTTGTGGGCTGAGTCATCTTATTGTTTGTAAGTTGGAACAATGAAGTTTATAGAACTTAGGGAGCTGGCTAGTGTTGTGCAATGCAAATCCTTTAGCAATCTCTAGACCCAAGAGGTAAGAGAAGCAAGAATGATATGATGTGAGAGCTTTGTGAACTCTGGGACATTAGGAAGAGCTAGAGCTAAGAGAGGAAAGGCTGCCCAGTGTCCAAGAGGATGAATTGCTGGTCTCAGTGTGACCCTTTGTCAGTACATTTCTCTGGCTACCTGAGCATGTACACAGAGGTAGAGGAAACCTGATGATGTCACCACGGAAGTTAGCTTTCCAGGATACTGAACAAGATGGAGACTGGATCTGGTGTGGGGGGAGGGTGAATTATATAATTTACCTTGTAGAAACACGAGGTCTCTTTTCCAACATGTTTCCAGGATTGAATCCCTTTCTGAATACCAAATGACTTACATTTGAAAGTGTTTAGTGACAGAGCATTACTTCCACACCAGGTCTTTAATCTTTGAGTTGCAGCAGCTGCTATAACACTCTTCTTTACATTCAGGGAAAAAAATCTTTCTTCAGCAAGCTCTCAGACTGATGCTTTTAATTTTACTTCACCAGGATGACAGAGAACATATTCAATCTGGTTTCTAGGCTGGCTTTTTAAGTACTTGGAAAATAGCAGCATCACAAACTGGGAATTTTTTTCTTTCCACATGAAACAGCATGACATTTGTTCAGAGAATGGTTTCTGATTTAGCCCCTAGCCCTTTCTTTCCCTCATGCTAGTTTGACAATCACTTGAAACTAACCCAGCCTTTGGTGCACTCTGAACAATGAAATGGGGTGCATTTACTTTTGGAAGGTCCACTTCTACCTAAGGTTGAGGTTTCTTTCCAAAAAGAAAAGATTACTTCACTTTGTTATGTGTAGCTCTCTACATCTCTTATATCCCTTTCTCTGTAGGTTCTTCATTAAGATTTATTACGCCTCTCAAATAATTGCTGAGTGAAGAATAAGTGAATGTATAGACAGGTAGATAGATGGGTCAATTGATAATAAATTGATAAGCAAGTATGAGTGCAGCCAAAACAATCAAACAAAAAATCCTCAATTTGTTGTCACAGTTCATAGACTTCCACATCAGTAAGGACATTTTTGAAAAACTAGAAGAGTCCATGTTTACTATTAGTGAAAATAATAAAAACAAAATACTTTGATTTGGAAAAATAACACTGTCCAATCAAAGCTGCATGAGCCTTTTCATCTCTAATTAGCTCTAACTAGCTATGGATGGCATCTTTTATTTGCTTTTATTTATTTATTTAGGTTATTTTTCAAGACCAGGTTTCTCTGTGTAGCCCTGGCTATAGGGAAATCAGAGATCCACCTGCTTCTGCCTCCCAAGTGCTGGTATTAAAGGTGTGTGCCACTAATGTCTGGTTGAATGGCGTCTTTAAATGCCTTTTGATATACAATATTTGAACAAAAGTATCAGTTTTATTTGATTTATGATATAAAATTTTGAGGAGTCTGATGCATATGGACTTTAATTCAAAACACATCACTAACACACACAAATCTGACTTATAATGGAAAACACAGGAAGGACATACATTCTTTTCACCTTCTTTCAGATTTAGAAAAAAAGACAGAAGAGCAGAACCTAGGAAAAATTGGCTCCCAAGTCATCTAGACATAATTGTGAACAGCACTATGGATTTGTCTGCTTTTGGTTTCAGATCCCTGTATTTTGCCTATAGAAAGTTCCATAAGCTTTCAATGCATAAAGCATGGATCACCTCCTCATCCAGGAAAGAGAATTTGATATAAGTAGCCAATAAACTAACAAATCTCAGAGGGGTAAATATGTAAAGAGCTTCACTATGGTATGGATCAGTAATATCTTGTGGACTTCCTTCTCTATTGCTATGGTAAACACCATGAGCAAACACAGCTTGGGGAAGAAAGGGGTTATTTGGCTTATATACTTCCAGGTGACAACTCATCCCTGAAGGAAGTCAGGAAAGGAATTCAAGCAGGCACAGATGTTATATTCCACAGAGCAATAGTGGAATGCTGTTTATTGGCTTTCTCAGCTATCTTTCTTAAATATCCCAGGTCCTTCTACATCAGTCAAGACAGTTAGTTCATCATAGACTAGTATGATGGAGGCCATTCTTCAGTTGAAGTTCTTTCTCCCCAGGTAGGTATAGGTTGTATCCAAGGATGCCCAAATATGGGGACCAAGAGTTAATGAAACCTTAAGGAGGTGGATCACAGTTGGAAAAAGTTAAGTATGAGAATGGAAATGGGACATGCTCATACAAAAACCCAAACCTTTCCTTGTTTTTTTCTTTGCTTCCAGCTGCTATGAGGTCACCAGATCTCTGCTACATAATGTTGTACGATGCCATCACATGCTCAAAACAAAAGGGAAAGTGACGATGTAAGTGAAAAGGATTATTCTTCCTTTTACATTTATTATTTCTGGCATTTCATCAGAGTAACAGACAGATGGCTAACATACATCTATATTCTGTAAATTATTAACTATCAGTATGATTAGTGTATTTTAGTTTTTTTCATTAATATGCATACATTTTCTTTGTCTCTATTATAAATATTCTAATAATCCAACATTGGAGGTCTGATGGGACCAATACAGAGAACTCTAGGCAGATTCTGATCTTTTTGAACCAGGGATGTTTGAGATGTAGGTGGACAATTACCACGAATCAAGTGATAAACAGATCTGAAGTTACTAAGACTGGCAGGTAGAGTACTGGGCATTGTTTGAAATATTGGTTTAACTATACAAGGATGTAGGGGGATTAGGTGGTTCCATTGTAAATAATTGTCCCACCCACTGGTTAAATAAAAAGCGCTGATTGGCCAAAGGCAGACAGGAAGTGTGGGCAGGGCTCCCAGACTAGGAAAACTCTGGGAACTGGAAGAACAGAGCAGAATGCCAGAGAGAAGCCGGAAGAAGCAGAGGACAACTATGCTGCTCTAAGAAAAGTACCGAGCCACATGGCTGACCAGGATAAGAGTCATAGGTTAGTTTAAGGGTAAAGAGTTAGCAAGTTATATGCCTGGGGCCTTGGGCCGATCAGCCTAAAACTATTGTAAGCATCTGTGTGTCTCTGTGGGTCTGTGGGTCTGTGGGTCTGTGGGTCTGTGGGTCTGTGGGTCTGTGGGCCTAAACCTTGAGGCTAGGCCTGAAAGTCCAGGCCAGAAATCTCATACTACAAAGGATGTGTTGCATTTGTTCAACTATGTAAAGATATGTTACTGTTTTACTTTGCCTACCTAAGGCACCTGATTGGTTTACTAAAACGTTGAAAGGCAAATAGTGAGAAAGGAGGAATAGTTGGAACTTCCTGGTAGGGAAGATGAATTTAGGCTCAGGGGAAGAAAGAAAAAGAGACGACAGGGACCACACAGACAGACAAGGAAAAATCAGGAAAGCAGAACATAGAGAATAAAAGACAAACGTAAATAAATAGGAATAGATTAAATTATGTTAAAAGAGCTAATGGGACAAGCCTAAGCTAAAGAAGAGCAAGTCTCCATGTCTTTACTTGGAAGATGGTTGGCAGCCCAAAAAAAATTCCAACTACAGGGGTAGGCGATAGGGTCATGGTGCTAGACATGGAAGGTATAGCAGGAGGATGCCTGGTAAACTTGGGGGTTCACAGGCCATGGGTGGGCTGTTAAGTGTGCATGAACTCTGTTACCAGAGACCAGTTAAAAGTTTGAAACTCAGCTAGTCACATCAGATATTCTACATAAAGCTCAGAAAGTGAATTCCTCAAGAGACAGCTAAGCCACTCAGAGATTCTGCCTTGTAGGTTAGAAACCTACCCAGGCAAAGAGCAGCAAAGGGCTGGTTAATGAGAAGAGCTAGGCAAAATGACTAAGGTGACACAATGACATAGAGGGAGACTAGAACATATAAGTGTTGGGAGGTGGTTGGAACCTAGTACCTTCCTTGCCTCTGTCCCAGCTGGAAGGAGATGGCACAATGGGACATTTTCATATATGACAAGTTACAAAGATGTGAGCAGAGTAATGGGACACCATTAGGCTCCTGTAGCAGCATCTCAGAGTCAATACCAGACAGAGAGCATCAGAGAGAAGGGCTTCACTGAAAAATTTAGACAGACTGTGGAGAAAAACCACTTATCAGGACATGTGATCTTTGGTGAGAGAATGCAGCCAGAAATGATAACTTAGCAGGGGTTTTTGGTGCATAATTACACAGGGGTCATGTCTTGATGAGTCTCCTACAGCTTGATCTTCCCTCGCAGATCAGTCTTCTTAGGCAGAGAGCAGGACTGTGGTAAAAAGAGAGACTCCATGACAGGTGGGTTAGATCTTCCTTGGAGACCACAGGCTTGGGCATGAGAGGAAAACACTCTGACTCAAGCTGTGTGTTTGTTCTCTTTAACAGACAGAGTCACATCTTGATGAGTATCTTTGGGACACTAGGGGCCTCAAATCCTCTTTAGCCCACTGCAATAGCCCTGTCTTCCCTGCTTCAGGGGGATGGGGGACCAAAGGCCAGGCAATATGTACAGATCCTGTCCTTGATCTTGTGTCTCTGTATTTCCTTCAGCTGGGAAATGTTAACTTTCACATCTGGTCCCCTCCCCAGGATCATGCATCTAATTCATGTGATAGGCTTTAGGAAGAATGAGGACCTTGGAAATCCTCAGTCATCATGACCATTACATTGTGTAACTCACACCCAGAGTGGTAAGCTCTCTGACACTATTGTTCTTATACTCTATCTATCTCTCTATATCTCCAGTCTAATGAACCTGCTTCACAGGAAAAGCCCTGGAGAACCCCAGCCACTACTTTCAATAGCTCAATAACTAGAGCCTCTAAACCTCTCCATTGTCAGCTGGCTGATGTGCCTTATCTGGCTAAGCAGATAGTAAGTTCTAGGGCACCACAAAGCATGTATTCAGTCACGATTTCTTTGTCTCCTCACATTTTCAAGTTAGCCTAGCATACAGCTTTTTAAAGCAATGTTAGTCACTTAGAGAAATTGACCACAAATTGATGCAAGCCAGGCATCACTATCAATGAACAAATATATGTTCAATTGTCACAAGAAACTTGTTTATTACATGATCTAGGCCTCTAAAAGTTTACACTGAGAACTATTAAGATCTTTATTCAGAAAGAGTATGTCAAATGGGAACAAATATATGCTTAATACAAAAAATATTACCCATATCAATAACTAGAATTTCTTATAGAAAAATTAAACTGCATTCATGACCCTTTGTATCAGAGAAATTTAGTTTTTTACACAATCCTAGGAATATAGGCCTATACAATAGTTACAAAAATTAAACATTTACTCATAATAAATCTTTAAAAATTTCTATTAGAAATTCTTTCAAATACATGTAATTTTACTATTTTTGGTTCTCTTGCCACTCAAGATTGACAGAGTTTTGATCTGTAGAACCCACATGGAAATCTAACCATAGTTATGCAAGCATCTAAAACTCCAGTGACCCCTGTCATGAGATGAGAGGAAAGTTGCTGGAAGCTCATGGTTCAGCCTGGTGTACACGGGAATGAACAAGAGAGACCCTATCTCAAACAAGGTAGAAGATGAGGTTTCCTCTGATCTCTGCATATGCACTGTGGCAAATGCACACCAACACACATGCAACATACATTCAGACACATACTCACATTACCTGGTAGTAGTAAATGGACTGTGACAGTAGGCATGTAAATAATTATCAACATTTTCCAGAGTTAATCAATATTTTTATTTATAATTATCAATGTTGAAACTAACTTTTTTCACAAATTCATAGTACAAAAATGGCAAGTGTGTAATTGGAAACATATAAAAAATTATATGTTTCTGTCCTAATCCAAGTCAAAACTCATTTAAAAACCTATGAAATTCAAGGTAGCAAATCAAATAGCAGTTATTAAAATCAAACATTCTAAGAAATACAATCCAAATACGAAAAATTAATACTCACATGGTGAAGAATGAGGAAAGAAATGGAAAAAGTCTTTATATCTGTAATTAAACCATATGTTTCTTTAGGGTCAAAAACTTGTATGGGGCTGTCAAGGTGACTCCAAGTCTGACTATCTGAGTTGGATCCCTGAGACCTACATGGTAGTAAAAGAGAACTGAATCGGGAAACCACATATGTGCTGTGACATGCATGTGAACATGTTCACACACACATAAATGTGAGAAAATCTGTACATATAATTGTAAAATTTGCAATTTGAGATGCACATCATTCTGAAATCTGTCAATGTGTTCCTGGGAGCACTCCTTAGCCTTGCAGAGTGTCACCAAATGCAGTGTAAACTGCACATACCGCACGTTCAGAACCAAGCCTGCAGTAATAGCAACATTTAGTTGCATGGCCTACAAGGTGATGAAACCCACAATTTAAGAAACTATGCCTTACAGGAACCATTAAAAAATCTTTTCTAGGGTACAGAATATAGCTCATTGTTAGAACACTTCCCTAGCACCAGCCTTAGGTTCAGCTCCCAGCACTGAAACATAGATAGATAGATAGATAGATAGATAGATAGATAGATAGATAGATAGATAGATAGATAGATAGACAGACAGACAGACAAGGAAGGAAGGAAGGAAGGAAGGAAGGAAGGAAGGAAGGAAGGAAGGAAGGAAGGAAGGAAGGAAGGAAGGAAGGAAGATAAAGTTTGAAAATATCCTTTCTCTTGGGGTTGGTAATGTGATTCAGTGTACTTGCCTAGAATGTGCAAGTCCATGACTCAACACACACATACACTATGCACACACCATATGTATATACTATACACAGCACAATGATGATAATGTCAAAATATTTATAGTAGTTCTTGAAATTCTTTCCCCTAGTTTTTCCAACCAAATACACATAGCTCCTTACTCTTGCTCATTTTTCTTTTGCCTCTCAGAGCTAGCCTCTTCCCTTAGCACTAAGTTATCCTCCACAGCCCATTATGTTAAGTTAAATACACTGTTGCTATTTTCCAGTTTGCTTAACCATAAACTAGGGTGCACTGTCCCTGAGGAAGGCCACCGCCTCAGACAGGCACCAGCTGTACTTCCTGGGTTGAGTTTATTGAGCCAAAAGGATGGACAACTTTTCCTTTCCATTCTATCATCTTGAATCCAAAAACAGATTGTCCCATGTGGCTAAGCAAAAGAAAACTGAAGGACATATCTAAAAACATTTATAAATATAAAGGACTATATTTGCATATATTTGTAAGATCTTCTTAGTTACTAATTTCTTTACGTAAATAACAAATGTTGTAAGTTAAAGATTTTGAACATGAGAACAGAAAGTATTTATATTTTAATTTTAATTTACCTCAAAACATTCCATACTGTTTTTAAAAACAGACTTCCACTTAAAAATAACAAAGAGCAAATTTTAAGTCTCCCTTTGCTTTGAACTCTCTGGAAAGAAGTCTTCCCCTACAATCAAATGAGTAAACACCCTAGGTATCATCGCAGAACCTACATCCAACAGGGAATGGAGGTGGAGGTACAGATCCATGGCTGAGCACTGAGTGGCAGAGCTCCTGGTCCAGCTGAGAGGAGAGTATGTATGAGCAGAGAATAGGGATTAGAAGGAGGGTTCCCAAGGTGATGTCTGCCTGGAGCTCTGGGGAGCTCACTGAATCAGAATCGCCACTGGAGATCAATCAGGAGGGGGAGATGGGCCCTCCGGGGGTGGGCGGCTTTTGACTGGCATGAGCAGTGTGTGGAGTGGGATCAGACTGTGTTCCTGTTCATGGGCTGGCACCCTGGAGCTCATTCCCTATAGAGGAACAGCCAGCCCAGTATTGACTTTGGGATGAATGAATCGGATGTGCCTGGAGTGGATGAGCAGCACTGGGTGGCCCACCAAGGGATTTCTTGCCCTTTTGGGGGAGGGGATGGGTGGATGGGGAGGGGTGAGGCTCAGTGCTGGCTGGGAGGAATTGGGAGGGAGTGGGGTTGGGAGCAGGGGGATGCATTGATGGAGATGACATTTTTAATGAAATATATATTTATATATGACATCTAGCTTCAGAGGACAGTCTCCTAAGGCTTTGACCTATTATGAAATGAGACTGTCCTTTAGGTTACAAAAAAAAAAATAATAATTAGAAATTGAAGTTATATGGAGAGTATAAATCTGAGAACCAAGCCAATGATTGGGAATTCCAAAGATACATGCCATGGGAAAGAACTCAAGGCTTGGGAAAGCTGTATAAACATCCTGTGTCTAGAGATAAACAGATGGAGAGCTTTATGATGCACAGGTTCAGCTCTGTGTCAGTCTTGCTGCACTGTGACTCATTTAAAGAAGGCAAAGCATGAATGGAAAAGACAAAGTAGTTAGGATTAGAACACAGTTGCTTTCACTGGAAACAGGAAGTTAACACTTTTCCTAAGTCAGTGTTTACAATATCAATCTCTTTGGATATAAATGACTCAGGTTTGGGGGTATTGCAGGTCTATATGTTTTGTAATGCTGAAGATTAAGCCCAAGACCTCATGTATGTCAAGTGCTCTTCCACTGAGTTATACCCCTACCACCAGACTTTTAGAATTACGTTTCTCTTTCAAATCATCTTGGATGTATTTTTCTACTGTTCAGATTGCTACAGAGTCATTATATAGAAATATATAGATGTTTCTAAAATTTACTTCCTTAGCAAAATAGAAGAAAATTGATTAACCCACTTTGGGGATCAATACTAATATGCAAACAATATGAAAGATTTGAATATTTACATTAACACATTTCTTGGAGTAGGAGAAATATCTGTCTCTTCTCTAAACAAAATGTTCTATATTTTGACTGTGTTGGGAGCATGTGTAGTTAGTATAACAAAAGGTTGTATTTCATTATGCAGAGGATCATTACACAAGGTTCACACTTTAAATTCCTAACCAAGGTCCTAAGTCTATCTCCACGGGGCTGCTTACCTGTTTGATATATCTTAGGTGAAGAGTCAGGTCCAGTCTCTAACAGTCTCTGATTCAAGAGTCAGGATCCTGATGGATCTAGCTACAGGGCAGATCTCCCCAGATGTGCAGAGAAGAACACTGCTCTTGGTCTCTGCTTATATATTTTCCATGGATGTCATGGACATGGACTGTGTCTGTTTATTTTGAGTGAATGATGTCACTAAATTCTGATTATCAGGTGCACCTTGGGTGTAATAGGGATCCTGACTAATATTCTTACATGCCTAAAAGGCATTTTTACTGTGCTCTTTACAGACTAGAATATAAGAATTTAGTTATCAAACATTAATCATTGCTACTTTTAACATTGCATTCAAACCAAAACAGACCACAATACTCCATGTCCAAACTCAAATTTTCATTAAAAAAATACTAACATTTTTAAGAGAACATTAGCAAGCTTGATTTAATTTTTTAGATTTTTGTTTGGTTTTGGTTTGGTTTGGTTTGGTTTTCTGGCTCTTAGAGACAGGGTTTCTCTATGTAGCCCCAGCTGGCCTGAAACTTACTCTGTAGACCAGGATAGACTTAAACTCACAGAGATCCATTTGCCTCTGCCTCCCAAGTGCTAGAATTAAAGGAATTAAAGGCATGTGCCGCCACCACCACCCAGCAAAGTTTTGTTTGTTTGATTGATTTAATTACTATGAGTCTATGTCTGCATATGCCACCTTTATGTGGTTCCTATGGAGACCAGAAAAGAGCTTCAGATCCCCTGGAGTTACATTTAATACTGGGAACAGAATTTGGGTCTTTTGGAAAAATAGTAAGTACTTTTAACTATTTCTCCCTCCTTCTCTTCCTCTCTCCCCTTCTCCTCCTCCTCCTTCTTGAATATCATTGGCCCCCATAAGCTCAGAGGGAGTGACACTATTAAGAGGTATGGCCATGTTGGAAGTGTGTCAATGTGGAGGTTGGCTTTGAGGTCTCTATGCTCAAGCTATGCTCAGTGTGGCAAACCACTTCTGGTGACTTGTGGATCAAGATGGAGGGCTCTCAGCTTCTTCTCCAGCACCATGTCACACCTAAAAAATGTAAGCCACTACAATTAGATGTTTTCCTTGGTGTCTCTTCACAGCAAGATACCATGAGCAGTTATTTTTACTCCTTTATAAATCAAAGATTTTCCACAATTAGAAGCTGTAGTAGGAGGTTTCTGGCCCGTACTTTCGGGCCAAACCTCAAGGTTTAGGAACCACAGTCTCGCAGACCCGCAGACCCGCAGTCCCACAGTCCCACAGAGACACACAGATGCTTCCAATAGTTTTAGGCTGATTGGTCTCAGGCCCAGGCATATAACTTGCTAACTCTGTACCCTTCATCTAACCCATGGTTCATCCTGTTCAGCCATGAGCCTTGGTACCTTTTCTTAGAGCAGCATAGTTGTCCTCTGCTTCTTCCGGCTTCTCTCTGGCGTTCTCCCTGTGCTTCCTGTTCTCAGGCTTTTTCTTAGTCTGGTAGCCCCACCCACACTTCCTGCCTGCCTTTGGCCAATCAGCACTTTTTATTAAACCAGTGGGTGGGACAATTATTTACAATGTAACAATATAATCTCCCACAAGAAGCCATTTCTCCTCTTATAGAAATAGATCACATATTTCTATGCAACTGTGAGTATCCTATTACTTGGCTATTTTATATGAGCCCCTAGGGGTAGATATCTTATTTCCTGAAATAATAATAAAGGTATAATCTGGTGCACTTTCCCACTCAGATTTGGTTTTAAGTTAAAATGTATTTCAGATTGTCTTTCAAGGAAGCATAGTTTAATACTGTCAATAACTGTTTACACTATTGTCCTCTGAATCTTTGTTACAGATAAAGCAGCTAATGCCAGAGAATATTAACTTGCCACTGAACTGACATCACTTAAGCTCCAACATGACTAATTGGGTTACTTCTTAGTAGCCTTCACAGAAATGATTCCCTTAATTATAGTACGGAGCAATCACTGAAAGTTTATGTTGGATTAATGTTTTATACATTAGTATTCCATGTATCTACAACAGAACAGAAAAAGCTACTTGTCTTTTGTATATCCTACTACAAAAAGTGAATATGCTCTATGCGTTTAAAAGTGTTCATGTGTATTGCCATGATGTATTCTGGTAAAAGACTCCTGTGTCATGACTTCTCTAAAAGCTCAATGGATATAGTTCCAGGCATTTAGTCCTCATCTTGAAGGCTCCCAACAATTACCTGATGAGCATCTTTCAGGTGGCATCTCTGTGCACAATACTAGCTATTCTAAAATGCTCCCAGTGCACTTAACATGTAACATACAGAAAAACTGTATTCATATGATACTTGGTAAGTTAGCAGACACTGCACAGTATAGTATTCTGCACTCTGTGTTAGTGCCAGGGATGTAACAGTAACTGTGGTTAAGATGACTGAATTTATGTTTTATCTGTTCTAGAACTTTTCAGCAAGTTTCCCTCCAATTAGCATGTGACTAAGTCCTCACTATGTATGCCTGTGGTCGAATTGAGAAGGTTCTACATGTGACCACTGCTAAGCTGGCTGTGGAATAAGGGGGAAAATGACTTGACAAGAAAGAAGATATTTTAAATGAAAGGAATTAGAAGAATCAAAAGCAAGGTTCTAGTTTTGCAAGCAGTGAATACTACTTGCAGATGATTGAAGCTAGATTTGAGTGGGAAGGGAGGTTGATAGATGGGGGATGTATCAGATTTCAATGCCCTGCATACTGATGAAGGGTCTAAACTTTGTACTGTTCACAGATTAAAAAAAAAAACTGAGAAACATGGATGTGAGGGCAATTCTCTCTAATGGTGGGTCCTTTTAAATTCCATGAGCTTTTGGATTTTTATTTCAGAGAAACAACTGCAGCTTAACACTTTAGCCCACTTTCTTCACAGTATAACAAATATTTTACTTCAAAACAAACTTTCTTGTTAGAATTTCCTTTGATTTCACCAATTCAGACAAATACATTCTTCTTTCTTAAAAACAAAAATACAGAGTCAGAAGAACAGATGAGAAACCTGCCTGCCAGCCAAACTGCCCCACTCTCTAGATTAGGTTCCCAAAGACCCGTTCCACTGCCTTCACTCTACCTCACTCTTCATCTGGCTGCCAGGCCCCTGCCCTCAACTCAGGTGGCCTGTCTCTGCATAGATGCAAACCAAACAACTAGAAAAACAGAGATATGAACTCAGGTAGAGACTCCCTGTAGGATCAGAGAACACACCTGCCACAAAGACCACACATAGGCAGCCTACCAGCAGATCTCCTCCAATCACCCAGTGCCCAATTCCCTCTTCATCATTGTATCCCATCTCCAACTCGGGCAGTGAGCACCTGTTACACCAAAATCCAAGCTTGCTGCCAGAAGTCCAGCCCCAACTTGAACAGACTCCCTACTGGACCAGAGGTCACATCAGCTCCCAGAAATCCAGGCCACAGACAAAAATACCAAAGAAGACCAAACATAAACTAAAAAACACCCATCCAACAAAGACAAACTCAGAAATCAGCACCTAGACCTATAATCATCCCAAATCCAAATGCCTAAATGCCAATATAAAAGAACAAGAAAACAGATGGCACCACCATAACCCAGCAAACCTACAACAGACCTGAATACTCCAATACAGCTGAAGCACAAGAAAACAACTTTTAAAAACAACTTCATTAAGAGGATAGAGGTCCTAAAAGAGGATTAAAAACAAACAAACAAACAAAAATCTCTTAAAGAAATTGAGGGGAAGACAATTTTTAAAAAATGGAGAAAATCAATAAACCCCTTTTAAAAAAGCCAAGAAAGCCAAGGGAGAGAGAAAAAAAATGAAAAAATAAACACAAAAACCCCCAAACAAACAAATAGAAAACCAACCTGTTCAAGATGTGAGAATGGAAATAGAATAAAGAAAACATAAATTGAGAGAATTCTGGAAATGGAAAATCTAGGCAAGTGAACAAGAACTATAGACACAAACATCACCAAGAGAGTATAAGAAATGGACTAGAGAATCTCAGGTGCCGCATCTGGCCTAGTGTAGCCGAGCTTGGAGAGGGTCGTCAGGGTTAAATCAGCACTCAAGAGACAGTCGGTTCCATCATCCAGGGAGATCAGCTGCTTCTGCTTCTGCTCCCAGCCTTTATTTAGCAAGCTTATATACCCCTTAAGTGCCCCTGCCCTGGGTTCCTGTGCCTGTCAGTGTGTTCTCTGGCAAGAGGTGCAAGACTCCTCATAATAACAGGAAAGCCACTGATTGCAAAACAGGGTGTTGGTGCGCTATAATATAATATAGCATCAAAGATCTCTTCTGAAGAAGAGAAGAGGGATAGATACGATAGATAAAGGTAGATTGTTCTGCCTACCTATACACCATTTTAGCTAAATGTATGGGCTAAGCTAAAGACAATTTGCATTGGCATAGGTATTTGTATATTGATACAAATGTAAAATCATTTTATATGTTTAATTGTGATAATTTGTACATTTGAACAAAGTTCAATCTGGAATTTCCTTATATAACCAAAGCAACTTGTATTTCGATATAAATCTGAATCTGTAACTATTATGTAAAATTGAATCTGTAATTGCTATGTTTTATATATGCTTCTATCTCTGTTTAAAATATTTGCACATCATTGTCATGTACACTATGCAATTACTACCTTCATTTAACTATACTAGATATAATGTATGATTGCACTAGTTATGATATATGCACAAGATGTTTTATATACCTCTGTTTAGATGATATATATGTATATACATGTCTAAAATGCTGTGGCCACTTTACATGGTAATATACCCCTGGCTAATGTTTGATAGTCATACTAAAAGTCATTGTTCAGGGATTGTACACCTCTTATATAGGTATTCTAATTTTAGTACAGGGTTTAATCCTTAGGACAATAAAAACTACTGTCAACATTACTTAAGGTACCATATCCCAGTCATCTCAGATACAGGTTAGAATATCATAGATAGACAGAAATCTTCAACCATTTCATAGACCCAGAGAATATGGCATTTAACATTTGAAATTCGGCCATGAGAGGCATGACAACTCCTGGTGTCACTGCTCCTTTCCTGAGATGGTATGAGCATCGAGGATACTCCATTGGAGTTTGTCCTTTTGGCAGAGAATGGCCGGTTGAGTATGGAACTGTCCTTACCTTGATTATTGACAGTACACACATGATTGATGGATGGAGACTGACGAAACCTGCCTGGACAGGATAAGACAGTCCCTCCAAAATTGCCCTGCTTGTGAGAAGACCTGTCAGATACCATAGGCCTGTTGCCAATATGATAGATGCTCCAACGGTGCACAAAACCAGAGATGATTGTCCAGGTAGCTGTGTTGCTGTCCTCTCCCAAATTTTGGAAGCCACTACTTCCATATACTTCTGACTTTCAAGTGATATATCTTCCTTCTCAGGTCTTGAAGGGGTTGAAGAATAGGTATTTGCGGTTACTAACTCATAATAATTCCTATTGTACATAGTCTTAGTTTAGAACCTTTTTATTTAGACAAAAGGGGGAGATGTGGTGGGATTAAGGTGTCAGCTGATAAGGTCATAAGACATTCCAGGACCCTGGAGGGGGTGTGGCCAACCTGGAGGAGGAGTGGCCAACCCCATTGATAAGTGGCTGCTGGGACACGAGGAGCTCTCTTCCTGGTTCCTGGCTGCTGGCTGCTGGACAGACAGAATCAGAATCCATCATCCTTCCATCGCGCTTCAATCGCTCGTCCATCGCTTGGATACGCCAGTCCTTGTTCAGGTGCCACCATAAGCTGTTACTAATATTGTGAGTGTTAATTTATATTCTAATAAATATTAATTTTGGACTGGTGCCTTGAAAGTAAAACTCTGTCTACATCTGGCGCCCAACGTCCTCGGCCCTGTGCCCTAAACTGTAAGAAGCCAGGGGACATACAGACTGTTCACTTGGGCTTAAAGCTCCCTCTTGCTAGCCGGGCGCGGTTTCCAGCCAGCTGGTCCAGTGTGTAGGCGGGGGTTTTCAGCTCATTGCCTGGGCTCGAGATTTCAGCACAAGACGCGAGATCAGCTCAGTGCGCAGACGCGAGACTTCAGTTCAGTGCGCAGACACTAGACTTCAGATCAGTGCGCAGACGAGAGACTTCAGTTCAGTGCGCAGTCACGGTTTTCAACTCGCCGGCCTACCACAGCACCTGGCTCTGCTTTCAGCCTGCTGCAGCACTCAGTTTTCAGCCAGTAGCTTCCTGCTGCCGAGAGTCTCTGCATCTACCATACAGTGGGTAGGAAATTGAACGATACTGTGACACCTGTGTACTAAACAGCGTAATTACATCTGAATTGACGCAATGGCTGACTATTATTCTTTTGAAGAGTTTAGGTCATATTTTGCCATGGTGGTTGATAAATTTTTAAATGAATATCTTGAAGGATTCAATAACCCAGTCCTACTATTTTTTGGCTTATTTCTCTATTTTATGTTTCAAAATAAGAGGATGATGACAGAGTTGTCAAATGGAAACCAACAATTATTGTCCAGATTATGTATTATGGAACTATCGAACTCTACAGTGGCAGATGAGGTTAAACAGGTGCAAAATGTAAATCGACAGTTACTGTCCAAGGTATGTGATGTGGAACTGTCAAGCACTAAAATGGCAAAAAGGATGGATACTCTGGAAATTGGTTACAACAAGCTTTCAGATAAGGCTTCCTCTGTAGATAAGGATAACACTGTACAAGAGAAATATAGGCTCTATGTAAATTATGAAAACAAGAAACTTGACTACATTAATGATGAGAACAAGAAAATCATTAATTATGTTAATGATGGGGATTGAAAAATTGCTGACTCAGTGAGGTCTTTGGAAGGACTGCTTCATCAGGACACTCAAGCTCTAGAAAAATCAATAGTATCTAAACTTCAAGAATGGAAACCAGTAGTATCCAAAATCCAGGAATGGGAACCTGTAGTATCCAAAATCCAGGAACGGGAACCCGTAATATCCAAAATTCAAGAATGGGAGGATCGCATTGCAATACTGGAAAAGGGTAGTGATGCATCTTATGCTCAGAACAGTTCAGGTCAACCCCCAATGGGATATTATGGTACTGGAGATACTCTACCCAAAGTGGTAAACATAACAGGGCTACCCCCTTCCGCACCACTATTGTTCCCAGCTGCTATTCAGACAAAGATAACACCTGGGGGATCCTCAGAATATGTAGAGTATAGCTATGAGCCAGTACATATGAGAGACATCAAGGATTTTAAAGAGGCAATATCAATGCACGGTATACACTCTACTTATGAAGCAGCTTCTAAGTTCATGGTCAGCAAAAAACCGGATTCTACCAACTGATTGGATGCAGCTAATGGCTGCTGTCTTGGACCAAAGTCAGAATTTACAGTGGAGAGGCTGGTTTAGAGAGGAGGCCAAGACCTTGGAACAACAAGGAAAAATTAGGGGTTTCTTTGCTTCTCAGGACCAAATCCTTGGTGAAGGCATGTTTGCTGATGTGAGGACTCAATCTACTTATGATGAGCATACTTTATTGCTATGCCGTACTGCTGCACTGAATGCTTGGGAAAAGATTTTGGACCCAGGTCAAAAAATCGAGCATTATACTAAGGTCAAACAAGGCTTAAAAGAGCCTTATACCGACTTTATACAGAGGCTCACCACAGCTGTTCATAGAGCAATATCAGATCCAGAAGTTAGGAAGCAATTAATACTTTCTCTGGCCTTTGATCATGCTAATACAGAATGTAGAAGAATACTTATGCCTTTAAAGATCAGAGCTGCACCGATAGAAGAATGGATTCAATATGTAATAAATGCTGAATGTCTCCATGGCAACAAGGAGAATTGGGTAGGCCAAGCTGTTGCTAATGTTAGGGTGAGGAACCAAGACATCACTTGTTTCAACTGTGGTAAACAAGGCCATATAAGACGGAACTGTACACAAGGTACTCTTGGAAATAATACCCGATCTAGGTTTAATTCGAACAGAAGGCCATTGCCTTCTGGATTATGCAGAAGGTGTGGCAAGGGACGGCATTGGACCAATGAATGTAGATCTACCAGGGATAAAGAAGGCAACCCTCTACCATCGGGAAACGCCTTTCGGGGCTCCCCCGGGAAGCCCCCAAAAATCAGACTCCAAATTCAAGGACCAGCATTCTCAGGACGAATAGAGCATCCAAAACCTGATATAGAAAACCATATGATATTAGATAATAACATAAATTCAAAAGAAAACTCAGAGATTCCAAAAAGAATCACAAAACGAATATTCTGGCAGACTTCAATAAATGAACAAAGACCAAAATTGGGGATACGGATAGATAATATTTATATCCAGGGTTTAGTCAACACAGGGGCTGATGTTTCGATCATAACCCCACAATCATGGCACCCCAGGCTGGCCTCGAACTCGTGATCCTCCTGCCTCTGCCTCCTTCAGCAAATCCTACCAGCCTGCGCCACCACTACCGGCCTTCTGTTCGAATTAAACCTAGATCGGGTATTATTTCCAAGAATACCTTGTGTACAGTTCCGTCTTATATGGCCTTGTTTACCACAGTTGAAACAAGTGATGTCTTGGTTCCTCACCCTAACATTAGCAACAGCTTGGTCTACCCAATTCTCCATCAAGGTGTATCAACAAAGATCAGGGAAGTAAACAAAAGGGCACTGACCTTGACCAGGCTTTTTTAGCCTGACACAGAGTATATGGGTCTGGGTATGCCAGCACCCAACACTCAGGTGCTGAAGATATGATAGAATAGAAAATGTTAAATCTAAAAAATTACTAACGCAAACATTCAGGCAATCTGAAACACTATTAAAAGACCAAACCTAAGAATAATAAAAATAGAAGAATACTAGCTCAAAACACCCAGAAAATATACTTAACCAAAATTAGAAGAAAACTTTTGCAGCCTATAGGACATGCCTATAAAGGGACAAATACCAAATAGATTGATCCAGAAAAGTCCCCTTGCCACATAACACTAAACACACATAACAAAGAAAGAATATTAAAAATGGCAAAGGAAAAAAAAAAGCCAAGTAACTTATAAAGGCATATCTATTGGAATCACGCCCAGCTTCTAAATGGAGACTCAAAAAGCCAAAAGGTCCTGGACAGATATCCCATAGACTCTAAGGAACCACAGATGCTATAACTGGCAAAATATTAAATAGCCATAAGTGGTAAAAAAAAGATATTTCATTACAACATCAAATTGAAACGGTATCTATCCACAAATCCAGCCCTACAGAAGGTACTAGAAAGAAATTCTAACCCAAGGAGATTAACCCAAGAAAACAGAGGCAATAAATAATATCACACCAGCAAAACCCACAGAAGGAAAACAGACCCCCCCCACACACAATTCACCACCACAACCAGCAACTAAACAATTTAATTTAACAATCATTGGTCATTAATATTTTATAATATCAATGGTCTCAATTTTTCAATAAAAAGGCAGAGAGTAACAGAAGGGTGCAAAATCAAGATCCATCCTGCTGCTGCATACAAGAAACACACCTCACCATCATAGATAGATACTACCTCAGAATAAATGAGGTAAATGAACCCAAAAAGCAGGCTGGTGTAGCTAGCTATTCTAATAGCTAAGAAAATAGACTTCAAATCAAAAAATAATCAAAAGAGATGGAGAAGGACACTTTATACTCATCAAGAAAAAAAACCCACTAAGATGATATTTCAGTTATCTTTTATTCCCCAAGTACAAAGGCACCCACATTTGTAAAACAAACAAACAAACAACAACAACAAAAAAAAATAGGGCTGGAAAGATGGCTCAGTGGTTAAGAGTACCAACTGCTCTTCCAGAGGGACCAAACAAGGTTCAATTCCAGCACCAACATGGCAGCTCACAACTGTCATAGTTTCAGTTCCAGAGGATCCAACAACCTTCACAGATACACATATAGGCAAACACCAAAGCAAATAAATAATTTTTATAAAAATGTAAAACAAAAAAAAAAACAAACAAAAACATTACTAAAGTCTAAATCACTCATCAAACCTCACTCATTAATAGTAAAAGACTTAAATAACCCACTCTTACCAATGGACAGGCCATACAGACAAAAACCAAACAGAGAAATAATGAAGCTAACAGATATTATGAGTCAAATGGGCTTAACATATATACAGAACATTTAACCTAAATGCAAAATATTCCTTCTCCTCAGTACCTCATAGAACATTTTCCGAAACTGACCACATACTCAGTCACAAAGCAAGTCTCAATAGATTCAAGAAAATTGAAGTATACACCTCCTGTATCATATCAGAACACCATGGATTAAAGCTAAATTTCAATAACAACAGAAAGCCAACAAAGTAATTGAAATTGAACAACTCTCTACTGAATGAGCACTGAGTCCAAAAGGAAATAAAAAGGAAATTAAAGACTTCCAAGAATCCAATGAAAATGAATGTACAACATACCCAAACTTATGGGACATAATGAAAACAGTGCTAAAAAGGAAAGTTCATAGCACTAAGTGCCTTCACAAAGCTCTAGAACAGAAAGAAGGAAACACTCAAGTGGAGGAGATAGCAGGAATAATCAAACTCTGGACTGAAATCAGTAAAAAGACAACAAATACAAAGAATCAATGAAACAAAAAGGTTCTTTGAGAAAACCAACAAGTTAGACAAACCCTTATCCAAACTAACTAAATGACAGAGAGAATGTCCAAATTAACAAAATCAGAAATGAAAAAAGGAGACATAACAACAGACACCATGGAAATCCAAAGAATCACCAAGTAATTCTTTAAAAAACAAAAACAAAAACCCTGTATTCCACAAAATTGAAAAATCTAAAAGAAATGGACAATTTTCTCTATAGGTACCACTTACTAAAGTTAAATCAAGATCATATCAGGAATTTAATATAACCCCTAAGGATATAAAAGCATTCATTAAAAGTTTCCCAGTCCCCCCCCCCCCCCAATGCCAATGGCTAGATTGTTTTAGTGCAAAATTCTACCAGACATTCAACAAAGAGCTAATACCAATATTCTTCAAATCAATGTACAAAATAGAAACAGAAGGAACATTGTCAAACTTATTTTATGAGGCCACAGTTCACCCTGATGCCCAAACCACATAAATATTGAACAAAGAAAGAATTACAGACCAATTTCCCTCATGAATATTAAAGCAAAAATACTCAATAAAATACTTCAAAACTGAATCTAACAGTACATCAAAAAGATCAGTCACCATGATCAAGTAGCTTCATCCCAGAAATGCAGGGATGATTCAACATATGAAAATCTGTCAATGTAGTTCACCATATAAACAACCTGAAAGAAGAAAAAAACTCATGTTATCTCAGTAGATGCTGAGAAAGCCTTTGAAAAATTCCAACACCTGTTCATGATTAGTCTTGGAGTCAGGGATACAAGAGCTATATCTAACATAATAAAGACAATATACATCAAGCCAATAGCCAACATCAAATTAAATGAAGAAAAACTCAAAGCAATTCCACTAAAATCATGAACAAGGCAAGACTGTGCACTCTTTCCATATCTACTCAATATAGTACTTGAAATTCTATCTAGAGAAATAAAAAATAATGGAAGGAGACCAAAGGGATACAAACTGGAAAGGAAAAAAAATCAAAGTATCACTATTTGCAGATGATATGATCATATACATGTGACAAAATATCTTGGGGTAACTCTAACTATGTATGGTAAGTTAAATGTAATTTTCCCCCATAAACTCAGCAGGAGTGGCACTATTTGGGTGTGTTGCCTTCTTGAAATAGGAATGGACTTGTTGGAAGAAGTGTATCACTGTGGGACAGGCTTTGAGTCTTCCTACACTCAAGTTATGCTAAGTGTGACACTCAGATCATTGCCTATTGCCTTTAGATCAAGATGTAAGACTCTCAGCTCCTTCTCCAGCACCACGTTTTCCTGCATGCCACTATGTCACACTATGATGATAATGGACTAAACTTCTGAAAATGTGAGACATACCCAATTAATTTTTTTTTCCTTTATAGGAGTTGCCACAGCAATAGAAACCCTAAGACTCCAAGCAAGTGAGAGGCCTGGAATAAAAACTTAAAATCTTTGAAGAAAGAAATTGAAGAAGATATAGGAAAATGAAAATATCTCCCATGCTCATCGATTGGTAAGATTAACATAGTAAAAATGGTCATTCTACAAAAAGCAATCTACAGATTTAATACAATCAAAATTCCAACGTAACTCTCTACAGAACTTTAAAAAATAATACTCAATTTTATATGGAAAACCAAAAAAGCCAGGAGAGCTAAAAGAATCCTATATAGTGAAAGAACTTCTGGAGGTATCAATATCCCTGATTTCAAGCTGTTCTGCAGAGCTGTAGTAATAACAACTACATTCTACTGTTATAAAAACAGACACATTGATCAATTGAATTGATTGAAGACACAAATGTAAATATACATACCTATGGATACCTGGCTTCTAATAAAGAAGGAGGAAATATACAATGGAAAAAGATAAAGCATCTTCAGCAAATGATGTTAGACTAACTGGATATGGACATGTAGAAGAATGCAAATAGATCCTAGATCCATATCTATCACCCTGCACAAAACTCAAGTCCAAGAGGCTCAAAGACCTCAACATAAACTATGTGTTGCACCTATCCACTATAAATGGAGGCCAGGAGACAGTGTCAGATCCCTTGGAACCACAGCTACTGCTAGTTGTGATTCACCACATGGGTATTGGGAATTAAACTTAGGTCTCCTGGAAAAATAACCAGCACCCTTAACCATTGCCCCATACCTCCAGTTTCTACTCCTGCCTCCATGTTTCTGATTAGAATTCTTGATTTGCTTCTTTAGATAATAGGCTATGGTGTGAAAATGTGTTTTCACTTCTCCTCTGACTCCATCTATGGACAGTTCTTATTATGAAGATGAGCATCTATGACCTTGCTACCTTCCCAATAGATCTCCTTATCCAGAATACACAAAGATTTTTTTATATGATGGATGGTGATATTGACAGTTTTTTGTATGTCGTACTATTGCTGCATCTCTGGGATGAAGCCTACTTGATCATGGTGGATATATATATATGTTGTGTGTGTGTGTGTGTGTGTGTGTGTGTGTGTGTGTGTGTGTGTGTGTGTGTTTGCCAGTATTTTATTGAGTATTTTTGCATCAATATTCATGAGGGAGATTTGTCTGTAATTTCTCTTTGGAATGTCTGATCTCTAAAATATATAGAGTACTCAATAAACTAGAAGTCAAAACCACAAATAATCTAATTTTAAAATGGGGTATAGAGCCAAATAGGGAATTCTCAACAGAAGAATTACTAATGGCTGAAAGACACTTAAAGAAGTGTTCAACATCCTTAGTCATTAGAGAAATGCAAATCAAAACAACTCTGAGATATCATCTTACATCTGTCAGAATGGCTAAGATCATAAACACTGATGACAACCTATGCTAGAGGGGATGTGAAGCAAAGGGAACATTCCTCTATTGCTTGTGGGAATGTAAACTTGTACAGTCACTTTGGAAATCAGTATGAGGGTTCCTCAGAAAACTGAGACTCAATCTCCCCAATGATCCAGTGTAGGGGTATTGTGCTGTTTCATGGTAAATAATTGTCCCACCCACTGGTTTAATAAAAAGCACTGATGGGCCAAAGGCAGGCAGGAAGTGTGGGCAGGGCTACCAGACTAAAAACTCTGAGAACAGGAAGCACAGGCAGAATACTGGAGAGAAGTCGGAAGAAGCAAAGGACAACCATGCTGCTCTAAAGAAAGGTACCGAGCCTCCTGGCTGAACAGGAAGAATCATGGGTTAGATGAAGGGTACAGAGTTAGCAAGCTATATGCCTGGGCCTGAGGCTGATCAGCCAAAAACTATTGAAAGCATCTGTGTGTCTCTGTGGGACTGTGGGTCTGCAGGTCTGTGGGTCTTAAACCTTGAGTTTAGGCCCGAAAGTCCAGGCCAGAAACGTCGTACTACAATCCAGGCAATCTCACTCTTGGGCATATACCCAGAGATGCATATTCTTACCCCAAGGGCATTAGCTCAACTATGTTCATAGCAGAATTATTTGTAACAGACAGAACTGGAAACAACCTAGATACCCCTGAACTGAAAAATAGATTTTAAAAAATGTGGTAAGTTACACAATGGAGTACTACACAGCAGTAAAAAAAAATGACATACTGAAATTTTCAGGCAAATGGATGAATCTGGAAAGGTAACACAGACATAGAAAGATAGACATGGTACCTACTCACTCATAAGTAGATTTTAGATGTAAAGCAAAGGATAACCAGGCTACAATTCACGCAACTCACAAGCAGCTAGGTAACAGGAGAAACTTAAGAGATATATCCATGGATCCCCTGAGAAGGAGAGCTAGAGAAGATCTCCCAAATAAATTGGGACCAAACGGGGGAGGGCACAGGGGGAGGTGAGAAGAGAACATGAGAGAATAAGATGGTTGAGTGAGGGGAACAACACAGAGGGAGAACAAAGAAATAGTTATTTTGATAGAGGAAGTCATTGTGAGATTAGAGAGAAACCTGGCGCTAGGAAAACACCCAAGAACCCACAAGATGAGCTCAGCTAGGACTCCAAGCAATAGCAGATAGGGTGCCTAAACTGTTCTTCCCCTATAATCAAATGAATAACCACCCTAATTGCCATTATAGAACCTTCATCCAACAACTTATGGAGACAGAAGCAGAGATCCATAGCTAAGCACTAAGTCCAACTCTTGGTCCAGCTGAAGAGAGGGAGGAGAGATTCTATGATCAGGATAATGAGGAGGAGACCTGCACAAAGGACTGATCTGAGATATTGGAAACTCACTATCTCTGAAACGATAGCTGGGGGAACTTCTTGGAATGGAACTAAACCCTCCAAACGTAGATGGTGTTCAAAAGGCATGGGAAGTTTACGGAGCCTCTTACACTTAGACCAGAATTTATTTCTGCTGCATGAACTGGTTTCTCAGAGCCCATTCCCTACAGAGGAACCCCTTACTCCATCTTGAAACTGAAGGGAAGGAATCAGTCTTACCTCATTTAGATATGCCAGACTGAACTGACTCATCTGGGGAGTCCTTGCCCTCCCTGGGGAATGGATGGGGGGGGGGATAGAATGAGGAGCAGAAAAAGGACTGGGAGGAAGGGAGGGAGGGGGATCAGTGGTGGGTATAAGAAAAAATTTAAAACATAATAGAACAGAAATTGGAGAATAGCTTTAAAGGCATTGGGATAGGAGAAAACTTCCTGAACAGAACACCAATAGTATAGCCACTAAACTCAACAACTAATGAGAACTCATGAAACTGAAAAGCTTCTCTGAGTCCATGCACACCATCACTAGGACAAAATGGAATCCCACAGAATGGAAAAAGATTTTCAACAATTCCACATCTGACACAGGGATAATTTCTAGATTATATAAAGAACTCAAGAAACTAGACATCAACAAACTAAATAATCCAATTAAAAAATGAGGCACAGATCTAAACAGAGAATTCTCAACAGAGGAATCTCAAATGGCTGAGAAACACTTAAAGAAATGTCCAATATCCTTGGCCATCATAAAAATGTAAATCCAAAGGACTTTGAAGTTCCATCTAAACCTGTCAGATGGCTAAGATCAAAAACACAAGTGAGAGCTCATGCTGGAGGGATGAGGAGCAAGGGGAACACTCCTCCACTGCTGGTGGGAGTGCAGACGTGTACAGCAACTTTGGAAATCACTGTGAGAGTTTCTTGGAAAACTGGGAAATGATCAGGACCCAGCTTTACCACTCTTGAGCACCAAAGGGTGTTCCATCTTACTACAAGGACACTATTTCATAGCACCTTGATTCATTCATACTAATCAGAAACTGGGGAGTTGAAGAAATGCCCAGTGGTTAAGAGCACTGGCTGCTCTTCCAGAGGACCTCGATTCAAATCCCAGTATCTACATGGCAGCTGACAACTGTCTGTAACTCCTGACATCCTCACATAGACATACATACAGGTAAAACTCACAATGCACAAAAATTAAAAAAAAAATAAAATTAGAACCTGGAAACAAACTAGATGTCTTCAACTCTTCAGAATGTATACATAAAATGTATTTTTACACAATGGAGCACTTCTCACCTATCAAAAAAAAATGACAACAGGAATTTCCAGGCAAACAGATGGAACAAGAAAAAAAATCATCCTGAGTGAGGTAACACAGACCCACGAGTGGATATTAGATGTAAAGTAAAAGGTAATCATGCTGTGGTCCACAGACCCAGAGAGGTTAAGTAACCAGGAGGGCTTATGTGGGGGACAAAAAGATCTCCCTGGGAAGGAAAACAGAATAAATTTTCCAGGCAAACTGGGGGTGGATGTGATTGGAAACAGGAGTGATCATGTGGAAAGGGAGAAAATACTGGGAGAAACAACTGGAACTGAAGGTAGGGGGCAAATGGGGGGGGGCGTGGAGATGGAAACATTGGGCAATGGAAACTCCATGGAATCTATGAGAGTGACCCTAGCAAAGACTTCAAGTAATAGGGGATACAGAGCCTGGAAAAAAATCCATCTTCTGTAAACAGAAAAAAATCTCAAGTTGAGGGATTGGGACACCAACCCAGCCACAAAACCTTCGACCTATAGTTTTTCCTGCCTGCAGAATGTTCTGGGAAGCCTAGTTGAGTCTTGATCAAAAAGATCAGTGATATCATCCATAGAAGCAGATGCAGATTCCCACAGCCAAACTACTGGGCAGAGCTCAGGAAGTCCTGCAGAGGAGAGAGAGGAAGGCTAGGAGGAACAGAGGGGCCAAGAACACCATGAGAACACAGTTCACAGAAACAACTGACCAGGATAGGACTGTAGGGGAATATTAGAGGTCAGGGAGCCTGCATGGATCTGACCTAGTTCCTCCGTATGTATGTCATGACTGAGTAGCTTGGTGTTCTTATGAAATTTCTAACCGTCGGAGCGGGGGTGTCTCTGACTCCTTCCCTACTTGTGGAACCCTCTTCTTCCTAGTGGGTTGTCTTGTCCAATCTTCACATGATGGTTTGTGCCTGGTCTTATTGTAGTATATTATACCATGCTTGGTTGATGTCCCTTGGAGGCCTGCTCTTTTCTTAGAGGAAAGAGGGATGAATCTGGGAGGGGGGAAAGACTCTGGTGGGAAGGGAGAGAGGGGAAGCTGTGATCAGGATGTAATATATGAGAAAGGAATAAAAATTTAAAAACGTAAAAGCAGGCAAAAGCATTATCATTTATGTGTCTCTTTTATCTTCATGTTTTTATATAAATGTGTAATTTTATTTATAGAAATAGATGATCATGTTTCAGGGCATGTAGTTCACTAGTGGTGTCTTTACCTAACATGCACAAAATCTTAAGTTTTAACTCTAGCATTAGAAAAAAAATTGACTTTCTCATCATCTTAAGTTGGAGCCATTGTTTATGTTGCCAATAATATCTACATTAATTAAGTCTGAATTTTTTTTTAAGTAGACTATCTGTCACTGTACATAGCAATGTTTGGCAAATAATGGGTGGTGAAGAAATGCCTACTAAGGAATGATAGCTATGTCACTGGTAGATCTAAGAGAACTAACCAGGTAGGCAGAGCATCCAAAACTAAGGGTCAACCAAATAAAAGTAACATCACCACTTGTCTGGAGGACCTCTTTGTAGATAACCAGATTACAGGAATTGTTCATTGGAATCTCCAGCTCACCCCATTTCTCTCTCTCTCCAAACCCTGCCCTTTCAGAAAAACCACCAGAGAGGCCAGTTCTGCATCCTTGGTGATGACTGCAGCTCCTCTCCTGAAGCTGCCAGCCGCCTAATCCCCACCTAAATCCTAAATCGTTATAACCGGGCACAAATTCAGCTTGTGGAAGGCACATCATGTCTCCTTCTACTGAGTATTTAAGCTCTCTTCTTTAGATTGGCCCCGTGGAATTTTTTTCCCCTGTATTTTCCTTTGCCTCAATCTCTAAAAAATGGAGAGTCACCCAGGAGTTGCTTTGCTCAGAATATATCTGGTCTTTTACATTTTAATTTGGCTTGATCTGATTTACCCATTGGCATAGAAATCTACTATTAGGGTACAGAAAACCTATTAGACATCACACTTCATGATTTCTAAACAGAAGTAGTCAGAAGTCATCGAGTCCTAAATGCTCACTGGAATGGAGGTATTTTGTTAGCTAAGGTGAAAAGAACCAGCATGTCCTCCGTCATCTTGGGTTAGCAGAAAGTCAATATTTAAACAGCACCTAATTCTGGAGTGAAACATAGGAGTGACTGTTTTCTGATGTGATAAAAAATGGGCCACTGAACTCAGGGTGGGCTGGCCTCCCTCAATCTGATTAACAGCCTTAGCAGAAAAAAGCAGATCACCTAAGAGAAAAATAAACGCTCTTTGCAGAGGTGAACTGTGGTTAGAGCCTTAACTCATATAGCAGGCCAAAGGCATTATGGTGGAGATGGGACAGGATGGCCACTGCCTGAGAAAGGACATGGCTTTTACTAACACTGCCATCAGTTCAAAAACACACCCAAGGCAAAGACTTTGTTTTTCCTGGAACAAGTACTGGATTGGGAATTAGGGTTTGTTCTACTATAAGCTGAAAATAGTTAGCAGAGTGTTCAGCTTATTAATGAAACTCAGTTCCTGAATGACCAACCACAGGTAATAATTAACAGCCCAGAACTGTATGGCAGGTTAATCCATTCTCTTGGTTACAAACCCATCACTTCGGGCCTCTGGTGCAAAGACATGCCCTAAATCCAACTAGTTTAAACCATGAGCAGATGTTGCTGTTGCTGTTTTTAAGTCTGTTTGTATTCCTTAGGACTCACCCAGCACTTGGAGCTGTGGGAAGGATCGGAAGATTCAGGTGCACAAGGAAACCTGGCCTTGCTATTTCAAATAAGTACAGAACCTGAGTTAAAAAACAATGTAAAGGAAAAATTTAAACTTTAGATATGGGCATAAGGACAGTTGGCATCTTCTCCTCTGGCTTTTTTAGGTTTTAGTATCTTACAGAGCTGGGAAAGGCAACTCCCATCAACCCAAATAAATTTTTTGGAAACTACCTTTAAAATAAAAATTTAATTGAATTGTTTTAAAAGATGAAGTCACTAAACTCATTTTAAGATGCTTTCCTCTGTAAAATTTAGCATCTACCACATAGTTAATTCTTAGATGCTATTCAATCTTCTAAGGGTATTTTTCAGTAAATATGGCGAGTCACTCATGAATAAAAGCAAAAGACAAAATGCAGAGAACATTTGATGGCTGTATTCATGTTTTAAGTGTTTAGCTGGATACATTTGTGCTAATCCTTATGAATCTTTTAAATTTTTCCTTTAAAAAAATTTCCTATATCTATCTAGCCCCACCTCAGATCAGCTTCTGTGACTTGTTTTTAAAGATCCAACTTAACAACGAGGTGCCCAAATCCACGAATAGAGTCAACAGTGAACTGAAGAAACTTGCCTCATTTACATGGTTTCTGTGATATTCTTGCTACACATTAAGATTAGAACTATGGGGCAGGGAAAGGGAGTGGAATTCACTGTCATAGATAAAAGTGAAAGGGGGTTGGAAAGATGGATCAGTTTACTGTACAGTCACAAGGACTGGAGTTCAGATCACAAGATCTACATACAATCCAACCCCAGCCCCTCCCTGTAACCTCAGCTTTGCCAGGGGCCAAGACAAGGGTATATCCTTCTTAGCAAGAAAATGTCAGCTCTGAGTTGAGAGGGAGGGAGGGGGAGAAAGAGAAAGATAGAGACAGAAAGAAACAAAGACAGAGAGACCTTGCCTCGAATTAACAGGTGAGGCATGATAGGACACAAGTACCCTCTTCTTAACTTGTATGAAGTAGAGTCTACATTAGCACATAGGTTATAACGCACTAGCACACATACATGCACATTTACTCACACAGATGTACCAATCAATTGATCAATCTTAAAAGAAAGAAAGGAAGAGAAAATAAAAGAAAGAAAAAAAAAGAAAAGAAAAGTTACTCCCTACTGGATCTTGCCATCGTCTTGGGAAGTAAAATGCAACTGATGTGCAGACTTGTGAAAGCCTGAAAAGCTTGGATGATATCTAAATGACCACTCCAGAGACTGTCTTAAAGCATTTTAGTACAAACTTGGGTACTTTCAATTGAGATACCACTTTTGAAATACTCTGTAGATAGATAGCCATTTGTAAGGAAGTGTTAATAAAGACTTGACAGTCTTAGACTGAGTTCCATTGCAGTACAAGAAAGCTGCCTACATCCTAACCTAAGACCAAATTTATTCCTCACTCATGATACACACTTAAAAATACTAACCAACTGAGGGAAGAATTTGACTTCAGTGACAGCTGATTCAAGACATCTCAAAGTGGTCCTTAAGACATATCTTCTGAGGGTTGGAGAGATGACTCAGCAGTTAAGAGTACTGATTGCTCTTCCAGAGGACCCAGGTTTGATTCACAATGCCCACGTGGCAGTTCACAACTGTCTGTAACTCCAGTTCCAGAAGATCCAACACCCTCACACAAATATACATGCAGGCTAAACACCAATGCACACAAATAAATAAATAAGTCATCTTCTGCTTTCTTCAGTGTTGACTCCAAGCTTAAGCAGCCTCCACCACTGCAGGCTGACAGCTACAAAACTCTAAGTTACAGGAACTAAGAAAGAGTTTCTTCCTGGGAATTCATATACACAATATTTGAGTCACTGTAACTGGAAACCTGAATTTCACAGCCATCTCTGAACCAGTCCCTGAAAGAATGGAGGTGGTAACGGCTGAACACTATTGGAACATTGGCTGAAACACAGAGGACTAGTCCCTCAAAGCAATCTGGGAGAAGTCACCAAAGGAAGAAAGACTTTATCTAAGAAACACAAGCACAGATGACAACTTCTGTTATAAAGTTTGAGGCACATCATGACATCTGCCTACACTTTCCATATGATGGAGGATGACAATAATGTCCCTGTGTGACCTTTAAGCAGTGAAAGGCTATTCGGTTTATTTATCCATCCAACAAATGATATTCACTATTTATACTATATTAGAAATCCTTCCCTAATGGGAATGCAACATTGAACAAAATAAATTGCCTTCAAAGAGTTCCCAGGGACAAGGCCATTTTGCAAAACACTATGGAGTATTGATCTGCATTATATAAAGGGGGCATAGTGATTACTTTTCTGATTGTAATAAGACATCATGACCAAGGAAACTTACAGAAAAGTTTATTTTGGCTTCTGGTTCCATGGGTAAGAGTTTGTCATGTTGAGGTAGTATGCAACAAGCCAAGCATGGCGTTAGGACCAGGAAGCTGAGTTATCACATCTTCAGATCCAATCAGGAAACAGAGAAAGAGACCTCTAGATCTTTTTATCCCACTTCTAAGTGGGATGAGGCTGTAAAAAGCCCATCTCCAATGATATGTTTTCTCCAGCAAGGCCATACTTCCTCAACTTCCCCAAACAGTGCTCTTAACTTGGTGACCAAGTCTTCAAATACTGAAGCCTATGGAAAACATTCCCACTCAAATTACTCAAGGGGCATGCACAAAGGCACCTGTGACATCTGACTGTTGCCTCCCAAACCTGTATGTAACATGTTCAGAAACCAAGGAAGTTGTAAGAACTACAATATATAAGAATTGATTTGCAAGGGAAATTCTGTGTTCCTGAAATTAACTAAGTCAGGCAGTGTTGGTTATTTTTCTCCTTATCAAATAAAGTGTGGATTATTCATAATTTTTCTAAAAACAGACATGCAAGACCTAAAAATTTGTATGTATGTATGACAAAGTGATATCAATTCAGAATCTCCAGAAATACACACTTCCATCTAATTTTCAATGCAGTAAAAATCCAATACTTTTCTTGAGAAGAAGCTTATGTTAATAGTCAGGTTTTCTGATCTAAAGATCTAAGTCTTAAATTCAAAGTTCTTGATGCCTCACTGTTAATCATAATATAAGGTGAGATATATGGTAGGGATTTAAACACTGTGAAATGAAGATGACCTTGAAAATGACTCTTGGTGGAAGTTTTTCAAGTGGAAATAATAAATGCCTCTAGGAGATAACTTCCTTTTTTTTTTTTTTTTTTTTTTTTTTTTTTTTTTTTTTTTTTTTTTTAGACAAATAGCCAATAATTTGCAATCCCTCCTGCCATTCCAAGTAGAAAGCTCTCTAAGGAATGAAGAGAGGGTGTATGAGTGAACGTGCATATGCTGCCACCCAGAGTGAAGGCCTGAGCAGGCTGACTAACATCTACTCCTCATGAACTTGCACTATCTTCAGAAATCAAGGAAGTTGTATAAAATATAATGAGCTGCAAAAATTTGTTCACGTGTAAAATTTGGAAGCATTCCTAATACAAATTCAAGTGGGCAGTGATACTTTCTGACTAAAAAATATTCATAGTAGGTAACTAGAAGGAGGACATATATGGTAAGGATGTTTTTAAAATAGTCTAGTCTTCCCTTTGTCTTAAAAAATGTTTGCTGAGCATCTATGGTGGGCCTGATGGTATGCTAGCCAGTAGCCAGGGTGAGTGTATGAGGCAGGGAGTGCGCTGAGCATCTATGGTGGGCCTGATGGTATGCTAGCCAGTAGCCAGGGTGAGTGTATGAGGCAGGGAGTGCGCTGAGCATCTGTGGTGGGCCTGATGGTATGCTAGCCAGTAGCCAGGGTGAGTGTATGAGGCAGGGAGTGCTGTTTTACTTGTCCTTCCTTATTGTCTCCTGGGAGAGATAAGCACATACTTGCAGCATTGTGTCACATCAGACATAGTGCTGGAAGAGGGAAAGGGTGTGCAACTAAGGGGGGGGCATGAATAAAGAGTCATAAAAATATACTCTATCACTTTTAAAGAAGAGAATAATATGATTAAGAATGTACCTCCGAAGATTCCCATGAGAACTGAGGAAGACCTAATTGGGAGAAGAGAGGGTCTGGAAATAAGAACAAAACCAAAGGGAACATAGAGCCAGTTGCTTGGAAATCATATCGGGACCTCACGACTGGATCAAGAGAGAAGGTAAAGGAGATGTATTCATGATTTAAAAGCTGGGTTGGCTTCATTAACATGGGATTTACACAGTTACATTCACAAGAGCCCTGTGTTGGGTCAATAATCTGTTGTCACTATCATTAACAATAAAGGAGTTTCAAATTTTTGCCCTGGTTTCTTTCTGGGGGTAGGGGGTAAACCATAGCACAAAAAATCCAAGTGAGAAATAACTTATCTTGTTCTCTAGGGGTGGGTGGAGCAATGAGCTCAGTTTTACATGAATTTTATGTATCTACTTCTCAGCAAAGCAGAGATACTTGATGGCTTGTTAGAACTAGGTGCAAATTCTGAGCCAGATACTGAGGATAGATGTACATTCAAGAAGAGGTGACAAGGCCAGTTGGTGGAGTCCCTGAGTATAAATGAACATGTGTGGGAGAAAGAAATGCTGAAGATATAACCTTTACACTGTGTTTAAGGGAACAAAGATGGTCAAGGGAAGTAGAAAAGTGTCAGATCCAATAAAAACCATTCAGAATTGTCCTAGAAGCCTAAAGGCTTCTTGAAGAGGAAGGGTGTGGTCACCTCAAGCATATGTTCCTAAGAGATCAAAGAGGACCACATGGTGTGTGGATAAGTGTAGTATGGTGGAGATGAAAGCAGGCAAGACTGTGGTGGGGCAAAGAAAAGGGAGGGGGGTATTGTGAACAAACAGAGAACTCAAGGACAAGAGCCTGGGCTGCAGAGGAAGGTCTGGAGCATAGGAGTGTCAGAGATAAAGTCAGAGTTTCCTTTTACTTCTAAGTAAGATGGAAGAAATCCAGCAGGTTTTTGTGTGAGCATAGTGCTCTTAGGAGATGAAGTACAAAGTGGGATCAGTGAGCTCCAGGAGCAATGAGACACTATCTTAAGAACTGAGAACAACTGAGAAAAACACCAGACTTCAACTGCTGTCCCCATGTGTGTACATGCATCACACACAAACACAAATAACTCCTTTTTAAAAGTAGTGTTAAATTGAGTAAGGTGGTCACAAGAGCAGCAAGTCTCTTGAATGGTACTGAGCGTGACTAATCCTTTGCAAAGAGAGAGGACACTGACTAGGGGCAGGTAGGCAGGAGGACTTGTCCACTAGTGCAGCAAACGCCAGTCTCAGAAAAGAGGTGAATGGGATGGCATTTGCAACTGGGATAAATGAAAAGCTAATAGAAAACTTTGGTTCAGGCCCCTGAAAGCTGAACAAGAAGAAAAGAGGTTTGCATTTGACTACTTTTCTCTTAATATTTGTAGACCTCCATTGTTGTAGCAGGCCTTTTCAACAGTGGGTACTCCATCAGTGCCCTAGAGGATCCCAAGCACCCAAGAGGTTGGTGAAACTGCAGTAGGGTAAGTGCTAATTTGGTGAATAATTAATGCACATTTCTAAACTCGGAAAAACAGCTCATTGTATGGTCTAATGATTATAAACTTTCCTAGGCTTAACCTAATTGTACCTAAGTTAAAAACTGACTGATCAGCCACTTAATCTCTTTTTGAGATAGTTGGAAAACAATCGAATTCGGCTGGCCTAACAACTGATTTATGCTCCCCTCATTCCAAGAACGTTTATCCAGGGCAGGACTAAAAGGCAATTTTAAGGGAACTAAATTGGGATCTTAGAAGGTTTGGGATCTGTTCCCCAATCTCTGTTTCCTTTATAACCTTCAGTAATGGGGACCTTCTGTTTATCCTCACTTAACCACACAGTGCTATAAAGGCTTCCTCACCTTGATATTTGCAAACGTTGGAGTCTTACTTGAACCCAGGTAAGTTTTTGATTCACTTTTCCCACCTCAGGGTAGAAAGATTGACAGGGAGCTGGAGGTTTTTGATGAGATGCCCTTCTCCATAATACCAAACAAAATCCTGTTTATTAATTTTGTGTATGTTTGAACAGACAGATAATTTAGTGTCATGAATCCCTGGGTAGCAGAGACTATAGATTTGTCCAGAATAAATTCCTGTGCAAAGAATGTGCAGCTAGTGGTGTCCTTCCTATGAAATATGAAAACACCACACGTGTAGCACCACAAAGCTCTATCTCTCGCCCTGAGATGTGAGTAAAGATGCATTTCAGAGCTCCACCTTCCTAAGAACCAGGCAAATAGACCCTCTTTCTAATGGCTTAACTCAATTCACCTTCCTATAGAGCAAGCAAAAGTTCTTAGCCTTGGGCACACTTCCGGACTCACGTCTACAAATGTAAATGTATGAGTACTGTAGGTACTACCAGGCCCCCTTTGCCGGCCGATCTGCACACCTACCTCTAGAACTAGCCCCAAGGCATCCCTCCTGAAAGCGCTTCACTCGGAAAGCGCCCCTGCAGTGGACCCCGCCAGCCATGCGGGAAACTGGAACCACCAAAGCCCTACAGCGATAGACCGCAGACAGTGCCTTAAAACAAAAGAGGCGCCTAGGGAGGTGGGACGGACCTCAGCCCCCCCCGCCCCCCACCCGCCGCTCTTCGAGTGCGCATGAGCAGAGGCACCTCCCTCGGTTCCTCCCAAGGCGAAACTTTGCAGTTCCCTTCTTTGGGCCGGTGGGCTGCCAGGAGCCGCTAGCTCGCCCTGTCGGGTGAGAACAAAGTAGCTAAACGACTTGACCCTTTCCTGGGCCCAGCACTCCGCTTCCGTGGGACCTTCAGAAAATGGAAGGGCCCCTCTCCTCTCTCTCAACATTTGCCTTTCCTCTCCTTTACCTCTCCAGAAAGGAAGACACGAAGAAAAGGCAGGCGGCTTGCCCGCCGCGTTCTCCTTCCCCTGCCTCGTCCCCTCGGCTACAGGGATTGGACATGGGTCTGCTCCAGGTGTTCACCTTCGGTGTCCTAGGTAACACAGGCGAAGGGCTTGGGGGGATGGGTGTGCTCTTGCACTATGGAAGAAAACCCCCAAACCGGTTTGCTCCTGCTTTGAAAGGAGCCTTAGCGGAACGGAAGAAAGGAATTGGTTGAAAATGACGCCTCTGGGATGGATCGCCTCAGCTCTTGCCCAGGTGGTGATCAAGGAGGCGCACGCGGAGGTCCGTGGACCCGCACCCCCGGGTTCTGAGCACAGAGCGCGCAGTCCTGCGGACGGACTTCCGAAACTATCACTCCGGGGCTTTGCACCCACTACCAGTTTATGCTGTTTCCCACCACCAAATTCAGGCTCCGTGGCGTGGCAGGGCAGGCTGCGGAGGACCCTCGAAAAACCCATTATGCACAAAAGTGTCCGAGCCCAGAGCAGGCTTCGTCTTGGGAACAGTTTGGGGACATGTGGCTTTAATTAACTATCACTGTTTGTCTCGGGGTGGCACCATTAAGAGCTGGGCCAGTGTATTTTGCTGGAATATCGAACGAAGCGTTGACGCCACTATCGAACAGCAGAGACAAACTAGCCACCTCGCCTCTAGCTCAGGGAATTGGTTTCTAGGGGCAAACGCAATGCCTAGCCCGGCGCCAGTTACCCTCGCGTGCATGAGTACATTTTTGTATGTCTCGACGCCCACAGATTTCCCTCACACTGAGAATGTGCGCCACCGCCTTGTGCACGCATGTTCTCACGAGTGAGCAGTTATGCTGCACGTGGTGGGGTCAACCTCACTGTGTCCTGGCCCAGGCACGACGAAGTGGCCAGGTCACAGTGTTCACCCTTCTCAGAAGGGCTGCTTGGCTGGGGCAGATTATAGTAGACAAAAGAGTCTAGTGGACTTCCTAGATGATTTCCTCAGCTGACTGCAGGTCAATCCTTGGCCTGTCTGGTTTTCTTTCATCAACCTTCTTTTCTTGTCCCAGCTTTCTTGGCCTCTCTTGCACTCGTTTCTCTTCTGCGTTTTTCTATGTATTCTCCTTTCTTCTGAATGCTTTCTGTCTGCCCGTCCTGTTGGTTTTCTTTTGCTCTGGTTGTCTCTTGCTTTCTTCTTCCTTCATCCTAATGCTGTAGTTTTTCTGTCCTGTAGTCCTGTGGAGTACCCTTGTGTGTGCTCAAGAACCAGAGTTCAGCTATGGCTGTGCAGAAGGCAGCTGCTACCCTGCCACTGGCGACCTTCTGATTGGCCGAGCCCAAAAGCTCTCCGTGACCTCGACATGTGGACTGCACAAACCAGAGCCCTACTGTATTGTCAGCCACCTGCAGGTAAGGTTGGTCTGGCTTGTGAACCACACTGTAGGCTGTATCCTCCCCCTCCTCGTGTACCAAAGGGGCATGCTCAGGAGGCTCTACATCCTGCTGTGAATCCAGATAGGAAGTACAGCCAGCCCAGCAGAGGAGCCCTGGGATTAGGCCGGTAGCTCACCCTGACCTTCCAGTCTGTTTGCACAGTCCGCCAAACATTTCCTGCCAACACCATCAGCAGGGGGAAGCCTGGGCTGCATATGAGCTTAGCCTCTGTCCTATGTCCCGTAGGGTCCTTCGTGTTTGTTGTTTCTGCTGTTTGTTCAAGACCTTTTGAAAGTGTGTGTTGAATTTGCCATCCTTGTGTACTGATAAGTGATGTTGGGTTTTCCATTTTTCACTTGAGGTATAAAGATGTTCCACGCACTGAAGCCTTGTGAAGTGATTAAGTCAGGATCAGACACACTTCATTATTGAAAAATGCCCTGGTTGTCATGACATCGTGATGGTGGAAGACCAAAATGAAATTTCTGGGTGGGACCTGTTTCTAAATTCAGGTTTTACATTTCAGAAGCCATACTTTTATTAATATAAAAGAAAGCACATCATATAGTATCTTGAAGCCGAATCTTTTTGCTCAGTCTTTCCACTAACTCCTTACCCCCTGGGAAAAATCAGAGGAGGCTGGAAATGGAATGGGCTTCTGACAATAACAGACGTTATCATTTTCATTTGCATACAGAACCCTCTCAGTACACCCAGGCTTGTGAGTGACCTAGGTTTTGCTTAGCACATACAGTAAAATGAAATCACAATGTGGCAAAGTAGATTCCACTCACTTGCTTCCAGGTTTATACAGACCTGTCTAGACTGCTTCCTCCTGATTAGACAAGAGGCTATAATTAAACTTTTTTTTTAAAGTTCTGGTAATTGTTCTTCAGTACTAGTTTTCTTTACTACAAGTTAATGAAGGCAATTAATGTTACCTTTTCTAACATTTGCATTTCAATTTCACCTAAACTGTCTTGCTAACATTTATTTCAAAGGTTATGGTGCTTTGTCAATAAATCACCAGATTCTGCAATTAGCTTTGCCCATAGTGAAAACTTCACTTAAAAGCCAGATTCCCTGGTTTGTGTGATTAGTTGTGACACTGTAGAGTGCTTGTGGCAGATCTCAAGGTCTTTTCTCTTTCTGAAATGAGTGTATAAAATGAAAGCAGAGAACTGTAGTTCTGGATCCCTCTGTATCCCTGCCCTGAATGAATGTTCCAGGGTTCCTGCCCCTCACCCCCATCTTTAACTCACTTTTTGCAAGAAGCTACTTAAATAAATACAGTTGTAAAAATATAGTCTGTATTGGCTTTATACAGTCCTTGACCAAATTCTGTTCATAAGATTATATATTGGTCTGTAAATATTTCAACCTTAACATCATTTTTAGATCTAAAAAAATCTGTATTCCAGAAAATAAAAGCACAGAGCCAAGCCCCATATAGAAAAAGAATCCGTCAACTGTTCTGTTTGTGTAACATACTGTGGAAGTAGGGATCTGATGCTGGAGCAGCTTTGTTTGCCATTTATAAAAAACTGAGAATGCAAACCAAATTCTGTTATCCCTCTACTTTGTGTTCATTTGAGTCCTCAGAATGCTCTTGGTTTGTGTTTATGGTTTCTTCCCCAGACCTCCTCCTGGTACTCTGTCCAGTCCTTCCTCCCCACCCCCCCACTCTGAGCAGCTTTTGGGTCAGCCCGCTCTTGGGCTTAACTGCTGTTAACCTAATCTTGGACAAAGCAGAAACTAAGAATCTGGCTCAAGGCCTCAATAATTTTACCTCACATATGCTCTCTTCTTCATGTATGTATGCTTTAGAAAAGCAGGCCAACTGATTGGGATCCCCCCACCTCCCCACTGCCAAATTTAGAGTTTGCATTATGTCAGCAAAAACTCTAATACTTCTCTGCATTTTACTTATCAGTAAGCTATTTACTAAGATTAAGAGTTAAGCCTAGAAATTTAAGTTTGATTAAATTAGCAGCCTATGGAAAAACAATTCCCTATTTTATTCTTCATCTTAAGTTTGCAAGAAAGGGGGAGATAATTTTCCAGAGCATTTTAGACAATAAGTTTAAAAGTGAAAAATATGACATACATCACATAATTCTTCTACATTCACCTGTCTTGAAGGTAGTTGTTGATTTTCTGTATCATGAACTTAATGATTTTTTTTTTTTTAAGTAAAATTGTTTCATAGACTCATGAAACTGTTGTGTTTTTAGGAAGACAAGAAATGCTTCATATGTGATTCCCAAGACCCTTATCATGAGGCCCTCAATCCTGACAGCCATCTCATTGAAAATGTAGTCACCACATTTGCTCCAAACCGGCTTAAAATTTGGTGGCAATCTGAAAATGGTACGTGACTGGTGTGGGAACAAGTTCCACAGAGTGACTGACTGCTAACCAGAAGTTCGCCTGGGTATTTGTGACTGACTAGATTCTTTGTCCTGTGATTTGAACCCCTGGCATAATACTACTGGGAGCACTCAACTTGCTTGGTCAGATGTGACCCTCGTTTCTGAAGCTTGTGTCCTATCAGGAAGCAGTGTTTGATGCTAGACCTCAACCTGAGGGGGCTTTTCAGGAGTGGGTGTGTGTTGAGGGGAGTCAGGAGAGAGCATGGGAAGATTGCATGCCCAGGCTCTTCCACAGAACATAGCAGCATTATTTTTTTGTTACCAGCCCCCAAGAAAAGGCAGACTCATAGAAAAGGCAGACTCATAGTCACTCCCCAGTCTTCTAGCTACAGAAGATTCATGAAACCAAGGACCATTCCATAAAATAAGCACTGTGACAGGACTGTACAGTTTTGTCAACATGCCTCTTTGTTGCAGTGATTGGAATTCAGCCTCTTTTTTTGTTGTTACTTGGCTTAAACAATCAAGCAAATATGTTAATGTTGCTATAAACCAAAGTTGTGTGAAATAATTTGGGGAGTACAGGAAGAATTGGTGTATTGGTTAGTAAACAGATCTTCGATTTATTTTTTTTTGAACAATCTGTTGCTTTATCTGAAGTACAACTGGCTTGAAACTCTTTTACCTCAGTCTTTAAGTTACTAGGTAACTAGTTAGATGTGTATGCTGCAGTGCAGGCTTGACTTTATTCAATCATTTTTTTTTTTTAAATTATGGAAGAAGCCCTTGCAGTTTGGTCATAAACAATCTGGAAACAACTAGATATCTTTGTTACAGATCCCCTATCTAGGAGTTCTTAGGTACCTCCAGGCACCAGTCATTTATCCCTCTATGAGGAATTCCTTTCTGGTTTTTAGTAACTAGCTATAAATTAGGTTTTCTAGAAGGACTTGGTTTCTAGGGAAGGAGAATCCTAATAATTACAAACTTGAGGGAGAGATCTAAGTTCTCAGAAAGCATATGTATTAACTTTAGAATGGGCTGCTTTTACAAAGGACTGGTTGGTAGTGTAGTGTGAAAAAAATATTTTTCCAATCTGAGTCCCAGAGGACTGCAGAAGCAACATAAACCCTTTTATGAGCAAGATCTGGGAGCTCTTCCTGACCACTCATGTACCCTGCCATGAAGTGGAAATACAAAGCATCCTGGACATTGGGAGAAGGATGGCCTCATTTTAGTTAAGAAATGGTAAAATAGTTTTAATGTAGTTAAAGGCTTCTTAATGATGTCAGTTCATTCACCTCAATAACTTTGAGGGGAACAATGGATCCCAAATGCCAGAAAGATTGCAAACAGTGGGGCCTGAGCTCTGTCACAGAGAATAGATGAGATTAGACAGATGGAGTTTGCCGCCCAGAAAGTCACCAATTGTGTCTGTACCTTGTCATCTCTGTTATCTGACAGTTCACAATTGAAGACTCTCTGTGATTGTGACTTTATCTCCTTTCTGTGTGTTCTGCAGGTGCTGGTTGGTTAGGGGGTGAGGTTGAATCTAAGAGCTCAGGTTCAGGGACTGGCCAGGAATGACAGTGACTTTCTCATTCTCCACAGATCCTAACAAATCCATTCCGCAAACCATTCTGCTTTATCAGGTTGTGACTCTAAATGGAATGTGCTTTAGGAACACCATTGCTGAGAGAGCCCCTTTGTTACAGGAATAGTGCTAGTCTTGCTTTGTGCTTTACATTATTTCAAAAGGCCAGAAGAGCAGAAATATATTGTTGCTAAGCTAATATTTCAATCAAAAAGAAATGCCTAGAGTAGTTTTGTAAGATGGTTCTTTTCAATAAATTAGATAAGGCTCATGGCTATGATTATGGTGTTTTTCTTTAACATTCCAACTAACTCACATCCGTTCCAGTGACCACTTTTCCCCTTCGGTCGACTTGGCCATTTTCCAGCAGGCGAGTTTATTTCAAAAGATCCTCCTGACTTCCTGAAAATATACCAGCTGTAACATGATTCATTCTGACACATTCCTGTCTTCCTGCATTCAAGACTTCTTTGCTTGGGAAGGTGGACCCTCAAGGCATCTTACAGGGACAACAGAACAGTCCTCTTAACCCAGGGGCTGTCTTAGAGGACCTTGGGAGCTTGGAGGAGGTGCTTCTTATCCCTGGAATTCCAGTGGCCTTTTTAGTGTTTTCAAGTGGGTCTCTTACCCTCAGGGTGCCATACCCAGTGCAAAGGCTTCCTTGTTTAGGCTTTCCCCATGAAAGGGAAGAAGTTTTCATTTGTTTGAGGGACAGGCTTATTTATCCGACTTGTTCTTTACCTCCTTAGTAAAGAAAATTGTTTTTTTAAATATAGAAGTGTAACCAAAGGCTGCTCTCATCAAGGATGAGTTTTCTTAAGTTGGCATGGACTAGCATACCTGCCTGCTTTTTTTCCTGTCACTTAGGAACAAAAGTACTATTTGTGTTTCTACTGAATCTCTGCAGACTGACTCCCTACTGTGCACTAAATGTGCTTGCCTTTCCCCCATTTGGCTTAGAGGATTGAGAAGGTGGTTATGGCTTCCTAAGCAGACAGCATTGAGGGGCTTTCTGCCAGATGTCTTGTCACAGTGAGCAAACCCAGTAAGCTGAACTCAGGAGTGATAAATGGAAAGCTAAAAAAAAAAAAAATTCTGACTTGTACTTTACCTCAAAAATAAGTATAAAGGACCCCCATTAGTGACTTCAGCTCCAGCTTTAAGATGCAGAAGGGAATTTGTATGAGGACCTTAGGCCATTTAGGAAGAGTCATCATTCACAGACATTCTCCATTGGTCTCACCATCTCCTTTATTTTAACATAGGTGTGGAGAATGTAACTATCCAGCTGGATTTGGAAGCAGAATTCCATTTTACTCATCTCATAATGACTTTCAAGGTAAGGAATTCTTCCCCTTCTCATATGCAGGCTCAAGAGCACTATGATTTCCATCTTCAGAAAAAAAAAATGTTTATTGTGAGTTGCCATAAATGAGAACTTAAATGTCACTGTTGTTATATATTGGGGTAATTGAGGAGCTTTTAAACAGGGACATGGATAACTGTACTTCCCACATACTATTTTCATGTCAGTAAGAAGAATCTCTGTATCCCAAGGTAATTCATCTATAAACTTTTAATTAGAGATCTCTTTATTTCTCCCATAGAAAAAGACAGTGTTTGACCTCCCAAATCACAGTAAAACATTTACAGAGTATATCTCTAATCCTTCATGTTTATATTTTAAATACGGAATTTGGTAACTCAAAAGGAAGTACGTTATCTTAGGCTCCAAGATTTTATAAACATTGGGGGAAGTTTTTCAGTTCCTAAAGAAACATACATGCTTCTTAAATGCAGATTTTTTTCTCTATTTTTTTTTTTTTTTGCAAGATGTAAAATGACTCTAGGACTAGGGAGTGTCTCTGTACAAAGTGCCTTTGTTTCTTAAGCAGCTGCCTGGAAATTCACATGGTTTAAAGTACATGTTGGCACACACGTAAAAAACTCATAATTTACTTGCTGCTCCCCAGATTAATATCAATTTTGAATAGTTTTCAGTTGGAGTTGGGGGCCTTATTGTCATTAGAAAGGGAGCTGAGGATCAGTTTACCGCATTGTCAAGGAGCCACAGAAGTCTCACTTCTGTCCGAGGAGCAAGGGCAGATGTGGGAGTGAGAATGTGACCAGGAGGGAGTCAGGCTCCTTGGGTCCCAGACTATGCACCTCACTTGCTTGCTGTCCCTAAATTAGCCACTGTGATGACTGCTGAAGAGGAAGGTTAATAGTGACACCTAGTACTGCTTCTGGATAAAGACTGCTGCTAACTTATCAGAGACTCCTTGCCACCAACTGTATCTTTTCATGGACCACACTCAAGTATCCTAGTAGTTAAATTCAAGCTCCGCCCCACACGAGGATGTCACCTTCATGTTATGTGACTCTTTAAAATAGTCATACTGTTCTTTATTGATATTTGTGACCCTATCTTACTTTGGAGAAAGCATCTGCTTCGTGTACATGGATGGCTCTCAGTTCTTTTACATTCAGAGTCCTTTGAGTGCATATTCTGTGATTGAATTCAGTGGAATACAGTGAGCTAGAGATGAAATTCTGTTTCACACCCAGGTACTAAAGGAGACAATGAGACATGAACTGTGGGCATGTGATATTAACTTCAATGTAAGGGAAAAGGTTCATCCTTCAGGTTCCAAGGTTCTGAGAGAAAGCAGAACCTTTAGGATAGGGCAGACTTGGGATAATTTGTGTTCTGCCCCTCCTTCCTGGCACATGTGGCCAGAGCTTTGGCTTCCTCACTGCAAAATGGGAAAGAAAATACCTATGTCAAAAGGCTGGGTTGTGGTGTCCCTGTGCTTTGGGAACAGGGGCAGTCTTCCTGACCTGGCTTATTTAGGAACTTGACACCTTTTGTAAATGGGGATATTAATGTTAGCTTATGTTGTGACAAAACTTTTCCTGGGGAGAAAAAACAAAAAACAAAACATGCTGATTACTTCAGATAGGGACAGACCAAAGTTCAGATACCACCAAAGTCCAACTTGGTGAACCAGTGAGTTATATTGGAGTCAGAGGAATACAGGTGAGGAGTTACTTGGAAGTAGAGATGCCTCAAAGACTCCTGCATCACCAAGGACTGCAGCATGGGTGACAGCTCACAAAAGCTGGGAACCTGGAGCACACTGCACAGCCTACAGGCAGCTCAGCAGACTTCTACTCATCTCATAGCTGGTTTTGTCTGAGTTTTCTTTGCAGCTTGGCTTCTTCCCTCTACTAGGGAGGGAAATCTTATCTTTTATTGGGGCCTAAGAATCTGGTCCATTTCGGGGACTTCCTGAAGCTATTATGAGTTGTTTACCTTCTTGTTAAGGAGCTTCCCTCAGGATAGAATGTTTTAATCTTGGAGGAAACTATTACCAAACAACTTGTCATAAGGAAAAAACTTCAGGGATGAGAAGGATCTCAGAGGAAAATGACAGGGAAACTGTTCATTGTGGACACATCTAAGGGCAATGTACTTTTGTTTGGTGTGATCACTGGGGAGGGTTTGTTCATTAAGTACTGCATCCATATGCTTCAAGGCCAGGGTGGTGAGGGAATTAAGAGTGGAGAAGCAGGTCTAAGAAGCAGAAAGACCTTGACTCTTTGTTGAGGAATGTAAACTAGGAAGTAGGGAGCCACTGACCTGTAGGTCACAGAAGAGGCTCACTGAGGAAACAAGGCATGGTGGCACAAGCCCAGCACTTCAGTATTGGGTCTCTGGTTCAGGGTTATCCTGATCTATATAAAAAGTTCCAGGCTAGCCTAGGCTACATATTCTTATTTTTATGTTTTGGATTATAGAGTATTTTAAATTCCAAATTTCAGAAGCTCACCTGTTCTTGATACTTTAATTCATTTGCTTCCACACTCTCCACCCTTGGCTGGTACTGCTTTGAGGGCCTTGGTAGAGAGGAGGAGCCCCTGCTTCCTGAGAACGTCCTTGAAGTGGAGAAAGATAAGAGGCAGGACAGGGGAAGGAAAGGGTTGTGTCCAAAATAGCCTAGAAGTCCAAGTCGGTAGGAAGATGTGGGTCCTTAAAAGCACTGAAAATGGAAGAGAAGAGGAAGCAGGACAATGATGAAGAAGCTGTGTTTATTCTTCACCAGGCTGGCTTGGGGATGGCTGGTTGCCAGGTTGATTGGATTTTCTTATGCTAGAAAAACGTGTGTGTGTGTGTGTGTGTGTGTGTGTGTGTGTTCATTCATGCATATTCGTGCATGTGCACACACTTGTGCCTGGTGTTTTTGTTATAGACAGATGTTTCCAGTCCCTTCTGTTTATTATGCAGTCAGCTCCTGAGAAGCCTGGTGACTAAGCAGAGTTGGGGAGGGCTTCCGTCCTTTAGGTAAAGTGTGTTGTTCTGGTTTCATAGCTTCTTAACTTCACAGGAAATTGGATGACTGGTCAATGACCCTTGAGATTTAGAAGTTTCCAGAAGTGAGAGAGAAAGAGGCACAACCGGGACTGGCTTTTATCTGTTTGTTCTCTGCTCCCTTTTGATATTAAGACATCAGACCAGGTGTGCTCCTCTCCAGCTTGCTCATGGCTTCCCAGTCTGGCCTCATGGGATTGTCTATGCCTGCCTCATACCAGGTTCATATAGTCAAAGGTGCTTCTCACTCCCTTTTTAAAAATTCTCAGTCTACAAATCTTTTCAGTTTGATAAAGCATTGTTTTCTTCTATGCCTGGATAGATGTAAAAGTAACTTCATCAGAATAATTAAAACTAGATGGTAAATTAGTGGATTTTTGTTAATTTCCAAAATCAGCACTCTGCAAAGGGTTCTGACAAATAACGATCTTATTTTATTTACTTTACTTTTTTCCAAGTGATGGTTTTAATGCAGAAGTCCATTTTTATTTAAGTTTTGTTTTCTAGATTGGCTGAATATTTCCCCATGGTAAATTTGACTTCTCCTTTCTAAAGTACACAGCATACTCATATGTGTAAAGCATCTTCCTTTGCACTCATCTGCCTGTGCACACAACATGCTCATGAGAGTGAAGCATCTGCTTTTGCACACAACATGCTCATGGGTATGAAGCATGTGCCCGTGCCTATTTTTAAAGTTCCATCTGCTTTCTCATTATTTCCACTTGACCCTTCTCAACACCCTCCTGAAATCTTCAGCCCATTCTGGGGATTTTTGTTTTTTCCTATTTCTCTGATACTCTGCTTTTCACTTTTCTGCTTCGCCACTGGTTGATGAGGAAAAGGGCACACTCTTGAGCACACTGTTGGTGGCACCAGTTCTTCTGTGCCCAGCCTTTGAGGTGTTCTCTTAGAGTACTGACCTCTCTTTCCCTTACCAGTTGCTTTGTTGGAAATATTCAAGTATTATGTGAGTACAGTGACTTTCAAATTTGTGCTATAAAGCTGAACGTCATGCCTGGATATTACTGTCCCCAAAGGAGTGTTTGAGACTCATCCATGCCATTTTCAACACAGCCATCCATGCTTTGAGTCCTTGTATTTCTTTCCTACCTTCTTTTCCACTATAATCTAAGTGTAACTCAGTACATTGTACTGTCACTAATTTTACAGATAGCAGTCGACTTCATATCTCTTTTTCCATGTTATAGTTGTTGGAGTTAAAGGCCTTTGGTTTCTCTGCTTCTTGTCATCTTCCATGTTTAATGATAATGCTATCATAGTTAATTTTCTAAGTATAGTTTTATTTATTGAGGAGATCTGGCCCTCAAGGTCCCATTTGACATTGTCTTCTCTGGGAAACATTCTCTAGCTTCTCTTTTCTTTAAAAATATTTACTTTTGAGGCCTGGAGAGATGCCTCAGAGGTTAAGAGCACTGGGTGCTCTTCCAGAGGTTCTAAGTTCAATTCTCAACAACCAAATGGTGACTAAAACCATCTGTAATGAGATCTGATGCCCTCTTCTGGTGCACAGGTGTCCATGAAGAAAGACAGAATACTCTATACGTAATGAATAAATAAATCTTTAAAAAAATTACTTTTTTAGTAAAGAATGTGTAACAAAATTCTCCATTTTTACATGTATAAGTCAGTGATGTTAGACATATTCAAGATATTGTACATTTGTTACTGCTGTTAGTTTCCAGAACTTGGTCTTTAATCCCAAGGAGTTCTGACTAGTCACTGAGCAGTAACTTCTCAGTCTTCTTACTCCTCTCATGACCTCTTCCTGTCTCTATCCTACGTATTCACATAAATAGAATCATAATATTTGAAATTTTGCATGGCTTATTTCACTTAGTACTGTGCTTCAAGGCCATCCATTTTACAAAAGTATGGCATTCCCTTCTTTTGCATCTGAATTATTTTCTATTGTGTTAACATTTTGTTCTGTCCTCACCAGTGTATACGCTGTTGCCACTCTGGCTATTGTGAATTCTGTTTGTTTTCTTACATTTCATGTGACTGTACTGTGCCGTTAGATATATTGTACAATGATTTTTATGCTCACATACATTCCTGTGTGCAGGATATGGATGGCATTCGATGCATCTGGTGAATGATTAAATGAAGCAGTGAAAGGGAAGACATTCAAATTCAGTTTTGTTATTGGAACAGTGGCTAGATATACCCAAATGTGTTAGCTACAAAGGCTTGTTTATAACCTTCCAAAGAGAAACAGCTTGTTGATCTACTAGAGTGGAAGAAGTGTATCAAGAACAGCCTCCACAGAATACCATGTGGTGTTCAAAAGCCAGTCAGGTCTGAAGTCTGGGCTTGTGGTACATGAGTGACATTTTTGAAAAGGACAGATTAGCAATCAACAATATCAAATGAGACTCTCTTCCTTCCTTCAGACATTTCGCCCGGCTGCTATGCTGATAGAGCGCTCTTCTGACTTTGGGAAGACTTGGGGAGTGTACAGATACTTCGCCTATGACTGTGAGAGCTCATTTCCAGGCATTTCAACTGGCCCCATGAAGAAAGTAGATGACATCATTTGTGACTCTAGATATTCTGATATTGAGCCTTCAACAGAAGGAGAGGTCTGTATGCCTCTTTGTTTTAATTCTACTTGTCTGCTTTTTGATCACTGGAAAAATACTAACCCTCTTATCTATTTTTAGGTGATATTTCGTGCTTTGGATCCTGCTTTCAAAATAGAAGATCCATACAGCCCAAGGATACAGAGTAAGCTTGTTTTCAAATAAATGCTTAGGTAGGAAACAGTCCTCGTGGAAGAAGTAACATCCAACCCAGCACCCCGCTACCTATATCTTGGTACTCAATCCTAAATCCACCACATTTTCTTCCTTCTTTGGAGTATTTAGAAGCTCTTCAAATAAACAATAATCAGTCTTCAATGATAGGGAACACATTTTGATTATGTCAGCAGAATTCTAACAAGTATACTGACCATGCCACTTTATACTTTTTGTTTCTTAGTATATTACAGATTAAGCTGCTATAGTTTAAAAAACAAAACAAAACACACACACACACACACACACACACACACACACAAATACAGTTGCTCAAATAAGATAGTTGTTTCTTTTGCTTGTATAAAACTAGCAGGAGGAATTTTTAATTTTATGAACATTGGTGTTTTACCTGCATGTGTGTACACCGTGTTCAATACGAGGCCAGAAGAGGGCATCAGATCCCCCCTGGAAATGGAGTTACAGACAGTTATGATCAACCATGTGTACTGGAAATCAAGCCCAAGTCCTCTGGAAAAGCAGCCAGTGCTTTTAACCATTGAGCCATCTCTTCAGCACTGAAGAGATTTGCCACATTTAGTCTCACTATACAAAATGCAAGATGGCACCCAGTTAAATTTAAGTGACAGATAAATAACATGTTCTTTTTTAAGATCACATGTAACACATTGTACTTGTTACAAATGTGTCTCATCTAGTATTAATGGTTAGTATACTTTTGTATAGTTTGCTGTTGGAGACCTACTTAAATTAAAAATGAGGGTTTATCATTAATTCAAATTTAACTGAGCATCCCTTATTATTTGTCAAATCTGGTAACTAGCTACAAGACCATCTCTTTCTAGCATTATCCACACTAGCAGACTTAGAACACTATCACTGTGTCCTCGTTCTAGAAGTCAAGAATAAAGATAAAACATAGAAGTTGTGCATATCATTTCTGTTCCTTGCTATATATAATTAGTCATGTAGCTAGAGCACAGGAGATACTGAGAAATATCTCTGTCTTTGTGGCCTGTGCTCTGTTAAAACTCTAAGCAAGGGCTCTTATCTGCAAGCAATGGGAGGCAAGAATAATGAGAAATATTAGAAATGCCAGTCATGACCAGTGTATGTAGTAGGTGAGAATTGTATAAGCCTTTGATAGATGAATGACCTGAGTGGAGAATTGGATAACATACATAAGGTGATGGGGCAGTGAAATGGCAGGTTGATCTTGAGTTCATATGATACAAGTTTTATTTAGTTCAGAGCTCTTTACACTGTTCAGCAATTGTTAATGCTATTATTACAGGACTACATATTGATCTTGGGAAGCAGGATGTTCAAGATTTTCATTTCATTCTGCCAAATGATAGCTACATGACCTGGTAGCATACTTGAAACTTTCCCTTTCCATCTTTGAGTGAAAATAGAAATACCAGCCTCAAGGTTGTTTGAGAGAAAATGAGTCATATCTAAGTGACCATTCCAGAGCTGGGCAGGTAGAAAGTTTTCAATTGATTGAAGCTGCAGCTTAGGTTGTACATAGAGCCCATCCCTGTCACAGGGAAAGAAGGAAATAGCCTCCCTTGTTCTGCCTTACTATGAGGTTTCCATCAGTCGAGTAACAGGGCTGTCTCTTGTTCATTTTTGTCAGGTATGCACAGCTCTATTTTTAACCAATGTCTCATGGAACTTCCAAGCGTGTAACATGAAAAAATAGAGAAGAAGATATCCAGGGAATGTTGACAGAAATGTCTGCTTTCCAACTTAATTTTACATGTATCCTAGACTCTCTGAGGTCTATAGTTTACTCATTCATTCTATTACATAACATTCCATTATAAAGCATTCTGTTTATATAATAGTATATCCATGCAATCACTGAGCAAGCTATGAGGCTGTTGGTGTAAGTCTCAAAATCTGGTTGTAACAAACAGCTCTGGACTCTTTAAAAAGACTTATGTTCTGCTTTCCATATGTAGTGTTTGTGACTTGAAGAATGTATTAGATTAATGACTCGGTTCTCTTGCCTTGTGTTGTTCAGTGGCATCTGGACTTATTTCTAAGAAGTGCCCGTATAAGCTGTTTGTGCCTTTGATTTACTTAGTAATCAGGGAACAGAATTTCTATCATTGAGACCTTGAAGACTCACTTCAAAGTGATGTGCCTCTTAGAAAAGCAGATAGCCTGAGGCTCTGTTATTACTCCATAGGGCAGGAGAGAGTGGAGGGGAGCTATTTGCTTTTCTGAAGGCTTCTATGAAGTTCAGGGGTTTGTTTTTCAGCCTCTTGTCAATAGTGCTCACTGTGCATGATCATTTTGCATATGTTGTCATTCAGCGCAAAATTATGGGTTCCCTGTTATTTTTTTATGAAGAGCCTAAGTTTAATGCAAGGATTTTCCCTTTCCAGGCCCAGCCATTTCTGTTTTCATTGAAAACTGTGCATGGGTTATAGCTATTCAAAACTGCATTTGGTCTCCAAAATTGTATGATACTCTGAACTGACTAGATCTTGTGAGGTCCACTTCAGGAGGAGCAGCTTGGCCTTTAAGGAAAAACATCTGAGTAGCCGGTGGCACTCTAGTTATAGAATGTGACTGACAGCCCAGCTTCTGGAATAAGCTTAGGCATAGAGACCCATGAAGAAAGAGGAAAGATAAAAGAAGACAAATTGATCTATAAAAAAAATTTGTGTAGGGAAAAAAATTTGCCTGGCAACCTAGAACTAAGCTCATTTGTTCTCATGTCACTATACTGAGTTAAATATGAAAATGATTCAAAAAATGTGAACTACAGTATTGCTTAAAAGTTGATTGAAAGAGGCCATGAATCTGTGAGGGACTTGGGGAAATTAGGGAGGAGTTGGAGGGAGGAAAGTGAGGGATGCTAAAAATACAGTATAGATATATAAATGTTTTTTTAAAAACTACTTTTAAGGAAAGCTTGGTTGAAACATTCTTCCCCTAGAAAGGCAGTTTTCTGTACTGTTAAATCTGATCTTGTTGCTTGGATTTAGGTGGCAGGAGATTTCAGATAGTGTTTTCTCATTAAAAAATAAACACATACTGTACCTGGTATAGTTAGGATTGGCACCAAGGATAAATTCATTTTCATCTGAGAGGAATGACTAGTTGACTTTGACAGCAGTGGCTATGGAAGCCAGAGGTGTTGCAGTATTTTAGATTAAGTAGCAGTGGGTTCTGGAACTCCAAGACTGTAACTGATATTTTACCTGAGGAGACTGTGGCACCTTTGCTGCTTCCAAAGGCTGTTGCACTTTGGTAAGGTTTACAATCATCATCTAGTTTATTCAGAAGGAGTGAAGTTTTCTTGGGCTACTCTTATTTGTTCAATAAAGAGAAATAATGTAGAATTGCCATAGGGTCTTTGCTTATCTAATGAAACCTAATCTTGGTGACTTTTGTAGATCTATTAAAAATCACCAACTTGAGAATAAAGTTTGTGAAACTGCACACCTTGGGAGATAACCTTTTGGACTCTAGGATGGAAATCAGAGAGAAATACTATTATGCTGTTTATGATATGGTGGTTCGAGGGAACTGCTTCTGTTATGGCCATGCCAGCGAGTGCGCCCCTGTGGATGGGACTGATGGAGATGTGGAAGGAATGGTAAGTGCACTGTGGATGCTCGTACAAGTCATCTGAAAGGCAAAGCAAAACTTGTCTTGGAGCCTGTCACATTTATTTTATGGGTTTTAGTTTCCCAAAATAGACTTCAATTTTTGTATCACTTTGGTGGTTCAGTACTGATTTCCTCTCTTGGAGAGTTGCTTAGGTTATAAGAATGTGTAAAAACTACTAGTTTCATAGACCTTGAATTAGTTTTTGAAATCCATGGCTGTAGGCTGTTTGTTGCTGAAGTATTTTATTTACCAGGGATTAAAAAGCTGTCTAATTAACAATTTAGATGGTATTTCCATTAAGAAAGATTTAAAAACCACAAACCTCCAGGCTTTATGTTGGCAAAACAAGGTGTACAACCCAGAAAGACTGACAGTTGTGACTCAGGACTAGAAATGCCACTTAGAGATCAAATGGAGTTTTTTGTTTTGTTTTGTTTTGTTTTTCCATCCCCTCCTTAAATTTTCCTTACTTTACCAATTTTATATTGTTTGTAAGTCAAATATTTGAAATTTGAGATTTTATTTCTTTGCCAAATGGTTAATATACTGGTTAGTTTTGTCTAGTTGACACAAATAGAGTCCTCTGAAAAGAGTGAACCTCAACTGAGAAATTGCTTCCAGACTGACCTGTTGACAAGACTGGGACATTTTCTTGCTCAGTAGAAGATGTAGAAGGACGTAGCTCACAACGTAGTATGGACTCTGCTTCAGTTGCTGCCCTTTTCTCTCTAAAGTTCATTTTGGTTACAACAGAGCAGCAAACTATAGCAGTTAGGCTGGGGTATTGTACTTTAATCCACTTAGGTGATTTCCAGAAGAATTCTTTGAACCCTTAGGAATTTAATACTATACAGGGACTCAGGCAACCTTGAGAGAGGAAATCAGAAAGTTAGCAATTAATGAGTAACTGGTGGTGGGCATTCAAACCTCCCTACCTCCGTCCCAGGCACCTCCCTTGAAGACAGGTATGTGTTGGTTATTTGCTCTCTTCAAAACTTGATAGTCTTTATGCAGAGGATCAGTGTATTCTGCCCTTCTAAAACTGCCTTCCGTTTCCTCCGGCTGGAAGTCATGGGTAAACAAACAGCTTTTTTTTAAGAGCCTGAAGGGGGGAGGGATATGTTTCTAATCACACATCTTTCTGGGAATACAAGACAGACTTTACTTTGCTACATAGAAATCTTTTGGACTTTGTGTCAAGGCATTGTTGTAGCATCAGAATGTACATTCAGACACTGAGTGTGTCCTGTGGAGTGCGCTGGCTGACTGCTTTTCAGTTCAGTACAACCCTTGGGGATAAGAGGACTTTCATCTCTACCTCAACTGCACTCCTGTCAAGACAGGCACCACAGAGGAGGGACCTATTAGTTGTGTTCCTGAATTCCAGGCAGTGGTCATAAAAGGGCTTATGTGCCTTCATACTTGTTTAGTAACAATGATCTGTTTATCCTTCACAGGCTGCAAGGGGCATAAGCACACCTTGGAGTAAAATGACAGACATTAGTGCATCCCGAATCTTTTAGGAAAGTTAGTCTGTGCCTTCCTCTTAGTTTTATTTTGTTACTTGAAGGAAACATGGTAAATGGTTGAGAAATTGTTTTCTATTATGACTAAGAAAAAAGTAAGTGCTGTGCTTAAAGGGAGGAGCAGAAACCTTTTAAAGGAGATGCTCACCTGGTGCAGTGTAAAATTCACAATAGTTAGAGGTGGTTCTTAGAGACTAGTACATATTGAGTTCTACATTCACGTTTATGGATTTCTATTACAGTAGCCTTTAAAAATTTACTTTTAAATAACTAGTTCAAAAATATAATGCATTTTAAAATTCACTTATCATGTGTGTGTCCTTATACATGTGCCACTGAGTTTGTATGAAGGGCTAGAGCATGACTTGAGGGAGTCAGTTTCTCTTTCCATGTGGATCGTGGGGATCAAAGTTGTATGCAGGCCTGGTAGCAAAGACCTTTGCCCACTAAACCATCACAGGCCCTAGATGGTTTTTGTTGCAGTTATTCTAATTCTTAAATAAATACTTTAAAAGTACTTATTTTATATTATAATTACATCATTTTCTTCATCTCTTTCCTTCCTCCCAAATCCTCCTATGTACCTTCTTGCTGTCTTTTAAAATTAAATTTATGGCCTCCTTTTTTTTTTAAATTAATTGTTGGTACATATATGAATATGTGTATACATACATAGATGTGTGTGTGTATTCAATTGAATGTTCATTGTATCATAGAAACTATTCCAAAAACAAAGATGATAGCCATCAACTTACAAGGATAGAACTTGCTTAGTTGGGGAAAGAAACCCCCAATCTAAGGAGCTAGAGATGTGTGTAAAAAATTATATCTTCTCCTGACTATGGAAAAAGTGTGGCCATTGTATGTTTTTACTTTGCTTCTCCTGGTTTGTAACCTCCAAGGTTCATGGGCACTGTATGTGCAGGCACAACACTAAAGGTTTGAACTGTGAACTGTGCATGGATTTCTACCACGATTTGCCATGGAGACCTGCTGAAGGTCGAAACAGCAATGCTTGCAAAAGTAAGTGTCAGTGGGAAGGGCTGTTGGAGGCAGTTGGGATCTACTTTCTGGTGGGCTGTGCTCTACAATTATACTGTTTTCAGAGGAGAGGAAAGATAGAGCCATTCTCCAGAGCAACAATATTTATGCACTGAGTTAATTAACAAGAGCTAGTATGTTTGGGGTTGACTGGGGGAAATGATAATGGTATATCTGCTCTTAAGAGGACAGTAGGACGAACAGAGGACAAATATAGTATATTTCTGGTTTGGGTCTGAGATCATGTGTTGGTGGCACTATTAAGAAGTAATTGGGTTCCCAAGGCACTAACTTGATCAGTGGGTTAGTCCATTGATGAGTTCCTTGCTGACTAGTTTACTAGGTTAGGTCCAGGTAGGTATAAGCAGTATGCCTCTGATGTTGTTTCTTGTTCTGCTTCCTAGCTGTTTTGAAGGGAACAGCTATGTGATTCTATGCCTTCCTGTTCTGCCTTATCAGAGACCAGCAACACCAGAGCTGGCCAAGTGTGGAATATAACTTCCAGAACTATGAACCAAAGTAAAGCCTTCCTCCTTTAGTTGTCACAGAGATGAAAGAAGTTAGGTTTATTGTTGGGTTGCCCATGTGCTGGAATTATAGGGCACACCACCTGCCTGCCACTGTTTCCCCCCACATATCCTGCCATATTCTTCACATATGCAACCCAAAGTGGCTTTTCTGGGAATGCATCACCTACTATGTCCTAGAATAATAGAAAGTACTTCAATCAATTCTACCTTGGTGGTGGCCAAAGTTACCTTCAGTGAAATGGTACCCATCTTCCTATGTTGGTCACTTTATCACTAAGAAAATAGCCAAGCAAATCAATTAGGCTGGCCTCAAACTCAGACAGAGATCCTTCTGCCTTGACCTCAGCCTAGGATTGAAGGTGTGTGCCACCATGACTCAGCCCAGCAATTTTAAAGTTGCTAATCAGATTTTCTGTTTCAACCAGAATCGACAAGGGCTATGTCCTTTTCCATCCCCAGAGCCTCCCTACTGACTGCCATCATGTTCAATAAATTAACTTTTCTTCTTAACCTTGGTCTTGCTATACAGAATGCAACTGCAATGAACATTCCAGCTCATGCCACTTTGACATGGCGGTTTTCCTGGCCACTGGGAATGTCAGTGGGGGAGTATGTGATAACTGTCAGCACCACACCATGGGACGCAACTGTGAGCAGTGCAAACCATTCTACTACCAGCACCCTGAGAGAGACATTCGAGACCCCAATCTCTGTGAACGTACGTTGGGAAATGTCATCCATAGGACCTGTTTTTATCACTTTTCACGCATAATGGTTTGTTGTCAGTATCTTCTTGGACCTCAGACTCCAAGCAGCACACCCAGAATTGCTAGTTAATTGCAGTCTAGGATGCTGGGAGAAGTGCTTACTTGCAAGTCAGGCCTTCTTAAGTTCTCTGTGGCTGGATTTGGGGGATGGGAGAGAGCTTTTGTGTTTATAAAAAACAATGGCCTAATTCCTGGTGCCTTTAACCTGGAGTTGTTGTTCTCAGCATGTACCTGTGACCCAGCTGGTTCTGAGAATGGAGGAATCTGTGATGGTTACACTGATTTTTCTGCGGGTCTTATTGCTGGTCAGTGTCGGTGCAAATTGCATGTGGAAGGAGAGCGCTGTGGTATTTGTAAAGAAGGCTTCTATGACTTAAGTGCTGAAGACCCATTTGGTTGTAAATGTAAGTCTGTGTGGGACACCCTCCTGAAGATATAGTTCCATTTTACACTGAAATTCTAAGGCTAGACCATAGCTTTGGACCCACTTGGTTTGTGTTTGTTTCATTTTGTCTTTAATAAAGCATGTGCTTGCAATCCTCTGGGGACGATTCCTGGTGGGAATCCTTGTAATTCTGAGACTGGGTTCTGCTACTGTAAGCGACTGGTGACAGGACAACGCTGTGACCAATGTCTGGTAGGTAAATCCTAATCTTTGGGGATGAGAGATTAGTGAACATGACATGTTTTGCTTTGTTTTTGAGGTAGGGTCTCAATATATACCCAAGGCTGTCTTTGAACCCAGGAACACCCAACCCTGCCACCCAGGTCCTTGTATGGTATTTGTGTTCCAAGATACCTGGTAAATAAGGAATGCTTTTCTTATGAATTTTATCATTATCTTTACAAGTTAATGCCAGAAGATCCAAGTGAAAATTCAAAATGAGAATTCCTAATGAGTTATTTGACAAACAACAACAAATACCACTTATAAAGACAAGCGAACAGTTTGTAAAAACAACAGTGCTAACTGTTAGTGAGGACGTGATGAGCTAAGACTTGCTAACTGCCAACAGAAGTGCAAGTTAACTCATACTGTGATACGTGTTTCAGAGAAATGTCTTGGGAGCTAGTAAAAATGTGTATATTTCTAACCTAGTAACCTCACTTCTGAGGCTCCCAATGAGATCCTCAGAGAACTGGACAAAGATTTGTCCCCTCATTCATTCATCCTTATTAATTATGGCAGAAGACTTGGGGTTCACAGTGGTAAAATTACAGAAATTTGGAGATTTCCATACAAAGTGGTATCAGTTGCTGTGAAAAGTGACATTAATATAAGGAGATGTTGGCATCTTTATACTAACAAACAACAGTGTAAAACAGAGACCAAAGAGTATGAGTAATAAATGCTTTATGTAAGAAAAACTTTTCTCAAGACAGACAAAATCTGGAGCAAGTCCACCAGTAACAGTTCAGTGGAATAATTGAGGGTGGGTGAGGTGCTGGCCATTGAACCCTCTGCCTTCTACTTTTTAGATTTAACACTGAACCTCAGCTCTAGCCCTGAGTGAAAGACTTCAGAGGGAAGTTAACAAAAAGCATCTTACAGCTTCTATAATGTTTTTATGTTGCTTAGAGGATCTACATTGCCCCATACATACATGTATGTGTGACCACTAAGTGTGTGCATGCTTGTGTATAATCCTAAGAGATGCTGAATAGATGTCTAGAAGTCTAGTTTAAATTCTCTGTATCAAGTTTCCCAAGTCCTAGCAGCTGCCTTTCTTTTTATTGGAAATAAGTTCCTCCAGCTTTCTGCTGTGTTCATGAACACAAATCCTAAAGGCCTTTCTTGGTGGAGTTTGTGACAGACTGACCTGAGAGAAATGCCACATACTTGCCATAACTGTTCTTACTACCAAAGCCATTTGAATGAAGAAAACTGATCTCTGTACTGCTTGCTCAGAGAAGGACGCCATCTTTCCTCAAATGACTCAAAGATGAGTTTTTGTTTTTTAAATTTAGGATATCCCTACCCTCTTTCTCTTTTCATAGCTGAAAGAAATGCTCGGAGTAACCGAAGGATGTGGAAGCTTGTTCTCTGCTGAGTCCTGAGTGGTCAACGAACCCGCCTTTACATGTTTATTCTTTTGTTCCGCAGCCACAGCACTGGGGCTTAAGCAATGATTTAGATGGATGTCGACCTTGTGACTGTGACCTTGGAGGAGCATTAAACAATAGGTAAGTGGTATCTCATTTGTACTCTGACCCAGGCGCCAAAAAAAACCCATGACTTCTGGAAATCAGAGGTTTAGCTCTCTCTTAAGAAAGTTTGTACAGTGTGTTCTTCTTTGGTTTGAATACCCACTAATCATTTGTACTATGGTCTAAATGAGTAACCATGCCAGGAGTTAGTAGCATGTTGGCCTAGAGATGGCTTAGTGTTTGGTTCCCAGCATCTGTGTCACTCATCATTGCATGTAATTCAAGCTCCAGACTCTATCACCCTCTTCTGGCCTCCACAGTCACCTACAGTCATGTACACAGACATACCCACACATAACCCAACATAGATAATTAAAAACCTTTAAAAAGAATAATTTTTTGAATCTATGAAGTTTACATCTTAATTTTTAAAAAAATAATGTTGTTACTCACTTTTGACCTTTTATTTCTCCATATATTTTAAATTATGGAAGCTGTGCATGTCTACAGTTTAAAAAAAAAGACACAGAGAAAAGAGTTCAGATAGTTTAAAGAACTATGAACTGAAATGCTAATTTCTTTTCCTGTTCTCTCTTCCAAGTTTCTTCTAGATAATGCTAAAAGTACCACTATTAGCTTCTTGTTGCTCCCTAAAAAACTAATATAGGCACTTATGAGTTCAATATCCCTGTTGAAAGTCAATGTCCTTCTCTGTTTTAACATGATGTTAATTAAGTTTGTTTGGTTTTCTTTTTTCTTTTCATGTACATATTATGTACATACATGTTCATATGTATGTCTGGCAGCTTGCAGTTTGACATTGGAAATTGTATTCTTTTGAGGCAGAGTCTCTTGTGAAGTCCAGAGCTCACCTCTTAGGGCTAGTCCCCTTAGCCAGCTTGCTTTATGATCCCAAGTCTCCAGCTTACATGGCTAGGATTCCAGGTAGGTCAAGTCACCAAGCACTTATATAAGTTCTAGGGATTTTAATTCTAGTTCTCTTGCATACTTACTGAGCCCTTTACCCAGGTCCTATTTATTTATATTTTAATAGACAACTTCAAAGAGAAAATGAGCTCATGATTTCCCACTTGCCTTTATTTTCACTTATTTGTATCCACACCACACACCACTGCATACTTGAAGGATGGATTCTCTCATTCTGGTGTATTGGTCAGGTCATTAGGCTTGATAGCAAGTACCTTAACCCACTAAATCATTAGCTGGCTCTGAACATGTTATCCTGAAACTTCCAAATTGGAATTGTCTTGTACCCTCCACATCTTTATTTTCAATAGCTTTTGTATCTACCAGGTGAAAAACACATGGTCAGTTTAGTTATTTTTCATCTTCCCATTTTAAATGCATTGCTGTAAAGCTTTTTCAAGACATCTTAATGAATGCTTGTATCTTTGTAGATCAGATTGTCCGTGATGGAACTGCTAAGTCAAAGATCATACATATTTTCCTTTTCAGAGAATGCCATATGGTTTCAGGCAGATCAAACCAGCTGTTTTTCCCTTCCATCTGTCACAGAAGTACTGGCTTCCTTGGCCCCAGCTTCAGCTGCTAGCAAGCAGCAATTTCTTTTTTATTAATTTTTGTTGGATTTTGTTTTGTTTTGGTGTTTTGTTTTCAGAGACAGGTTTCTCTGTGTAGCATTGCTGTCCTGGAACTCACTCTGTAGACGAGGCTGGCCTCGAACTCACAGAAATCTGTCTTTGCCTCCTGAATGGGGGTGAAAAGTGTGTGCTACCACTTCCTGGTTCTTTTCACTAATTTAACAGATAAAAACAGATTCTCATTCAGTTGGGAAAACTTTTTTTTTTTCTTTGTAACTTTTAATCTATAAAGTTACTTATTTTTAGTTATTCAAATATGCTAGCTCTCTTTCAATTTATAAAACATGTGAATCTCTACAGAAATGTATAATATGTGTTTAGCCAGTTTTCTTGTTCTATTTTTTTGTTTTTGTGGGAGTTGAGCTAACCACAGTTGAATCTGAAAAGAACTTTGGTCTCCATTACTGGATCAAACTCAGAACATCTGGCAGGGAGAGTGTAAGTGACTGCAGGGACAAATGTTTCCTTGTCTCCTCATCTTTCCTCAGAGAACATGCTGAATTCATTGAGCAAGCTTTGTGTGCTCAAAACTTGACTCTCTATGATTTTATTTCCCAACTACACAATCTGCTAGGAAAGCCTAAGATGTGAGCTCTCAAGCATGTGTTCTCTTTGGCCTCTTTATTTGGGTGTGTTCTCTTCCAGAGTACACTGGGATGCAATAGAGCCTGTGGCCTCTACTTCCTGAGAACTCTGTTCTTAAAAACTCCTGAGGGGAGGCAGCTGGGATGGTCCCGTAGATGCAGGGGAGGCTCTGGTCTGCCACATATGCAATACTGATTCATCCATTCACAGCTGTCACCATCTCTCTAGGTCCTTCCTTCCTGAGCAGATAAAGTGGCCATTATAATTCAGGAATATGTGGTGTTCCTTTACCCTACCCTAATCACTTCCTCTTCTCCATTGCCCAGACTTCCAGTCTTGGTCTTCATCTTAGCCTGTCTTCTAAACGCTCCTGCAAAAGCTTCAAATACCAGAATATGTTCATCAAGAGTCTGTGAAATAAAAAGTTTTAGTGAGAATTTTAAAGCTGATTGCCCCCCAATCTAGCATGACTGATGAGACACATTGTTCCATTTTTTCTCTCCATGAGGAATTCCTAAAGGAGTTCCTTAGGCTTGTCCCTTAACCTACCATTTCAGCTAGGAGACTGGTACATCTAGGACACTCTGGGAAAACTTTCTAGAAGATTATTCTGTGACACAGGAAAATATTTTACTTGATGATATTTCTTTACTTCCTTTTAAAAATCTACTTGGGCAGTGGCTAAGAAGCCAGTCCTTGGTAAGTTTTTTTCTCTCCCTTCACCATAGGTGCCCCAGAAATCAGTCTCAGTCATCCCAGCCTTGGCACCAGGCACTCCTACCCACTGACCTACCTCACCAGCCCTTTTCTCTTTGCTATGGACACGTATTAGTAATGCTGGATAAATGTTAATTGAGTAAGAGAACTTGAGAAGCAAAAAGGTTTCAAGATGTAGGAACTTCATACATGCTTTTTAGGTGAAGCAGTCTCTATGATATCAAAACCCTTTGGTTACTTTAGCTAGGTACAGAATCAAGTACAAAAGTATTTAAAGTAAAAAACACGTCAAAACATTTTGTAGAATTAGCCAAATGAAATTTGAGTTGTACAATAAAGACTTTGTCATCCACGTCTATTATGTTGACAGATAATCTGAGTTTTAAAATATTTAAAGAACTAATTGTTTTAAGTGATAGGACTAAATCCAGGATAATGAATTTTTGTTCAGGTTGTTTCCTTTAGTAAATAAGTAAGAATTAATGGCAATGGTTACTGGATAAACTGTACTTTAAATCAACATTTTTGCAGCATCCTTCCAAATGTTCTTAGTTAAATGTTGACCCTTGAGTCAGCCCTGGGAATCTGGTCTGAAGCCCACCATGTCTTGGCAAGAGCCAAGATTGAGCTATACCCCAGTCTTCCCTCTTAAGAGTGCATTAGAAGGCTCTACTGCTTTCTTTGACATTCCCAACACGCTATTGAGATATGAGCTCTCAAGCATGTGTTCTTTTTGGCCCCTTTCTTTGAATGTGTTCTGTTCCAGAGTACACTGGGATGCAATACAGCCTGTGGCCTCTACTTCCTGAGAACTCTGTTCTTAGAAACCCCTGAGGGGAGGCAGCTGGGATGGTCCCGTAGATGCAGGGGAGGCTCTGGTCTGCCACATATGCAATACTGATTCATCCATTCACAGCTGTCACCATCTCTCTAGGTCCTTCCTTCCTGAGTAGACAAATGTGAGGGGTTTTTTTTGTTTTGCTTTGTTTTTAAAAAAGAAGTGCTGCTTTCTCTAAATTTCCCAATACTCTCCTTGAAGTTCGTTTAGCATGTATTTATTCTGCTTTGTATTTCCCTTGGCACTAGCACTGAGGTATGCAGATGCTTCACTTGTGAGGGCCTGAAATTTACCAACTGTGAAGCCAGAGCATGAGTTACTAGACACTTTCATCAGCTCACTGAATACTGTGGTTTATCTAGCATTTTTTCAGTTGTTACAAGGGATGGGCATTAAGGGATTCTAGAACCTCATTCCTTCCTATTGGAAAGTGTAGTTGGGGTGGTGGTAATAGTACCCGGAAAGAAAGGGTGGAGCTGGTCTTCAAGCTGAACCAGGTCTTATTTGAAATCAATTATCAGTGAGATGACAGTATTGAGTACATCAGTTGGCCCTTATGATTGATAATTTTTATACTTTAGAAATTTCCATTACTAACCTAGAAAAGCTGAATTTGCATTTTTTCTGCTCACTTGTGTGTAACTAAAAGTTTTCTTGATCTCACAACCCCTTTCCTCTTTTCTCAAAGCCATAGTGAGTAAATCCTTTTGACACCATAGCTTTCTAACCCACTTAACTTCTCCCACTTTTGAGAGCTCCTAGGATTGGATCATCTCACCCATTTGGAGGTTCCTGCCTTTCATCACATCTGCAAAGTGCTATCTGCTATGTGTGGTCATGGACCAGCAGATCCCAGAGAGGATAAATGTGTCTTTGATGCCAAGCCTATGCTGCTCAGTCTTTATTTTGTCTTGTGTTATCTTTCTGTTACTGATTAAACAAACTGTATTCAGGTTACAGGGGAACTTGTAGTGAGAACGTGGGAAATTGTCTAGTATTTCTGACAGATGATGTTTTGTTTATTTGTTTGAATTTAGACCAGTAAACAATAGTTACATGTAATTTTTTGTTGTGGAAGAGCTTGGATTTAAGAATGAGTTTTGAAAGCAGAGTAAGGATGAATGGCCTCATAATTGTTAGGACAGGGCCTTCTAGCTGGGAGGAAAGTGGGTAAAGGTTAAGTGGGAGATGGATGGGTCGGGTTCTTCTACTTCTTTGCTTTCATCATTCCCATCCTCTCTCTGCACATCAGAATCCTTTTGTCATGACTACATATTCCAGGAAGTTTCCCTAAATTTTCTTCATCAGATAAATTACATCTTCCTGTGTACACCCAGAATGCTTTGCCCCTGGCTACATTTTGTCTTAGTTAATTGCTTTGTTGCTTATCTTCCTAGTAAGATTGGAAGTTGTTTAGGAGAGAGACATTCTCTCTTCATCCCATATTATTTATCCATAAATAATTAAGGGTTGCTTCAGAAACAAGTTGAACTAAAATATGAAGACACTGATGTCAGCACAGACATTGTCCTGGGACAGTATTTGTTTGGTAAATATTTGCCAAAGAATATGAGGAGTGTGGCTCTTCTGAAAACATGGGGCTGTACCAGGAAGACAAGCACCTATTTTCAGAGGATGAGCTGTGGAGCTGTATGGAAGCAGAGCTCTGGGAAGGTAGACTGGGTAGTGACAGTGAACATAGGAGAGGTTGGTTTAGCAAACTGCATGAAATGGTGGTAGATTGGCCTAAAATAATGACAATGACAGGAGGACAGGAGAAGGAGAATGACAGCTAGTTAAGTGGAGAACATACTGAAATAAGACTTAAATGTGTGATCTCACACCATGAGAAAGGACTTAAAATCTAAGCATTTAAGAAGAAAGGTGGTGTGAAGGACAAAAGAAATTAGGGTGTAGCTGGGAGTGCCTCATCCATGGCTACAATTATGGAAATGGGTGTAATAGTGGGGTGCTAGGAGCTGTAAAAGTAAAAAACATCTGTAGGGAACTGGTGTAGGCACAAGGACATTCATGGAACATTGGTGTTTAATTAAAGCTCTGCTTAACAGTGACAGCGATTCTAGTCTGTCACCAGGCTTGTGGTCTGTCACAGTGCTGTCAGAAGCAAGGTCCTTCTGGATCCTTCCATGTAATCATATCTTCTTGGGACTGTTGCTCATTTAGAATTGTACTGCCTAGGAAAGGCAGGCTTCAGAGGCTGCCAGTGTCCCCATTCTCATCTTCATTAATTGATTCTAATGATAGTGCCTTCTTTGGTGGTTCATTTGGTTCCTCAAGTAAGCATCTGCTGTAGGGGAAGTGGGTCCATATGATGCAATGTCTGATGGCTGAATTTCTTAAAATGATAGTTGGTGGTCTGGGCCAAGAGTGCTGGATCCTAATTAAAACAGGCTTTCCCTTCCTGGAACTGGTTCTGTAGTTTTAAGAACTCCCGTTCCTGCAAGGATGTCAAGTGACAGCAAGCCATGGCCTGTTACATCTGCTGAAGTTGCACTTCTCCTGGAACTCACCCCAAACTTAGGAGTGGGCTTAAGTACTGTTGTAAATCACATCTTGACTTGCAGTGAAGTGGAAATGGACGGTAGAAGCCAGGTGTGGCAATTCAGTCTGAAATCCCAGGCAGCCAAGCTGAGACAGGAGGATGGCATCTTGCAGACCAGCATGAGCTGTTTACAGAGACACCCCCCATCCCACCGCCCCTGTCTTAAGAAAAATAAAGCCAACAAAGGATGCATATATTTGGGGTTTACCTGACTCATAAAATGATAGCATGGGAATAAACAAAAACATACAGCAGAAGGAAAAATAAGTACTTTATAGTTTATGCAGATGCATTTATTACTTAAAATAATATATAGTAAGAATTTATCTACATCCCATTTTTTTTTAACTTTTGTTCATTCTTTTGGCCATCCTCTGTTTATTGAATGTATTCCCTGTGCAGAGTACCAGGCTTGAGAGGATGTGGGCAATTGAGGTGTGAAGACCCAGACCTAGCCATCAGGTTTCCAGTCCCGATGGTGTTTAGAAATCTGCTAATAATTGGGAAAAAAAAGAAAAAGCAAAGGTTTTATACACAAGGAAGAATCACTTTGCTAAAAAAGCATCCACTGTCAGTGGGAGGAGGAGCAAAGTAAGCCTTTGAAGTTGGTCTAGGCTCTGAGAAGTGGGTTTGAAGGCCCAGGCCTTCCACTTTAAGGAAGTGGCAGGCAAACTTTCTTGTAAACAGTATACATACAGTAGTAAGACAGTGTCAAGAAAGAGGAAGTCTGAACTATGTAATGGAGGCTGGTAGTCAGGAACTGCCACCTCAGGAAGGAGAGCGAGACTATCCTAGGCTGAAGGAATTAGCATGAACCAAGGGAGGAGTCACAGTCACTAGTGCATTTGAGAAGTTACAAGTAGTGCATTGGACCTATTGAGGTCTGGGGACACATCAGGTCCACAAAGGCCAGACCAGAAGGTGTACACCTTCCCATTGTGTCAGGAAGTCACATGGTTGATAATGCCTTCTAGAAAGGTACTGAGGCAGCTGCATGGAGGAATTGTGTTTGGTTCCATATTTAACAAGAATTCTGTCTTGGTTAGGGTTTCTGTTACTGTGAAGAGACACCATAACCATGGCAACTCCTTCAAAGAAAACATTTAATTGAAGTGGTTTGCTTAACAGTTCAGAGGTTCAGTTCGTTATCATCGTAGCAGGACATGGCAGTGTGCAGGCAGACATGGTGCTAGAGATGTAGCTAATACTTGTCAATTTGAAGGCAGCGGGTAGTAGTATGTCTCACTGGATGTGGCTTGAGCATATATGAGACCTCAAAGCCCACCTGCACAATGCCACACTTCCTTACACAAGACCATACCTACCCTAACAAGGCCATACCTCCTAATAGTGCCACCCCCTTTGGGGCCATTTTCTTTCAAACCACTACAGATACCAATTAGATAACTGTCACCTTTGCTGACTGAGAGAATAGCAAAGCATAAGCCTGCCCGGCTCCTGGGAGGGGAAGGGCACGGAAGTTGGTTCTTCATGACTCAGTGTAGGGTGAGTCAGCTATCAGCCCAGTAGAGAACTGGGGAGTGAGGGAGTGATGTCTCTTTGGATCAGTTGTTCTGATGAAACTCTGGGACAGATGAGTTAAAGTTGTCCTTCAGGGAGTTGGGTATTGAGGTCTGAGATCCAAAAAGGAGTTATAATTAGAAGAAAAGCAGAAGAGGGGCTGGAGAGATGACTCGGTAGTTAAGAGCACTGGCTGCTCTTCTAGAGTAGCTGGGTTCAAGTCCCAGCATGCACGTGGTGGCTCTCAACTATGAATAACTGCAGTTTCAGGGAATCCAGTGCTTTCTGTTGGTTTTCTCCAGCACCAGGCATGCATGTGATACATACATACAGACAAAACAACCATACTTATAAAATAAAGTGAAGGGGAAAGAAAAGCAAACAGTGTAAATAAGATTCCAAAGCAAGAAAATTTGTAATGTCTGCAGAAAGTCTCACTGTGGTGTAGAAGGAATATAGGGGAAGAAAGGCAGCTGAAAAGACCGGGCCTGAGAACATCCAGGATCATGGGTTTAGACTAAGTGTGGGATTCTTTACAGGTATTATTTTTTCCATATACTTTATTGTTTGAATGAAATAAAAAAAAATGTCGCCCTATAATAAGTTTAATAGCAAAACAAGAGGGCTTGTCTTGGGCTAGTCTGTGTCTTCAGAAAGCTCTGATTGAGCTGTCCTTCCTCCTCAGCTGCTCTGAAGACTCTGGCCAGTGCTCCTGCCTGCCTCACATGATTGGACGGCAGTGCAACGAGGTAGAATCTGGTTACTATTTCACCACTCTGGATCACTACATCTATGAAGCTGAAGAAGCCAATCTGGGGCCCGTAAGTAGGGGAGCTTCTGGGAGGTTGGTAGAGCAGCACTTTGTGGGGCTGTTATGGGATACAGATGCTTCATAAATATATCATTTAAGAGGTATTTTTGTAAATCTTGTCAGCACAAAATAAGGGTGGGAACATGCGGTCATATTTAAAGGTAAGTCGATAAGGAATTCATGAGTAGACTTTGGAGATTTTTGTTAAGTGTGTCTATAAGAATAAGTATTTTCCACCCCTTCTCTCATTTGTCTTTAAGAGTTACTGTAGATGTGATATCATGTAGGCTCAGTCATGATTCACTTACCATCCCAAACCTTTCTGTTGTAAAGTGTATGTGTGTCACTTAAGTGTAACTGCCTGGCACAGCTGGACTGAGGGTATTCTTCTCACATGACTCACTGCCTTGAGCATTCTTATAACTTCCTGACTTTCAATAAGGAAGAAACAAGATGCCAGAACTCTTAAGGTTCTAGACTGTCATCCCCTGATGATACTCTTGTCAATCCCAAATCCCAGGTGGGCAAAACTCTATCGGTGGTGGTCTTCTCAGCCACAGTTTGTGTGTAATAACTGATCGATCCACCAGAGTGGACTCATTAGGGAGAGCTCCTGCTTGCATACTTAGCAGAGGGTAGTGGAGGAGGAGCGGGAAGGAGCTGGACTGGATACTGAACTAGCCATGCACAGGCTTGTGGAGTGCCTCAGCACTCTTAGCCATGCTCAGGAGCTATCATGCTCTTCCCATTGTTTACCCCCTGGCTGTCATGGCAGGAATATCCCAAACTTTTAACTTCCATTTCAAATGTCCCAAGACAACTCCAGCCACAAAAGTAAAAGCATCCGATTACCTTTTTATGTGTGTGTGGGGGAACACACTCAAACCTAAAGACAACTTAATATTTTCAGGGCATTTGTAGCTAGGAGACAGAAAATAACCACAGTTTTTTGAATAATTAGACTTATTTGGCTATGAGATGTAGGTGAATTCCATTTCATACAAAGAATAACTAGTGTCCTTTTGTCCCCAGGGAGTCACTGTGGTGGAACGGCAGTACATTCAGGACCGGATTCCTTCCTGGACAGGACCTGGCTTTGTCCAAGTGCCTGAGGGAGCTTATCTGGAGTTTTTCATTGACAACATACCATATTCCATGGAGTATGACATCCTAATTCGCTATGAGCCACAGGTGAAGAGAGTCATAAATATACATTGTATAGGGGCTCTCAAGGGCTGTTACTAGAAAAACATTAGTCCTAATAGGTACTATTTTGTGAAGATGAATTTGCATTGAAATAAATACTAGACACTGGTTTTTCTAACCTCCATGTGTCTTTTTCAATTCAGCTTCTTATTCATCAGTCTCCTGTTAGGCCCTTCACCTGGCTAAGTTAAGATGATGTTAAATTATCAAAAGCTATCTTCCCCCAGAGGCCTGGGTGTTTCCCCTAGTGCAGTAAAAGGCCAGAGGTAACATTATAACAGAGACAAAGATGGCCCTGGAAGATGGGAGACTTATGTCTGGGGCCACTGTTAACTGATTGTTTTTTTGTTTTTATGTAAGACATGGGATCTTGTTTTGTAGCTGAAGTTTACCTTCAGTTCTGGAATTGCAGATGTGTGCTAACACATACAATACATAAACTGAGTCCTGATAAACTGATCCAAATAATAAAGGAGAAGAGGTGAAGAGGGGTTTGTTGAAAATCACTCCTAATACTAGATGAGGAATGTGGTCAGATGTGCTCTTGGGGAAAGTGCCAGGATGAGAAAAGGCTCAGGACTGTGTATTGAGCAGGAGAGGTTGTTGTTACATGAGCTACGTAGACTCAGGTGTTAGGGCTGGAGCTCGGCAGTAGCAGAGAAAGTGTGAAGGACAGGAAAGCAACTGCATGGTTTCTATTGAAACTCTAGCACTGTGCAGAGATCTTCCATGCTGGACTGGCTGCAGTGGGCTGACACAGAAGTTCTTTTCATTTTTGCTTTCCTGCTCTAGCTGCCAGACCACTGGGAGAAAGCTGTCATCACTGTCCAGCGACCTGGAAAGATTCCAACCAGCAGCCGATGTGGTAACACTGTTCCTGATGATGACAACCAGGTGGTGTCTTTATCACCAGGGTCAAGGTCAGTGTGACAGACTGAGTCACAAATTCAGAGTGAGGCATTGATTGTAGAAAGTCTTCTGTTGAAATGGACACCGTACGCTTTTGTTTTTCTTCCTGTTATTATTGGAAGCTTAAAAGTTACCTTTCTGTTGTTTCTCTCTTGAGGCAGATATGTCGTCCTCCCACGCCCAGTGTGCTTTGAGAAGGGAATGAACTACACAGTGAGGTTGGAGCTGGCCCAGTACACAACATCTGGCCATGTGGAGAACCCCTACACACTCATTGACTCAGTGAGTGACAGGTTCCTGTCTGTTTAAGAGCTAATAAAAAGTGCCCAACTGCCTCTGAAGTATTGTGTGGAGGGACACCTCTGGGAAGAATGGGCCCTCTCTGCTTCCAGAGTTTCTTTGTAGCTATAGGGCAAAAGGTCTGAACCCATATATGGATGAAAACAAAATTTGACTAAAACTCATCAGTCCCTGAGCAGGAATTCCCACCAATATCTGGGCTTGCCCCAACCTCAGGATTTGAAATCTCACTAGTTCCCACTTTGGAAATCTCTACCCTAGAAAACTCCTACCCCCCAAATCAGCCTGACTCCTGCTCAGTTCCCTGAAGGCCACTTTGTGTCTTTCCCAATAAATCTTGTGTTGGACCATGTAACTTAGTGATATTCCTTGGCTTCAGAGCTGTAACACGTCCATTGGGGAAGTTCACCCCCACCTTGCAGAACTGTGACATTTAAAATAGCATTCCACCTTTCTGAGAAGGATATATCCAAGCCATTTCCTCACAAATCTGTGCACTGCTTCAGCAATAATTGTTTCAAAGCCCATCAAGCGGTATAAAGCCTGTATATCAACATTTTCTGGCCAGAATACATACAACTGGGAAGATTTCTGCTTTGTGTCTAGTCATTAGCTTATGTTCCCAAAGAGGCAGGCCATGGTTTTTGGCATGATTACCTGCTATGGTTGATAATTGTGTTATTCTTGTTCACCCATAGCTTGTTCTCATGCCTTACTGTAAATCTCTGGATATCTTCACTGTTGGAGGCTCAGGAGATGGGGAGATCACCAACAGTGTCTGGGAAACCTTCCAGAGGTACCGGTGTCTGGAGAACAGCCGGAGTGTGGTAAAAACACCAATGACAGATGTCTGCAGAAACATTATCTTCAGCATTTCTGCCTTAATTCACCAGACAGGCCTTGGTAGGTATCACTTGAGCAGCTGTGGAGGCTACATGGTGGCTCCTGTGCTTCACTGCGACACAGCATGAAGGAAGCTGAGTTTGACTTTATCTTTACAAATGCTGCATTTTACCTGGTGTGGTAGTTGAACACTTTTAATCACAGTACTCAAGAGGAAGAAGCAGGCAGATTATCTGTGAGTTTGAGGCTGCCTGGTCTACGTAGCAAGTTTCAAGCCAGGACTTTATAGTGAATCTTGTTTCAAAAAAACAAAATAATAAGTGCTTTTGTCATTTAGCACTATTAAAGATAGAATCCAAGTAAAGAAATTTACAGAAAAGGTAGAGTGGTAGCTCAGTGGTTAAGAGTACTCACTGCTCTTGCAGAGGACCCAAGTTCAGCTCTCAGGGATCCAATACCTCTGCCTCCATGGCCACCTGCACTATGTGCTCTTGCTCACACAAATATAACATATAATTAAAAATAAAAGAAATAAATCCCAAGTATACATAAGTGGTGACTAGACACAGTATGTGAGGATATAGCCTGTCTATAAGGACAGAGAGTCAGGGAAGCATCAGCTAACTAAAAACTGTTTTTCTCTAGGGAAGGTTAGACCAGCTTCCAGTAGGTCACAAAGGTTTAATGCTGTCAGATATTTGAGCTCTGGAGCCCAGGGGAGGAAACCTAAATAGTCTCCTTTCTACAAAACCTGTTAGTGTGCGTTTGGTTTGTTCCTTTTCAGTCAGCACAGAAATGATTAGTTTTAAACTGAAATTTTCAGAACTAAAGTAGGAAAGGGGTCGGGGAGGGTTCAGGGGAGACAGGACCATAAAGCAGGTGCCATATAGTGTTCCTATCTTAAGTTTAACTGTTGTTTTCCCTGCAGCTTGTGAATGCGACCCTCAGGGTTCTCTGAGTTCTGTGTGTGACCCAAACGGAGGCCAGTGCCAGTGCCGGCCTAATGTGGTTGGAAGAATGTGCAACAGGTGTGCACCAGGCACCTTTGGCTTTGGCCCCAACGGATGCAAAGGTAGGTGTATCAGAGACTTGGTAATGAATTCTGGGATGGTCCTAGGGGATTCCTGACATCTGAAGGCAATGCTCTGCTCTGAACCTGATGGCGTGAGCCCTGCATCACTATGGATTATGGTCATGCACTTGTGAAAGTATGTCTGTCTATTTAATGAGTTCTTTATTTGCTTCGTCTGTAGCTTGTGACTGCAATCTGCGAGGATCTGTGAACGCTTTCTGTGATGCTATCACAGGCCAGTGCCACTGTTTCCAGGGTGTATATACTCGGCAGTGTGACCAATGTCTTCCTGGGTACTGGGGCTTTCCCAGCTGCCAGCCCTGCCAATGTAATGGTCATGCTGAAGACTGTGACCCAGTGACAGGGGAGTGTCTGAGCTGTCAGGACTATACCACAGGACACAGCTGTGAAAGGTATGTGAGTGCTGTCTCATGAAAGTAAAGGTAATATACTGGGAATGGTGGCTGACACACCTGTAATCCCATTACTTTGGGGCAGAGGCAAGAGGACCAGGAGTTTGAGGCCAGCCTGGGCTACATTGTAAGGCTTTTTCTCATCATCTTTGACTAAGTAAATATGTCTGGAACGAACCTCAGAATTAATCTCTTGTAGGCTCCAAATGGCTCTTTCATTTTTGATCATCCCAGCGTTTTCTAAAAGCTCACTTGTGTTTGCAGTACAGGTGTTGCTTACACCAGGTTTGGGCCAAGCACTGCTTTGGTGCTAGAGATGTGGCAATCACAACCACCTGAAGTAGGCCTTCTGAGGTTGCCTGACAATTCAGCCCTGGACTGAAGAAACCCCCACATTGACACTTTCTGGCTTGGATGAGTATTCTTGTCTAGTTTGGGTCAAAGCAGAACCCTCGTCTAAGTGGGACTACTCACTTTACATAACTTTGCTATTCAAAAACATTATATGCACTCAGTTTCCTGGAAACAAATGTTCAAATAAAGCTCCTCTCCAGTTAGCAAATGTTAATTGAATAATTACTGTGGATACAAGGCACACTGGGTAGGTCCTTAGTTAGGACTTTTATTGCTGTGAAGAGACAAAATGACCATAACAACGCGTATAAAGAAAACATTTCATTTACAGTTTCCACAGTTCAGTCCATTATCATCATGACTGGGAACATGGCACTGTGTAGACAGATATGGTGCTGGAGCTGAGTCCTACATCTTGCAGGCAGTAGGAAGTCTACTAACAGTCACACTGAGGGAAGATTGAGCAAGAGACCTCAAAGCATGCTTCCACCGTGACATATTTCTTCCAACAAGGCCACACCTCCTAATAGTGCCACTTCCTTTGGGGGCCATTTTCTTTCAGACCACCACGTGTATTTTTTCAGGACATGGAGTGTGCCTCCAGTGACCTGAACACTTTCTCTTGTGCATTTGTAAAGTATACATATGCATGCTGCCTTACACTGTTCATCACAGACTAGTGAGGACCTGCTCTGTGGGGTAAGAGTCATTACCTGCCCACATCACTAACTTGGATGTATGTTACAAAGAGCTGCTTTGAAACTGAGTACTGTAGCTGGTGCTGAGGTTGTTCATCAGATGAAAGAATGGCGAAGGAAAACAGAATGTGTGTTGTTGCGGTTTGCTTTATGTTGCTATAACAAGTACCCTGTGACCAAAAGCATTGTGGGGTGTGAAGGCTTATTTGGCTTATATTATAATTCACAATTCTTCATTGAGAGAGGTCAGAGGAGGGATGCTTGCGTCTAGACTCACATTCAGCTACTTATTTTACACAGTCTAGACCCACCTGTCTAGGGATGGTACCACTCACAGTGGGATGAGGCTTCATGCATTTATTACCTATTAAGAAGATGCCCCCCACAGACACGTCCACAGCCTAATTGGGGATGACAGTCCTTCAGTTGAGGGTCCCTCTTCCCAGATGTGTCAAGTTGGCAAGCAAGATCAGCCTTTGCAGGTATCAAGGTATCGATGAAATAAACACATGGTTTTTGGCTTAGTGCAAATGTGGTAGCAGAGAATGTGAAGGTTACAGTGGCATAGTGGTTACTTCTCTGAACTATAAAACTGTACTGTAGAGAGAAAACAAGATCAAACGAGAGCGTAAGGAGATCAACGCATCCCATGTCATCTTTACTGTTGATCTTTCAGAGGGAGATAGAAGGTTAGTATGAAGAGTAGAGAACAGAGGGTCCAAGAGGCGATCATCCGTATGCAGATTCACAAGAGGTGTGATGGGATGCCCTTAAGAGAGAAATCTGAAACCAGTCTGGTTGGCCATTTACTGCTAGTCTTGGATCTTAATTAAAAAGGGTTTTCTTATCTTGTGGAAAACAGGAAAGGAGGTGGGCTGATGGTATGAGCCGTGGATCATTATGGATTGGATCCATGTGGAGACTTGTGTAGAATACTTCATCAAATCATTTACTATCTGGTGTGAGCGAATTTCTTATTCTGGACCTTATCCCCAGGCAATCAGAGTTTATTCTTCTTGATCTAAAGGGAAACTGGTTGAATTGTTCTGCAAGGATGAAGTATATGGAGAGGCAGGAAATAAGCATTCATTTCTATCACATCTTTGCTTTTGTTTCATCTACCAAGGTCTTAAAAACTTCCTCAGCTGCTCTTACAGGAAGTTGCTTGTCACTATAGACATCTCCAGCACATAAGTAGGAAACATGTTCTTGTACTATTTCTGCATGAAATTAAATATATAGTTAATATTCTATAGAGAGCTTTCTTTTATTTCTTCATTTACCTCTTAATTTAAAAACTGTTTCCCCATCTCAAAACAAAAAGCATGGACAATGCACTGAAGTGGAAATCCTGAAAGGTGAGCTGCAGACTGAGCTATATTTTTAACTGCTTTATAACTGTGGGAGAAAAGAATATCCAACTTCTATATGTGTAGTAGTAGCCAGAGTACCCGAAGTTCCTTCAAGCTTTTTTGTTATATGGGAAATAAAAAGCACTCTAGTTAACATTTATTTTGAGGTCAGGAGCATAACACAGTAATGTTATTCCTTGTTCAAAGTTGGGAGGCTAGAATTGAGGTTCTTTACCTAGGTGTGTATTCATTTGCAAACCATTCAAACCTCACAGATCCCTAGTCTTAAAATTACTGGGCATGATGGATTTGAAAACTATGAATACCTCTCTTTCCTGCCCAGGTTTGGAATCATATAAGAGATAGGTCACAGCTATTAAGCATCTCTATCAGCTTTGTTGGGTAAAAGCTGGATTGCAGGATGGCCCATAATCTTGATGAGCTTGCTAACTGCAGTGTATCTCCTAGAACCCCCACCTTCCATACTCACAAAAGGCTAAGAAGAATAAGCCCTGTAGACAGACTGACTCCTTAAGACAAAGAGAATATAAAGCCAAGAGTTCAGGGCAGGTAGTCAGCCCATGAGACAGTGAGGTCCACATGGGAAATTACTTCTCTAGAGAACAGTTAGTGAAGATCATCACACTAGTCAAAGGGTATCATCCTGATCTTGCAAGTGTTTCCCATATCAGCCAGCTTCAACACCACCAGGAGCCTTGTTAATCAAAGTATTTGGTATAGGAGAGAACAAAGTCCTTCATGAAATTTTAACTAAAATTTAAGAACATTTGTTGCTCCTCTGAAAAGTCCCTCAGTGGGGAACAGGAGAAATGGGGAATCATGTCCTCAAACAGTATATAGTTTCTAAGCCTATTTTTATGACTGGGTCAGGGCTCAATGTCTTCTGCACCCACTGCAGGTGCCTGGCTGGTTACTATGGTAATCCCATCATTGGGTCCGGAGATCACTGCCGCCCCTGCCCTTGTCCAGATGGTCCTGACAGTGGGCGTCAGTTTGCCAGGAGTTGTTATCAAGACCCTATTACTCTCCAGCTTGCATGTGTTTGTGATCCTGGGTACATTGGTAAGTCATGCATGCACCCTAAGAAGCAAAGAGGCAGAAGATGTGTCTGAGTTTATTGTTAGCGATAAAAAGATAAAGAGCAAACCAGTTAAGTTCACCTTTACATTCCTTCATTAAAACTTACGGGAGTCAGGAGGACTGTGCCCTTTACCCATATAGCATATGGGCAAATTAGATCATAGAGTGTGCAAGATAATGGAGTTAAAGCAACAGGATTGCTAACATTTGAATATATGACAATCCTTAGGAATAATTTCTCAGTTTTTAATTCCCCTAGTGAGTGTTTGGAAGCCATGAGGTGGCCCGAGAATGGGCTAAAGGAAAGATCATCTGGAGAATTGCTAGACAGCTACTCTATTCTCTCTTAACATTCAGTGACGTTATATGTGTATTGGGAGTTCTTTATTCCAGCCATGAAGCTGCTGATTAGCTGCATAAAAATTACTTCATGCATGTGATTTTAGGGTTTCTTAAGAAACAGGATCACCATTGAGGAGCTCATTTTCCTGGCTCTTCACAGAGGATCACCAATTCTTCCATTTCTAACTAATGCTTGGGTTAGGATTTTAACGCCTGACTAGACTTACATGCTCTCATCTCTGTTTAGCTTCTTGCCTACTCCATCCTGGTATGACTAGAAACTAAGGCTCATTGTGCTGTGGCCTCTAAGGCTGCTGTAGCAAGTGTCGGGAAGCACCAAATAGTCTCCTTCACAACTTAAAGCCTGATGGAAGGATCTTTGAAATAATAGAACTGGGCTTGGTAAATTATGTAGTGATACTAATGGGTCATTGCTTTGTCGGTTCTCAGGACCGGATTGCCAGTGGACTTGTGAGCAGGCTTTTAGACAAGGTAAACTGAACGTTGTACTTTATTTTCCAATAGGCTCCAGATGTGATTACTGTGCTTCTGGATTTTTTGGCAATCCCTCAGATTTTGGGGGGTTGTGTCAGCCTTGTCAGTGTCACCAGAACATTGACATTACTGATCCAGAAGCCTGTGACAAGGAGACAGGAAGGTGCCTCAAGTGCCTGTACCACACAGAAGGGGACCATTGCCAGCTCTGCCAGCATGGATACTATGGTGATGCTCTTCAGCAAGACTGTAGAAGTAAGATGCACATTTAGCATGCCCACTACAGTGATCACCACTCCCTTTAAAAACAAACAAACAAAAAGTTTGTTGTTTGTTGCTTATTTCACCAGCAGAAACCTTTGTTTATTGAAGCAAAATTTCGCATTCAACAAATAAAGACAAGACTGGATTTTTTTTTTTTTTTTTTTAAACCTGTAAATCTTCATTGTTTGGCAAGAGGAGTCTCAAGATGTGGCTCTGTGCCAGGGGAAATTGTGACTGTCATCAAGATAAAGGCCATGCAGTAGAGTGCAGGGTGGTGTGTTCTTTCAGTGAACTTGCTAATTGGGTGGGTCTTAGAGACCTGAATTCCCACTGTGGGTGGGCTACGTGTTTCTGATGTCATTGGTAGAGTAGGCCTCTCCTCTGAGGCAGAAAGAGAACTAACCGCAGTGAAATCATTTAGACCTTATTAACTGCCTTATCAGGAGATCAGCCAGGCTTTCTGGCTGCAAAGCTCAAAGGCATCTGGTTTTATTTCTGAACATTTGGAATGTTGGGGGCCTGCAGGTCTGAATTCCTTAAAGTCTTTTTAGCTTACATGGCTTCTACCTGCTGCTTCTGACATACCTTTAGCTGCTTTCTGCTAAGAGTTTGAAACCACTGCATGTCTCAATTCCCACTGGTGTATTTTTATAATTCCCAGTTAAATTTTTTTTAAGTTTGAAATCTTTCAAATGTTGAATCTTTTGAATCTGTGTACCATAAAAATATTCCTAGACAAACAAAAATCTGTCATTACATTTGTCATCTGCCTGGAAAGTATCAAATTTCATAGTGAGATCTTCTAAATTCATCATGAGAACTTCTGAAGGATGCTAATTTTAGGGGTTTTTTAAACATTTCTTTTACTTTCTTTCTTGCATGTCAACATTGAGATTTGGAGAGAGAAAAACATAACTATTTAGGTAGAACCAAACTCTCTGTGCTGTGTATCCATGAATGTGACCAGATGTACATTTGATCCTGTTGTTCTATTTCAGAGTGTGTCTGCAATTACCTGGGCACCGTGCAGGAGCACTGTAATGGTTCTGACTGCCGCTGTGACAAAACCACTGGTCAGTGCTTGTGCCTTCCCAATGTGATCGGGCAGAATTGTGATCAGTGTGCACCCAACACCTGGAAGCTGGCCAGCAGAACTGGCTGTGAGCCATGCAGTTGCAATGCTGCACATTCCTTTGGGCCATCCTGCAATGAGGTGAGGGGCTGTGGCTAGAGGTATGGCCTCTAAGATGCTCAGTGACAATTAGCCCTTCAGGTGACTTTGCTCCATATGGAGGAAGGCCACCATATAAGCATGCAGCTTGGCAAACAGAGTATAGACTGGCTGTCAGTTCCTGCTTGTCCTTCTTAGCTGAGGCAGTGTTATTGTGCACAAGGTCCTCATTTAACACCCCCCCCCATAGCATTTCAGTATGGTGTCCACATATGGGTGCAGACTCACATCTTGTAGGAAGTTTCCAGCCTGATCTAGCCCTGATATCTCAACCTGCCCACAGCTGCTTAACTCTGCCTAGCCCTGTCCGTTCCAGCCTAGCTCTAAGATCTGGACCTACCTGCAGCTCCATTGCCACTTAGCCTCAAATAATCACACAAAAGGCTTATATTAATTACATGCTGTTCGGCTTATGGCTCAGGCTTATTGCTATTTATCTCTTGTATCTTAACCCATTTCTATTAATCAGTCTTGCCATGTGGCTCGTGGCTTAACTGTAATCCATTACATATTGCTTCTTTAGCGGCTGAATCGAATCTCTGACTCCACCCTCCTTCCTCTGCTTGGATTTCCCACCTGCTAAGCTGCTCTGCCATAGGCCAAAACAATTCCTTTATTATCCAGTGGTATTCACAGCATACACCAAGACAACCAGCATCACTCCCATGTTGTTTCTTTCCCTTGTCTGGCCCCCAAATCAAAGATTTCATAGTTGCTCAGCTTAGAAGGAACTACATAGCCATCTGAAGCATTCCAAACATGCTGTCACTTGCTGACATAGGCAAAAATTGACACTCCCCCAAAGTTAGATGAGCCAGAGGTGGCCTAGGATTGGTGTCAATCTGTGGGAAAAGTGAAGATGCTGAAATCCTACCACACTAGAAACCTTTCCAAGCTCCATACAGAAGAACAGCTCAGAAGCACTGGTGTGATACCCTCTCCCCAGTCTGCACCGCAGGTGTCCAGGTTCCACTCTGTCACTTAACTGGGTTGGGGCAATTACAACTGTCTTCTCCCCTGAGCCCACCTGACAGGTCTTTATTTGGACTGCAGTTCACCGGGCAGTGCCAGTGTATGCCAGGTTTTGGAGGCCGTACCTGCAGCGAGTGCCAGGAACTCTTCTGGGGAGACCCCGATGTGGAATGCCGAGGTGAGGCCAAGCCCCAAGCTGATGTTTTGGTGGGATGGACGAGCGAACAGGGGTCTTATGTCTACAAGGGCCATTGGTAAACTCTAAGGTGTAGTCAAAATGACACAAGTTTGTGCTTTTTTTTAGAACTTCTAATATAGTCTTGTGGGTAACTAACTAGTAAAGAGAGGGTATGCTCATTTCTTCAGCCCCACACCAAAGGGGGAGGTGTCCACATCCTATAATGTACACAGTCACTTTTTAAAAATGATTCTCAGCAAAGTGAGGCTACATGAGCAATTGCATGCTGATAAACTGATCTATTTCCTTCTCTGAGCAATATTCTGTGAGCAGCTTCCTTAATCATGCATAGATAAATATGGTTACTCCAGTAAGATCAGTCAATTCCAAGACTCAAGCAGACTCTGGAACAGGCTGTAGTGTCCACCAGTGATGCTAGAAAGTAGTGACATAGAGCCCTGAGTTAAGAGAGTATATGGCTGGAGTTCCAAGTCTTTTCAATGTGATTCAAACTCAAATTCTCACATAGGCAGAGAGAAATGGGACCTTTTCTGCCTGTCAGTGCCAACACAGTCTGAAGCAAGAAGAGCAGAAGTTCTAGGCCAGGCTGGTCAGCATAGGAAGAACCTATCTCAAAAAGCAAAAGCATACAAAAATCCCACTTATTAAAACCCCGTGAGTCAGAAGGATTGCTTAATTTTTATACTGTTATCATTGTTCTAACCAGGCAAGTTATTTTTCAGACCTTAAAAAACATTTGTGAAAGAATTTTAAATGTGTTTAAACTGTCTCCCATCCATTTCCTACTTTTTCTTCTCTGTTTTAAACATCTCTTTGGGTAATTATTCCGTATAGTTTTTTTTTAACATGCTCTTTGATATATTTTTCTTGTAGGTCCTGGTCTAACTCAATATGTAAAAAATGATCTTTTTCTCTTTGGGGTACAATGATAACAAGAAAAAGTTCTTCAATGAATAGCTAGTTCATTCATTATCTTCTATAGCCCTAGAATCTTCATGCCTTAGCAACAAGAGGGTGGAATGGTGGCTAAGACCTGAGCAAATTGCATCTAATTTGATTTTTCAGTGAGGTTTGCCAGCAGATTTATATGAACATCTTAGACCATGGTTTGTTTCACACAGGGATGTTTGTTATGTCCATAAATAAGTACATTCCCATTCATAGTTCTCCTACCCCAGTGTGGTTTCTTAAAAGTTTGACTTTGTCACTTCCATTAGAAGGTCCTGAAAGGCATAGGATCAGCTCCTGTGACCATCACCAGAATACCTGCCCCATCTTCTCGTCCCTTTGTAGTTCCTTTCTTCTTTAAGATCACTAGACTTGTTATAAAGAAACTACAAAGATCATTATGCTGACTTGGTCCCAGTGGCTCAAGGGCAGCAGGAAGGCAGGCAAATGGGGTGATCCCATGACAGAGAGCAGGTTTATGGGGCTAGCTGCCTAATTTCAATTCTAGCAGTACCTCTCTGTGTGTTAGGAGGACACCTGGCACCTTTCTCGGTGCAGTATTGATCTTTCTAGTTCTCTGTTTCTGCATTGATAGACACATCTTATATATGCATAATTTTCAATATAATACACATAGTTTACTTTTAAAACTTTCATCTCAGCTCTTTTTACATTTGTCACCCTTAGATCCCGAGTCTTCTCCCTTAAGAGCTGTTGCCAAGCCCTCTGGAAATACTGTTTCTGAATGTAGGCTCAAGGGAAAAAACTCCCTGAGAGATTGATAGGACCCAGATGTAGAAATTCTGTTTTTCCTTGCTTCCTCCTAAGTCCTTCCAATCTCCTCTATTTTGGCTGAAGCCAGGAAGTTCCGTCTCCTAAAATGTCAAAATCTAGGCCTTGGCCTAGTTCACACTGACAGTTTGGGTCATGTTTTTGAACATTATGCTCTACACTGTCTCTCCTCTGTCTCTTAGACTAGATGGGGAAGGAGGAGATGTAGGAATTTTTAGAAGGGAAGAACTGAGCATATCACCAGTTGCTGCAGATATTTGGTATCCAGGAGCCAAAAGTAATGCCCTGTAGGGTCAAGCCTCATTCAGGCAAGCCCTTAAACAAGAATCTGTTGGACATTTAGACTCTGGAAAAGGCTCAGAATTTACAAAACTCTCAGAAAGAAGACTGGAACTTACAGGGTTGAAGAATGGGGTTCATTGCCAGCTCTGGGGCTATGAGTGGCCTGGGTGGCAGCAAGTCTCTGTGCTGGCTGAGGGCAGGGACAGCAGTGCAGACTGAGACACAGCTCAGGGTTCTTTGTACTGGACTCCATTGACAATGGAAGACCCCAGAAAAGCAGCTACAAGTGCCATCTGAAATTAAAGACCACACTCTTCTGAAATTATGTAATGAATTGCCAATCTATTCTCAGCTGAAACAGTTTGTTGGAGGCACAAATTTAGACTTTCTGTTGCCATCCAGAAACCATGCTTTTAGAAGGACATAGGTCATTCTGCTTATGGGGAAAAATGTAGTTATGTGAAAGACAAATGATTGGGGCCTCCGGCATATAAATGGTTGAATGTTCCTATTGTAAAGGCAGCTTGGGGCTCTTGGCCTGTTGTGCCAAGTTCGAACAAGCCCACCACTGTACTGGAATGGAAAGTCTCATCTACCCAGTGCTGACCGTGCTAGTTCAATCTACAGCCTGAAGCTTTGTTCTGTCTTGCAGGGGTCAAGGTCACAGGAGGGATCTTTCTGTCCATTCATAGATGGCAAGAGGAAGAGTGCAGTGCCCTTGTAAGGCCTCAGGCTCCTTGAAAGGCCAGTGGCTTTCTAATCAGTGAAACTAGAGCATTAAGGCATAGGTGTGGGCCCTGAGTGGTGGGCTGGGAAACTCTGTGTTACAGTGCTTGCCTCTGTGTGGGAAGACCTGATTTCCATTCCTCAGTAACACACACAAAAAAAGGAAATACCATACATTCCTTGCCTACATATTCATTCCTCCCTGCCTCCCTCTACCCTTTGAGATAGGAACTCATGTAGTCCAGGCCAGCCTTGAACTCCTTATCCTCATACATTGGTTTCCCAAATGCTAGAGTTACAAATGTACATGCCAAATCCAACCTACCCACCCTGTTTTGTTATTTCTATTGTTGTAACTCAGGAAAGAAAACTGTTTGAGCTTAGAGAACTATAACTTGAGTTAGGAAGAAGCCTTGTCTTGTATAATCCTAATAACAGAACATATGTATGTCCACCAGAGTTGGGCTACACTTGACAGGTAAGCATGCTATAAACAGCACCATTTCTTGATAGCTTGTCTATGACTCCTTTGTGGTCCAACGCCAGACTTGATAGTCCAGACAGCCAGAATGGCCAGCAAAAGCCTGTCATATTTACTCTTTTAATCCTCACTTAAAAGCTTGTGGAGGACCTAAGGAAGGATGGGAGCTGAAATCAGTTATTATTCATTCCGTTATTGAAGTTTCGTTACCAATGTTGAGAGAGAGAGAGAGAGAGAGAGAGAGAGAGAGAGAGAGAGAGAGAGAGAGAGAGAGAGAGAGAGAGAGAGAGAGAGAGATCACAATGTCAGGGAAAAAAACGAAAGCTGCTTATAAGAGGATGAAACTGTTAAGATTTCCTTACTCTCAAGAACAATTTATAATATTTGGAGGCTGCCATGCCACACATAAGGTAGTCAATAGACAACTTGAAGAGGTCAATTCTCTCCTATCATGTGGGAGATTAAACTCATGGTCATCCCTTGCTTTTAGTGAAACAGAAACTTCCATGCAAACTATCAGCAAATCTTTAACCTTGTAGCACGAGGTGGAAGCCTGGGATGCATGTGGGTAAAGTTGGGGATGAGATATGGTAGGAAGCTGGGGCAGCAGATAGTCCACTACTTGATTCTCGGGTGTGTCATTTATATGTTCAAATCAGACTTCAATTTCCAATATATAGGTGAAGAGTTACAGCAGGTGCACAGTGAAAAGTAAGTAGGCTAGACTTGGCCTTGTACACCTCTAATCCTAGCTCTTGGGAGGTAAAAACTTGAGACTAAGGAATTCAAGGCAATTTTCACTACATAATGAGTTTAGAGCCAGCCTGGGCTCCATGAGATCTTATGTCAAAAGGTGCTCTTGCCTAACCAGGGGCTTTTAATGGGCTATTTGTGGAAAATGTAGCATATTTCAGAGAATTTTTTTAGTACTGAGCACTTTTTAGGTATATTATACATACCTTAATTTTATGACTGCAACAAATAATCTATGCAGGATGAATATAGCCTCTGAGATGATCTTGGGATCAGAGGTTAAGTGGCTTGCCCAGGCTCCTTGTTCCTGCCTCAAGCCTGGTGCTCCTGGAAGCAGCTGGTGTTGAAAAAGAGACAATGACTGTCCTAGCTGGAAGACAACACAGACTCATGGCTCAACATGCCTATGAGGAAGACCTTCAGGAAACAATTTTACCTTGAGTCCTGGGAAGGTTCCGTTTCACCAGATAGTGAGAAGCCTTAATACCAGGTCAATGAAGGTAGACTCTGTCAGTGGACAGAGGAAGTCTACAAAAAGGGAAGACTATAAGGAAGCAGGAACCTTACATGTCCAAGAAATAGGTATATAGATGAATTCCCATCGTGAGAGCAGTTGGTTGCTGTCTTATTTTCAGTGGTTTTTAAATCAGTTCATTATTTGTGGATCTACCTGTTAGAAATCATGATTTAAAAAAACAACAATAGTAGTAACAGAACAGCATATATACATAATAATGGAGTTATGTTTTTGTTGGTGGTGGTGATAATTTCTTTACTAGTTTTAAAAATATACATGATTAACACGACTTTTTAAAAATGCTGGTTTGGTTAAAACAACAAAAACCCAGGATATTCAAATATAAAAAACTACATTCTTTGGCAGGTTTTATTCCCAGGACATTTATCTAGCCATGACAGCAGCTACCACTTCATATAGTAACATCTACCATGTGTTCACTTTTAGTACCTTCCTAGCATGTTAACCTTTCTGCCGATGATTGCAGGTGTCAGAATTCTGTGAAAATGGTTGCCAGCTATAAATGCACCCACATAGAACAAAGAAGAATAAAAAAATCTTTGCAAAATTACTAGATGCTATTCCTTCTCATGATCCAAAATGATACTTTTTGGGGGGTTTTGTGAGCATCTCTCCATCATACTTAATAAGTAATAACACGTCCCAGTGAAGGTGTGCATCTCTGTTTCCTCTATGATCCAGCACTTTGTAAGAGGAAATATAGTTGTTAACTGGTTATGGACAAGATCAAAATATTTGAAATAGCCACAAGCAGCAAATGTCTGAGCAGTTTATATTCTTCCCCAATCAAGAATGAAGGACTACATAGTTTCACATAAATGTGTTTTAAATTGCCTTATCTCCTAGTACCACACCAGATCAAGCAATACAAAATTAATTATTTTAAGGGTTATACCAAGCAATAGCAGATCCTACCTAGAAGTGCACAGCTCATCCACTGTCTATCACTAAGTGGACCTTAGCTGTTTACTCTTCAAATAGGCTTTTGTTTTGTTTTGTGAGTGCAGCCACATCAGGTATGTCATAGATAAAACCCTCTATGATTAATTGACCTGGGACAGTCTGTCTTTCATTCATCTCCTTCCATGAATCCTTCATCTTCAAATGTCTTTACTTCATTCATCCTACCTGGATAAAAGGATTCCTTCTCTCTTTTCTGTAAGAGATAAGAGCTGTACAGATTGTCATAGAGGTTCCATGTACTCTTTGTGACATACATCACAGGTAAGTTTCCAAGATTTTATAATAACTAGAATTTTTACTCTGGAGACACACACGCACACCCCTTTACCCTTTCTCCAATGGAAATGTATTCAGGTACAATGGAACAGGAAACTACCAAATACTAAGAACACAGATAGCATTACTGAGTGTTTGCTGAACACCACCTCTTCTCCTAAGAGTTTTAGAACCCTTGCCATCAATTTTCCTGAGGTTTGTGTGAGCTTTACCCTTCGTACAGCTGTGAAAGTCCTAACTCCTTTCAAGGATTCCCCTGCCCCTTTGTCCTAGCCTCCTTTTCTTTATCCTAGGGTACAGAGGGGCTTGGAGAAAGACAGAATTTATAGCCTCTGCCCATAATTGTGTTCTAACCCATGCTGCTAGATTCTTAGATCCTTGCTAAGTGAGAAATAAAAAACAGGATGTGGCAAGTGTCATCAAACTCTCCAGGCTGCAAGAACCTTTGTGGGTTGAGAAGTTGTTGGAGAGACAAACAGCTTTCAGAACTGCCAGCCCAACTGATTCAGAATGAAAAAGCATTAAGGTGCAAATCACAGCTACTGATGTTGTAGAGTACAGAGATTTCCCATAGAGACTGGTTATTTCTCATACTGATAAGTGAAATGCCTCATGAATGCTTGTACATGAAATTATAACCTCATTTGACAAAGGACTCCTGAGTACAAGTGAATTCTGTACTTGGTGCCAAGTGGGAAAATAGCTTACAGCATACCTTTGCCCTGGGAGTTGATACCCTGTTTAGGGAATTAAGAGGATATATTTATTTTCCCTTCACAACTTTACCCAGAATAGGTTTCAGGCCAGAGATGCATGTAGCTCAAACTCTACAAATACTGTGAAATAATATTGCCAGAAAAATGATTTGGTGACCCAAGGTTCAGAATTCTAAGCAAGAATTAAGAGGCACGGGCGTTATGATAAGTGATGTCTGTCAGCTGTTAGCTAGGAGTGTTGCCTTTTCTTTGTGCCTGGCAGGATTTCTTCTTTAGCCATTTGCCTCTAAGGTGACGTGCCAACCACATTAGATCAGTCATAGATTAGGACTAAATGTTCCCACAACCCCCTGGGCTCATTCTGTGGTAATACATATTGTATTAAATATATAATATCTCACCACACACTTCTGACATTTTTATGAGTCTATTGCTCATACTGTGAGGATATTTAATCACAGTAGCATATGCAAGGCGCCATAGGGAAACCATTAAACCAGTTATTTTGGATTCTTCATACTTCTTTTAGATTTAGTTTTCTGTTGACCAAGTTTATTGCGCCTTAACCAGCATACAGTGCTTTGTTTTGTGAACAGGTAGGATTGATTATTTAGGTGCTTCTCCTTTAGGCTGTGGCTTCTAGCAAAAGGCTCACATCAGGATGCAGTCAAAATCATCTATACTGCTGTTAGGTGAGAGCTCAGACTTGACTCCTGGCTTAGTCTTTTCTCTGCTGTGAGACTTAGAGCAGGTCATGCAATGTTTTTATCTTAGTTTTTCAGAGAAATGGTAATAACTATTTTGACCAGCCCATAGAGATGTTGGGAAGGCTAAATGATGTGATACTATAAGTCATGTCCATAGTGCTTACCACAAGTGTTCATCAAGATTTATGTGTTGATTTTTAAATTATTATTACTTTTATTAAGAAAGGGTCAACAGGGGTTGAGTCATGATGATAGGCCAAACCACTATAAGCTATAACAGTGACTGAGAATTTTAATTGCCAGTTTTTGTCACTGAAGCTTGTAATGTAATCAAGTCAACTAGCATTTCTGTTTTCCTTCCAGCCTGTGACTGTGATCCCAGAGGTATTGAGACACCGCAGTGTGACCAGTCCACAGGCCAGTGTGTCTGTGTGGAGGGTGTTGAGGGCCCACGTTGTGACAAATGCACCAGAGGGTACTCCGGGGTTTTCCCTGACTGCACACCCTGCCACCAGTGCTTTGCTCTCTGGGATGTGATCATTGGTGAGCTGACCAACAGGACCCACAAATTCCTGGAGAAAGCCAAAGCTTTGAAAATCAGTGGTGTGATTGGTCCATACCGGGAGACTGTGGACTCTGTGGAGAAAAAAGTCAATGAGATAAAAGACATCCTGGCCCAGAGCCCAGCAGCAGAACCACTGAAAAACATTGGCAATCTCTTTGAGGAAGCAGAGTAAGTAGTTAATAAGCTGAAAATCACTCATGAAGGTTTTTCAACTTTTGAATACCCAAGATTTCCCACGGTGGTACTTTTGCAAGGAATTCTTAGTCTGATTACACAGGCTCTGAGCCCCTTGCTTATCAACCGTGTCCACTGTGAGCAGGACTGAGTGTGAGGCCTAGGGCTCCAATTTGCTCAGTTGCACCAGAACTGGATTTGAGACAGAAGACCCATAGAATGTCAGCTTTGACAATAAGGCTTGTGAACATGGGTGGCATGGTAATTCCTGAGTCTCTCTTGCCATGGTCCAATAGTGTAATACAAGGATCAATCTATATAATGATAACACACTCCCAGAAAAACTATGAACCTAAACTGTCATTTTAAGTACTGCTACTATGAGGGAACTCCTATCACCACAAATAAGACCCTTATAACCAAATTATTTTCTGTTCAGCTGCTATCTCACGGAAGGCATCATTGATGTAACCCTGTTGGGCCTTCTCTGGATATTCCTTTCTTTGATTTAATACTATTTGTTTTTATCAGTTAAAGCAATATGAGTTGAGTGGAGATGCCAATCAGGGGTCATGTTTCTACCCTGTCTTTTCCCTGCCCTCAATATTTCAGCGGTGGCTGGAAGAAGCCCCAAGACAGCACACAGTACAACTCGGGAACTGAGGAACAAAAATGGAAAATAGAGATGGCTGTGGTGGAAGACCTTAAGTTTGAAGCCAGTCTGGGCTCACCTGGGCTACGTAGAACAAACAGAAAAGCAGCAAAGAATATGGAAATGCTCTTGGGCTGGAGTCAGCCCAAAAGTCAGCACTAGGAGTACATCAAGTCCTAGGCCTGCTTCCCAGTCTAGTAAAAATATTTATATATTTGAAATTACTGTTCCTTTGTACATCTGGACAGTTGTAAAAGTCATTCTTTTCTCAGGTCATCAGGCTTAGCAGCAAGTACCTTTTTACATGCTGAACCATCTCACTAGCCCTAGATATTATTTTTAATTGAAAGATATTTCAGACCTGAAAAGAAATGAAAGCCTTTGGAATCAGTTAACAAAAGTGGAGCACTGGGGGAAATTCTCTCCAGGAAAGTCTCCTACCGGGTCCCATAACTCTCAGTGCTTTTCTTTGTGCTCGGCCGTTCTGCTGTCCTCTCAACTGGCTTAGAAAGGTGTTTACGTACTTAGGAATTCAAGGTCATGTACAGGTCAAAACTTGGAAGAGCCAATTCTACTACATGGGTTCTTGGGTGGAACTTGATTTGTCAGGTTGAGCAGCAAGCACTTTTACTGACTTAGCCATCTCATCAGTCCCTTAAATAGCATTCTTTAAAAACAAAAACAAACAAACAAAAAACAAGGTTTTAGCTTTTTTTTTTTATTTGTGTGTGTGTGTGTGTGTGTCTGTGAAAGTGTGCATGTGTGGTGTGTATGTATGGTGTGTGTGTGTGTGCGTGGTGTGTGTATGTGTATACACAGACTTGTGCCATAGAATACATGTGGTAGTCAGTTTTCTCTTGCCACCATGGGGCTTTAGAAAAACAATACAGAAGGAAGAGAAGATGGGTGTCGAGTCCATAGGAAATTCAGCAAAGGTATGTTTCATTCTCCAAAGAAGAACTCCTTTCAGGTTTTTTCTAAATAAAGGAGTGTTGCTTTGTGCACAGAAGAGACCTCTGATGCAACTTCGCTTGAAGCACAGAATCTATGAAAAGCTGCTTCAGGTGGCTTCTGCTATGGTGGGTGTAGGCCATCATGTTCCATCTTAAAGGAGGGCCCTGGGGTGAGGTGGTTGGGAGACACTCTTCTGTACTGAATCTTGAGTCTGTGGGCTTACAGGACTTGCAGCTGCTTACATTGAAAACTGGCATCCTGCACTGACCCTTGCTCATTTTACATCAGAGGCTTGGAACACTACCACTACCAACACGGAATTGAGGGTTTACTTGTGTTTTGTTCAAAGTATTTGATGAAAAAGTATTAGCTTCAATTGTCTCTTGCAGGAATAAAACTAGAATACAGAGGATTATAACTCTGGGTTTGTCTGAAGATTTAGGATGAGGAATTATGTTAGTGAAAATATGGGATTTGACAGTTTGGATCGATTTTAGGTAAGCTTACTTTTCTTTTATAGGAAATTAACCAAAGATGTTGCAGAAAAGATGGCTCAAGTAGAAATTGAATTATCTGATACAGCTTCCAAGAGTAATAGCACAGCTCGAGAGCTAGATGCACTGCAGGCAGAAGCAAAGAGCCTCGACAAGACTGTGAAAGAACTGGCCGAGCAACTAGAGTTCATCAAAAACTCCGACATTCAGGGTGAGAACTTGTGCAAGAATCTGGATAATAAATAACTCTTTACTACTTCTTTAAAAAAAATTTTTTTAACACTTTTAAATCTTTGCTATTTGAGACTTTGGCACAAATGGGACTTAAAATTCTTGATTTTTTAAATTTGGGACCTGGGAATAAGACATAGCAGAAGCTCCATTGGGTTAAAATGTGGTTCATTTCCCAGTTTAACTCCCTACCCTTTCCTAAGACTTGTCAATATTAAAAATTAGTCAATATTAAAAATTAAAAGTTGTTAATTCTGCAAATCCTTTCATATTTGAGATTACTGCTTACTTAAGTAATTTTTAAAAATATTTTACTTATTAATATCGTGGGCTATATAAGGTCCTCCCAAAAAAGCAAAGGTGAAGTACGTTAATGACCCAATTCTGCATTATACATTTTGCTTGAGTGGGTTCCCAATGCAAAAATGTACTGTGCTCTTTATGTATATAAAAATCATTTGAATGAATCTAACCAAACAGATAAACATAAGCAATCATCTGGACATCTCCAGGCTGCCCAACACCAGAATTTAGATGTTTGCCTATGTGTAGAAACAACATACGCATGATGGCATAGTTTCTCATTTTCACCCCAGTGTTGAATCCTCCAAAATATGGAGGACTCCATATTTTGAATATGGGATAGAAGAGATTCACTATTCACTAGTGCGAATCTCTACTTCTAAGGATTTTTTTCTTGACTCCTAAAGCTTTATAGTATAATTCAGGGCCACAAGATACCAAACATGGGTCCTGGTTGATGAGGTACCAGGAAGGAAGAGATTAACTCTAGGCAATTTCATTTCCTGCCCTAGGTGCTTTGGATAGTGTTACCAAGTATTTCCAGATCTCTCTCGAGGCAGAAAAGAGGGTGAATTCCTCCACCACAGACCCCAACAGCACCGTGGAGCAGTCAGCTCTCACCCGAGACAGAGTAGAAGATTTGATGTTGGAGCAAGAGTCCCAGTTCAAGGAAAAGCAAGAGGAGCAGGCACGCCTTCTGGACGAACTGGCTGGCAAACTGCAAAGTCTAGATCTGTCAGCTGCTGCAGAGATGGTGAGGCTCTCATGTCCTGTGGTCTCCTAGGAGACAGAGAAAACAAACAAAAACCTTCCCCCTTGTCTTTGATATTGCATTTGCAAACCTGCAGGGGTGACCCCAGTCCTCAAAGTACTGGGCTACAAGGTGGGTTCGCCATGATCAAGTTATGTGTTTCTCAACCAACTTCTGCCTCTAATTGTCCTTCTGTGTGACCACCAAGAGTCAGAACAGAGTCAGAACACTGCCCCACTGCCTGTATGAGCTGAGGAACTTTTGAGACTTGGCCCCTTTTACAATTTGCTAAAAAAAAAAAAACAAAAAACAAAGCACTTCCAAGTGGAAGAATTGAGAAGTGTTCAGGGACACATTTTGCCAAGTTTTCCATTGGTGTTTGCTAATGTTCCTTTGTTCGAGTAATATTGCCTGGTAAAGATTAAAGTCTGAGCTGGCCTAGAAAGTAGATTAATTTCTTAGAAGCTTTTAGAAAGTAACTCTGGAGCCATATGAAATTAAGTAGGGAGTGTAATGAAAATCAGGCAAAAAGCCAAAAGAAAGCCAAGCAATTTTTCCTCCAGTTTCCATATTGTTTTTCATGGAGGGACCAGAGAGAACTGAGAGGTAATTTTATTCACACACCTACATCGTTTTCTAGTTTTCCTTCGTCTAGACCAAGGAATCTAAGAATCAGGTGGAAAGTCTGCAGAGGACACCCATTTCTAAGACCCTGGGCACCCAAACATATTTACTATCCACTCCCACATTCCTTCCACGGAAGGAACAACCTAGCAAGCTGAGCTGCTCCTCACTTAGTAAGAACCATGGTGTACTGAAGTCAGGGAACAACTCTACCAAGCACTCTGTAATTTGCCTTAGTCCCTCTTGCTCCTCATCCATATACAGTCTGGGGCAGGGGGCGGGGCGGGGGGTGGGGGATATGGGATATGCCATCTCCTGTCTTGTCATCAGTCTTATAGATGCCCGCAAGGTTTGGTATTCATTATCTCATGATGCTTTACTACACAAATGTCTTAACATGATTTTGTTGATAAGAGAAAATGAAGGCCTAGCTCCAGCATAACCTATACCTAAGAATGCACAGCTCTCCACATTTCCACATGAAATGCTAGTTTTCTTCATCTTTCAGGATTCCTTTTTTAACAAATCCTAATGAGGAAAAAAAAAATAGGCATTTTTAAATTTCTACAAATTGCAGTGAGGTGCAACTAAGCTTGCTTTTGGGATTCTGCATTTTAACAGAGGGCAACTTAAAAGAGTGGGCAGTTATGTAGGTGTGGAAGATTGGCTCTGGCTTTACAAATGAGCACCCTCCCTTTGCAGGCTTTTCTAGTAAGACACAGCTTATTTTCTTACTGTTCTTGTTGGATGTATCTTGTGAGCAATTTCTGTGGGCTCTGTACTGCCATTTTTTCATGAAGAGTCTTTCCCACTTTTTGTCCCTCAGGTGCTTTTCATCCTTCATAGAGAAAAGCTCAGCCAGGCTGGTTTCTGTCCCCGCTCATGTTTGTTCAAACATAGCAGATCTAGTGTGCTGCAGCCTGTTTTTACAAAAGATTCATAAGGCTCTAAGTTCAAGTCTTGAGTAAGACTCATTTCTTCCAGAGCACATACAATAATACCATTACTCTAAAGTGCTTTATAGGCTACAAAACAGTTATCTGAAAGATCCTTAGTTATTAACATATATGGGATTATAGTTCTTTTACAATTATTTGGGCCAAAGAGTTCACAGTAACTTTCCTAAAAACATTTTATCTTTAAAACAATACTCTCCTGTTTGTGGGTATCCTGGTAACTGCTTCCCATTCAGTACAATTACCATAAAAATGCTAAATAAAGCTTTCTTCCTGCATAGTGCTTTCCTATCATAGAGCATAATTGGAATTTCTGTTTGCATCTCTGTACCATAATTATGTGATTGTTTTAATTTTCTGGTAGAGGAAAAAGGGTCAAGTGCTAGATGGGTGGAGTGGTTTGGGGAACTTGGAAGAGCTTATCACCTTATACAAACTGTCTTCCTTCCCATCTGAAATATTCTAGCACTTTACTCAAATCCCGCCTTCCTGCTTCCCTGTCTGCATTAAATCCTCAACATTGTCCTTTGGCAACTTTTCTCACTACATCTTATCGGTTCCTGATGTTGCAAGTGTGTGCCATATAGTAGAACATATTCACCAGAGCACTTGGTGCTGGGCCTAAACAAGTTCCAGGGTACCTTGCCATCCCAGTCTGAGTTCTGACTCTCACATCAACAGAACTTGATAAATAAGGTAATGCTTGTCACTGAGCTTTGAGTAGAAGACATAGAGGAGTATAAAGTTCAGCGGAAACAATCTGGCTCTCCTGCACCTCTGGGCCATCCAGCTGTTCTGTTGCTAACTTACCCTGAACCCCTGTGCCTGATCCTTGGCTTATTGCAGACCTGTGGGACGCGTCCAGGCGCAGACTGTTCTGAAAGTGAATGTGGTGGCCCCAACTGCAGAACTGATGAAGGAGAAAAGAAGTGTGGGGGCCCTGGCTGTGGTGGTCTGGTCACTGTGGCTCATAGTGCCTGGCAGAAAGCCATGGATTTTGACCGCGATGTTCTGAGTGCCCTGGCTGAAGTGGAACAGCTGTCTAAGATGGTAAGTCATTGGATGGACTCAAGTTTTGTTGTTTATTGGCTTGCAGCTGTAAAAAGGATCTAAAAAGAACTCAGTTCCACATGCTGACCAAATTCACTATCCATTGTGAAAGCTAATGTTTACTGTGGTCAGAAAGGTAGCAGTGAGAGGTTCCTGTTCAGACCAAGAATTTGCCTTCTCTTCATGGAAATACCGTATATGTTAAGAGAAATCAGCATAAATTTTAGATTAAGGATTTGGAAGAAAATGTTACTGTACTGTACAAAATTGAGCATTATTCTAAAGTGACACATACTCTTCTTAAATCATTAAATGTTTTAGAGGAGCCAAAAACAGCTTTGAAACATTTCAGATGCTATCCCTAAGAATAGTGAATAGGAATTTCAGTTTCTGTGTGTATAGAGTGTTTTTAGTCTACATAAAAGCACAATACTTTGTTTAAACAGAGGAATTTGTTTCTGTGCTTGTTCACAAATACTTTTTAGGTTGTCTGATATTCTGGCCTGCTTTAGTGAGAGCAAGATGGTTAGAATAGATTGCTTATTCTTCATGTTTAGGTCACTGAAGCAAAAGTGAGAGCAGATGAAGCCAAGCAGAATGCTCAAGATGTCCTGTTGAAAACAAATGCTACCAAAGAAAAAGTGTTCAAGAGCAATGAGGACCTGAGGAACCTCATCAAGCAGATCAGAGACTTTCTAACTGGTAAGTAGTATCTGTTTTATTCCCACTTTTCAGATATTTGTTCCTGCAAGGTTCTGTTTGAAAAGCAAGAATTTCTATCTGCATTTTAGTTTAAATAAAGTAACAGAAATTATCCTTGTTAAACATGTAGGTACATGCCTGAAATCCCAATACCTGAAAGGTGGAAGCAGAAAATAGGTGTCAGTATCACCCTTGGCTACATAGAAAAACTACAGGAGACCCAGACTGCCTTTTAAAAGGGGGGTTGGGGGCATATATTTATGTATATGAGTACAGAAGTGCCCATGGAGGCCAGAAGGGGATATCAACTCCCTTGTAACTGACATTGCAGGCATTTGTAAGCCACCCAAGTGAATGTTATCTCCAAATTCTGGTACTTTGATAAGGCAGTAAGCACTCTTGATGCTAAGCCCTCTCTACAGGCATCCTTTCCTTGGAGTATATGTTGTAGATAACTTTCCCAAGTGTTCTTCAGGCACACCCTACCAAGATATCAAAACATTTACTCTGAAAATGCAATTAGAACTTGTATCATTGAGACCTTGAAGGGCTTATTTTGGCACTGCCCCCCCTCCCCAAGCCTTTGTCATCTCTGTCCAGAACCTAGCAGCTAATGTTTTCTGTGGAGAAAGAAATCTCTAGAATCTGGCCCAGATTTTTAAGTTTTGACTATAGTTCACATGCTATCAGCATGGATGTTACTGTGTTGCAAAACTCCTTATTGAATCAGAATTAGTCAGGAAAAGTATGTATGATCTCACATAACAGTTCCAAAATAGTGTAACTTCATAGGTCTCACTCACTTTCCCTTTTCTCTCTTGCCATTTGAAGCCTATCAACTTCATTCTTGAGATAGCCCCATCATTACAAGTTGTAGTCTAACATGAAGACACTGGCTGATGGAAGAGGAGAGCCCCTCCCTACTCCTTTGCTCTATCCATTTAGGAGGAAAACATTGTTCAGGCATCCCCTTGTATCCCTGGCCAGAAATTAGCCTGGAAGTGGAGTGTATCTGTAAAAATCAGCACACTATTGAGGACTTAGTGCTCATTTATTTGATCCTCTGTCTGATAAATAGAGGTAGGAACAACAATATCCTGTTAAAAGGAGAAATGACTAATAAAAGCTGCTTTCCAGTGACAACTGGAAACATGGAAGCTATGACTCAACCATGTATTTTTCCCATTTATGTCCTTTAGGGTCCATATTTATGTTCTTAGTAAAAAAATGAAAACAGAGCTGACCTATTTAACTAAAGCTTAACAACAGGAAATGTCCAGCATTTTGCTGAAGATACACTGATTCTTGTTGCACTCAATCCCCACTAGAATTTCCTAAATTTAGGTAACTGATATTTTGTTTTCTTCTTAAGATCTCAACACAGTCCTAGTTATCTTCACTATGTAGACCAGGCTAGCCATAAACTCAGCTCTGTCTCCTAAAGGTTGGGACACAGTATGTACCCACCCCATGTAAAGGTTTTTGTTACCTTAAAGCCCTAGCTTCAAATGCTGGCCTCCATCTTCCATAACCTGAAGCCAGTTACACACAATGCTGTCTGCCCATTCTCCCCAGCCCAGAATGTCCTTCAAATGTCCTGTTTGAGCCCTCTTCTTCCATGACCTCTCCAGCCTACAGCATTTCTCCATGTGAGGGACTTGTCTCTGAAATTAGGGTGTCTTTTGTATCCTCGAAGTGGCAGATACCTGATGTGGCTGAGTGAACCAGCTCTGATTTTCTATCTTTGCTTTTCATAGAGGATAGTGCTGATCTGGACAGTATTGAAGCAGTTGCTAATGAAGTACTGAAAATGGAAATGCCTAGCACTCCACAGCAGTTACAGAACCTGACACAAGAAATCCGGGAACGAGTTGAAACTCTTTCTCAAGTAGAAGTAATTTTGCAGCAAAGTGCTGCTGACATTGCCAGAGCTGAGATGTTGCTGGAAGAAGCTAAAAGAGCAAGGTATCTGAAGACACACTGCAATCCAGGTGGGCGGGTAACTAGAGTGCTATAAAGACTTAACTAAGGAAAGGTCTTCCAAGAGGTATGCTTTCACAGAAAACTCTACTTTTCTAAGGGAAAAATGTTTTCATGTTACAAAGTAGCGTTTTTTCCCTTCTGCTCAGCAAAAGTGCAACCGATGTTAAAGTCACTGCAGACATGGTGAGGGAAGCGCTAGAAGAAGCTGAAAAGGCCCAGATTGCAGCAGAGGCTGCAATCAAACAAGCTGATGAGGATATCCAGGGAACCCAAAACCTGCTAACATCGGTAAGGTGTTAAGAGCTCAACTGTATGGGTGACATACTCACATAGCTGTTATGTAGGGACAAGAATTCTTATAACACTAAAAATTATTCCTTTAAATAAATGTGAACTATTTCTTGGTAGGGAATATGTGTATGAAAAAAAAAGGATTCTGGAGACACTGAGTCTTATTAAATTCTTTTATTTTTCCCTCTTTTAAAATGAAAGTTTGTCAGAAACCAAGCACTACTGCTTAAGAATTTTAGCTATTAATTTTAATTATCATTTACACAATTTTTCCAAGTCAGTGGTACACTGAAGAGGTTGAGAATCTTGGGTTTGATTTGCAAATTGTGGCCTGTTTTTCTACCAAAATCGGCTTTGTTAGACATTTTGGCCTTTGGTTAGTTTTGTGGGACATACTAAGGTTATTATGTGGGACATACTAAGGCTGCTTATTCTGCCTAACTTTTACAAGACAGTATTATCCCTAGTATGTTTTCAGTTACTAACATTCCCCCTACCACCAAGTTTAACACTGAGCTGACAGGAATTTCTAAACAGATGACTGGAAGTTACCATTCTTGTGGGTCATTGGAAATCCTTTTCACAGTTGCTTACCTGTGAATGAACGTTCTTTAACTAAACATACCAGACTGCCTGAAGGTGGTTCTTAACATCAAGAAAAAAACTATCAATCTTAGCTTAAGGCTGTTACTAAAAGAATGAGGATGAGTCACAGCAGTGACTGAATGACCTTATCTAAGCCAATGGTTCTCAGCCTTCCTCATGCCACAACCCTTTTTAATACACACCTCATGGTGGTGACTCCCCCAACCATAAAATTATCTTATTACTACTGTTATGGTTTGTAATGCAAATATTTGAAATGCAGGATATATGACATGTGGCCCCTAACGGAGTCTTAACCCATAGATTGGTAACCGCTGACCTAGGCTGTCTTAAAACTCAATGCTTCTGGTCTAGTGCAAACTGGCATAGTAGCCTTACCTCCTCTTAACTTGTATTAACAAGTCTGGATCATTAACATTACACCTTTAGATTGAATCTGAAACTGCAGCTTCTGAGGAAACCCTGACCAATGCCTCCCAACAAATCAGCAAGCTTGAGAGAAATGTGGAAGAGCTTAAACGTAAAGCTGCTCAGAATTCTGGAGAAGCTGAATATATTGAAAAAGTAGTATATAGTGTAAAACAGAGTGCAGACGATGTTAAGAAGGTAAGTAAATCTTAACTTCATAGCTAAGTTGATAAGCAATTAGTTTTTCACTTTGCTTTTATTGACATTAATAAGATAAACATCCAAGGACCCATTTTAAAACAGCACTCTCTCTATACACACACACGTGTGTGTATGCTTGTACATATGTATATGTGAAAAATAATGAATTATGGGATCCAACTGTAAACTTAGGCCTTCAGATCGCAATTTGGGTATGAGTTTAGGGAAATGGAATTAATGGGCCTGGAGTGATAGTCTAAAAGCATACATTCCTATTTACCTGTAGTTCTTAATGTACAAATCTCCCAAATCTCATAAGGCATTGAAAGAAAAATGATACTATTAAAAGTTTTTTAATTTATTTATTAGGTATACACTGTTCTGCATACATGTGCGCCTGAAGGCCAGAAGAGGGAACTAGATCTCATTAGATGGTTGTGAGCTACCACATGGGTGCTGGGAACTATTCAGGACCTCTAGAAGAGCAGCCAAAATTAACCTCTAAGCCATCTCTCCAGCCCCTATTGGAATTTTTTAAAGCTCTAGGAATTAATTACTATCTATTTATGTCTATCGTACCTGGGGGGGAGGGTCTTTGTTGTTTTTGACAATCTCACTATGTTGACCAGGCTGCCCTCAAACTCAGATCTACCTCCTATTCCCCCAGAGTGCTTGGACTAAAGGTGTATACCACCAGAGCCAGCCATTCACCTCTTTATGTATATGTGCTACAGGCTCCACCTCTTCCTTCCTAAGCCTTTCTGTTCCTTCTGGTTTCCTGATGTCCAGTAAGTGCTCATCCAAGTAAACAAGGTTAAGCCCTACAGTGGTAGACTTAAAATTCCAAATTTTCTTTGCAATATTTCTAAAACTCACAATTTAATATGAAGCCTGAGTACTTTGATGATCCTTATCCAGAATGTTTGCCTGTCAAAAATGTCTTTGACCTAATGCTCTTGGATTTAATTATGGACATTACCATTTTCATTTCTTTCTGTCTTAATATAAAACTACAGACTCTAGATGGAGAACTTGATGAAAAGTATAAGAAGGTAGAAAGTTTAATTGCCCAAAAAACTGAAGAGTCAGCAGATGCCAGGAAGAAAGCTGAGCAGCTACAAAATGAGGCAAAAACACTCTTGGCTCAAGCCAACAGCAAGCTTCAGCTTCTGGAAGGTAAGTCTTTTTTTTTTGCGGGGGGGGGGGGGGGGGGGGGGGAGTTTGTTTTTTATAAAGCTGAAAATCTATTCACTTTGGCTTGGGTTTTTAGTGGTCTTACATTCTTAAAATCATATAATTCACAGTTACCCTTATTTTTATCTCTGCAGTCTTAGAAAGGAAATATGAAGACAATCAAAAATACTTAGAAGATAAAGCTCAAGAATTAGTACGATTGGAAGGAGAGGTCCGTTCACTCCTTAAGGACATAAGTGAAAAGGTTGCTGTTTACAGCACCTGCTTATAACACAGGGAAAAGGCTGTAAGGAAGCTGCAGTAACCAAAGGAAACTAACTACACGTGAAAATTGACGAAGTGATCTTCAAAGTAACTCATTACCTATTTAATGTTTTTATCAACCTACTTTTGTATGGAGTTAAATAAAATACATTGGATTTGTATAAATATATTTACCATAATTCTTATTTCTTTTATTGATTTGCTCTTTGTGAATCTTACCAAAAAATGTTACTTTCTCTGTAAAGACAGACTTGTAAAGCACTTTCCTACCTTTAAGACACTTAATTTCCCCCATTTGTTAGGACAACATCCATCTTTAAAACTTTATTCCTTTTAAAGCTCCAAGTGGAAAATCCTCAGTAGAAGTTAGAAAGGATATAGAGTAGCTTTTACCATTTTACAGGTTCCTTTGTTGCTCCAACCATTTCTAGAATGGGACCAGAGTTACTGATGGGCAGGATTTTGGTGGTTTAGGCCAGTATATGGAGCAAAGCTACTCAAACACACAACTCACACTCTTAGCTTTTTATATTATGCTTTATGTAACTTCACAATAAAATATTCTAAACAAGTACTTGGTCCACAGCATAAAAAGATCGTTAGCATATAAAAGTTAGGTTTGTGTCAACTACACAGTAGCTGAAAAAGTGGCATAATACTCCAGCCTTCTGTTCTTCATACAGTCTTAGACCCCCATATCTAATTAACACAGGTGAATCTAGATAAACAAGGCAACTTCTTTCTGGTCTAAGGCAATTGACTGTCCCCTTTTATCTAAATAAGAATCCTAATAAATACCAAAACAACCATAATTTACCATGTCTCGTTTATCTCGTTCATTAAAAACATATACACTACTCAGTTCCCCCCCCCCCAAAAGCCCTTTTATATACTAAATAAGCTTAGGAAATGGGACCATTCTATAAGATCCTTGCATAAGACCCCAAACACTTGAGAGTTTAGCAGATTATAGCAAGGATACTTTTAAAACTTGTTTTAGTCTCAGGCCTTTATTCACACACTGAATGAGAATCCTTCAGTTAGATAACTATTATTTTTGTGTATCTGCATAGCTAAGAGATCATATTAAATTATTTTACTATTTCCAAATTATAAAATTCCCAGAGAGGCGGCAGCATGTTTGAGATTTAAAATAAACCATCACCCAACCTAAAACTAACATTTTAGATTTTTAAAAATACGTAGACTACACTCCCCCAGTGACAAACTGGCACATATAGCAAGCACCAGCCCTCTGCTAACTGCAAATTCTAAACTAGAAAAGGTAAAGGCACTGCAAAACAAACACAAAGGAACAGCAAAATAGAATGTCTTTGTTTTAAATAACCTTTCACTTGAAAATTAAAAGCCAATTTTCTATAGTTAAGGAAACCAGAATTTGAGGCAAAGATAAAGGAGAAAATGTTATAAACTGCCCAAATCAGTAGAGTTCACCTGCAAACTGCTATCAAACGAATTTGGAGTTGAGCCAATTTAACTGCTTGATTTATTTAAAAAAATGTATTAATAGAGAGGTTTGTGAGAGAATCCAGCCTTAACAATGTACAGTAATTACCCTTATAGTCCTAAAACCACTGGACATTTAAAAAAAAAAAATGCAATTAAAGCCTGATAACTAGTGAAATCTCCCAGGAAGGTTAATTCTAGCACTCAAGAAGAGGCAGATCTCTGAGGCAGAGTTTGAGGCCAAGCTGGGGAACGGGGACCTCTGAGGCAGAGTTTGAGGCCAAGCTGGGGAACGGGGACAGGACATGACACTTAGTAACTATCTGTAACACAAATGCAGGACAGTGACCATTCAGATGCTTTAATACTGTCACATAATAGAATTGTGTTAGTGTCATGTTTACCCTATATACATAATATTGTTAGAATCACTATTATTCCAACTTTGCTTAAATTTCCTTTAAACTGCACTCAAGTGAATACCTTGTTTGTATATTTTTAAGTACTTTCCAGTTTTCTTTTTAGAAAACTATACTAACAAATTTAAGAATTACTCAGTAAATCTAAAATAGCAAATTTACAAAGTGGTATCTAGTGTTTAGTTCGTGGCCTTTCTTGAAATATTTAAATGTATTTACTGATAAATGATTAACTGGCAACATGTTAAAATATTATCCGTAAATACAGTATTGTAGCTCTGTATTATTATTATTTTGGATTTTGTGACAAGACTTCTTTGTGTATTCCTAGCTGTACTAGAACTGTAGACCAGATTGGTCTCAAACTCCGAGGTCTACATGCCTCTACCTCCTAAGTGGGGAACTAAAGGAATGCACAACAGACTGGCTTTGCAGCACTCTTTCAAAGACATTTACTAAGATTATGGATTCCCTTATGTTGTTTCTCCTCAAGTACAGGCTAAATATTTAGTAGTTATTTGTAAGACAAATAAAAATGACGGCTCAAGTATCTTAAGATTAGTGTATAATGTGAAAACATTCAGTGCTATAAGAGACAAATAATAAAAAATAAAAGACAATCAGAGGTGGTTAAAAGAATTAGAACCATCTTAATATGCACTCAGAATAACTAGTAAATAAATATTTAAGACGTTTATTTTGGTATCTTCATTCCCTGCTATAATCAGGACTCTCCATTTAATAATAGTTTTGTAGAAGAATCTTCTATTTGAGCAAATGAGTGCCCACTGGACTTACATGTTTTACTACCACCTCAATGTTTAAACATGTAATCCTACCTCTAAACTGCCAGAAATTTACGAGTTAAATAAAATGAAAAGACACTTTTATTTACATAAGTTGTTTGTACATATATGAATCTTGTTCTAGTCACTGACTTGTTTCCAATATGAAAACCAAATTTAACTTCGTCAGTTTTCTTCAAGCTGTTCACATGAATTTTCCTGCTCCTTGTGAACAAATTCACCTCCGCTGAATTAGAAATAAAATCCATTAATGCTAATTCAGTGAAGTCGAATCTCACAAGCAAAATAAAAATACAGGTCAAAAACTTTCCAGGATGCTTCTACACGTAGCTTTTTGTCCACATTATGCACTGGAACAAAATATTTAAAATACAGGTATAAGGTTATTCCATTCTGTTTAAATCTACTAAATACCTTCCAGAAGTTTCATAATTTCATCCTACAAATTCTTGGAACTGGGAGATTATCTTGTTCAAAAATGTAACCTTGACAAAAGCTTCCAGATTTATGGAAAAACAATCTTCTATTTAAAAGTTGATTGGTTTGCCAAAAGATGCAGCCAGGTTTGCTTCTCTAAAAGCCTCTGATAAGGTCTGCAAGGAAAGCAATGGACAATTCAACATGAAATAGTTGTGGAGAAAACTTGGGTAGCCATTAAGACTGTGTATGTTAGTAATAATTACCGGATGTGCGTGGCAAACTCTAGCTATGTCTTCACAGGAAGCTCCATATTCCAGAGCCAGGGCAGCTTCATTCACCATTTCTCCAGCACCCTTTAAAATTAAAAGGTAATTATGTTTCTAAGGCAAAAATAACTACATGTTATGATTAACAAATCAGGCTTTTAGGCTTTCGGGTGTTACAATTTCTTAAACCGTTACCTATTATAGCAGCTGGAGAAAAGTCACACAAGAAAAGCTTAGAGAAAATTTAATAGAGGAGGAGTTGGACTATGTGCAATTTCTTTGCTCAAAAAATAACAACTCTCAATGTAAAAGTAAAATATGAACGGCAATTTATAAGTTAGGAGAAGTGGCATAGGAAGCATTTAAATATAGTCAGCTTTATTTTCCTGCCACTTCAGATTCACCAAAATCTAAGTCTTCCCTCAGGAGGTAACACCTGGGCTGGGAACATGCAAAAATCTTGAAGCAGAATACTCTACACCAAGGGTACATTATGCATAATGCAAGTCCTAAACTGCAAACCAAGCTTGGTCTACTAAGAAAAGGCAGGCTCACCTTACATGGTAAGAGAAAGAGTTAAGTACTGGCTGCTCTTGCGGAAGACCCAGGTTCAATTCTCAGCACCTACACCTAGTGGTTCACAGCTCTAGTTCCAGTGGATCCAATGCCCTCTCCTAGCCTCAGCTGTTACTGCATTAGTACACAGACATGCATGGAGGCAAGGCAAAGCAGAGTGCGCCCAGAATCAGCAAGGCCTCATCCTCAGAGTTTGAGATTATCAACTATCACTGGTTGTTGTTTTTTTCTTTTATTCTAACCCTACATGGTGCCAAAATATTGTTGGTCATTTTTACTCTCTTGGGGGGGCCACCACCCAGCTCCCAAATTAATCACACAAGGCAGCTTATTCTTAATTATAAATGCCCAGCTTTAGCTTGGCTTGTTTCTGGCCAGCTTTTGTTGACTTCCCATCTACCTCTTTGCCTCTCGGCTTTTTCCTTTTCTTCTGTGTATCCGACTTTCACTCTTATTCGGTGGCTGGCTGTGTAGCTGGGTGGTAGCCCCTGGTATCCTCTCCTTTTTCCTTGCTCTCTCTTCTTTCCCTCCCAGATTTCTCCTATATATTCTCTGCCTGCCAGCCTCACCTATCCTTTCTCCTGCCTTGCTATTGGCCATTCAGCTCTTTATTAGACCATCAGGTGTTTTAGACAGGCACAGTAACACAGCTTCATAGTTACACAAACACAACATAAACAAAAGTAACAAACTTAAAATATTGTACAACTGGTGGGTTTTAGGCAGAACAGAAGTAGATGATACGGTAGGAAGACTGAAAGTACTATTGTGGTACTTGCTAAAAGCCAACTTTCACTAGTCAAACTTTCAGGAGCGATATCAGCAACAGCAGAATGGGAACAAGTACACTAAATTCTGCCTGTTAAACGACTACCAGAAATCTTACCGGGATTTCCCTGACTGCAATACTTACTGGTCCCAGAATATGTGCTCCCAATACTCTATCTGTTGATTTCTGCCCAAGAATCTTCACCATGCCATCTGTGTCGGCATTTGTTTTAGCTCTACTATTTGCAGCAAATGGGAATTTACCAACTTTGTACTCAATGCCCTGTGGAGAACAAAAAATGAGAACATACATTAAGCAATGTAAAATGGCTTCCATTAATGAAATCATCTCCCGATTGATAAGAAAATAAATATCTCCTTATGATCCTAACAAAAGAACAAATAAATAAGCTACAATGTTCTAGAGTTACCAAAGGCAAAGATTATGGGGGGTTTTTTGTTTGTTTGTTTGTTTGGGTTTTTTTTTTTTTTTTGGTTGTTTTGGTTTTGGGTTTTTGAGACAGAGTTTCTCTATGTGGCTCTGGCTGTCCTGGAACTCACTCTGTAGACTAGGCTGGCCTTGAACTCACAGAGATCTTCCTGCTTCTGCCTCACAATGCTGTGATCAAAGGTGTGTACCATTATGCCTGGCAAGATGTGATTTCTAGACACGGGTACCATTAGTTCAGATCCCACACTTAGGATTACCTCTTCTTTCAATTGTTCTTCTGATTTGCCAACCCAAGCAACCTCAGGATGTGTGTAAATCACTGATGGCACACAATTATAGTCAATGTGCACAGCACCACCAGCCATTCCTTCAACACAGATGATACCTTCATCTTCTGCTTTGTGAGCCAACATTGGACCAGCAACCACATCCCCAATAGCATAGATACTACGAACAAAAAAAGAAACATAGTAAATGCCTAAAATCTAAGGATGTTAGTTATGCCATAGAAACATACTTCTAACTATAAGTCACCAAAACCAGAGCTAAGTACTCCATACTCTTTGAGCCATGAAAAATTCAATTAGTTATATTTAAACAGTCTTATTTTCAAAACAGTGTTTGAAATAAATTTAAAATTATTGAAAATGCCCAACACTCAAGACCCTAAAGTAGGAAGATCTCTTGAGTCTAGTTCAAGACTAGCACAGACCATAGAGCAAAATTTCATCTCTAAATAATATAGACAGACAATTGAAAAGTACATAAAATATTCTCAATTAAAAATATTAGTAGTTGGTGCTGGAGAAATGGCTCAGTGGTAAAGAGCTCTAGCTACTCTTCCAGAAGACCCGGGTTCAACTCATAACACCCACACGGTGGTTCACAGCTGTTAATCCCAGTTCTTGGGTACCTGATACCTTCATGCAGACAAAACATCAATTTATATTAAATATATATTACATTATTTATTACATGTAATTTATTTTATATTAATTTATAACTTATATTTATTATATATGAATATATATTTTATATACTTATTATTTATTACATGTAATTTATTTTATATTAATTTATAACTTATATTTATTATATATGAATATATATTTTATATACTTATTATATACCATTATATATGATTATATGTAACTATATAATTATATTAGTAATTGGAGCTGGAGAGATGGCTCAGTGGTTAAAAACACTGGATGTTCTTACAGAATATCTGGGTTGAATCTGCCTGTAACTCCTGTTCCATTTGATGCCCTCTTCCGACCTCCACAAAAAACAGGCACACACATGACAGACAGACATACATAAAGGTAAAACATTCATACAATAAAAATAAAGATCTAAATTATTAGTAATTGGAGGATTTAAAAAGACTTCATTACTGTATCAATTTTATAAACTTGGTAAAGTTATAGAGTAGAAATGCTATGTATTCCTTTACAACACACCTGCTTCATCATGTGACAATTTTTCTTTATAGAGAGCCAAAGATTATCATGTACATAACATTTTTAGAAAGAAAACATAGATAATTATTCAACTTACTTTGGAATTTTAGTTTGAAATCTGGTATTGACTGGAATTCTACCTTTGGGATCTAGTTCAATTCCAAGTTCTTCTAGTCCCAAATTCTGAGTAAAGGGCCGTCGACCGATGCAAACCAAGAGTACATCACAAGTGATAACTTCAGCTTTACCTCCAGAAGCAGCTTCAACACTAAATAAAAAACAGTGGTAATTGCTCTGTGGGTTGGGGGTTGAGGGTTGCTGTTGTGTGTATTTCAAGACAGATCTGTGTGGCCTTGGGATTAACGGTGTGCACCACGACCTACAACGACACCTGAGAGGAACCATGACATTTCTAGTATCTTTATTTAATTACAAACAGGAGTCATACAATCAAACATACAAATTTTAAAAAGTTTATTCTTAAAATCTTATAAAACCAGGCAGTGTAACAGGGGTAAAACAGGTCTTGTGGCTGAGGATGTAGCTTAGTGGCAGAGTACTTGCTTAGCATGCATGACATCTTGGGGTTTGGTCCCCAATACTGTAAAAACAAAAGACAGTCCATACCTTTTATCAAAGCACTTGAGAGGCAGAGCCAGGAGGACCTCTATGAGTTTGAGGTCAGCCTGGTTACAAAGGGAGTTCCAGGACAGCCAGGGCTACACAGAAAAACTGTCTTGAAAGCCCCTTATCCCCCAAAAAAGGATCATAAAAAGATCCATATGTAAGTATTGACTGGCTCAACCTATCACCAACTGTGTGACTGTGAAGAAGTTACTTTATTAAATTAGGTAGGTATTTAACAAGTGCTAGATACATGCTATCAATCAAATTGTCTGTGTATCTGTTTAGAAGTTCTACGTGAATTTTACTAAATACAAGGAATTTTAAATTTTATGAACATATATAATGAAAAATATATCACAATGAGTTTATCTGATTAGAATTTTTTTAGCATCAACTTATTCATATATTTTAACTGCTAATTTGATAGGCAACACTGTGTAACATAAAAAGCAATAAGATGGGTCTAAGTTATAAAAAAGTCTAGACTACATTTGTTAATCTGAAAACTTGAGTGTTTTTTTGAGGCAAGCAAGAATGATTTGTAAAGAACAAATGTAGCATACTTACGACACATCAATTTTCCCATCTGACTTCTTGGTGGCACCAGTAACTTTTGTATTCAGTTTAAACTTAAACCCTTGCTTTTGAAGTATGCGTTGAAAATTTTTAGATATCTCCATATCAATTCCAATTCCACCCACGTGACCCAAAAATTCAACTGCTGTCACATCTGCACCAAGCCTTTGCCAAACAGAACCCTGAAATTTTTAAGAAAAACATGAAGTTTCCACAGCAACATTCACTAATTATCTCAAATAATTAACTGTATTGTCTTCTTTTGCAAATGTTTAGGGTAGGCTCTAGGGTTTAAAAGGAAAACAGATATTTTTATCTATTTATTTACCTATTTCACATTTACTGGGCACCTACTTACTACAGGCCAGGTACCATTACAGCTGCTTAGCATATATTACTAAATAACAAAACTTAAGTGTTTCTGGGGACTTTACAATATGGTAAAGTCAACAAGTAAGTAAACTTCATGCTAGAGAATAATAAAGTATTATGAAAGAAAAAGAAGACAGATCCAGGACCATTTTAGATAGCATGATTGTGGATACTTCACTCTAAGGAGTGACAGAAATGACTGCAAGAAGAGTTTTCAGGCAGAGAAGAGGAGTAGATATGAGTCCTGAGATTATATAGTATAATGCTGATCTCACTGGCTTTAGCCAGTTGTAAATCCAGGATGAGGCCTAGTCCTGAACCTGGATTAATGAATCTCTCAGCCTTTGTCACAGCAGCTTCTTTGTGCAGTAAATGGAGATTAATTCAGAAAAATGAGAGGCTATGGAAAACTCAGCCCTAAATCTATAGCACATCTCCTTCTCCAAGGCTCAGGAATCACTGTAGAAATTGGAATAGAAAGATTTTTAAGAACCAAAAGTAGCAGACAAACATCTATAGCAAAGCAGTATTTCCTGGTAATGACAGGACTGTTGCACATAGGGTCACATATCAGCTATGACTGCAAGCATAAGACCCAGACAAGAGAGGGGCTTGATGTGGGAATGCCTTTCTGTATGCTGTGAATATCAATCTTTAAATAAAGGAGCTGTTTTGGGCCATGACAGGAACCTTAGAAGAAGTAGGAGGAGAAATCAGAGCATAGGTAGGAGAAGAAAGGCAGAGTCAGAGACAGACCAAGCTGAAGCCCAAAAGAGCAACATGTAAGGAACACAGGTAAGCCACAGGCCACGTGGCAGACAGATTAATAGAAATGAGTTGATTTAAGATGTAAGAGCTAGCTAGCAATGTGCCTGAGCCATAGGCCAAACAGCATAAAGTTAATATAAGCGTCTGAGTCATTTCTGGGGGCCTGAGTGGCGGGCGGCTAAGAGGTCTGGCTCAGCAGGTTCTGGGCCTCTGGCCGCCCCAGACCAAGAAACCCCACTACCACAGATGGCTTCCCAACGTGGGCCGAATACCCACTGAAAGCCTGAGAAAGTTTAAAGAGTATTTTAGATCAGAAGCTGAGCCAAGGCAGCTTCCAAATTGTGTATACTGAGCGGTTCATTGTACAAAGAAAGCGTGGCGTCCGGGTCACATTCAAAATGGTGCCGGCAGACTGGCGGCAGGCAGTGTAAGCTGCAATCAGGCCAGTTCCTTAAATCTCACAGAAGACTCAGTAGCATGTGATTGATTTTAGATTTCTGTTTATTTTGAACAAAAAAGAAACAAAGACGGTTTCTTAGTAGCAGCATTTTCTTGGGTGTGCTCTGTTTGCTGGCCACAAACAGACTTGGTCCCTTTAAGAGAACTTACTGATTCAGCTTCCTCTGCAAAAACTATACAGCTCTTTAAGAGAGTGTATTTTAAAAGCTCTTATGGTTAAAAGATGATTAAGGATTCACAATAAAACAGATTCAGATGAAAAGAAAAACCTGTAAACAGGTTACAATGTGTGTAAAAGGTACATAGGCTTCAGAGAGAAAAGAGAGAAGTAGAGAAAGTCTTTTAAAAAAGAAATAAGAGTAATAAAAATATAATAAGCCATGTAAAGATGGAAAATAGACACAAAATCTGGATTTTGGTTGTTGTGCTTTCTTTTAATTTTTTAACTGTTAATGAGCTAACTGCAGAAAGACAATGGATTGCAAATGCAAAGGCTACTAAGTTAAACGAGAATATATATTTTAAAGGTATTTTGATTTCGAAATTTGTGTCTAAGGATTTATTGCTTTGGAAGAGTTCTGCTTTTGTTTCCACAGAAGATGAGAACCTGTGGATTCCTTCCAGGCAAATATGGTTTCATCAACCAAGACCCCCTGAAAAAACCTGATGGGAAGAGATGGCCGTATCAGCTTCAGAGCTGCAGACTGATCCAGCCTCAACAACTGTGAGATTTTCAAAGCTCCTTAGTCAGCAGGAAGTAGTAATGGAAAACTATGCCCAAATTTCCCAAATATTGTTTCTAAATGTTGTTTTCATTATAAATGGTTAATGGTCATAGTTAATCTCTTCCTAAGAAGAAAAAGGGGATATGGTATATCAATGATTTTTTAAAAAGTTAGACTATTAAATTTACTTAGATCAGAAAATCAGCTGTTAATCTCAAAATGTTTTACATTAGAATGGATTTTGGTTTATTGATACAAACTTAAGGTCAATTCTCTTATGCTATATGTATTTTCTACTCTTGTTTAAGATATGATGTTTATGTAACTGATTTAAAATTGTAATGTATAATTAAGAAATGCATGTTAGTTAGATTTTTAGGTATACAAAGATATAATTCAATTAGATAGGTAATATTCAAACACTTCTAAGACCTACAGAATATGGCATTTAAAATGTTTTAAGAACTTAGACTTTTCTGGACAGTGAGACAGCTCTGCTCCTGGCAGCACTAATTTACTTCAAGAGAAAAATGGGCATCGAAGAAACTCCATATGGAATCTCTTTATGGCAATGGTTAGCCACTGGACAAGAACCTGTTCTTATATTGACTGTTTGACAGTATGCTGTTTAAACTGGATATGCAGGTTCCATAGGAAGATGACCTCTGAACTTTGGCAGAACAAGCCAAGATGGTCATTCAGGTTCCTGCTTTACAGAGAAAACTGTCAGACATTCTTCAGGACTCAAGGAGAAGCAACTGATGAATTATACCAGAATGGGCAGAGCAGATTTCCTGCTTCACTGAAATGAAAAGAGACTCTGGGCCTGTAGGCTGAAGATGGACGCCCCAACTTTATAAAGGAACTTTGGGTGACTGTCCAGGCAGATAGGTGTCATCTCTGTCCTTTCTAGATTTTAGAAGTCGCTTGCACTTCTGGTTTACTTGGGTAAATATATCCTTCTGTGGTCTTTGATGTAGTTGAAGATTAGATAGTTATAGGTACAGTTTTTCTTAGTCATTTGAAAGGTATATTAGATATGAAACTTTAGATTCATAAGGATAAGATAGATGATAAGAGTATTTTCTTTAATTTTGCTAAATACAAATAGACTAGATATTATAACTGTAATTCTTGCTTGATGGCTATTTTGTTATATGTAATTTTGCTATGTTAAAATTGAGACCTTCCTTTTTGATTAGACAGAAAGGGGGAAGTGATGTGGGAATGCCTTTCTGTACGCTGTGAATATCAATCTTTAAATAAAGGAGCTGTTTTGGGCCATGACAGGCACCATAGAAGAAGTAGGAGGAGAAATCAGAGCATAGGTAGGAGAAGAAAGGCAGAGTCAGAGACAGACCAAGCTGAAGCCCAAAAGAGCAACATGTAAGAAGCACAGGTGAGCCACAGGCCACGTGGCAGACAGATTAATAGAAATGCATTGAGTTAAGATGTAAGAGCTAGCTAGCAATGTGCCTGAGCCATAGGTCAAACAACATAAAGTTAATATAAGTGTCTGAGCCATTTCTGGGGACCTGAGAGGCTGGGCGGCTGAGGGGTCTGGCACGGCAGGGTCTGGACCTCTGGCCACCTGGGACCGAGAAACCGCACTGCCACAGGGGCTGATAAAACCTGACCCCTAAATGAAAAGCTAATGGCAGTTGACAGCACAGGAGGAGGTATAGTTAAGTCTTCTTCAACAAAAAAGCTACCCATGCTCCCACAGACTGCCCTATAGTGATGTACATACAGACAGCACTAAATAGACTGAGTTTTAAAAAGAGAAAATACATGAAGTTGAGAGGGGAAAGTGATGAAAGGGATAGAACGAAATCTGGAGTGGAGAAAATGGAGAGTAGATGTTTTCAAAATATATACATGTAAAAAATTCTCAAACAACTAAAGCTCTTATTTCTAGAAATCACTCAGTTCTGCAAAATATTAAGCTGGATGCAGAAATATTTTCTCAACAAAAGAGAAATGTTTGCTTTTGTACTCAAATTTTAACTTAAATTGAATTTAAAAGCGTGTTAATTTTAACAAATAGCATGGCTTTGACTTCTCAGTGGTTAATATGAAACATAAAAGAGAAAGTAGAGTTCAGTAGCAGAATGTCTGCCTATAATGTGCAAGACTTAAGTTCTAACCCTAGCACTGGGGAAAAAAAGCAAAAATGGTAGCCTTTTAAAAATATATTATTTAACATTTCATATTAAAATCATCTAGTAAGTTTAAATGGCAAGAATATCATTCCAATTTAGATTTACATGGTCATTTACAAATTTCATGCATTTTTATGATGAGAATGAATAGAAGAAAAGGTAACTTTGGGCTATGAAAAAATCCACAAATAAATATATATAAAACTTAAAATGAATCATGGACATAATACCCAAGACATTAAAACTTCTAGAACAAAACACACGAGGTGCCTTTTGTGCCCCCAAGTTAGAAAAAGATAAGCACCAGAGCACATTCTTCCTAGCAACTAAAAGGTAAAGGCAGGGAAAACATGGCTTTCAGACACAGTAAGATTATGTCTCAAAAATACACCAAGCTAGTTTTCGAAAGGCAGTCACCATATGTCTACTGAGAAATAATAAAAGCCAAACATAAATACTTACATTGTGCTGGATACTAAGGACACACAGTGAACAAAACAGCTATGATCTCTATCCATGTGTTTATGATTTAATGAAATCAAAGGGATCAGGTAATATCAAGAAGTAAGATAAATGTTCTAAGAAACAGAACTTCCAGGAACAACAGAACAAACAGCAAGAGCACTGAAGAACCACCACTCCGTGTAGCGAGGCTCACAGTACTGCTAAGAACTGAGAAGTTAGAAATACTCCACTGGGTGCATTCCAGGAGCAGAAGCAGGCAGGTCTCTGCAAATTCAAGGCCAGCCAAGGATACACAGTGAGATACTGTCTTAAAAACCAATCCAAACTAAGAAAAGCAGACAAACAAAAAAGAACTATCCCAGAAAGAATGTTTACCAGTAGGTATAATGTTTACTTTGAACTGATATTCTGATATCACCAAAACACAGTTTGAAAGGGAGAAGAGTTGGCCATAAAGGTGGGAAAAAACAAAACAAAACAAAACAAAACCAGAGCACAAAGTGCTTATCCTTAAACAACACTAAACTTAGATTTTCCTACCAGCCATTTAAAGACTTCAGCTAAGAAGAGGAAGGAAGGGAAGGAAGGGACATGGTTAAACATCTGTTTATAGCCACTTGAAGACCAATGGTTATAATTAGAAGTTAAGGTTGGGAAGGCCTAGGGTAAGACATGATGTTGGCCTGAACTAGGATCTAATTAAGTGACTCTCACTGGAACCCAGGAAATGACAATGGGACAGAAGCAGAGTCTCAGGCTATAGATATTGTAAATACTTGGATTAACTGAGAAGACAGTCAAAAGAAGATTTTGTGGACAGAGCAAAAGGGTCAAGTAAATAACCTAGCAATAGAATCTAGAGTAATACAATTAAAGAGAAACTGAAAGAAGAACTTTGAATAAGTAATGTTTTCAAAAGGTAACCCAGAGGGTAGATTAAAAACTCAGCACAGGTCTGAGAAACTAGGAAATTTTTTCAAGACAAGAAATCACAAAGCCCAACTGCTACCAAACACAGCAGCAAAGAAAACAGTCCAGTAGGAGTAATTTCTTAGCACAAAAGGTAATGGCCTGAGGATTAAGTATAAGGTAATGAAATAGAACATGAATATTCTTTTTTTGAGAAATTTGATGGAAAAAAAAAGAGAGGGAAATTAGTAAATGAAGGAAAAGGCTTATATTTACATAAAACATATTTCGCTGCACATGTCTGCAAGGAAATGCATCTGAGCATTAATCCATGTGACACCCAAGTATAAACACGAAAGTATGTGTAACTATAAACCAAAAGGAACAGTCAGACTTGGGTAGTACAGGCCTTTAATCCTACAATTCAGGAGGCAGAGGCAAAAGGACTACTCTAAGTTCAAGGCCAGTCTGATCTATGTAACATATTCTAGGTCAGTCAGGGCTATGAGATTCTTTCTCAATAAAGGGAGAGAGAAGTGGAAAATAGGTCGAGTTTAAAGAAAGAAAAGAAACCCCCACAAAACTAAGTCATTGTGAAGGCAGAACATGTTAAGTATGAAAAAGAGGTGAAGATATCACTCTTAGGGAAAGTGGTATCTTCACAGTATCAGAAAGAACAAATGAAGAACCATGAGACAAAAGCATCTTCAGCCCAGCTCTCTCCTATGTGTTCCTCAGGAAATCCCAGGTGAGGTAGGGGAGACAATGTGCCAGTAGCTAGAACAAGAGTGGGAAATTAGAACTCAGCGAGAGAAATAATGAATCATCAGCCAAGCTGAGGTCATGTTGAAGTCTAAGACTTCAATGAGAATGTAGCGCAGGCGCCAATCCAAAGGGTTTACTTTCTTCCAGGTGCAGAGGATAGCAAAGGAAGACTGACAACTAAATTCAACCAAGACTAGAGAGTTTTTTCAGGCAAATATGTCAGAAAAGTAAAGTAAGTCAGCCAAGGCTGATGGTAAAGCAGCACTGTAATCCTCATTACCCAGGGGGCAAAGGCAGGAATATCACATGTTCAATGCCTACTTGGGCTACCAAATCAATTAAAAGACCAGCCTTAGAAACTTACTGAAGCTCTAACTCAAAATAAAAAGGAAAAGGCTAAAAATAAAGGTTAGCAGCTTGCCTAGAAAGCTTGTGGCCTGTATTAACAACTAACATTATGTTCAATCCCCAGTATAAAAAAAGCTAAGTGACTCACTTAAAAGATCTTATAAGTGAACAGTTAAAAGTAATAGGCCATGGAATCTAAACTGACCAGGAAATTAGTCAATACAGGAAAACATAGAGAACAAAAACCACTGAACTTCTGAACCAGAAAAATCAAGCACCTAATTACATGGGAGTAATTAAGAGAAGTGTATGGCCAAGGAAAGTCTGAGCTGAGGACAGCAGAGGCTGAGTCATCCTTGGCAGTAAGAAGTGGGCCCCATAAGACGATACAAACATGTAGAAACTTGGCAAACACATAAGAAAAGGCTAACATTCAGAACTGTAAGCGCTTTGGCATATGTCAGGGAGAAGGAAAGAGTTGTTATCCTATCTCAAGGAGTGTAGGTTTTATTGGAGTGGGATTTGCTCAGAATGAGAACTATTTTTCAGTATGTAATGGGTTATCAGACTTAAAAAGAGGCCAGTTCCAATGATCAAAAAGAGAAAACAAAGCAGACTATAAAATAAAGGACATACTAAAGACTAATTTTTACCTAAATAAGTTATGTTGGGATTTGCTATTACTAGAAGATTTAGGTAAAACTGAATGCTGACTGACCTAAAATGATATATAAAGAATAGAGGTAGGGTTTTTTGCTTTGTTTTATAAGGTTTTTAAAATTTTATATGAACGCATGTTTGCCTACATGTTTGTCTGGGCACCATACATATACGTGGAGCCCTCAGAAACCAGAAGAGGGCATGGATCCCCTAGAACTGGAGTTACAGATAGTTAAGTTACCACAATGAAACTCAACCCAGCTCCTTTGCAAGAGCATCAAGGACTCTTAACCACTGAGCCATCTCTTCCTTTTGTCTACTACCTTAGACATGGCTCATCTTGCTCTTTTTTTGAGAGAGATTTTATTTTTAATTATGTATGCATGTGTATGTGGTATGTGCATGAATATAGGTAGAGAACGCCTGTAGCTAGAGCTCAGGTGATTAAGAGCTGCTTGATATGGGTGCCAGGAACTGAACTTGGGTTCTCTGGAAGAACATTATATGTTGTTAACCACTGAGCTATCTCTCCAGTCTCCCAAGAGATTTTAAGTCCCTTTCAACTCCACAAAGGTAACATAAGAAAGACACTACCTACCAATTCTACGCCAATTACTCCTGCACCAATAACAACCAACTTCTCTGGAACTTTTTTTAAGGATAAAGCTCCTGTAGATGACACTATAGTATCTTCATCTATCTATAAAAAAAAAAAAGCAAAAACAAGCAGAATTAACTTGGAAAAACTTCGTAAGTCATTAACTGTGATCTCATGCCATATTTTAACATGTCATGGTTTCTAAAAACCACAATTTCACCAACTCTCATCAAAAATGCTAATTTGAAATTTTATCATTTGATATTCTAAAATAAAAATTGCTAATTTTAACTTCATATTTTGTGTTTTGTTGTGTATACATGTTTATGTATGTGGAGGCGAAAGGTCAACCTCAGCCATCATTCAAGAGCTTTGCTAGGATTATAAGCCCATACCACATGACCAGCTGCTAACCTAGGTGTATAACAAGCACTTAATCGACTAATCTATCTCAGCAGCTCATTTTCTGAGAGTCTCACTGTACAGTCCTCCCCCCTAAACCAGTTTAACATTGACCTTGTAACTATCTTCCTGTCTCTTCTTCCCAAATATTGGAGTTACAGACACTCATCAGTATGTCTGGCTTAACTTCATACTGAACTCAAACATGTCATAAAATGTCCTGTTCTGTATCTGATCATAATCACTGCAAAATAATGATATAACTTTGCATGGCTAAATGACTTACCTAATTACAGTCAGTAATCATGCAATATTTATAAACAGCACAAATTTATAAAAGCCTATTTTGTTAGAAAGGTTTAAAGATATGAATTAGAAAATATAAATACCATGATTCCAGGAAACGGAGTGACTTCTGATCCCGTAGCTATAAGGATGTTTTTTGTACCAATAACCTGAGTGCTGCCATCGGCTTTTGTAGCTGTGACCTGATTTTTGCCAGTGATCTTTCCAAATCCATTGACATGAACAACCTTTATAAAGTAATATTTACATGCTTAAAATGATTTTCTGATAGAAATAACAGGAACAATACTCTAGATAACACAGAACATAAAATACCTCCCTAATAATATATAGTGTATGGACTAGTAAAAACATTGTCTCATAGAGGTCAGTTTCTGGTTAGTGTTATTTTGGATTTTGGTTTTTGTTCTTTGTATAATTTAGATGATGACAAATGCATTATATCATTTTTTAAAATGTTTTAGTACTAAGTACTATTTTAAATTAAATGTCCTATAGTGGGCCAAGATCATAGACCATCATTATTAGCATAAAGCAATTATTTCATGTATATGTGAATCTGAACACTGAACACCAAACAACCAACCTTATTTTGTTTGAATAAGTGGGCAATTCCCCCTGTTAATGCTTTTACTGCAGAACTCTTCTGTTCCATCATCTTCTCTAAATTCAAGCGAACTTCTGACACTGTAATTTGTTAAATAAATCTTGTCATTATTTAAACTTCTGAAAACAATTCATCATAGTTTTTAACTCATCAAGTTCAAAAAATAATCATTTCAATGTTAACAAAACTATATAAAGGACAGTATTAACTTTTAAAATTTAGTAATAGTCATAACCATAGACAGAAAAGCTAAATCATCACAACAACAGAACCTATCAAGCACTGTTAAATGGGTATTTGTGCCAAAAATGCAGTTCAAAATAAAAAATTTTCATTTCACTGTGACATTCTACAAGCACTTTAAGATGGTAATTAGTCTGGAAAATAGTTGAGTAAAAATGCAAAACATTACCTGAAATTATAAAAAGACAAATGTTAAAATTTCATGAAACAAAAACAATTACGTATATATTTGAACATTTCAAAATACAAAAGCTTAATATAGTGAGTTTAGTTTAGTCAACAAGATTTTAAAATTCATTTAACTCAGAATACTAAAGCAACAAGGTAAGATAAAAATGTTCTCAACGGAACTCAAAGGAAAAGACAGAGCAATTAGCCCATGTAGCTAACACATATGCAGACTCTTATACATTTCATACTGACAAAGGTCACCAAACTCGAAGGTAAAGCTTGCCTATATGTATGTCTTCTGACATTATGGTACTTTCACAGAGTGTGACATATTTGTTATAATGTATACATATCATCTATATGCTGGACTCTTTGCACAGCCTCTTCCAGAAACCTACTCCTATAAAGATAATCCACAAGGTACATTCAGTCTCTTCTGGAAGTTATCTGTCAAATACAACTGGGGAATACTGCCCTTCAAAACACGGTGATGACAATAAAGACTGAATGCAAACATTATACACGGTCTTCTTCTCTCACTATGCCTCTCCTTTCCTCTAGCTCTCTCTCTGTTCTTTCCACCTGCTCTCCTTCCTTCAATCTTACCTGTCAAAAGTACAGCACTCAGGAATCTAGCCTCTCTAACACTGGAAGTTGTGAGGGAAGTAAAAACCGACTCTTCACTGACACCAAAAAAATTAAACTTAAGAAAAGCTTGCAAAGGCACAGAAATTGTCATGGTAGAAATTTGAACCTAAGCATTCTTCTATAAATCTCTCTAAATTTCAAGATTTTTTATCTCACTCACCCTTGAATGATATCTATTTATACATACCAGTACTTAGCAAGAAGAGTTAAGTACGACTGGTACCCTAACTATAAAAAGTATACTTACTTTCAATTCCCCTAGATGCAAAATCTTTTCCATGGGCCATATGGTAATAATGAGAATTATTCAATAAAGCCTAAAAAACATAAGGCAAATTAACAAAATACTCAGACTCTATAACAAACCTACAAAATAACATTTTTCTATTTAAAATAGTATATACTATGATACAAACAAGAAAAAAAAGCAAAGTTATTTTCTTTAAAAGTAAAACAGTAAGAACACATTTCAAGGCGGTAGGTCAAAGGGACTTTCTGTTTTCTCAGGCAAGAACATAAAATAATTTACTAGTTATCTTTTCATTGGTAATGGAAAGCTAAAGAAAAAAAAAAAATAAAACCAGAACCTTGGGAGTCTGGAGAAGAAGTAATTTCCAGAATGTATTATTATAGGCTGTGACAGCACTCAAAGGTTTACAAAGAGTCTTATAAGCATACTCAGATTCCAATCTCGTCTCAATACTCTCTGCAATCAGTAGTAGCTAATGATCTTTGTAGCATTTGAAACACATGCTCACCTTTGAAGGAATACAACCCACATTCAAACATGTTCCACCTAGTGTCTCATTCTTCTCAATACAGACTGTCTATATAGAGAGAACATTAATTACACGTAAATGCATAGCTCATTTCACTAAAATTCAAAATATTCATGTCTAAATTGCTCCACAAAGCAATATGCTCAAGCTACGTTTTTTCAGACTAAAAGAATTTTTTGAAATCTATCCTCTAAATAATTTTTTTAAAAAAGAGGCTAACTCCAGGGTAAATTATTCTAAAAATATTTTTGTCCAACATTACATGTTCTCTGTTATCACTGTATCTCAAATATATTTAGAAACCAAAATGAAATATTTAAGAAGAAAAATAGCTGATTTTTCTATACTATGAGACTACTACAATCAACAAAACCCATTAATGTCAAATTTACAAATAATCTAGTTTAAAATAAAAATAATAATTTCTTGAGCTAGAGAGGTAGCTCAGTGGTTAAGAGAACTGGCTGCTCTTCTAAAGGACCTAAGTTTAATTCCCAGAACCCACATGATGTTCACAACCTTCTGTAACTCCAGTCACAGAGGATCTGATGCCATTTTCTGGCCTCTGTGGAAAGAGCATGTACACAGTGCACAAACATACATGCAGGCATGTTAACACACCCAAATGGATAAAAGCTTTTTTAAAAAAAATTCTAGTTATTTCCCATGGTTTTACCTGCAAAACACTTTGTGGATAAAATAAGCTTGACCCATGATAAAACAAAGCAACATCTACTTTGGGTCTATCATACCTTAAAGCCTAACTGGGCAGCTTTGATGGCAGCAACATATCCTCCAGGGCCAGAACCAATGACTGTCACATCAGCATCAACTATAACAAGAGTAGATTGATATGAAATGATCACTAACAATTGCCCAAAACCCTCCAAATAATCAGCATGTTCTACTCAGCATTATTTTGTTTCAAGGTATTTGATGTTCTTTGATGCAACTAAAAAAATGGTATGAAGTTTGAAATCACACCTTTATCTTCTATTCAATCTGGTATATGCAAATATAAGTCCTAGAATGCGAACCTTATATTATATTCAGCTGCCACTGAATATCAAATATCATATATCAAATGGCATAACTTCTGTAATATAAGACAAGGACGATATAAACATAACATTTTCAAGAAGAAAATTAGAGGTTCAAAAATGAACTGACTAGCCTAAATTATCTAGCAATTAAATGATAGAGTATTGAAGAATTATTTATTTGTAATTGATTACATGAAGAATTAATATTTGTTAAGGGGTTATATAGACACTCATTGATATAAATTGAACTTTAAGCCACCACAACAAACTAGGCTTTTTGTCTCTACATCTGGTATTTTTATCTAATCCCATTCTTTAGTTTCAGTCTCAAAGAGCAAAGCTTTAAACCACTAGCAAGATGACTTTGGATGAATAATACGACCTGCTTCGCCTTAACTCTTTATCTGCAAAATACCTCCAAAAAATTTACTTTGTAGTCATAAAATAAAATGTTGAGAGCTAAACATGGTTTTTAAACTGTCAATGGCCTTAATCTCCAAGCTATTTGGCAAGCTTCGTCCATAAATGTTATACTTATTCTTACCTCAAAATGTTTATCATCTGAAATCCTGAACTGAAATAATTCACTTTCTGTTTTAGTCCTTAAGAATAAAATAAGAACAAAACAAATATGGGTTCAGGGCTGAAGAGGTGGCTCTGCTCTTCCAGAGGACCCGAGTTTGGTCTCCAGCACCCAAAGGAGCTACACAACCTTCTTTAATGCCAATTCCAGAGAATCTGACACGTTCTTCTGGCCATCATAGGCACTAGGCATGCTAATGATGAATACGAATACACACACACACACACACACACACACACACACACACACACACAGGCATACACATAAAAAATCCACGCTCAAATAATAACTATACAACTTTAAATTCTTGAACAAAATTTTTTCAATTCTTTGACTATTGATATTTTATGGACAATAGTAATGATGTCTAACAGTCCAAGATTATTAATAACCTAAGAAAATACATGTTTAAAAAAACTAAGAAGGTGCTGGGTACATACTAAACACTCAAATGTTGCTTCCTATCTTAGATCTGCCTACTACATTCTGTCTGGCCAGACTTTAGAAAAATCTTGGCAAAAGCTGATATTGCTACCCCTTGCACTAGATAAGAAAAGCGTAGCTTAGATCTTATTTTCTAACTCTTCACTGAGTTCTACATCTCTTACTCAGACAACTCCATCTTACTAAGTATAATACCAATATCTTTTCAGTATCTATTTCTCCAATCTCCTCTCCCATCCCATCAATATCAAGCAGTTTAAGCTTCAGTGTTTACATACATATATAGGATTATACTAACCTATGTATATACATTGTTTCATTATCTAGAACTACATACTGGCAGCATGCATTTCACATTTCAAGCACTTGGAATATATATACATGATGACTAGCTACCCTGCCTCTTATGATCTGATTAGAAAGAAATAAAAAATTACAATAAAGCCCAATCTGTAACTGGAATGATCTTTAAAATAAATTTGATCCTATTATTTATGGCTCTGCTTAAAACACCTTACTTATTTCCAACTTCCTATCTGAGAAGTAAATTCTCAATCTTCAATGAGCCAGCACTATGGCCTTTTTAGTGGTTAAGTATTCTGTGCTTCTTTCCACATTACAATATTCATCCATTCACCCAAGTCCACCCATCCCTCTTCAGACAATGCCTGAGTTTCTTTTCCTGTTAATGTAAAAAAAAAAAAAAAAAAAAAAAAACCAAAACAAAACAAAAAACCCAGCAACTTAAAGGTGTTTTTTGGATCACAGTTCAAGGTCGTGTCAGTCCACATGACAGGGAAGTTAAGACACCAGGAGCTTGAGGAAGCTGGGGGATATCACATCCACAATCAGAAAGGAAAGTGTTCAGTTCACTTTCTCTATACATCAGAGGTTCCCCTGCCCAGGTGGTATTCCCCTCCACAATTAAGATGGATTTTACCAATCAGTCAATATAATCAAGATAATTCCTCAAAGGCTAACCTAACCTCATGGGTATGTTACGTCCGCAGGCTTATCTCCTAAGTGATTTCAGGTGTTAGCAAGTTGACAATTAATAATCATTACATACCTAAACATAAAGTCCTTAAGAATTATGCAACCATTCCCAATCCACATATATTCCATAAATCCCTGTCCTTAGCCACTGGAATATGATTTCAAGTATTTGTTAGATGTTCGTTTTCCCCAGGAAGATTGTGAAATCTAAGGAAGCTGAGTTTTGTCTGTTTAGATCACTGCTATATCCAAGTAGCTAACCAAATAACTTCTACATGTATTTTCAGTTCTGCTCTGTGGTAATGTGAGTTGGTCCAACATTGCTGTTCACAAAAACTAATTTCTCTGACTGCAGATCTAATGAACACTTTCAGCAAAACAGCAGGGCACAAAATCAATGTACAAAAATCTATTAATCAATAATGAACATGCTGAGAAGGAAATCAAGAAAAAGATCCATTTGCAATATCATCAAATGAATAAATAAAAAAAAAATAAACCTAGTAATAAATTTAACCAAAGAGGAGAAAGACCAATAGAATGAAATTTTAAATCACTAAAGAAAGAAACTGAAGAAAGCACTAGAAAATGGAAAACTTCCCTACTCATGGATAGGAAGAATTATTATTATGAAAATGGCTACATTATCAAAAGAAACAAACAATCTCAATGCAATACCCACCAAAATTTCAATGCAATATTTTACAAAGATATAAAAACAAAAAAACAACAAAAACCTCCTAAAATTCATACGGAATCACAAAAGACCCCAGACAGCCAAAGCAATCCTGAGGAAAAAGAGCAACACCAACAGTATCATAATCTCTATACTATGGAGTCACAGCAACAAAAAAGCAAGGTACTAGTGTATGCACAACACCCACCAAACAGACGTGTACACCAATGGAACAGAATACGAGACACAGAAATAAAACTATGAAGCTACAGCCAAAAAAGATAAGCCTCTCCAGCAAAAGGTGCCAGAATATTCACACATACAAGACTGAAACTAGAGTCTCACTTCTTACAATGTACAAAAACTCAAAGTGGACCAAGAACCTTCACCTAAAACTTTGAAACTGCTAAAGGAAAATACTTCAGGTACAGGCTAAACAAGGATTTTCTAACAGTGTTCCTACAGTCCAGAAAGTGACATCAAGGAGCAACAAAAAGCCGGGCAGTGATGGTTCATGCCTTTAATCTCAGAACTCAGGAGGCAGAGACAGTTCAAGGCCAGCCTGGTCTACAGAGCAAGTTTAGGATAACCGGGGCTACACAAAAAATCCTGACTCAAAAAACAAAACAAAACAAAAAAGAACTGAAGAGCTTCTGCACAGAAACAAAAGCTAGAGAGTTGACCAATAACTAATATCTTGGATAAAAAATTCAAGAAATCAGACCAAAATAATCGTTCAATAATGAGCAGACAGTTCTCATAAGACTAAGTGCAATTGGCCAATAAACATATGAAAAAAGTGTTCAATATCCTTCCTTGGCCATGAGGACAATGCAAGTCAAATCTGCCTTGAGATTATGTCTCAGCCTACTCAGAGTGGCTATCATCAGAACAAAACAAATGGTGTCGAGGTACAGGGAAAAAGGAGCTCTTATATACGTGTAGAAATGTGTATTAGTTCAGTCACTATGGAATTTAATATAAATGTTCCTTTAAAAAAATCTAAAACAAACGCTTAGGAGGCAGGGACAGGCATATCCCTGTGAGTTCTAGGCCAGCCTGGTCTATAGATCAAGCTCCAGGACAGCTAGGGCTGCACAGAGAAATTCTGTCTTGAAAAAAAGAAGAAAAAAAAATGAAATAATAAGATGGTGAATCAATGAATGAATTTAAATGTGATGTAAGTACTACAAATCTGTGTCTGTTAGGAAATGCAAGGTATTCAACAAGAACAGGACATCACCTATCTTGATCAATTTGCTTTATAAGAATATTCAAACACCTCCTAGGTGTTTTCAAGAGAGATCCTATCATAAGCCTTGATTTCCTCAAGCTGGTCAACCAATACTCTTCTACAAAAGCAGAATAAAAATAATGAGTGTCGTGAAGAGTCAAAAGGTTCTCCTCCCAATCTAAGAACTTCACTATTCATAACACAGGAAAGCTAAGAGAGATGGCCAATGTCGGACAAATAGGATTTGACTGTGCCTGGAACAAAACTAAGCCCTTGATAATAAATATGTCAGGTAATGGTATTGAGAATGTAGCTGGTATTATTTGTATGGTGACCATATTGGATATTTTGTAATACAGTAACTAAAACAGACAAGGCCTCAGTGTTCTTTATCCAGTAAGCATGCAATGAAGACCAACTGTGTCATCTTAGGTAAAGAAAAATTAGTCTTTGCTCTGATAAAGTTTGTATTTTTGAGAGAAAAAGTTATTAAATAAAAAACTTAGCTACAAGTATTACATAAATTGATATTTCATCTACCCCCAAATTATATTCAATTTATACTCACAATTTGCCAATGCGAAGAGATGACCAAACCCCTTGATTTAAGAGTACTCCTATCTCTGTTTTAGTTTTCTGTTGCTGTCATAAATACTGTGACTAAAAGCAACTTAGGGAGAGAAGGGCTTCATCTTTTGGAAGGTAGGAACTGAAGCAGAGGCCATGAAGGAACGCTGCTTACAGGCTTGCTTTCTTATAAAAAAGCTCACGACTACCTCCTACCACATTAAGAAAACAAACTACAGACATGCCCACAGACCAAGCTGATCGTAATAATTTCTCAAATGCAGGTTCCTCTTCCCAGGTGACTCTAGTTTGTGTCAAAAAGACAGGAACTAGCCAACACAGTCTCACCCCCATTAAAATCTAAGCGCCTCCTCAAAAACTGCAAAGAAAATAGAAGGCAATGAATATATCTTAACATTCTCCTATTACATGACACCAAAGGCTGTCTGATCTTCACACCCGGACTGTGGCATGCACACAGGTACTCACACATCATACCAGAGACACAAAGTTAAAGAGTAAAATATTTTAAAGTTTAAATTCTATATATGAGTCCAGTAACCATATCATTTCAAATATTTTTTGTACTAGGATGTTAAATATCTCACTAAAAGTCCATTTATCCCATTCCAAGTGATTATTAAAAATACATATATTTTAGGGAAAATTTAAAACTTTAAGATAGCATTAATTATACACTCCTACAGCTCCCTTTCATGTATACAATGGTAGTCTTGAAATTTTTTCATTCAGCATGTCAAAAGTTATCATGAAGCTTTGAAACAATCAACACAATCTGACCCACTAAATAATATTAATTCGTAAAAGCTGTAATCACATGAGATTGTTCAGCTCAAAGCCCACCTGTGGCTCTCCATCATGCCTGGAGTAAAATCTATATCACCAGGTCTGCCTTAGAGGCATTCCATGATCTCATTTTATTTCTTGAGACTTTGCACATCCACCATAGTCTTCTTGCTTTTCCCAGAAGCTCACAATGAAGCAGCCTTCATACCCTCATCCCTCCTCTGCCACCACCTTCTCAAAAGGCTTTCCCCGACAAGCTCTCTAGGCTCCTAATAGCTTGCTTTAGTTTTCAATTACTTCTTCAAACAGTTATGTCTTTTAATACTAATCTCTAAGTGTCTTAAGAATGGATTCTGCCTTCTTTGCCTAGTAAACTACCCTATAGATTAACTCTAGCACAGAGTAACAGTTACTCTAACACTCACTTTCTTTTACATAAAAACAGAAAAAAACTGTCAACTAATCTGAATGAGAACTGCTGCACCGAGTACTCACTTGGTTGATCTGCGTAAGTTCTTAAAGGCACTGAAGAAACTCCCTGTAGACCATGAGACAGCCTATTAAAATGGCCTCTCTAGAAAAAAAGACAAAAAAAAAAAAATCCTGTTAAATAAAATATAATTTTTATAATGGGCTGGTTAAGATAATTGAATAAAGGCTCCTGCCACCAATATTGACCTCCAAATTTCAATCCTTTGGAACCATATGGTGGAAGAGAACAGACTCACCAAAGTTGTACTCTAACCCCCACAGATGCTCATGCCTACACACATACATGCAAATAAATGTAATTTAGTAGGCTGATGACAACAAACTGTGGTAACCACAAAGAGTATCATATTTCCTCTTTGTCAATAATATTAAATCCTCACAATCTTACCGGCCAGATATGCCTTATTATTATGAATATTCAATGCACCACCTCATATTAAACTTACTAAGATATGTTCAATGGCTTACAGTTCTATTAAAATTTCAGAAGGCATTGCTAATTTTCATGCCAAGGATCATTTTAGTATTCTAATTAAAAGTCTGAAACTTTGAATTCGGGCATTTTAATACTTCAACAACAATCATTTCACTTGCCATTATGCTTTCTAACTAATCTATTTAACAGTCTGTAATCACAACATTTACGAAAACGTTCTCGAGCCACCAACTATGAGCAGAAAAAACCAAGAATGTACCAACAGTGTCAGTATACCCTCATTCTGGAAGTTCCACAAATTTCACCATAATCTCACACTCTCTAAACACTTGTACTATCGTTTCCTAAGACCAGTGAGACAAAGAAACAGAGTTCCAGCTCCTATCATAGTGAGCATGGAAGGCTGTGAAAATACACGCTTATGTAGCAATGTTCTTTACATGGAAGTAACTTCTGTACTTGCGATCAAGACACGTCAAAGAAGAGCAAACTGAGTTTTAGTCCTGGCTCAGCTTCTCCCTAAAAGAACGACATTTTTCATGTTACATTAATTTTTGAGGATACAGAAGACTCATGGGTGAAATAAACTGCGTGACCTCTGTATTATCTTTAGGTTTCACACTACCCTGCCACGACGCTGCAAATATTCAATTTGGCTGTGTTTAACTGGCAGGTGAAATGGGAAACACAGTTTGGACGACAGACCGCTGCAATTAAAAATAAGACTCCATGACCTGGCGGATAGTAAAGGGCAATAGTTTAGAGACGCGAACGCAGACAGGACCTTAGAGGAACTCGCTGTGTGTTACAACTGACCAAGTCTAGGCCATTCGCGCCTCAAGGTTACCTACCCACCGAAGAAAAGTAGGCCACTCCAGGGTTAGGGTCGGGATGAGGCAAAGGATATGGAAGGGGCATACAGCGGGTGACAGGGGTGATTTACTCGTTCCCGTGCCCCGGCCCCTCGACCAGAAGTGGGGTGTAGAGTTGCCGGCCATCATTCCAAAGCGGGGCCCGGCCCGCCCTGGCCCGGGCCTGAGCTTCCCGCGGCCCGCTGCCTCAGGAAGCCGAGCTGAACCGGCAGAGGCGGGGCCGCAGCGGTTCCGGGCCGCAGGCCGCATCCAAGCCCAAGGTGTATCTCCGCGTCTCTGGCCCAGCACCACTACACGCAGGCAGCAGCCCTCACCTTGGCCAAGGAGCAGTACACACGACTCCAGCTCTGCATCTTCCCCTAATCCTGACCCTACCAACAGGGCTTTCACCTCCGCTGAGCGACTAGTAGGCTTAACCAAGGTCTTCCCGTGCTGCGCAGGTGCATGAACGATACGTCATCGCCCTGGAGCTGCGCGATTGGCCGGAGCGGCGGAGGCTCCCTGGTCGCTACGTCGTCATACTACTGTCGTAAAAAACGCAATGCTTTGTGGCATCTGGGGATTTGGGAATTGTCAGAGTGTCTAGAGTAGAGGTGCAAGTTAAATTGGAAGACAGTGCTGTTTGCCAGTGACGCCTACTCGTGGACACTTTCCATAGGCTTTATCTTGCTTTACAAAAACTTTATGCAGTATTTCCACTTTCTGGATGGAGCCCTGGGATCTTAAACCAAAAAAGCAGCAGAGAGAAAACTGCAGCCCTGAGGACAAAGACATTGGTTTGTAATCTCTGCTCTCAAGAACCATGTAAGGGATAGATGGGTCACAGTTGAAACTTTCTTCATCAATACCCTATTCTGAAAACTACACTAACAAGAAAGAATAAGAAACAAACTACCTTCTGTTTCTGTTTTGTAGAGCAAACTAGAGAGGGTTGGAATGGTGGGTGAGTTACTAGGTTTTCATACAATATCATGCATCTTAAAAGAATTGGTAGCTTGTCTACAAGATTGAGCACGGAGGTCTAAGGTCTGATTCTACTTTGTAATAACTGTCTCTAGTAAGAAAACTTTAATTTTACATTTCTCAAGTTTACAACCCAAATGAACACTGTACTGAATGCCATAAAGTTCAGCATTAGAAGACTCTTACTCCTTCCCTATCTATGCTCATTTTGAGGAAAGATGTAAATGAATGGTTGTAATATTATGAAGAAACCTGCTGTTACCAAATATTCATCCCCCGTCCCTGCCCACCTTTTGTTTTTCTTGAGTGTCCCATGTGCCACACGTTGGCCTTAACCTCCATGCACAGTTGAGGACCTTGAACTTATATGGTCTTCTTGCTTTCATCCCCCGAGTGCTGAATTACCAGTGTCTACCACACTGCCAAGTTTATACATTGTTGGGAGCTGGGAAAAGAACCCAGGCCTTCTAGTATGCAGGCAAGCACTCTTCTAAGCTACATCCCAGTCCTTCTTCTTTCCTCTCATACACTAATAAGAGCGTTCAGCTGGACAGATAGGTATTCACAATAGCAACTACCTTTTCCAGGTTCCATGCAGCTATATTTAGGCATATGACTAAATACTGGTCGATGCCCTTCTTCATTTATTGTATGTTAAATTATTTCTATAATCTTTGATAAAGTAACTCTCATAGTAGTGTATTTAAACCAAGTCCAAAGTGTAACAATTTTTAAATCGAAATTAGACTTGATTTCACCTTCTTTTGAATATGGTCCATCCTTAGGCAAATGTTTCAATACATTGATACAGAAGTGATATTAGGTTACTCTCAGGCTAGAAACAGCACCCCTTTCTCCTTCTCTTCCTCCTCCTCCCCTCCCTCCTCCTCTTCCTGTTCCCCTCCTCCTCTTCCTCCTCTTTCCCCTCCTCCTCTTTCTCACCTCCTTCTCTTGTCCTTCTCTTCCCTCCTCCCCTCCCTTTCCCTCTGTCCTCCTCTTCTATCTCACCTCTCTTTATGATGCCATTACTATTGTGACTATTCATTATAAAAACTGTTCATCCCCCACCGTGGTTGCCATTCTGCCAATTTAGTACAACTGTATATGCAAATTAGTTTACATAGAGGTACCCTCTTACAAGACAGCTTCCCAACATAATGGCATTGGAACCAATTTATCTCTTATAAAAAGTCTACACTGGTATTTCTCACAGATATGTCCCATGAAGAAGTCCTTAACTTCTCATTTCTTTTGGCTCTGTCATTATCAGAATTGTGCTGGATCTTTTATTCAAGATGGCTATTTTAGTTCCTGTGACCACATAGCTCTGTAGCTTTATTTGCTTTTTAAATTATTAATTTGGTGATTTACCCTATATCCTTAGCTTCTCACTAGCTAGTGATACTTCTGACTTAACAGTCTAAAACTGTTGACTTTCACTAATTCCATTTTCACCAGTGAGAGGTGGCTTATGTATCTGAAAAATGAATTGTAAGGTGAGCTATTTTAAATAACTAGTGGAGATTGAAACCCAGTGCAAAGATCAGCAGGACAGAAGAAAGAGCAGAGTTAAGGAATAACAACGAGTTGAGTTTATTGAGTTTTAAACAGCTAGACAAACCAATAGAAAAGTTACAAGATGCATAAGTCTATAGCTTATATACATTAGACTTAGGAGAGGTGGCTTAGTGGGTAAGTGTGCTTACTGGACAAGTATGAGAACCTGAATTTAGAGCCAGAACCCATATAAAAAGCCAGACATGGGGACTGAAGAGAGGGATCCACAGTCAAGTATTGAAGAAATCCTAATTGGTCTTATAATAAAAACTTGAAGCCAGATAATGGGATAAAGCCAAAAGGGCAGAGAAGCAGAAGAACAAAGAGACTTCTCACCACTACTGAATCCTCAGGCTGAAAAGGGAAGACCCTTGTCTCCATGATTCCTCAGCCTGAATGCCTCAGCCAAAAGGGAAGGAAAGAAGCAGGCACAAATTCCTGTCTCCTCCCACCTTGTGTTCCTTTCTCTGCCCAGCCATACCACTTACTGTGCTAGGATCAAAGGCCTGGGAGCAGAGGCACAGGATCCTAAGTGCTAAGATTAAAAGTATGTGTGACCACTGTCTGAGCTCTATGGTTAACTCTGCTGGCTTGGTCCTCTGATCTCCAGGCAACCTTTATTTCTTAGAGGATACACAAAAATAAGAGAAAGTAATTTCCATCACCCATATCAGAAATACCACAACTGTCTCTAATTTCAGCTCCTGGAGATCCTTCTTCTGCAGTGTGAACATTGGTTGAGTAAACACACACACAGACACATACACACTGCCCCCCCACACACACACCAGTTTTTTAAAAGCCAGACATGGCTATGCTAATAATGGTAGATGGTAGAAACAGGAGAATCATTGAGGATTGCTGGTAACCACCCTAGCTCCAGGTTCAGTGAGAAATCTTGTCTAAATAAAATAAGGTAGAGTGTGATAAAACTAGCCACTCAGCATCTTCCTATAATCTGTATGTGTGGGCTCCCACACCCACACATCTGTGTTTGTACCATATTTACACACGTACATGAAGAAACAAAAGAGGGGAGATAAATATTTTAAGGATTAAAACTGGAAATTTGCTGATGTTTGAGTCATATGACATTTATAGAAATAGATGAATAACATCTATGTGTTCATTTTTCACTGTTTTTACTAAATAGATAAGAGGACATTGAGCAGGAGTTACATATTATCAGAAACAGCTGAGTCACTGTTACTGTTAAGTCTTTAATGCATGCTCCCCTAACTCGCCCCCACCATCTTCCCTTGTTTGGTGTTTGGTTTCATTAAGTAGTCTCAGCTGTCCTCAAACTCACATGTAGTCCCAGCAGGCCTTGAACTGGTGGTGAGCTTTCTTGCTCAGTCTCCCAGTCCTGAGGTTATAGATGTATGCTGCAGCATCCTGTTAATGATGCCTTTTAATTTTTCATTTTACTAAGACTTTGGAGATTAAGATTGTATGAACTAATTAAAACTGGAGCCAGATATTTGGGGGAAAGCTAAAATATCAGAGAGATAAACAACAGCCACTTCTCACTCAGCCAACTCCTCTGGTGACACAGTCAGCAGCCTAGAATCCTCTGGCTTCTCACTTGGAATCCTCCAACTGCTCTTCTAACTGAATTTTCTGACAGTCTTTCTGTCCTCAGCTTGTTTTAACTGACCTTAGCTGTGTGTTTGACTCTCTGATATTCCAGACTATTTTATGTATCACCACATATTTCCTTTTGTATCAAAATTAAGAAGGTTATAACTAATATTAGAAGATAATATACAATAGGTAAAATAATTACATATTAATATAAGCAATAATTACATCAGTAATGTCCATTCCAAGAACAATTGACAAATTCAAAGAAAATATTCCACTATTTATCCTCTTTTGGTGAGTCCAAATGATTGTACCTAATTGATTTTCTATTTAACTTGAATTACTAACTGAAAACTATCTTTTGATGTCTCTCAAACTTAGACACTTTTTAGTGGATTTCTTTTCTAAAACTGTCTTTATAAAACAATAACTATCTCATCTTCAACTCCATTAGAGACCCAAGAAAGAAATAATATTAACTAAGTAAACAGAAAATGCAAGTGACTTCCAAAAATATGTGAAAATGACAGAAACAGTTGGCTACCTGGACAGTCACCCAAGATTCCTCTGCAGTGTTGGAGCATCCATCTTAGATCTACTGGCCTATCATATCTGACAGATATTTCTGTGAAGCAGGATATTCCTAAAGACCTTCCTACCTTATCCTGGCAAGTTTTAGTACTTCTTTTGTGAATATTCTGCTTGTCCATTTTGGACAGCATACTGTCAGCAGTCGAGTAAAGGGCACTTTCTTGCCCAGTGGCTAACTTTCGCCACAAAGAAAGTCAACTCCATGTGGAGTTTATTTAATATCCATGATTTTCTCTGAGGTATATTGGTGCTGCCAGGAGCAGACATATCTCATTGGCATAAAAATAAAAATAACCTATGTTATTAAAATATCTTAAATGCCGTATTCTGTAGATTTCTGAAGTGTTTAAAGATGACCTGTGTAGGGAGCCAGCCGCACCCTAAAGACAGCGCCTGTATCCGGCCCATGACTAAGCGGTTTAAGGAAGCTCCTTAGTAAACAAGTCACTGCGCATGACACCTTGTAATTTTCCAGCAAGAAGCCTGGCCCCCAGACAGATACATCATATCGGGTGAGGGTGTGCTGACCAATAGGAAAGGCCCACGTCAGAGATAAACAATGTTGCCTATAAAAGCGGCCTGCCTGGGAGGCTCGGGGTCTTCCGTTCTTTGCCCTAGTGTGTGAAGCTTCAATAAACCTGCTGCAGAAGGATCCTGTTGTACTGCGTCTTGTTTGCGGGCAAAGAAGGCGCGGGACAAGTGGTGCCGAAACCCGGGAAAGACAACATCAGCTGCACCAGCGGAGACCCCTCGGTGACGAGGAGGATTCAGAACTGCAGAGTGTTCGCTCGGAGAGGTATGGTCCCTGACTGAGGTTTGGTTTTTAGTGCCTACTGGCAGAAGGTTTTGGCAGGATTAGGTTTGGTTCTAGTCACCCTGATCATCTTTCTTGTGGTTGCCTTTCTTTTTCATTGATTTCGGTGCTGAGTGCCTAAGACCGACGTAGGTAAGCGGCAGCGCTCTTTGGTTTCGTTTTGCGGATAAGCCGGACACGGATAAGCCGCGCTGCTAACGGTATCATGGGTACTTCGCAGTCGATGATCTCGGATTTAAGGATGGGCACCAAAGCTATATGGAAGATGATCAAGAATTGTTTAAAGGATGAGTCCTGCTTGCCAGTGGTCATGGAGGGACAGATAATGTTGAGAGAGGTTCAGGATAGCCTATCAGAAACCGAGCGGGATGAGAGATTGGGAGCGCGCCCCAAGGAAACTGTACATAAGGAAAAAGGACCCCCCGGTACCGGTATGGGGGAGAAAAAGGAAAAAGGACCCCCCGGTACTGGTATGGGGGAGAAAAGTTTCAAAAAAAATTATGAGAAAAATTCAGAAAAAAATTCAGAGGTTAAAAAAAGGAAAGAGACCAAACTTACCTTCCCCTGGAAAGAATTGGCTAATTTAGAGATCAGGGATGAAATAGAATCCTCCATTTCTTCCTCTAAATCCAGCCATGTAGATGAGGAAGACCCACTAGACCCAGGAGATGAATTTGATTTGGAAGAGGCAGCCAAATATGAGGCAGAGAGATACTACCCTGATGATCCTCCTCGTAACCAAATCAGAAAGAACAGGCACAAGGCAGAAAGCCAGCGAATGCACAGACCTCTGCCTACAGCTCCTCCTCCTTATGGTGTGAGCGGTGCTACAAACTTTTCTTTTCTGCCGGAGGCCACAAGGCGACAACTTAGTTTAGCATTTCTGGTATATGAGGGCCAAAATAATGATCGGGTTTATGCCCCAGTAGAATTTAGTCAGATTAAAGAGCTTGCAGAATCTGTCTGCAAGTTTGGTGTAAATGCCAACTTCACTGTTACACAACTTGATCGGCTTGCCTTATGGAACCTGACTCCATCAGACTGGCAGACGGTGGCTAAAGCTTCCCTGTCAAGCATGGGTCAGTATCTAGAGTGGAAGGCTCTATGGCATGAGATAGCTCAAGAACAGGCTAGAGTAAATGCTGCGGCCATAACCCCTGAACAGAGGGAATGGACCTTTGAGATGTTGACTGGGCAAGGACAGTATGCTACACAGTAGACCCAATTTCCTTGGGGGATTTACCCTCAAATTTCAGCCACGGCCATTCGTGCTTGGAAAGCACTCTCTAAAAAAGGAGAGGGTAGCAATCAGCTTACTAAGATTATCCAGGGACCAAATGAACCATTTGCAGACTTTGTGGCACGCATGACGGAGGCAGCAGGAAGGATCTTTGGAGACCCTGACTCTGTCGCTCCTTTTATAGAACAACTTGTCTTTGAACAAGCGATATTGGCTGCCCCCGTGTGTGTATGGCCACCCTTTATTTGGATTGTAAGTAATGTTTCTATAGATAAAGATGTTTTAGAGTGTGCCCAGAGCACCTGCTTTTATACCCTTTGTTGGGATGCTCAGAAGTATTCCTTTGCGATGGTGACTCGCATGCCACGATTTGTGCCTGTGCCGGTTGAGGCTCCTAGCAGCATGAGTTTGTTTCGACCTAAAAGAGATTTTGGCATTTCTGCTATAATTGTTGGGATTGTTGCGGTCGTGGCTGTAGGGGCCACAGCAACCGCTTCAGCCCTCGCCCTTTCCAACACTGTGCAAACTGCTCGGGCTATTAATAATTTATCAGCCTCGGTAACAATGGCCTTAGATAAGCAAGCATCCGCTAATACCCAAGTTCAAGAAGGACTTATGCTGGTTAACCAGCGTATTGATTTGGTACAAGAACAATTAGACATTTTATGGCAAATGGCCCAATTGGGATGTGAACAAAAGCTTCCTGGACTTTGTGTTACCTCCATTCAGTATGAAAAATTTTCTAGGGCAGCTAACTTGTCGAAAAGCCTTTCTCAGTTTATCTTACAGAATTGGTCTTCAGAGTTTGAGCAGACGCTACGAGAGCTCCGCGTTGCCATCGTTCAGATTAATTCCACCCGTCTAGACCTGTCCTTAACAGAGGGCCTTTCCACCTGGATTTCCTCAGCCGTTTCGTACCTGAAGGAATGGGCTGGCATGGGAACCCTTGGGATCCTCATGGTCATGGGATTCGGAGGCAGTCTTTGGCTGATTTGCCAGATGCAAGCGTCCAGAAAGAGAGAAAGGACAATTTTGACCCAAGCCTTAATGGCTATTGAAGATAGACAATCCCCTACGATTTGGCTGACAGCTCTGAATGAGCAAAAATTTTAAGTTTGACTGATTGTGGTCACCTAACCTTGCAGAAGGTATGCCTCTCCCTGATTGGTGAGGAAGTTTGGGCAGGCTTTGGCCTATTGCTTGGAATTGAGCAGGGTTGATTGTGTATACTGTATAGGTATGGCTCTTGCACTGAGAGGCTTAATTGCCATTGCACCTCATTAGGGCATACCTGTTATAGTTTCCATGTGGATTGTAAGGCTAAGCACTGCAATGGTTCCACCTTAGAGTTTGAGGGGTTCCATGGAACATGTTTGTCTGCATATGGGCAGGGCACATGAATCCCATCTCCCATAAAGGTGCCAGGCTGGTCGGGAGGTGTACCTGGTGGACGCATCAGGAATGTCTCCTTTGTACATAGTCCCCAAAAGTTTTGGGAGGACAAACCTCTGTTTCCATCCACTGGATAGCCTCCCTCATTTTAAATATAAGAAAAGGGGGAGATGTAGGGAGCCAGCCGCACCCTAAAGACAGCGCCTGTATCCGGCCCATGACTAAGCGGTTTAAGGAAGCTCCTTAGTAAACAAGTCACTGCGCATGACACCTTGTAATTTTCCAGCAAGAAGCCTGGCCCCCAGACAGATACATCATATTGGGTGAGGGTGTGCTGACCAATAGGAAAGGCCCACGTCAGAGATAAACAATGTTGCCTATAAAAGCGGCCTGCCTGGGAGGCTCGGGGTCTTCCGTTCTTTGCCCTAGTGTGTGAAGCTTCAATAAACCTGCTGCAGAAGGATCCTGTTGTACTGCGTCTTGTTTGCGGGCAAAGAAGGCGCGGGACAGACCTGTCTATCTAAAATATATGTTTGAGTTTGAAAAACGTATCTAATATGACTATAAGTTTTATTTTTAATGTCTATCTACTAATTTGTATTTCTTCGTATCCTAATTAGTTGGTAATAATAACTTTCAAGGACTATCAATTTGTATTACATTGTTAAATGAATGGTAGGGGTACAGTACATTGAACAAGAATAGAGATATTTATGTACAGTAACAAAATTAATCTCAACTTTGTATCAATATACACAATTTGTATACAATTTACAAAAAAATCCAATCCAATGTAAACTTTTTAAAACTAGTAATTGCTTTTTACAAGTAGATTCAGTAATCTACCCTTGTATCCTTCATATCTGTATCCCTTTTGTTTCTTTTTTTAAACAAGAACTCTGAAGGTAATCACTCTTGTTCAGTTTTTTGCCTAAACATAACCAATAACAATTTGTAACCACTTGCATGTGGTGGGATTCAGGTGTCAGCTGATAAGGTCCAGAGATGCTTATCCAGGGTCCTGGGCTCCAGAAGGGGGAGTGGCCAACCCCATTCATAAGGGACTGCTGGGATCCTGGGAGGCCCCGTTTCCTGGTTCCTGATTGCTGGGGAGACCGGTTCAGCATCTATCGTCCACCACTTGGATAAGCCAGTCTATCAGGCGCCTATATAAGCTATTACCTGTATCGTGAGTGTTGGTTTATATTTTAATAAATATTAATCTTGGATTGGCATATTTTAAGAGAACCTCTGCCTTCACTCACCCTAAGCAATGACAATCATCCATAGCCTATTGAAAGGCCCAAAACCACCAACCCTATCTCTTGGGAACGTGTGCATTATGTTTTTAAATTTATTTCCTGTTGTCTAGGGGCATGGCATCTTTAGGGGATCCTGAAACAAAATTGTTAATTGTCAAGTCCTGAAATAAGTAGCTGTATCATTTGTTGTCCAGTTTCTGCATAAAGGGAAAGTGTAGGGTTTTTCTTAAGTCCTGCAACCTTGAAATCACCCTGAGCAGTTTATAGTCCAAATCCAATTTCTGATTGGTGTTTGTCAGCCTATTGATGTTATCATAGTTGATGTGAAATCATCATTATGGGGTCTCATCTTTGTAGTATGAGGTTTCTGGCCCGGACTTTCGGGCCTAACCTCAAGGTCTAGGCCCACAGACCCACAGACCCGCAGTCCCACAGTCCTACAGAGATACACAGATGCTTTCATTAGTTTTTGGCTGATCAGCCTCAGGCCCAGGCATATCACTTGCTAACTCTCTACCCTTCATCTAACCCATGTCTCTTGTTCAGCCATGAGGCTTGGTACCTTTCTTTAGAGCAGCATAGTTGTCCTCGGCTTCCTCTGGCTTCTCTCTGGTGCTCTGTCTGGCATTCTGCTCTCAGAGATTTTCTTAGTCTGGTAGCCCCGCCTATAGTTCTTGCCTGCCTTTGGCCAATCAGCTTTTTATTAAACCAGTGGGTGGGACAGTTATTTTCCATGAAACAACATAATACCCCTACACATCTTCTTTTAAAAATTTGAAAGCCCACAGGTAGGCATCATCATGGTTCACTGTAGAAAACTTATAAGAGATTTGAACCCAAAACAATGTACAAGAAGCTAAAGTCTTTTTCTAATTAATATCACAACAAAATGTTTAAAACATACATAAATATTATTCTTATAAATCTTACATAAAATTTATGTAATCTGAAAAAACTTTTAATAGTCAAAATAAAAACAAAAGATCTTGAGATTAATAGTAATAGAATAGTCCTTAATTTTGGTTATTTTTCTGTCTTATATCAGGTGGCTCTTCTGATATGATACAAAGATTTTGTATATTCCTTTAATAAGCAGGCTTGGGGTTAGAGAAAGAGAGAGCCATATTCCAACTCCAAATCCAGTTTTAATATATAATTGAACCGAGACTTTTCTTAGAAATAAAGAGATATATATGGTAAGTAATGATATTTTACCCTGTAGAGTATATTGGTACCATTAGGTCCCATATTCCTTTGCTTGTGAATTTTTTCTGGATAGCTTCCCTTCTGCTTTAGATGTCTAGATATCCAAGGTCTTTTAATTTCTTGAAGATGAATATTTCTAGTTTTCTGTAAAGGCGAAAACAAAACCCTGCCCTGATCCTTGTTCAGTGAGTTGTTCTTAAAACTCACATTGGTGGATGAGCCATCATTTCTTTTTATCAAGAAATTTCTCCTGTTTGAATCACATCTTTATTAATTTTGATGATATCCATACCCTTTTATTCATCTGTGGAAACAAAAGCAAAACCCTTCTCCAACTCTAATTTTTGGGAGATTCCTTTTCAAATCTTTATCAATTTTGATTTTTTTCTCTCTAATTTTTCTATCATCTAGAGCAACATTTTTTAACCATAAGCATTATGTCCTTTAATTGCTCTGAGATAATTGCTCTGGATAAGAATGAACTGGATTTGATACAGGGGCCCTTCAAAAGCCCCCTCAGGGCATTTCCCAAAAGCAAAAAGTTACCTTGTTGACCTGCACTCATTGGTTCAATGCCTGCCTTTGCCACACCTTCCCCATACTCCAGAAGGGAGTGGCGTTCTGTTGGACCCTGTCTTCATGAGTTATTTTTAGCAAAGACTTTGTTTCTTGGAATGCTTCATTTACAGTCTTTTTTACCTGACCTTGCCTTCTACAATTGTAACATTTGATATTTTTCTTTAAACTTCTAGAAATAACCTCTCCTATCCAAGTATCATCAAAGCTGTAATATTCTATATTAATTGTATCATGAATCCAATCCTTCAAGGGTGCTGATTTTGCCTTTAATGGCATAATTATCCGTTTGTATTGTGAGTTAGCATTTTCAAAAGCCAGAAACTCAATAATTATTCACCTAGTATCTGAATCTGGTACTGTTCTATTTGCCACTGCAGTCATCTTTGTAAAAAATCTGTAAAGGTTCCTTTTGGCCCTTGAATCACTTTTGTAAAGGATTCAATTTCCTTTCCTATTTCTCCAATTGTATCCCAAACATTCAAGGATGCCATTCAACATAAATTCAGGGTGTTATTGTATAAATATTGCCTTTATACATTAGCATAATCTCCATCCCCAACAAGTTGGTCTTGAGAGATTTCAATACCTCTAGCCCTACCTCATTGTTCAATGGTCTTAGCCTCATTTTTCTACCAAGTCCTTCACTGTAACTAAGGTCCTGCCTCTAAGACAGCTGTAACCATATCTTATCAGTCTTTAAGGATAAAGTTAACCAAGGATTTAACATTTGTCTTACAAATGGTGAGTGCATACTATAAGTGACTATTGCTTCCTCAAATCTCCTTAAATATAACATTGGCACTGGAGTCCATTCAGCTTCCTGCACCGATTTTATCATTTGGTAATTTCTGCAGGGTCACTGGATATATTAAGGTTGGCTGTATGAAAGCCTTAGGCTTTTTCTCTGTAATCTTATGAAGCAATATTGTAATTGATTTTCCTTTACATTTCTCTATCTGGGCCTAAATATCTCTGTAATCTGTGCTAACAAGATTTTCTAATACTTGTATCTTGCCACTTATATCAACCAATTTGACACTCATATCAGCCAATTTGGCACTCATAGAAACTAATTGTTTTAAGACTAAAATAAGAATGGTCAAAAAGTAATATTTATAATTGATGTTATGTTAATTTCATTTACATTAATTATACTCTCCTTTAATGGCTCCATTTTATACCACCTAGTGTATTGTCAAACAGAGACTAAATACCTTCCATCATAATGCTGTTTCACATTTATAATGCGAGGGGAAAACCTCTGTCTTATACTAACTCTCCTTTTTATGAAATCACAATTTACTCACATGTTGGGCCTCAAATATTGTATGAACTAATTAAAACTCAGAGCCAGATATTAAGGTCCTGGCATTCTCAGCACAGGAATGCTTCTTGCCCACCCATGATTCTTATCCATGTAAAACAACCACCCAAGCCAACGGCAGGCCTTCAAAGGGCTGTTTCACAGGCTTTCTTAGACAAAGACAGAAAAGGTGATGGTTACACTACAGAGTTTGAGGGATACCCTAAATGACTCTTGGCCCAAAATAGTTCTACTCTACCAATCACTTCCTTAATTCCTTTATTGAAAGCATACCCTTAAGAGATTCATTCCTATTCTTTCTCCAAATGTTCTCTATTAAGTCCAGGTGGGCTCTGAGTTCTACATTAGGGAAAAGCAGCAGATAAAATATGCTGGACTATGAGGAATATGAGCAGACTACTATACGCTCTGTGCATCAGGGTCTTTATCCCATTTACTTTGGTCTTGTTTAAGGAGGGTCTTTATCCCATTTATACCATTTTTGAGTAACAGACCATCCAAGGAAATAAGAACTAGCTGAGAAAAGGGATTGTTCTGAGCTCAGGATGGGAGTAATAGAGCAGAGCAAATGTCAAGTATACATCAGATAAAGGGCATAGACATAAAGAAAATAAGGAGCCAAGTAGAAGAAGTCATAGAGAACCAGATTGATGAAGCGCCTGCCCTGAACAACCCAACAACTACCTAGAGGAGTGCTAATAACTGAGACAACAATCACTTGTCCCCCTGGTTCTCAAGCTTATTTACCTAGTCACTCCTCCATTGATCAGGGAAGCAAAAGAGAACTAAATTAGAACCATTCTATAACCTGGTGGCATATAGAGCCTAGTGGGGCTGTAGTTTCATAATGTGATAGTTCCATGACAAATGATGGGTGCGGGAAACTAAAGTCCCTCGACCTTGTGGCCTGGAGCTATTTTGGGAGCTGAAAAGTTTCTAGTCCTCCATTCTGAGAAGTTTCTAAACCCCCAAGGCCAAGCACCCAAGGTCCTGGGTAATCAGAGATCATTCTGGCCCAGCTATAAAGTATCTTCTCCTCCTCCTAAGACAATCAATCAGACAACATCTGACCCTGACAGTGAACCATAGTAAAGAAATTTCCTGGGGCTCCTTATCTCTCAGCCTAATAACAGCATTTCTATGATCTTCATTTGATCTTTGTTTTAAAAACCTTGCCTCAGAGGATAGGGGTGACTCATTCCTTCACTACTGGGTGACAATCAGGAGCTGAGTTCAGTTGTATTGCTGTAATAAGCCTTGCTTTACATTTGCATTCAAGGGATTCAGTGTGATTCTGGGGATCTTTCTGGGGGTCCCTGAGACTGAGAAGAACAATGGTGAAAAGTATGTTGATCTATAGGATTAGGTCTCAATGATCAAGTTGGGGATGATCAGCTCTCCTGAAGAAGTGGAACCTAGTATACAAACAAACAAAAAGACAGTCTTGGCCTGGAGGGTTAGTGAGTGTTCTAGGCAGAAATATCACTATCATCTCCATTGTCCAGATGAGATCCAGATGAGAAAGAGTGATGGGGTTCTGGGTTCTGGGTCTTGCTGCTCCTTCACTTTCTCTGTGTAATCTACCATAAGCCATTGTTTGGCTTGGTAGACTTGAAGGCATTTCCTAGCAGCAAAGATTATAATGCTTTTTTCTGAGCACTTGTAAAGAGATGGTTCACAGAATACCATATAACGGGTCTTATGCCTGTTGGAAAAGCTATTATCAAAAAGAAAAGAGAAGCTAAAAATTTATCTCAGTGTTTGAGTCCTTGCGTAACAGACTCTAGACCCTGGGCTGAATCTTCAATCTGGCACAAACAAAAAGGTAATTCACAGGTGTCATGGATAGAAATATAAGTTGATACACATCAACTGATTAAAAATAAAAACAGAACCACCATGTGATCCAGAATCTAGCTGCTGGGTATATAGCTAAAGGAAATTAGATCAGTATTATTGGCTGGATGGTGGCGACACACACCTTTAATTTCAGCACTTGGGCACTTGGGAGCAGAGGCAGGTGTATCATTATGAGTTTGAGGCCAGCCTGGTCTACAAATCAAGTTCCAGGAAAGCCTGGGCTGGTACACAGAGAAACCCTATCTCAAGAAACAAAAACAAACAGACAAACAAGATCAGTATAGTGATGAAATATCTATATTTCCATGTTAAACACAGGATTATTTATAATACCCATTAAAAAAAACCTTCACTGTCCATTAGTGTTTGACAAAGAAAATGTGTCAGAGGTGTGCATGTGTGTAGACACACACACAGGAACATTATTCAGACATGAAAAGAAGGAAATCCTATTGGGACAACATGCAGACATAGGACAATAGGACATCATGCTAAATAAAGTAGAGCACACACACAAAGACAAATACTGTATGATCTCATTACATATGACTCTTAAATGTCAAATTCATAGCAGACCATAGTATGATAGAACAGTGGTAGCCAATGTCACAAGGGCAGCATGGGGCAATATGACGAGGTGTTAATGAGAAGGTATAAACTTGATCATTGGATGAGTTCTGGAGACCTACATAGAGTACAAGTAACAAATCTTTATGCTTGACACATTCAGTAAGAGGAGACCTTCCATGTTATCCTCACATACAGAAAAATAACTATGTGCTGTAATGGATTCATTAATTTATTTGTGACAATTTCACAGCACATGTGCATATCAAATATTTTTTTATTTGCCAGTTATACATGATAAAAGGCACTTTTACTTGAGGTAGAAAAAGTCATACCTGCCTATAACAGATATTTGTTACTTGATTGTTCTGTTTCCTCCCCATCCCCATTCTGAATAGTATATGTATGTGCATATATATGGAGGCCAGAGGCTGGCTTTGGGTGTCCCCTTGCTCTCTACCTTTTTTGCTTTTGTTTGATTGGCCAGAATGAAGAGCCAACATGCTATGGCCACCCTGTCTCCTTGCCCATCCTTACTCCCAGCACTGGGGTTACAGATGTGTGCCATCACACCTGGCCTTTCCTCGTATATTCGGGATCTAAAATCATGTCTCCATCTCCATACTTGGGCGTTTTCTAAGGGAGCCACTCTCACCATGGTGGAGTCCATTACAGACTCCACTGGAAGTTCCACCACCGTCTCTAGTCCTCTGTGTCCTCAGCAGCTAGAGTAGGCACAAACCATAGCTATGCCAATCATATGTACTTATTAGATACAAATTAAGAGTGTCACATGGAGGAGTTGGATAGATGGCTTAAATCTACAAACCCATATAAAAAGCCAGCCTGGTCCCTCACATATCCATCCTTCAACACTTGGTCCCTCACATATCCATCCTTCAACACTGTTGACACACAAAGACCCTGAGAATTGCTAACCTAAGAATCAACAAAAGACAAGGAAGACAGAACAGGATACTTGATGCCCTTTCTTTCTCTAGTACACACACACACACACACACACACACACACACACACACACACACACACACACACACACACACACACCTGCTCAGCAAATGCCATCTCTGAGCCACCTATCCACCTATCTGGGTTACAGACCCATGCTGCCATGACCATCTTTTAACATGGGTACTGGGGAATCTCAAGGATCCTTGATCTTGTTCAGCAAGCACTTTATCCACTGAGCTGTCTATCTTCCAAGCTTCTACTGTCTCATACTTTTGGGTCTGAAGATTTTATCTCTAGCATTCATCTACCCTAACTTCAGCATGTGTTTCCAGGGTTAAATTTCCCTTGTATATTTTGAACACAAACAAACACCAGAACAATGGTCTGTTGGTTTTCAGACTAATTGCTACATAGTCCATTGCTCTGTGCATCAGCTGGTTTTTTTCATATCTTAATCATTTACATTTTACTGAGAGATTTATCTTTCTTGGATTATTTTTAAACAAAATTTCTATCAAAATAATCCAAGCAGTGGTGATGGGTTGACCAAATAATAAAGAGCTACAATGTTAACTAACTGTCTAAACCTGTAAGAAGGAATTTAGTAAAAAGCTACTAACACTAACTTCCCAGAAGGAGGCAGTGTTCCTCCACTATGTATTTTCTTTATGGCTACCTATGGAAAAGTAGGAAGCTTCAAAAGGGAAACTAAGGGTTTTGGTGTAGGAACAGGGTTACCATGCTTTAAAAATAATTCTAGAAACAAAGACTGAGTACAAACAAACAAGATGGACTATCATTTGTCACACAGAAGACAATGCAAAAGACTCCCTGATTGTGGGGAAGCCCCCCTCTAGCTGAGGAAATGGCCACACTGTAAACATCAGAACTTTTCATCCACACATACTACACCTTCATCCTCCTCCACCCAGCATTGCCCAAGTGACCTATTCCTTTGCTTCCCCTTTTTTCTTCTGGACATATATATATATATATATGAGTGTTTTGCTTACATGTATGTCTGTGCAGTGTGTGCATTCAATGTCCATTAAGGCCAGAAGAAGGTGACAGATTCCTTGGAACTGTGAGCTGCCATGTGAGTGCTGGAATTCTGAAGCCTGTCCTCTGGAAAAGCAGTCTTAATACTAAGCCATCCCTACACCCTACCCCAGCTGTCACCATCCCAAATTTTCTTTCTCAGGGAGGCCTATCTGGACCACTCTAACGACATTTCAGCAAACCTATATTCACCATGTATTCTCATTCTCCTGCCTTGATGCTTCTTTCCCATGACAGTTATCAAATTATAATTAATTCCTTATCTTCATTTTTAACATTGCCTGTTGCCACCAATATCTATGCTCCATGAAGGTTCGGAGTCTTATCTGTTATGCTCACTGATACACTCCCAGTCCCCAGGCTAGCACTTTCCACATTAAACACTTTTTAAAACTTTAAAGTTATTTATGAGAGGTGGTATGACTAGTGTATGGGGAAGTTAGAGGACAACCTGGTGAAAGTCAGCTCTCACCTTCCACCATTAGGCTCTGGGGATAGAACTCAGGTCATCAGGCTGGGTGGCAAGAGCCTTTACTCAAAGACATCTTGCCAATGACCTCCCCAGTGCCCAAATATGTTTTAAGCAGATGACTTATGAATGAAAGTGATTAAAAAATGTCAGGATGGGCTGAAACCCCTTGAAAGGTGGTGAGGACTTTATTAGATAGAGAAGAGACGCCAGAGTGAATGTAACCTCTGAGGCACAGAGGCATGAGAAAAATAGAAACAAGAGACATGGATATAATAATTTCCAGCATGGCAGACAAGAGCTATGGCCATTATGGTCAGGACTGCAGCTAGAAATATTCTTTTTACAATTTTTTTGCTTGCGCCTGTGTGGGAGCTTATGTTGTTACATTGTAAATAATTGTCCCACCCACTGGTTTAATAAAAAGCGCTGATTGGCCAAAGGCAGGCAGAAAGTGTGGGCTGGGCTACCCGACTAAGAAAACTCTGAGAACAGGAAGCACAGAGCAGAATGCCAGAGAGAATGCCAGAGAGAAGCCGGAAGAAGCAGAGGACAACTATACTGCTCTGAGAAAAGGTACTGCGCCACATGGCTTGTTGTCTCCCGAATAAGTGCCATTCTGGCCCTTTATGGCCCATCCTCCTAAAACCTTATGTTAATAGGGGGAAAAAGTTAAAACATGTTTTCCTGTGCTACAAATCTCCTTATCGCTGCCACCTGCTGAGTGCTAGTCTTTTGGGATCCTCCAAGACCTTGGGTGTGCCTGGATGAGGGGGCAGGGTGTGAGAGAGTTAAGAAGGTAGTAGAGAGCTGAGACACAGGAGGAGAAGCCTGAGACAAGCATGGAGTAGAGAGTAGAGTCAGTGTGAGTGGAATGGGCAGAAGGAAACCAACATGGCGGGAAGCTAGAGAGGAAAAAAGGCTAGGCGAGATGCATGGCAGGGGGAGAAACAGGTCTAAGATATAAGATGTACTGAATAAAGCTTGGGTCTCTCATTGTGATCCTGAATGATGGAACCTAATGACTCCTGAGTGCAGATTATTTAACCTCGACGCCCCTCGCCTGGACAAGACTCGGCCCCAAGAAACCGGACGCGGTAAGTGGAGGTCTCACCGAGGTCCAGGAAAGAGGGATAAGCGGATGAGGCTCACCAGTAAAGAGACCGGGGGAGGATCTGGGAAGTACCCAGGAATAGGCGCCTAATAGATAAGAAATGTAGATGGAAATATGGGAAACTCAACCTCGCAAGTTCGGCTGGTTCTGAACTTCGAGAATTATTAAGGTAACAGGGAATTTAAATAAAAGCTCGGACCGCACTCGGATAAGGGAGATTAGTACATGGTTCTTGACAGGAGGGAGCCTTAAAGTTCTCAATTGAGATCAAGTTAAGGTAGAATTACAAAAGACATTGAGAGATCCAGCTAAAGTAGCAAAAAAAAAAAAAAAAAAAAAAAAAAAGAAAGCGCAGATAAGCCCTGTGCCACGTGGCCGGCAGATTAATAGAAATGGGTTGATTTAAGATGTAAGACCTAGCTATCAATGTGCCTGAGACATAGGCCAAACAGCATAAAGTTAATGTAAGTGTCTAAGTCATTTTCTGGGGTCCTGAGTGCCTGAGCAGTCTCAAGCGGCAGGTCTGTGGGTCTTGGACTTCTGGTCGCCCGGGGCCGAGAAACCTCTTTATAACAGATGGCTTCCCAATATGAGCTGAATATCCACTGAAAGCCTAATCAGTAGCATGTGATTGATTTAAAGTTTCTGTTTATTTTAAACAAAAAAGAAACAAAGACAGTTCTTAGTAGCAGTATTTTCTTTGGTCTGCTCTGTTTGCTAGCCGAGAATAGAGATGCAGTCCCTTTAAGAGAATTGAGCAAGTCAGTGGCTGCGAATAGAGACGCTGTCCCTTTAAGAGAACTTAAGTCTCTTTTTAAACTTCTGAAGGGAGATGCAGAGCCCTTTAATATTTATACTGATAGTGTATATGTGGCCAATATTATGCCCCAACTAGAAGTGGCCCCTCATGTGGGGGAGTCATCAAAGATTGTTAGCCAATTACAAAGCTTACAGATTTTGATATGGTACAGAAAGCAATCTGTGTTTGTAGGACATATTAAAAGACATTCTGGCTTGCCTAGACCACTGGCCAAAGGCAATGCGCGGGCAGATAAAGCTACCCGAATAATTTTTGCCTCTCTAAAATATGACCGGACTCTACAATTACACAAAAAGTTTTATCTCAATGCTCAAGCGTTAAGGTATCAGACACAATGCATCCTCTGGACAATGGCAACCGCCAGCACCTGTGCTGGCCAGAGTTGGGGGTGGGCTGTCTGTGTTTATCCACCAGGTGCTGAGAAGCCAATCTAGATACCTGAAAAGTGTGTACGTCCTGTTCAACATGAAAAGATTATGGTTCCTGAAGCTTCTGATGAGGCCAGTAAGTTTAAAAAAAAAAACCCTTTGTTTCCTGCTGTTTTTGCCTCCAATTTAGACCACTGACACAGCTGCCAATATGGTGCCCATATAAAAAGCTTTCATAGCATATGATTGAGGTGGTTGCTTTTAATAGCACTGCTAAGTAAAATGCCAGCACTCATTTTGATAACTCTTGCATCTCTTCTACCCCATGCCTCTTGGTCCCTTTACCCAGATTCGGACTCTGGAGGGTGGGAAAGGTCCCTTAAACTGTTCAGCTCTAAATTTCAGCTTAAGCAACTGATTGGAGTAAAGAACATTCCAGTGCCCTGTTGGTACGAGTCCCAGCTGCAGTGATGCTGGTGGTGGTTCGTCAGACCAAGATCCATCTCCCAGGTGCAAAAGAGAGACTCCAAAATAACTACACAGTCACCCTGCTGCTTTTGGAGCTACAGTCTCAGAAAATGCATTGAGCCAGACAGCCGGAGCTGCATCCCTGGTGAACCAACTATCAGCCAGGGTGGTGACTGCCTTTGAAATTCCAGAGACTTTAAATGGACAAATACATTTTAAGATTTATCCCTCAACCAACAAACTGCCCTATTGACATTTTGCATATGTAATAATGGCTATTGTGTAACCTTGGATATTCTGATATTTGTGTTACCTCAAGTAAGATAGAAAATGTTAAGTCAGCAGTTGCATATTGTTAAACCAGTATTTTCGGGGCCCCTAGAATACAATCTTTTTAAATTTACATCTTGCAGTTAGCATACACCATTACACCCCTTGAGACTAGTGGCTTATAGAATACCCTAAGTGGCTGGGTAGATCACCCAATGGTCTGGATCTATATCCCTTTTTAATATTTTGCCTCAAGGGTTGGCATGCTGTCTTTTCATTCTAATACGCTGCAAAAGCAGCAAGGTCATCAGCAGGAAATAACAAAACAGGCTTCTGGCCTTGTGATCCCCGACTGATGCTCAAATATGCATATCAATGCTAGAAGGACTCTTCCCAATGACGGGCAACTTCCCCGCCTGCTATATCTACCTAAGACAGGAGTTGGCACATCCAATGACGGGTTCTGTAGCAGGGGCTAGGGGTTGATCCTAAGACAGGGGTTTCCTTCTATATTTTTTTTTAATAACGGGGGGGGGGGGGGGTGAGATGTCGCCTGGACAAGACTCGGCCCCAAGAAACCGGACGCGGTAATGGCTGAACAAGATAAGAGTCATGGGTTAGAATAAGGGTAAAGAGCTAGCAAGTTATATGCCTGGGCCTTAGGCCGATCAGCCTAAAACTATTGAAAGCATCTGTGTGTCTCTGTGGGACTGTGGGACTGTGGGACTGTGGGACTGCATGACTATGGGACTATGGGTCTATGGGTCCTAAATCTGGAGGCTAGGCCCAGAAGTCTGGGCCAGAAACCTCCTACAACATGCCTGGGATTAGTTTGCCTGTCTTTCTAAATAAAGCCCTTCTCATATATGATAATGATATAATTAATAATGATGATGTTTCCATTGAAGAGTGTTAGAAAGCTTACAAATCATTTGTCTGGTTCAGAGAAAGTGCTTTAAAAAAGAAATTACTCTAGAGCTATCGTACACGTGGGGCACTTATCAATCAGATAGTTGAAGTGTTTACCAAATGATTTTTAAATCACTTGACTTCTTCTATAGAGGGTTAAGAGGGTGGCTGTGTACTGTAGGCATTCAGAGTTTTTTAAGATGAGTGTGTTTATAGAGTGGCATTGCACTGCTCATGGAATTCTTCAGATACTAGCCCTGATCTACATAGAGATCCTGATACCAATATCATCAGTCCATAATTTCTGGTCATAAAGTAGGAAACTTCTGCTTCTGAAAGGTTAAGCTGCTGTTTGAAGCTCCCAAGTCTGATAAGTGATTAATTCAGAATTCATAGCCAGGGTTTCAGCTTCCAAGCATGGCCTTTGTGTGTGCCTGTGGGGGAGTGGGATTTGAGCCAACACAATTATACTATTGATTGGTTTGGCCAATTGAAAGAGAGCCAATCTGCTTACCCATCAGCAAAGCTGAGATAAGAGAAACTGGAGAACTGAAGTGTGTCTCTCAAACCATTTTCTGCCAGCTTATGAAAGATTGCCTCTTCACAGTCTTTGTCCTCACAGAATTAAACCTCTCCAAGTGGAAATAGCACTTGACAGTAAATACCTTGAAATACTCGTTATTTATTTTTCATTTGATGTTTCAGCGAAAGAGTTCTTCCTAGCCACCAAAACATTAAAAGAAAAATAAAGTTAAATGATCAAAACAACAAATAAATACTTGCATGTTGAGATTGGCTGCTTAGTTATGCACAGCATTAACTGAACAAGAAATAACATAGAAAAATGGAAGTGTTAAGAAAACTATCAGGGAACTGCAGAGATGGCTCCATGTTTAGGAGCATCTGCTTCTCCTGTCAGGAGTTGGTATTCCATTTCCAGCACAGGAATGGCAGATAATAACTGTCTGTAGCTCCAGTTCCAGAGGAGCTGACATTCTCTTCTCATCTCTGTGGGCATGCCAGCACCTGGTGCTCAAACATACTTGCAGGCAAAACACTAATAATAATAATAATAATAATAATAATAATAATAATAATAATAATACTTTTTTAAAGAGAAAAGTTATGTTCTTGGCATGGCAGTGTTTAAAGAACAGAGGATCATGTCTAAAATTAAATGGAGATTGAATGTACAAACATTTCGGGGGACTATTAAGTGGGTTTTCTAACATGGAGCTTTCTAAAGTGTGGTTAGGATTGCAGATGAGTGCCACCATGCCCAGATTTTTATGCCGATGTTAGTATCCAAACTCAGCTCTCATGAACCATTTGACCCAGTCCCTGTGGATTTGTCTCTTAAAGCACTTCAGAATTTCTTTAGAATGTTCAACTAAACATGTTCTCATTTAATTATTTTATGGAAGTGCTTGTAGCTAATTTTTTTAATTAAAAAATACTTATCTTACTTTGTATTACTTTGTATATTTTGCCTGCCTATTTGTATGTGAACCATGTGCATGTCCATTGGACTCCCTGAAACTGAGGTTACACATGCTGGTGCTGGGTCCTCTGCAAGAGCATTAAGTGCTTAGCCTCTGAGCCAACTTTCCAGCCCTGCCAACTAGTTTTTTAGTTCATTATCTTGCTTTGTTTTGTTGGCTTTCTTTTTTACTTTTTCAAAACAGGGTTTTGTGTGTGTTCTTAACTGTTCTAGAACTCTATAGACCAGGTTGACCTTCAACTCACAGAGATCTGCTTGTCTTGACCTCCCAAGTGCTGAGATTAAAACCTGAGGTTTTATTTTTTTCTGAGACAGAGTCTCATATGTATCCATACCTGGTTTGGAGATAACTGTACAACAGGCTGGCCTCTGACCTGCAGTAATGCTGAGATCACAGATGTGAGTTAGCATGCCTAGCTTTGAGTTTCTGCATATAGGAGACAGTTGTATAGCTTGGTCTGTTTAAGGGGCCCTAGTAGTGAGACCAGGATTTATCCCAGGTGCATGAGCTGATTTTTTTGGAGCTCATTACCTATGGTGGGACACCATGCACAACCTTGATATAGGGGGAAGGGACTTGTACCCGCCTCAACTGAATGTACCAGACTTTGCTGACTCCCTATGGGCAGCCTTACCTTTTTGGAGGAGGGGATGAAGATGAGTTGGGGGTTGGCTGGGGGGGATGCATGAAGAGATGAGAGGAGGATCTGAGATTGGTATGTAAAACGAATTTAAAAATTCTTAAGTAAAAAAGAAGAAAATTATAATCTACCATAAAATGACAAAATTCTAACTCAAGGTAGTAACTAGCCAACAGACCAGCATGTAGTATCTGTACTATATTCAGTACTATATACAGTGCTGTGAAGAATATAAAATTTTGTTTAATTTTTAAATTTCTCAAAAATATGGAGGAAATTTCAAACATACTTCATTATGGACAAAATAGCAAAATGATTTTCATGTACCTCTCATCCAGTCTCAACAGTGATCCAATTGTGGCTCATATTGCTCCATTTTGTCATATTCCCTCCTCCTATTTTTGTCCAAAAATAGCTCAGAGTGTGCCTACAAAAGAAAAGGGGTTTGAACCAGACTTAAACAAATAATATGGACTTAAATTTTTCTGTGTCAGCAAATAATGAGTCATTTATCAAAATTGAAGGTTTTATATTAACATTACAGTGTTCTTCAAATAAACCAAGCAGTGTCTTTACAAACCATAAAAGTGACATTATCATTTAATATTTTTGGCTGAAGAAAGCAAAGCTTAGGGATATAAAAGCATCTGCTCGATTTTTCTTCTTAGGAAGAAGTAGAAAATTTGCAGAAACAGAAAACAGGCATACGTGTAATAGAACGTAATAGAACTCATGTGAATGGTGTATTTAAAGGACAGTGAGTTCTAATGTAACACACAGGGGAAAAGTCTAGTAGACGTGGATAAGATAATTTATAATATCCTCTTGAAGATTTCTCATGCTCTGTGACACATCAAAATTCAAAAAGAAAGTCATTTCAAGAGCCTGTAAGGAAAGGCTTCCTAAACATCAACTTTCAAGTTTCATTTTTAACCAACAGAGGATAGCAATGTGGCAGCAACAGTAGAGTCTGAGCAGCCACAACTTCACCCAATGACATCCCAGCCTTCTTCACTGATAGCTCAAATGTCATCAGACCTCATTCTGACCACTTCTAGGATACTTGATGTGGAATGCCTTTCTGTATGCTGTAAATAGCAATCTTTAAATAAAGGAGCTGTCTTGGCCCATGACAGGCACCATAGGAAAAGCAGGAGGAGGAATCAAAATAGGTAGGAAGAGGAGGGTGAAGACAGGAACAGACCAAGCCTGAAGCCCAAAGGAGCAAGATGTAAGGAACACAGGTAAGCCACATGCCACGTGGCAGAAAAGATTAATGGAAATGGGTTGATTTAAGATATAAGAGCAAGCTAGCAATGTGACTGAGCCATAGGCCAAATAGCATGAAGTTAATATAAGTGTCTGAGTCATTTCTGGGGGCCTGAGCAGCGGTGGGCAGCTAAGGGGTCTGGGGCTGCAGGTCTGTGGGTCTGGGCCTCTGGCTGCCCGGGACCAAGAAACTTCTACGTTGTAACAGATGGCGTCCTTGGGTGGGCAGAAATATCCACTTAAAGCCTAATAAAGTTTAAAAAGGGTTTTAGCACAGAGACTGAGCCAGAGCAGCTTCCAAATTGTGTATCTGAAGCAGGTCATTGTACAAAGAAAGCTAGGCATCCAGCAACATTCAAAATGGCACAGGCAGACTGGTGGCAGGCAGTGTAAGTTGCAATCAGGCCAGTTACTAAAATCTCACAGAAGACTCAGTAGCATGTTATTGGCTTAAGGTTTCTGCTTATTTTGACCAAAAGGGAAACAAAGATGGATACTTAGTAGCAGCATTTTCCTGGGTCTGCTCTGTTTGCTGGCCACAAACGGATGCGGTCCCTTTAAGAGAACTTACTGATTCAGCTTTGCAAAATCTATGTGGTTCTTTAAGAGTGTGTGAGTATTTTAAAAGCTCTTATGGTTAGAAGATGATTAAGGATTCACAATAAATCAGATTCAGATGAAAAGAAAAACCTGTAAACGGGTTACAATGTGTGTAAAAGGTACATAGGCTTCAGAGAGAAAAGAAAGAGGATAGAAAAAGTCTTTAAAGAGAGAAACAGAGTAATAAAAATATAATAAGCCATGTAAAAGATGGAAAATAGACACAAAATCTAGATTTTGTTTGTTATTGTATTTTCTTTTAATTTTTTAACTGTTAATGAGCTAACTGCAGAAAGACAATGGATTGCAAATGCAAAGGCTACTAAGTTAAATAAAAAAATATTTTAAAGGTATTTTTATTTTAAAATTTGTGTCTAAGGATTTATTGCTTTGAAAGAGTTCTGCTTTTGTTTCCACAGAAGATGAGAACCTGTGGATTGCTTCCAGGCAAATATGGTTTCATCAACCAAGGCCCCCTAAAAATAACCTCTGATGGGAAGAGATGGCCATATCAACTTCAGGTATACAGACTATGATCCCCTCTCAAGAACCCGTGAGATTTTCAATGCCCCTTAATCAGTAAGAAGTAGTAATAAAAAACTATGCCCAAATTCCCAAAATATTGTTTCTAAATGTTTGTTTTCATTGTAACTAGTTAATGGTCATAATTAATCTCTTTAAAATAAAGAAAAGGGGATATGGTATATGAATATTTTTTAAAAAATTTGATTATTGAATTTACTAAGATCAAAAAATCAGCTGTAAATCTCAAAATGTTTTACATTGACATGGACTTTAGTTTATTGATACAGATTTAAGGTCAATTCTCTTATGCTGTATTTTCTACTCTTGTTTAAGATATGATATTTATGTAACTGATTTAAAATTATAATGTATAATTAAGAAATGCATGTTAGTTAGATTTTTAGGTATACAAAGATATAATTCAATTAGATAGGTGATCTTCAAACACTTCTAAGACCTCCAGAATATGGCATTTAAATGTTTTAAGAACTTAGACTTTTCTGCACAGTGAGACCAATCTGCTCCTGGCAGCACTAATTTACTTCAAGAAAAAAATGGGCATCAAAAAAAACTCCATATAGGGATTAGCTTCTTTGTGACATCGGTTAGCCACTAGACATGAACCTGTTCTTATACTGACTGCTTGACAATATACTGTTTAAAGTAGACATGCAGGTTCCATAAAAAGGTGACCTCTAAACTTTAGTAGAACAAGCCAAGATGGTCATTCAAGTTCCTGCTTTACATTAAAAACTGTCAGATATTCTTCAAGACTCAAGGAAAAACAACTGATGAATTATGCCAAAATGGGCAGAACAGATTTCCTGCTTCACTGAAATAAAAAGAGATTCTGGGCCTATAAGGCTAAAGATACTGTTTCTCAAAGTATATCTCATCCCACCCCAAGTTTATCATGGTTTGGAAGCTCTGTTAAAATGGTGGGTTTTGATGTCCTCAGTATAAGTAAAAACATAAAATTCTCAGAAATGCTGATTATATGTTAAAATAACAATATTTTAACTTAATTGGTTAAATAAAATCTCTCTCACGTGCACACACACACATCCATATACATCTTGTTGTGCAATCTACATTGATTGACCTTGAATTCATAATCCTCCTGCCTCAGCCTCTTGAAAGTTGATTAACAACTGTGAACTACATTCAAGTCCCCTGTTTCTTTTTTATTTTGTAAAAAATGTGGCTATTAGCACAATTTAAATTTTCACATGTGGCTTTTATCCATCAGCACATTTGTGGCTATCACTTTATCTTTATTGGACATCTCTTTGCTGAAGACCTCAGATAGGGCTTGTTATTCAAGCTTGGACACCGTTAATAGTTCATGGACTTACAACACAGGAAGAAGACAACACACTTTTTCTCTTTAGATGCTCAAGTGTGCACAGAGATGAATGAATCATTGCTCTGTCTTGCTCCAAGCACATCTCTAGGATAGACCAAATGGAAAGGAATTTAGAAAAAAATAAAACAGAGAAGTGGCATCTTGCTGATGCTAATTCATAAGTGAAGCCATGCTTGTACTTGGTTCTACCCTCCTACTGCTCAGTTATGATTAGCTAACATATTGTTGTTTTGCATAAGAAATCTCTGTCAGCCATAACAAAAAGAACCCTAACTAATACACCTTGGCATTAGTGATATGGCAAACAAATAATTAAAAACAAAGGTAGAAGGGCTGATGGCTTAGTTGGTAAAGAGCTTACCAAGCAAGTACAAAGACTTGAGTTTAGATCTCCAGCATCTGTGTAAAAGCAGCATTTACCTTTTTCTGTACAAACAAAAAGGAAGGTTTTAACATAGAAAAATTACATATAACAAAACAGTTATCAAGTGAGAATTACAAGTATATTATACACTCAATTTGTATTTGACAGAATCAGAGAAGACATTTAATTATCTAACCTAACTTGGCAAGTCTAAAGTTTTATATCTAAATTACCCTTTTATTATAACTAAGAAAAATTATAATTATGACTATATAGTCTTCAATTCCATCAAAAACTTCAGAAGAATGAAATGTTACCAAATGGCAGGGACAAATTGCTGTTTTCAAGGTCAGACGTACATTTTAGACAGACAGGTAATCTTCAAACACTTTAAAGATCCACAGAATATGGCATTTAAGATGTTTTAATAGCATGAGGTTTTTTATGACATAGAGACATGTCTGATCCTGGCAGCACCGATCTACTTTAGAGAAGATAATGGGCATAAAATAACCTTCATATGAAGTTACTTTGTGGCAAAACTTAGCTATTAGACAAGAAGTTTCTCTTACCTTGGCTGCTGAGAGTATGCTGTCCAGATTGGATGAGCAGGACACAAAAGAAAGCAAACAAGGGCAAAAAATTAAAGTTATAGCCAATTACAGTCACCCAAAGTTCTTTTGCAATGTTGGGGCATCTATCTTTGTCCTATAGGCCTAGTATATCTGACAGACTTTTCTCTAAAGCAGGAAATTTTGAAGACAGCCCTATTATGTCTTAGTAAAGTTTGGTCGGTGCATTTCCTGCATCCTGCTGTCCAGTTTGGACAGTAATTATCAGAAATTGAGGCAAGGGCAGTTTCTTTGCCCATATGGCTAGCTTTGCCATAAAGAAAGCAAACTCCATGTTGAGTTTCTTCAAGACTATCATCTTTTCAGAACTGCTGCCAGGAGCAGATGTGTCTGACTGTCATGAAAAGTCTTAGGTATTAAACATATTAAATACCATATTCTGAGGGTCTTTGAAGTATCTGAAGACAATTTAGCTAAATATATCTTTGCATGACCTTTAAAAAATATCTAACATGACTATAAGCTTGACTTGACTATTATAGAGGACTGTTAATCTATTTTTTAAATTATTCATTACATCTTAATTAAACTGCATAAACATAACACCTTAAACAAGAGCAGAAATATACATACAGTATAACAAAAATAACTTTAAATGTGTATCAATAAACTAAAGTCCAATGTAAAATATGTAAGATTAATAGTTGTTTCTTTGGATGAAATTGGATTCAAAGCATAATCAAAATATCACACTATAATCATTCATCTTCAGTTTTTCAGGATCCTTCATCCTTCTTTAACTTAATGATTCACCGTAATCTTTGATGCTCCTTCTTCATCCTACTTCCTCATTCCTTCCTCTTTTGTTTCCAAGAAAAACAAACCAGATTAACTAGAAACTGTTCCAACTGGAAAGCAGGAGGAGGTGACATCGGGGTAAGTTCTCTCTTTCCATCTCTGTCTGCCTTTTATTTAACTGGAGAAAGAGACGACACAAGCCCGGAAAAGGTCAGGGATTATAAATTATATAAGGATTTTGCTATTTTTCCCATCACGTACAGCTACACAAACCAACACTTCAGAGAAAACACAACAATGTTTAAAGAGGAGTGACTCCTGAATTTTTTTTTCTCTGGAATCAATCTTGACCGAAGAACATTCAAAACAAATTTGAAATGTATGAGTTTCGCCCAAAGAAAAGTCAACATGGGTTTGGCTCAGGATATCCAGAAGAAACTAATAACCTTTGGGCCAGCCCTAATCCATATAGCTGCATTGCCAAAAATCTTTGTTTTCCATAGTAGTAATCAGTAGGAGCTAAGTAAATTCTGTTCCCATTGAAAGTTGTTGCTCTTGGGACTCTGTCCTGGCCAAGATTGCTTTCTTACAGCCCCTTCCTTCACTTTTTGCCATCACTTGCTTTGTCCCTGAAATTCTGCAAATTTGATATAGCTACAGTAAATCCAAAAAAACTGCTCCTTTAAGCCCTCATTAAAGTTTTCATGTTCTTCTGTAATGTATACCATACACAGTTGTGTATATACAACAAAAATATATGGTTCCATTTTATAATAAAAATTCTTGAGATCATGGATATTCAAAAAAAACTTTATTATAGAACAGTGGCAAAAAATGAAAACTATAGGCAAACAATTTAAAGAATTGTTAGATTTAACCTAAAAAATAATAGGAAAATATTTATAAATAAAAATCATATGTTTATTGAATTCATTAGGTAAAGCCTGCTCACATTTAACAATGTAAGAAAAATTAATGCAACCTAGGTTATAAACAATATCAATCTTAAGCAGTCTCACAATCTCAAATGTGTATTCAGAGGTCATTGCTGCTGCTGTAGTTTGGATCTGCACTGTTTCCCAATGTTTTGTGTGTTAAAGGCTTAGTTTCTAGATTGAAACTATTTGTGCATGTGAAAACTAAGCCCTAGGCCTGGTAGAGAGGGTCATCAGAGGCACCGCAATAAAGTAAAGCAAAGAGAGGGGCCAAGCTCCTTCTCTTCTTCTCTGTTGTGTCAGAGTCATGAGATGAATGGTTTCACTTGCTACAAACCATAAAGTTCTGCCCCTACTGATAGTTTCCAGTCATGGACAGTGAGTCAGCATAGACTTTTTATGCCCTGATTACCTCGCACATTTAGCACAGTAAAAAGTAGTTAGTGCATCCAGGACAAAATACTTCTAGGCAGCTGAATTCTTTATTCCACACCTTTGTTAACTAGACTGGTAAAAAGCAGTACTTTCTACATCTTTGTTGAATGCACTGTCTCTAGAGACACAGTAATCATTAGTAATCTGAGGGAAGTCTTTATGATCACAGTAAAGGTTTCAGAGCAAATCCTAGTACAAAAGTGTTAAAATAGTGCAAGGGAACTTCCAGTTATCCCTGCCCATTTTGTCCCACAAGGTGTGCTGTAACCGCCTGAAGATGTATGGGTGTTACACTTTTTGTAGACAGGAGTACTGGTGAAGACTAGGCCTCGAAATGGCCTTTAGTGGCCACTGGAGTCTTGGTCGTCTTCTGTCTATGCCTTATCCACAGTGGGATCTGAGCTCCCATTTTCTAGTTGTCTTGTCTTTGGAAAGAGAGACAGGTCGGACAGACCCAACTCTCCCCAGGATGTTGGGCTGAGGATGCAGCACCATTAGTCATGCTAATGATAAGTTTGTCGGAAATTGTTAAAGACAGAATCATTGTAAATAGCCAGAAATGTCTACCTTTCCTTTAAATAAACTAAGTTGTGGGTGGGCTGGGCAGATTTACTCTTCGACTGACAGTTGTTGGACCCTTCATTTATGCCTAGCTGCTTTGATAGCAAAGCCAGCAGCTGAGCATCTGTTCTTGTTTAGGTAACAAGCTAGAGTCTCATTATAACAACTGGGTTTTGAAAGTTCACAGAAGCTTTAAGGAAACTACAGGAGCACTTGGGACCTTGACTGCAGGGGTCATGCCTCCTGCTGTAGGAAACCGCATGGCACTGACCACTCTAGACCACTCTACACCTTCATTGCCCTGATACCTCACTGCCAGCAAGAGAAGCTTGGTAAACTTGCTCGTTTAGGTAGAGGAGATGGGAGTCTCAGGTGACTAAGTGAAAAGTTCGGGATTGGTACTATAACAGCAATCTAGACTGAAGGTGATACTGAGGGAAAGGAAGGAAGGAGGGAGCAGTGATCACAGGACATATGTCTCCAGGTTTCTAGGAACACTCTCTTTGTACACGTCTCACCAGCTTACAAGTACCCCAGAAGACACCAACTGATCCCACAAATGCCAAGAAATATTAATGGTTCCACTTCTATAGTTAAAGAGACTACCATCCCACTTCATGTGTGTGTGTGTGTGTGTGTGTGTGTGTGTGTGTGTGTGTGTGTGTGTAGTCATCATGGTGTTCAAGATACTTTGCCTCTTTGCAAAGACAAAACAGGATGAAAGAGCTTGGAGGGTAGAAAGGAAATGTTTCTTTCCCCACCCATCCCCCTTTTGAGGCAGGAATTACTGTGTAGCCTAGGCTGGCCTTGGACTTGTGATATTACTATGTAGCCTAGGCTGGCCCTGGACTTGTGATATTACTATGTAGCCTAGGCTGACCTTGGACTTGTAAGCCTCCAAAATGCTAGAATTACAGTAAGCAGCACGGATGCCTCACCTGGACAGTTTATATTACAGTAGATGTCCTTCTGTTGTGTTCAAAGTAGGGTGGCTGTGGTTTTGTTGTTAAGTTATTGTTATTCAAAAAGAAATACAATTAACTTTTAGATTAAAAATATTGTTTCCTTGTTGATTATGAAAGCTGTCGAGATTCAAAAAGAGTTACTCTTGTCAAAGAGGGCTCTCAGCATTTTGCCTAAAATCATTAACTATGGCAAGAGACTTTTCCAACTGTAGCTTACTGCACAAATTATTCGAGCGCAGCTAGCCACTTACATAAGAACAGCCAGCGGTGCACTGGGCAGCCTCAGCCAGTAAAGCAGGCTGCCATGTTAAGATTGGTTTTCTAGTAATTGCAATCAGTGGCCAGTCAGAGCTATGATGCTCCTGCCTAATATTACACAGATCCATAATCTGTCTTTCAAAGCACCTTCTGTAGCTTTTCTTTTTTTAAAAAAAATAAAACACCAGCCTTCCCCACCCCACCTGTGCATCTATCCCAGATTACAATAGAACTCAGTTTATTCCCAAATGTAAATTATTTTATTTGAGTTACTTCTAGATTTTCTTGGATGTTGATCGATTATAGACCTCTATCCTTATGAAACAAGGCTAATTTACTCAGGCACTATTCTCTCATGTGCAATTAAAATAATTAATGGATTGCTGTTAGGGAATACCTCTCAGTTTCCAAAGCACGTCCACATACACCACTTCATTATAACCCAGCACCAAATAAGTACATTGGTACTTGTTTCTGACCACCCACTACTCCCGATTCCTCGAAGGCAAGGGGTTAGGAGAGGCAGAGGCAGGGGCATTCAAAGGGACTCCAGGAGTAAGTAAGCAAGCTCATTTTCTTTAGAAAAGAGATTAGTTTATATAGGGTAAGAGCTTGAGCTGGCAATCTGCGATTGGTAGCACTCTTCTGCCTCCTGTGTTGGTGCTTCCTGATTGGCTCTAGAGTCTCAGCAGTTGTTTTTGGCCTTAGAATCACTTTGTCATCACAGAAGCCTTTTGTGCATGTTTTAGGCATATGTATGTGGCTACAAGTACTAGCTACATGTTGTAAATGAAGGGATACCTTCAAAGTAAACAGTACATTGTGTATTCAGGGCTCCTCCAAGTCCACTCCTGTTTGTCCAGTAATGTTAAAAGCATAGTTTTCCACTTCAACTTTGGAATAACATGCTGTCAAATACACACTACTGGAGTAAGTGTTAACTATGCAATTTATATATGTGTTATTAGAGTGTCACTTAATCCTTTAGAACCCTGTGAGTAATTATTCTTTTCTTGCTATCCACTGAGCATCCAGTACATAGAATTATTTATTTTGTTGTTAATAGATATAAAGCTGGTTTATGGAAGAAAATGTAAATCATTTGAGGCTGCTTCCCCATCTAATGGACAATGATGTTTCAGCTTTTGACTGATACATTCCAGGATCCAGAGATCCTGATCTCAGACAATGGCTAAATCTTGTGTGCTTTGTCATAGACCTGCTAGTATTGGAGCATTAAGAACAGAAACCTAAGTAGGCAGTGGTGGCACATGACTTTAATCCCAGCACTCAGGAGGCAGAGGCAGGTGAATCTCTGTGAGTTTGAGGCCAGTCTGGTCTACAGGGCGAGTTCTTTCAGGACAGGCTCCAAACCCTATCTTGAAAAACCAAAACCAAACAAACAAATAAATAAATGTACAAAGACCTGACAGATGTTTTTCAATCTTAATGGTATAAAATAAAAGAGACAGACAAACTTCTCTCATGTTAGTTTAAATTACCTGACAGAATTGTAGGAATATCTCTGCTACACCCAAGAAAAAAGAGGCTTCTGTATTCCCTCTTCATTAGGGGATCTCAACTTGTTACACACTAGAAGAAAAGCTAATGCAAATTGTGACTTGCTTCACATAGTACTTGGACATAAGTTGTTTTGAAACCCTGACATAATTAGTTCAAATAACCAAGGTGCGACATTTGTCATCTGACATCTGGGTATATCAGGAGGTGGTTTTTCTGGGGAAATAGCCAGACCTATGCGATAATTTTAGTTTTATTTTTTGGTTTTATTGTTCTGTGATTGTTTGTTTGTTTGTTATGAAACAGGGTTTCACTGTGTGACCCAGACTGAGCTGGGACTTGAAGCAATCGTCCTGCTCAGTCAGCCAATGCTCATGTCTTATTTCCCATGACAGGTATACAGTTTACTTGGTATTTAAGCTAGATTGGTCTAATTCAATCAATAATAAGTTCTGCACTTCAGGTTGTGACAAATAATATGACCTGAAACCTTAATCAGCCTGTGTAACCACCTTATATGTTTGGTCCCTGGATGGGACTGGTGGAAAAGCACCATACCTGTGCTATTCTGAGTCTCACACAAAAGTTGCTACAAGGTAACACTGAATATTATGCCTTGGGTTTTTACCAAACCTTCTGATTTTAAGGAAAATGAAACAAGTTTTATTTCACTCACTGAATTTAATCAGCAAATGTTTAGTGACACTGTTTCTAGACAAACAGATACCAGTCATAGATAGGTTAGATAGTTATCTATGTTTCAATGAATTCACAGACTTGTCTAGAAAGCTGGCAAGAACAATCACAACACAGTAAGCTGGGCCTAATGAAAGGATGCATAGGTGAGGACCCAACTCTAACTTGGGCCAGGCTGCTGGAGAAAGACACCTGAACACAGGAGAGGAGTGAGGCAGGAGGGCTTGGCTTCCTTATGCTGAACATCCATGTTTAAATTTTAGGAGGATAATTCTGTAAGAGCAAGAGATGGAACTATTTAGTAAGCACACATTGACTAAAGCTCACCATGACCCTGCCATCGTTCCCCATGCTCATGGATAATAAATCATTTCATCTTTGTAACAACTCTCTAGAAGTTTTATCACTTCTGCTTTATACACAAGGAAATAAGCACACAGAGATTAAGCGACTTGATGAAGGTTGTATGACTATTAAGGAGCAAAGCCAAGTATGAGGCTTGGCAAAATGGTTACCATATTGTCATTATGGTATAATTGACTCAGAAATGGACTAAAAGAAGAAATGAGTTGCCACATGGAAGATTTTTTTGCAATAATACAGTTGAAATAGGTTATATATCTGAAGTGAAACAGACAGAAACATCAAACCAGGCACAGCAGTGTACACCTGTAATTAAAGCATTGGGAAGTAAAAGCAGGGGGGACCAGGAGTTCAGAATTGTTCTCAGCCACATAGTATGTACAGGGCCAGCCTGAACTGAGTCTCAAAAAACAAAACAAACAAACAAAAAATCAACCAAACAAATAAAAACAAAAAAATTGACTGACATTTATACCTTGATTTCTTAGCTTGAAGAACTAGATAAACTACACAGTTTTTAGCTGTATTGGAGGACTTACAGATATAATTTTCAAAAGCATGGACCAGAAGAAACACAAAAGAGGAAATGAAACATTTATGCTTCAGCCAGTTATTTTTATAAACTTTCATAATTCTGAAATGTGGGTACTAAGTATAGGGAGACTGAGATTCAGAGAGGTCCCATGAGATCACACAGCACAGTAGATGTGGTTCTGTTTCCTGGATACAATTGCTATTGTAGTGTTTCATCCATGCTTGTCATGGAAGTCCCAAGGAATGCCATTCTTTTCTTGAGGTCTTGAGGTAGTCAAAAGGTAAACAGGTGACCAGAGCTGGCTTTGCTGGCTTACAGCTTAGAAATCTGGAGACATGTAGTGAGCAGTACATCCATCTCTATGGCATCACACAGCTCCCAGAGCTTCCACACTCAGAAAGTGTGTACGTGACAACCAATAACCTGTGACTCAATATGAAATCCTTTCTATAAACCACCAGGGTCAGTGAAAGTCTTTGACAGTTGAATCAAATCAGGTTTATGCAGTATAATTTATATATAAAATTTCATACTTTCTAATGAATCATTCCTATGATTTTTCACAAACATACAGTCAGGAAAGAAGACAATCTACAGGGTTGAGGATATAGGTAAGTTGTGCAGTGCCTGCTTAGGATGCGCCCTGGGTTCAGTCCCTTATACAAAAATCCAAGACAGTGTTCTGTAGGCCATCTCTTTAAAGTGTTACATATAGTTCACCTTACCATCCTGGCAAGCACTGCTTGGTAAGGCCCTGTCATTTGACCTTTCCCAGAACACCATGTAAGTGGAATTTTACACTGTGCGATCTTTACTCAGCACAATGCGACTCAGAGTCCTCTTAGTGGCTCCACAGTCATTAATTCATTTATCACATCATTTTTACTGAGTGTTAAATTTGTTGTCAGGTAGTCAATAACTATTTATTAAGTTTGGCACTGTTCCAGTACCGATGTTACAGAAGCTATTGGAAGAACCTGAGTCCCTGCCTTTAATGAGTATATATATATATATATATATATATATATATATATATATATATATATATATATATATATATACCACAGTATAGAGGTGAGGAGGATGGGGGTACATGAAGTGATAAGCACATGAACAGATTTTTGGGTTTTTTTTAAGAAATAATTTCAAGAATTGATGAGTGCAAGACATAGCTGTAATAGAGAGACAAGAAAGAGCAGAGGTAGACTGATGGGACTGACTTGCCTAGATTGGCATTTTAAAAGTCTCTCTGAAGAAGAGGTGAGGATTGAAGACTAGATAATAAGGCCAGCCATTCACAGATATGGGCAAAAAGAAAACAGTAGAATAAAGAGTGAGTGCCACGGCCAACATGAGCCAAGATTAGTGTACTCAAGAGACAGAAGGCTGAAGGAACTGGAGTGTCATCAACCAGAAACAAGTAATTCAGAAGGCCCAGATAGGAGCCCAGGAAGGTAGGTGTAATTGGCAAGAGTTGGAGAATGAGTTCTGAGCTGATTGTAAGAGGAAAACTTTATGTAATCTGATCTGTGCCTCATCAAAAGTTCTCTGCTATCTGTGGTAGATGGACTGATTACTTGGGACCCAGAAAGGTGGTTTATGACTCAACACAGGGGGGGAGCTGTGTGTGTAGATCAATTAGTAGACAGCTTGCTAGCATGCATGAAACCCTGTGTTCAAAACTCCAGCACAACATAAACTCATCATTGTGACACATGTTTGTAATATCGGGACTCAGTGGAGTCAGGAGGATCAGATGTTCAAAGGCAGTCATCTTCAGCGACATAATAAATCTGGTATACATGAAGCCCTGTCTGAAAAGGAAAAAAAAAAAACCAAAATAATTCAGGGTAGGACAAAAATGACCTGATGATTCGTGCCTGTAATCCTAGCACCCTGGAGAGTGGAAAGTTCAAGGCCAGCCTGAGCTACATAGTGAGACACAAAAACAGTAGAAGCAAGATGTGTCTTGAAGCTTCCTCCACAGTTAGGGAAAAACTATAGTGACTTGACCAGGATAGTAGTAAGTCAGACAGTAAAACATGCTCATATGTAGCACTTTCATGATACCATAAGAACAAAAAGAGAAAAACCATGCTGAGATACAATCACATTTAGTATTTATTTTAAAAATATTTCATTAGTGCAAGTCTGAGAAAATACGCAAAAGTTCCAAATTCTCTATAAAATACAAAACAAGTCAGTGGCTAATCTTCACAGTGAGAAGGTCTAGATGACAGAAGTCAGGGGATCTGCTGAGCCAATATGAGCTCACAGTTCACCTTGCCTCCACTTTGTGCTGCTGAATGGATAGCAATAAGCACACATACACATTGATGTCTAGATGCTCCCAAGAGCTCTTGAATGTTGTTAATTTAAAAAAGGATAGAAAGGGTCTCCCATGTGGTTCACATCAAGTCATGCCACTCTTCTGGACTTTTTCCACTTAGAGATGGGAAACATAAAATTGGCTAGCAAACTATGGTGAATATCTAACCAATCTAACCAGAGCAAACCATAGCAAATCATGCTTCCCTCTGGCCTTCAGCTCCTTCTCCCAGACATTCTCCCTTCTGCTGGGACATTTAGGCTAATGTGAAAGATTCCTGGCGCCATATTCTGAGATTATCATTTTGATCATCTGACAGCTGCTCTTCCAGCCAAGGCCAACCTTCCTTGTAAATACAGATCTGCTCAGAAGATGTGAAAGGGTGCATCTGAATAAAGTGTTCTGTTCTACTAGCTGTTCAGAACCCTGTTTGTTTCAAAACAACTCACCAAACTTCAGACATACACCCTGCCTTCTCTGGACCACCATCAGGTCAGACTTGAAGAACAGTTGAGGACTTGAATGTTCTCTACTGCCCTACTCTCACCTGCCTCATTTCTGTTTACTTCTTGGTTTTATTGTTACTGTATTTGGCTTGATTCACAGATCAAATCAGTCTTGTGAATGCCTGGCAGGTGTACAATCCCTGAGCTATATTCCCAGCTCTACTTTAACTTACTGTGGTCATTTGTTTGTTTTTGAGATGGTGTGTTGACCCTAAGATAGAATTCCTAATATAGTGAAGGAGAACCTTGAATTTCTGAGCCTTTCTGATTACTAAGATTACCAGTATATGTCACCATATAAATTTATGCATTGCTAGGAACTGAACCTTGGGTTTTGTGAATACTAGGAGTGCCCTCTACCAACTGAGTTACATACATAGCTCTTGTTTTGTTTTTAAGAGAGACTTCTCTATGGTCCACTTCATCTTCACTTTTGCGGGGGCGTCATATACATGGCAAGTGGTGGAAAGGGTTAATTCAGAATAGGAGGAGGACATGCTGTGTGCCATTTCTGTATTCACTTGGCCAAGAGGCAAGAGAGGAGGGATGGGGGAAGCAGAGTAGCACCAAGGCTAGCCTAAAGCTCTCTCTTCTTGCCATGAGCTTACTTAAGTGGTGTGATTGGTTTTGCTCTAAAGATATCTTTGTGGGTTGGAAAACCAGAAAATACTTCCCACAGAAGAAAGGAAACAAGCACACAGGAGAGAATGGAGAGGAGAATCAGGTGGCTTCCCATGCTGTCTAAGCAGCAATGGTCTCACTGTGCCTCAACTCTTGTGCCCAAGCCATAAAGGAAGTAAAGGCTGCTGTAAGCCTGTCCACAATACAGCCTTGGTTCCTCTGGAAATGTTGTACACCTTAACAAACTTCTTTTTGAAAGGCAAACATTAAGTTAACAGCTACTGATTTTGTAACTATTGTTCATCACTTTTCTAAAAGAATGTATTTAGTATGACAATAGAACATGAGGCAGTGAAAGCAGGAAGGGAGGAAAAGGAAGGGAAAGAAGACAAGGAGGAGAAAGAAAGAAGGAAAAGGGAGAAAGGGAAAAGATGAAGTAAAGGAGGAGAAGGAGAAGATTGTGTCTGTGTGTGTGTCTGTGTGTGTGTGTGTCTGTGTGTGTGTGTCTGTGTGTGTCTGTGTGTGTGTCTGTGTGTGTGTGTCTGTGTGTGTGTCTGTGTGTGTCTGTGTGTGTGTGTCTGTGTGTCTGTGTGTGTGTGTCTGTGTGTGTGTCTGTGTGTGTCTGTGTGTGTGTGTCTGTGTGTGTCTGTGTGTGTGTGTCTGTGTGTATGTCTGTGTGTGTGTCTGTGTGTGTGTCTGTGTGTGTATCTGTGTGTGTGTGTCTGTGTGTGTGTGTCTGTGTGTGTCTGTGTATGTGTCTGTGTGTGTATGTGTCTGTGTGTGTATCTGTGTATGTGTCTGTGTGTGTGTGTGTCTGTGTGTATGTCTGTGTGTGTGTCTGTGTGTGTGTCTGTGTCTGTGTGTGTCTGTGTGTGTGTCTCTGTGTGTGTGTGTCTGTGTGTGTCTGTGTGTGTGTCTGTGTGTGTGTCTGTGTGTGTGTCTGTGTGTGTGTGTGTCTCTGTGTGTCTGTGTGTGTGTGTGTCTCTGTGTGTCTGTGTGTGTGTGTGTCTGTGTGTGTTGCCAAGGCTGAGACCTGGGGCCTTGTGCAAGTTTTTTACAACTGAACTGTAGGAAGAATTATTTGATAAAGTAAGATAGTAACAGTTTTAATCAGAGATACCCATGCTACACCATTAAAAAGAATTCTCAGGACTTCCAATAGAAAGTCAGAACTGAAGAACAGTTGGTGACTTGAGTAAGCTCTCTACAGATACATACTTATTAATGGATTCATTTATTTATTATCTTTGCATCTTTGAAATAACATAAAGCAACTCCTGGCACACAGTATGTGCTAACAAATGTCATTTATTATCACTTTTATTTCTTTTGTTAGTACTGTTGCTACTGTTATTTTCTGCTCTGTCCTCAATGGTCTCATAATCTTGAAGGGAAATGAGTGAGTGAGTTGTGGGTCGTAACAGTGCAATCATTGCTGGGCCATGGCTTTGGGGGAGGGGTAAGCAGGGGTAGTCATTGCTTCTACAGATACTAAGAGAAGCCTCACAAAACAAATAGAAATTGGCCATGTCTACCAGCTACAGTCTCAGTTGCAAATGTCAGCAACAGACTTTGGGCATTTTAACCACACAGAGACTTGTGGCCACATCAGTTCTGGGAGAGCTGGCATGCCTTATCACATTACCAATATGTGAGGATGCTGCTGATGGCATCACAGACTTCTATTACCCCTTTCTCCTTCCAGGACCAAAAGGAAAGCTTGTCTGGCCTGCGTCTTGGTATCAGTACTTCCCAATTCAATATTCAAGTGTATGTATCAGAAGGCCCAAGCCCACATCTTGTCCACATCTTAGCTGTAGAACTGAGAACTGCAGCTATTGAACTTCTGTACCAGAGAATGCTGTAGTCTTCTAGCAAAGCTTCCAAGGTAAGAGATGTCCTCTAGGAAGTAGGCAGAGGCTGGGAGTCTTTTCCTTCAGGTGAAGCAGGAAGGAAAACAGCAGCAGAACAGTTACTGATAAGATCATAATTCTGAAATGTCTTACCGGAGACAAGCTCTTCCATGATACCAGAGCAGGGTGTATGACTTTGGTCTTGCATTCTCAGTCTCCATTTTCCATTCCACATTTCTGTGTCTCAGCTAAGAGCCATCTTTCCCAGACTGAAGCTAATATAGAGTTTGTTCTAAGCTATAAATTCTTTATTTGGGGGGAAATAAAGACATAGACAGATGGAAACTATCCGGGAATGTTGAAACCAGCCAGGAGTTCTGAAATTATATTAGTTCAGACATATGTAAACTCTTAGTGAGAACTACATTTTCACAGTGGTATAAATATTGTACTACATCACAAAGTCAAACTTCTAAAAATAGATATTCTTTAGGAATCCAAAGCCATAGGAGAAAAGAGAGCAATACAGAGATGTCATTGGTAGATGTCACAGCTCTTGGAAATACAGTGACTTCTAGTTAATGCCGAGTTGTATTCTAAAGAAGTCTTTTGAAACAGGCAAGTTTTTAGCCAGAAACCAGGAAAATAAATCATGTTTAATGGACACCACACCAGACAGGCACCTGGAGCAGCCACAGCCACAAACACTGTGTCCTGTAGCACTTGTGAGAAAGGACAAAGGACGAAAGACATTTCTGTCCCTGTGGAGGTGAAAAAGAACTAACGATCCACACGTACATCAACTTGTTCTTCTAATTCAATTCCTTTCCCTACACTTCCCACCATGCCTGCTTACAGAACAAACATTCAACATAAAAATTGTCCTCGGTTTCCTAATTCATGACACCTTGGAGCCCATTTCCTACAAAGGAACACCTAGCCCAGCCTTACTACTGGGATGAGGGACTCGGACCTACCTCAACTGAATATGCCAGACGGAACTGACCCACCTTGGGACTCCTTGCCCTCTTTGGGGAATGCATGAGGGTTGGGGTGGGAGGAGGCTGAGGGAGGACTGAAAGGGACTGGGAGGAGGGAAGGGAGGGGAGCAGTGTAGATATGGAAAAAACCTTTTTAAATAAAAAAGTCTAATTTTTAAAAAAGTCAATTATGCATTAAAAAAAGGAGGAGGTGATGTCTGAAAGTACAAGGTTGATAATCACAGGGCTAGGAACAGGTGCCCCATCAACCCAATGACACATTTCAGTGAGCCCTCATTGCCTTTGCCCAGTAGGCCTTTTGCCATATTTGCTAATGCTTCGAATGCCTACAGTAACAGATAATAGCATTGCAGTTAGTGTGGGTGATTCTTATCAGTCCTGGTTAGCAAAGATGCCAGGGGTGGGAGTAGGGTGGAGTGATTAAGACTCTGGGAAACAAATTCATTTGTGAGATTTCACAGGAGCTTACAATGAAAATACTTTGAGTAGCTATATTACTACATCTTTCTATCGGGGTTAACACTCTATTTTTTTTTCACTCTGTGAATTTCAAAGTATTTAAAAATACAGAATAGAGCTCTTTGTGAAACATCAGTGAATCACCTAGTGCCTATGTAAACTACATTCACCAGAAAAATATCAGAGGTGGAAATAGGAGTCTTCATTAACAGGCACCAGCAGGGGTGGAAATGTGCATTGCAACTGCTCCCTCTCATCTTTTGGGTGGAGAGCAGAGTACAGTTTACAGTAATCTCTGTCCTGTCAACACACAGTGCAATGACCTTGGGAGAACACAACTGAAGGCATGTTTATATAGTCACAGTTTTGTAGACACAGGCACAGCCACATGACTAAAGTCTCCCTACCCCCCCCCCCCTTCTTTTTTGTTTTCCTGTCCCATCAGCATAAGAGCCATCCTTTCACTCTGGGACATTCTAGCTAAGTCTCAGCAGTGTGCACTGAGGCCATTTAGAGATGAAGTATTGTCTGAGCATTTGCTCACATTGTGCAATTTAAAAACCGTTTATTGGGGGCTGGGATTATGGCTCATTCAGTAAAGTGTTTGCTGGGTAAGCATAAGGACCCTTCGTATCCCAAGCACTCATGTTAATTGCTGGGTGTGGCAGCACATGCCTGTAATGTCAATACTGGGAGGTGAAGAACCTGCAAAAATAGCATTCTAAAAGAAATAAACTAGATCCAAAAGAATAATGCGTGTGCTGCCACCTCCTCAGAGTGCTCAGATGTATAGAAACAAAAGTGACAATTGGCCGCAGCTGATGGGGAAGGTGGAGAGAATGAAACTATCTCCTGGGTAGCCTGTGTTTGGCATGATGAAAATGTTCTGAACATGGATAATGTTCATAATAAAGTATATGTATTTAATGCTGTTGAAAGGGCACACTCAGAACCAGGGAATAATCACAATTAGAAACAAAATAAATTGACCTTCAAAAGTAAATATCCTCATCAACTTACATTTCTTTCCTTTGCTCCACACATTTTTCTGTAAACAAAGTTTCTTGTTTGTTTAGTTGATTTGTTGTTATATTTTTCTCTATACTCTTCTTCCCTCTCTCTGGATCTATTGAGCTGCCACTTTCCTCTTGACATCCAGGAGGCAGCGGTTCCTCTTTCTCCCACCTGTCAGTACCATGTAAGTTTTCAAGAAGTTTCATTGCCCTTCTTCTTTAGCCCTTGGAATGATCTGATCTTACTAAGGAGGTGTTCAAAAGCATTTGCCGGATAGACAAATGACTCCAAAACTACGAGCAGGACATAGTTAAAGCTTAGGACACAAACTCAGGACTGTCTGTCTTACCTTGATGCTGCATCCTTATGCTCTCTCTTCCTTCCCATCTCCCCCTGCCTTAGTTCCAGTTTAACATCAATTAAATGAGTAACACTGAATCTTTGTCCACAAACCTCACCCACATCAAAGTCCATTTGATCCACACCTGCTCTACTGCCCTACCCATACAGGAGAAGTTAGGCAGAGGAAAGTGATTGAAAGGTGGCAAAGTTAAATATTCCAGTTCCTTGGGGGCGATACTTGATGAAAATGTGGAAGGCAAACCTTTCACATGAGTACATTTTAGTAGTCATCAGCTGGAATAAGGTTCACTTCTGTGATAGGCTTAGGATGGAAATCCCAGGTAAGAAAGAATAGAAGCCAGATAAACTATATCTGAGCATTTTTCTTTGCTCAGTGATGCCTTCAGTGATAGCATGGTCATCTCTCCCAGAGCAACATGTTGTCAAGCATGGGGCTTCACTGCCCACAGATCTACCCTAGACCCGGGGCCTAGTTCTGGAAGACCTGAGGACTTTATAGACCTGTAAATAAGAAGGGTTATATTAAGTCAGCCCAAGTTTACCCTTACATGTCAATGGAATATATTTATTCATTGCCACCAGTGTAAAGGATTATAATGCAAATGATTACAATACCTAGGTATTCCATGCAACATTGAAGACATGGATGTGCTTCTAACAGTATACATTTAACTTTTAATTTTCATTCAGTTCTTTAACTATAGAAAACAACTTATCTCTAGCCAGCCAGGATGTAAATTCACGTTCATTGGTACTAGAGATGAAGCATGTGGAGTGAAGAGCAACATGCACCATTCTTTAAAAAATTATCCAAGGTACACACAGGAGGACTAGGTAACAAAACCTTTAATATTACTCTTTAGCACATAAAAATGGGATTAGAGAAAAAATGCAGGCTTCCAGTATTTTTTCTCATATGTGAGATTATTTCGTGAGTTTATGCATGTCTGCTGACCTTATCATAGCCAGCCTTTCTATCTGTAAAACAGTTGCTGTGACAATCTAAACGTTGAAACTCCTGTTTGGCTAGAGCGGTCAGAGCAAAGGCAACCTAGCAGTCTCATGTTAAACATCACTCATGCTTAAGCAATGATGGTTCAGGGACATTCTCTAACTATGGATGGCCAAGACTTCTTGCACATAACACCAATAGAATGTTCCACAGGTTTTTTTTTCACATTCTTTAAAAATGGCACAAGGATGTGTAGAAAAGGAGATGTGTGCAGAAATTCTACCAACAAAAAAATAACTATGTCTTAGCCTGAGGCATGACAGGCTACTTTAGGACAGCCATTTTTGTCTTCCTGTGGTAAGAGGTAGAGAAAGCAAAACAACTCATATTTACATTTTGCACACTTTAAGTAGCCAATTATTTTGTCTTTTAAGCATTATTTTTAGAAACACTTGATGTGGGAATGCCTTTCTGTAAGCTGTGAATCTCAATCTTTAAATAAAGGAGCTGTTTTGGCCCTTGACAGGCACCATAGAAAAAGTAGGCAGAGGAATCAGAATGGGTAGGAAAGGAGTCAGAGACAGACCAAGCTGAAGCTCAAAAGAACAACATGTAAGGAACACAGGTGAGCCATGCCCACATGGCAGACAGATTAATAGAAATGGGTTGATTAAGATGTAAGAGCCAAACAGCATGAACTTAATATAAGCGCCTGAGTCATTTCTGGGGCCTGAGCAGCAGTGGCGGGCTGCTAAGGGGTCTGGCGTGGCAGGTCTGTGGGTCTGGACCTCTGGCCACCCGGGACCAAGAAACCCCACTGCAACAAACACTTTTATGATTGTTTTATATTGGAAATATAATATTATTACCCTATTTGAAATTTTTCTAGTAAAATTTGTAAAGCAAAACACTAATTAATTATGGGAAACTGGTACTTTCCCTTCCCCCTATCTCTTGTCTACCCTGTAGCCCAGGCTGGCCTCTAGCTTTTGATCTTTCTGCTTCTGTCTTTCAAGTGCTGGAATTATAGCTGTATACCACCATCCCTGTTTTTCATTCTTTTTTTTTTTTGATTACCACATAAATAGATACAGAGATGCATGCATGTTTGCACTTGCCTCTGTGTGTGTGTTTAACTTTACAGATGAGGAGATTATTTGGAGTTGTCTAAAAGGGGCCTCATTAAATTACACAAATCTTTAAAAGTAAAATGAAGACAGAAAATAGTGGATCAGAAAGATTACACTGGGGAGGGAACATCCTGCCATGGCTGGCTGTGAGATGAAGGGCAGGAAAATAGATACTTCCTAAGTCTCCAAGAAGAAGCTTTTTCAGCACTGGCCTGTTAGCTCTAGCACAGCTAGGTCTGTCAGGCTCCTGACATGGAAAAGTTGTGGCATAACAAATGCATCTTTCTTTGAACAACTGAATTTATTTGAGTAATTTGCATATTTAAAATGTAAAAATAGCCAGATGTGGTGGCACATGCTTGTAATTCCAGCAATCATTCTTGTATCAATCGCTGCAAGTGTTACCATAGTCAATCCTGAACTAATTCTATAGAAAAACTTTTAAAAGGTGACCATACTTAACCCATATAACTCATGTAGATGGGCAGGAGTGGGATACATGTTCTATCCCCTTGACTTCCAAGCCCAGCCATGTGTGTCCCGTAGCTTTGTCTGTTACTCATAGAAGACATCAGAACAGGTGTTGAAACGTTCTTAGGGGAAGGACGCCCTTGGATTTTCTAGAATTATTCTAACTGAAAGCATTCTCTTTCCCTCAAAAATCAACAGTAAAAATCCTGTTTACTCAAGTGACAAGTAAATAAATTTTGTAGATACACAGGAAGTACCTCCCAAATCAGATCTTAAATCATGTGTGATTCTGAAAACATAGTCTACTTACCATTGTCTCATCTAGACCTTTGAGAAAATTATGACAATTTAATTTCGGTTGCATCTGCCAAACTTTCCTGTAGCCAAATATGCCAGTTAATACAGCATGAAGTGAAAAGTGGCTTGTGTTATACTCGTTCATGTGCTCAGTAACTCATCTCCATATGGAGTGCAACTCCAAATACACAGCTTAGGAGCCAGTTCCTTCCAAAAGAACATTTCAAGACACAGACACCCAAGATGAGTGTCCAGAACTTCCTGGTGATCATTCAACAGAGGTCCAAATACAGCTGCAGGACCCAACCTCTTTCTCAAGCAGGTTCCATGCTTTCAAATCTGTGTCCTGAGATATGCTACTCGTGTGCCCCAGAGCCTGAACCTGGAACAGCTTGGAGTGTCATTTGCTAGTCTAGCACCTGCTAGGTCATACCTGGCCAAGACTTGTTTGGGGATGGTCCAAGGGAGAAGCAGAAGATTTTGTATCACAACACTTACTCTTAGTTATGATTCAGTTAGAATTTCCCCATTGTCAATCCTGGTTATAGTCTATTCACTACCCATATCCAGAAAGCAAAGGATTCCATCCATAAGTGAATGTTATAAACTCAGTAAATCAAAATAGAAGAGGAAAGGAAGCTTAATCACCTTAAGAAAATGAACAAAATGCTTATGGTAACTGCTAATTAGAATTTCCATGCATTGACAGTGGCACCACAAATAATTCATACTATTATTGAAAATAGTCTATAATTTTCTTATAAATTTAAATATATAGTATTATCATACAATCAGCAATCCCACTCCTAATGTATATTCTGTTGCATACACACACACACACACACACACACACACACACACACACACACACACACCCCATGATGGCAACATTGACAATAGCTATATTCATCATAGCCCAGAAACAACACCATGATCCTCAGCTGGAGACTGGTACAAACTGTGATATAGACACATAGTAGAATACTACTTGGTAACAAAAAAAAGTAATCTACTGATACACACAGTATACATAAACCTCGAACGTGCTATGCCCTGTGAAAATGAAAAAAAAAAAAGATACTGTAAAAGCATTACATAGCCAGGTGTCATCACATAGCTATAATTTCAGCTTTTGGAAGACTGAAGCAAAAGGGTCATGAGTTGAGGCCAGCCTAGGTTATATAGAGAGGATTTGTGTTAAAATGAAAATAGCATTATGTAGTATGTTATTTCATTTCATAAGATTCTTGTAAACAGAAAACACTACAGGGCCGGAAAACATATGGGTTACCAGCAGCTTATGAATAGGCAAGAGTCAATGACCACAGAATTATTCTTATCTTAATTATGGTGGTTGTACAACTGTACATGTTAAATCTCAGCATTATACACTAGAAGTCATGAACATTATTGCATATAATTACACTCAATTAATCTAACTCAAAATGAGTGTTCTCTTCAAAAGATATAGGCAAACACCATTTGATCAGATGACCAAAGGACACCACTAGAACTTGCTGTTTTGACTGAACAGAGGTTACCTTCCAGACCCTCCTGTAACTTTAGACACAGTAGCATATCAAAAAAGGCCAACCACCACAAAGTATGAATTTCCGGGCTGCTTAGAATGCCTTTGCTTAAAGTTGCCTTTCATAAGAGATGCTCTCTGACTCCCCAGCTGCATAATGTGCCTATCCCTCTCTGGTTGTTTGACTCCCTAATCCTGATCTTGAATGTTTTATCATACATTCTGACAGAGCTGTTTATTGCTTGTGTTTTCCTGGTAAGAGAAACCCTGCCAATTTTATCAGTTCACTATGGCATCTTCGATACCAAGAGTAATGTCCCACATGACTAGGTGTTCAATAAGCATCTGTTGAAGTAAGTAGACAAAGGGCTTTGTTGGAAATGAAGAGATCAAAGTAGAGCTGTTTAAGTTTACCCAGTATTGTGACTATCTTGAAAAGCGACAATTTTTTATCACTTGGTCACAGAGACACAATAGTGTTCTGCCCAATGCTAAGTCCTGCCAAACCCAAGCAGTGTAGAACAGAAAGTGCACAAATACAGTTCCTCTCTGAATCAAAAGAGCTGGGCTGAGTTCCATAGGGATGGAAACCAAGTCATGTCCATTGTGCTCTGGAACATAACGCGACCTGTGCTCCTTCACAATAACTTTGCCCCATGTAATGCTGCAGAATGAACACAAACATCTCTAAAATAGGAAGGAATTGGTTTTGATTCATGTATGATGCAATACCTCATAGCCAGTAAATTATTAATTAATAAGTTAAATATTTTGCTAATGAAAATGTGATTTAAAATTATTTCCTACTTAAGCCACAGTCCAAGACTCATCTATTGATTTCTTTTCTGGTAATAGCAAGCTAAATGTTAAAATTGTAGACTTACATATTAGCTAGATTTATCCTCTTTATTAAAGGTAAAAAGATATGTTCTAACTAAATGTTTCTAGCCCAGAATCCTCTGGTCTGCATGCCATCTATTTGTTGTATTAGGGTTTTTACACCTGGAATGCTCATCTCCCAACATCCCTACGAGTTACTCTTTCACTTACCTAAAGACTTGGCTCAAGGGAGACTATGTTATTAGGTTCATCCACAATCACCCAATTTACAGTCACATAAACATTCTCCCCTACCTGATTTCTGCACGATTCTCTCCTGATTTACACATTGTTGCAAGAATCCTAATTGGTCTTATAATAAAAAGATGGAGCCAGATATTTAGGGAAAGCTGAAAGATCAAGGAGAGGGAGGAACAAGACACAGCCAGATCTCAGCACTACTGAGTCCTCTGGTCAGATGGGGTAAATCCTGTCTCTCTAAATTCTCAGATTGAAGAGGGGAGTGAAGGGAAGCACAGGCCAAAATGGAAGAGAAGCATAAGGGGTGAACTCCCATCTCGTCCTACCTTCTATTCCTTTGTCTGCGCAACCATATCACTTCCTGTTTTAACATTCTTAGTGCTGGGATTAAAGGTGTGTGCCACCACTGTCTGGCTCTACTTGTCCTTGAACTCACACAGATTCAGATGTATCTCTGCTTCTGCCTCCTGAGTGCTAGGATTAAAGTCATGGCACCATCACTGCCTGACCTCTGTGGCTAACTCTGTAACTGACTCTGTCCTCTGATCTGCAGGCAATCTTTATTTGCTACACAATATATCCTCCACAACACATAGCATTTATTGGCATTTGCCATCCTGTTTTGTTTACTAAGTGACTCCTTTCAGTAGACTCTAAGCTCAGGACAAGACATTTTTCTTTTTTACACTTTTGTTTACTATTATATTTCCATGGTTTAGACCAGTGCCTAACACATAAGAGCTGATCAATAAATTTGTGTTGGATTGGTATAAGATAAATTTACATAATTTAGTATGGCTACCACTCAGTAGTAAGTTAATGACAATAATCCTAAAGTTTCAGGTCCATTCTAGATAGCACACATATATTTCCCAGCTGTTGTTGATATGTAGTAGCTCATGGAAGCAAGGGTTAGGAGGGCTCTTGAAGAGCGACCCCACTAGACATTTCTCTAAAATTCTCAGCACAAATCAAGCTGGTACTAGGTAAATAGAAAGACACTGTCTTGGATCTCAAGATTTACTATTTCTGTGGTGTCAGGCAAGTCGCTTGACTCTCTGAGCCTCAATTACCTCACTGTAAAGTGACGGTAACATTTCTCTGCCGAACCTGAGCAAAATGAGAACACCCTGCCATTCACTCTGATTAACTTACTTTCTAGGTCCAGATGCAGAAATCTGACCATCTGACTAATACGCCTAGGTTTTCACAAAAGAGCTAATGGATGCTATAGGCAGTCCCTGGCCTATTCCAAAAAGAGCAATTTCAGCTAAACCATGAAAATAAGAATTTCAGACAAAGTGGGGGTGTGATGATTTGTTATTTGGGAGATAGTATTCCTTTTTAAATTTTCTAAACTTCAAAAATGACCCAAAGAAAAAGAAGAGAATTATGGACTGCATGTGGCACATGAGCTACTGTCCTGCTCTTCTTGTACTCTACAAATAGGTGACTGTGCTCAGCTACCTGCTTTCATCTGTAGACAAAATCTTTCAGATAGGCCACATCGAAGGATTTACAATCTACTATTGTCCCCTTGCAAAGTCAAAAAGCCCAGGATACCCAGGACAAATTAATAAAGCCCAGGACACCTAGGAGAGGAACCACTTCCCCCACCCTCAATAAACCCATGCATGGTGTTGTCTCTGATCCTGGGGAATATCACTACTGTCCTTTTGTGTCCAACAATAAATATGAAGTGCACTAACCAGCTTCCACATTTTCTTTTCTTTATGGCACATTCACCTTCTCCTGTGTTTATACCTAGGTTGACAGCTCATTTATAATGGGAGGAGTATGGTATGGCGATTATAGGACCGTGTTTTGAATCATGGATATTATAGTAGCTGGCTGTTAAAAATCTCAGAGAGTCTTCATTGAGTGTTGTCTCCAAGTTTGGTTTATGCTTTTTTCTTTAGGTCAGTCTGTGCTTCCTAAGATTGTACCTACTATGGGTCTGTGATATAAATCTTCCCCAGACTAGTTATGTTCAACATCTTTAAGACTAGCCCCTGAGAGTTTTTTTTTTTAAATACATTATATCTACTGTGGACCTCTAAGACTGCCTATGGGAGAATCCTCTCCTATCTCTCTCCCTCCCTCCCTTGTGTGTGTGTGTGTGTGTGTGTGTGTGTGTGTGTGTGTGTACGTACTTTTGTCATCTAGACTAATATAAAACTTGTGGGTTCAAGGAATTCCACCACTTCTTGCTCCCCCAAAGTTGAAGTTATGAGTATCTGTCATTATACTATATTGGGCTATTTTTCAAATTGTAAACTTAATCTTTTAGTATTTCTGGATACACACCACAGAGAGGGGGGAGAGAGGGAGGGAGAGAGGGAAAGGGAGAGGGAGAGAGAGATAACCTCTCTTGGTTATAAAATATAAAATCTTGATATAGAGATATATATCAGAATATATACCTATACATATATAAAGAGATTCAAAAACCAAGTAACCAAGTTATTTATTCAACAAAATTGGTTGAAGTCTTCCTATGCAATGTCAGATAAAATCATTAATGAATATGTTTAGTAACCTTCTGGAACCTTTCACAAGAAAGTCTGCTAATAAATGGAAATAAGCAAATAGCAGGAATTTATTGTATATAATTAGGAGAGAGAGTTTTGGATGTTACCAACATTAAAAAATGATAAATATTTGAGGTAAATATTATAATCATCATAATTTTATCATTGCACATTGTGTACAGATCAAACAGCATGCTGGGCTCTAAGAATATTTGCAATCTCTCAGTTAAAATTTTTAAGTATGTTTTTGAAAAATAAACTGAAATTATGTTAAATGCTGAGAAAGAAAAGGTGCAGTACACTTAAGCCCGAACAACAAAAGAAATTAAGTTAAAATTGAAAGAAAATAGAGAGAGAAGATCTGTGGGAGGCATAGGTGGGAACTAGCCAGGAAGGGCCAATGGGTGCAGAGATTCAGAAGGAGATTTAGTTAAGGTGTTTTGAGATGAGAAGAAAGCCGGTGAGGCTGAAACTGGGATGCTTAAGGCAGAGTAGGATAACCATGTTTGAAAGGGCAGGGAGAACGTAGCCCAGCCCCCAAGCTTCCATCACAGCTGTCTCCCTCCTGGCTTTTTAGGTAGTGAAGAGCTTAGTAAAGCAGAGTTGTCTTCTTTCCAGTTTCTTCAGGAAAACATCGATTTTTCTCTTACAAATAACATTCCAACCCTAGTTCTATAATCTGGAACCAAAACCAAGAAGGTGTATGGGATACAGAAAGATAGATGTCAAAGATATGTGCAGATGTTGGTGCACATGTTCTTGCATGTGTGTATATGCATATAGAAACCAGAAATTGACATCTGATTATTTCCTCTAACACTCTCCATCTTATGATTTGAGGAGTTCATAGGTTTGGCTAGGCTGGAACAATGAGCTCCAGCTTCCAATAAGGGAAACCCCGGTGCTGGCTTTTCACCTGGAATCTAGGAGTCCAAATTCTAGTCCTCATGCTTGCCCAGTAAGGACTTTGCACACTGAGACATCTCCCTAGAACACACAGAACTCACTATGTAGACTAGGTCGGCCTCAACCTCACAGAAATCCACCTGCCTCTGCCTCCCAAGTGCTGCAATTAAAAGTGTAGGTCACTACACCCAGCAAAGGGGCATTTTTATGTATAAAATGAAGTGTCAGTTTGAGTACAATAAAAACCAATTTAAACCTATTTGGAACAAAACTGCACTGCTGACTCCTGAGAGCTAACAGTTTTTCTCTTGCAAATAAAATGTGTTCTGACTCCACTGTCTATCACCTAAATCTCTCCCTTTCTGCTCCCCTAGACTCCCACATCCCCAAGGACCGTTTTGTTTCTTTACTGTCTATCTATACGTTATCTCCAGAGGTCAGAACCCATGCTATGTCCTTCTGAGGTCAAAGGCCCCTTTGAGCCCTAGCTCCCCTCCCACATCTTAGTGGCCTGGAAAAAGACAGAGTCAGGTAAGAAGCAGAGCCAGCTTTAAAGGAGAGAGATGCTCCCGTGGGCTAGATCTTCACAGACCAGCATGTGGCAGAGACCAGAAGGGGCTCCTAGCAGTTCTGAACAGCTACACTCTAGCTTGAGCATGGCAATTGTTTATATCCTTCTTTCTGTCCTGAAAAATGTTCCTTGGGAAGTCTCACATACCTGAGGCTGGCTGTTCAGGCATCTACAGCTTAAGTGGAAGAGGCAGATACTTCATAAGAAAGTTTCAAAAGCTGTTTTAAGTCAACTGATTTGTGCATAGAGGATAATCCAGCACTTGGTAAACACTGAAAATGATTGTATCCCAGTCAGGGCCACATGAACAGCACACTGCTGTGTTTATAACTAACTTAATCTCTCCCAAACAGTGTTGAAGGTGAGCAGAAGAGTTTCTCTGTTGTATTTGTAGCTCTCACCCTGAGCTACTAAAAAGAGCAATGGTTTATTGCCTGCTTATCATAGGTTGAGGCTGGGCTAACCACTGTATTTCTTTTAATCATCGCCATAAGCTTCAGAACAACCTCATGAGTCAGGATAAACACCTCCAGTTGGAGATGACACAAGCGAAAGGAGTGAAACCCCCGAAAAGTGGTCATAGTGAGAGTATTATGTGTTTACATTTCTGGACACCAGAGAGGACCTGCTAGACACCACAGTTTGTTTGAGTTCCCTAAGTAGTGCAGTGGAAAGGCAATATGAAACCTTAGGAGGCAAGAAATGATCTGTGGAGCCAGGCAGTGGTAACATACACCTTTAATCCCAACATTTGGGAGGCAGAGGCAGGTGGATCTCTGTGAGGTGGAGGTCGATCTGGTCTACAGAGCAAGTTCCAGGACAGCCAGAAATACACAGAGAGACCCTGTCTCAAAAAAGAAAAATAGATGATCTGGTGGCTTCTGCTGCTAAATGAAGAGGAAAGGGTCTTGCTGCCACTCCGTTATGGGAATGAAATCACACACTGACAAAGGTTTTCACATTTGTGCACAGATATCCTCAGAGGATTACACCTGCCCTTTTCTACTTTGGGATTGAATGATTTTCTCTTTCACACCCAGTAACTCAGGTGGTTTCATGCAGCTAATGAGTTGTGAGAAGGTGTGTGTACAGTGCACATGAGTGCACAAGGCTTATAAATGCATGGCTAGGAAAGACGCTAAAATACTTTATTCTTGGATAAAGTCAAACCTAAGTTGTTTCACACACTAAGCAGATCTCCCAGAACGTTTTATTTTTTTCCTACATAGGTCAGGCTCTCCTTGAACCCACTATTTATATGATTCTCCCACATTCCTCTCTAAAGTGCTGGAATTACAGGTATACATTATACCTGACTTGCTTCATTTCTAAAATTTCATGCCCTGTACTGGAATCACATGAAAAAAAAAGAAAAGAAAGCTGAATGCTGCTGTGGTTTCCATAATGGGTTTAGCTGCATTGACTCTCCTTTCTACCAATTTAGGGCTTTTTAAAAAAGTATTATTCAAAAACTTACCTCCGAAGAGTGATGAGCTGTTATGCAAGTAACCCATAAACTCAGTGAATCATTTGTAAATACTCTTAAAAATGCTTTGAAAAAGAACCGCAACCCATCTGCTTGGCCAAGAGCCAAGTAAAGTGGGGACATACCAGGGGATCAGAATTGGCCCCACTGGGCTTTCAGGTGACCACACAGGAGGAAGTAGTTTAAGGCCTGTCATTCTGCCATTACTTCCACCTGAGGAGCTGAGAGGAGTGTCAATGGCTATGTGCACATTTTTGTTAGTCAGGCATTGTGCTAGCAGCTTCGGTAAATATTGTGCAAGTTAATTGTTACAACTTTATAGCTAATAGCTAATGTTAAGCACAGTTACCCAAGTGCTTCTCAAGAAGCAGCTCATTTACTAGGACAAGTTGATAAAGGGCATTGTATTATTTTTCTCATTTTAAAAACTGAAGAAGCCAGGTCAGAAAGAAGTTAAATGACTTGTTAGAGGTCATATAAGTGAATCAGTATTTAAACACAGCTCCAGAAATACAGATTGCCACCCCTGCATGCCACTTCTCAGAAAGAGGTAAAGAAGCTCAGACATTATCTTGTTCAAAATCACAAGTAGGATGACCACATCCAGATTCAGAGCCCAGGATTACTTGACATTAACGTACATGTTTCCAACTGTACCTCTCCATATCCTTCCTTTCTGATAGCCGGTTTTACCCTCCCTTTAGGAACAAATTCAAATAAACATCTTCCTTTTCTGATTTTTCTCTTTTCTTTAATGTCATCTTCATCTCTTTTTGTCTTCCTTTTGCTCCTTGTTTTCCCTTCTTTGCTCCACCTCCTTTGCTCAAGTTGGTCAGTAACACTAAGAATGAAACAAAGGCCTACGAGGTTAATGAGTGAGTCATGACGTTCATAAATATAAGCAAACTTCTATAGCTTCATAGTAATTGCCAATCTGGGATCCAGATGATGACTAGAAAATGCTTATCTTACAAAATGACGAATTAGTACAACTGGCAGATAAAGGAACATTTTGTTTTTATTATGGTTAACCAATTGGTCAGATCATTAAGTGTTCAGTAGATTAATTGTTTCATGATTTGATCAAGGGTTTGGTTATTGACGTGGTTATTCAGATTAACCAATTACACGGCTGGATCCTTAGGTGGGAGCCTAGGAAGCCCTTAGGCATAGGAATGTAGGCTGCCAATAGAATCTCAAATTTGTTGGTCTGGGGACAATACAAATATATAAGAGATCAAAAGTCTTTCAAATAAAGAATGCTTCAAAAGTCATCAGTAACTAAGACTCAAGAACATTCTTAGGTCTATAATGCTTTGGAGACTTTATGTTGTTAGTAAGCCTTCTCTCCAAGGTCTGGTGGTGCCCAGGGTCTAATGTGCATCCTGTTTTTAAACTATTCACCACCCACGTCCCTTTATTCCTCCAACCCCCACTCTTGCTGATGATTTTCACGTTCAGCAGATATTTATAATTATCTTCCTGAAACCTGAACTTGTCTATCTCACCCACATCTTTACTTCAACAAGAACTAAATGATTTGGCTTCCCTCCTCCTCATAATTTTATTCATGTTATCTCCCGATCCCTTATGTTTAAACCTCGTCTTCTATACCCCATGTAAGAGATGGAGTTAAAACTCCTCTTTTGTGCTCCAAGGCAACGTCTTAAAATTAGTACACTTCTTTTATCCTTTCCACTGCCAGCTCAGTTTGGTGTCTCTGAATAGATTATTGAGACAGCCTGATGGCAAGTATCCAGGATGGAGGGTATCTGCTTCCCTGTTCACATTCCCCTATAGTGACTGAACTGCTTGAGTCTTACTCATTCTGTGACTCAGTTACCTGCAGAGTTGAGCTTTAGGTTGCTGCAGACACTCACTTTTTACAACCAATCACCCCTTTATTTTCATTAGTTTCTTATTACTTAACAAAGGCAAAGCACATCATCATGACATCCAAGGCCTTTCACAGTCTGCTCAGAATTTGGTTCTCAACTTCTATATTTTCCATCCACTTGATTTTCCACCTGTTCTCAGACAGTCCACTTCTTTAACTGTGTCCCCACACCTTTGTGGGAATGATCTCCATGTATGTGGCCTCCAATGTTGCCTGAAAGATGATTATGTTTTAAAATTTAGTTTAGTGTCCCTGTTCTGAGACAACATGGCAGACTCTTTCTAAAGAGTACTTCCTCTGCCACTGTCCACACTGTGGCTCTTCTATCCAGGAATGGTGCTTTGCAAAGATTTATTTATTTCTCCCACTGTTTGTATTAGTTTCCTGTGTCTACAGTAACAAGCTACCCATATACTGGTGGCGTACAACAACAGAACTCTATTCTCCTGTGATTCTGGAGTCAGCAACTGTGAAATCAGTGTTCCTGGGCTAACATCAAGATACCAACAAGCCAATATTTTTCCAGAAATGTTGGGAGGCAATTCTCTGTCTCCCCCAGCTTCTACAGGCTGCTGGCATTCTTTCATTTGTGGGCACATCCCTGCAACCTTCCTCTTGTTGGATCGTGTGTGGTGTACCTGTACATGTAAAATCTTCCTCTGTCTCATGCTCAGTTGCATGAGATAGCATTTAGGGCTCACCTAGATAAAGTAATATAATCTCCTCATTTTAAGAGCATCAATCATATCTGTAAAGACTCTTTTTCCAAGTAAGGGTGACATTTACAGATCCTAAGGAAGATCAGGATCTGATATTTTAGGATCACATTCTGTCCACTACACTCTCCCATTTGAAACCTCCTCCATGGCAGGGATTGCTCTCTATTCATTTTAAGTGTCAGTATTTACAAGTAATGACCACTCAACAAATGGCAAATGAAGACTGGAGAATAAATAAACTGAACTCACTTGTCTAGAAAATACTGGCAAGACAATAAGCATTCATCAAGCATTATTCACTGTCATGGATCATTTTTATGAACTAGATAATGCACTGGGGACAGGAAGTACAACAACAGCACAAAAACTATCATGGCATTTTAAAGGGACACTCATACACAAATACACGATCACAGCTCACGATAACTGCAAGGAAGGAAAAATATAAGATCCTGGAGAGAGAATAAAAGAGGAAAGTCTCTCTGGGAAGTAACATAATCCAAGAGCTGAAGAGTGAATAGGTAATTATTCCTGGCAGAGAAAACTGCACATGCATCAGCTTTAGGGAAAGAAAGAGCTTGGTGAGCTCAAGAAACAGTAAGAAAATCTCAAGAGGCTTATGTGTAAGAAATCTAAAGATGGTAGGTAGAAGGTACCCCTGGGGCACAGAATGTAGGTTTGGGGATCATGTTAATGTTTTTAAATTTATGATTCAAATGACAGGAACTGATGTTCATATAAATAGATTATTAATTTTAGAAGATGACTGACTGTTCATTTAGGAATTCAGAAGACAGAAAATAGAGGCTTGGGCTGAACTAGTAGGGGAAGCAATGTTGACTTGAGAAAGTGTGTGGTGAAGCAGTAGAATGGATAAGTTATAAATGCTAAATTAGAGATTCTTCTTTTAAAGGCTAAATCCTTATGTCTATATTGTCTAGTTGGAATGGAGAAAATACAAAAGTCTAAAGAGTATATAGAGATGGTTATGTGACACTTGGCAAGGGTGTCATAGCTTCAGATGAGGCAAGATCCATCTTTTAAACAAACACAGTTTGAACAGCGAGAAAACTACAGGCAAGAGAATGAAGTAAGTCTCTAGACCATCTACAGAAATGTACTCAAAATAAAATGAAGAGTCAAAACATAAACTTAGAAAACATAAGAATTTAGAATAAAGCATAGAGCTAAAGCCTTATTACCTTGGATTTGGCAATAGGTTTTTAGGTATGAAATCAAAGGAATGAGTAACAAAAGAAACATAAGATAGAGGTCCTCAAACTGCAGACTGAAGAAAAATAGATATCTAACAAGGGCCTAGGATACCCAAAGTGTTTAAATTTAGCAGCAAAAGTGAAGATGATTCGACAACAAAGGGGCAAAGAACAGATAATGTCCAAAGAAGATACACAAATAAAAATAAGTAAGGTTGGCATGGTGACATTTGTCTGTAATCCTAGCAAGTGGGAAGCTGAGGAAAGAGTGCCGTGGGTTTGAGGTCAGCCTGGGCTACGGGAAAAATTAATAAGGGAAAGAAAAACTGTTCAACCTTACTAGTTTAGGGAAATGCAGATTAGAATCTCCATGATTCCACTTCATACAAACTAGGATTGTTGCAATTTACTTTTCTAAAATAGAAAATAACACATGTTGGCATGATATAGAGAAATTAGAACCTTTTGGTATTACTGATAGAATTTTTAAAAAATGGGACTTATCACTATATAAAACAGTTTAGCAGTTTCTAGAAAAGTTAGAATCATAAAATAAAACAATCCTAGGCATAGTTATATATACCACACAAGAATTTTAAATATGTTAGCAAATAAATACTGACATGAAAATATTCATAACAGCATTACCCACAATGATCAAAGAGTATAACCACCCAAGTAGGCACCATTTGATGAATAGTTAACCAATTATGAAATACATACAATGCAATAATATTTAGACAGCAAAAGGAATGAACTTCTGATACATGCTACAATGGATGGACCTTAAAACCATGCTAAACATGAAAGAAGCTATATGCCACAGTCACATTACAAAATTTCAATACAATGAAATACCCAGAAAAGATGAGTTTATAGAGGCAGAAATCACATTAATGGCTGTTAGGAGCTGGGTGCAGGAGAAATGGAGAGAAATTTAGTATTTGAGTGTGATGAAAATGTTTGGGAATCAGGTAGAAGTAATGGGTGTGCAATGCTAAGAATATATACTGAATGTCACTGGCTGTAATTAAATGATTACATTTTTGCTATGCTCATTTCATCTGAATGTTTTGTTTTACTAACATTCTAAATTAGCATCTAAAGTAATGAAGTTCATTAGGGCACTGCCATACAAACTTTGTTCCTGTTTCTCTTTCTTTCCCACTGTCCTCTCCTAACTTCTGACCCCTCCTGCTGGGCCCTTGACTCCCTTCATCTAAATGTTTTAAAAGTCAATTAAGTAGAGTTTTGGGTACAGTCAGATCAAAGAGACAGTGCTGCCTGCTCCCTCCTTCCTTGTTGTATAAAGAAAATATAAGCTGGCTACTCCCAGCTTTTAAGAGGAATTATACTGCTGTGTTTCAAAGTAAACAAAAAAAAAATCTTCACAAAATGTTTTGTTTTGGGTTCTCAAATTTCCAGTTCTACAGAGAGACAACGACATCACAAAATGATGCATGAGTAATTTTAGAAGAGAATAAAGAATAAAATATGGAGTAGGTACATATAAATATTTGTTGATTGGACAAAAGAAAGAGTAGATAATATCCCAAAGCAGCAGGCAGTTAGGGGAGGTAGGCCTAGTTCTATGACCAAGTATGCCAAGGCTTCTTTGTGTGGACAGAAGAGAGACTCTGGAGCAAAGGCTGGGCAAAAGAGGCTGGCACTGAAGATGCTTATTTGTTTCCAGTTACATAATTTTCTCAGTTGTCAAAGTCAGATCTACTTCAGCAAGAATTTAAGAATAATTTACTCTTGACTAAGAGAATAAAGAGAAGTTGTAGAACACAAGCAAGATGTAAGTCCAACCTGAGACACAACTGCTGGGAATTCCTTAATTCATTATTTCTGGCTCAGCCACAGCAAAGAAGGTCGATGATGTCGTTAGCTGTTAAGCACATACAGTCCAGGCACCACACTAAGTTCTCTACAGCCACTGTCTCCTTTTCACCTTTCAAATATGCTTAGGGGTAGCTATGATAAACAAGCCCCAAGCTCAGTTCTCAGGGGAGAAAACTGGAACAGAGAAGGTGAGTCTCTTACTCTGGTTCTTTGTGGTTGCTACTAGAAGCTCTGTTCTATTGCTCAGGGTAAAATTGCTCACTTTACTCACTACACATCCACTTACTTTTGAGGGCTTTAACCTTTCCTTTGGCTGTTTAAGAGAAAATATAAGTATATAGTAAGTAACAAAACTAAAGTATCTTTTCTCTTTTTATTGTAAAGAGGGAAAGGACTGTGGAAGTTTGCAGTAGCCCAGACTGGCCTTAAACTCATCCTCTAGCTGAGATGACCTTAAGCTTTGATTCTCCTACCTCCATTTCCCGAGTGCTGGTATTATGGGCATAAACTGCCAGGCCTATTTTTTCCACTTATTTATTTATTTTGAGACAGTATCTCACTGTGTTGTTTGAGATGGCCTCAAACTTGCAGTAATTCTCCAGGCTTGCCTTCCCAGAACTGAAATTAAAAGCACAGCTATCATGCTCAGCTATTTTACTTTAAAAATCCCTTTAACATTTCCATTGAAATTTTTATAATATAAAATTTAAGTACTATCTGTATATAACCCAAAGAATGAAATGAAAACATGAGTCAATGATCTTATACATGGAAAACTAACTCTGTTTTACATAGAATTCCAGTTAGCAGCTGTGGAAGAAAGTAGAACCATACCTGTGTAACACCAGAATGATAGTTGTTATAGGTAAGACCCACTAACAGCTTAGTTGGTAAAGTTTAAGAAACAAAGTATTTGCACAGTCTCACTTCATGTTCTGTGGTGGTGGCAGGACCTAAGTACTAGAGCATAGTTATCTAAAGGAAAAATCTGGCAGCTATCACCCTCAACAGTGAGGATAAAACCACCATGAACAGACATATTTACACTATGAGCCCCAACACACTACACTGAGAAGAAGCTTCATCTCTGTGATATTCTTTCCCATAATGTACAGGCTCAGCCAAAGTCTCAGAAAATAAAACAAAACAAGTAAACAATCCATAAGACAAAAATAAGCAAGCAGAACGTTTCAGAAGTCACAAGATTTTAAAAGGCAGGGTGGAAGAAACTGTCCCAGTTTGAATGAGACTGAAGAGACCTGAGAACTAAGCATGTCTCATTCTGAAAGGATCCTGGAAAAGGGCAGGAAAAGGGCAGACATAGAAAAACAGGTAAAATCTGAGCTTGACAGTGTAACTTTAATTGGATTACAGGCCTTTGGTCATTAGCAAGGCTACCCAAAGGGAAGCTGGGCAAAGAGTGAATATGAACTCTTGTCCAACTTACATGGATCTTAAGGCTATGGTTTTTTTTCATTAGAAATTAATAATCATGAGGATAATTGAATATTCCAGTAAAATACAAATTAGAGGCCACAGCAAATAACCTCTGGCTGTTTCGGGGGTGTGGCTAAGATAATATTTTTATTGTCTCATGGAACTTATTTAAGCCCAATCTTTCATTGCCTTGACAAAAACCACATAGCTCACCTCCCAAAGCATATGACCCCAGTTTGGTCTTGAGAGAAACATTAGCAAAGTATTGACTGAAGGATGTTTACCAGTTCAAAGGTCATGGAGATAGTCACCTTTATGTTTCAACTTGATTAGGCTACAATGCCCAGCTGCATAACCAAACACTGATATTCATGTTGCAATGAAGGTACATTGTAGATGTAGTTAACACCTGTGATAGCTTTCCTAGAGGAAACCACCCTCACATGTGTGGGTGGGGCTTCATGCAATCATTCAAAGTGTTAAAGCAGAAGCTGATGTTTTCCAGAGAAAAGTCTGCCTCAGTGTTACAACATCAGCTACATCATCAGCCTTGTCCCACAGAATGAGTCAAACACATGGCCTGCAACAACTACTTCCTCATCATCACTTTCCAGCCGGGCCTCAAGTCACATCAGTAACTTCTGTAAAATAGACAGAAAGATGACAGACAGGTAGATAGAGATGACAGAGACAGACACAAAGATAGGTAGGTAGGTAGGTAGGTAGGTAGGTAGGTAGGTAGGTAGGTAGGTAGATAGATAGATAGATAGATAGATAGATAGATAGATAGATAGATAGATAGATAGATAGATGATAGATCTTTTGGTTTGTTTCTCTGGATAACATTAACTAACACAGCCATGAAAAAAAGAAGAGTCTCAGAAATAATAACAACCAAGAAGATCACACAAATATGTATTATCTGCATGTAATGTGACATCCTGGATGAGACCCTGAGGCAGAAAAAGGACATTCAATAAAACTAGAAAATCTGAAGAGAATATAAACTCTGGCTAGCAATAATGCATCTCTATTATTTGTTATTTGAAATAAATAGATTCATTTAAGATAGTATCACCAGGAAGGTTATATGGAAAGTCTCTAAAAAAATTGAAATTTTTATAAGCTTAAAATTATTTAAAATTTTATTTTTAGAAAAATATGAAATATTCCCTCCCAAGGAACCAAAGAGTGTTTGAATAGGTTATATCTATTATGCAATCAACAAAAGTTAATCAATATAACTTTATAGGTAGTTAAATATTTCTCAAGTTGTTATTATATTTAGATCTCTTTAGCAGATCAATGAGGCAAAGTGACAAAAAAATTATTTGATGTTTGTAACCCAAAGACTAAGAACATTTCTGAGTTCTCTCCCTAGAGAACTTCTTTGGGGCTGTTTTTTTTTTTTCATGATTATGGCTTTGGCTAAAATCATAATCAAAGAACTATAAAGGTAACTGGAATTTGGGAGCAGGTGAAATTCCAGGGTTAGTGCTGATAAACAGTTCCACTGGCTCCCAGGCCTTCTCTTGCATGGACATAACTTCTGTTGTTTTGACTATAATAGCAGCACTGAGGAGCTGAAAGAGAGATTCTATGACTTACAGTGTCCAAAACACTTATTTCTCTGTCCTTTACTGAAGACACTGCTTTATGAATATACATTTGGGGACCCCAAACCTATGACTATGTTAGTTACAGAATCATAAAACTGGTTATAGACCAGTTTGGGGGAAAGTCTGAAAAAGCTATCAGCTAAACCATGTGGAAATCAGAATTTTCATTGAAGACCCACAACAATAAAACTACCTTTGTGTTAGGTGTTGGACATTTCTTCATAAGAGTTATAGTTTTCCTTTTATTTATATAACCAAGCTGGACTCATAATGAATGATCTTTTGGTTCCTCTGTCTTCCCTCCCCCTTTTTCCTCAACCCTCTCCCCTTCTACATTTCTCCTTTTCAATCTATCTTCCTCGAAGAGAAGAATGGTCAGCTTTACCTGATATAGGAGTCCTTGGTCAATTTCAACATTTTATTCTACACAGCCTGTGAAAGTTGGAAAAAATGGGTCAGGAAGCAAAATGCTGATAAAGAGATTCAGAAAGCATAGTGTGATTTTGCTCACAGAATCCTATTTGATCCAATTCATTTCCCAACACAGACAAAATATCTAATTTCCGAGAACACAGTGTGTGGAATTAGCATATTTGTTCAAATCACAAGTGTTATATCAGGTGAGACATAAATGAGACTGGGAGACGTGATAAAACATATGCTGATAAAAATTAATATCTATGGAATATCCACTGTTGACTGAGAACTATGCTTTGTTTATATAGCTTCTAATGCCCTTAAAATAAGTCTATGAGATAGATACTTTGTATTATAGATGAAGGCATTAAAGAGAAGTTAATTTGCTGGGGACATCAACTGTTAGAATTCAGGTCTAGGTTTTTTCACATCATAAATAACCTTATTAAACTCTTGAGTGTGTGTTACAATGTGTTTTCTTAGTCTTGGCCGACCAGAGGCAGAGGCCCAGATCCACAGACCTGCAGCCCCAGACCCCTTAGCTGCCCGCTGTTGTTCAGGCCCCCAGAAATGACTCAGACACTTATATTAACTTCATGCTGTTTGGCCTATGGCTCAGGCACATTGCTAGCTTGCTCTTACAACTTAAATCAACCCATTTCTATTAATCTTTTTTTGCCACGTGACCCGTGGCTCACCTGTATTCCTTACATGTTGATCCTTTGGGCTTCTGGCTCAGTCTGTCTGACACCACCCTGCTCCTCCTACCTATTCTGATTCCTCCTACTTTTTATATGGTGCCTGTCATGGGCCAAAACAGCTCCTTTATTTAAAGATTGTTATTCACAGCATACAGAAAGGCATTCCCACATCAAGTGTGCCTCTTTTTGTTTTTGTATGTATGTGTTTCCATGTTGTAGACATTTTCTTTGAGATGTATATATCTGTCTCTCCAAAGTTGTCTAAGGTATGTGAGGACTTAAATAAACTGGGAGGAAGTGAGGCTTAACATTGTTATGGTGGAAACAGGTGAGAAGACTTAGTATTCTGTTTCAAAATCTAAAAGTAGATTCTCAATTCATTATCTAAAAAAATTAGGCTTGAAATCCAAGTTTTTCAACAGAGACAGGGTTTTTCTAAATTTCCCTAAGTCCTCAAGAACTGTTTAAGAACTTTCACAGAGGCGCTTCTCTGGATAACACGGAGAGTTCTCGACATAGGGTGTGAGATATGTGTCTAATCTTCTCTCCCTGCCAAAGCCCGTGAGAAAAGAGGAGTGGAGAAGGTGATTGAATAGCTGTTTGAGGAACTTTTATTTGGCTTCTTATGAAGATTCTGAGAAGAACCTATATTATGAGTTGTTCTTTTCCAACATGGAGCCAGTTATGTTGAAGTGCACCCAGCAAAGACATGGGAAAGAGACAGCTGGTCCTCAGTTCACCTAGCATGGTTCAGAAGGCACTAAAGGAGAGAGCAGAGTCTAGCTTGGGAATTTGCCAAATTACTCATGTGCAAGGTGTCCTCATGTAGCATTAATGCCAAGCTGAAGGTCAGAAGAAAATACCAACCTAAGCCACCTGACAGGAGAGCACTCCCTCCCATGGACTGATTGGCCTGATACTCTTGGCAGTTACTAGTCCAGAATGTATCTCTTGGGGACATCCTCTACCACAAGTACCTACATGATCTTCTCACAGTACCAGCTAGAGGAGAGGAGCCAACTGGTAAACCTGACCATCTCCAAAGAGGCAGAATGTTTATATCTGAAGAAGCAATTTAAAGTGTAGACTTGAATTAGATTATTTCATTAACTAGAATATATTTTCCCCACTAAAAAATTTCATGGGGATATAGTATACTATAAGAGTTAAAGAGAAAAATTTCATTCTCAGTGAGAGTGTTCAGTCAAAATCTGAGCACAGGGGAAGTCAATTTTCTGATCTCAGAACCAGTGTCTGTTTTACTATTATTTTGTGTATGTGCATGTTGCATGTGCAATGTGTGTGAGAGCACAGATATGCCATGGCATGGTGCGTGTGACTTTCTTGAGTTGGTTCTTCTCCACAGTGGATTCCAGGAAACCTAAGTCTAGGAGTACTGAGGGTTATGGCTCTGATGACTGATCTTTCAATGCCAATCTGTTTAGAGTGTCTGACACAGATTGGGCACAGATCTTAAATAGGTTCAATCACAGTGAAAGCTGCCACTTTCACTTGGTGTTTTAGGTAAAAGCCTCTCTTTTGGATAAAGTGGTAAATAAAATTGTTATTAAGTTTTTCTACTATGTCATTTAAGCTGAAACAGCCATTATCAAATTTCTGTCTGAGAATAATTTTAATTTCCTCAAAAAATTATTGAGGACCACAAAGATCCTTATTCCTGTGCTTCAGTGTCACAATGTTTATTGTCTCCTAAGTTAATAATGAGAGCTTTTACATTGTTACTTTATCTGAAGTAAAAGTAATAAACCTCTTGCATAAGTAAGCTAGATTTACATTTTAAATACCAAAATTTTAAAAGTGATAAAAACAAGTCTTGAGAGATTATTCAAGGTTGGGAGCACTGGATGCTCTTCTTAGAGGACCTGCATTCCATTCTCAGAATCCACAAAACAGTTCACAATTGTCTATAACTCCAGTACCAGGGAATCTGACACTCTGACACAGACATACATGCAGGTAAAACACATGAAAATGGTGTTATTTATGTTTTTGTAAGTCCCTTTAATACCTTTTTTTTAAATGGAAGACAACTAGAGCCTCATATTTGATGCACTTAGTCTTTTGTTACAATATGTCATATACACTCTGCTATGTATGGAAGTTTGGTTGGTTACTTTTTTTTACTGGTTCCTATTGAGGCTATAGCAAAGATTCATAAACTCTGTGGCTTAAAACAAGATAAATTTATTATCTTACACTACTGGAGGTCAGAAGTCGAGAAACAACTCCTTGCTCTAAAATCAAGGTGTCAGAAAGGATAATTCCTTCTGGAGGTTCTAAGACAAACCCCAAATTCTTGCCTCTTTCAATTTCTGGAGGCTGCCCACTTTGCTGGGCTGCAGCCCCTCCTCCATCTTCAAAGCCTGTGATATGGTACCATCCTTTTCTTCCCTTACTCCACTGTCTATCTTTTATAAAGACACTGTGGTTTCATGGGAAAAACTGACATAAGATACTCTGTTACTGGATTAAATACAGAGCCAAGAATACTGTTTCAGGATGGCACAGAGTCTTCATACCAAGTTCAAGGATGCCAGCTCTTTTATTACATGTTCTTAACTTGACAGTGTTTATTTGCATACCTATGATCTACAATATCTTCCTACCAGCTCCTGATGCCTCATCGGAAGGAAAAAGGCTTTTTTTCAGAGCCCTATAGAACATGAACTTTTTAATTAAAAAATTATTACATAATTTATGATGGGAAACCATGAGACCCAGGGTGGAAACATGCAGGTCACATACACCTATGAACAACTGATTTTTGGCAAGCCAAATTTGTTCAATGAAAAAAGAAAGCATCTTCAACAAATGGTGCTGGCGTAACTGGATGTCAGCATGTAGAAGAATGCAAATGGATCCACATTTTATGCCATGCACAAATCTCAAGTCTAAAGGGATCAGAGACCTCAACATAAATTCAGTTACATTGAACATGATAGAAGAGAAAGTGGGAAGTAGCCTTGACTGCATTGGCACAGGAGAATACTTTCTAGTATAATACCAGTAGCACAGACACTGATATCAAAATTTAATAAATGGGACCTCCTGAAACTGAAAAATTTCTGTAAGGCAAAAGACACAGTGAATAAGACAAAATGTCAGCCTATAGAATGGCACAAGAGCTTCATCAACCCCCATATCTGCAAAATATATAAAGAACTCAAGAAGCTAGACATCAAAATACCAAATAATAGAATTTAAAAATGGAGTACAGATGCCCACAGACCCACAGACCCACAGACCTGCAGACCCGCAGAGACACACAGACACTTTCAATTAGTTTTAGCCTGATCAACCTAAGGCCCAGGCATATAACTTGCTAGCTCTTTACCCTTAATCTAACCCATGACTCTTATCCTGTTCAGACATGCAGCTCAGTACCTTTTCTCATAGCAGCATGGTTGTCCTCTGCTTCTTCTGGCTTCTCTCTGGCCTTCTGCTCTGTTCTTCCAGTTCTCAGAGTTTTCTTAGTCTGGTAGCCCCACCTACACTTCCTGTCTGCCTTTGGCCAATTAGTGTTTTTTATTAAACCAGTGGGTGGGACAATTATTTACAATGCAACAACATAATCTCCCACAGATCTAAACAGAGAATTCTCAACAGAAGAATCTCAAATGACTCAAATGGCCAAAAGACATTTAAGAAATTTCTCAGTATCCTTAGTCATCAGGGAAATGCAAATCAAAACAACTCTGAGATACCATCTTACACCTGTCAGAATGGATAAGACCAAAATCACTGATGACAGCTTATGTATGTTGTAGAGGATGTGGAACAAGGGGAACACTCCTCCATTGCTGATGGGAGTGCAAACTTATACAGCTACTTTGGAATCAGTGTGGGGACTTAGAATACTGGAAATCAATCTACCTCAAGACCCAGTGATACCACTCTTGGGCATATATCCAAAGGATGCTCAATCATATTACAAAGACAATTGCTCAACTATGTTATGCTATGCCCTTTGGCTGAAGAATAAAGATAATGTAGTATGTTTACACAATGAAATATTACTCAGCTGTTTAAAAAAGTAACATCATGAAATTTTCAGGCAAATGGATGGAACTAGAAACAAATAACACTGAGTTATACAACCCAGACCCAGAAAGACAAACATGGTATGTACTCACTCATAAGTAAATATCATATGTAAACCAAAAGATAACCAGACTAAAAACCACAACTTCAGAAAAGCTAGCTGACAAGGAAGACCCTAAGAGGGACACACGGATCCTCCTGGGAAGGGGAAACAGATGAAAATTTTTTGTAGTAAACTTTAGGGTGGGGTGATGAAGGGATAAGAACATGAGGGATTGGGATGGCCAAGTTGGGAGAGGGACAGAGAGGGAGAGCAATGAAAGAGATATCTTGATAGAGGAGGCTGTGATTGGGGTTAAAGAGAAATCTGGTACCAGGGAAACTCCCAGTAATCCACAAGGATTTCTAACAATAGTAAGAGGGGTGCTTCAATTGTCCTTCTCCTGTAATCAGATTGGTGACCACCCTAATTGTCATCATAGAATCTTCATCCAGAACGGATGGAAGCAGATGCAAAAATCCACAGCCAAGCTCTAGGAGTCAAGTTGAAGAGAGGAAAGAGAAATTATATGAGCAAGGGGGTGTGGTTGGGTGGAGTGGGGTGATAATGATGGTGAAACCCACACAGACAGTTGACCCAACCTCTCTTGGGAGTTCACAGACTCTAGACTGACAGCTAGCTAGGAAGCCTGCTTTGGACTTGTGCACCTTTCTCTGTTTGTGGCCTCTAGCAGTGGGATCAAGATCTGTTCCTGACATATAAACTGGCTTTTTGGAATCTATTCCCTATGATGGGATGCCTCACTTACCCTTCATACAAGGAGGAGAAGCATAGTCCTGCCTCAACTTGGTATACTAGACTTGGTTGACTCCCATGGGAAACTTTACCTTTTCTGAGGAGTAGATGAGGGATAGAAAGGAAATGGGGGGAGGGAACTAGTTGAGAAGATGGAGGGGAAACTGTTGTTGGTATGTAAAATAAATTTAAAATTTTAATGAAAAAAAGATACACAAAAGGTGATTGTAGCTTTCTTCATCAAGTATTCTACAACCAAAGTTTATCTTGACAGACTCTTGATTAACTTTGTTTAAAGAGTAAAATTTGCATTACAAAAATCGGCTTTCTTTTTATTCTCTGTGTATTTTCATTACATTAATCTTTTTCTTAAAAAATCTATCTATTTATTTATTTATTTATTTATTTATTTATTTATTTATTTATTTATTTATTATATAGAAGTGCATGTATGTCTGCACACCAGAAGAAAGCAACAGATCTCATTATAGATGGTTGTGAGCCACCATGTGGTTACTGGGAATTGAACTCGGGATCTCTGGAAGAGCAGCCAATGCTCTTAACCACTGAGCCATCTCTCCAATCCCTCCATTACATTTATTTTTGCAATGAGCAAGTGAGATTTTTTTGCATCAAAAATATTTCTATTTCAGGAATGAGCATGAAAATGGCAGGAGACAAATGGTTGGCTTGTGTCAGTAAGAAGTAGAAAAGAAAATAAATTTGACATTATAGAAATAATAAGTGTGCGACCTTGAGCACAGATGGAGAAGTGGGCTTCCTCTGCTCTGATGAGGGCACAAGGCACTTACAGAGCATCTCAAGGGTAGGGTGAAGGGCTTTGACTAACATGGCTCATAACTGTGCTGGTCCAGCTCTAGAGTGAGAGCAATTGAAAGTCTTCCTTCTAGACTTACCCTGGAGCATCAGCAGCTGTCCAGCTGTCATGGTGCTATTTGTCCAGTCTGATTTCAAAGTATGATCATAAGACAAAAGGGAGTTGGAAAAATGGCTCAAGGGTGAAAAAAATATTTTCATTAATTTCCTTGGCATCAGCATGTAGTATAGATTAGAGGACAAAGCTATATAGAGAAAATGGAAAATAGCCTTTACTGAACATATTCCGTATGCTTGAAACTAAAATTTCCTACTTACTCTAATTTAAAAGGTAGGTACCCTTGCTCCTTGTAGGGATTGTTGCTCTCATCTTCCACATGAGGAAACAAAGGGCAGTAAGTGGTTCCTTCATCTGTTTCTGCAAGTACATGGTAATGGGTCAAGACTAGAAAGCTGTGGTGAGAAGGAATGTCAAACCAGCAGACACTGAAGAAGAAGGAGGAGATTGACAGAAAGCCAGAGGCAAAAGAGAATTAGCGCTGATTACAGCCCCACATGCCACAGCATCTGGAGAATGGCCTGGGAGGAATAAGAGAGCCAGGAAATGAATCTGTAGCATGTGGCATTGTGTGGTTGCACTTTGTGTGTTTAACCAGTTCTAGGCTGCTAACTATTGTGGCTATATTCAAGATGATTCAGAGAAGGCTACTGTTTTCCACAATCACTAATGACAACTGTGAAAAACACAATTATGATACAAATCTTAAATTCAATTTTTAAAACTTATTTATGAATACATATCACAAGGTAATTTCTTAGAAATATAATTGCCAAGTCAAATTATATTTTTAAATTTTTAATAAATGTTTCATGAATATTGATAAATATTTTCAAATAAGTAGTATGTACTAAAAATGAACACATGCACAGTCAAAAGTAAAGCTTTACTTTTTCAGACTGACATAGGAATGATGTTATGATACCATTTTCAGTTGCTACAGGGTCACTTGGCATTCTTGTAGGAGGCCAAATCATTAAAACTCCTGGGGAAGACTTCTATCCTGTTTTTAGAATCATGATCATAAGACTGGAATTTTGTAACCAAATGAGTGTAGAAATAGAAGAGAGAAAAGTAAGATGCCAATAAGCTGGAGAAAAAGTAATAAGAGACAAGAAAATCAAAGAAAATTTAAAAGTAAGAAGAAAAAAAGAAGAACTAATAAATAGTATCAAGATTTATGAAATAGCCACAGAGAGTCAACTGGATTGGGGAAAGAAAGGAAAAGGATTAATCTGGAGGTTGGGACTCATATAGACACTATCTATGTTAGAAACCTTGGCCATTCAATAGAAAATCCCACCCCAGAGTACTGGTGTAAAACCCTGCTGACTCTTTAATTTTTTTCCAATGATGAAGTTGGCCCACTTCCAAAATGTTAAATCATGTCTGCAATAAAGTGTACAGTAGTTTCAACATGACAAATCCAGCCATCCCACACCCACTCTGAACACCCATTCTTTTACAAGATTTTAATGAAGACTAGCAATGGGAGGAAGCTCTGACATAATGGGGACAGAAGATTATGTGTTTAAACTTATAAAATTTAATCCTCCATTCCAGTATTGCTATAAGAAGTTCTATACTCCTGCATATAATAAACTAATTGAAATAAAAAGCAATAAAGAAAATTTGACAAGCATGAAATGAGAGTCATCAGCCCCAGGTGACTTGTCAAGTACAATGAGTACTTCCTGCAAATGCTTCAGCATCGTATCAGTCCTTCCTCAGCCACCCCTCCCAACACAAATATCTGAGGATGACCATGTTGCCCCAATCCATACTTTTTTGATTGAAAGACATTCCTTAAAATCATATCCTACATGATTGATTTTTGTTTTCCTCTTATAATCTCATCTCAATTTGACCAAAATGAAACACTAGAAAGTTTCTTTCTGATTGCCTATTGGCTACCTTGACCCTTTTACTTCACATTCAGAAATATGAGTTACCATCTGTTGTCTCTTGATACTAAGAAGTGTTAACAGACGTGTATTAAGTTGGAGAATTATTTTCTTTGATGGCTTTGACTTCTTTGGGGGCTAGTCTTTTAGGAAGACCATAAGAAAAAATGTCTAGTTTCCAAACATTACATATACATATGAAAAGATAATTTGTATGGGCACAGAAAGGACAGTCTGGGACCCATAAGAAAACTTAATATGATTTAAAGTATGAGGGAGTTGAACTCTTATTGTTAATTTCTAAGACTAGGAGATTTTCTTCCCAATTCAAATTCTGTCAGTTTCTCTAAACCACTGAAATTTAGTCAATTCAGGAAGAGTGGGGAACCATCAAGTCAGTTATTTTAAGTGGCTCTACTTTTTTTAAACAAAAATTCTCATAATTTTTGAATTGCATCACAATATTAAAATTGTGCTACACAAATTTTCACATTTCTTTATCATTGAGAATCTGTTGGAAACTGTGGAATGTTCCCTTTGAAATAGTCATGCTTATCAACTCATGTGCACTTTTAAAAACAACTTTCAGATTATTATTTTATTTTTTTATGTTTATGGATTTTTACCAAAAAGTATGTGTATGCACCACATTGTACTGAGTGCCTGTGGAAGGCGGAAAAAGGCATCATATCTTTTAAAACTAGAGTTTCAGATAATTATGAGCTGTCATGTAAGTGATAGGAATTGACGCACCCAAGCTCCCAAGTCTCCTGGAAGGGCAGCCAATGCTCATAACTGCTGAGCCATCTCTCCAGCCCCTCTCATGTAGTTTTTTCAAGCTGCAATAGGACCCCTGAATTCTGACCCCCAATCCCTCAGGTACCCAGTTACATTTAAACTGCATTTAAATTCTGGACACCTTTTAAAATATATTTTTAATTGAAATAGAATTGCATCACTTTTTCTCCTTCCTTTTTCCCTCCAACCCTTCCCAGGTGCCTTCTTCCAACCACTTCCATGTCCCACATCCCCACTCGAAAGTTTATGCCCTCTTTTTCTTTGATTATTATTGTTAAATACATATATATGCATACGTATGAACAAACATAAATACAATTTTCTGAGTTCCTTTTTTCCTGTGTGTGTATATAGCTTTGAAGTTGACCACTCTGCATTGGACAACCAATAAGGGCTTCAACCCTGGGGGAGACTAATTCTCTTCCCAACAACTATTAGTTGTCTGTAGTTCTTTGTTTGGGGAGTGGGACACCATGAAAATGTCCTCCTTTGACATTAGCATGGCCAATATTGCCATTATCCAGGCTTGGTTATGCAGCCATTTGTAGGAGAGGCAGACTTACTGTCCTGCCTCTTGTAATCTTCCCACCCCCTTTCCCACAATGTTCCCTGAGCCATGGATGCAGGAGCTGTGAAGTAATTACATCTGTTGGGGCTGGGATCACTGTGATCTGCTGATCCCTTCATTGTGTCCTGTTGGGTTTTTCTGTGATGGTTTCCATTTGCTATAGAGGTTTATCTGATAAGAAGTGGTAGATACAGAGACTCCCACACAGAAAGGGTTCTGGGCTTCAGGGCTGGAGCTCAAGTTCTAGAAATTGTATCCAGAAGTTTCTGATTCTAAGAAGAGTCATTGTAAGTGGGAGGCCAGGACTTTTAGGATGAGAGGGTAAAACCCTCTTACTAAATTTAAATGCTTGCCTCTCAGCAGTGCTATATCACTTCCTAAACAGCCCTGTGAATAGAAATCTTGATGGTTTGTGAGAACACATTAGTTGTATTCTTAAATTAAGCAAATATTTCCCACTATTAGTAAAGAACAAAATAAAAATGGATTTTATCTCAATCAAAATTTGTAAATGGTATAGAATTGAGGTTTCAGTACAACCTTGAAAGTGTGGTTTTTCTATTGAAAGAAAGAGATCAGTTTGAACACTGGCTACATACCTAACACTTGAGATAAAAAAGAAATAAAAATATGACCTAGGAAGATAATTTAGTGGACAAAGTGCTTTCTGCACAAGCATGAGGACCACCACTCATTTAAAAGCCAGGCATTGAAAAATCAGCCCCAGCAACTATTGACTGGTGTGGCAAAGGAAGGTGAATGGAGACAGGCTGACCCCAGGGCTCACTGGCCAGCCAACATGGTTGAAATGGTATGGTAAGCTCTGGGTTCATTGAGAAACTTATCTAGACAGTAAGGTGGAAGAATGATTGAAGATGTCTTGATACCAACTTCTAGATTTGCATGGGCAAGTACCCTCACCCCCCCCCCACACACACACACGCACATGCGCACGCACACGCACACACTCACCATCTTAAAGACATAGAATGGCAAATGGACAAGAGGACTATTTAAGGCATCATGCAATTCCTAGGATAAAATTTGGCAGGAGAAAAAAAAGGTTTTTTTTCTAAGACATTTGGGAAAATCATTAATAAGGGTGAACTATTATTATTTTAAGGTGGATTCAAAATTTTAGCTTCTTTTTTTAAAAGAAATAAACACTCATTGTAACAGCCAAAGCTGAAAACTGATGCAGCAACTGTTGGCAAGATAAGGAACAAGAGAGTCTCCATCAATGACAATACGACTCATCATAAATAAGACTACTCCACAGTTTTACATAGTTGCATGTTTTTTCTGTCTCTTAACCTAGCAATTCTCACAGCACTACAGAGAAATTAAACATTTACTCACAAAAATGTTATATAAGAATTTTCATAATAGTCTCAGGCTAGAAACAGTCCACAGACTCATCAACAAGAGAATTATGAGAAAATTTTATTACATTTATACAGTGGAATACTACACAACAATAAAAACCATGGGCAACAATAGAAATGAACTGCAAAAATATTAAGCTGTGAGATGCAAACAAGGTAACAAAAGAGAACATGCTGTTTCCCATTTATATGAAGATCTAGCATGAGTCAAACTCATCAAACTTATGATGAAATCAGAATGCAGATTGACGCTGGGAGTTGACTGGAATTGGCTGAGAAAGGATATGAGCTTATTTCATGATGAGATGGAAATGTTCTCCACCTTGATTGTGTGGATGTTCCTTCAGTTGCTAGACAGAATAATGGCTTCCAAAGTTAACTGTGTCCCAATATACCAAACCTGTGAATATGTCAGTTTATGTGGTAGAAAGAGCTTTTTAAATGTAATTAAGAGTGAAGAGCTGAGATGGAAAAATTATCTGAGAGAGACTTACTGGAGACTGACTTCAGAAGAATGAACACAGAGATATAATGCTGCCAGCTTTGAAAATCAGAGTCATGAGCCAAAGAATGTAGGTGGACTTTAGATGAGCAAGGACAAGGTCATAGAGTCTCCTCCAGAGCCACCAGTAAGGAACACAGCCTTGTGGGACACTGATTTTATCTAGTAGGATTCATGGAAGACTTCTGACCCTATAGAAGCATAAGATAATAAATCTGTGTTATTTCAGACGAAGTGTGCAGTGATTTGCCATAGGATCAATTAAAACTAATACATGTGGGGATAATCATTTGTTAAAGCCCATTAAAATGTACATTCAAAATTGGCATGTTTCACTACTTATAAATTACATCCTGTTATGGACCAATATGCATCTCTGAAAAAGATGCCAAAAACCCCACAGTACTTCAGGTAGACCTTGTTTGGAAGTGGAGCCCTTACAGATGTAACCAAGATAAACTCCTATCAGAGTAGAATGGGTTCATATATATATAGTTTTTATTAAAGTTTTTAATAACATACTCACCCCTCCCTTCTTCTCAGTCATCCCCCAGCTTCCCTCCACCCCATCCCCTCATCTATTTCTCAGAGAGGGTTAGAATTCCCTGGGTAAGTCAGGGTAGTCTGGCATATCCAGTCGAGGTAGAACCAAGCTCCTACTCCCAGCATTAAGGCTGAGTAAGGTGTTCCTCTGTAGGAAATGGGCTCCAAGAAGCCATGCACTAGGAATTAGAATGAGCTCTTGATCCAAAGTGACTAATGTTTTTCTTATAAGGGAAATAGAAATGCAGAGTGAAAATGGCATATGAAGACAGGCAGAGACTAGAACTATGCTGCCAGACAAGGATCCAAGAGAACCATCACTGGAAGGTAGGAGGTGGCAGAGAAGTATCCTGCCATAATTGGCATGGCCCTGCCAACACCTTTATTTCAAATTTCTGGCTTTCAGAAGCGAGGGAAAAATACCCTTTTTGTTAGTTTTACAGGTGTATTTCATGGTACTTTGTATTGCCAGCCATAGGAAATTAATGCACACTTCAGTTTCTTTTAACAAATCTGCAGGAGGAAAAATAAAAAATAAAAAGCCTACTTTCTAGTCTTATTTATCCCCCTAAAGACAATCATATCTCATTTCTTTTTGTATTCTCATTGCATATATATGTGTATATATGCATATATATGAATCATAAGCATTTTGCTTTTTAATCTCTTCTCTCTTTTTGTCTTTCTGAAAGTTTCTTAATATTTAGTCCAGACCAGCCTCCTGTCTAAGCCTCTTAAGTGCTGGTATTATAGGCATGCAACTAGTCCAGATTTCCTGTTCCTCTGTCCCCGTCTGTCTATCTCTATATCTCTATGTCTTTCTCTGACTCTCTCTCTCTGTGTATGTGTGTGTTTGTGATAAGAACACTCTCTGTCAGCAAACTATGTTAGCACTAGCCATGATGCTTTATATTAGAGCTTCAAGACATACTCATTTTATAACATGAAGTTTGTATCTATAAACCAACAATAGCCTTTCCCCATGTTCAGGCCCCAACAATCCTCATTTGCTGTATTCATGAGTTCAACTTTTTTACTCTACTGAAGTTCAACTTTTTTACTTCACATCAAGTGAAGCACACTGTATTTGTCTATGTGTGCCTGGCTTGTTTTACTTAATGTCCTCTAGATTCATCCATATTGTTGCAAGCAGCAAGACTTCCTGAGTCATTATGAATGAACAGTATTCAGTATATGTTTTTATATGTCCTACACTTTCCTTATCCACTCATTTGCCAATGGGAATATGTCTCTGTGTCTTGGCTGCTGTGAGTAGAGCTATGGTGGATGAGGAATACAGAAGTGATTACATATTCATTTCATTTCCTCTGGATACAAACCTACTGTTGCCAGTTGGCACAGAAATTATGAAAATTAGTATAGGCATTATGGAAAAGAGCACAGAGTCTCCTTAAAACTAAATGACCTTATTCAAATTTTATGTTTTAAAATGTCTATAAACAATATGTTGTATTGATTCTTTAATCATTTTTACATGATTTGTGTTTGTGAGCTTAATGAAACACTGTATGTGAAACACTGCAATATATTACTTTTATCAATATACAGAATGTCACCTTGGGAATAAAGCCTTTTGCTTTGTTATTTTCTTTAAAAGCATGGTTTATAAATTATAATTATGGTATTTCCTTTGTTACTCTTTTTCTATTACATCTATGGACATTCTGGAACATATGTAATCAGAAGGATATACTTTTAAATATGAAATTTCCTAATTCTTAGAGATGTGTAGTTCTGGGAAATAATGGCTGTATTTACTTTCCCAAGTAATGTAAGAGCTGTTATAACTCCATCTCCCTGCTGATAGTCAGCCACTGGGTTTGGGTTTTGATTTTGTTTGTTTTATTTATTTGGTCTTGAGGACTTGAAAGCAGGGCCTCTAAGCAAATGTTTAAGCAACAAGATACACATTTTGTTTGTAGTGTCTGACAAGCAAAAGCAAACTTAACCACAAAACAAAGATTAAGTTTATGAAGCCTCCAATGATTTGCAAGGATCCTTTTAAAAGCTCTGTAACTACTTTTGTATTAGAAATTATGCTTTTCTTTTTCCTCATGCCCTACTCAAACACTGCTGCTATTGCTGCTGGGTGTAAAATTTTTCAGTGTGGTTTATTTATATTTCCTTGATTTTCAGTGTAATTGAGATTGTTCTTATATGTTAACAAGAGTTTCACATTTTCTGTGAGTTGTCTTGTCTACAGATTTTAAGAGTTCTTATTCTCTATTGGTAGTAATCCTATTTAAGATTTAATTGGAGGGGCTGCAGAGACAGCTCAGTGGTTAAGAGCACTTGTTACTCTTACAGAGGACCTGGGTTTGATTCCTAGAGCCCCTGTGGTGGCTACAGCCACTTGAAACTCCAGTTCCAGTAGACCTGCTGCCCCATTCTAAGCTCACTAAGCACCAGGAACATGTGTGGTTCATAGACATATTCAGGCAAGATACCCCTCTCTATATATTATTGTTGTTGTTGTTAAGAATATATTTTTAAAGATTGAGGTGGAGCAATTGCTTCTCTAGTCTGGAGCCTCAATATATTTTTACTATATTGTCTTTCAGCTTGAAGTTGTCATTGTGATGAAGAAGTCAAATATCACACAAGTATATAAATGTGAATATTTAAATTATGATTCTGTTTTTTAGCATATTAGAAGAGAAATCCACAAAGGGTTTGTTGAAATCAGGAAGGCAAACAGGTTCTTTCTGAAGAAGGGGAAGTCAGATAACAAGACAGATAGGAAAGGAAGGAGCACATCTCGAGCAGAGGACTGATATCAGAAAGAAAGCTGCAAACTCAGGCAATCAACAGTGGCCACTGCGGCAGGTGTGGAGAATACACTGGAGAAGTGTCAGCCGTGGTGGGATCCTGGGAAAGATGATACTATGCAAGACTTTGGAGCTCTTTAACTCTAAGTATAATCATTAGCTAGAGGCTAGCATAAAAAGTTCATTCTGACTAGTGGGTAGGGAGTAAGGGAGGGGGCTAAGAAAAGAAATAGAAAAGCATCAAGGGGCTCTTGCAAAAGACATTGATGGCTTGGGTGGTGATGAGGTAAAATGATGGCTTTGTATTAGCAGAAGGATTATTGAGGAGGTGATGTGGCTAACAGTGGATAGACTGCCTGCAAAGGGAAATGATCCCAGGGTTTCTGACAGGAGCAGAAGGGATGTTCTTTGTTAAATGGAAAATAGAGTTAGGGCATATTTTAGTGGGAAAATCAAGGACTCAGACTTGGGTACGTCAGGTTTAGGTGCCATCAGCGTGGCCCTGCAGAGGTCCTGAGCAAATCTGGCTGGACTTGGAAATTTGAGAGCCACTTTTATTTATGGAAAAAGGGATAAAAAGATAACAGAGTCCAGGACAAAACTTTGGGAATGCTGAAGAAGGAACAGGGTAGGTAAGTAGTTGACAATGAAAGGTAAAGTAGAAATGAAGTTGGATAGAAATACATGTGAAACTTTTAAGGTGGATATCATGAAGAGGGAGGAGCAAGGTCAAAGGCTAAGAGGTTAAACACGAAGAGTCTTGAAAATATTTATGGGCTTTAAAAGCAGAGAGATTACTGCTCTTAGCAAGTGTGGTGGTGGAAGAGAAGCCAGACTTCAAACATGAGACTGGTTTTGTTCCTTCCTAGCAAGGGCCTTTGTTGTAAGGGGAGTTAACTTGTACATCCAGCTTTTGTGGCTACTAAGTTCTGTGGAGTTACCCAGGCAAGAAACAACACTCCTGAACTCCCATCTCAATTGGTAGGTGAAATGTCAGGGAGATAACGCTTATGGAGACTTTTTTTTTTTAACATGGTTGTACAAATCTCCGCAAACCAATGAAATCTCTGCCACACACACACACACACACACACACACACACACACAAGTGCAGTGGGTGGTTTAATCTCACCAGGAACTCAAGGAAGCTGTTGTCATCATCACTTCTGCTGATCAGCGTCTCAAAGGTCGAGACCATATTGGAGTCTTTCCATTGTTGTAAAAGTTAATGAAAGTTAATTATTAAAGCTGACAGAAAGGTAATTTGCCCATCGCTTTATATAACCTATATATATATAGACATCTTAGAGCATATGGATGCATGCAGAGCCTATATACCCAACTAGGTGCACACTGGCTCCTAGAACAGAACTTCTCCCACTGTTTCTGAAGCTCCTCACTGAATATATCCAGGTAGGAACTACACTTAATAATCATTGTACTCAAATTGACTTGCTTCAAAAGTATTTTTGCTTATCATGGTTTATTTATGTTACTATTATAATCTTGAGCTTATGAGTATTTTGAGTCATTTCACTAATAGACTAAAAATTGTCTGGAGAACTAGCAATGTGAATTCAATATTTGAGGAGCCCTAAGTTATCAACTAAATGGTTGTGTGCATTGTTACAACGTACATAGCCTTTTCAAAGATAGTAGTGGATTTTGCCTTATTTGTTCAGATAATTCTTCTAATTATTCACCTAAACTTGGTTTTATAGGTAGGCTATCTGCTCTCAAAGGCTGGCAAACACAGCAAGCTTCTAGGAAAAGTTGTCAACAGGAGGTAGAATCACCTGTGAGAAGGGATTTAAAAGGGCCACCTGTTCCAGACATGACACCCGACAAAGTCCAACACCAGAGGAATAGAGGAAAAGAGAAAGGGCAACAGCAAGGGCAGAGCAGAAGGAGAGAGTGAGGGTGGGAAAGACCACCATTGACAGCACTTGAGTGCCCACTGCAATGACTAATGTAAGATCATACACGGTACCATGCTATCATTGCTCAATGCTAACTAGATTTAAGTGGCAGAAATTTTTATTTTACAGTATTCTTGTTGGCTGGTTGATTTGTTGAGATAGAATCACACCATGTAACCCAGGCTGATCTCAGATTCACTATGAAGCCCTGGCTGGTCTTGAATTAACAGATATCTCCTTCTGGATATGAGGATTACGGGTGTAAGCTCTCATACCCAGCTTCATAATGTTTTTATATATATAAATAAACAATGCACTAAAACATTAGACTAAAGTGTTTTTTCCCAAAGGAAATTAGTCATTTGGAGAAATAGTGAAAGTAATACTTAAAAACCTATTTAATAATTTGTTATTCAACTAGGAAACAGTTCACAAAGTGGGAATGGATCTGTTGTTATCATCTGCTTTTTGAGACAGGATCTTACTTTGCATCCACGATAGACTTATGATAAACTCTAAGCTGGCATCAAATTCATGACCATCATCCTGCCTGGAATTACAGAGGTTGAACACCAAATCCTGATTAATAATGGTTATTTATTGTTGTTACTGTGTTGTTGAAACAGGGTCTCATTATGTAGCTCTGTCTGTCCTGGAACTCACTCTGTAGACCAGGCTGGCCTCAAACTCACAAAGATATCTACCTTCCTCTCTCTCCTCAGTGCTGGGATTACCCATCACTACATCTGGCTATAATGGACATTTTTAAGGTTGCCAGAATAAATTCGCAATAACATAATCTAGCATTTGTCTGAAATAAAGATTTTGTTTCTCTAAATGGAGATAAAAAGGAAAGCTTTGCCTGCCTTGGTTTCATTTTGCTAAGGCCCAAAGATTGGGACAAACCTGGTGACTTCAAGATGGAGTCTCGGGCTACCTTGACTCATTTTTGTATGTGTGACATCGAGAGCAGCAGCCCTATATTCAAGGACAGGGGACTCTTCTGGAGCCCTACATTCTTAACTCATGTTTTCTCTCTCTAGAGCAGGGTTGGCATGCTTACACACACACACACACACACACACACACACACACACACACACACACACATGCAGTACAGTGGTTCTGTTGTCACAAAATCTGGCTTTTTACCCCTGGCTCTGTCACTTCTAGTAAGAATCAAGGAAGCTATTTGCTTGCTCTGATCTCAGTTTCTGTGTGTGAACTAGCAATAATAATACCTACTTTGTCTACATGTAGGAAGTGAAAGTACTCAGAAAACCAAAGGCCTGATGGGAATGGCTAGGTATTCTCTTTACTGTCCTCTGAACCTACTGATCTGAAAATTGTTATTGTTATCTCCAAGTGTGTTTCTAACAATTTCTCTTCTGAGCCAACAAAGTCAGTGTTACGATCTCTCACAGCCCACCTGATCTAAGGCTCACAGTCATTGTACAACACAGTGGGCTTCATTATGACATCTTCATACATGTGTACCATATATTTCTATCATATTCAGCTCTACCACTCTGTTTCCCACCTCCCACTGATTCCCTTCTTCTTTCCAAATGGCCCCCTTCTACTTTCATTTAAGACAGCAAGAATAAAAGCCAAGCCATCTTTCTGAGTTTGGCTTATTTGGTTAACACTGTGAACTCTGGAGTCACTTGCTTTCCTGAAAACTGCATAATTTTGTTCTTTATGGTTGTGTATGCATACACATCTGCCACATTCTTATTATCTGTTCATCTGCTGTTGGATATATAAACTCATTCCTAACTCAGTTATTGAAATAAACATAGATATGCAGATATTTCCGTTGTGTGTTGATTTAGATTCATTAATGTATAAGCCCAGGAGTAACCACTCCTGGTAGATCAATTGTTCAATTGTTTTAAAAATCTCAATACTGATTCCATAATTGCTGCACTAATTTACATTCACAGCAACTATGTGAAATTCTCTTCCCCATCCTATTATCTTATCTCTGCTAAGTCCTGCTTCTTTCTCACTATCTCTTTCAAGGACTGGGAATGTGCTCCTGTGGCCTAACTCATGATTCATATCTACATTAAATGTTCCTCAGCTCTAACCCATATTCAAAATTATTCTTTCATTACTAACTGTCCCAATAATTTTATTATAAACTTGAATGTAAGGACTACATTAAGTATGAATAAATATTTTGTTCATATTTTACTTCATTTTAGAAAATCTTCATGCATTTTTTACTGCATAAACAAAATTTTACAAAAGGAAAATGGAACAAAACGAAAGACTAAGATTTGAGATTTGCTCTTAGCAAACTCAGTCTTATTGGGGAGAAAACCATAAAAAGTAATGACAACATCGTATGATGAAGAATAGAAATACATCTAGGGTATTTTCAAGAGAGAGATGGCTAACTCCAGCTAAGAGATCCCATGAAGCTTTGCAGCTTCTTTTTATCATGTTCCTAACAGACTATAGGTCAGTCAATGCCTGTTGAAAGAATTGCAGAAAGGAATTAATATTAGAGATCACAGATAAAGAAAACAATGTGGACCAAGACACAGAATTCTAAACTTAACTGTGTTTTGGGAACTTGAGACAAAGGAGGAGAAAATAGTTTTATGGTAAGTAAGGGCCAAAATATGCAGGGTCTCCCAGACATAAGATGTTTAGATTCTTAAAAAAAAACATTTTAAACTTCAGTGAAAATGAAAGTTACTCTTTTTGGAGATAAGCTCAGAGTAAATATGAAAATTATAGAAAAGTTGACAAGTATTACTGTGTCTTAGTTAGGGTTTCCATTGCTGCCAAGAGTCAACTTGTTCACAGAAAACTCTTATAAAAGAAAACATTTAATTGGGGCTGGTTTACAGTTTCAGAGATTTAGTCCATTATGATTATGGCAATTTACAGGCAGGCATGATACTGGAGAAAGACCTGAGAGTTCTGCATATAGACTGGCAGGCAGGCAGAAGAGACCTTGAGCTTGTCTTGAGCATCTGAGACCTCAAAGCCCACTCCCAGTGACACACTTTTCCAACAAGGCCATATCTTCTAATAGACCCACTTCCTATGAGCCGATGGGGCATTTTCTTCCAAACTACCACACTATGTTTCCAACAGGCCTTGGTTGGCTTTGTTGCATAGACACAGTGGCAAATTGAGTCTGCACTGTCCATATAAAACTCAGTCAAAGCTGTCACCTAGAAAATCAAGGCTGAGAAGTCTCTGTGCCTTAGTTGACCTCAGAGAACACTCTACCAGAAAGATAAATAGCTTCTTTCTTCTAAAATTAAGAAAACCAAGGCTGAAAATGAAGTTCAACAACAGCAAATATCTGAAGCCAGGCATGCTTGCCTGACAAATTCTCATTTGTTTTGTTTGAGGTAAGTTGGCTTCAGACTCCTGATTCTCTTGCCTGAACCTCCCAAGTGATGGAGTTACTGGTATGTACCACCATGACAAACATGTTTCACTCTTTTCTGTGTACTTCCTAAATTAGGCTTAATTCCCTCATCCAATGATGGGCAATACAATGAGTGAAACTGATGGAACACAGACATTTCAGAGACTAACATCAAGCTAAAACTGACTCAAGTTTCATGAAGATAAAGACCACAATATATAAACAGACCTCTTACACTAGCAACATGAAGCATATGTTGTGCACACTCTTACTGTGGACACTAAACTGATATCTGTGGTTTAGCCACATAAACAAGACCAAAGCAGAATAAAGAAACATATCCTTTAGCAGTTTTGTCTTGGACACAAGGAGAAACTGCCTTCACACCCTCAGGTTTTTCATTCTAGTCCTGTTACCTTAAGCACCTTCTGTGCCAGACTATCAACCCTGTTTCTGTGAAATGGTCTGGCTTTTAAACAGTCTGGATGCTAAAATGGCCTTCAAGCAATCATCGCAGAAGGGCAGAAGGAAATGTTTCCATAATAGTAGCTGTGTATTTACATCTCCAAAAGAAATACCTCAGATTATGTTGATGGCATAGATTAATTGTTCTGCTATGCTTCTGCAGCAAATGAGAGACAAGTGAATCATGGTTTTTAATGGGAAAGTATTGCCCACCCCAGACTCTGATTCCTTCCAACTTCTTTTGCTAACATCTCTGCTAAGCCTTCCTCTGCCTCCTCCCAGCTACTCGTGAGCAGCTTTTGACCTCTCTGACACTGATTTCTGATTTCATCCAGCCTCACACTGGCCAGAATAAGAGCCCTTTTGTGCCTATGATTCTGAACTCTATCTAGCAGATAACTGGGATCTTACTGGGTCACTAGAGCAAGTGTTCTGCTCGTTCTTCCTTTCCTTATACACTTCCCAATTGCAGATTTCCAAACACTGTGTAATCCTTTTCTGGAAAACTAATCTATGGAATAAAACTGGCTGACCTCTGTGTTTTTCACTGACTAGCATAGGGGTGTTTTGAGATCCACGAGAGGAGAGGAGCAGTGTTTTCAATTCATGTCAGGCAGAGTGTGTCCTTTTAGTGATATCACTTCAAAGATGCTCCTTAGCTTGAGTAGCTTTTCAGAGATGGTATCACTGAAAGTTCCTTTGTGTAAGAGGAAAAGCACGTGCCTCCTGGGTTCAATTAAATAAAGTTGCTAGCATCACTTGGAGAAGTACCAGTTTAAATGAGTTGCTACCCAACAGAACAGATAGAGCTCTGAGACCACAACACTGGATAAATGCTAAATTGGAAAAATCAGAGCCATAAGGCACTCTCTGAAGAGCAGGGAAGGCACAGTGAAGGTTCCCAGGTGACTAGAGATGAGGCTGGTCATAATCAGGTGGAATTCACAAGGGTAGGGAAGGAATGTGTCCCTGTCAATTCTTTGAGTTATCAAATAGACTCGGTTAGTTTGATTGAGAAGTTGGACTTCAGAGGTTAAGTCTAGAATTAAATTTTTGCTAAAATATTTTTAAAAGCAGAGAATGATAAATGTGGGTCATTTGGCACATGTAAATCTACATATATATATATATATACATGTGTATCTATGTACATTAATAGGCAATAGATTAATATTTACATAAAGGTCAAATAAATTTTTAAAGTATACAGCTTGAGAAAGTAAAGAAAAATTGAAACATTTACAAATAGAGCTCAAAGTTTCCAGATAACAAAGCACTCTGAGAATGAATTCAAGTTACTTAAAGTCAACACTTTACGGAGCCCAAAGAGAATCAAACCTGGAAAAGAGAAACAAATCTGAAAATCCATTAATGGTAGTGTAATATTTGAAACTGAAATTATGGATTCCAGGAACCAAAAGTTAAAGACGTAAGTGAAAACCAAGTTAATAAAATCGTTTGAATTCTTAAGTAAGTTGCTCCCAAGAAGCACAGCCATGATGGATGACATGCACTCATGACTGTGTGGAGCTTGTTCAGCTGAAGTGCATCTAGATGGTTGACTCCAGGCTCATGGTGTTTTTTATCTATTGAATATGAGACAGCAGTGTTCTGTATGGAGAACAGTGAGGAAAGAGTCTGGTACTTAGGCTCTCGTAGGTCTGGACAGATGTCTTAAGCCTCCCTGATTCTTGCACTTGAGCACACCCCTGCCACCATGAGCTCTGTGAGGAGGAAGCTGTCTCCATTGTGCAGTAAAGGGCCAGAGTTCAGGCTCTTGATCTATCTGCAAGAGGGAGGAGTGTTAAAGAGCCAGCTATGGTGATCTCTGGAAGGGGTTATATAAGAAGTTATTCCTGACATTGCTGTCAGTGACAAAAATGAATGAATGAATGCAGGGATAAATAAAATCATAGTTTGGCAGAAAGAAAATATAATGGCCAAAAGAAGAAAAGATGCACTGTCATGGTTTATATAGGGAAGAAAACTAGCAAGTTTCTGTGAATGCCTTGGTAGGAAATGTGAGTAGAACAACCCAACAGTGAGCTATCACCCTGTGCATCCATAGACACATATAACAAGAGAGGTGCTATTTTGGGTCTTCCTCCTCACAAGGCTGACTACTTTGGAACCCTCCCTCTAGGGCCTTTGCCATACATTCACAGCATCAGAAGTCACTGAACATGAACTAATTTGAAATGTTAATGTTCCAGGCACAGTGTTGGCAACTGGCCAAGGGCAAAACCAAACAAAACCCATGTTTTTTAGTGCAAAGAGCCAGACAAATCCACTTCATGAGCAAGTTCTGATGTGAAGTATTATACAGTCAGTAGGGTAGAAGACTTGGACGTGAAGAGGACACTGGGCTGAAGAAGAGTCTCAGAAAGAACACTAAAAGTCACAGTAAAGTTCAATATCGCATAGGCTAAAGAAAGAAGGACTCCCTAACAGAGTCCAATTCACCAGGGAAAATTAGAGGATGCTAGGAAACTGTTATGGGGAAAGAAAAATGGGTGATCAAACAGAGATCACTTGAGTCCAAGAACTGAAGTCAGTCCCTGGTTCCTGTTATGAGGTGAAGGCCGCAAACATGCTGAAAAAACTCTGGTAGGAAAGAGCACAGTGTAACAAGATGTAATCTAGCATGACGTAATTCTTAATGACTATGATTTAAGTCAGAGAACAAAGCTGGGCCTCCCGGGTAAGTATTGCAGAACTGAGATTAGGAGGGCAAATACCAGCAGAATGTTCTTCAGTCTTGTTCATATTGGACAATAACTTGCACATCATAGAAGATATGGGTCTGAAAAAGGAAGTCCCATTTTTGACATGGTTAGCTATATGAAGAAAAGACAGGTGAGAGTATACATAATTATTTTCTCATTTGTAAGATGAGAATAATAATAATAGTTCATGCCTCAGAGAACTGTGAGTACTAAACTGGTAATGTACATAAAAGATTTTATGAATTGATCTTCTTAAATAACAGAAGCAAAATAGAGTCATGAATACAAATTTTGATACCTTATATCAGTGGTTCTCAACTTTCCTAATGCCGAGACCCTTAACACATTTCCTCATGTTGTGGTGACTCCAATCACAAAATTATTTTGTTGTTCCTTCCTAGCTGTAATTTTGCTACTATTATGAATCATAATATAAATATTTCAGAAATTAGAGGTTTGCCAAAGAAGTGATAATCCACAGGCTGAGAACTACTGAATTATATAGAAAATATTATTTGTGATTAATTATTCTGTTCATTTTGTGGTACTAGGAATTGAACCTATGGCTTCATAAATACAAGTGTATATTTATGTACACTAAGATATATTTCCAGCCCCAGAACATGATAGCTGTTAGAATAATAACCACCATGTGGTGAACCCCTGAAGCATGTTAGATATATCAAAGTTTTGAAACTTTGAACATTCTCAATCTTCCATCCTTTAAAACAGGAATCTCATCGTCATCTCAATATATAACATACGTTCAAGCAGGTTAAGTCAGTTGCCCACAGTCTTAGAAAGGACCTTGTGAGTCATAAGCCATGTAAACAAAGCCATACTTTGTACATAGTTTCCTTTGACTCCCAGGAACCATGGGAATACAAATGGACAATATATTTGATTTTTACAAATTAAAATCATTTTTAGGTTTTATTTTAAATAACACAGGACTGTGATGTGTAATTTAGAGCAACTTGATTAGAATTAAAGGGAAATGAACAGGCTTTGGTATCTTTGGAAATATTTCTAGACAAAACAAGGTTGAGGTGGACTTTCAAGAATTGCTTAGTAAGTAAACCTACTTGATTTATTGCTTTTTGGCTGTACATCTCGAATCTCAGCATTTGGGAGGCAGAAGTAGGTGGATCTCTATGAGTTCAAGGTGAGCCTGGTCTCCATACTAAGTTTCAAGCCAGCCAGAATTACATAGTGAGACACACTACCTCAAAAATAAAAATAAAAATAAGAAACTCTTGCTTACTTACCCAAAGGAGCTGTGTCAGCTCTTTGAAGTAAAAAGTTGTATCACATGGCAAAACATGACCTAGGTCCCTTAATCCTGCCTCTTTTGATCTCAAAAGGTGGTAACATTCAGTTCGGAGCTCACTCATCTGTAAATTGCATCACATTATCTCTGAGTTATTTAAGAAGCAAGCTCTGTTTGGTTTCAGGTATTTTAACTTGCTAACGGCAAGAAGAAGCGTTCACCACATAGTTTCAAAGGTCTTCCTACTAGCCACTGTTCACCAGGGAAAGCAAAAATGATCGAAGCCATAGGGAATCAGTACATAGTGGCTCGACCAGTGTATTCCACAAACACTTTTGGAGAGGAGTTCAAGAAGACGCACAGACACCACAAGACATTCCTGGATCATCTCAAAGGGTGCTGTAGGTAAGAGACTCTGACGGTACTGGAATGAGGAAGAAATGAGCAATCTCTCCTAATTTTTCTAGCTTTCATGCTTTCCTTTCTGGCTCTAGTCCATAGCTCCAGGAATCTGTCAGTCTTGGCTTTCCAAACCTCTTATTCCAGCCTGAGATGAAAAGGCAAAAAGAAGAGACCATTTCAGCTAGCAGTGCAAACACTCCTTCCAAGTCAGATACTAACACACGGAAACAAGTGAATTCTCAATTGAAACGCTGCAGAGGTCAGCCAAAGATGACACATAAATCCTGTCACAGCTAAAGAAAAGATGGCATTTTCCTCTCTAAAAAAGTTTATTTGGTAGTGACCAAAACTTTTGGCAAAGAAGCGACTGTTAGTGGGAGTGAAATCACCAGTTTAGTTTCATCTTTAAAATGATGTCATCTTTCTCTCCTCTTAGGAACCAAACTTAAAATTTATTATTAATTCACTGATCTGTGCCTTTCAATGTTTTCAGCTGCTCCTCACAAAAGGCCAAGAAAATTGCCCTGTCTTTGTTCCCCATAGCATCTTGGCTGCCAGCATACAAGATAAAGGAATGGCTTCTGAGTGACATCGTCTCTGGCATCAGCACTGGGCTGGTGGCTGTACTACAAGGTAACTTTTTCCTTTGTTTTGTCTTTTATGTTTTCTTTTATACTAAAGATATAGTCAATATACCATAAGATTCAACCTTATAATTTTGTGTGTGTATGTGTGTGTGTGCACTAAAGCAAGGCTTCACAAATGTTAGGCTTGCATTCTACCAACATTTACATGCCCAGCCACCCTTTTGAGACAAATATATGGTTTTTAATATATTCATTAGGCTGTGCATCTAACATCACTAATTATAGCATATTTTACTATCTTCTTTTGTCCATACCCCTTTACATACACACCAGATCCTTTATCCTTTGATAGACACTTCAGACTCCTTTCTTCACCCATTGCCTTAACACTTTCTGTGTCTATGAATTTTCTTATTCTAGATACTTTGTTCAAATGGAACTATAAGTGCAGTTTGTGTCTAACTTATATATTTTAGCATAATGCTTTCTAGTTTATTCATATTGTAACAAGGATTATATTCTATTGAATGGTTATACCACATTTCATTCAACATTTGAGTCATTTCTATTCAGAGGTGATGCTGAATAAAGCTTTTATTAACATTTGTGTGCAACTCTTTGTGTAAAAATAAGTTTAAATTGCCTGGATATATCCCTAGGGGTGTAAGTGCTGGGTCCTGTGGTAACTCAAGGTTTCAGCATTTGCGGAGATGCACAGCTAATTATTTCCATTCTTCCTAGCAGGGCACATGGATACAGATGCCACCACACCTTACTGCTTGCTGTCTTTTTACCTTTGCCATTGTAGTGGGTGCAAGTGGCATCTCATCGTGGCTTTGATTTGTATTTCTCTAATAGCTAATGATGTTTGTTAAGTATCTGATGCTCTTTTACTGTGCTTATTATCCCTTTGCCTGTCTTTGGAAAAAATACGTTTTTCAAATCCTTCATCTTTTGTCTTGTCTGGATGGTACTGGAGAGATCAAACCCAGGGCCTGACACATACAAGGAAGAACTATGACTAAACTAGACGGTTAGTTCTTCTTGTTGCTATAAAAATGTGGATTGCCAAGGTTCCAAGTGTGATTTAGTTGGCTGAGTGATTGCCCATTATACCCAAAGCCAGAACAATATGAATCAGGTGCTGTGGTCTATGCCTGCTATCCCAACACCCAGGAAGTGGAGACAGGAGGGTCTATAAACTATATAGCACGTTTGAGGCCGCCCTGGGCACTGAGATGCTGTCTTTTATTATAGAGTTCCAAGGGTTACTTATATATTTCTGACACCAAACCTTCATTTGATATATATTTGCCAACAGCTGTTTTTCATTATCTGTTATCATTTCACTTTCTGTCTTTAGAACTGAAAAAAAGGAAAGAAGGTTGTGGTAGAGTCTCATATATAGGCTGGCTTCAAATTCCTCATCATCCCCACCTCCCAAATGCTAAGATTATAAGCATGTGCCACCATGCCCAACCTAAAAGAGTTGGGAAAAATGAGTCATTTCCTGTATCTTTAATGTAACTGGGAGAGAGTAGATTAAACCCAGGACAAATATACTACCAATGAGCTACAGCACAGTTCCCTAAACATTCTTATTTTGCACCACTGGGGAGTCAAACTAAGGCATCCTGCCTGCGAGGCAAGTGCTCTATTGCTGAGCTAAATCTGTTGATTAAAGCTCACTGAGCTGACAGAATCCTTTGAGTATGCTTTTGTTTTCCAGGGTTGTGATTAGACCCAGCACACCCCACGTAGACAGGAACTCCGTCATCGATCAGTGTTCCCACTGATGCAATTTTATTTTCAATTCTTTTATTGCTTGTGCTGTATAAAGCCCGAGAGACTGCAAAGATTCTTACTCATGTGTTCTTCTAACGATGTTAGTTTTAGTTATTGTGTTTATATCCTTGATACATTTGAGTTAATGTGGACTTCACCCAACTAAACCAGGAGAACCTGATGAAAACTAAAAACCTGGCTGTTGTCTTTCCAGGTTTAGCATTTGCTCTACTGGTCAACATCCCTCCAGCCTATGGGTTGTATGCAGCCTTTTTCCCAGTCATAACCTACTTTTTCTTGGGCACTTCTAGACACATATCTGTGGGTAAGTCAATTACCAAACAGATTTATGCTGTTTTTTATTCAGTTTTCATAAATTCTAATAGAAACTCACTGTAAATTCTAAATTGTACCTAATTCAGAAGACTCAAAGTTTCTTAAAAGACTTAGGGCTAAGGCTGGCTATACCTGGTAGTTTGTATTATACAAGTTTGGTCTTGACCAGCAACTCAGGTATAGGGAGGCACATACTAATGATTTACCTTTGGTTACCCAGGTCCTTTTCCAGTTCTGAGTATGATGGTGGGAGTTGTAGTTACAAGAGTGGCCTCAGGAGGCGACACTGCTCCAGACTTGTCCTCAAGCTCAATGGAAAATAATTCAGTGGTACAGGAGAAGATAATGGTGGCTGCATCAGTAACTGTTCTTTCTGGAATCATTCAGGTGAGTCCATTCCTGGTGTAATTTGTCTGCCAAAATCTGTTTGTCTTGACTAGTCTCTATCTCTCTGTATCTTCTTCCTCCTGTGACCCCTCCTCATCTTTGGGTTTGCATGCCCCCATTGGGTGGACCACAGGAAGTATTTTTAAATATTATTATTTATTCTATGGGAATATGTAATATATCTTGATTTTATTCTTTCTCCTCCCCCAACTCCTCCTGGTTCCTCCCAGACTTCTCAAGTTTTATGAAGATCATTAACCACAACTAAAGAGTGAACATGATTGAGATACAAACAAACACAATCTAGGTAGAAGTGGCAGGATGAAGGCATAGATGGTAAGGAAGGAAATGCTTATTAATTCAACAAAAATATACTGGAATCAGTGTCACCATCAAATGTAACTATAAAATGACATTAGTAGCTTTGGAAGGTTTTCTTTCTAATGATGTAAGTAAAGATTCCAGTGATGTCTTTGCTTAAAATTATTTCTAGTGGAAAGGAAAAGTCAATTGTATAAGGACACAAGTGTGAAGCCTGTTGACAAATCTTGTGGTCATTTGTTTCTCACATGCTTTTGAATATGAACAAGTGGAACCCAAGTGGATTTTGTGAAACTGAAATTCTGTCTGTATTTTGTAGACATCTCAAATGTATGACGGAAGCAGAGTCACTAAATACACTCACTGTAAACAATGATGCTTTGGAGACAGTAAGCACCTTTGTTCCCTGGCTAAAACCTCACACTTTTAACATGCAGTGTGCAACAGTGTATTTATTTTCTACATTTATGTATTTATGTGAGGGGTAGGTTCACAGAACTACTTTTGGGACCTGGTTCTTCTTCCACCATGAGAGGCCCAGAGACTAAACCCAGGTCATCTGGCTTAGAGCAAACGCTGTAGCCCTCTGAACCACCTTACCAGGGCCAGTCATGTGTTTCTAAGCAAGATGAGTAACTTTCTACACTTACCCATACATGCCTCATCAACAGATTTATGAGGACTGATAAACTGATTTTGCTATACAAGGCTCATGCTAAGTCTTCTAAAGATACTGTACCTAAAAATGATGAGGCAAGCAAGGAGGTCCTTGATGGCTCTGATACTTCCGGAAAGATGGGACTTGAATACTATCTGAACACCATGTAACATTCCACCTGAGGGGCAGAAGAAAAGGCGAAGAACAATTCTAAATGGTAGATGTGCCAGGAGACAGAGACATTGGATTCTTCAGGATGTGTCCATGAATTGAACTTCATGTTTTGAAGAACTGTGAATATGAGCCTTTGGTTTACTGATGTGCACCCCAAACTTATACTGACAAAGGGTTTTGTTCTCTTTTCAGTTGCTTTTGGGGGTTCTGCAGATAGGGTTTGTGGTGATATACCTATCTGAGTCCCTAATCAGTGGCTTCACCACAGCCGCCGCCATTCACGTTTTGGTTTCTCAATTGAAATTCATGCTGCAACTAACTGTCCCAGCACACAGTGACCCGTTCTCCCTTTTCAAAGTAAGTATTCATGTCATTTAAACAATACCAAAGGCATGATGTTCTGTAATTACAGCACTTGGGAGAAAGAGGCAGGTGGATCTCTGTAAGTTCAAGGCCAGTTAGCTCTTCCCCCAAAACACACACACACTCACGAGAGAGGGGGGAGGGAAGTTTTAAATGTATATGGAGACAGCTGCTTTTGGCTATACTTAATTTCTCCCTTTTAATCAGCTTTTTAATTTTGAGACATTATCCAGAACTTTGGACACTGACACCTCTCTCTGTTATCCTCAAAAAAGGTCTTACTTGGCCTCAAACCCCACTGAGAAATAGTACAACAGTGAGCTTGATAAGGTGGAAATCAGGCATAACTAAACAGAAACCTGATTGATTCATGACAAATGACTTCCAACTACTCTCCCTTCCCAGACTCCATCCTTGTGTGGATTAAAGCAGAGACAGACACCTACCCTATTAGGCTGTTATATTGGGTTCTCTTTTGTTGGGGTGAAAAACTATTGTGTTTGGAATCAATCTGCTCCCTTAAAATTTCAGCTTGGTTGTGTAGCATTTAGCATTAATGATTCCATTTTGTTTTAGTCTAGTCTGTTGGGGCTTAGGGAAGCAGTGCAGTACCAAACAGTGGCATCCTGCCAGTTTATCAGCAGGCCCTTCTTGAAGGATGGTCTTTGGGATTTTGAGACAGCACCTGCTCCAAACACTCTCACTCCCACACAGAAGTATTCCAGCAGTGGGATGTGCATGAAATCCAGCTTAGGTCTGTTTGAGTTGTCTTAGGTCTGTGGTTATACAACCCAGCTTCCTTCAAGAAGATGCTACATAGTGCAGGCATTTTCTGTGCGACCCTGAGAAGGTCTGAACTGTGCAAGGATGTACTTAAAAAACAAACAAAGATGCTCAGAAGCTAGAAATGACTCCTTGGACAGAAAAGTAGCAAATTCTATGAAATAAAAAACAATACTATTGCCTAGTGTGGGTGAAACCTAAGATACATTCAACCTCCAGTACTGCAATCGAAAGAAAAAACGAAAAGCCAAAGAGACCTAGGAGCAGAGAATATCCACTGTAAAACCATGAAAATACCCAACAAAATTTGATAGCAGCTAAAGATCTTTTTAGACACATCCCCAAAGCAGTGTTCTGCTAATTCACCCCCAATGTATCTCAGTGAAAGTCCTGCAGCTTGAGAGTCCAAAGATGACAGCAGCTAAACAGAGAAAGACTGCAGCCATGTGCCAATCTTTTAACATCTGTTTTAATCTGTTTGAAGAGAAATGTGTTTGAATTATGAATTCATCAGGCCTTCAATGCCTCTGTGTTTCTAATGGTAGGTCCTGGAGTCAGTCTTCACACAAATTCACAAGACTAACATTGCAGACCTCGTGACATCTGTGATTATCCTAGTGGTTGTATTTGTCGTTAAAGAAATCAATCAGCGCTACAGAAGCAGACTTCCAGTGCCCATCCCCATCGAACTCATCATGGTATTGACTGTCATCAGGACAACTTTATTCATAATCTAGATTTAAGGAGAGAAACCCATCTGTATTCCAGGTTGCCGTGAGGCAGGCACCATCTCCCATTTCTGGGTTTAACATGTAGTACGGATTTCTCTTCATCAGAATTTACCAGTTCCTTTTTGGTATATCTGGATTTATTCTTTTCAAGGCAGAAACAGCAGGACCTCCATAGCCATGCTATCTTTTGACCCTTCAGATTTGAGCTGTGATGTCTATGCAAATTAGATTTGCCTTGAGGCTTCTTAAAGGGTATCTAGTCCAAGACTAGAAGTTGTTATTGTTTTATCTTTATTCATTTGGGGTTGGTTATATGAGGAGGTAAGAGACAAACTTGCAGGAATTCTATCAAGTGGATCTCAGGGATCAGGATCAGATAGTCAGGTTTGTCAGGTTTGGGTTTAGAATAATGGTGGTGTTTTCAAAGTATGGCTCTTAGCTGCACCTCACATTCTAATTTAGGCAATTTGGAACTTTGCAGACCGTGATTGCAACAGGTGTATCCTACGGCTGTAACTTTGAACAGAGGTTTGGCGTGGCTGTGATTGGGAACATGAGTCTAGGGTAAGTGCACCTTCATTGCTGGCACTTCCTAGCACTAGCAGTCAATGAACAAAGCAACAGCAGTTTCAAGAATCATACAACCCTCTTGAGAAGTCGGCACCCTCTCACTTGAGCAAGCACTCAAAAAGAATTCCAGGTTTTACAACTTAGAAACCAAGCAATCAAAGACTCAAAACAGTGAAAACTGGGGCTCAAGAAATGGTTCAGCAGTTAAGATCACTCACTGCTCTTCAGAGACTCTGAGTTCAGTTTCCAGGATCCATATGGCAACCCACAACCACCTATTGTAATTCTACTTCTAGTATATGCAATACACACACACACACACACACACACACACACACACACACACACACACACACACACAAAATTAAAAAATGAAATTTAGAAAAAGTTCAAAACAATAAATTACTTCTTATAAAGGAGGCATCAACTGAAACCAGGTGTCCTGGTCCATAAATGACTATAAACAACATGCAGTGCTTTGGTTGAAGTCACTGAGCCAAGTTCCAACCATCCAGGAGACATACAGAAGGCACCAAGTAATCCAGGCAACACACTCTGCCCTTGTTCATGATCATTCAGAGAAAAGCTAGGGAGATGGCTCAGCAAGAGGATGGGAAACTGTGGGTACAGGGATCTGAGAGTAGAGTCCTATACATTTAGTGGGCTGAGAGGGAGCCTGTGTTTATGTTCTTTCTCTGATCTCTAACCAGGGATAGTATTGGTTGCTTTCAACTTACTTATGAAAGAAAACTGTTCTCCCGTTAAAATAAATAAAAGATGATTTTTCTTTCTCTAGGCTTAAAAAGTATTTTATGTTTACAAAAATTATATATATAGTCACTATATCTATCTTAATATAGTTGATTTTTTTATTTTGTTTGTTTTGGTTTTGGTTTTTGAGACAGGGTTCCTCTGTGCAGTCTAGCCACTCTGGAACTCAGTCTGTAGACCAGGCTGGCCTCTAACTCATAGAAAGCCACCTGTTGGGATTAAAGGCATGAATCACCATTACCCAGCTTCAGCAGAATTCTTAGCTGAAAGTGTGGCTTTTAAAGCAACATATATATTTATTGTCATATTTTTATATGTTCCACTTAATTAAAAAAATTGTTTAGTTTTAAGAAGTTGTGACAAAGTTCTGGAAAAGTTTTTCTCTGAGTTTCTTCCCATCTGCAATTTTCAGTGATTACAGTTCACTTAAATATCTTAGAGACATAAACCTCATCCAAAAATAAACAAATGTAAAAAATAAAAGGGAAACTTTCAGTAGTAGAAAATAAATAATAAATAAGATTATTGAATGACGGTGCTTATTTAGTAAATATATTAAATATATATGCACTTACCCCAACAGGTGTGTGGATAGGGAGGCACATAGCTCATGTTTATTAACTATGAGTTCTCCAGAGAGGCAGTGTGACCAAATATATATGCTCAGTGATCCAGCTTCAGAGCATCTGAAGTTAACTTCAGATATATCTCCTGGCCTCAGGGAAATTTGCTAAGCTGGTACCTTTAGGTGCTTGGTTATGAAAGGGTGCTAAAACTAGCAAAGATCCTGGAAGCACTGAATGGGTTTATGCTGCGGTATGGTAAGTGCACAACTTCTATTTAAAGCTCAAACATTACTACTTGCTAGTTTAGCACTTAAGTGAGATACATGGCACATGATGTGTCTTAATACATTCCAGTGTTTTTCTAAATGACGAAGTGAACATTTTACTTTGTTTATTACAAACAGACTATTACTAAAAGTAATACTTATTAATTCTTACTAGTTTGCTTCTAGTAAATATTCTACTTTAGAAATTGTTTTTGTAGATCACACATGCACACTAAATGTGTGCAAATAACATGACCCAAGAGAAGTGGCTTGAATGGGTAAAGGAACAACACAGAGGCTGTGTTAGATTCCAGAGGCATCTTACAGGCATAGTCAGCAGGCATGCTGTATTTCATGATGTGCAGTGCTCACAATATTTTAGTTGGCCTTCCCACATAGCTATGAAGATAAGAAAATAGTATTATTGCCTCATTTGACAAATAAGGACCAGGCTCAGGGAAAGTAGATTAAAGGAATGGAGTCTTTGGCCATTGAACTCCATCATACCACACTATAATGCTCAGAAGGCAAGACAAAAGCAAAATTATAATAATAAAAAGTTCCCAGTTGTTTTGATATAAAATGCAATCTCTGTTATCAGGTTTGTTTTTTTTTTTTAAAAAAAAAAAAAAACTATATCCCAATCTACCTTTCTAACTTGCATAAATACTGGGCTTTATCAAGACTGCAGCCCAGTATTTAATATCAAAACATAAAAGATGAGAAAATAACTCAGACATAGTTCACTGGATCCAGTTATACAGGATCCAGCCTAAAGGATCTGCTGACAGGAGCTAAGCATTTTAATGCCTAGATGTTGTTTGAGGCTTTCAGATTTTATAATACAACTGGCAAATATATTTAAATGCTCAAGTTTGTAAGCATAAACATCGAAGTATTCCCTATGAGGCACAGTTATCTCTGAAACTCTTACTGCCTTAAACTGAAACTTACTTTCCTGCAAGTGTGCTGGACTATCAGTTCTCCGGAGCACAGGGCAAAGCTCAAAGCCCATCTCTCAGGATATTCAATGAAAACTACTATTACTAATGGGAAGAAGGTTGTTACTTTCCTTGTCCCAGAATTGTATTTGCTCAAGGATCCCTGAGTCATGGATAACTATTGAGGGCACTGAGATTAATGCTCTGAAACCCATCGCAACAACAGGTTAAATCTAAGACATTTGCCTGAAGAAGAATATGAATACACATGATACTTTGGAGTGCACTGAAAGGACCATATTGGTCTTACCATTATTATCAGGCTAGATCATTATTTCACAATAGCAAAAAGGGAAATTCCAAACTTTTCAATGCAACCAAGTTCTTTAAGGTCTTTTTCAAAGAAAGACACAATTCAGCACAGATTGCCTTTTCCTTTTATTTACCAAATAATCTTCTGAGTTTCTGAACAAGTTGGTGCCATATAATTTTGCTTGTTTTCAATTTCAGATTTGAGCCCCCTATTACACCCAGTGTGGAAGTTTTTCAAGATACTATAGGAGACAGCTTTGGGATTGCAATTGTCGGCTTTGCAGTGGCCTTTTCCGTTGCTAGCGTCTATTCTCTCAAATACGACTATCCAATTGATGGCAATCAGGTAAGCCTGACAGGATCTAGTTAGGTACATAACACTTGGTACATTTAATATTGTTCTGAAAGAGACCATTTTAGTAAAAGTTTTTTCCCTTGCCTTCGGCAGGAGCTGATCGCCTTGGGAGTAAGCAACATATTCACTGGAGCATTCAAAGGATTTGCAGGGAGCACAGCCCTTTCCAGATCAGGGGTTCAGGAGAGCACAGGAGGCAAAACACAGGTATTCTAGCATCCCTCCTGCAAGGGCAGCACAGCCTTGGTGATTAGCTGCCATGAGAACTGTTTCATCCCCACAGGTCGCAGGACTTCTTTCAGCTGTCATTGTGCTGATTGTCATTGTTGCCATTGGATTTCTTCTGCAGCCACTACAAAAGGTAATTCTCTTTCCTTGTAGTGTTAAATATAACCCTTAAATTCCGAAAACATAGCTATGCTAGGGAAAATGAGTTCATGACAAACTCCCAAATATTTCTCTTTAGTCTACACTGTATGAACCAAGATTTCCTTTCTCCTGGCAGCCTTTTATGAATGTCAGGAATGCAGATGCCCAAGCTGCTTTATCTGCTCTACTCTCTGCAGGTGCATAGAGCAGAGCATAATTAATGTTTAAGTAGGGAGGCACTCTGACATTGCATTTTCAACCCAGACTGACTAAAGGAAAGATTTTCGTAAAGGGTTGGGTCATCAAGCTCTCTATCTAATGCAGAGAATGGTGCTACCAGCTCCACACCTGGTCTTGGGAATACACCCTGCAACTCTAAGGAGTTTGGTTTGACTCCAGAACCAACACTGTCAGCTTTCAGGATGGAAGTAAAGATCCAGACACAGAATTCACCTCTTGCTCTCGAGTTCTCTGTCTGCAACTGTTGGGGTTTCATTTAATACTTGTAAATAGCCCCAGTGTCCTGAAAACCACAAAGCCTCTATGAAAGCAGGTGGTGGTAAATACAAGTGCATTGCTCTATTGGGTATTTATAGGACTTCAAAGGAGTGCATAAGTGGGTCAGGAGTCCTGTGACCATCTTAGCTCTGCCACTCACTATGTGATTTGAGGTCAATGCCTTAGCCTCTCTGAATCTCAAGCCCTCTGTATGTAAAACAAAGACAAAATAGTGCCTGCTATACAAAGTAGCTGTGACAATATATGATGTAACACACATGGAGTTCTTAACCCAGCTCATTGATACCATTAATGAAAGTCATTAATATTATTATCCTAACATTATTATAAGTATATCCATTATTCTTCTAAAAAGAAAATAGAGATAGGATTCAGTCCACTAATATCTATTGTCTGCTGTCTGCGTCCATCTTCCATGCTGATTGAGAGCTGGATATTCACTGTCCGTCATCCCTAAGTATTGGCTGAGTCGGTCTCCAAGCATTACAGAGCACTATTTGCCAATACCATGTTTTCCACATACCAATATCCTTAACTTCAAAATAAGTGTCACTAAAGAAATCAAGACATCACCAGTAAAGAATTTTTTTAAAGATGTATATAGCTTGATAAAAACAAATCCACACCCTGTCCTCTATATAGAGAAAAGGCTCTGTGGGCTACTTGCCCACATCACTTTTAGACTCTGAAGAAACAAACACTATATAAGGCTGGCTCTCTCTCTCTCTCTCTCTCTCTCTCTCTCTCTCTCTCTCTCTCTCTCTCTCTCAACTTGTATTCAAGAACTTTGTCTAGAATATTAATCAAAGGAATTTATAGAGAATCCAGGGGTAAACTCTTTACAAATGTGTCTGAGACATCTTCATGTTGTCATATTTAAGTCATGAGTGTGCTTCTCTTCATCCTGCAAAGTCAGAATGGCCAGTAGTAATAGCCACACTGAATGCGTATGTAAAGCTGCCACAGATTCTACAGTCACCCCTCATCTTTCTTTCTCTGTGATCTGAGTCTATTTCTTACAAAGCATTCTGCTGCATATGTGTTTTACTGTAAATTATTTCATATTGTTTTTCCATGGAATAATCTAGGGAAAATGTCTAATGTAAAGCATAATGTCTCTAGACAGACATTTGAGTATTTTCTAAATGCCTACAAAAGAAAGAAGCCTACTGCACAGTAAGCCCTGTATGCCATTCACCAGCCACCATGGAGATGACAACTCATTTCTGTAGTACAATAACAAAACCAAGACATTGACACTTGAAAAATTGACACTAGACACTAGACACTTTGACACTAGAAAAATACTGTTAGGTATATTACCAAGTATATCCTATTTTTTACTTTTTTAAAGATGGTGTCCATTTGTACATGCTTTTTTAATCTTCAATTTATGTGGATGGGTAGTTTTGCCTGAACGTATGGCAATCTACCACGTGCATACAATGCCTTGGGGGCCAGAAGAGGGCATCACCTCCCCATGGAACTAGAATTACAGATGATGGTGAGCCACTCTGTAGGTGTTGGGAATCGAACCCAGGTCCTCTGGAAGAGCATCCAGTGCTCTTAACCACTAAAGCATCTCTTCAGGCCCTCCCCTTTAATGTTATTTAAGACTTATTTCTTCTAAGTGGTGACCTCTGCTCTCACATTGAATCAAAAGAACTGAGTAGATACTAAAATAAAAAATTAATTGTGAAGATTAAAAATACCTGTGCCAGTTAGTTAAACCATTCTCAAGACATGAACATAAAAGCTCTGTTCGGTTTCCTTTGGTTGCTGTGCTATTGTGGTGTCAAAGTCTTCAGCACACAAATAGCACACTGCACTTAGAATGGAACCAAGTGAAATGTAGGTAGGAAGGGTCCTGTGATTGTGCTGAACCCAAATAATCCTGGGTATATATATGTCACTATTTAGCATGGTTTTTATTAACTGTAATATCTCCCACAAGACTAATTACAGTATGTGAAAGACCAGAAAAATGAGTGGCAGGCTGAGTTAATAGCCCAAGACCCTCTTAGTGAATCCACCACTCAATTGTGTCAGTGTTGGGACTTTTAAGAGGCTGTATCATGAGTTGTCACTCCAAGATTGGGAAATACAAATGTATTGGTCCATACACTCATTCAGTAACTAACTATTAAGCCCCTCCTATACACATTTACCATCGTATGCTCTGGGAACAGAACAGCTATATGGTCTGGGTGGTCTCAGAGCCTGCCTTGATAATTAGCTTTCTTTTCTAAAACAGCTTGATAGTTGTCATTACCAGAGGCAACCACTGTGTATTTGTTTAAACGGACAGATTAAACAAGCTTTGCTTGGGAACAACTTACTCAAGGATTCACATGTAGGTCGTAAGGTCCACCGTCCTCTGCTGCAGGATATAGACCTCTGTGAGTGCCATCAGCTCATTTATATGTAGTCAAAAAGATCTGTTCAGCTCTTGTCACTGGGATGGGGCCACCATCAAATAGAAAACAAGTCAGAGTCCCAACCCTGGTCCATCTGGCACTGCACAACAGAAAAGGGTGTGTGCTAAAACACTTATCTATGGACTTCACCTTTGCTTTTATATGGTTTATTTGATTAACTTAAAAGAGTATCTGTTGTTTATGTCTTTCACAGTCTGTACTAGCAGCTTTAGCACTTGGAAACTTAAAAGGGATGCTGACACAGTTTGCTGAAATAGGCAGATTGTGGAAAAAGGATAAATATGATTGTGTAAGTAGATACAATGGTATTTGAGAAAATGGGAAATCAGAATGACGCAAAATGTATAAATTGTAAATGATATGAGATTTTGCTTCTACTTATTTGTTTGCAGTAACTTTAGTTTATTTCCTATCTTGAAACTGCATGCTTTACTGATCATTATCTAGGATTTTTAATTTAAAATAATGGTGGCTTTATATGTTGAGATGATGCCTATAATCTCAGCACTCTGGATACAGAGAGAGGAACAGCGTGAGTTTGAGGGAAGCCTGAAATTTATAATGAACTTCTATTTCAAAAGTAATGAATAAGGCTTGAGAGATAGCTTAGTGGTTAAGAACACTGAGTTTTGAGTTTTGGATTTAGTTCCCAGCACCCATGTCATGTGACTCACAACTACCTGTAACTCATTTTTAGGGGATTAGGCTCTTCTGGTATCCATGGGTAGTCAGGCACCCAAACACACACATATGTGGATACTCACCCAAAATAACTAAAAATAAATAAATGGATGGATGGATTCTTGAAAGTATAAAGTGCTTCCTAAAATGCTAGTGTAGGGCTTCCTTCACTATGTCATTAAAGTTCTCATAAATGGGGGTAATAGCACAGAAGTGCTCTGAATTTTAGGGTAATGTTGTTTCTGTTCCTTCTTAAATGATGAAATGATGTGTTAGTTTCCAGAGAGTCAGGGAAGGGTGTTAATTCTGGAAACACCCATTCTTTTGGGAAAGCTCCTACTTGTTCTCAACTTGCCTGAAAAGCAGATTTTATAACTGAATTCAGTCAAAGTCTGAGTATAAAAACTCTTGTTGACATACCCTATGGTACTACAAGAGCATAAAGTAACAAACTGCATTCAGTTAGCTTATTCCTGACAGATCAATTTGTGTGACTTTAATTCACTTTAATGCTTAAGTCTTTGTAAAGGTAATAGCCATTTATTAAAACAACAGGACAAGCCTAAGATTAGCACAGGCCATCTCAATCAATCTGCTGATTAGTACAGGCATCTCAATCAATCTGCTGGGGTTTGCTTGTTTGGTTTCCTTGTGATGCCAGGGATCAAACCAAGGGCCTAATGCATGCTGGGCTGGTGCTCTACCATTGCTGGATTCCAACCCCAATTTAATGAGTTTTAAGAGTGAACTTCTTGAAAATTTTTTCTATGGAAACTCAATCCCCTTTCTTCAATCTGTCCTAGGATGCAATAGAATAAGCACACACTCTGTAATGTTTTTCCATTTATTTGCCTGAGTTTCTGTGGCCCAGATCTGAGCCAGCAGAAATGAAGTGACCTCTTGAGACATGTCTTTATAGGTACTTTATTCCCTGGACCAAGATAACAACTTTCAACCACTGCCTTTGGTCCTAGACATTCATACTTTCTGTAGCTCTATAACTACAACATTGTACTTCCTTAAACTCCAGTGCATGTGTTGTCTTCTCTTCTTACAGTTAATTTGGGTCATGACCTTCATCTTTGCCATTGTCTTGGGACTTGGATTAGGCCTTGCAGCAAGTGTGGCATTTCAGCTCCTAACTATTGTGTTCAGGACCCAATTGTAAGTGTTCCCTGAGCTCTGCACAACCTCACAGGCTTTGACTTATCCTATTAGAAGAGCAAAAACAATTGTCTATTGTAGTATATTCAATAAAAATAGCCTGACGTATCAGAGGACAGAGGCAAGCCATGAAGGTCAGGAGTAGTGAAGCACTTGGGAAGTCCCAGCACTTGGGAATCAGATCCTCTGAATCTCTTTGAGTTCAAGCCCAAGCAGCCAGACAGTGGTAGCACACAGCTTTAACCATAACTCTAGAAATGTTGAATGAGGAAGGAAGGAAGGGAAGAGGGAGGAAAGTGATGAGTTTTGTTTTCCCTGGCACTTTCCTGGTCGTCTGAGGAGAGGGAAGCTTGGAGTTGGAGGACTGGTGGAGACAGGCCTGAAGAGATGGCACGTGAGAAGTGCCTGTGGTTTGTTTCTCTATCTCTCTGATATTTCAGATTTTTTCTAGAATCAGTCTGAGTTTTTATTATAATACCAAATAGATCTTGTACAATAATTGTCAGTGGCTAAGAGAAAAGTAGTGTGTTTGATAGGCATGTATACCTATCAAGACTAACTATGAGGTAGAGGGATGGCTCAGTGGTTAAAAGCATTTATTGCTCTAGCAAACTGGAGTTTGATTCCCAGCACCCACAAAAACTCTAGTTCCAGGGGAGCCAATGCTACCTTCTCCTCGAATGCGCCTTGAGCAACAGACATGTGTGTAATACACATACATTCATGCAAGTGGAACATTTATACACATACATAAAAATAAGTAAATATAAAAAATTATTTTTAAAAGACTAAACAATATAACCTCCCTCAAGTTACCCCACCTGAAGGCTTGAAGGACAGAACGGCCCAGAACTAGACTTCAGTCAAAGGAAGACATCTTCTGGATTACTTTCTGCTGTAATACAGGTTCAAAGAACTAGCAAACACCTCTGAGTCTGCTTTGCTCACCTGTGAACAGGACAGGATTCTGTCCTAAGCAGGTTTGGTGTTGTTGCCTTAGACTTGTTAATAGAAAGCAAGTTACCTAGAAGACTGAGTTCTAAGGCAGTTGAAAGAAGTTGAGGGATGAAGGGGAGCTCTCTCTTCTTCCTCAGATGAGAGAGATGGATCTGTGAACTTCTCAAAGACCCTCAGTGCCAAAATTATACAAAATTTTGTAATTCTTGATTCTTAAAGCCATCCAGTTCAAGCATCTTTGTGATTTTTTTTAGACTTTATCAGATAATATCACCACCATGTGACCATTCAGTCCAGCTGAAATACATTGCATAATAGCAAGAAAAACGAGAAGCAAGGGCTTTTAAAACAGAAGCTGACACTTCAGTTAAAGTTTTTTCTTGAGCAGTGGAACATACCCGCATAGAAACTCATCCTGTTTTTTTTTCTTCTTTCATATTTTGTATGTTTATCGAATTTGATTCCATATCAGAACATCATCAAATATAGAGACAGATTGAATGGCCACATGAGTATCATTTTTTGTGCAAGCCATCTTTATTTCTACAGTTGAATACATAGGCTCTTAATTCCACCAAATAAGTTATATTTAACATTAATAAAATGAAGATTCCCCCACCTTTCAACTCTGAAAACCAAGAATGTATTAATAAGCTAGAAAAAAAACCATCAGTGTTGGGCTTAACATCTGTAGGAATGATTTACTGGATGGTGTTTTTTCTTCTTCTTCTTCTTCTTCTTCTTCTTCTTCTTCTTCTTCTTCTTCTTACAGTCCAAAATGCAGCACACTGGCTAATGTTGGAAGAAGCAACATCTACAAGAATAAAAAAAATTACGCTGATGTAAGAAAGACTCACTGTTATCTTCCACATGCTAAAATATTGTCAAATGAAGACAGTGGGACTCACCTAACCTTCTTACTTCTTTGTCTTGTAGGTGTATGAGCCAGAAGGAGTGAAAATTTTCAGATGTCCATGTCCAATCTACTTTGCAAACATTGGTTTCTTTAAGAGGAAACTTATTGATGCTGTAAGGTTCAAAAATTTCTGACTATCTGGGAGTAAAATGTTTCCTCTTTAGCAAGAAAGTCATTGACTTCTTATATGTTGAAGCTGAGCTGTGTCAATGCTTAGTCTTCATGCCCCCAGATTAGGTAAAACTATCTTAAAGGATTCATTAATATATTGGGGAATAAGTCTCTTCTATGAGGCTCGAGGTAGAAAATTTAATGTGAACTATAAACATTCACTCATGGTACTAGGTAGTTGGTTTTTAATGCATTGTCTTTGGGTAGCAACCCAGAAACAACAGAAAACATTTGACTGCATCACCAAGGAGATGGTGGCTGCACATGGATCATTAACAACCAGTTCTTAGCATTCTGGTAAAAAAAAAAAAAAAAAAAAAAAGCCAAGAATCAATCTTCTAAAAGCTTGCATTTAATCCCAGCACTCAAGCAGATCTCAGTGAGTTTGAGGCTAGCCTATTTAAGAGGGTGAGTGTCAAGACAGACGAGGCACAAGACAAAACAAGCAGATGCTTGGTATTCGTTCTCAAACTTACCTTTTCATCTACTTTGTACCTGGTTATAATGATTAATTTAGGTAGCTCTAAATTGAATATCAGAACTATAAAACTGTACTGGAAAGCACACAAGCTTTAATAGAAGTCTTTTTGGGTGCCACCTATACCTGACAAAAAGAAAATCAAGTTCCCTGGGAATTTAGTTGGCTCACACAAAAACAGATTCAAATAAAATTTAAGACCATTTATAGATAATTTGTGGGTAAATTCTGGACTGTCTGAATGTTTTTGAAATTTGATAATTGCATACAGACTAAGCAAACTATAGCTCTGATCCAGTATTGTTACTGGTATTCTTTTAAAACCTTTAATCTCAATTTCATTTTAAAAGATTTTATCTCAAATAATCCTGTGTCTGAGCCCCAGCACCTCCCAGCTAGTTATGCTCAGCTCCCCTGTAACACAGAACTGGGTTTTCAGGTTGGCTTTAATCCACTTCGAATTCTACGAAAGCGCAATAAAGCTTTGAAGAAAATCCGAAAACTGCAGAAGCAAGGCCTGATACAAGTGACACCTGTAAGTTTCTGACCACATTTTTGTGCATTTTGGATAAAAGCTTTTATTAAACACTTCAAAGTCTTAGTCCCATTACTTTAAATGAAATGCTAGATAAACATATTCCATGTATTACTGTAGTATTTTTTGTGTGCTTTTGTGTGTATATATGTGTGTGTGTGTATATATATGTGTATTTATGTGTGTATATATGTGTGTATGTGTGTTTATGTGTGTGTATATACATGTGTATATGTATGTATATGTGTGTATGAGTGTGTATATGTGTGAGTATATGTCTGTATATGTGTTATATTTTGTATGTATGTCTGTATATGTATGTGTGTTTATGTGTGTGTATATACATGTGTATATGTATGTATATGTGTGTATATGTGCGTATGAGTGTGTATATGTGTGAGTATATGTCTGTATATGTGTGTATATTTTGTATGTATGTCTGTATATGTATGTGTGTATGTGTGTATATTTCTGTGTATTTGTGTGTATTGTATATGTTGTGTGTATGTGTGTATATGTATGTATATGTGTATATATGAATATGTGTATATGCGTATCTTTGTGTATTTGTGTGTGTATGTGTTGTGTATGTATATATATGTGTGTGTGTATATTGTGTATGTATGTGTGTGTACATGTTGTGTGTATGTGTATGTCTATATATGTGTGTGTATATGTGTATGTGTGTATATGTCTGTGGATGTGTATATGGATCTGTATATGTGTGTGTTTATGTGTGTATATGTTGTGTATATGTATGTGTGTATTTATGTCTGTATATGTGTGAATATGCTGCATGTGTGTGTGTATATGTTGTATGTATGTCTGTGTGTACATGTGTGTATGTGTGTATAAGTGTGTATATATGTGTATGTGTGCACATGTATGTATATGTGGTATGTATGTGTGTATATGTTGTGAGTATGTGTGTATATATGTGTATATGTGTGTATACATACATGTGGAAGTCAAAGTATAGTTTTGGGAGTTGGTTCTCTCCTTCCACCATGTGAGCCCCGGGGGATTAAATTCAAAGTCCTCAGGCCTTTGTCAAGCTTGCTTACCTCTGAGCCATCTTGCCAGCCTTAATGTCATTTTTTGAATATCGTCTTTAAGGGTCTCCTTTAAAACTTTTTTTTTTTTTTGGCTTGGAAGAGTATCAAAAGCAAAAATACAAAGTGTCTATGAATCCTGTTGTCAAATCCAAGCTGCTTATTCATTTATTCATGACATACATACATTGTCAGTCAGAATTATTACATGTCTTACCACCTCTTTCCTGCAGAAAGGATTCATATGCACCTCTGATGGCTTTAAAGACTCTGATGAAGAATTGGACAACAACCAGATAGAAGAACTGGATCAACCAATCAACACCACAGACCTTCCCTTTGAGATAGACTGGAATGCTGATTTCCCTCTCAACATCACCATTCCTAAAATCAGCCTCCACAGTCTCATCCTTGACTTCTCAGCAGTGTCCTTCCTTGACATCTCCTCAATGAGGGGTCTCAAAACGGTAATTTGTGCTATCTTGATGGAATCAATGAAGCATTTACTAATGGCAAAAGTTATATGTATAAAAAAACAACTTTAGGTAACACACACAAGTGTACACCATACATACACACACAGCACACACACACACACACACACACACACACACACACACACACATACACATGCACACTCAAACACACAGGCCAGATATCAACACTGAGTGTTTTCCTCAGGTGTTTTTTTTGTGTGTGTGTGTGTGTGTGTGAAGACCTGGCCTCTCACTGAACCTACAGCTCACTGATTAGGGCCTAGAGCCCTGGGGAGCTGTCTATCTCTGTGTCACACATACAGCAAACACACAAATATCTGTTGCAGGGATGGAGCTGGAGACCCATGCCACTACCCAGCATGACTTTTTGTGTGAGTTCTGGAAATTCAACTCAGGTCCTTATGCCTGACAAGCTTTTCCAACTGAGCCATTTCCCAGTGTGGGTAATACACACTTAATTAGAATTTTAGCCTTAGTTAAGTTTGTGAGGAGTAGACAGTGCTAGGGAGTGTCAGATGGAACCATACAGAATTTTAAAGGTGGTCAAATCCATACTTAAAATGTTTGCGAAGCTTTGAGTAGGCAACTACATCCAAGTCTTTTGCAAGCCCAGGCATCGTGGGTGTTCTCAGACTCTTATGGGCATTGTATTTACATTATCCTGAAAACAAAGGAGATCCAGAAATGTCTGGGATAGGCCAAAACAGTGAGTATATTTGCTTTTCTCCTCATCTTTTCCCAACTGATGAAATTTCACTTGACAATTTAAAAGTGTGGGTTATATTAAATTATACTAAGTAGCCATATTAAAGAACAAAAATCACATGTGATTTTAAAATAGGTATAAAACAAGTAGTGTGGCCTGCTTCCTTTTCACTTTGTTCTCAATATTCCTACAACTAATTTTCCAATACAACTGAAAAAACACACAGGGAATAAATAAATTCTGCACTGCTTTGTCTTAGGTCTTCACAGGTATCTGTCTCAGTAAGTGAAGTAGAGTTCCATTGAGTATTCATGAACTGAACAAAAAATTAGGAAGCAAAATCAATTTAGTTCTCTAACTTAATTTTTTTCCTTTGTTCTTTTGTCATTTAGTTTTATTTGTTTTTTGTTTATTTGATTGGTTGGTTGGCCGGTTGGCTGGTTTTGTTTTTTGAGACACAGTCTCATGAATCACAGGGTGTCCTGAACTTGTATGGCCTCGTGTCTCTGCTTCTTGAGTGATGGAATCACAGTTGTGTTTCTCTGTGTAGTCCTGGCTGTCCTGGAACTCTGTAAAAAAGGCTGCCTCAAACTCAGAGATCTGCCTGCCTCTGCCTCCCAAGTGCTGGGGTTAAAGGTATACCTGGTTTCACTTTTTTTAAAAAAATAGTAGCAGTACAGTACAAGAGCAAAGACTCCAGCTAGTTTTGTTTGTCTGTTTTAATCCCCAATTATCAGAGAGTTGCCTGAAGAAATTCTAGAAGTGCTTTTTTGTTTACTTGTTTGTTGGTTGGTTTAGGTTTTGTTTTGGTTTTTGATGATTGTGATGGTATTCATGTCATAATGAAAGCCACCTGTCTTACCCTTTGTTACCTCACATCACCACTGGCATTTGTTTTCTGACAACAGGACACCGAGTTTTTATTCTTTGGTACTAGGCATATCCAGTTCCTTTGCAAGGAAACAATAACATATGAACTAGTTCGTGTGTTGTTTTTATATGAGTAGAAAGTTCTCACCCATCTGGATGGGGCACACCTTTAGTCCCAGCACTGAGAAGGCAGAGAAATGGAAAGAGGATCTCTGTGAGTTTGAGGCCAACCTGGTTTACAGAGTGAGTTCCAGAACAGCCAGAGCTTCACAGAGAAACCCTGTCTTAAAAAGCCAAAGAGTAAGAAAAACAAAGAAAATGGGAAATTCTAGTTAGTTATTTCCATAGAACACACTGTGTTGAAATTGAGTAAGAGATGATCTTGTGAGTTTGAGATAGAACATTTTCTTATACTTTTCTCAAGAACGTTTAGTTCTCCTCCTTACTGAGGAGGTTTTTCCCCTCGGGGTTTTATTTCTTTTTATTATGAAGCTTTGTTTTTAACTTTAGTGTGTCCTTATTGTCTATTTCCAAAATATAAATGGTTCTGAAAATAATCATTCATAAGGTACTTTAATAGTTTGTTTGTGACAAGTGAAAACTCTTTCCTAAAATAGATATCCTTCTGTTTTAACAGATTTTGCAAGAATTTATTAGAATCAAAGTAGATGTATATATTGTGGGAACAGATGGTAAGTCTGTTTATTTACTTATTTGTTATTTGAAGGTTATGTCTTGCTTGTGGTTCAGGCTGGCCTCAGCCTCCCGAGTGCTTTTATTAAAAGGTGTGCCATAATGCCTGGTTAAAGGTATAAATGTTTTCTTTTCTGTCAGTGCTGTAGATGGAACCAGGGCCTCATACGATAGCCTGAACCCAGGTTCTTTTAACTGTATTTTATGTTCAGTCACCTCAGGATTATAGCCAATCTAGGCAGGCCATCTGAAGAACAGTTAACAAAGAAGAGACCCTATGGAAACTACAGGCTTGTGTTTTGCTGTTAATGTGTTAATGTGTGAGTAAATTAATTTTATGATTTGGATCATAATTTCATAAGTATAATAAATAAGCGAGTAGGTGAACTTGCTGGAAACACTGCTGTCTCTTCTGTCCCTCGCCATCTTCAGTCGTAAAAACCTGGTTTTGGGTTCCCTTTGCTGCTCAGGTCATTCTCGCCAAAGGTATTCAAGAGTGATGTCTAGAGACTAAAGACCTGTTCTGAAGCCTGCTCCCTACTTGGCTTCCGAACCATTCTTTTAATATCTCTCTCCTTTTTCATAGCAACACAGTTTCCTGTACAGCTGTTCTTCCAGGCCTAGCTCAGCTTTCCCCATGCTTCCATCTTAAAATCTACCACTGTGATTTCATTAACTTTTCCCATCCAGTCTCCTCTATACTAATGTCAAATGTATCCATGTTAATGAATTCCCAAACTGTGGCTTCAACCAAATTAGAGCTGAGACCCACGTACACATGTCTAGATGGCCCCCAGAACTGATACACATGTTCACTATGTATGACCTCCCTCTCTCCCTGCCCTCTCCAATCTTGACTTCCCTGTGTAGGTTCTCAATGCCATTTTACCCTCCCTTTCCCCTTACAAAGTTAGTTCTCTTTCTTAATGATTGCAACAGTTCATGAACCACCATGTCCTAGGGATATTTCTTCTTAAATTAGTTTGTCCCTGGTTCCATAGCCTTATTCCAAACCCTTATCCACTCTCACCTCAGCCATCAGGTTGACCTAACCAGTGTGTTTATCCATCACAAGAATCTCCTTATCTAATAATCTGGCTTAAAAAAAATCTTTTAATATTTTTCCAGCAGTAACCAAAAACTTCTCCAGGCAAAGCCCTGGGCCTTCGGCCTGCAGCTGCATGGTTTATACACACCACATTATTCCATGGTTCTGTCAGGGTCCCCACGTGTCTCCTTCTAGAGGCAGTACTGGTCTTGTATATCTTTGTAGTCCCTGTCTCTTGCCTAGTTCTTAGAAAATGGCATCTAATCCGATGAAGACTCAAAGAGTGCCTACTACATTGTCAGACACTGTTGTGGTAAGGACACAAGTTCCTATCTTTATGGAACTCAGTTTCGTGGGAAACCCAGGGATGTGACACTTGGATGAGACATCCTGGAGTATGGGAGTCCATCTTGATAACACCTCAACAAATAGCATTTTAGGGAGAGGTTAAAAAAACAGTTCACAGAAACTGACATCTTTCCTGGTCCCACCTATAAACTACAGACATATTCTAGTTTCAAAGGCTGATGGTAATTAAAACTATTCCATTGATCCCAGTAACCTGTTGACTTACTGAAGACTTTATTCTTCGTCTACCTTTGTTTGTTCCCACCTGCCTCTGCCACCTGGTACTCTTTTCAGTCTGACATCACCTTCCTTCCCATTGTCCCTTGCTCCTTCTGGGTGAACTTCCACATCACCATCCATCCTTTGTCTTTCTTTTTTTCCACCTCTCTCTAAATTCTAAGTACTGTACCATGCTGTGGCTCTGTACAGCTTTCCATGCTCACGCACAAGAAATAGCTTTCACCTGCTCTCAGAAATTTCATAATACATATTCTATAGTTCCACCAACTTACCAAAACAATGTGAGGATCTACTATGTACTGCTTGTTGTATTTAAAACTAAGAAAACAGAAAGGGGGAACTAGACTGTTGGTGCCCCATTGTTTTTCTTTTCCTATCAGTAGTACAGTCATGTGTGAATGTTCTTTATGGATAAGATTCAAGTCTAACATAACTTTTATTGCTTAGCTACATAATAGATATAAGTTCATATTTGTTTGAGTGATCTGTGCAAACAAATGTTGGCTAGTGCCTACCATTGTGGAATTTCTCAAAGAAAATGGGGTAAGTAATGTGAGGAACTAAGGAAGATGTTTTATAGAACCTAGCAACCTGAGAAAATGGGTTACAGTTAATGCACTGGTAGATAATTGATCTGACAGACAAAACCTCAGCACAACACACTCATATCTTCTAATTATAAAGAACTAAGATTTTAATAATAACATTTGTTGCAATCACTAAGAAAGAGAACTAACCCAGTAGACCCTGTCTAAAGTGCAGACATTTCTATAGAAAAACCCCTTGAGGTTTTCTCAATGAACACTTTCCTCATCCCTTCCAGATGAGGCATTAAATATGTGAAAGATACACTGCTGTATCCCAGTCAATGCTGGGTCAACAAAATGTACACTTTCAAATGGACTTTAAAATTATCAGTTTAATGAAGAAACTCTTTTCTAAGTAATATAGTGTCTTCTTTTTCTTCAGATGATTTCATCGACAAACTTGCTCGGTGTGAATTTTTTGATGATGAAGTCACAGACTCAATATTTTTCTTAACAATCCATGATGCTGTTTTGCATATTTTGATGAAGAAGGACTATAGCACTTCAAAGTTTAATTCCAACCAGGTACAAGTGCTTTGATGACATTCACAACTGTAGTCAATTACTTATACTCAAGTGTTTTCTCTAGATTCCAACACTGATCCCTTATCCCTATTTCCACTCCTTTTCTCAGGAAAAAGAAATAAAATTTGACTTTACCATAAATACAAATGGAGGATTACGTAATCGAGAATGTCAGGTATGCTTCTTCAACAGATTTATCTTCATTCAAACTTCACAGCAAACATACACACGCATACTCAGATGAATGTATGTATGTATATATAAACGTGTGTGTGTGTTTATATGGGTTTGTGAAATGGCTCATCACAGGCTTGTTACCAAACCTGACAACCCAAAGCTCCTCATCATGAAAGGAAAGAACCAGGCCTTACATCCACACAATGCTCTAGCACTCACATGTGTACAAGTGTGTGCACACGTGGGCACACGCACACACACAGAGAGAGAAAGAGAAGCATGCATGTATGCACACATACCATTTTAAGTATGTATTGGTTTCTTCCGTCACCTGTAGAAAAGCCAGTACATACTGGAGCCTCTGTATCTCATCCTTAGAAACTGAAGCAGTGCTGCCTGACTTCATGGAGAAGTCTGATGAAGTATAAACTCAAATGAGAAGAAAGACAGACAGATAGACAGACAAAGGGAGGAAGGGAAGAAAGGAAGGAAGGAGGGAGGAGGAGGGAGGGAAGAGAAAGAAAGGAAGGAAGGAAGGAAGGAAGGAAGGAAGGAAGGAAGGAAGGAAGGAAGGAAGGAAGGAAGGAAGGAAGGAAGGAAGGAAGGAAGGAAGGAAGAAGAAAAAAGGGAAATGACCGGTTACTGTCACCTTGAGCACATCTCTTTCAGTTTTCAAAGTTGAAACAGAATTTTCTTGAACCTGGTGTTCTTCTAACCTTCTGAGAGCCCATAAAGTAGGAGAGCCATGGTTTCATCTGTCCGTCAAGGCTTGGAAATGGTTGGTGCCCTCAGACATACAAGTATATGGAAGTCTATAAAACAGTGGTTAGTGCAACATGAAAGTTAAAGTCCATTCTTTTCTTACTATGAGTTGCCGATTATTTAACTGGATATTTCCAATTCATTCTAGAACATTCATTTCTAATATATTCATTCAGTCCTTTAAGGCAATGTCTATAGTATAGGGAAATTGATTTCTATTGTAAGCCCAGGACATGGACATGGTAAGTCATCACATTAATTTTAATCCTTAGCACAACATACAAAGAAAATATCTATTTCAAATGAGAGTATTGGTAAACAGAAAATTTAATTTGTGTAAGGTCACACGCTGAATGGTAGCAACAGAAACTGGCCTAGGAACTCATGACAAGTCCCATGCTCTGCCTCACTGCAGTACACCAGTTCTATACTTCAGTTAGAGACTTATTGCGGTCCCTGAAAAAGAATCTAACGACTGTCATCAAGTTCAGAAATATTCCTAAGAACAGCAAGCAGGAATGCAGATTAGACACAAATCAAGATATAGGGCCAGATAAGCCTGGACCAAGGACTTATAACAAATAGCAAAGGTGAAGTGAAGTCAGGGCGTAGAGACCTGAGAACAGCAGAGCAAGCAGGACGCTGCCTCCTAGCATGGACTCAGTCACATACACACCCAGTTTGGCTTTGGAACTGTCACCAAATACTAAGGGATAAAGTCTTAAAGCAGATTAGAGCCAACATCATGATGAAAAAATACAAATTTAATGCCAACTCCTGAACTTGCTTAGAGGAAAATAAAACAGCAGCTGTGGACAGTCCACCTGTTGTAAGGCAAAATCAGAATGTGAAGGCTGTCAAGCCTGATGACCTAAGTTCGATTCCCAGAACCAACTCTTTCATCTTGTTCTCTGACCTCCATATGTTCACTGGCCCAAGAAGCAACAGAAGGTCATTAAAGATTCCTCTTTTTTGAAGTTGAAGAGATGGCTTAATAAGAGCACTGGCAGCTTTTGCAGAGGACTGGGGTTCCTAACACTGACATGGCAGCTCACACCATCTATAACCCAAGTCCCAGAGGGTATAATGTTCCTTTCTGGCTTCTGCAGGCATCAGGCACATGATCCATATACACACGTTCAGGCAAAACATACTTACATAAAATAAATAATTTTAAAAGTTTTTTAAGGTAACTGTTAAGTTCCAGATCTTAAGAAAAAATTGCTTTTTAAAAAAAGAACTTAACAAATTATTTAAAACAAAAACTTTGTTTTCTTTCAGGTACCAGTTGAAACGAAATTCTAATCAAGATACATTTCAGAAAGATTCTCATCTGTCATATGAACAACTTTATACCTGGAAAGTCATTGCTAAGTTCATACATTGTATGAATATTTTATTTGACAGAATTATGTTTCAAACTTTGGAACGAGATTGTTCTAGCATGGTATATTTTTCACATATCTAGTATGAAATTATGTACATATCTCTAATTTTCTACCTTGTATACTTATCAATGGTAGAAAAGTATTTTGTTTATATGTATTTTTGTAACACTGACAGATTCCTATTCAAGTCACTATCTTCATGCACAATGTTTTATGGTGTATTTACACCACCGCTTTGACTCTATACAGCTCATGCTAATATATCCCTGTTTTAAACAATTCAGCTGGACAGGTGTGTGCTATTTTACTAACTCTGTTGATTTTTCTGAAACATCCTTGCTCTGGATCCCTTCCTGAGGGCCACGACAACATTGCTATGAGAATCTTAATAGAACGTTGTAATGGGACCTTTTGACCAGACCTTTATTATTATCACTCTGATTTTTAAGGCTCTAACCTATCTAGATACAGACACACTCCTCTTTATGTTATATGTGTGTGTGTGTATGTATACATATACAATAAGTTATTAATAATATGTAAGTGGCTTTAAAGGCAATTCATTGTTTCCTTCCTGGTATAAAAACAATATAAGATAATGGGGCTATAAAATGACAAAGCAAGAAGCTAAGAGTAACATGATGTGAACAGATAGTCATTGCTTCCTTCACTAGGAGAGAAGCCAGTAGGAAAAGGCATGTTTTGTTTGCAACTCACAGGGCAGGAGTTGATGAGTGTTTTGCTACAGAGAGAGATTGAGCACCCTTGAGTTGCTCACTGGTCTTGTTCTTGTAGCAAATGACACTGGGAAACTAAAAACAGCAGTAGCATCACACAACTCAGTGCCCTCAATTATACACCAAACTACTCTGTGAATGGTAAAGCTGATCCCATCATTTTAGACTGGCCTCTTTACACTTATTGTCAATGTGTGCTTTCATCCTTACCCTAGACTGCCCAAAAAGGCTTGAATATTGCACTTAAATCAAAATACAGAAAGGTAGAAGAAAAATACTTTTTAAAGTGATCTTACATAAACAAAACAAGAGCAATAACACTTTTCAGTGTTTTTTTTTTAAGCTTTTGAGTCATGATCACCTAATAGGACTTGTGCAGTTTTAGGACGGGCACACACACACACACACACACACACACACACACACACACACACACACACACACACACACACACACGGGGGGGGGGGGGGGGGGGGAGGAAGGGAGGGAGGGAGGTATACCCTTTGTAAATTTTAGAATAAGAACTCTTTCTTCTCAGGATCTGATTTAAGTAAAGTTGGGCAAAAAGATTCAAATTCATATTATTGTTGTATTATCCGAGGCAATGGCACTCCCTACATTTTTGCTAAGGAAATCACAAAGAGCAGGCATAATTCCCTGGTCCTGGTGCCCTTATCACCACACAGGTAACATCTTAACAGCCTCACTGTATTCATTCTGAATTGTTTCTCTTTCTCTTCTAAGGCAGCGATGAACGAGAATTTGTGGATCTCTGCCTCAATTTGTTTGTTTGAGAGCCAAAACTAAAACTAGAACAGAACTCCACCCCTGATCAGAGGCAGGCTAAGATATTGTGTTCGTAGAGATTAAAAAAAAAAAAAAAAGACTTCTAGAAAGTGGAGTAACATTGAAAGGGAAACTAAAGAGCCAGGCACGGATAGATACATACATTACTCAAATTAAAAAATTAGCTGAAGCTAAAAACCTGTCAAAATTATCTTATACTTAGCTTTGATAAGGGTTGTTGCCTAACAATTGCACATCACTTACAAATGTTTTGAACTGAGGCCTGACATGAAAAGGAGGAAGGAGAAATCCTTTTCCTTTTTAACCATCTCCATGGATTTCATCATGTTGGCCCTAAAGATTCAATTTTTCATCTTTTCTCCTCTGTGAATGATGACTCTGTGTTGTATGATGTTTCTGGCCCAGACTTTCTGGCCTAACCTTGTGGCCCGGACCTGCAGACCCACAGTCCCATAGTCCCACTGAAACACACAGCCGCTTATAGTAATTGTACACTAATTGACCTGGAGCCCAAGCATATAACTTGCTAACTCTTTACCCTTAAACTAACCCATGACTCTTAACCTGTTCAGCCATGTGACTCGGTACCTTTTCTCAGAGCAGCACAGGTGTCCTCCACATCTGCTGACTTCTCTGTGGCATTCTGCTCTGTTCTTCCTGTTCCCAGAGTTTTCTCAGTCTGGTAGCTCTACCCACATTTCCTGTCTGCCTTCAGCCAGTGGTTTTACTAAACTAGTAGGTGGGACAAATATGTACAATGTAACATAATCCCACCACAACTCTATTTTTCATGTTCCAAAGGAAAACAAAACAAAATCTTTCAGGAAATCCTAACTAGAACCTATACAACACCCAATCCTTTAATTCTCAAAACAGCCCTTACCTAGTGAAGATTCTTGGGGCCAGAGTTCAGAGCCTCACACACCCTGTTGCTGAAGTATACCCCAGTTTTATTGTATACCTGTTTTTTGTTTTGGCTTTTTTCTTGGGGGGGGGGCTGTTTTGTTGTTATTTGATTTTGGTTTTTGTTTTGTTTTTAGATGAGATCCTAGGCTAGCCTAGAACCATGAGACTAAGGATGCCCTCCATCTCCTGATTCTCTTAAATCTCACAAGTGCTGGTACTAGAAGAATACACTACCTCACCCTAGCTCAGCTTCGCATTTTAGGAATGCGAACTAAAACTAGATTCAAAGAAGACAGGTGATATAGTTTCAGGAATTGTCAGGCTATTCAGTGCACTTGACACTGTATAGTTTTTAGTTTAGGTTCTAGGAAACATTTATCCCCAAGAAATTAAAACATCTAAAAACTGATTATAGGTAGGGTGTAGTAAGAGGTTTTTGGCCTGGATTTTTGGGCATCAGTAGGGCTTAATTCAGAAATAGTATATAGATAGGTACATGCTATTTCTTCCAATTAATAATTTAACATGGTACAATTAAGCACAACCTACAAAGCTATTATAAATTGTATTATTTTTGTAATTTTAAGTTATTTACAAATTTTGTTTATAATCTAGTAATCCTTTTATAAATTTTTTTTTTAATGTATGCTTTTGGTACATGCACATCTGTGCCAGTAGGCATCAGATCCTTTGTGACTGGAATTATGAAGTCAAACCTGAGTCCTCTGGGAGAACAACCAGTGATCTTTAACTGATCAATCTCTCTAGTCCCAGTAATTCAGTTTTAAGGGTGAAATTCTTTTTCTGATCACTATACCTTGAAAACAAATACTGACAAAATATTTTGAATTAGAATGTAAGCTGCTAAACAGCAATGACCACATCTACTTTGTAAATTCTTTATGACTCTACATCTAAAACTGTGTTTGCTTTTCTGTGTGCTCACACCATGCACACAAACAGTCCTCAAGTTACCCAGTTAATATTTGCAATGCTACCATCATACCTAGTATTAAGCAGCTTGACAGGTTTCTGCTTCCCTCTCTGACTCACTAGTCTTTCCCTAACACAGCCAGAATAATCAATCCTCTTACAAAGAGCCAGTTATCTCACTCCTTTATTTGGGATGCCACAAAGGCTTTTCTTGCCATCTGTATAAGGTCCTTATTGCTAATAAATTTGACTTGTATTTGTCAAGTCTTAGGGGCCAAGCCTAGGCGAGTGTTCTGAGCCAGTTATGCATTTGATGCTCCTTTCTACTCATTTATTACTAAAATGTTAGGTGTTAGGTAAATTCCGTAACTGAAGTTTGGTTTTATTATGTATACAACGTTCTGTCTGCATGTGTGCCTGCACCCAGAAGAGAGCACTATATCTCATTATAGATAGTAGTGAGCCACCAGGTGGTTGCTGGGAATTGAACTCAGGACCTCTGGATCTTAGAGCATCAAGTGCTCTTGCCCTCTGAGACATCTCTCTAGCCATTAACTGCAGTTTGCAAAGCTCTGGTTCCACTCAACATGACTTTCACCTTAGCCCAAATTAAATTGTTTCAATGCCATTCCTGCTAAAGCTACCAACTATCTAATTATGCTGATTTCCCCACAGGATTGACAAACATCTAACACAGTACATAATTTCTACTTATAATTGGCATTCCAAGTGCTATACTGTCTAGTGAGTAAATATTTCAGTAAATGAACCTATATATCCCACAACAGCTCAGTATAAGAATTAGTTGAATATACCTTATGAAATACATTTAGCAGGGATTAGGATGTTTACTAGATCATGGACCCTATTTAGTTGTCAGATTTCTAACTAAAACTAGGTGCAGGTCCAAGTTAGCTACTCATCAGGGGATCTGACCACAATGGTGGTGGTGGTGGTGGTACTTCTCCATGTACGAGAACCCAACCAGGACATGGTTGATGCAATCCAGTCATTCTGACGCCTGAAAACTAAGGGGATGAGATGGAAACTTAAGAATTACTATAAACTTTCAGCATTCTCTATCAGCTGCTCTCTTCAATGAGGGAAAAATGAAGGGGTTAAAACCAAGTTGGCTTTATAAGGGGTGCTTGAGAATAACTATTCTTGTATCTAGCACTTATCTGCACTCTAAGCTTAGTACAGCCAGCACTGCTTTATTAAATTGTACAACTATTCAAATAAGCAAATTCTGCTTGGTTCCTAAGGTCACATTATAAACCAGTGAATACAAGTAAACTGATTTCAATCAGAATAGAGTACATTTGAGCATGACTGTGTTAAATTTCCTTTAATATTAATCTGATAGTTTGATAGCCAATCTGAGAAATGTTGTTATAGGTATTGACAACTATCAAATATTTTTATGTTAAATTATCTGAAACAAAAATGTCTTTTTCTAAAACCAATATGACACTCATTAAGCAGTTCTGTGTGCCTCATACAGCAAACAGTCACTACTTAACTATAAAAACACTCTAACCTTTTCTATTTCCATTATATCTGACTAGTATATACACAATTTTGAACAAGTAGCTTTTACAGGGAAAATGAAGACGACTCTTTACAATCTTAGAAATGGATCTTTCTCCAAATACTGAAAGTGTTCTGAACAAATATACCAAAGAAATACACCAGCCAGCTTTTTGGTTATAAGCATTTAAAAGGTGAATTTTACTGTGGAGCCATGGAAAGTTCTGCAGTATCCCAAACGTATCATCATTAGTTAAAAACTCATCTCAGCAAAACAGTATTTATGCTTCCATTTTATTGTTTTTAAGAATTAAACTGCCACCTCAGTAGTCTTAAGAGCAATTAATGAAACATACACACATGGAGACTTATAACCATCATAAGATAGCTTCAAAGGCTTCCCTGAAACGCACTGGGATTCACAACTTTTCCTTAAGAACAGAAACACTTAACAGTAATCTTGTTGCCTGCCTATCCATTCACCCTCACTCAAACAATTAGCTGAATTCAAGTCTAACATTTAAATTTTTGTCTAAGACATTCATCTGCCTTGCTTCCCAGGGTAACATTTATTAATATAACTGAAATTGTTTAAATCCTACAAGAATTCTCATAATGTGGGATTTTTTTTTTTTCATGATACTGACTTTTTGGTCCAAAATACAGGCTAAGTGGTTTCTTAACACACCCAATCCCAGTAAATCTCAAAACAAGAGCTTCTTACAAACAACTAAGAAGCTCTTACATGAATCTGTTTGTTTTCTAATTACATGAAACAAAGAATTATTTGGATTTCAACACTAATATTTAAGTAGCTTCTAAACAGAGTATGAAAAGTAATCAAGTTTGCACCAACCCAAGAACCTACAGTAATGATAGAAACAACACCATGCCACACTATTTCCATGCTTCTAATAACACAAATTTCTCACTAGAAATAGTGCACCAGCAAACCAGACTCTCACATTGCTATTTGTGGGGGGATCTGTGCTAAGTTCAGAAATGATTTTGCATCTGATTATCCAAAATGAGAATGTTCCTGTACCTGACAGAATAAATGGTGAATTATCAGCTCTTTGTCTAAAACCAATGTTCTAAATTTATATACAAATTAACAAATGACCTCTGCATACTACATAACATCTTTATATTACGCACCATTTTAAGGGAGGAAGAAAAGCTTCACAAGGGTACATGAGTTTAGTCAATTCAAAGGATATATAATATCCTGCTAAGAATGCTGATTTATACATAGGAAAGCTGTATAAACTGAGTGGTTATCTCCAACCGACTGTAATCTCCTATAATGCAAACACTGACTCCAAAGGCATCTTACACAGCACTGAAATTCACAATCTATTACTTTCCTTCTGTCCAATTCAAAATTGTCTGGTTGGCATCAATGTTAGTATACTTTACAAAAAAAAAAAAAATGATTTTAAATTTTCAACTTGGAGGAAAAATTAAGCACAGCAATGAAACCCGAGTAAATGCTAGTTTATGGTTTTATAAGAAACACTGTTTGCTAATGCATTAGTCAAATTCTTCCACAGCACTCAAGCTGCAATTTATAACCCCATAAGCATGAACACGCTAAAACACAGAATCAACTACTATGAAGAAATGCAGATTTAAGTAAAGCCCAGTCAGCCCTAAATATATAGGTTGACAGTGAACACAGAACACATTTCATCCAAATAACACCATTCCAACAATCCTATAAAGTGACATAACTGAAGATTAAGTGTGACAGATTCTGTGATTCTGAGCACTCAGGAAAAAGCAACAGTGAGATCAGCACTCAGAAGCTTTTCCAAAGGATTAGAATGCCCTGGGACGTGGAATAGGAACTCTGATGTATGTTGGTGCTCCTGAGGCAACCCCAAGACAAAAAGAAAGCCAAGTGAAGTGCACCACATATTACTACCCCTAGAGTCTCAGTCCCTAAACTGTGAAGTACCTCCCTATCATCTAACAGTCTGCCTGGTGACAATTTCAGTAATTTTTACTTTTAGGACTTTAACTTTGGAAAATTAGTGGTAAAATATATGGCTGAAAAAAAATTATGTGGCTGTACTTAAGTTCACATAAAAACAGCATTTTTACAACCATCTTGAAATTTCATCCTTTTATATAGGTTAACAAAATGCATCACAAGAAAAACTAAACATTGGGTTTAATAAAAGCAGTATTTTTGAAATGGAACAGTGAAAAATTCTTTCAGATTTTTTTTTTTTTTTACAAATGGTCACTTCTGGGTCAATTTACCACACCAAAGTAACGAGCAGTTGGTAAGATATAGTTGTGCTCAACCGAGCCACTTATCTGGACTACAGTATAGTATTTGAAAGCAATCTTAAGGTTAAGATTTAAAACCATTCTAAGGGACAAGACTTTGTGTTTTATAGTCACCTCAAAAAAGGTATTTTCCCTTCTCCCAACAGTCAAAGCTTAATTAAAAGATTGACTAATTTTATCCTTTTCCTTGTCATATATTCAGTTCAAAACACTATTATCATTGGTAATATGGTCTGTATCTCGTTTGATCTGGATGATGTGGTCCAGGTAATGGGGTTTGAGAAGGTGGGCCCTGCATTCGTGGAGGTGGTGGTGGCCCTCTTGGTGCAGGCCATATACCAGGACTCATTCCTCCTGGTTGTGTAAATGGAGGGCTTAGAGTTCCTTGATCTTCAGTAAACTGTGGTAAAGAATTAGGATTATAATGGTGAGGAGGGGGTGCAGTTACAGGTGGACCACCGTGCTGAGGTGGGGGGGGTCCTGGGGGAGGGTGATTCATATAAGGTGGCATCTGGGCAATAATATGTCCAGGGGGAGGGGTTATTGGTGGTGGAGCAGAGGTCATTGGTGGAGGTGGAGCTTGGCTATAGACCAAGTGAGGAGTACCTGTAGCCTGGGGAGGATGTGGCATTGGATGGCTTATTGGTGGTGGAGGAGGTGGGGGTGGTGCATAATGTTGCTGTGGAGGCATAATATGATGAGGGTGTGATACCACTGGTTGGCCCTGATATTCAGGATGATGGTGAGCAGGTGCTGGAGCAGGAGGTGGTGGTTCTCTAGCACCTGAACTTGAGTCATCCTGAATAGGAACAGTTATTAAATTGCTGTGTTTTCGTGTTGAAATACGGAAGGTTTCCTGACTGACCGAACGAGGTGGAGGTGGAGCCATAGACAATTCTGCTGGAGGAGCACGGATATCCTCATGTGGCTGATTATAGTGCTCGTGTGGCACATGCTGCAAAGGAGGTGGTGGCATCATGATGTGCTGCTTTGGAGGAATATGGCTCATATGATGTTTGTCTGGTGGCATTATGAAGCGATCAGGGATCTCAGTTGGGGGTGGGACAATAGGAGGATGAACATTCTCAAGTGAAGCTCGAGGAACAGGCTTTCCAGCTCTCATATGGCGATGGTTGATGTGAGCTTGCAAGTCTCTCTGAGACAGATATGTTCTCTTGCAACCTTGAACAATGCTACACATGAAGAGAGAGCCTCGTGTACACTGCTCAATCCGCTGCACAGGATCACTACAGCTGAACAGGAAAAGGAAAAGTTGATTAACTTAAAAACAGAATACAAAAGAGCACATTTATTTTAAGCTTTTTGCTTACTTAAAAATTGTCACATTTACAAAATTTAAAGAGTATTTAATTACTGTCAGTGAACCATTTAATCTTCCCATTGTCTTACACACTCATCATTAATAGCATTTCTACCAACCTGAGAATATTTTTATGTCAGAACTCAGAATTGTACCAACAAAGAGAATGTCAAGACCTTCTATTTCTCAAAACTTAGAACTCACTAATTTCCTCTAACTATACTGTGATCTGTATCCAACCATGAGAAGAGATCTGACATTTGCATTTGATGCCAGTGTGCTTCTCAATTGTGGCCATTTTGCACATTCCTTGCTTTTCCACCATCTAATTCACTATATACTCAGAAACATCTCCATGTTTAGTAGGTTAAGGTCTTGTCTTTGGGATAATCATACAAGCAGTAATATATACTACTTATACTAATTCTAGTTACTTTCTGACCTGGGTTTGAACAGGTTTCTCTCTATATAGACTAAAGTGGTAATACAACATTTAGGTTACCTAAAAAAACCTAAAGTTGGGGGGGTACCTAAAAAACTAAATTTTAGCTAACATCTACATAAGACTACAAAAGAGTAAATCTTTTAATGTTCACTACAGTAATGTTTCCTATTTTAATTCTTAATCTTAATGGAACAAGCATATTTGCTTTGTAATTTTAAAGTACACTAGGATGGGAATCAGGCAAAGAGAAAACAACCAACAGAGACTGTAATACATACACTTCCATTTTCATATTCTTCTAAATTATAACTATAACCAATAACATATGCCAAGAGTATCAATATCATTGGGTCATCCCTTTCAGCTATCCCAAAATAGACACTGTGCTGCCTAACTTCGTCTATCATAATGTTATATCACTCAAGATGTATCTGTTTTGTATATAGTGGCATAGTGTTTATTAATATGCCAGATTCTACTGTTCCATCTATCTATGTGCCTCATTTAATCTTAAAAATAACCTACCCAGGGATCTTACAGATATGAAACCCAGCTCATATCACATAGCTAATAAACAGCAAAACAAGGACTTGAACTCAACAATTCTAACCCTGAAGCTAGTGAGACAGCTCAACAGGTAAAGTTCTTACTATGCAAGTTCTATCTCAGAAAACATGTAAAATGGAAAAGAACTGACTCCACAAAGTTGCCTTCTAACTCTTGCACATGCTCACACCTCCACACATCATTCATGTACATACAGTAACTTTAAGATATGTTAATTCTAATTTTGGAAAGAGACTGTTTCCAAATACTATACTTGCTTTCATATTCCATTCAAACAAACAAAAACAATGGTTCTCACACCATTCCATGATGCCAGAGAGATTTCATCATTTTAGCTACTCTGAATGTTTAGCTCCATCTTGCAGAGAAGGCTAAAACCAACACAACCCACACATTTTCACCCTGGCCTATTTTCATCACTCCATAACCTTCAAATCAATACTACCATTAGATAATCTAAATATCTTACCCTGGGCACAGCTTATCTCCCTTCTTTTCATGTAAAATAGCACAGTCATAGCAAAAGACATGCTTGCATGGGATCTGCAGACAAAAATACCATAGTTAGGCATCCTAGAACAACTTAGAATATTTCAATAATGGTTAATACAGTGATCTACAGACAGAAGGCACCCAGCAATTATTTAAATAAGTACTTATGACTGTTACAATGGGGTTTCTGGCCCTGGGTGGCCAGAGGTCCTGGACCCACAGACCTGCAGCCCCAGATCCCTTAGCCGCCAGACCCCTTAGGGGCTTATCAGTCCCCCAGAAATGACTCAGACGCTTATATTACCTTCATGCTATTTGGCCTATGGCTCAGGCACATTGCTAGCTTGCTCTTACATCTTAACTTAACCCATTTTCATTAATTTGTCTGCCACATGGCCTGTGGCTCACCTGTGTTCCTTACTTGTTTCTTCTTGGACAGCTGACTCAATCTGTCTGTGTCTCTGTCCTTCTCCTACCTATTCTAATTTCCCTGCCTACTTTTTCTATGGTGCCTGTCATGGGCCAAAACAGCTCCTTTATTTAAAGATTGAGATTCACAGCATACAGAAAGGCATTCCCACATCATATGACTATATAACAGCAGCAGTTAACATTTATTTGATTTTGTTTTGTTTTTGTTTTCTTGTTTTGTTTTGAAGCGGGGGTTTCTCTGTGTAGCCCTGGCTGTACTACTGCCTGACTTAGTCACAAGTTTTGAAAAATTTGGCTCTTTTCCCAATAAATAAGTGTACATTTGCTAATGCTTTGCTTTTGATTTATGGAGACAGGATTTCACATGTACCTTAGGTTGGATATCTGAGGCAGGCCTTGATCTTATGATCCTTCTGCCTCAACTTTCAAAGTGCTAGGATTACAGGATTATCCCACCTTGCCTGGAACCTGCTTCTGTTTTCAGATAGATATGAAAACTTATTGATATTGAATAGAGTTCCTGCAAGTTAAAAGCTCTTGAAAAAAAACACAAAATGTGTTTGATCTTACCATGTTTCTCCAGAAACTATTCCAAACAGTATTAACTACATTAAATTCACATAATTATAAAACTCCCCTTAGCTTTTTTGTACATATTATGCTTTAAAATTAAGTTATAACAAAATAGTAAGCTGTATTTCAGAATCCTACCTACAAATGTGTTCATCTACAAAAGTATACTTTATTTCTACTTACCATTCTCCCATAGACTTTAATAGGCAATCCACATTTGTCACAGAAATGAACTGGAGTATCATCCTTTTCACCTAAGATGTTTATCTGTTGAAATAATAGTTAAAATTTCCTCTTAATGCAATTCTGAAAATTGTACTCATCAATTCACACAATGAAATGGTTAGAATCTTGTAACAGTTGTTACTAAAAACAGAAACAAATGCTGCTTAGAACAAGCTCTTAAATAGTGGCTATTGATTTTACTTGGCTTACTGAAAATTACCTCAAATTATTTTTGGAGATGTATAAACATGCAAGAGAACTTGTGCTAAAAGTTTACAGACATAAAAACTCATACCAGTACTTAATGCTTAATTTTTCATTTTTAGTTATACCTTAAAATCCCAAAAAAGGTGTCCTGGAAATCTCCGCTGATTTCCAAAGAGTTCACCCCCTTTACAGTCATATCCTTGTTCTTCATTATAATCAAATCCTTCTGAAAGAAAAAAAGTTACTTTACATTTCCCAACTTCAAATTTCATTTTTAAGATATACTTACATGACAAAACAGACCTACTTACTAAATTAAAAAAAAAATTCTGATGACTTTCAAAGATCTCAGAGTATGAAAATCAAATCTAGTTTAAAATGCCAGCTGATCTTGGTCATCTAGCCCGTCTCTATTACTTTACAGAGGTGCATACAGAAACTACCATGTGAGTTTAGTGGCAGGGCCAACAACAGATCTGAGTCTCTTATTCAATATTTTTATCAACTCCACAATCTCTATTATAAAACCTCAACAATTACTACCATCATGTTTACTGCACAAATTTTAAAGATACTATCTTTTTCTATTCTAAACCACCTACAAAACTGGTATGAGGCTACAAGACTGTTTTGATTGCCAAAATATATAATAAATTCTGCAGTCTGTTTTTTTTCCTTTGACCTTTCCCTCAAAGTGAGAATGGTATCAGAAATAACAGACAATACACTTGACCTTTTTAAGTAAAGCCTCTCCTTAGTCAACCCAGCCACAGGAGGTAAAATATTTACCAGTATCCACTCATTTAGAGAATATATAAATATCATCTAACAGTACACTATGAAGATCAAATGGGCTAAATATCTCTAACCAAATTAAAAAGTGGACAGCAAGCCTCTCACCTCAGGCAAAAAAAAACAAAAACAACAACAACAACAAAAAAAAAAAAAAAAACACACAAAACCAATGAATAGTTTGATGGGAAATCCAGGTAGAACCTAACCTAAGTAAAGGTAGTAGCACACAACTTTAATCCCGCACACTTGGAAAGCAGAGGCAGGTGCACCTCTAAGTTCAAGGCCAGCCTGGTCTACAGAGCAAGTTCCAGGACATTCATGGCTACACAGAGAAATCCTGTCTCATAAAACAACAAAAAATAAAAATGTCTCTAAGGTGCCAAGGCTCTCTGGACTCTTTTCGGCCCTAGAACTAGTAAACAGAGAGGCCAAAGCACACATTTCACAGCTACTAATGTGCACATAGGCCCCCACACACAAAATCAAGCCAGTTTTTAAAGCTGATAGAACAATTTACTCATTTATTTATTTGTTTGTTTTTCAAGATAGGATTTACTTGTGTAGCTTTTGCTGTCCTGGAACTCAATCTGTAGACCTTGCTGGCCTCAAACTCACAGATCCACCTGTCCCTTCCTCCGGAGCACTGAGATTAAAGACATGTGCTACCATCACCCAGCTGCACTACATTTTTTAATTAATCCCAGCAAAGCTATATAGTTCAGAGTCAGAGAGTTCTTAACCCCTAAGATCTTATATGATTCACTTAAACTTCATAAAAACTGGAGTCATTAAAATTCAAGCTAAGGAAAATTAACACATCAAACCCCCAAAATTATTGAGATCCAGGGAAACCTGGTACACATGACCACTTTTCAGTGATACAAGCTGTTCTCTTATCATTAAGCATATATTTACAGTTACCATACTTGCGCCCAAAATTCCATTTTGATCAGTTTAAAAAATATACATAATTTTAAAATTCAAAATTCAAAATTTATCTTTCAGGTTAGTTTGCTTTTTTACAATAGCAATAATAGTTCCCTATAAAAGTGGCTGTAGGCTTTGGGATGTGAGTTAAAACGCCTAGAAAAAATGTACACAGTAAATATGTGTTACTCTCAATTCTAATAAAAAGCTGATTAGCCAATAGCTAGACAGGATTTTCAGGGTCCTGAAAAGAAGAAGGGGTTGTTACTGAGATGGAAAGAAAGCAGGGCATGCAGGAGAGGTAATAGCCACGAGCCTGAGGACGGCACATGGATTAATAGAAATGGGTTTATTTAAGTTACAAGAACTAATTAGTATTAAGCCTGACCTGTCAGCTGAGCTTTTATACTTTATAAGTCTCCAAATGATTATTTGGGAGCCTGCGGACCTGATGGAAAACTCTGCCTACAGGAAGAAGTGTAGAAGGGAGAATATATTTGGGGGGGGGGGGGGGTGTTTCTCTTTGATTATAAAAACAGTACATAAATACTGTGTGGTTATAAAGTAACTCATAAAAAGGTCAACGTGGGAGGGGAAGATGACCAGAGTGTGCTCTGCCTTATCAGTAAGCATATCCTAACTCACTACTGTAATTTATAACATTTTAACTTCAAATCTACTTAAGTATATGAGACAAAGCTTACAGTAAAGATAATGTTATGAAGTACAATGAAAGCAGTTTGTTTCTGAAAAGAAACAACAGAATTTAGGAGTAAGAAGGCCTCCTTGAACTTGAATATATGCTAATCTTGAAAGAAAAAGCAGATTATCCAGTATTTGGGGAGATGGTGAACTTTTGGGGATAAAATTTAAAAAGCAAAACCTAATTTTTTTAAAAAAAATGCATATCCATAAATGTTCCAAAACAAGAGCTAGTAAACTGTTGCTATAAAAGGTCACACGGTACAAATTTTAGGCTTTCTTGGTCATAGTAATCTACTCCATTCTTTCTGCCATGATAGTGGGAAAGCAGTACTCAACTGATTGGTAACTTTACCTTTTTTTAAAGCAACCAAATTTGACCTGTGTAGGCCAATTTGCTGACTTCAATAAATGGAAAGACAGGAAAATCAAACAGCAAGCTCTAGAATGTTCAAGTTCTTTACATAATGTTTTATATATAACAATCAAAAGATAAATCAACTACACAATTAACACTGCCACTTTTACAATTAAAACCAAAAGACAGAATTCAGACAAGAAATGGCTAATGCTGAGAAAAGGCATACACTTAAGTCTCTGTCATGGGGCACAGTAACACTAAGAAGGCTGAGGCAGCAAGACTGCTCAAGTTCAAAGACAGAGAGCCTGCCTCAAAAAAATGTCTAAGTTAATAAATATTGATGGATGTGAGTGTAACCAACAAACCCTTTCTGAAGAGTAATTTAGCAGGATCTGATAAATTCTAAAATGTACAAGTCTTTAAATTTCTTTTTGATTTGTTGTGTATATGATATGTGACACACTGTGCTAGTGAAGGTCAGAAAACAACTTCTGGACATCACTTTTCACCTTCCTCTTTTATATTAGTTCTAGGGATGGACGTAAGTCATCAGGCTTATGTGGCATTTGCCCTTAACCACTAATCTTGCCATCTCCCAGATCACGTTTTTCTTAGTATTCATACCACAACAGTTATAGCAAAACAAGTAACTAGAAGAAAAAGTAGTTAAAACACCTAAAGACTATTCATTTGTTTGAGATAGGGTCTGGCATCAAACTACAATCCTTTTGTCTCAGCTTGCTAAATGCTGGGATTCCCAGAATGTGCTAGCCTCCCCATCACTTTATTTTATTTTTCTAGACAAAGTTTTGGGTAGCCCTGGCTAACCTAGAGCTCACTGTGTAGATCAGGTTAATCTCAAACTCATAGATCTGCCTCCCAAGAGCTGGGATTAAAGGCTGGGCCACCACCACCCAGCTTACTTTAAAAAAATCTTAACAGATATTAGCTTTGGAGAGAATTGTGAAAACAAATTTACTTTTAATGTAATACTCTCTGCAATATTGATTAGATTCTTTTAAAAGGTCATAAGTGGGTTTACAAGGGAAGAGAAAAGGTCAGAAAATGAATAGTGTATAAGGTTAAAATTTTAAAATAGGTTTAACTAAGTAAAATCAAATAGATTTATTGGTACATTCAGATAACACAACTGTTAAACATCTTAGAAACAAGTTACCGTCATCAACTGGTGGGACCTTTGCAGGCATCCTGCTAATATTTCTTTGAGTTCGGGGTGCAGGTTTAACTTTATTGGCTTGTTTGGAGATGAGTTTTATAGGAATTCTTCTGCGAACATCAAGACCACCCAAGGATCCCGAACTATTGGTGCCTTGTAATTCATTGTCTATATAAATGGAAAAGAAGGAATTGTAAATACTTTTACATTTCTTTTTGAAATTGTATATAAAGAAACATATAAAGATAAAATCAACATCAAACAATAAAGATCTTGGTTCTGATTTTAAATGCCAGACTGACCTAAGAGTAATTGTTAATACTCTTCACTTGAGGTAAACCTTTAAAGCAATGCTTTCGGTCATCCTTAATTTTGAGACACAGAAAGAACCCTTTCAGAAGTTGATAAAAGCTACAGAGCTTTTATCTTTTTCTAAGACTTTGAAAAATAAAAGTTCATATATAATTCCATTGTATTTACAGAAACATAAACCCTTTAAAAGTGTGAGGAGGAGTTGAAGAGATGGCTCAGTGATTACGAGTCCTTCCAGAGGACCCAGATTCAATTCCTAGCACCTACACAGCAGCACACAACTGCCTATAACTCTAGTCTTAGGAGATTATACCAATATAATAAATAAAATTAAATTATTAAAAATAAAATGTAAATGCAACAAAATCTCTGGCACTAACTGTAATAGATTTTTAAATATAAAGGAGAAAAAAACATATTCGTCTCTATATGTATCTAATTATTAAACATGCAAAGTACCCACTCAGAAAACTTAGTAATAAGGACAAACAATAAAACTGGAAATTCACACTCCTGGTTTAATGTTTTGGTGTGTGCAGTGGAGCCATAGTAGATATGTGCAGGACAGGAGACAAATGTGGGAGTTGGTTCTCCCCTCCAACCATATGAAGCCAGATGTTGAATCCCAGTCCTTGTCGGGTAGCAGGTCTTTCTTTACCTGCTAAGCCATCTCGCTGGCCTATGTGTTGGTTTTATAGAGGTAATTATTCCTTTAAGCCTAACAATTATTTTTTCTAAAAAGTTATTCAAGGAATCTACAAAAATTATACCATTTCATAGATCACACAGTACATTATTTGTATTATAACATTTCTGGAGATATGGGTAACTGATATCCTTAGTTAAAGTTAACACTGCAATGGAAAACTGTAATTTAGACTTAGGTCTCAACAACTGACACTTTCTAATCTTTAAAAATCTTATCATTTATGGAACAAAAATAAATTCTTGTCCCTGAATAATAGATACATTATTTCACAGGACTGACTCATAGAAAACTACTTTTTCAAGTACGTAAATATATGTAACGTAAAATATTCAATTTTACCTTAAGACAAAAAGGAACATGCTTAATAATAGAAAATGCATATTTAACTTTAAAATTGTAATGTTTCAAACACAAATTAATAAAGAGTTCCTATAAGAATTACAATAAGAGTTATAGCCAAACTGTCCAATTAAATTCAGTAAAGCTAAATTTAATTCAAATTAGGTCTCAAGAATTAAACATCTGTCTATTTTCTACTCTTCTAACAGTGAACTCCTCTTAAAATTTTTCACACAAAGGGGATAACATAAATAGCTACAATCTGAATAAAACAAACCCAATTTGATCAACCTTCAAGACTGCACTAAAATGGAATGTCTGCTCATGTACTTCAGCAGTCTTCACTGAATTTGCTCATACATACAGAAGCACCTTCCAGATATAGAGACCTGGCAGAGGACCTTTTCCTTGGTGAAAACCAAGCTGTTGCTCTTTAGGTATCAAAAGGCTTCCTAGCGGTATTACCTTCATGAGCTCTCCATTATTTGAACAGCCGGCCCACTCCTTTCAAGACCCCACTGATTTTTGGTTTATATATATGGTTTATATATACATATACTATATATATATATACATATACTATATATATATACATATACTACTATATATATATATAATCTTATTTAGTTTTCATTATGTGCATTTGTGTTTTGCCTTTTCATGTATCACTAGATTTGCTCATCTGGTGTTGGATCCCCCTGAAACTAGAGGTAGTTATGAGCTGCCATCTGGTTGCTGGGAACTGAACCCAGGTCTTCTAGAAGAGCAGCCAGTACTCTTAAATGGAGCCTGCTAGTTCTTTTTTTTTGGGGGGGGGGGGGGTTGGTTTCGTTTTTTGAGACAGGGTTTCTGTGTGTAGCAATAGAGCTTGATATTTCTTAAAGCTACTTACTGTTTGCTTCACAGATTTCAAGTGACAACATTCTGGGGTTTGTTTGTTAAAAGCCTTTATTAAATTAAGAATAAAAACACAATATAGGTGTTGCATTTAAGTAATAGCAAAACAACAAAAACACAATAAAAAATAATTATCTGGATATTACATAAGAGATAAAAAGAACAGTTGGTCATTAATGTGAATCTGCCTTTATATGTAGTAACACTTTATTATATAATTCAAAACCAATACTGGCTGCTCTTCCAGAGGGCCTGGTTTCGATTCCCAGCACGGCAGCTTACAACTGTAACCCTAATTCCAGGGAATCTGACCCCCTCACACAGGTATATGTGCAGCCAAAACACCAATGCACATAAGAAAAAAAGGGAAGAAAGGCTATACAAAACAAAAGAACCAGGGTATCGGGTAGAACCTGTTTGAGGTACTAACAATCCTAAGTTCAGGTCCTCAGCATTCACCTCCCCAAAAAGAATGAAAAATAATTTGCAGTATTTGTGTTACTATTACCTAAGTGCTAACTAACACACTTATAATGACCAAAAAAATCAATCAAGTGTAGGTAGGGTCTTTATGTGACCTGGGAGCATAGGGACAGGGCTGCCCTTGGAGTAGCTTCAGGGGCATTACCTCTTTCTCTGCTTCCCTCCACCCCAGAGACCCTTGGGTTTGCCTGGCTCCTTCTGTGCTCTCAAGAGCTCTCAGCTGACACTTCTACAATCCTGCAGGGGAAGAGGGGTAACTGATTTCTGGAAAAAAAAAATTTTCATGGCAAAATTCTATTTCAATACTTCTATTTATAAGACCTCTTGATCCTTTGACATTAAAATCATTATTCTCAGCTGTAGAAATGGCTCAGCAGTTAGGAGCACTGACTGTTCTTCCTTCAGGGACCTGGCACCCACATGGCAGCTCACAACTGTCTGTAACTGAAGTTCTAGAGGATCCAACTTCTTCACAAAGACATGGAGGTCAAACACCAATGAATACAATTTTTTAATTAAATCATTATTCTGAGAAGCCTATTTAGTCAGGAAATCAACAATTAACTAGCTAATTGGCATTTCTTGATTTGCCAAAGGCTTTATCATTTAAATAGATTTCAAGTTTGTATTTATGAGTCTTGTGAAAATTTGAGTCTTTTCCTTAAGTTTGATTTCCCCCCTCAAAATGTGCAGTAATTAACACTGAAGCATTAAGGAGACTGTCTCATAAATACAATTTAAAACCTACTTAAGTAGAAAGGATTGCTGTCCTGAAACTCATTTTTGAAAATCTGGCTAGGTCATTAGTGATTATTTTCATGTTAGAATAATTTTTAGCTCCCCAGGCAACCTTTTATTAGTAACATAGAAGAAACTGAGGTATTTTACACATACAGAATCAAGATGCTCATTTGATTTCATTTTTTTCCATTTCTCACATACTTCCACAAACCAATCCAATAGCAGCTGTTGAATTCTCCACCAAAATATTTATTCCAATTGCCCATTGTCTATGCCTGTCTCAATTTCCCCCACAGTGATGCTGGGGATTGAACTCAGAGGACCTGTGCTAGCTAGATAAGTGCTTCATCACTGATCTACGCTTTCACTAAACTGAGCCTCCTTCTGGCACTACAACCACCACCTAACTTATTTATTTACCCCTGTCCTTCCTCTCCTACACCATTCTCCATAGAAGAGCTGGGACTACTTTTAAAATATTATACTCCTTTTTTTCTTCAATCGCTTTGAAGCTACTTAAAAAATTAAATCCTTTACTATGATTCTCAAATTCCTGAATAAGATAAGGAAGGTTTTCCTTCCCTTCTCAACTTAAGAGTTCTTCCTCTTGTTAACTAGACCACAGACAGCTGGCCTTCTGGACACATTCTTACCATTCCCAAAACACCTTTCCCTGGCACTCTGAAATTTCTACTCCACAAGCACCTGTTTTCCAAAGGTACTCACCACAATCTAAGCGGAAGAAACTATTCTGTCTGCTCCTTTTGACAGAATGTAAACTCGAAGGCACAGGCGCAGTCCTATTGTTTACCAGCCCGTCATTCTATCTCCAAGCCTACAAGTCTCTGCATGTAATAATTATTTGAAGACTGAAGGCATCTCCGTCAATTCTTAAAGAAAAAGCCTTTTCCTCCTGCTTATCTATATGCCTGAAGCACTTAAAGCCAAGTGCACTCATTCAGTAACTAAGAACAAGAAAATGAGGCCAACAGATAGAAATGTTTTGATTTTAATGGGGGGGGGGGGGGTTTAATATGTCCCCAAAAGATGGGAAAGGACCACAGCCAAAGGGCGGGACATAGTTTGGGTATAGAAAAGATGCTCCGTTTATAACTTCGCAAACGATATCGGGCTCTTCTCTAACCTCTAGTCTGCGAAAACTCAAGAGACAATAACCACAGGGGTGACCACAGCAGCGGCTCCCGAAGCCGGAAGGCAGCAGGAAGTCTCCAACCCACTCTCGCCCGGCGTCTGGACGCTTCTCCAATTCCGAGAGTAGAATCCACCCGCCTATTTCCCCAACACAAAGTGTAGAACAGCCTGAATGGGGTGGGGGGGGGGGCGGGGGGAGAACTGGCAGCCTCCCGTTCCCAACAAGCAGTGAGGAAACCGGAGGGTGCCAAAAGCAGTGCTGCCGGTCTCGAGGATAGAGGCACCACTCCGAAAAGTAGGCCGGGGAGCAGCAGGTCCAGCCCGGGACCGGGACTGTAAGCATGCTTCCTCTCCGCCACGTCCCGGCGCAGTGGAGCGAGAGTAGCCCCTTGTGCCAGCTGGGCAACCAGTCGCATACAAGCCAAAGGGGGACACGAAACCGGGACCCTCGCTGCCTCCGCCTCCTTACCAGTGTGATCCATGATTCGCCTCGCAGGGTACAGTGGGAGCGGAAGTGAGTCGCTTCGGAGTCGCAGCAAGAGCGTGCGCTCTACCTTCGAGCCCAGAAGCGGAAGTGTGTGTGCTCGGGTCACTTACACGGTTTTCCCTCCCTTGCCGCCGCTACCCGACTTCGGTAAGGGACTCAGACATAACCTGGACTGAGGCAGAAAGAGGGGGGACTCGAGAGCCTCTGTATCTCAATACTAATACTACTAATCCCCCCCCCCCCGAGAAGGCAGTCCTCAACCATATGATGAAAATGTACTGCCGGCTGGAAAGAAACAGAGAAGCGCAAGGGCAGGTAAACCATTGCCCACCCGTAGGCGCTAGGCCCTCTGGGATTTGTAGTCCGCCGATGCCATCCGGCCCAAAGCGCAGTCTCAGCCGTTGGGCTGGTTCCACCCCAGGAGGCGGAGTAACGGTTTGGAATGCCTTCTGGATCCCGGTGTAAGAAAATGTAAACACGCGCGCTCCGTTGGCTCCCGAGGGAGACCGTGACAGCGGCTCTCCGCCTGGGAGGGAGACAAGGTCCTCATTGTCTAATCATTCTTTGTCCTGAACCCCTCTGAACGCGCTTTTTCCCTTGCTCCTACAAAAAAATGTCTCAACTTAAACGCGTACATTTCTGACTACCACTCGCTACAACTCCAGGCGCCGTGAACCCATGCTAAAACTGGAGGGAATACACCCCGTCCGATAGGGGCGTCGAACAATGGTGTGCAGATGGGGGTAAGGAAGGAAGGTGGGGACCGAGGGTTGGGGAATGGGGGGAAGAGCGTTAAGGCTTGGCCGGAAGAAAGAAGTGAGGACTGAGGAAGAGAGTTCCCACAACAGGCTGTACCTAGTTCCAGTTCTTGCTCCCCGGGGTCTGTGGTTGCTGTTTTCATCTTGCTCAGCCAAAACAAAAACGTGTCAAAGGCGTTGAGGTCCTTCAGAGCATCCCCATCTCGCAGATTTGACTCCTATAGGTCTTCTGCCTTCTACAGCCTTTTTACACTTGAAGCTCTCAGATGAGTAGAAAGGAGCACAATTAGTGGAAAACATCAGCCCAGGAGTCAAGGGATTTGGGCCCTTAGGTCGTCTCTTAGTGACAACGTTGTTAACCTTGGGTTGTTCACACTTTCAGTGCCAGAGTTTTAAGTTTTCATACAGGCAAGTTTTTATGATGTTTTCACGGCACACAGTTCCGAATAAAGTATGTATAACAGCACAATAACGGTGGCTAACACCGTCGAAATCATAGTGTAAGTGTGCCATGTTGTTGAGTGATTTGTCTTAATTGTGGGCTTTTCAAAGACTCCAACTCATTTCAACGTTACAAACACGGTTGTACACTCAACAACGAAGGACATTTCTGAATCAAATCTATTTTTTGAAATCTTAAGTTTCTGTACTACTGGGTGGTTTTCAGAATGATTTCAGTTGCAAGTATTATTGGGGTGTGGAGAAGAAGCGTTAGGTACATGAAGCTTAACATTTCTCTGATGGGTGTTGTGTGTTATTCAGGTCAATTGAAGAAAGATACTCCAGCATGTTTTAGCATCAGACAATTTCTGATAAATTGACTGCCTCCTGGCTTAGCAAAAGCTTCTTTATTGTTACACAAAAGAAACCTTTAGCAAATCAGTTTCTGCATACCAAAATCTTTTATCAGGAATTATTTGAAGGAACCATTCATTACCTAGGCATTTCTCCACTATACAAAACCTCCTGGTTGCCAGGTACATCTGGAGACTAAGCTATCCAAAGGCTCTGAAATTCCTTCTATGGAGCAACTCAGATAGTAGTCACTATTTATAAAAGACTACTGCAGAGCCCAGGTGCTATCACTCCAGAATCATGCCAGGTGCAATGGGTCTGTTGAATCTTTCACTACACTCGGATATTTCTACTGTCTGATCCAAAGGAAACTTGGGACCAATGGCTAACCGTGAGCCTATATACCAACACATGCTGGCCTCCAGACTTCTTCAGTATTACAGCTACCTGTGGCTCTTCTCACTTCACTCTCCTAAGCTTCTCCAGCTCAGAGGCTTCCCTCTTTCCTATAGAACCCAGATCTTTCAGCCATGAAATCTCTCTGGTCTCTCTTTTTGTTTCTTTGTTGTTGTTGTTTGTTTGGGGTCTTCCTCTCGCTTGCCCTCCCCCGCTCATAGCTAGGTCCAATTGCTGGCCATATTTGGCCTACTATTTTCTCTCCCTCCTCCCTTTTGGATACTCTTCCAGCTGTCTCTGGCTGAACTTTCATATCTTAAAAAACTCCAACTTTGGAGGGGCCATGCCCATACTCATCTGGTGCCAAAACCTTCACTTTGTACAAGAACTTAAGAGTTCTTAGAGTTGCCCGAGAGATAGATTTTACCAAGGGAATGTTTTTACCCATCCCACCTGTTAATGATATCATGTTTACCTGGTGAATGGCAATGGATGGAGAGAAGCTCCTCATGTGGGCTCAGTGGAAGGCAGCAGTGCAGCAAGAGACACTTTAGACTTTGTCTACATGGAAAGACTTTATTATTATGAAGTGAAGGAGAAGAAGTGGATGGAGAGAGAAGAGGAGGCTTGCAGAGCAGAGTGGGGAAAGGAAGGACAAGAGAGAGAGGGTCAGCAATGAGAATCTTTCTTAAATGAAGCTTGACTTCAGAACTCAGGGTGGGGCCAGGCCAATTGTCACTGGCCAGGTGTGGTTTCAGGGGCTGACAGAATCATAATCAAACTTTAGATTTTATTATATGTTAACCTAAAATAAAGTTTAATAATAATAATGTCTAGTGCTGCTAGAGGATTAGAATTAAAAAGACCTTTAAAATTATATTAAGATTGTTCTGGTGAAAGCTTGAACTTAGCTGCAACCTTATCATACACCCTCCAAGAGTATAATGATTGGAGAGCCCAGTCTTTTTCCTCAGACCCCGCCCCCTAAAAGCCCAACAAACAGTGGTCCCTCCCCCTAGAGCTGCCCTCAGTTCCAGATCTCTATCCACCAAAAGTCATCTCCCTGGGGCTGCTTAAGACCACACCTACAGATTACTTAAGGCCAGGTAGTTATATCTGCCATGTGACAACTCTTCCCCCCACTTTTGAAGAGTCACCCAGGATTTGTTTGCTCTGTATTCATTTCCAATGTGGTTTGATTTGGATTATTGTGTCAGTGGAGAGGCTTATTGGGGTGCAGCCTGAGTGTCCTTTCCCTTGGCACCCCTCCTACATCCACGCTGACTACCATACTGACTACCCACCTACATGGGGCCCCATGTCTGCCAGCTACAAGCACACTGGATATCAAACGTAACAGTGAAAAGGTACCCATTTGCTGTTGGACACCTAGGCTGTGTTGGCTAGTGAATAGTGCCACAATAAAAACAGATATGCAAATATCTATGTAGAAAGATCACTGATGTAGGCATTGTTCCAGAAGTGATATAGCTTGGTCATGTGGGAGTTCTGTTTTGTTGTTGCTTCTGTTTTTGAGGAACCTCCATACTATTTTTCATAATGGCTGGACTTTTACATTCCACATGGTGTGTAAGTTTCTTCCCCTTCTTGCCCTCAACATTTGTTGCTTCTTGTTTTCTTAATACCCATTCTGACTGGGAAAATTATCACTTCCCTAATGGCTAAAGATTTTTGACATTTCTATGTATTTTTATATATTTTGAGCATTTTATTATATTTATATGCATGAGTTTTGCCTGCACGTACTTATGCACCATGTAATGCGCAGTACCCATGAAGGCCAGAAGAGGGCATTAGATCTTCTGAAACTGGAGTTACAGTTGTGAGCTACCACGTGGATACTGGTAATCAAACCCAGATCCTTTCTTTATAAGAGGATTTAATTGCTCTTAACTTGACTTACATGCTCCTAACTGCTGAACCAGCTCTTTAGTTCCCTACATGCTTATTAACTCTTTGTAAAGTTTCTATGCCTGTTGGTGCTTGCACACACTTTAGTTCCAGCACTCAGGAGGCTCTGTAGGTTCAAGAGCCTGGCCTACAGAGTGAGTTCCAGGAGGCCAAGGCTACAAAGAGAAACCCTGTCTTGAAAAACTAAAAAAAAATTTAAATCTTATATTCAGTTTATTTTCCCACCTACTGTTTGTTCATTTGTTTTACTTTGTATATTCTGGATAACAGCCCCCTTGTCAAATTAGTTAGAGATTTTCTCCCATTCTGTATTCTCTTGACTCTGATTATTACTTTCTTTGCCATGCAGCAGCTTTTTAATTTAAGCAATCCCTTTTTATCAATTCTCACTATCATTTTATGACCTCTTGGAGTCCTATTCAGAAAGTTGTTGTCTGTGACTATATTTTCCTGTAATCATTTCAGGAATTTGGGTCTTAAGATTTAACGCCTCTGGTTGATTTTGAGCTGATTTTTGTTTGGGCAAGTTTTTCTCCATCTACCATAACATGTGCATACAAACATAAAAGAGAAAACATTTTTTAAAAGTCAACATTAACATTTATTTAACAGTGCTGACCCACTGTTTATAAATGTGAGAAGTTTATAAATGTGAGAAGTCATTTTAATGGACAACCTAAAGCAACTAGGGCTTGTGCTTTGTGTGTATGTTTGTATAGAGCCATACATACAAAATCTGATGTTTTCTTTTTCTTTGGTTTACTTTTTGAGACAGAGTCTTGCCCCATAGCCCATACTGGACCCAAACTCGACAATTATCCTGCCTAGCCTCCCAAATGTTGAGATACAGTAAGCTTATCTTAACGTGTGTATTTTCTTTTTAGTGACAGACTACTAACCTCTGAATCACAAGCTAATGGTTGTCAAGATACTTTGGTAGCCTTAAGTGGTGTTACCTGCATTCAGGGATACTACTGAGGATTGAGACCAAGAGTTGTTATGTTAAACTTTGGAGAGTGACTTAAGCTGAACCAGGTAAAATGGCTTATGTTAGAGACAGTAATCAGCTTGACTTATACTACTGATCCATATTTGAGTGATAAAAAATAAAAATATAGGGAACCTTGAAAAAGCAATTTATAAAAGTAAATGTTCAGACTAACAAGAAAGACCTATAACAAATACATGGTTTACGCACATAAAGGACTCAATCCAGCAAGGTACATTAACAATACGTAAATAACCATTCTTACATTGGGGGAAATGTGCCTGAAAGGACAGGGGACCAAGAAGCCAGAGATCCTGGTGATAGTCATGGTCATGGCAAGTAAGAATTGATTGTAAAGAAAGATTTGATCTTAGCTAGGCCTAGGGCAACTTAGGAGACTGAGGTTGGAGGGGACACAAATTCAGTGCTTTCTTGGACAACTTAATGAGACCTCTCAAAATAAAAGTTGAAAGTCTGCTGATTTATCTCAGACATATAGACATACAGAATGATTGCTTAACACATGCAAAGCTCCAGATTCAATTCCCAGTATTCAAAAGGAAAACAATGCTCTTTTTTTGTGGCACCTTCTAGGTGGTTGGCTGTATCAAGATGAAGCTGAACATCTCCTTCCCAGTCACTGGCTGTCAGAAACTCATTGAAGTGGATGAAGAACACAAGATTTGTATGCTCTGTGAGAAGCATGTAGTGACAGAAGTAGTTGCTGATACTCTGGGTGAAGGTGGAAGGGTTGTGTGGCCCAAATTGGTGGTGTGAATGACAAGGTTTTCCATAAAGCAAGACATCTTGACTCATTGCAGAGCGCGCCTGCTGTTAAATAAGAGGCATTTTTATTATATACCAAGGAAAACTGAAGAGAAGTAAAATCTGTTTGCACATGTGTTATGGATGCCAATAGGAGTGTTCTTGGTTACTGGGGGTGGGAGGGAGAAGGATGTTCCTGGGTTGACAGCCCAATGTGCCTCATCAGTTTAGCCCTAAAAGAGCTAGCAGAATCTGAAAGCTTTTCAGTCTGTCTAAAGAAATTGATGTCTGCCAATATGTTGTCAGAAAGCCCTTAAACAAGGTAAAAGCTATATTAAGTTTGTCTATAGAGACAGAACTTATAGAATTAATCTAGGAGGATTTATTAGAATGATTTATAAGCTGTGGTCCAGGTAATCCAACAATGGCTAGCTGTGAACTAAAAGTCTAGAAATCCAGTACATGTTCAGTCCATGAGCCTGGATGTCTCAGCTGGTCTTCAGTATATGCTGGAATCCCAAAGAAGTAGACTCTGATGCCAGCCAAAGAATGCTTGTAAGGCAAGGGCCAGCAGGCAAAGAGCAAAAGTTTTCTTCCCATGTTCTTATACAGGCTTCTAGCAGAAGATGTGGCCCATGTTCGAGGTTGGTTTTCCCAGCCCAAAAAATCTGAACTAAAGGTGTGTCTTCCTAACTGAAGGATCTGAATTAGAAGTGGATCTCTTCACTTTACATTAAGTAAAAATCTATCACAGGTATGCTATTCTATTTTTTGGATTTTAGTAAATTCCAGATGTAGTCACGTTGACAAGAAGAACCAGCACAGAGGCCCAGAACCAAAGCATCTAAAATTCAGCTACTTATTACTCCCCATGCCCTGCAACACAAACATCGAATATTGTTCTAACAAGGGGTCAGGGGGTGGAATGTACTGTCTAAATATATGCCTTATCAGATTATGGTAGCCAGTCACCAAAAGAATCATAAAAGGAAAAAAACGGCATGTTTTAATCTTTCACTAATTATTTAATATTTCAAGTTGAAAGTGGTTTAAAATATAACACTTGTAGAACAAACACTAGTCATATTAAAGAAAAATGTATTAAATGTCATTTTACTGTATAAACTTGAATAAATTGATATTAGAAGTTTTTCATTGTCATTTTTATTTAAATAGTTCTTACACAATTTATACATATAACAGTTATAAACCATTCTCTCCCCCAACCTCTCAGATCTTTCTACCATCCCTGCCCATCCCCTCCCACCCCCTGCTCTCCACAAATCTCTAACATTCATGTTCATACAGTTTGTTTGTGAACATGGACTGGGAGCTGTGAGTCTGCTGGGTTCAGCAGTACACACACAACTGAAGGCAATTAATTTTTTTCTTTCCCAGAATCTGTCACTTTCTGGTAGTTCAATAGTAAAGGATAGGGCCTCGTGAGCCCCTCCCCATCCCATGATCAATTGTAGAGTCTTTTATGAGCCCAGTGTGAGTATCATCTAGAGAATAGTTCACCGCCCTTCACCTTGCCTTCCAGCTCTTATATATGTCAGCAGTGGGGTTTATAGTGATAGGCAGGACTCAGATACAATCAGATGGCAATTGGTTACCCAAACAGCAGTCATGCCACTATTTCACAAGTGAGTAAAAGCCTGACAGGTTGACGGTTTAGTTCATACAGCTCCCAGTGATGCACTGCCCCCAGCCAGCACAGCACAGCACTCACCTAGCACTTCAAAAACTAGCCAGCAGGAAACAGGTTTCCAATTCAGTTCAATATTGTATTTTTCATATTTTGTAAGCAAGATGTGTGGTGTCTTTTGCAATATGATCTTGGGGGCAACCAAGAGAATTAAGAGGAGTCTGAATTGTAATTCCCTGCAATGTCTCTTGTGTTTTTTATTTGGGTTACACAATAGTGATATTCCATATGATTTCTTCATATTCCCTTTGTCCCAGGTAATTCTTCCCACAGCATCTCTTCAATCTGCTTCTTAGCACCCTACCTGCTTAAACCTTTGAGCCCACAGTGCCCCTTTTACCCTCCTCAAGATGTCTCCCTCCATGTTTCCCTTCCAGCCAGAGCCACTCAGTGCCTTGTTTTTAAGGAACAAGAGTTGAGAAAGCACCTGACACGCAGAGAACCAAAGGCAGCATAGCTGCTGTAAAGAATTTTTCTTAACTTTTCTCTTGAAAATAAAAATTCTTGCAGTCTCCCACTAACACTCAGTTGAGTGGCCTGTTTTAACTGTCAGCTGAATTAGCCAGGACAGTACAGCGGGAGAGCCAGCCTCCTTGTGTTGCTAGAGTAAAGATGGGCAAAGACTTCTGTGGTTATAGCACACCCTCTACCATCCCTCAGGAAAGTGTAGAGAGAGGTCAGTGCCCATACCTTCACATGCTGCTGTTGATATTATAAAATCCTATAGACTGGTTGGATTATAAACATATATATGTCACAAAGTTCTAAAGACTGAAAATTCCAAGATTTAGTGTCTGGTTAGAGTTTATTTTCTGATTCGTAGATGGAGTCTGCTAATTTTTTTTTATCATGGTAGAAGAAAGGCATCTTTTGGGGGTCACTGTAATATTGTCATAACCTAATCACCTCTAAATAGTGACCATTAGGTTTTGACATGAATTTGGGAAAGACATAAGCCATCAGACCACAACAAATGTTGTTTCTGAATAAAATGAGTTGAGGTACTTAGCATATTTTGTTTTAGAAATAGGATCTTACATAGTCAGGCTGTCCTCCATCAAACTTGCTTTATGGCCAAGATTGATTTTGACCATCTGCCTCTACCTCTGGGTACTGGGATCAGGCATGCAATACTACACCCACCTACCACACTGTGATTCTTAAAATGCTGTCCTTGTATTATTATTTACTACTTGAATATTGGGGGGTTTTCTTTAAGTTGGAAAGTTTGTTTGGAGTTTCTCTGTGTAGTCCTGGCTGTCCTGGAACTTGCTCTGTAGACCATGCCAGCCTAAGAGAACTGCCTGCTTCTGCTTCCCAAATTTTGGGATTAAAGGCGTGCACAACTAGCTTTTAAGTTAGATTTTTAAACTTTTCATTTATATATTTTGATGAGATGAATTATTCATCACATGGACTGAATTGAGTTTTAAAAAACATGCAAAATTTAAGCAGAGGTCTGGAATTATGGGCATACAGTTTCCAGAGGTATCATGTAAATCAGCCTAATATATTATTCTACTTGGGTAAATTTAAGTTAAACTTGAGACTAAGTAGTCCTTGTACTTTGTGTTACCCTTTTCTGTTTGATTGGTAAACACCTCAGTGAATCTCTAAATTATAGACTAGTTGCAGTACCATTATCACATCTTAGTTTTTCAAAAATATAGTTTTATGGAGGGAAGGGGATGGGCAATTAAGTAAGAGATTTAAAACTAACTACAGTAATTGAAACTTGGTCTCCAGATGCAATAGGAAATGGGCATGAAAACATTGGAGACATTTTAATACATATATGCCAGAAAATAGCAGAAGACATTACTTTCCTGAGTAGTAATAGTGCTTGAGTTAGGAGGTGCATACTGGTGTAGTTAGAATAGAATATAGCATGCAGCAGCTACCTTCAGATGTGTAGATATAGGTAAGGCAGATACGGGCTTATGTTCATGGTGGTTAAACTAGTGTACTATTCCTTCAGGTTTTTTGGTGTCTAAAGCACTGTATAATGGAACATTGGAAATGTTTTATATTTGTAATAAATACAAGTACAAGCAAAAAAATTAAAACTCTCGTGTTAAAGAATGAATTTTTATAATTTCCCCCAATTCTGTATGTTGGTATCTTCACCCCCAATTTTAAAAATTCTTTTATTGTATATTGATGAACCACAGGTCATGTGTGTAGGCCAGAAACAGCTTGTTGAATAAAATAGTTTTCTTTCGACCTTAGATGGCTTGTAGGGATCAAACTCAGGTCTGAAGGGCAAGTAAGTGCCCTTACCCACTAAGCCATCTTGCCAGTCCCAACCTCTACTTTTTATGGTTTTAGGAGATAGTACCTTCAGTAGGTAATTAGAATTAGATGCAGGCATGTGAGTGGGGTTCAAATTAATGATACAGGAGATAATTAAACTGCCTCCATGAAAACTTGTTGGTGTTTACGTTGTTTTATCTCCAGGGTACTAAAGCACACTGTCATCTTTTTACCTTACAATGTACAAGCACATACTATTGATTTCTTTATACAGGTAACTTGTATTTTAGAATAGTAGTTACAGAGCAGAGCCCTGAAAGTTTGGCTCTGACTGGCTTTGGAAACTTCCCAAACCTCTCCTTGTCTTAGTATCCTTTGTCAAATAGGGATGCTTGTCTCAGCCTGCAGTAGGGTTTTGGAGATGAAATTAACTAGCCTCAAAGTCAGCACTTGTAACAACCATCTTCATCATTCCCTTTCCCAGGTAATTAAAAATCCTACACTCAAACCTGTTTAAGGAGATGCTGTCCACTAGGTGGCACCAGCCATGTTAAATAAAATTCCCTGGTATCTTTGACTAAAAAAAATTGGAAGTTATAAAGAAACAAAACTGAGTAGTAATCGTCAATTTATGTATCACAGTGTAAGCATACTGTGACCACAAAACTAAGCCTATAACACAAAGTAGCTAAAACACTGGACAATCATATATTGTCAACATTGGACGTTGTTGCTAATAGAATGTGATTTGGAAAAGTACCCTCTTGAAAACCAGTGGTTTTGTACAACTATTATCTCCACAGACTATTATTGCTTTACAGCCAATTACTCAATAGTTACTGAGTATTTTCAGTGTATTTGACACTGTTATGGGCACTGTGATAGAACTGTGGACAGATAGGATCCTGCTGCAGATGGGTAGACAAATTGTAACCACAGAGTTGCCAGACCTAGGACCAAGATTGGAACGGGGGAGGTCATCAAAGCCTCCCTTTGATTATACTGCTTCTGTCTTAGTTGGAACCTTGCCGGCTCACTCAAATGTTATTTATTTGGGCTTTTTGAGATACGTAATCAAATAAATCAGTATTATATTTTTCTCTGTGTAGCCATAGCTGTCCCAGAACTCACTCTGTAGACTAGTCTAGCCTCAAACTCAGAGATCTGCTACCTCTGCCTCCAAAGTGCTGGAATTAAAGGTGTGTGCAACCACTGCCACAACTTAAATTGTTATTTTTATTATGGTGTCCACAACCCTTCTACCCAACACACTATCTCAGAATTTCTGAAACAGTGATCTGCCCTGGGAGAAAAATGACCACTCCTTATGCTCACAATTGCCACCCTCTACCCACAATTAAGCTTTACAAGACTCTCGAAACTGTCATTCATTTGGTTTGTTTTTGAGATAGGATCTCACAGTGTACAGAAGAGGAACTAGCCAGAGAAACCCAGCCTGGCCCTGGAACTAGAGCCAGTGAAAGAAACACACCCTGGCCCTGAACCCAGAGCCAGTGGAAGTGAAATAATGGAGAAATCCGTTTAACTCTTTCCCCCTTAACTCTCTAGTGTCAGGATAGCTGTTTGCCCATCAAGCCGAAACACCCCTCGCCCCTCCCTGAGGCCCCTGAAGCCGACTGAGGTTGGCAAAGTTTCAGTGACTGTCTGCTCTAGGACTCAAAGCTTTGTTTACAGGATTTCTCAGCTGCATGCAGGATGTCCAGTCTAAACAAATCTTGCTTCTTGCACTTTTGAGACACATTGCCCAGTCAGCCTGATCTGCACATAGTAACTCAGGTGAGACCACCCTGAGTAACCAGGAGAGCTGCCATTTCAACTTCCCCATCCCTTACCAGAGTGCTGTATCCCCCTCCCCTACCTAAAGTGCTGTATAAAAATTCTACCCTGAGAACATTCGGGGCTCTTGGCTATCTTCTTGCCTTGAGCCCATTCGTGGATGTAATAATTTTTTTTTTTATCTTGCAAGAAATCTGGGTCTGGGGTCTTCTTTGTTTTGGCTGTTAACAAAAGAAGCACATTTTGTCCCTAGAACCAAAGCCAGTAAAAGAAATGTGCCTTGGCCCTAAAATTAAAGGCAAAAGGCAAAAGGCAAAAGGCAAAAGGCAAAAAAAAAAAAAAAAAAAGAGGCCAGTGGAAAAATAGACCCTGAAATCAGACCCTCTGGACCAACAAAACCAACCAGTCCTTGAGCAGGAAAACTAAACAATCCCTGACCAGAAAATCTTCTCCTTGTTGAAACTCTACCCTTTAGAAGCCCTATATAAACCCCTCTGCCTGTTCAGTTGTAGGCTGTTCTTTCCCACCCTGGCAGAGGCAGCCACTCTCCTGGAATACTTCTCAAATCTTTCTCAAAAAAAGTCTTGGGTGAAGATTTTTAAGAAAAATCTTGTTGAGCCCTTATTTCTAACTAACTGGCCATTGATGTCTCCCTAAACAGAAATTCTGGGACTGCAATGTCCTATGCTATCCCTCTTCAGTGTTCTCCATTTCAGTAGTTATCATCATGCATTGAGTTTTACTCAATCAGAATCCCAAAACTAGGTGCAATTATCTTAATTCCTTTTCTCCCTGAACATTAAGCTGGATCAGTAAGTTTTTCTACATGTGTCTCTCATACATCCTGAACCTCTACAATAGCTTTTTTCCTGTTCCAGCTTTCAGACTTGGGATATATATGCCTTCTAATTCTACACAGTCAGAGGCTGACAAAGGATCTACCACAGGAATCCAGTCCCTGCCCTTGCCATCTTCTTTGTGAGAACTAAAATGGAAGGTCCTTTTGTAATCTTGAGGAAAATGCCTTGTACATTAAAAAAAAAAAAAGAAAGAAAGAAAAATCTGCATTTCTCAAAAGAACCTTCTAAAAATGTAAATCTGGCTGGATGTAATAGCCCCAGCATTCTGGAGGCAGAGGCAGAGAAATGTCTAAATTCAAGGCCAGCATGATCTACAGAGTGAGTTCCAAGACAGCCAGGGCTACACAGAAAAAAAAATCTGTCTCAAAAAAAAACCCTACACGTACGTACATACATGTATACATACATACATACATACATACATACATACATACATACATACATACATACATACATACATAAATTGGAAATCTGATTACATTTTCCTCTGTTTAAATAGCTGGGTGTGGTAGTACACACCTTTAATTCAGGCACTTGGGAAGCAGAGGCTGGAAAATTTCTGAGTTTGAGGCCAGCCTGATGCACACAGAGAAAGGTGATTTCTGTGCCAGTCAGTGGTGGTGCTCACCTTTAATCCCAGCCCTCAGGAGGCAATGGCAGGTGGATCTCTGTGAGTTTAAGACCAACCTGGTCTACAGATCAAGTTCCAGGACAGCCAGAGCTACACAGAGAAACCCTATCTCTAAAAGAAACAAAACACAAAAACGAACAAAAAACTTGTATCTGTATTCAATCTATGTATACCTGTCAGTATTCCTTAAAAATGCAGTGTAACAATCTCACAATGTATATACTGCATTGGTTACTGTAACTAATACAGAGATGATTTGAAGTGTATGTCCAGGGGATGCACACCTGTAATTCTTGTGGATACTGCTTTTCTTGGCATGTTTGTTTCTCTGTTACTTATTTCCCACATTAAACTATGGATTCAGTTAGGATCCAGAGTGTATCTTTTTTGTTCACCATTGACTGGATGCAGTCCCTAGTCTTGTGCCAGTGATAAAATAGGTAGACAAGTAAAGGTTTGATGAATGAATGAATGAGGGGCTGATGGAAAACTCTACTGCTTGGGGTAAGAGTAGGGAGAAACTGATGAAGCAAAAGGAAAGTATTCTGAATTTTTAAAGCAAAGTTGATCTCACATTTTCCAGAGTAGCTCCTTGGCTTAAGCTTTCTCACACTGTGTGACTCTGTGTCTAGAGAAGAGCAGAGGTGCCACATTCCCAGAGTTCCAAGTGCTTTAATTCCTTGGGAGGAAACAGAAACATAGAGCCCTCATTTACTAAAGCTTGTTATTTTGCCACAGACATTTAATAACTGGTTTAAACAAAAATATTAAGCAATCTCTTCTTTGTTTTAGAGACTAAGTGCTCCTTTTTTACAAGCAAGTAAAACCACAAAAAGTCAGTAAAATGGAAGCTCCCACACATTTATAAGGAAAGAGTAACACTGCAATCTCAAATCAGTATCTACTCTTTCTTCCATATTTTAAAATAGTACATTTTTTTTCTTCATCATAAAAATAAGACTTCTTAAATTTTTATATAATTTAATACTAAAATCCTGAAAGATGGATGGAGACAATCACACCAATGGAACTGGCTTTCATTTCTAAAACACAAAGACTACTATGTCTCCTTTCATCACCTACATTCTCCTTGGGAACAACAACAGAAAAGAGACAAAAGCCTCATTCATCTCCACTTTTAACTTCCACTGAATGTATTTCTGGGTACCTAGATCAGCTGATTGGATTAGCCAGGTAATGTAACCCACCATTTTGCCTTTATCTCTTGCCAGATGAGATTAGAATCCAAGCTCCTTAATTCGGTATGAGACCCTTCATTATCTGGCTCCTGTCCACCTCCCAGCCTTTCTTACCACTTCCTCCCCTGACTCAGTTGAGATTTATGGATAAAAGCCATGGGTTTACAAGTCTTGAATGCATCCTGACCTTTCCTACTCCAACAGAAACTTTGGAGTTCCATGTGTTACCAGGGTGTCACATGATACCTGGGTATTGAGATCCTCTGTCAGGTTTCCTAGTCTTGTTAATAAAAGAATATAAGAACTGACTCAGAACAAAGCTTGAGAACAATTTTATCAGTGTTTAAAAAAAAAAAACCTCTGTAGATGGATTTTTCTTTGGGCAACCAGCTCACACACACACACACACACACACACACACACACACACACACACACACACACACACACACACGCAAACATGGAAATTTATTAATTATGAAAGCCCAGCCTATAGCTTAGGCTTGTTCCTAACTAGCTCTTAAAGCTTAAATTAAACTTTTTATTAATCTATGTTCTGTGATGTGGTTTTTTACCTTTCTTCCATTCTATACATCTGACTTCATCATTTCTTGGCATCTCTTTTGTGTCTTGATTATCTCTTCCTACTTCCTTTCTGTTCTGGGAAGTCCCACTATACCTCCTATCTAATTACTAGTCATTCAGTTTTTTATTATACTAACCACAGAAATACACCTTCATATAGTGTACAAATATCCAACAACAACCCTATGGCAGGTGAACTAAAATCTCAGCAGCTATTCTGAGGAGGGGGATGGAGAAAGAGAAGAGAAGAAACCGTGTAATTTGAATTAACCACGTGTATTCAGTAATGGAAGCCAAGATAAATGGTGCATAGGAAGCCATCTGATAAAAGAGTGTGGGCAGCTGTAGGGAAAGAGTAAGGAAGTCAATGGTATCAAGGAAAGCATGATTAAGAAGAGAAAAAAAGGAAAGGAAAATTTCACTTTTTTGAGTAAGTACTTAGAGAAGCAGATATGTTTAGCAGGGCTGTGTTTCCATAAGCGAGTATGGTAGGCATAGAATTGTGAAGGAAAAGTACATTATCTCAAAAAATATATTATGTCGTTAAAAGGATAATTATTCCTCCCATCTCTTTAGCTTGGCTTTAGGTGAATTGATCTTCCCAAGGAATGGTCCCAAAATCCAGTGATTTTGGGACTAATACAGTTGGATTAACCTTTATTTTCTTTAGCTTGGACTGTAGGAGCAACCCCCCCAGTTAGCCTTTTGTGGTTTATATACACCAGCACCTTATATAATCAGGACCATTTGCATTTAAGTACAGAATTACATGCAAATAACAGAGAAGCAGAAGAAAGTGAACAAGATCTCAGGTGATGGTCTACCTCCTATGTGAACCAACAGTTAACACACTCAACTTTGGGGGTTGTTTACAAGTGGTTAAGCTGTTTTGATGAAGATGGTTGTTAGGCTGAAGACATTGTTCTATATAACAAAAGCCATCTCTAGTCCCACTGAGGTGGCTGGTTGGCTAAAGATTCACAGTATTCTCTTATATTTGGAGCTTTGTGGGTCCTTACGCCCAGACTCAGTGTTGAACTTACCATGGCAACTGAAGTTTAATATCAGGTATGTTCCTCCAACTCCAACAGTCCTTGTTCATCAGAAGTCTGAGGGTGGTGTGATGTAGCAAGGTTTACCTGTATCTAGAGTCCCTTTTCAAAGGGACTGTGTTGATCTGCTTTCTGTTTTTGTGATAAAACTGACCAAAAGCACTTTGGGAGAAAAGGAATTATTTGGTTTATACTCTCCAAGTCTGTCATTAAGGGAATCCAGAGCAGTAGCTCAAGGACATTGCAGGCTATGAAGGAATGTTGCTTATTTAGTCATTCCTAGGCTTACACCTGCCTGGGGATAACACCACCTACACCAATCATTAAGAAAACATCACACAGGCATATACACAGCCCACTCTATTGAAAGAGGCATTTCCTCAATTGAATTTCCTTCCTCCCAGGGAACTATAGTTTGTGTTAAATTGAGGGAAACTAAACAACACAGGGACCCACCCAAAGAGGGAATCTTGGGCTGATGGGATAATTAAACTTGATTTTGGTACATGAGATAAAATTACACAGAGCTGAACGTACACATAAGTACAAGTATGATAATAAAATGAGGATGAGCAATGTGATAATACCAATTGTATTGTAGCTATGTATGTTTACACTTGGGAAGACTAGGTTATGGGTGTTTGAGAATCATACTGTTTCTTCACAAATTCCTGTTAATTCATGATCACTTCAATGTGAAGGTAGAGGGAGCTCAAAGTACTAAAACATTTCATCTTCAACAATATATTGTGACTAGCTTAAAACTGCAAGATTTTATACAAAAACAGTAAGGCTGACAACATTCCTGAAGAAAAGAATGAAGCACATTGCTTCAGTTGGCATACTCAAAAGAGTAGAGGATGAGGTCCTCAGTTACTAGAGCAGAGTGTTCTGTATTAGCACTAAAGTCCGTCTCTGTTCCCTTTTCTGGACACCAGGTAAGCAGGAAGTTGAGTTACAGTCCTGAAAGCTCAGGAAACACTAAATGCCAATCTCTACCATGATAGGCTTAGTCAACATCACCAATTGTTATTCAGCTCAGTCATGGAGAAATGCTTACTGAATATCTAATGTGTGTCATTCTTGGTGCTTGAAATTTGTACAGGAAAAAAGTAAAGAGCCCTGCCATGCTGGGGCTTATATTCTTGCGTGGTAGAGGCAGAAGGAGGAAATAAACTGTATGTAACTCTTATTGGACGAAGACAGGGTCAAGGAAGGTGGCCCAAGAACTCAGGAGATGTCATGGTGTTCAGTGTGAGACAGTCGTGCTCATTTCTGTGAGTGGTAAAGGGATCATCCCTCTAGTCTGATATCACATTATCCCAGCATTCCTTCTTGCTTCCTTATCATTGTTTTCTTCCCCTACCCTTCCTCCAGCTTTTTCCTTTGCTTGTTAGTTCTGCATCATTTCTCCACATCAGGGCCATTTTCTCCATTGTGGTTCTGATGCTTTGTTTTTCCCATGTCTTTCATTCCTCTGACTTTCTCCCCTAACTATATTTCTGGTTCTTCCATATATTTCTAGATACTTATCATCCATGTTGCTTGCTTATGGGCAGAATTTGTGATGTGGGGTGTCTTTCTGTACGCTGTAAACTATCATTGGATAATAAAGGAACTGTTTTGGCCCATGGCAGGCCAGCTTATATATTCAAGGTGGGAAATCCAAGCATAGATAAAGGGAAAGGAGGGTAGAGTCACAGGGATGCTGCCCAAGAAGGAAGATGTAATGGAGTACAGGTAAACCACAAGCCACATGGCAAGACAGATTAATAGAAATGGGTTAAGTTGTAAGCCTAGATAATAATGAGCCTGAGTGATAAACCAAACAGTTTTTAATTAATATAAGTTTCTCTTTGGGACTTTGGGACTGCTGGTCCAGACCTCAGGACTAGCCAGAGCTAAGCAGCTGCAGGCAGGTCCAGATCTTGGGGCTAGGATGGGTCAGAAGCTTCTTACCACAGTTTGTATAATTAAACAACAAGGGACTGGAATGTCAATGTTTAAAGTTATTTGCATGCTAAGTTTGTCGCATTCCTCCCAAAACCAGATACATCATGAAGCTTGCCTGACACAGATGCAGAATAACTTTAATTTTATTGACCTAAGTCTCCAGCAGAGCACCCCAGTATTTCTGAAACATGGACAAATATCTGACAGGAATGTTCATAACACAGCACTATTTGTGAAAAACAAAACTGTAAGCAGAACAAATAGTCAAAATCAGTTGAGTGACTAAATACTTGAACAGTGCTGATACAGGGACAGACAAATACTCATTATTCTAACAATGAAACAGACAAATACACAGATAAAGAAAAAATGAAATAATAGTTATATTTATTGCCATCCAAATAAAACAGGTTTTAGCAGATACGAAGATACATATTCCCAACACTCGAGAGAATGAGATGGGAGAATTAAAAGTTCAAGGACAATTTTGGCTACCTAACCCAGGTCTCAAAACTGACAAAACATTCTAGTGTGTGTACCTGTGTGATACTGGGTTGAAAAGGTTGCTTGAAATGAAGAAAGCTATTGTACAATATGACTTGGGTGAGAAAAAGAAGAACTTGTAAGATGTTGTTTAACTGACATGAATCACATACTCACATAGAGGAATAAAGACTCATCGAAATGATGTTGAGAAGTGCAAACCTGGAACGCCAGGTGTAAAATGTGTTTAGTAGCTTTTCTCAGAGAGGATACAACTGTGGGGCCAGACTTGGTAACACACCCCTGTTAACTTAGCACTGAGGAAGCTGAAGCTGGAGTGTCACAAACTTGAGACTAACTAGGAGAAAGCAAGACCCTATCTTGAAGAAGAAAACACCAAATCTAAAACAAAAGATAACTTTACATTTATTAAATAATATAAATATATCCAGATTTCTATGTGTTGGTTTTGTTTTTTTATTTGCTATTGAATTTTACATATATAGTGGAATCATCCTATAGGTTAGGGATATAACAAAGGACAATTTTAATTTCAAATTAAATTTTCATAGATGATATACAATATACAGTAGGTATGCTTATTACTCATAAATGCATGAGAGTGTGCTGTGACACAGTCTTTTATAGTCACCTTGGACTCAAGATTATACAAGACTAGCTTTATTGTAGCATGGAATTTTGATATTTCCTTTTTTAAAAAAGCAGCATTTTACTCTTTAAAACAGAGGTGTTCATCCATTTTCTGTAATACTGTTATCAATTATATAGTCTGTAAAGATACTATTTGTTGCCATTATAAGCAGGGGTTACAGTGAGGATGAGATAGTAGTGTGATTCTGGGTTTCCCTGGTTAGCTACAACCAGAATGCAACATCAGCTGGCTTCACGTAGTAGCTGTTATCTTCTTTAAGAAGTTGATAAATGGCTTCTAACTGTATTTAAGAAGAAACCAGGAATAGAATAGAATTGTGCCTTTGGGATACCAAGCACATTTATAAATTTCACACATCTGTGCCAGAGAACCCCATGATTCTCAAGCTGAGCATCTCAGCTAAGGCCAAATACTTATTTGTTTGTTTGTTTTTATAGAAATGAAGTACAGTTTCACTTCAGTGTAAGCTGGAGTACAGAAGACCAAACACTATGTATTACATGAATATCTAGCAATTGTTGGTACTCAGAAGATATAAAGTAAAAAAGTTTAAAAGGCAGAACATATTCTGACTTAAACTATATATTTTTAACACACAAGTCCAATGTGTATATTCAAAACTTCATTTTTATTTTTGTATTGTCTCCATTTAGAATATTTTGTGTTTAAAAGCCCACTTTAAACATAGACTAGTATGGATAATTTACTTTTCTGGGTTTTTTGTTTTGGTTTGGTTTGGGTGTTTTTTTTTTTTTTTTTTTTTTTTTTTGAGACAGGGGACAGGGTTTCTATGTAGCTTGGAGCATGTTCTAGAACTCATTCTGTCGACAAGGCTGGCCTTGAATTCACAGAGATCTGCCTGTCTCTGCCTCTTGAGTACTTAGAATTAAAAGCATATACCACTACCACATGACCTTAGGTTGTTTTTAGCATGGTTAGAATTCCGTTTATGACTGTTTCCTCTGAGTACTATTCAATAGTTAGAGAAAAGCTTGCTCTCATCACCATGGTCCTCTATTAAAAAGGGTTTGGTCAGCTTCTCAAGGCCTAGGATTACAGGTGTGTACCACAATGCCTGGCTTAGGTCTCGTAAGACCTTAAGGAGAAGAGAGTTTATCTGCCATTATACAAGGAGCACTTACAAATGAAAAGATAAGATAAAGCTACATTTTAAAAATAGAGATTATAGGGATTAGGGTTATGGCTCAGTGGCTAAGAGCTCTTGTTGCTCTTGCCAAGGACTTGGGTTCAGTTCCCAATACCTATGTAGCAGTTCATAACCATCTATAACTTCTTGGGCACCAGGTACACACAAGTTACACAGGCATACACATGAACAAAACACTCATACACAAAATAAATCTAAACAAAATTATTTTTCAAAGATTGGTTTTTATTTTTTTAAGCTTACTAATGAGTGCATCAGTAATTCTGGTTTACCTTTCTTACTGTGATTATCACAACACATGGATTTCAGGTTCAGTCAGGGAATCCTATTTGGGATTATTCCTTCCTGACTCATCTACCCATAAAAGCTGTTGGGTCAACACTAACTGCAACTTAATGGACAGAGGACACCCCATGGATACAGCAGCAGACCTGTCATGCTATCAACAGCACTGAGCACTGACTGATTTACAGGAATAATTCTCATTATTTTAGACATTTTAGAGCTAAGCTGTTCGTTTTATGCATTAAACCATAAAAAATTACCAATGTTTCTTGTATAATGTCTAAGAAGTTTTAAAATGTAAATTTTTTAGCATAGCAGTAAAAGGATTACTGTTTAAGTATGAAGAAATAGTCAGTGCAGAGAATGACCTGATGGCCAAGCTCTGTCTAGCTGACAGTGATGCTCTGAACCCACTCTCAGGAAGCAAGTCTACGCATAGCCTGGGAAAGAAAAGGAGAAACAAAATATTGACAAACTTATTACTCTTTAGGGCTTTATAACATTTTTTAAATATGTTTTTCTAGTACTGGTTGCTTGATTTTACCCAGGTATGTATCATAAAAAACAGAGAGGAGACAATTTCCACTCTCAGACATCTAATTGGGTTTACGTAAAGCAGTGATTACTGTTCATTGGACACAAAGTACAAAAGAACTCTTCATATATAGCCTTCAATCCTCACTACTCTGTGTATTACCATCTCTAGTTTGTATGCAGATACTGAAATTAAACAGGGTTGTGCTGGCCAAATATCCAGTAAGTACCAGATTCAGGAGTGGCTCACAGGTCTGTCTGGTTTTAAATCCCAACTGCTACAATGCTTCATAACCTTAAAAGCCATGGCTGAATGATCATTTTATGTGGAAATTAGTAACTATCTATTCCACAGTGTGGTAGCCACTCAGGTTCCTTTATTTCTTGGGGATGATAACTCTAGCCCAGGTTGGTCCCAAGCCCTGGATGAAGCTGCAATGACCTTCAGCTTTAGATCTTCCTCGCCTTCACCTCCAAAGCACTGGGGTTATAGGTGTCTATTGTGAGCTGGGACTCAAACCCAGGACCTCATAGACTCATAAATTACCAAAGCTTGGAAAACCTTTTGATTTAGTAATTCCTTTCACAGGCTTGTTAAGCTGAGGAGCCAAGACACCAGGCTTGTGATTTTCATTTTAGCATTACTTTTTTTCATGAAATTCTCTGCCTGATTTTACCAAAGGGGCTTGAATGTTACCCAGTGCTTTTCATCAGAACCTGGGAAGTCAACATAGTTTGCTTATCAGACTTTTCTACAACACAGGTTAGGAGGTATGTATATGAGATGACAGTCAAAATCAAAACTGTTAATAAACTATACCCAAATGCAGTCTAGCAGAACTATATGTGATTTTACATGAGACAGAGACCAGTTGCCTAAGTATGAATGGAGAACCCAGGTCTATCATAGTTTGTGTTAAAAGTACATGTGTCTTTATTTGACTCCAGTTCAATAGAACCCAAAATTTTGGTGTAGCTATTAAAAAAACATACATACATCTTTTAAATATCTTGATGAGCTCAAAATGGTCATGGTTGAATGGTTTCCATGGCACCCTAACTACTTACAGATCCCCTTGTTGGCAAAACATAGGTACACTTGGTGTTTGTGAAGACAGAAGGAGCTGAAGAAGCTGCTCTGGGAGTCTGGTGGAACCAGTGGTGCAGTAAACACTGGCCTGGCCCAAAGGAGGCCTCTGTTGCTAAGGAAAGCATAGCTGGGTGGTTATAATACAAAGGCCAAGTTCACTTTTATAGGCACAATTAACAGGGATTTCTATCCATGGAAACTTCCCTTGAGAAGTCACTGGTTACCAGTGTCTAGAATTTTTCACAGAGAATCTAAATTAAGTGAATCAGGTTGGTATAGGAGGGATTTCTGCATGTATCGGTTTCCAAGAAAACTTTCAACTTATTTTAATTACTTCTCAGTCTTTTGGCTAAGATCAAGTATAAATTTATCTTATTTTATTTATATACTTTGGTAATTTTATGATTAAAAGTTATTTGATCTTCCATTGTTGCTTTCATTCTACTTAGAAGTGTAAAATCCTAAAGTTTACTCAGATTCTCCAAACTCTATCAACTTTGCAAGGACAGTCTGCTGGCATGAACACCTGAAACAGCCACAGGCTGAAGGATCCGTGTAGGCAGCATCAGTCATTCACTGACGGTGGCCCTGAGTTGGACCCCACCTTATTTTTCCTACTCCACAGCTTTAGGTGTTCAGGAAGAAGTGTGCTTTGAGTTCAATATAAAAATCAGAACTAGCCTATGGCTACCGTCTCTGGTCATCTCTGTGTGCCCGAGACTAAAGTTCCCCCATGTCCTTGTCATCCTTAATGGGATTTCCTGTTTCCATTTCTCCTTCTACAAAGCGATACCTTTCAGGATGTTTTGGATTTTACCTGGATGGCTCTTTTACTATTCACTGCTTGTCCACTCTGTTTATTCAGTATTTCATCCAATTATGTTCTACATAAGAAATAATGACCATACCTCATCCTGAACATCAAGTTCTTCCTCATTCTTCTCAGCTTCTATCAGTTCAAGAGGATCTTTACAGTCTTGAATGAGGGTGATCTTGACAAAGAGCGGAACACAGCAGTATTGGAACACACAGTATTGAAAATACAATAGCATCAGATAGAACACATATCACTGAAAATGATTTGAAGCTTTGCTGATACTATCATCTGTAATCTATAGACTTCAGAATCTAATTTCTTGTTCTTTCATATTTCTCATCTTAGGACTTTTTTTTTTTTAACATTCAAACTGATCCATTGTTTCCTGTGTAAACAGCTCCTCTAGAGCATGTGCCTCTTAACAAGACATCCCAACCAGGAAGTCAATAGTGTTTGTCTTTTGACAGATAAGCTTAATACAGCTTTGAGCACACTTTGATATCATGGTGGGCTGGTGAGTGATGGCAATAAAGGGTCCTAATTTGAATTTAGTGGAATTTAATTTAATTGAAGGAGGAGTTGACGGCTTTTTAGGGATAATGTATAATTTCATCCTCTCCACAGAGAATATCAATAAAACCTGTATTTGTCTTGCATTGATAAGGACATTTCTAAAGCAATACCAAAGCTAAAATGCCATTCTATAATGCTGGTGTTCTACTTTCTATCTCACAAACAGCCCAATGTTCTTTAATGATGTGAAAATAAGTTTGAAGACCACATCCTTGTACAACTGATCTTAATATGGTGGTAATGGTAGCTACACATTATGGCTATTCTAGGATAAATCTTGTAATAGATCAAAGGGTGTAAGAGGTTCTTATCTCTGCCCAAACATGACTTTCTGAAGGAAAGGAAACCACTGTGTTAGGATGGATTAGGTTTCATGGTAGACTCTGTGGAGACAGACAAGATTCCCAATCTCTCTGGAGTCAGAAATGTTCTCCCCACCTTGCAAACAACAATTTATACTCTAGCAATCAGACTAGAAGTGAAAATCTAGGCCAGCCATTTACAGCACCTCACTGACTGACTAGATATGTCTAGTCTGACATAGAATCATTCAGCTCTATCACATTTGTTGTCTAAGATTTTCCATCAGAATGGCTGCTAACAAATCACATAAATGCTTTTCTGTTGAGAAGAAACTTGGTACCATGGTTTTGTTTTACTTTTTTAATGCGTGATCTTAAAAGTTATATGAACAGCTTTATTTTTAATCTAGGGCTAGAAATTTTTAAGTTGGATAGGAAACAAAGGTTTTATATTAGCAGCTTACATGTAGCTTTTCTTTTTTAAAGAAATAGGTTTTATTTATTTTATGTGTATGTATGCCAAGTGTGTGCCTGGTACCCACAAAGACCAGAAGACGGTATCAAATTTCTTTTGACTTGAGTTACAGAGGGTTGTGAGCCACCATGGGGATTCTGGGAACTGAACCTGAGTCTTCTGGAGGAGCATCCTGTGCTCTCAACCACTGAGCTATCTCTCCACCCTCTAGCTTTTCTTTTTAGTAGGTATGAACACTTGTATATTTAAGATGGACACTTTTGATAGCTTGGACTGCTCTTTTCACCAGGAACATTAGCAGAGCACCCTCTGCTGAAAAAATAATACAATAGTTTCTAAATTAGTTCACTCCAAACACGTTTCTAATCTGTAATAAAAGATCTGCTTATCTTAGCCTTAGGAAACATCTTAAGTAATTAAATATAATTATATTACAAGGATAATTGTTTTCATAGGTATTAATGGTGACTTAAATGGAAGGTTCAAGTATTTGAATATTTAATTTCTTGTAGGTAGTACTGTTTGGAGAGGTTATGGAACATGTGGGTGGTAGAGCCTTGCTAGAGAAAGTATGTCATTTGGGGTGGGCTTTGAGTTTTAATAGCCTTGCCCCACTTTCTGTCCTCTCTTTCTGTATATAGATAAAATGTAACCAGCCAACTTCCAGGTCCTGCCTCTCTGTACATGCCTTCCCTACCACTGTGGACCGTCTGGAACCATAAGCCAAAGTGAATTCTTAGTTGTGATATTTTTATCACAGCAATGGAAAAGAAACTGCTCCAGTGTCCCAAATTCACTGTGAAAGGGTCATGAGAAATGGATTCTCATTTAGGCCTACCAGTAAACCCATCAAGGAGTCCCCCCAGCAGGTGCCTCTCCTCCTTATTTGAAAGGCTTATAGAAAATTATAGTGTTTTCCATTTTGAGGGAAACAATGAACCTCAATTTGTTTATTGTTTTGTTTGGGGCGTGGGGCTGTACTTGCCATTAGGACAAATGTGCAGGTCGTGAGTTAATATCCTGACATTTTCCTTTGTTCCCTCCATCTTATTTTTTTGAGATAGGGTCTCTCATTAAACACGGAGCCATTATGGCTGTCCTGGCTGGTAGAGAGCCCTAGGATTCACTTACTTGCACACCTGAGCAATAGGGTCACAGGCACCTCCAAGCCTGCTTTACTGATGTTTTGTTGTTTTTGTCTTATTTACATGGATGCTGAAGAGCTGACCCAGAACTCACTTGCACAGCAATCAAGTCTTCACCCACTGGTTAGGCTTCCCAGCCCCTCATTTTTTTGTTCTTTGTATGTTTTTCAAAGATCACTTATGAATTGAATCTTAACTTTGTAAATTAAGGATTCCCCATTGTCATAATATATACTACATTTATGTACATGCATCACAGAAAATCCAAGATGCAGTACTTAAAAATGCATTCCAGTTAATGCCAGATTTGTCAGTGAGTATGAACTGGGGCACTTCTGGGAACCTTCCTAGAAACTACTTTAGTCCTGAAGTCTTCCCAGCAGTAAGTGGTTTTTAATCCCTACTTCACTGACGAGAAACTGGCTCAACAGATGGCCTAAACACCGGAGGTTATGCTACTTTCAGATTAGAGTTAGGTGAAATGTTTACCGTCTCTAGAAGGGAATCCTGGCCCTCCCTGGACTTAACCTGGTTCTTCAGATAAAGTATAGCATCATGAACCGTCAAGAAGAATCTGTCCTTTCTAATGTTGTCATCGAAGAACCCACACTGCTCCATCTTTTCTAGCACATCATCTGTAAAAGAAAAAGCATGCTTAGTTCCAAAAAAAAAAAGATTTCTGAAACATCAAATGATATTGGGGTTGTTTTTGTTTTTGTTTTTGTTTATAGCACCTTTTCATTGTTCTCTCATTTCTAACTGTGACCCACACAGAATGGTCATCCCACAGCTGCTTGCAGTCTTTGGCGCCCCTTCACCAAACAAAGCCAATGTTACCATCCTCCAGTTGCTATGAGCCTGGCTACTGGTTCACAGCTGTGCCCTTCTCTGAGGATTTTCTCTGGCCACTGGGAGCTTTCCAACTTGAAGAGGTCTAAGGCAGTTTCCCACACACATGCCTGGCCTGCATCCACTGACTGGCAGATGACAGAATAAGTGGGGCTTTGTAGAACCACCCCTGTGTAGAGCCATGTTTAGTCAGACTTCTGACATCTGGTGCTTGACCAGCTTCATCTCTTGCCCTGTCCCTCTTTCCTCACTCCCTTAACCGTGTGTGCATGGATCCACATCTTAGGCTCCTTCAGAGAACTCATCCTAAGCCCTGGTACCTCCTCCACTTACAGACCAGACACAGATACTCATACCCTTGGCATTTCTCCTGTTCTAAGAGATTGTAGTTGTCTGACTTCTGTTTTCCCCAAAACAGTGTCCCCACAATCACATCCCTGTCAGGAAACAGGTTTATATATACTGTGGCACAAATTGGAAGAAATCTCTTTCAAAGCTCAAAAAATGCCCTAAGCTATTGTAATCAGTGTAAAGTTGTTTGTGGTGACGAAAAGTTTTGAAAATAGCACACAATTGTTTAATATATGTTTAACTACATATTTAAAGGTAACTATGATGATATTTTCTTAGACATTCCATCTACAATACAAAATAGTTTTTTAATTTTGTTTGAATTTTTAGAAGGCCTTCAGACATCAAATATTCACATTCCAAGATAGGAGATGTGGGGCAGGTTTGATAGATGTGCTCATAGGCATTTACCTTGAAGCAAAGCAAAATACACATTCACATCAATTCTCTGAAATTCTTTGACAATCTAAAAATAGAAAAGAATTCAGTCATATTTAAACATTTGCTTTGGAAAAATGTCAACATTTCTATGGTTAATCAAGACTTTCAAGAGAGTTTGTTACTGGAAAACCATAGATATTTTCAGCCTGACATGATGCTGTATATAGAGATGTAGGAGTATTTATCTTAAGATATAGCATACCAAGTAAAGTAGTTCTCGAATATAAGCTATCACTCAAAAGGCTAAAACAAGGGGCTTTTAATTCAAGGATTACATAGCAAGACTTGTTTTTAAAAAGACAGAGGAGGAACAATATTCAGTGTTCAGTAGCCAGCAATTCATAACACAGAGGTACTCAATATTTGTAGAAGGAAGAAAATGAGGAAGTACTTAGGCTCACTGCAACAAAAATTATGAAACTTACTAAAAAGTAAAAATCTCACTAAACATCCATGTCTTCGTTTTAAATGTACCAATGTCAATGATCTTGATTGCACTTTTGTACTATAGTTTTTTTTTAATACCATATAACTATTGGGATAAATTAGGAAGGAGGTACATAGAATTTCTCTAATATTCCTCAAAACTAAATGTGAATTTTCAATGACCATTAAAATTTTGTTTTTTAAAAAACATTTAGACCCTAGGCCTGTGAGCAATAGTAATTGTCATTATAACATAAACAACACTTCAAATGTGGAACGTATCCTGGCATTAGGACTTTGCTACAAAGTCATTAAGCCAACTAGGCAGTATAATCTATAATGGGTCTGAGTCACTGCACAGAGAGAGATAAACAACAAAGAGCCAGCATGTGTTATCATCAAAGCTAACAGACCTGCTGAGAGAACAGAACCTCACAGCATATTCTCACAGTCTTTTCCTAAGTGTAATTACTCACCTACCTAGCACCCAGACCTGAGCATCAGTTTCTGCTACTGTAATGGAGCCCTAAACTAAGCTAAATCTAGACAGGAGCTCGGTTACTGTAATTTGCATTCTCAGAAAAATAAAACACACCAAGTATTAATGTCTCCTAAGAGATGTCTGTGTGCTGAGAGCCTTCTGCATTCCTTATATGTATTGCTTATTCGAGCTTCACAATACCTGCATAGAACCATTATTATGCCTATATTACAAAAGAAGAAGCCAAGACAAAATCAGATTAAGAAACTTGTTCTTGATAGTGGAGGCAGGATTCACTTCACAGAGTCTGATTCCAGAGCTTATGCTTTATTGCCAAAAAGGAAGGGGAGGAGGAAGAAGAAGAGAGAAGAAAATTCACTTCTACAAATTACAGAGCCCTTTCATACAGCTAAGGGGCCCATTTTATCCCTTTATCATTGCCAATGCCCCAAATCTACTGTACAAACAACCAGAACCTCACCATTCGCAGTGACCTCACTCCTACAACATCCAGGAAGGACACGGCTCCACAATCCAGCACCAGGCTGTGGATTGGCACCTTGGGGACATTCACTTTAACAGGGAGTTCAGAGCTCCAGTCCACTTGAATCTCAATTTCTTTGGTTGGAATATCAAGATCCTCTGAGTCTTCAATGTCTTCATCAGGTTCGAAAGCATTATTTGATGAGCCAGCAGAGCTTATGATTCCGTTCTAACAAAGAAAATGCTGCCAACTTTATTATCAATAAAAGAAAATACAATTCACCCCAAACTGTTTAAAATTCCTGCATGGAAAGCCAATACAACAAGGAAATGCAGTCTTGAGGAATGAATTTTACTACCATCTATATGTTGATGCTCTCTAAGAAGAAAGTGGAAGAACAAGGAGCCAAAAATTCGACTTCTGGATGATTGTGAGACTTTCCCAACAAACACAGAAAAGTCACAGAAAAACTGAAAGTTAATGAAATGACTATTGTAGTTTTATAGCATTGAGTTTGTACCTTGTTCTTTTCAGTAAAAATAATGTCTAACAATGAGAGCAGGTGCTCATTTTTTATATGGCTGACTTGGTTTTGAGGGAGCTCTGCTGGTTCTGTTCACTCCCACCCTCTCCCTGGAGACTGCTCAACCAATCAGTTGCTCTCTGATACGCATTTGTCACCTGCTTCTGAGCATCTGGGTACCAGCTGCTCTAACTTCAGACCATCTAACTGCTTTCATCACCTAGCAGGGAAAGGATTTTTGCCTCACCTTCGTTGCCCTTAGTTGTCCGTTTTTGATGAGTTTCTGTATCCTCCTCAATGCTTTCAGTCTCTTATTATATACTCTAATGGCATCAAATCCAACCTTTGGAAATAAATGTCAGTTACTTACAATGTCTGCTTCTTAATGTTCTAGGGCATTTGTTATCAAGGGGTTGTTTCTCTTTTATTGTTAATTATGCGTCTGTATGTGGGTATGTACACATGGGAGTTACCATGTCAGAGTCCTGAGGAAGGTGTAAAATGCCTGGAGCTAGAGTGAGCTCCCCTACCAAATTCAAACTCAGTTCTTCAAAAAGTAGTAAGCTCTCCTAACTGCTGAGCCGTGTCTCCAGACCACAGAATGACTGTATTTTAAAAGATACTTTTTGAAAGGATCTTTGCCAGGGATGGAAAAAAAAGTGAGGTCTAAGGGAGTTGACTGTCTTCACTGCCAGGCACCTCATGCCATCAGAAGTGAGGAAGGAAGACTGTCAGCAGACTAAAGGTTCTGAGCCAGTTTAAAAAAAAAAAAAAAAAGACAAAATCAGAATGGGGACTGTTTAGCTTTAAATCTGTATTTTCCTGATGTCACAAAGCCATTAGGGGGGAGTCTGTTAGCTTTCTCCAGCTACTTTACTCAGGAAACTAGAAAATAGCACTCAGGGATAAATTCCAAAGTCCAACCATAGCAAGGCAGAGACAAGAACCTCTTACTCCTTTACCACATTGATGCTTTTTATTCTTTACTCCAGCAGGGCAACCCCTGCCCACTCCTGGGCTCTCACCATCTCTCAATTAACGTACTGCCCCAGCCATCTTCCTCCCACTATGTGTTGGTGACTTTTATGTCAACTTGACTCCACAGGCTAAAGCTTCTTGGGAAGAGGGACTCTCATTTGAGAAAATGCCTCCTTATAATTGTCTGTAGACAAATGTGTCAGGAATTTTCCTGATTAATGATTCATGTGGGAGGAACTCAGCCCACTGTGAAAAGTGCCACCCTAAGCCAGAGGGTCCTGAGTTGTGTACGAAAATAAGCCAAGGAAGCCATGAGGAGCAGCCATCCACCACAGCCTCTTCATCAGTTCCTGCCCTGACTCCTGAGTGATGAAAGTGACCTGCCAGCTCTACTTTCGCTTTCCTCTCCAGTTGCTTTTAGCCACAGTGTTTTATCCCAGCAATAGGCACCCAAGACACCCAATGTCTGCAACTAAAAATTCTTTTAAAAAAACATTGTGTTTATGTGTGTGGATGTGCAGACGTGTCCAGGTGCCCACAGGGGCCAGAAGAGCCAGATCCCTTGGAGCTGTATTTAGGAGCCTATTTGATGTGTGTGCAGGATCTAAACTTCTTCCCATGCTAGGTCAGAAAATATTCTTAAGACCATTGAATCGTCTTTCATTCCCTCTTTTACTTTTAAACATTTAAAACTATTTCTTAAATAAACTTAATACATGTCAGCAAAAATACATTTTATGAATGAAACTATTTTGAAAAACTCTTCAAGTCATGGTATTGTTTTGAATAGTTGTATCTGGGTTTTCTCACCTGCCTCTGCTGGAGCCACCTATTCATACAGCCTGGAACTCAGCAAATCCCAGCCTTCTGCCTCTGTGTTTCCTACCTGCATCCCTCAGACCCAACTCCAAATCCCTGTCTGTCGCTCCTCTCCCTCCTCTCTCCTACCTTCCCTCTTATACTGTAGGTTATATATAAAGCATAGATGTTATAATTGTTTTCTCATTGTGTATTTTGCTTATGTGAGACTATGTCTATGTCTATAGTCCTGGCTAGCCTAGAACTCATGTAAACCAGGCTGGCCTCAAACTTACAGCAATCCTCCTGCCTCAGCTTCTTAAATGTTGGGATTACAGGTCTGTATCACCACACCATGCCACAATATAGTTTTTAATGCCCACACAGGGAGCCGAGACTAAGGCCTTATTCCCCCAATAAGGTAAAAAAAAATCATATGTCTAGGAATAACATACTTACTGTGGACTTGACACATTTTTTTAAACCATCGACATTGCCATAAAAAATAGGACTAGAAAATCTCAGAATCTTCACTCCTGCTGGCTCTTCAAGCTGGTGGAGGAGGAGGGAGGGAAGAAGAGAGAGGGAGATTAAACACATCTACACCTCAGATTCTCATCTGAAGTTGTGCTGTTGTGGTGACATGGTTACACACAGGAGTTCGACAGTAGTACTTCTGGTTCTTAAGAGATGGAGAGTTATGAGATAATAATGTGCCCAGAATCAGAGGCCATGGAACTAGGCTCAGAACCAGAACCAGAATCTCACTGGCTGGATCTTATAGGCTGCTGCTCCCCATATGGAAAGGGGGCTCTAGAGGCAACATAACTGTTTTCCAGCCTCTATTGCTAAGAATTTTAGTTTTGCTAAAATTCTTTGGCACAGAAGAAATGGGGATAACAAAGGGATCTAGAGGAGGGTAGGGGTGACAGGGGATCAGGAGAGGTGGGGGTGACAGGGGATCTGAAACTTGCTCCAAGAGCAAATCTCACAGAACCAGTCCGTTCTAGCCTTAAGTACTTACAACCATCTCAGTCTATATCTTGCATATGAGAACACCTTGGCCTTGGGAGGCTCAGTGTCTTGGGCAAAATCTTAGACTCTGGAGCTTCCAAATTCCAGCTAGGTTTTCCTGTTACACCGAAAAGCTGAACTAACAATGGTACTGAGTCTGTTTTACAGAAGGCAACCAGATTCTTGCATGTGCTTCTGAAAGACACTGTTCTGTTAGTGTGGCATATTTTACATGACCTTCTCATCTCCAGCACCTAAGCTAGTTTTTCATCTTTTGATGATATTTGGTCAACATTACAGAAAAATTATAGAAATAAACTAAATAACAGCGACTAGAATTCCAGGTTGAATATACAGTAATCAGTTTTGTTTTGTTTTCTGGAGTCAGGGTCTCACTATGTAGTCCTAGCGATCCTGGAGCTTGCTATGTAGACTGGACTGGTCGGGAATTCAGAGATCTACCTGCCTCTGCCTCCAGATTGCTAGGATTAAAGGCATGGACTCCATACTTGGTCCTTAAAATAATATTTTTGAATATTGGGGTAAAAATCAGAGCATGGCTTTCTAGAGTTCACATTAAATATACATACATGTTTATTTTATCTCATAATGTATATCTTATTTATTTATTTATTTTAGATTTTTAGATTTTTCAATAGTGTAGCCCTGGATACCCTGGAACTCTGCAGCTACTCTGTAGCTCTGTACACCAGGCTGGCCTCTAACTCTCTGCTGGGATTAAAGACAAGTACCACCATCACCCAACAATAGCCACTTTTTTAAAAGGTAAATTTGTGTTTTGTTAACTTTCTCTGCTTTTGCCTCTTCATTTCTCCCCACGGCCACTAACAGTTGTGTTTGTGAACAGCATCTGACCACTACTGTGATGCAGTCTCTTTGTTTTTCATTTCTTGATTCATATATTATTTCTTCCAATTCCAGTGATTTAAAAGAAATATTAAATAAAGCTCTGGTAATTGAGAGTTAAAGATCTTTTGTTAAAGCTGAGTAAAGAAATCTTACAGAAACTTCAGGCCATTTCATAAATACTATGGATTACAGACAGAAATATAACTTTTATTAAATGCCTGGGAGTAATCTAATTGTCTCTTATATTTAATCCCTCATGATTATTCTTCATTTTACATCAACTAGTACAGGAAGAATTCCTACAATCAATTTATAATGAAAGACTCATTGAATACAAAGTTCTCAAGACACTTCTAGTTTGCTGATGAACTTTTCCAACAGACATCTTGGCTTGCTCTTAGAAAGCTAAAAGATAAATCTGTTGACTTCTTGAATTCCAGGCTAGCAAGCCCTCCTGGGATAAGCATTTCCCAAAGTCACTTACATTTTTGTAGTGTGTGATACTTTTATAGATGTCTGTGCTGGGGACACTTCCAAGGCCATTCCATGATGGGCTGCAAGAAGGAAATATACACCAGGACTATGAGAGAGAACATTGCTCTGTCTCTTTATTGCAGATGACATTTTCCTGTATCTAACTCTGAACTGAACAGCTGGTGTTTTCCGGGGAACTGAAGAAAGGGGAAGTAACTGTGAACCTTTCCTGATGGCTGCAAGATAATGAGCACTTTCAAGTGCAGAAAAACCACAGAGAAGGCTTCCTCACACAGTAAATTGTCTGGAAGCCCTACCATACTCTGAATGGCCAGCACTATTAACTGTATTGTTATTAGTTCATAAAATGATGTTCAGAAGAGTTAGAGGAGCCACTGAGTACAGGACACACAGCTTTCATCTTTAACTTATGGGCTTGTGATTCCTTCTTCATCTTCATGATGGAATATGGTGTCTGCAAGTGATCAGATTATTCTCTTGTTTTAGAAACAGCAGCCTGGGTGAAATGAGTCCTGCCTGCTAACCAGACTGCACATTTCTTGTTCCTGATACAATCAGATAAATTCCATGTTTCTCCAGCTGTGACTGATGACTTACTGAATGCAGCCCCTGGAGAAGGACTATCTGTTTGAGGTCCTTTCAGCTTTGTGCTTTCTGGATCCACATTATAATTACTGGAAATTAAAAACTGTGAAGGTTACTGCTTTCATTGGGAAGGGTTGCAGTTACCAAACCAGCAACTAAATCATACCACAAAGTTTACTCTTGGCTAACAACACAAGCTCATTTTTAAGTTAAACCTTGTAACAGTTTTTTTTTTTCTTAAAACAAACAAACAAAAAACACTGCACAGGACACAATGTTGTCTACAATTTCTTTACTGTTCCCTAGAGCAAACTGGGAACTAATGACCCTTTTCTGGACCCTGAGCTCCTAGGGCACTGAGGTCTTTCAGGTAGGTACCACCATGTTAGGGGAGGAGAAGTAAGCCTGTGCTAAGCTGAAGATATCCATGTTGGTGTTTTCCCAAGAGTCCTCTTCCATAAAGCCCAAGCATAGGCAGAAAAGAAGTCAAAGGTCTGGGAAGGCAAGAAAAAACTAAAAGGTAGAGAAAGGGCTGTACTACCCCAAGCCATGGTGCACAAATAACTAAATGTCAGAGTGAAGCCATTACCACAGATAATCTGCCTTCACCTTGCCTCACCTGCCCTCATAGGCTGTTCCACTGGATGACTCATAGCTCTGCTGCTTCCACCAAACATATGAACTAATCTTATTTACTTCACATAATTGGGTACATGCCTCATTTGTCAGATTTGAATGAATCCTGGCTGTAATGACGACATTAAAGCTCCCAGTTGCATAAGGAGTTACTAGCTTCAAAAAAAGCTGAGGGTATATTGGGGAGCTGACCTGTTCCATGCTGGTACCCAGTTCTGTGCTGGTGCCCATACAGTGCTGGTGCCCATACAGTGCTGGTACCCAGTTCTGTGCTGGTGCCCATACAGTGCTGGTGCCCATACAGTGCTGGTGCCCATACAGTGCTGGTGCCCATACAGTGCTGGTGCCCATACAGTGCTGGTGCCCATACAGTGCTGGTGCCCATACAGTGCTGGTGCCCATACAGTGCTGGTGCCCATACAGTGCTGGTGCCCATACAGTGCTGGTGCCCATACAGTGCTGGTACCCAGTTCTGTGCTGGTGCCCATACAGTGCTGGTGCCCATACAGTGCTGGTGCCCATACAGTGCTGGTGCCCATACAGTGCTGGTGCCCATACAGTGCTGGTGCCCATACAGTGCTGGTACCCAGTTCTGTGCTGGTGCCCATACAGTGCTGGTGCCCATACAGTGCTGGTGCCCATACAGTGCTGGTGCCCATACAGTGCTGGTGCCCATACAGTGCTGGTGCCCATACAGTGCTGGTACCCAGTTCTGTGCTGGTGCCCATACAGTGCTGGTGCCCATACAGTGCTGGTGCCCATACAGTGCTGGTGCCCATACAGTGCTGGTGCCCATACAGTGCTGGTGCCCATACAGTGCTGGTGCCCATACAGTGCTGGTACCTCATTGTGTTCTTGATGTCCAGTGCCTCTAATACTCACCAGATTTCAAAATGATTTAAACAAAGCAAGTTCAATCTTTGGCTGATCTGTGTATCCTTCACTTTAAGACAGCCAAAGGATAGCAGAGTGGAGCATGCAAGTAAGGGCATAGATCAGGGGGGAGCTGCATTGTGATTTAAGTCTGCCAATCAGTAATTGTAAGAATTAAGAAAGATCTTTAAATTTTCTGAGCTTAATTTTCCTCACCCATAAAGTAGGACTAATCAGAGCTATTCAATATTGTAAAGTGGTATGTGTGTAAATCATACACTATTCAATATATAATTTTTTAAAAAGTAATAATAACATTTTATGAAAATAACCTAGGAAAATTCAGGCTGTCCTGTTTGTGAGATACATGTTTTGCGGGTTTGGTTTTTTTGTTTTGATTTTTTATACTTACAACTGAACTCTCAGAACCACAGTTAGTAGACCAAATAAAAGGCCAGCTAGCAAACCCAGGTCTAGCCCCAGAATGATGGATACTGTGCATGTAAACACCCAGATAACCTAGAGGGGATGCAAATGAGAAGAATTCCATTAGTTCATCAGATAACAGTCAAGTGATTGGAATCAAATAATCCCAGAGAGGACTGTCAAATAGAAGGCATCAAGGCTGGCTTCTCAGCTCTGCTCTAACCAGGAAACAGGGCAAAGTCATGTGACAGGAGCAGGCAGAGAGATGTGTGGTGGGATACTTACGGCATCGGTCTTGTTCTGTTTCCACAGACAAGGAACGTCACACACTTGCATGAACATCCCTTTCAAGTTGGCAATGACGACAGCCGCCAAGACTGACTGTACAGGGCAAAGGCTGTGTTAGTCAAGGCAAAGGTTTCCGTGTGCTCATTTCTAATCTTCCGCTCTTTCCCTGAGAACAGTCTAGTGGAGAGAAATCGGTGCACAGAAAAGCAGGATTTTACCTTCTGCAAGGGCTCCAGAAGCTTCCCCAGGGCAACAATGGCGATCATTACAATCACAGCTGAGACGATGCCAGCAACCTGAAAGACACTTTCCATGAGGGGGGCTCACCCCACTCAGCACAGGCGCACATAGGAGCCTGCACACAGACACTCGGTACTTCCTCATCTCTTCCTGTTCAGTGTTTAGAAAAATGAGCATTATTTGCTACACCCATGCAAAATGAAAACAAAACAAAGCTCGGAGAAATATATACGCACTATTGCTGAGAAATTGAAGAAAAATATGAAAACTAAACTTGATGGTAAGCCTAGTTTGTCTTGAATTTCATTCAAGTGGCCGATACCTCTGGGTGTGACTTAGGAGGTCAACCTGCCTGTTTGCCATGTCACCAGACACAGACCCTTATGTTCTTGGGAATGAATCCTATGGCACTCATTAGATTCTTCTGCATTTGGAAGCAGCAGCTATAATGGTTACTCACATTGTGTCTATAGCATATAATTGCTATGAACAACCCAGAGGAAATAAATTAAGCCATTTTATTACAAATTCACAGCATTACACCAGCTTACCACAGCTTCTGTCTCAACAGATGTAGCACGGGGTCCAAACACTGGCTGCAGCAGTGGAGCAATCACAGGGTAAATGAAGCTCAGAAACTTTACCTTCGCTGACAAAAAAGCTCTGCTAAGATCCATAAATAGGTAGGAGAGAGGCTGAGGGGGTGGGGCCTATTCCTGGTTTGCTCAGTTGGCTTGGCCATTGAATTCTCTGCTGAGACATCATGGGGCATAGCTGAGAAGACTAGAAACTCTGAAGCAAAGGAGAAAAGTCAGGGAACCAGAAGCCTACCTGTCAGATAGAGGAAGGGAGAGACCGTAGAGCACAAACACTAGCTAAAGGAAGCAGGCACTGCAAATGTAAAAAAGGAAAACATTCATCCCAGCAGGTACACTGCTGATTGATGTTCCATCAGGTTCAGCCTGAGCAATATCATGTATATAAAGGTATTTAAAAATCTCACTTTGCGTGTCTCACTTCCTTTTCTTCATCATTTTCTGACTCCATGGTCTAGGTTGCCAGCATCATGATAAACAATTCCTTCTTCTGGCCAGGTGACCTTCTCCCTGTCTTCCCTCCTCCTCCCTTCATGTCCTCTCTCTCCTTCTGTTACTTGATTCATATTTATTGAGCCCACTTGCATCTAGGTATCCGTAAAAGGTAATATTTGGAGACAGGGCCAACTACTTGCACAACTCTGGGAAGGAGATTGGCCACCATTTACCAAAGATATGTGATAAAGTCTCTAATTACAGATATAAGGCTAAGTTTGATCACAATATTAAAACCTATAAAGAATTGATTACTTGAATTTACTGTATAAAGTTGGTTTGTGGGAAAATGTAGGTTTTATATCTCTGAGAAGATTCAGTGCCTGGCACGTTAATTATTGTTAAGTGAAAGGGTAATCACTGTGGAGTAATTTGTATTAATTACTTTTTAATGAGACAGCCTAAGTCAGAGTTAGGGATGAGAGAAAGGACAGGAAGGAAGAGTAGCTGTCTGCAGTCTACAGAATACAGTTCAAATCCACCAACACTCATTCTTCTGTCTGTTCTTCAACAGCTGTATGATTGGTACTCTGTAGGTGCCAGGCACAGTACATGTCATGGATGCTAAGAGTCCATTCTTCCCTCAAGGTGTAGAATGATCAGCATCTAGTAGTCAGTGTGTGCTAGGACTCTCCATTGTCCACTTAATCCTCACAGCATTCCTTCAAGGTGGCTAAAGGAATGAGCAGCCTCATTCATGCTGAACTTTAGGACTTGATATTTGGTCACAGGTCTCTGGATTTCAGTCCAAGGTCTTAGACTTTTAACCCTAAAACTTAATATGCTTTTCAGTAATTAAATATCAAGCCATTTCTGCTTGTTTCCTTCTTCAGTGTGGAACGCCTGGCATCCTTCCCTCCTAAATAGAATACAGACCACTGTGTGGCAGAGTATATTAACTTACCAGAAAAACATTATCCCTGAGCCCTTTGCCAAGGAGGTCACTTTACACATTATTACTGGGGCAGGCAGCCCAAACCTTGTCTGAGCTTGGAGATAACAGCAGGAGAATGGCCCTGAGTGCCTCAGATCCAGCTGCACCCACTGGGGGCCATGTGTCCTGGGGAGTTTTTCAGTGCCACCACTATAGCAGCAGCAGAGATTCCAGCTGCTGATAGCTTCAGCTACAACAAGCACAGCTTTGGGATTGAGCTCTGACATATTTCTCCTTGGCCACAGAGTCCTACTTTTGCTTCTTAGTGCATACTGCATTCCTGTATCTATTTTGTCCAAGTTAGAAATAATTGCAAAAACAAAAAACCTCTAAGAATTAAAATTAAATTTTGCTTCAATGTAGCCAAAAAGTTGGGAGAGGCAATTTTAATAAGAGAGGAACATTATACATATGTGGTGATGTCATCTGTACTATGGTGACACTATCTGTATTGTGACTTCATCCACATTGTGGGGACATCAAACATGCTGTGAGAACATTTAGTCATTGTTTTCTCCACATTTGCTTTCATCCTTCATCTGCCTTAACAAAATCTTTAAGGACTGTGTATGTTTTACAGCAGTTTGGGTTTACTCTCTCTTATAGTCTTGGAGTTTTTCTTTTTTCCTAAATAGGGTTCTTTCCTAGGTCACAGAGCTAAAGCCTTCTGAGCCTTGACAGAAATACAGTCCTGGTCTAAGCCTTGGCTTTGGTCTGCATGGAGTTGAATCTACTTTCAAGTAGACTCTGAGAGTGTTTCTTAGGCACTCTGGCCCTTTCAAGAGGAATTAGTAGAGGGTTTTGTGCTTACCTTGTGACAACAACAACTAAAAGCTAAATTTAAGAAGCAAAATTTTAAAGCCATATTCAGAATTTCAAGAACAGAAATATTACTCAGGAAAAAAATGCCAAAATGTTACAGCAATAAAATTCTTGTCTAACAAATTGTTGTTTTGTGGGACTAAAAGCCTCTAGATGAAGTTCCTGACTTTTGAAAAGGAAAAATGAATAGAAAGTACAGTAACTCAGGACTGGAGAGAGCTCAGTGATTAAGCACATTGGTTGCTCTTCCAGAGGACCTAGGTTCCACTCCCAGAATCCACTGGTTGCTCACAGCCATCTGTATCTCCAGTTCTAGGGCATCCAGCATCCTCTTCTGGCCTCATAGGTCACCTCACATACATGGTGCTCACATATATGTGCAGGTAAAGCACCCACACACATAAATTTAAAAGAAAATATTACAGCTTTCAAAGCTGCAAAGAGCTTAATTTTCCCACTGTGGTATTGGAAATGGGACTCAGGGTCTCAGAAACATGGAGCAAGCATTCTAACACTGATTTTTATCTTCAGCCTTCTCTGCTGTGGGGCTATGCTCCCGTACACTGTTTAATAAAATACTGACTGTAAAGTAAGCTATACAGGAAGTAGAGGTGGGGCAAGAAGCAAAAGAGCAGAGCAGCAGATATTGCCAGATGCAGAGGAAAGACGACAAGAAGGCTGCACCGAGCAAAAAGGTACCAAGTCACGTGGCTAAACAGAAGTAGAAATATGGATTGTCTTAAAGTATAAGAGTTAGCAAGTAGTAAGCCTGAGCCACAGACCAATCAGCTTGTCATTAGTATAAGCTTCCATATGTTTATTTGGGACAAAATGGCTGAAGGACTGTCTGGGTGGGACAGAGAGACTTCTGACTACATTTCTCCATTTTTCTTTTGAGACAAGGTTTTACATCATTGTCCCAGCTAGCCTCAAATTCATTCTGTAACCCAATCAGAGATTTCTTGTACTTGGGATCAATCCTGCTTCAGCCTCCCAACTAGCTGGAATTTCTGGCCACCAGTCTCAGCTTTGGGAAAGGCTTGTTGCTGTTTTTTGTTACTAGGATCTTGCTCTCCCTGGATTTTGTTTTGGAATCCTGGTTTCAGGAGACCATATATAATGCTTTTAAAGAGATGAGGAGCCATGAGTCCCTCTCTCTGAAGATTAACTGTCCTGTTCAGTTCTTGTGGAAGCCTTTCAGAGCCACCATCCCCTTCCTGTTTCCTGCTGTCAATGCTACCCCACTGTTACTGCATACCTGTGTCTTTCCCCCAGTGCTCTCCTGGACAGCTGTACGAGACAGAGCAGTAGTAGCCACAAAACAGGAGAAGAATCCAGAGAAGACGTTACTTATCCCAAAGGCAACAAATTCCTAAGGGAGAGATTAGGTTAAGTGAGTTGCAGAGAATGCTTGCCAAACCCTCACCAAGTGTTCATCAGATGGCTTAGTGGATACAGGTACTTGCCATGCAGACCTGGTGACATGAGTTCAAGTTCCAGATCTATGCAAAGGTGAAAAGAGAGAGACCTGACTCCACAAGTTTGTCCTCTGACCTCCACACATGTTCTGTGGCACATGTGCACACACATACCATATGTATACACAACAATCATTTAAAAGGAAAATAAATGGCCACATGAAAAGCTGTCTGTATAACTTAACAGTTAACCTTTATTGTGTCTGACCCGACTGAACTGGCATTTTTAGTGCCTGTTCCAGCTGCTTTTATGTCAAGGTGACACAAGCCAGAGTCACTTGAAAGAAGAACCTCATTTGAGTAAATGTCCCCACCAGGTTGGCCTAGGGTTAAACACGTAAGGCATTTATTTTTCTTTTTTCTGCTTTTTCCATTTTTTTGTTTTGTTTTGTTTTTCTAAGTAAGTTTTTTCTGTGTAGGCCTGGCTATCCTGGAACTAGCTCTTGTACAAGGCTGGTCTCCAACTAAGGGATCTGCCTACCTTTACCTCCCAAGAGCTGTGATTAAGGTGTGCACCACTACTGCCTTGTTTGTGGGGCATTTTCTTAATTAATGATCAGTTGTGGAGCTCTGATTACTGTAGCAACGATATCCCTGGGTGTATAAGAAAGCAATGATATCCCTGGGTATATAAGAAAGCAGGCTGAGCAAGTCATCAGAAGCAAACTAGTAAATCGCACTCTTCTATGGCCTCTGCGTCAGCTCCTGTCTCCAGGTTTCCCTTTGGCCATGATGTTTTATCAAAGAAGTGGAAACCCTGACCGAGAAAGTGTTCCTGTAGTTTATTTTAAGAAGCAAGGTGACATTGCTTGCATATTTCAAAGCAAATTAATTAGGAAGACCAGGAGAGAAATAAACTCAATAAAAGCCAGCAAAAGAAACTAGTTTGAAATCTGTAAAACTTGAAACTCCAAATTGGAACTGCTCTGGAAAACACCTGGTCTGCTACTACCCTAAGTACAGCCAGCCAGGTGGGCAGCCACTGTTTTGACTACGGTTAAAAAAGAGGAAGGTTAGATGACTTCATCACCATCTTGAGTGACAGTGACCAAATGGAGTGTCCCCATCAAGGAGATGTTAGATCTCCAATATATTTTAGCTACATGATAATTCCTATCCTAAAACAAAACAAAACAAAACAAAACAAAAAACAAAAACAAACAAGCAAAAAAAAAACAACAAACAAACAAAAAAAAACCCCGAAAACTAAGATTTATAAAAGATAGGATTTAAAACAATGATGGTTTTCTGAGGTATTAAGGCTGCACCTCCATACATTTTCATGTACAAGGGTGTATCTAGCTGACAGCCAGCTTTTGTAATGTAAGAGAATTCCCTTTATTTTTGATTTTAGAAACACTAAATTGCTTACAATGTTAAAACTTGGTTTTTTCTCCCATTGATTATGATTATGCTCTATGTCTTAGGACCACAGCTGAACACTAATTGCTGAGATATTCTTTCTAATCTTCTTGCTCTTACTAACATTGGTAAGCTATAGCTAATTGAGTAAACTATATATTCAGATTTAGCTTATATATGTTCTCAAAGTTAAGCATAAACATTTGTCTAGTTCAGGTATATCCAACAGATAATTATACCCTGATCTTCAAATGCTTTAGAGATCTGAGAATATGGCATTTTAATTAAAAAAAAAAAAAAGCAAAGACCCTGTCCAGACTGTGAGCAAGCAGAACACTAGGGGAATTTATTGCCCTGCTTTGCCAAGACAAGACATCTGTATGTTCCTGGGAAAGAGTTCTGCTACTTTATCAAGAAATTTGGCCTGGTAGAAACTAATATTAGTCTATGGGGCCCCTCTTTGAACCCACCCATCTTCAAGCATATTTTTACAGGTCCACTCCTGCCAGAATTGTACCAAGGCCAACCCACAGGGGGGCCTCCAAATGTGCCAGCACCTGCCCAGCTCCAAGGACACCAACAGGGTGAGGATTGGCAAGTTGATGTAACTTGCCCACCCTTAAAAAACTCTGTTATCTCCTAACTCTTGTTGACACCTTTACTAGAATGGATAGAAATATTTTCCACTTCCTGGGAAACAGCAGATGTAGTAGTACAGGTACCACTGGACCAAATCATTTCTCAACTTGTGAGGCTTTCTTTTGGCAAAATTAAGAATGGGGCCTGAGTTGGAGAACCCCCACAGAAAGCATCGTTTCTTTGGATGACACCAAAATCTCCCCCAGCTGTGTCTTCTTTACTTGTCTTTAGCCTTACAAACCCAGCTCAACAAATAGGTGATCATACCTGGTTCCCATCAATGAGATAATCATGCTTGGTGGCATAGACTTTTCCTACAGACACTGCAATAGCGTAAGCTACCACAGCAATGGAAAAGGATGCAGCTAGCATGTCAGAAAACAGGCCCACAGATGGAAGTGCAGGAGGCAAGAACCTAGTAAATGAAAACATATTGTGAAGATTTGACAACTTTTTACCAACCTTACCAAATACTGTGTCTACTCAGTGCACACAGAAGGACATGGCCCAAGAAAACAGCAGCACAGATGCATAACCTGTTTTTAACCAGAATTAGTGTTAGCTCATTTGAGAGGGTTTTTGTTTGTTTGTTTGTCTTTATACCTCTGATATGAATACATCTATCACTATGGATTCTTTAATACAACTCCATTTATGCCACTTTACATGTAACATTTTTCCTCATACAATTTCACCTTCAAGGTCTTTGGAAATTCAAGAGATTCCAGGTATGTTAGAAAATTTAATCTGTGTATAAGATGTCAATTCTGTCAAAGAGACAAAGAATATATGATACTGAAAGAACTCAATAGAAAATTCTAACGATCCATGACATTTAAAAATCTTAATTTTAGTAAAGAAAAAACCCTTATCCCACGTTTATGTAATTTATGTAATTATAATCCTCCAGTCAGTGAAACACAATGATTGTCTTTTCACAGGCTATTTAACAAAACCAGAGTTATTTTAATAACTATTCAAATAATTAATCATGATTATGAGATTTGTCCCCAAATGTAAAAGTTTGGAGGAAGAACTCTATTTGCCTATAGAATGTCCAAGTTGTGCAATTTCAAAAGTCCCCAGGCATCAAGCAAGTGCCTCCACTTATAGGTAAATAAAGATAAATTGGGAATGGGAGTTTTAGAAACAAACTGTAGAGAAGTTTTGGACTATGAACTTCCCAGGGTACTACTGAAACTGTCTTTCTCCTTTTGATATGAGAACCGCAACCCAGAAGAGAGAAATAAGTGGCTTGAATTCCTAGTGGGTTCTTAATTGGGTAGTAAGACTTGCCAGAGTTCTGTTGTTGGGAAGACTTTCCCCCAAAGGGCTAGCTTTCACAGTGCTCTCCCATCCCTTCTCCTGTCCTATATGTAGACTTCAGAAGGGACCCCAGCTGTGGACAGCTAGAAACAACCACACTTGAATGACTCAGTATATTACCTGCTAGTCTAGACCTGACCTTAGATCTCACTTAATAGGACACTTCCAAGACCCAGTCAGGTCTACTTCAGGTAACTAGGGTTCTATCAAAGATACCGTTTGAGTTTTGATAGTAGCAAGATGGCTCACTGCCTCCTGACTGTAGTGAGACTATTATGTAAATAGTTAGCTCCTTGTTACTAGTAGTAATCAGCCTAAGCTAGAACTTAAACCTGCCACATTTCCATCACTATTTCTGCTTTCTTGCTGGACTCCATCTGCACATCATCTAATGACCCAATTAAGAATATATTCTACCATAACACTTTCTAAACTACATGATCACCATGTGTCTCTTAGCCCTAGCAAGCCCAGTCTGACCCAGTCATAAAGGGTAGGGAGCATGTGAACACAATTTATCCTGAAGACATGGACATGGGAAGTGACGCTCCCCAAAGGGCCCAATAACACATAAAAGGGGAGTCATATGTGGTAAACAGGCTACTTGGATGTTTTACTTTAGGTTGGATGTGAATGTCTGGCAAATGTTCCCCAATCCATCTAAACAAGAGCAGCAGTACACTGGAAACAGCCGTCTGTGTCCTTTCCTGCTGTTTTTTCTGGGCTAAACTTCCAAGTTTACTGCAAGGACACCAAGAGGCAATAAATATTAGGACAAAGAGCACCTCTAATGCTGTCTGGTAAGAGAGGAGCCAGTAGCTGAGAGTAGAGACAAACTAGGTAGTAAAGAGAATTGTGCTGATATATTGTGCATTTAATAAGTTTGCCTGGAAATCAGAAGACAGAACCAAACCGAATTTAGCCATGGAGGTTAGGGAGTGGTGACCCAGGCCTCTAATCCCAGCACTCAGACCTCACACCACCACTCCTCTGGATCTCTGGGAGTTCAAAGCCAAAGAGGGCTACCTTTAATCTTAGCACTAGGAAAATTGAAGGGAGACATGAGATAGCTGCCCCACAGGAGACAAGTGGAGGAGATGCACATGTTGAGATGAATTAAAAGTTGGACACACTGAGAACTGAAGAATGAAGCAGCAGCAGCAGGAGAGGGGCAGGCTGTGATGAGTGAACAGAGAAGGCTCCAGGTTTGAGTGAATCCCTGTGAGAGACACTAAGACACTGACTAGACAAAGATAGGTTGTAGGTTTTTTAACTAACAAGGGGTAGAAAGGAAAACAGCCATGTTGCTGATACCAGTCCCCTCAGCTTCACACCCATCTGTTGATTAGGTTTGTTCAGTCTACTTCCTTTTCACCTCTCCAATCTCTGCATTTTATTCCATCACTGAGACCACTCTCCCTATCCCTTACATTACGAAATGGATACCTCATCTGGTTGCTTAGCTACTTAAATTCACTGTCTACAGTGATAACAAAAATGGTCACTCTCATGCTTAAAAACCCTCCAGCAATGCCTCAAAAATTGCTAAGACAGACACAGATATTTGACCTTTCATGGTGGTTTCTGTGCAGATGGTCACCTCTCACCTCCTCTAGCTTATGTTATGCTCCAGTTGCAATGAACTCCTTGTTGTACTTCTAAACACTATTTTCTTGGTTATAAGCTGCATGTTTTATTCAAGCATCCCCATTAGTTTTCTCATTACCACCCTGCCTTACTTACTATTCCCTATTGTATTTGACTGATTAATATCATCCTTACAATATCAACAAGTTGTCCTCCTTCTAATGCATAGCAAGCTAACCTGGACGGAAGCACTTATTCCTGGAGGATGACTGTGCCCTCACTAGACTGGGAACTAACCACTGAACATCCAGCACACCGCCTACCACTTTGTAGGTGCTTACACACAGATAGCAAGGAGTAAAAGTGTCTGAAGTATTGTTTTGTGTACAAGTGATAAATGTCCAGTAAATAGTTTATGGGTTACTTCAGCCATCTGATGGGAGTCTTGGTTTCCAAAAGATAAGCACACTGTCTCTCCAATCAAACCAAGACATTCAGGAGAGCTGGAGAACCACAAAGCAAAAAGAAATATCTGAAATATTTTGATGGAAATGTACTGAGGGAAGACAGTCTTAGGACTGTCTTTGAGTATCAGAGTATAGAAAGTATTGAAGTGCTCTAAAAATCAAAACAAAACAAATAACAATTACCTGCCATACTGGAATATGTACAGAGCTAATCAAAAGAACTTTAAATGGCTCCAAATAGACAACTTGATCAACAAAAGAGGAGCAAAGGAACATTAAAGTATAACTCAGAGTATGGCATAACTACTCATGAGGTCATAAATAAATAAATAAATAAATAAATAAATAAATAAATAAATAAATAAATAAATAAGAACAGTCAGCATTTGGGGCTACGCAATGGGACTGAATGTGACCCCAACCTTCAGAGAGACAAAAGGAAGCTGCCAGTAACAATCTGACTGGAGGCAGAGGAAGGAGGTTCTTTTTCCTTCTCGAACATTCTCATTCTGACTCTGGTTTCTCATTCTTCCATGTCACCATTTCCTTTGCAAATGTGTTAATACCATTAGAATTGTTGCTGGGCCACCAAATCAGACAGCCAGAACCTTTCTTATGGCTTATTTGTAATGACATGGCTTAGAGAGCTGATTCTCTCAACAAATGTTTTCAGAAACCCCACTTTAAGTTAGATGTTGTACTAGGGAGACACAGCTGAATGCCACAAACGGGGGCCTACCATGAAGGGTTCCCCAGAGCTAAATTAGCAATCAGGGGACTAAGCTTGACTAAGCCAAGGAACAGAAGGCTGAAGACCATGCCAAGGAGAGTGGCCAGGTATTTCTTCTGAGCATTAGAAAAGACAATGTGAGAAGTGAGTCCCCATGGCAGGCACTGGAGCAGAGATTCACAGGTCAGGCATGTGCTGTAGTCCATCTCTGGCCTGTACATAGAAGAACCTAAGGATATGCATTCACATATCTCTACATGAGCATCCGTGACTACAAAAGAACTCAGTCTTTAGGGCTGACGCTCTGCAGCTCGAGTTTTATTGCAACTTTCACCACTGTAGGTCTTCCAGTCTTATCCTTTACAATCTACATGTTGATATACTGGTATAGAATTTCTCATATTTACATGATAAGAAGAATCACTTGAAATGCTTTCTAAAAAGAATAGTTTTTAGGCCTCTTCCAGACATAGTTTTGATGTGGGAAGCAGGAATTTGTGTTAAAAACCAGTCTAGGGTGTTACCAAGGGATTCATTTGTAACATTGGAATGGGTAATATGTAATATAAGCTTCATATACCAGTTGTTCTTAATTGGTGTTAGAAAAATTGTAAGATATTTATTCAAATGAGATCATTTGCTGTAGAAGCCCTGGGGAGTTTTTGTTACAAGCATAGAGAAGCTAGGACAATGTAGAGCTTCCATTAATTGAATGGAAGAGAAACTACCACTTATTGATGAACCTCAAGTCTACTTACAAACATTGCAGCCAATATTGTAGATGTGGAAAATATGTGAGCCACATCATCTGCCCTGCATTTTTATGAGAGCTCTTAGTGGCATTTCACAAGCTTGAGTGGAGGCTTCAGCTCTAATTACCCTTGTCTTACAGAGAAACTTTCCCAGGGCCACACAAGTTAACAGTGACTTTGTCCTTTTACTCTTCCAATTCACAAAATGTCTAAATATATATGAAATTTACATGAAAATAATCCAACTTATTTATAGGTATTAAAGATAGCATTTTTATCTGTGGTTGATTACATGGTAGAGAATTTAAGCCAAACATTCTAGATTCTAGATTCCTTAAACAAATTGATCATTGTGCAATCAATGCTAATTGTGAATATGCTTGTATTACACTATAACTATACATATGTGTTTTAATCAGGAATCTGGCGCTGAACGTACATGTCCTTCCACACTGTAAGGAAATGGAGCACGCAGGCCTGCTTTTAACAACTGGACTGAACTTAGTTTCCACATTCTGTTTATGTGAAGTTTTGTGCATGTGGCATTTCTTCAAGACCACACAAAAGTAGGACTATCAATGGCGAAGTAAAACTAGAAATAAAAACTTCCACCTAAATAAAGTATTGCCTTAGTTTATTAGTGCCATCTAAGAGGAGTGTCACACTCACCCACTTGGGATGGACTTAACAATGCCAGCATTGTAATTTTTTTCCAAGTTGGCCCCATAGGAAATGGCAGTGGCAATTATTGTCTGAAATAAAAGAAGAGAAAAAATGGAGAAAAAACAACTTCATTGGCTTTAACAACTCCTTATTTGTCAACCTAATTAGTCCTGAATTTTCTAACCATTTATTCTACTTACCACGATCACTTCTATTGGAATAGGGACTGGGATTTTGTGTTTAAATCGATCATTTAATTCCTTAACAGCCATACAGATGATGATGGTAAGTAACCCAGCAATGAAATCTGCAATATTAGTGTCACTGATATTTTGAAAAATCTCAATTAGTGTCTGTAAAGAGAAAACAGGTGTATATGACATATGCTATACAGACACATGCATTAAAGCAAATTTTCCACATGAACAGTCATATGCACATGTTATGCAAAAAAATCTTAAAAATGGGGTTGGTAAGATGGCTCAGTGGGTTAAGGTGCCCACTGATGAGGCTGATGGTCCCAGTTCCATCCTCAGAACCCATATAACTGAAGGATAAGATTGACTCCTGGAAACTGACCTCCATACCTTTCCTGTAGCACACACACACATACACACACACACACACACACACACACACACACACACACACATACACACACACACATACACAAATAAATGAAGTTATTTAAAAATAAAAATGTACTGGCTAATAGAAAGACCATTAAGCACATAAAATTTCTAAAATATACATATGCATAAATAAAAAATATAAAGCTATTGTTAAAATTATAAAAATGTATTGACTAGTACAAGGAGGATTAAGAATATGCAATTCCAACATCACACACAAAGTTACTGTAATTAACTTGGAGAGGTGATTTTTTTACATTCTTGTGTTTGTTTATCTGTATTTTTAAGAATAATATGGAGAAATTTTTATGGAAAACTGTGGAATGTTATCTTTTACTTGCAGAAAAATCAACTTTATGTCTAGGGAGGCTGTATGGTGCTATTATGTGGTCTCTATGTATATAGGATTGTTACTGGAACCAAAGTCTGTCTCACAATCTGAAAGGTCCGAGCCAGCATCTTAAGTAATATTCTTTCCCAACCTGAATATGTGGAAAACAACAACAAAAATCTCCAAAAAGTGTTCCGCATGAAAATCTAAGTGGTACTGATCAATTCTTTAAAGTGAATTAAAACCAGTGAATGGGTACACAGGCCAAGTATATATTGTTTAGAAATTAGCTTAACACTAAAAGCTATTTTCTCCAAGTGGGCAGAGAAACCAGCTCAAGAAAACTCATTTTGTTTTGTAAACATGAAGTACCGGGGACACCAGCATCTTCTTCAAGGAAGTGAGTAGGGAGAATCCCCGGCAGGACACTGGCACCTTTGTTCTGTCGTGTCTCTTAGGTAAGTCATATCTTAAGGAGTTGTCTCTCAATTCTATGAGACAAGTCATGCTGGTGACTTCTTTCCTTTGAACAAGTCTGTTTATAGCTAGGTTTTAATTTGACATAAAGAAATGGTGTGTCTCAGGAGTAAAAACATGTATCTTGGTTTATTTTTATAGATAAGTGTAATGCTGTAAATAATTATCATGATAATCTGGTGTCAGGCATATAAGGAACATCTTGCCTGTAGTCTTGACTCTCTGGAGAGCTTCCAGGAGTAAGGGGATGGATGGTCTTCTACAAGCAAAACTTATCTCAGCCAGAGTTTGGGCTAAGATCCAGGTATTTAACTTGGAGGAAGACTCTTCAACTTTCTCATAATGAATATTTTTGCTCCCACATTAAACCCAGTATATCATGTTAACTCTGCTTTCCAGAGACACTTAAAACAGTTGGAGACAGATACACTGGGCAACAAGACAGAATTGGTGGCTGCAGAATGTTTTAACTGTTTACACAATGATGGTTTACTTTTCAACTCAAAACAGCAAAGTTAATTTGGAAATCATTTATCTGTTTATAATTCTAGCACTCAGAAAGCAGAGGCAGGAGAATCTTGAGTTCAAAGCCTACCTAGACTCTTTACAAGAGTGTACAATAGGGAGTTCAAGAGCAGTCTGTCTCAAATACCCCTCCCTCCCTCCCTCCCTCCCTCCCTCCCTCCCTCCCTCCCTCCCTCCCTCCTGCTGCATCCTCTCTGAACCAGCTATCCTGACCACAAAAATAGTTCATGGGGTTGGGAAATTGTTCAGTTTACTCTTCAGTGTAAACCCGAGTTCAGACCCTCAGCACCCAGACAAAAACCAGGTACTGAAATGCCTGCCAGGAACCCAGCACTAGGAGGCTGAGGTAGGTGGATCCCCAGAGCTCACTGACCAGCTAACCTAGTCAGATCAATGAGCTCAATGAGAGCCTGTCCCAGAAAACAAAGTGAACAGTTACCCAAGAAGACACAACCTAGCTTCTACATGTGTGCAAACATTTATCTGTATATATATACACACACACACTTTAAAAAATATTTTAAAAATCACTCCATGATTCATATTTAATTTTTGAATGTTGACCTAGTTGGTTTCTGTTAGTATGATAAAATGTTTTGAGCAAAAGCTACTTGGAAAGGAAAAAGTTTGTTTGGTTGACAGATCCACACTGAGGGAAGTCAAGGCAGAGACTAATGTAGAAACCACTGAGGAACACTACTTACTGTTTTGCTTGTTTCCTTATCAGTCAGGACCACACGCCTGCCCAGAATGGTAACACCTACAATGGGTTTTGCCATTTTAATCATTAAGCAAGAAAATGTCCCACACATGCTCACAGGCCAATTTGATGAAGGCAGCTCCTCAATTGAGTTTCCTTCTTCCTGGATGACTCTAGTGTGTGCCGAACTGGCAAAAACCAGCCCAGAAATTAGTTAAACTTCTGAATGAAAAGAACCTCTGGGGGCTAGAAATATGTCTCAGAGGTTAAGAGCACAGGCTGCTGTGCCAGGTTTGATTTCCAGCACCTACATGGTGACTTAAAACCATCTGTAATACTTTCAGGTCCAGAGAATCCAGCACCTCTTCTGGCCCTTCATAGACACTACATACACACAGTACACAGACACATATGAAGGCAACACATCCATACACAGATTTAAAGTAAAAGTGAAAACAATGTTAAGAATCCTTGCTGTATTTTAGATGCTACAAAAAAGTAAATCACACACCAGCACTGAGCAAAACATGTGGCCTATAGTTGCCTGCATTGTAAGTTCAGAATTTCTTGTGAAAAATTCTACAGTAAAAAGTTTAATTTGTGTGGAATAAATCTCAGCTATATAAATGAAAGTGGTCTGACTGTTGCCAATAGAAATAATTTCTTAAAACACACTGAACAGCAATTATAATTTAATTTTCTGTCAGAGCTCTAAATTATAGATCAATGTAATTTTGTTATATTATTATAATTTAGTATTCTAAATACAGGTCAAATTGAGATTACAAGCTATGAATAATATTTTATTTATTATGATGTTTGGTAAATTTTGAGACCACTTCATTTGTATAATAGTTCTCACCAAGTACAAAGTCATAAGGAAAAACATATGCTTAATATGTACCTGAGAAAATGTACTAAGTAACTTTTAGAATTGACTTTCTTTTAGTTCTTCTCTGTATGACAATAACAACCTTTTACAATCACCATCACCATCTGGCTACAGATACTTTCTGTATATATAGATTGCCCATGTCAGGATTACTTTCTTTATCATAATGGTGTAAATTTTGCATGTAGAAATGAGTTAAAACTAATACATTTTACCATGCTAAGCTCTGACCTCAAAGCTTACCTTTGCACTGGGTAACTCTAAAGGGACAATTCCTTAGGTTGTCTGCCCTTGCATACACAATTGAAACCTCAAGCCTGGATAGCGCTTTTTTCAGTGTAGGCTTACTTCTCAAGAAGGCAGTGGTACAGGTACTATCAATTAAAAACCAAGCTAAAAGACGTCCCTTTTGTGGTGTTTAAGTAGTCTATTGTCCCATAAGAGTGACACTATTTGGAAATGTGGCCTTATTGGAAGAAGTGTGTCACTGGGGGGTGGGGTAGAGTTTGAGGTCTCAAGTGCTCAAGCCAATCCCAGTGTCTCCTCCCTCTCTCATCCTGCTGTCTAGTGATCCAAATCCCTTGGTTTCTTCTCCGCCACCATGTCTGCATACCACTGAGCTTCCTGCCATGATGACAATGGACCAAACCTCTGAACTGTAAGCCAGCCCCAATTAAATGTTTTCCTTTATAAGAGTTTCTGTGATCATGGTGTCTCTTCATAGCTACAGAAACCCTAAGACACTTGTGTATAAAAACAACTTGTCATGGTTAGTTTTTGTTACCTTGGCACAAACTTGGACATACATGGGAATAGGTAATCTCAGTTTCGGAATTGCCTCCATCAAATTGGTCTGTGGGACATTTTCTTGATTGCTGACTGATGTGGGAAGACACAACCCATTGTGGGATGTATCATTTCTCAGCTGGTGGGACTGCACTGTCTAAGAGAACAAGCTGAACAGTGTTCCCCATGCTCTCTACTTCAGTTCCTGCTGTGGCTTCCCGCAGCGACACATTCTAACATGGAAGTCAAATAAACCCTTTCTTTCTCCCAGTTTCTTTGCTTTCGTCAGTGTTATATTCAACAACAGAACTGAATCCGAACACAGCCTGCTTTAGTCAGTGTCCTATTGCTGTGAAGCAACACTATGACCACAGAAATTTGTATGAAAGAAAGCATCTAATTAGGGCTGGTTTACAGTTTCAGAAGTTTAGTCCATCATCATCATGGCAGGAATCAGGACAGCATAAAGGCAGATATGATGCTAGAGTATCCACAGGCAGCAGGAAAAGAGAGAGACTAGGCCTGGCTTAAGCTTTGGAAACCCTAAAGCCCACCCTCAGTGACACACTTCCTCCTGCAAGGCCACACCTCTTAATCCCTCTGAAGTAGTGCCACTTCCTAATGACTAAGCATTTAAATATATGAGCCTATAGGGCCATTTCTGTTCAAACCACCACACAACCCATTCCAAGCAAATGCTGACAAACATAATGACACTTAAGAGAACTGTAAGATTTAAATACCCGCGTGACTGCATGTAGCATCCAGAATATTATTAACATCCTACCATGTTCCTTCTAGCCTATTCTTTAGCATCTGTGAATGGGAGTTTTACTGAAGTTGTCAATGTGTCTTTGAGGTGGCCTAGTCTTAAAACAAAGTGGTGTAGATACATTCAGGAAAAAAATATTTTCCAACAATGTTACAGTATTTCCTAGATAATCCACTGCTACTAAAGAATTCCTTCATATGTGATTGCAACAGTGAATCCACCAACCAAATTCTCCACATAGGAACCCAAGGGTTCCTTTAGTCCTATGTAGTAGCATACAAATCAGCCTATTCTTTCCTTTCAGAATAAAAAGTTAATATTAACTATCACACAAAAGCATGGCTGATTTGTAAAGAATTTCTTGTGAAATTCTATGATAGCACATTCATCAATTGTAATCCATGTACCACTCTAGCACAATATAGAATATTGGTAATCAAGGAGACTAGACTGGGGAAGGTAGGTAGAAGAGAGTTTCATACCTTCTATTCAACTGTTCTGTGAGCCTAAAACGTCTCTTTTAAAAGTCCATTAACAAATCATATGACCCAGAGCATGTCCCATGCTCAGGAGGACTTGGCCAACAGAAAATGAGTTCCATACTTTTTGTGAACTTTTTGTTTTGTATGGTATTTTTGTCTTATTTGTTTATTTGTTTCAATTTTCATTTGTTTCTTTGGCAGGGGGTCATGAAGTTGGGTAGTTAGGCACATAGGGAGGATCTCGGGAAGGGAAAGAATATGACCAAAATATATTATATGAAAATTTTAATTAAAAACTATATGATTCTTACTAAATTAGATGTTAAGAATAATATTTAACAGGGAAAAGTCACATAATATTTTTTTAAAGAAACCATTTTTTCACTTAGTATTTCACTTTTGTCCCTGGCAAATTATGGTAATTTGCAGCTTATTTCTTCATAAGCAAAGACTAGAAGAACCAGCTCCCCTGCTCTACAGAGGCCCAGCAACTGCCAGGACTCCAAGTGTCGGCCTCAGCTTCCAGAGAGTTGTATGGATACAGGCCTGGTGGTCTTTGCACAGGAAGCAAACACTTTCAATAAGGGATGTGGTAGGGAGGGAACAAAGTCAGTGTGTTTGAATATGGAGTAAACAGTGTCTGGTCTTCACTCAGTATTTACTGAATAGGTGAAGTGAATGAATAAGAATGAAGGAATAAATTAAGAGTTGATAAAGTGTTAAAACAAGATGTGTCAGAGATGCAAAAATAACAGAACCTGTGTCAGAAAAGTCTGTCAGAATTGAGAAAAAATCCTGAGGGCCTGGAAGACATCTCAGCAGGGAAAGGTGCTAGGCATACAAACCTGCCAACCTGGGTCTGATCCCAAGACTCATTTAAAAGTCTGTGGCATGTATCTGTAATATCCTCAACAGGGAGACACAGACAGGACACTCACCCAGAAAGAAGCTCAGGAACAAGCTAGCCTGAAGTGTCCAACTCATCCACAGAATCAACAAAAGAAAATTCTGCCACAACAAGGTGGAAGGTGAGAATCAACTTCTAAAAGTTGTTTCTGAGCTCCCTGTGTACCCAGTGTCATGCATTCATACAAAGTTTATAAACAAACAAGAAACTGACGGGGGGTGGGGAGCAAAATGACCAAAAATCATGGTGAATCAAAAAACAACCTGTGTTAGGCCTCAGATGTGAACCTATTACTATTACTTGGCTAACTGGACAGATGACCAAACCGTCCTCTGAATTCATCTCTCTATCTATAGAATGGGGCAGCTTACAGACATACCTCATCAGAGAAGCTGCTTTGTGCAGTGTACAGTGCTTAACTCAGAAACACAATTGACCAAAGAACAGGGAATAATGTCAATAGAGTGCTCAGATACAAATGGGATGTCTAAAGCATCCTCCCCACAAGGCTCAGTGACTATTACAAAAAAGGGGCAGGAAGATTTTAAGAGGCAGAACTCAGGCATTTAAACAGTGTCTTCTGGAAGTGACAGGACAATTCCACTTCTGAACTCACAGCAGCTGTGGTTGCTTGCATAAGACCTACACATTTAAGTCAGTCACAATTATGGTGTCAAGTGAGGAGCTCCAGATTCCTCACCCTTGACTGAGAAGCCGCTGATGGCAGATGGATGCTAGAAGAGATGATTTTCTTTAAGGAGTGTGGCTCCTGGCAGGTCAACCTCACTCTGATATATGCCTCTGCATCCGTTTGGATATGGGCAGCACAAAGGGGACTCTGTAAGTTATTTTAAAGTAAAAAATACTATGTATAAGAATGCAAATAGATTCATATCTATCACCCTGCACAATACTCAAGTCCAAGTGGACCAAAGACTTCAACATAAACCCAGTTACACTGAACCTGATAGAAAAAAATTGGGAAATACCCTTGAATACATCTGCACAGGAGACCATTTCCTAAATTGTTGCACAGACACTGAATGCAACAATTATTAAATAGAACCTTCTGAACCCAAGAAACTTCTGTAAGACAAAGGACATGGTCAATAAGATAAAACAACAGCCTACAGAATGGGAAAAGATCTTCACCAACCGTACATCTGACAGCTGACTGATCTCTAAAATATATAGAAAACTCAAGAAACTGGAGATCAAAAAAAAGAAAAAAATCAAGAACCTAATTGGAAAATGGGGTACAGAGCTAAATAAGAATTCTTAACAGAAGAACTCCAAATGGCTAAAAGACACTTAAAGAACTACTCAACATCCTTAACACAAAGAAGTACAAATCAAACCAACTCTGAGATACCATCTTATACTTGTCAGAATGGCTAAGATCAAAGACACAGATGACAACCTGTGCTAGGGAGGATGTGGAGCAAGGGGAACACTCTTCCATTGCTGGTGGGAGTGTAAACTTGTACAGTCTCTTTGGTGGAAATCAATTTGGCAGCTCCTTAGAAAATTGAGAATCAATTTCCCCAATGACCCAACAATACCACTTTAGGGCATATACCCAAAGTATGTACATTTTTACCCCAATGGCATTAGCTCAACTATGTTAAATAGCACCATTATTTGTAATAGCCAGAACCTGGAAACAACCTAGATGTCCCTCAACTGAAGAATGGATCAATAAATTGTTGTACATTTGCACAATGGAGTACTACTTAGCAGGAAAGAAAATGACATCCTGAAATTTGTAGGCAAATGAATGGTTCTAGAGAGTATCATCTTGAGTGAGGTAACACAGACCTAGAAAGATAGATAAATATGGTATGTACTCACACTCATAAATGGATTTTAGACTTAAAACAAAGGATAATCAGTCTGCAATCCACAACACCACCCCACCTCAGCAGCTAGGTAACAGGAAGAAGAGAGACATCCATAGATCTCCCTGGGAAGGACAAATAGAGAAGATCTCCTGAGAAAATTGAGATCATTTGAAAGAGGTGGGGAGGGGAAGCAAAGGGAGGTGAAAAAAGAACATGAGAAAATGGGATGGTTGAGTGGGGGGAGCAACAGAGAGGGAGAGCAAAGAAGTGAACCAATAGAGAGAGCCATTGTGGGGTTAGAGAGAACCTGGTGCTAGGGAACACCCAAGAACCCACAAGATGAGCCCAGGTATAGTGGAGAGGGAGCCTAAACTGGCCTTTCCCTATTATCACATGAATGACCACCCCAATTGTCATTATAGAACCTTATCCAACAGCTGATGGAGGCCGATGCAGAGATCCACAACTAAACATCAGGTTCAGCTATTGGTCTAGCTGAAGAGAGGGAGGAGAGATTGCATGAGTGCAGGGATTGGGATCATGATGGGAAGACCCATGGAGTAGGCTTTCCCATGCTGCTGGGAGCTCAAAGGCTCTGAAATGACAGTGGAGGAAACTTCATGGAACAGATTTAGATCCCCTGAATGCATTTGAAAGTCAAAAGGACATAAGCAGTTTCTGGAGCCTCTGGTATAGGGAGATTATATTGTTCCATTGTAAATAATTGTCCCCGCTTATGAGTTTAATAAAAGGCACTGATTGGCCAAAGGCAGACAGGAAGTGTGGGTGGGGCTACCAGACTAAGAAGACTCTAGGAACTGGCAGATTGGAGCAGAATGCGAGAGAGAAGCCAGAAGATGTAGAGGACAACCATGCTGCTCTGAGAAAAGGTACCGAGCCCCATGGCTGAACAGGATAAGAGTCATGGGTTAGACTAAGGGTAAAGAGTTAGCAAGTTATATGCCTGGGCCTTATGCCAATCAGCCTAAAACTATTGTAAGCATCTGTGTTGTCTCTGTGGGTCTGTGGGTTTGCCTGCCTAAACCTTGAGGCTAGGCCCGAAAGTCCGGGCCAGAAACCTCCTACTACACCTCTGGTGCTCAGACCAGAGTCTATCTTGGGAACATGAACTGGCTTCTCAGAGCCTATATCTTGAAGGGAAACACCTTTCTCAGCCTCAATACTTGGTGGAGGATTTCAGTCCTACCTCAACTGGTTATGCCAGACAGAATTGACTCACCTTGGGATTTCTTGTCCTCTCTGGAGAGTGATCAAGGGTGGCGAGGGGAGGGGGGTGGAGAGGCTGGTGGAGGACTGGGGGAGCAGTGGTGGGTATGGGGAAAAACTAAAGAAAAAGAAAGAAAAAAAAAAGAAGTGGGCATGGTACTTCACACTTCTCACCCCAGCACTTTGGCAGAGACCAGTAGATCTCTGTGAATTCAAGGTCGGCCTGATCTACAGAGCAAGTTCCAGGCCAGTCAGGGGTACATAGTAAGATTCTGTCTCAAAAATTAAAAAGAGAAAATGAAGTTCCAAGGGGGTGAGGCAGTGAGGGTGGATTTAGGAAGAGTTAGGGGGAGAAATAGATGGTGAATATATTTATAAAACATTTTATGAAATTCTGAAAGAATTAATAGAAATACTATATCTAAAAGGGAAGGAAATGGTGTGTATTAATGTCTCTGATGGACTGGGTCTTGTCAAAGCAGAAATTCAGTTCAGTAAGGTCTGTTTAATGGCAATGAAATAACACTAACAAATTGAGTTCTACTGTAGTCTGATATTGTGTTTTTTGATATGTGTGGCTGGAGATATCGATCAGCAGTTAAGGGTACTGGTTGCTCTTCCACAGGGAGCCAGGTTCAATTCATAGGTTCATGGGGCTCAGAACTATCTGTAATTCCAGTTTCGGAGGATCCAACACATTCTTCTAGCCTCAGCATCAAATGTACACATGGTACACAGATATACATGCAGACAAAACAGAGATAAAATTAGGGCCTCACTATTTAATAAACCTAGATAGCCTCAATTCTAATACTCTCTTGCTTCAGCTTCTCATGTTCTAGGCTTTCAAGTATGTGTCACATAACTGGTGTAAACTTTCTTATCATTACAACCCTAAGAAGTAGCCATTATTATTACCCTGATTTAAAAAGTTAGAACTCAGGGTATTAGGAAATTAATTTTTAAAAAATTCTCATTAAGTTTATTCATTTTTATGTGGAAGTGTTCTGTCTGCCTGTTTGTGCACCATATGTGTGCTTGGTGCCTGTAGAGTCAGAAGATGGTATCAGATCCCTAAAAGTAGTTACAAATGGTTGGGAGCCACTGTGTGTGTGCTGGGAAATGAAACAGATATTCTGAAAGAACAAGAGTTCATAAATGCTGATCCGTTTCTCTAGCCTCAGGGCCACATGATATTCAACATACTCAAGCCCACACAAGTAGAAAGTAGTCAAACCAAGATTCAAACTCCAGTCTGTTGACGTCCAAATGTTGTGAGCGTTAGCACTGTGTTACTCTTTTTCTCTCTATTCTAACTGCTAGCCAAGTACCTGACCTGCAGTGAACATTTGCTAAAGGTTGGAGGAATTATGGCACTTAAACTGAGAATATTTTTTACAGCCTTGCTCTTTTATATGTGTGTACGGCCATAGATTGTTTTCAAATGCTAATTTTTTATCTTTTAGCTCAGGCTAGCTTCGAACTGTGAGATAACTCAGAAATTCTGATCTTCCTGTCTTCAATTCCCAAGTGTTAGGATTATAGACATGCATCTAGTGATGGGAATTGAACTTGCCTCATGTATGTTTGGCGAGTGCTCTAGCAACTGAGCTTCATCCCAGTTCCTGTGGTTTTTAATGCACTTTTGCATGGCATCATTTCTCCAAGCCAGGGTGATATCATATTACTATTGTCACCATTTCCCGAGCATCTGTAACACACTTTATACAGAGCACACACTTAGATCTAAGAACTTCAAATCTACTTCATATGATCTAAGTCTTTCCTTTGAATCTCTTTTGCATGTTGAGTCAGCTCTGAATTTAATGTTCCTTTTCATTTATAATTACTGAAACATTTACATTATGTATTTTATAGATGCTCATAATTAGAACAGGCTTGAGAGACACATCTCCAATTGTTTCGTTTTAAAAACAAGGAAGAAAAAGAAAGGTTTGAAATAATAATTCTATAATAATAACTTTTCTTGAATTTGCTATATGCCACCCCCTGAACCAATTATCCAACTACTCCCAATGAGATAGCTGCTATTTGCAACCCATTCTGCAATTTCTGCAGAAACTGAGGCATGGTGTTTGTTCATAAGACTAATAAGTGATTAAATCAAAGTTTGAATTTATACCCTCCCAGCTCCAAATATGAACTTTCAGCCACTCCTACATGATCTATCTAGGAGAAACTTAGCTTATCAGAGGCAATGTGGGACCAGAGTACAAGTCTATAACATCTCAACCCTGTGATTTTTACTGTTATGATACCTCAGATTTCTTGTTGTTTCTGAGGGCCTTGGCATCTGCGAAAGCTTTGGAGTGGTTAAAAAATGATGGTTTTCTGATTTCAGAAAAATGCGTTTCAATGGTTCCAATTTTACCCAGAAAACAGATTGTCCAGGTTCAGTCTGGAGAGATGGAACAGTGATGCCTCTGCAGTGGTAATACAGCACTTACATAGATAATGGAGAGGACGCCATTGTAGTTTTTGGTTGAAACATTGAGCACAATCTTTAGCTGTGAGACCAGCACTTGAAAGGCAGCAGCTGTTGTGAATCCACCAACCAAAGGGTCTGCCAAGTACCTCACTATGAATCCAATCTGCAAACCTCCAAATATCAGCTAGGGTAAGAAGAAAAGAAAAAGTTAGGTGTTTGACTGAGAGAGAGGACAATTCTCTGGAAAGACTAACGAATTAAACTTTGTATCATTGAGAAGAGCACTCATCACAGGCTTGTGCTCAGTTGCATCGCTTGTGCTCTGTTTTCTTTTCTCAGACTTTAGTGACAAGTGATTTCTTCCTTCTGTTATTTTGCTTTCGTTTTTGTTTTTCAAGTTTTCAAAGTCATTTTAGTATCCAACAAAAACAATGTTATTTAGCAAATAACATTACAACTAAAGTTCAACAAGTTTGTTTCGCAGTTAGATGCATCTTTAAGTCTCCATACTTTAAAATTAATTATTTCAAATATGTATCACAGGCCAGTCATCTGTATTTACATGTAAGCCTATTTATTACCTGTATAATTCCAACTAGAAGAGTGAGGGTGCTTGCAATCAGTACTCTTGCTGCATCTCTGGTTCCAGTATCTAATGTGGTCATGTTCGATGCACTTCCATTACCACTTGACACAAGAAAGTGGTCATCTGGCGCCATGCTCAGAACAACAGATCCCACCATTAAACTGACCACAGGGAAAGGGCCTGGGGAAAAAAGCTTTGTCAACTAACCAATAAGGAATCACAGACACTTAGACTCAACATGTCTATGTACTACTGAAAAATAGATATTTAAGGCATTCCTGAATCAGACAGAGCAATCAGACATGTAGGTAGGTGGCAGTAAAACAATGCTGAGCATACTTAGTATATAGGAGTATGCCAGCCCCTTCAGTGTGCGATCCTCATGCCACAGGGTGTGGCTGTTATCAAGAACGATTTCCTGGAAGAGACACAAATAAACTGAATACTTACTTGCTAAATTTAATATTTATCCCCTATGATCTCATCTTCTAGAATGTCCAAAATCCTGATCTCCAGACACAAATGCTTCCATTAATATCACAGTGTCCAAACTGACAAAGGATTAGAATATGGTTTCTTTTATTTTTTATCATATTCCAGCTAATAAAATCCTAATTTTTAAAGTTCTGAATTCTTCTATTCACTACTCTCATTTTTCCCCATATTGATGACTATGATCCTATCCTTTGAGTATAAAAGATTATATGGTTGAGAGGCCTCAACTCAAACATTGTAACCAGGAAAATCTAAAAGTAGCAAATGCCAGAGGCAAACCCTTCTCTCTTATTCATTGGTTCTCCGAAGAAAGCAATTCAGTCAATAAGCATCTCCTGACCTGCTTCTGCATACAGGTCAGAGCCTGTGAGAGACATGGTTGTGCACAAGGGCATGGAATGGGGTCAAAAATGGGACAACAATTGTCTCAAGAGGGTCATCCGGACAACATTCCTCAAGAACGTGGATGTAGCAGCAAAATTATCTTCATTACTGATGTCAAAGTCACATAAAATCATATCAAAACATTTATTTGCTGGAATAGTACAGAAAAATAAAATTACCTTGAATGTTAGGAATGGAAGGAAAACTCATTGTGAATCTTGCAAAGAAAAAATACAGACTTTTCTAAATTGTCTTGGCAGGATTTTGTCAGCTTTTCAATATTACCTTACTAAAATAAATATATTCTTTAATTGAAATAACAAATATGTATTTGGTGACTATAATTCAGTAAATACAAATTTAACACAGTGATGTAAGTGGACTTAGATCCTATTTTTTTCTCTTGTCATGTGTTGAAAAGGAACACTTTTAAATAGAGTCAACTTTATTACATTTAAAATTTTTAATATGTAATAAGACTTAAAAATAAGCTTTAATTTGCAACCTTTCAATTCCATATTTTAAAGTACAGTTACATACCATTTAATAAAGAAAATAAGCAAGTCCCTGAAGTTTGGGTTCTAGGACTCATTGGCAAAGGTCTGGAAGCATTGTATATATAACATACCAGAAACAGTTTAAAAATGAATAAATACAGCTGTAAAATATACTTGCAATTACCAACTGAGATGTGTCTTGATGTTCCAAAGACAAAATACGTCAGGATAGGGAAAAAGGCAGAGTAGAGACCATATTCAACAGGAACTGCAGCTAGCAGAGCATAAGCCATCCCTAAAAGTACAGCCAACACAATAAAAGTCACAAACAAAAATTACAACATGTTTGTACCACACAAAGAAAGGCTTATTTCATAGACATATTCAGTTTATGAATTCAAAACACCAGCTAGTCCTGAGTAGTTTTGTTTGTTTGTTTTACATGCATACCTCAGCTATGCAAGGATGTGGGATATGATTTGGTTAGAATAATAGGCATTTCTATACCCATCTCCTATTGAAAGGAACTGACTCCATTGCTTGGTAGTTCAGTCACTGGCTGATGATATCAGTTGGAAAATAATCAAATCAATTCCAGTATAATTTGATTAATCCAGTCCCAAAGCCCAGAGCAGCTTATGTGGATAGTTCTCTGTGTTGTAAAGCATGTAGGCATCATTGCCTTTTCTCTCCCTTGCTAAAGAACAGAAATTAGATAAAAAGCAAGACAACTTTACCCTGAAGAGGAGGCTGACCTGGCCTGTGCCTGGAAGCCTCTTGGCTATGACTCTCAGGAACCAGCATTTCAGTGGTCATGGGGGTTGGAAAAGAATAATGACAGTCTTTCCTTTAGTTAAATGTTCCAGAAATCAGCAGGCCTTAGCATATAGTATATCTCCATAATTCACACATCAGGAGTGAAAATTCAGCCCTTTGACTCTTGATTCAATAATAAAGGACTGTTAATAATGATTTTTAAAACAGTTCACTAACAACCTAAACATTCCAATACATTTGCACTTAAATTTATTTACTGAATGAGGAAATTTTCCCAATGAGGAAACTGTTAGCTAAATTATACTTAAACATCGTGATTCTGTGTTGTAGAGGGTTGTTTGGGGGGGGGGCATAAAATCAATGAAATAGAACTGATGAAATGTAAAGAAATACATTTTCCTAACACAACCAAATGTAAAGTGAAATTTTTAAAAATTTACATTTTAATTTATTTTGTGTATGTGTAGTAGGGGACTAGGTGTGTATGTGCCACAGCATGGGTGTGGACATGAGAGCCGAACTCCTGAGAGTTGATTCTCTCTACAGCATGCATCCTGAAGGGTCAAACTCAGGTCCTCGTATTATAGATGCATTGATTTGTTTTTTGAAAATCCTGTATGTTTGTATGGATGTGTGGTAATCAAGTGTGATTTGTGCACACAAGTGTGTTCGGGATGCTAGAGGCTAGGGAAGACATCAAGGGCTCTCTCTGTTCTGCAGTGCTCACCAAACCTGGGGCTAGGCTGGGCTGTCAGCAAGCTGCAGCCGTCTTCTGGCTCTGCCCCTTCACAGTGCTGGTGTTAAAGCACACCTTACACAGGTTCTGGGAACCTAAACTCAGATTCTCATGCTTGGGCAGCAAGAGATCTTCACTGCTAAGCTCTCTCCTTGACCCCTGGGGTGCACTTCTTTAATACTCCAGTTATTGTTGGGAAGCACATAATCAGCTGTCCCAGGAACACAGAACAGAAAGAGCAGCTTCACCAAGGAAGGACAGGAAAAGGAACAGAGAGCATGAAGGCATAGCCTCCTGTTTCCTGTGAACAGTTTTCAAGTCCTCAAACTGGGTGTTTCCTGACCAAGGTGCTGTATCTCTTCATTTTTCTTCTCTGCCTTTCTGCCTACACATCTTAATATGCCTGGGAAACAGGGATGCTTTCAATTTTCATATATACTGTCTATTTAGGGTAACTTTTATTCATGTATAACATAGTAATCTTTATTACAAAGGTACTTGGTACAAAATTTTTGAAATAATATGGTTTGTAAACAACCTAAACTATTGATTGAAAGTGAACTCTCCTCTGGTGCATTTGGTAAATAGGATGGTGGCATGTAAGCTGTACTGAAACCATCTGAAAGGAAAGATCTTCCACTGTCTGTGGACACAACATGGCAGGCCTTAGTGTTAAAAACTGAGAAATAAATTCCTATTATGTATTAAGTAAATCAGTTAATGTCCAAGATAAAAATAAAGCCAGATAGGAAACTCCATATAGCTATGAGTAAAAGGGCTTGTAGGTCTTTTATTGCTTCATAGGAATTTACATTTTAATATTAGGAATCAAAAGACCCCACTACCTTGATTAAACCCAGATTCCTCTCCCAGTACTTCAAGGGCCCAGCTAGTAAACAAGTCACCACAAGCTAGTCATGGACTGTCATCACTGCAGCAGCAGGATGTCCTTTGAAGTCCCTGCTGGAGTCTCTGTCTCCCTAGGTGTAGCCTAAAGCCCTCCAGCCTACACACTGGAATCCTTACTGAAACAATGCTTTATCTTCATGAGCCTTCTACTCCAAACCAACCACTCTGTCTATACCACTGGACCATCTTGCCCTCACTTCTAACTTGGGTCTCCCTATTTCCTTCCTTTCACCTGGAACCCCTCCCCTGCAACATTCATGTGCTCTAGAATAGCCTTCAAATAAGACACAGTCTAGACTGAGGCATTGTACCAAGACTGACTAGTGTTAAAAAGTTCTTGATCCCAAGTCCCAGCAGGCACTGCACTTTGCTTGGTGAGCCACTGGCATTTCCTTGCAAATGTGCCTTTCTACTGCCTGACTGAGTTGCCTGATTTTCAGCTGCACTTACCAGGACATAATGATGATCATTGCTGCAGAAGATATTTTATATCTTACAGTGCTCTCTAAGTCTTGCCTGATCCAGCTAGAGATGTCAGACCTCAGGACTGGATTTGGGGTGAAGCAGTAAGTGCCTTGGGTACATTATTTAATTAGGCTCCTGAGAGTGTCTCCTTGCTTTACTCAAAACCTGTCTTTGTCCAGTCTTCTCAGATCTCATCCTCGGTCACCCTCCTTGACACACCATAGCAGAATTCTCCTTTATCTCCCTGTCTGTCCTTCCTTACTCACAATATGATAAATAGCCCTATCATGCTATATTCCCATCACAATATGATAAATAGGCCTATCATGCTATATTCCCATCACAATATAATAAATAGGCCTATCATGCTATATTCCCACCACAATATAATAAATAGGCCTATCATGCTATATTCCCATCACAATATGATAAATAGGCCTACCATGCTATATTCCCATCACAATATAATAAATAGGCCTATCATGCTATATTCCCATCACAATATAATAAATAGGCCTATCATGCTATATTCCCATCACAATATAATAAATAGGCCTACCATGCTATATTCCCATCACAATATAATAAATAGCCTACCATGCTATATTCCCACCTCTACCACTGGACTTGGTCCACCTGCTCAGTGATGGCTGAATTCCTGATGCATGGAATTAACCATAAAAGTTTATTATGTGCATGAGTGATAAGCACGTGTATGTGTAAACCAAATTAACCTTTCAGAGAAAAGAAAACTTTATAGCATTATCTCTGGAAAACAAAGCTACCTATAAAACAAGGAATTACAGTGTGCAAACTAAGAATTCAGGAATCACCCCAGCACTGCCAGTCACACACTCCACGTCTGGGCAAGAATTCACAGATTGCTCATTGTTGAAGGGGATATGGCAATAGTACCTTTCTTGCAAAAAAAGAATTAAAGGAAATGTATCTGATACATATTAAGCAAAATTTATCTATTTTCCCCCTGCTGGGGGTTAAAGCTAAGACCCTACACATGCCAGCCAAGCACTCTGCCACTGAACTCCATCCCCCAGTGGAAAAATTTATCTCTCTAACACACTTGTCTATGACAGCTGACAATACCTGGGCCCTTAAAATAACCACATTTTATGTATAAAAATAATTTGTTGTTCAGTATTTTTCATTAAACATTGAGTCACCTACTATATACTGATCTCTGTGTTAGATAAAGCCTTAACAGGAATGGGTAGAGAGAGCTTCTATTCCCAGGAACCCCTGGTGTTGCCACCTTACGGCATTTATTTATTATTGATTAATTTTTCGAGACAGAATTTCTGTGTAGACCAGCCTGTCTTCAAACTTCAAGATCCACCTGCCTTTTCCTCCTAAGTACTAAGATTGAGGGTGTGCACCTCCACAGTCAACTGACTTTACAGACTTTAGAGTCACAGTTCAGAACATGCTCTGCCCCTCACCATTGAGATATAGAGCACACTGATCCAACTGAAGCTCCACACTGGGACTGCAGAACCTCTTTCTTCTCTGTGGAGATGTCCAAGTGCCTGCTCTGCGCAATCTGAATAATCCATAGCTTGTCAAACATCAGCAGCCTTTGCACCATAGAGAAAGTACCAAGTAAAGAATTCTGCAGCTGGGTAGTAATGCTGTACATCTTCAAATTTTTATTCTGTTTTTTTGAGACAGGGTTTCTCTGTGTAGGCCTGGCTGGCCTGGAACTCACAGAGATCCACCTGCCTCTGCCTCATAAGTGCATGCGCCATCGCCGTCTGGCCACAGCCAGATTTTAATGCACAATATTGCCTAACATTTATTACAAGCTTCTAAATAGTCTATTTTCAAGCTTTTTCTCCACCTGTTCACCCCTACATCACTTCCCATTCTTGGCAAACTCAGATGCCACCTTACGAGAACTCTTTGACCACTTTATGTCCAAGAGGCTGTCCCCAATCCCATAAGAAGGGGTAAAAATGGACTCACTGACATTGTCCTAGCAGAGGACATCTCTCCTGCCACAGTTTTCCATGGGGCTATGAGCTCCTACAGTGGTGCATCTTAGAGTCTTGATAATTTACCTAGCTCTATAACCCACTAGGTCATGATGTGGGAGATTCAGGAACTGCGAGTGCGACCCCAGATAAGACATTTCTCCCTTTTCTTTAAAGTGCTTCCACACTGAATGTCAAGATCTGCTTGGGGAATGGAAATAAAGTAATTTGATGAACTGAAAGAATTGGTTGTTAAAACCATTGGAACATAATAATATCAGAACATATTAAGCATATTACTTACAGTGAGGGGAATTATTATTTTCAAAACTTTGGCTATGTGAGTACATATCACAATGTAATGCATAGTTCTATGTACTTTGGTCAATATCTTTAGGGAAATCTGGCTTGGGACATCTCTGTAATCTGGAGCTACACAACCAGGGAAACAACAATGTTTCCTAGAAAAATATCTTTTTGAAAGAGAAGTCAGGCAACTCTTTCTACTAAAGTGCCCTAGAGAAAGGATGAAGGCCTTGAGAAGAGAGTGAGCACTTGGTCCATGGTGGGAAAGTCATAAATCTCTATGGGAAACAGTAACTCACAATCACTTGAGATCTGTCTACCAGCATCTTACCTTGCAGGGTACCCACCAGTCCAGTGCTAACTCCAGAGATGATGTCACTGAGTAACCATTCCTTGACTCGGTATTTGGGGAGCCAGTCCAGAATGGGCAGGAGAGTCTTCAGTACACCAAAGGCTCTCTTTCTTGAGCAACTGACCAAAAGAAGGAAAATAGGATGTCTGATTTAGTTTTGACCATAACTAATTTCAAATCACAAAGCCATGAACCAAATTCTGCCACTTTTTAAAATAACTAATCAGAAAATACTGACACTGAAGGGCTTACAATGTTTTTTGAGGGTTTTTTTTTTATTTTGTTTTGTTTTGCTAACAATTGTATCTATCCTTTTAAATGCATGTTCTGGGAAACACAGGATTAAATGTCTCCTCCCCTTTGTCCACCCTTTTAATCCTCTGAGAAATATCTCTACATAAGAACCCATTTTCTGACCCAGCTAGAAAATGATCAGTGTGGAATCTCTGTGTGAGCTTAATTTCTATACTCCTAACACTGGTATTGCCTTCTTTAAAGCAAAATAAACACAGGGTAATTATGACAATACAAGCTTAGAGACATTTTTTAACAAAAACTGTAGTGTGATGCATTTATACTTTGTATCATGCTACTTAGCAATTGTAAATTTAACATAGATAAAAAGAAAAAGTACCGATAGGACTTCCACTTTTTAAAGGTATTTTTAAAATTTTACCTATAAACTAATTGCAAAGTTTAATAGGTCATCCAAGTTTGATATTAAGAGATTATTTTAGTTAGATAATAAGACATATTTATATATTTTTCAATCCTTATAGGTACACACTAAAAAAAAAATATGATGGTTCTCCTTATCTGACACATGGTTTTGTGGGTTCAACCTATTGCAGATAAAAATAAGAAAAATGTACTGAACATATAAAGGTGTTTTCCCCACAGTGTGACAGTGGTTAACAGTGCAGTTACATGATATTAGGTGTTATAAATAGACTAGAGATAGTTAAAACTGTTGGAGGGTGTATGGGTTATATGCAAACTTTAAGTAATGTTGGAAGAAGTGAGATAAGATGAGGTAAACTCATGGTCATATTGAAGTGGGTGATAGTAAAATCTCGGCTGTTAATATATTCTCCATCTATTTTGTATATACTTTAAATATTAGGTACTTTCAAGAGTTTCTTAAGAAAATCTGACGATTGGTTGAGTATCTGCCAAGTTTTATGTTTATGGTGGTGTCTGGATCTGGGATTTATTGGGGTTTGGAGACGTGGTGCTTATCCCTGCCTCCTGAATCCTGAAGCACTTGGAACACCTGTCTCCTAGCTCTAATTCCAGATCTCTGCAAGCGATCCAGGCTTGTCCTGAGTCGGTTGTTATGAGTCCCTTTCCTACTGCTTTTCCCTAAACCGGCCTTCACACAAGCAGGAATCAAGCAGCCACTGTGCCCCAAGGTGCACTTCAAGTTTTATTAAAAAGGGAAAAAGAGAAACTGGAGTGGTGTCGTGATGGAAGCCCCTTTCTCCAATAAGGAGTTTTCTCCAAAGTTGTGTAATTCCACCTCTGTCCTGGAACTGCGCAAGGAAAAGCGCAAGCGCGGCGGGTACACCGCATCTAGCCACAGGGCGCGTGCTTCTTCCCCGGTAAGGTCGCCCCGGCACTTGCCAGCTGCCCCTGTACCTGCAGCTCCGTGCCACGCTGTCCCGCAGAGTCCTGCGCTTCTGCAGGCGCCGCTCACGCTGCTGCTGGAATGCGAGCTCGTTGTACACCGGCCGCGACACTACGTAGCTGCAGCTGTATTCGGCGAGCCGCGGCGCCTCCGACCTAATGCCCGGCGCTGCCATGGCCTGCGAACCCGAGGACCACCGGCCTGAAGGGGACGCGACGAGGAAAGATGACTCGGAAGGGCCAGGCAAGCAGCCGGCACCTGGGAGCAGACTCTGGTGACACCTGAGGTTGCCGCGCTGGAAAGCTTGTCCGGTCCCGCAGTCCTTGGAGCTGGCGATAAACCGCCCCTAAGGCCACCTGATGGACTGCAGCTGAGGACTCCAGTGTCTCCCGCACCGGATACCCGGGAATCGCTGCTCTCTAGGGAGTGAGCCTCACTTTGGGAACTTGGGCTGTCGGGCTGGGTGTCCTCCCTGGGCAGTCAGGGCGCTGTTCGCGTACTGCTATCTCCCCCGGACCGGACTCGGAAGCCTGACACAGGGAAGAGTCCCGTACTTCCCGCACTCAGTAGGAGACGCAACTCTACACACACTCTAAGCTGCAGCAGTGCAGTCCCACTTGGGGACAGATGCAGCGACTTTCTCGGTCAGATCCTAAATATCCTTTAGTCTCGCCTTTTCTGAAGCCTGTCCTACCCTGCCCTCTGGCGCCCGACCAGCCCTATTCCTTGAGTTACAACAGGGCGAGGTGCAGCAAACTGCATCTTCTGTGATGAACTCACCTGTTTGGGCTCCCGTGTTCTCTGACTGCCCGGAATGCCCAGGGGACAGTCTTCCTGCTGCCTTTATAGTGCTCACCAAAATCAGTGGGACGTTTTATTTATGGAGCAACAGAGACACCTTGGTAGAACTGAAGGGCACTGAGACAGCAGTCTTTCCGCGCGAATCATAACCAGGAAAAAAAAAAAATCGACCTCTCCTGCGTTCTTTCCCAGACCCAGAGGGCTGTGACTCTTAATGGTTGTCTCACAGGGGCTACCGGATCTTCACTAAAACCACTAGTACTAGGGCTATGAGGTCAAGGACAAGCCAGAGCTTCCGTGTTGGGGGACTGGTTCCTGGACTGTCCGAATTCACAACCTGGTCCGGGCTCATTTACACCAAGTGGAGAAGTCAGTGGGTGTGGTGAAGAAGTTATAGTCCACTCACTGATTTTTAGACACAAATTCTTTTCACTTTTGTGCATGTGTCTAATTCGGAAAGTCAAGTGTCTAGGCAGTCCCTTCCTACCTGCCTCCTCGACACTTTAATTTGTTCTCTTCCTGCTAAATAATCAAGAGGTAACCCACTGGGACAAGCAAGAAAGAAAACAAGGAAGAGTGGGAGATTCTGCTGCTTTGTATTCTGCTGGGAATCTGGCTGACTAATGCCTGATTAAAACAAAGGCAGAGGGTTTGGAACTTCAGGTTATTCATGCCTGGTTAGTGTTCTGAAGCAAATGCAGAAGAACCTCAAACGTATAGAAACTCTAACCATCAAATTTCAGCTACCTACGTGGGAAATACAGACCATAACAGTTTTATAAATTTCCGGAAACAAAATTTCTCTCAGGAGAACTCTGTAAATTCCTTAGTCAATATGTTGCAATTGTGTGTGGTTTCCCCCCATGAGGGATGAATGAGTCAACAGCTTTCAACAGATTTTTCAAAGGATTACTTGACCCAAAGAGGTCAAGAACTAGCCAGGCATGGTGGCACAAAAGTATAGTCTCAGGAGTCTTGGGAGGCAGAGATGGGTCACTTCAATGCATGAGTTTGAGACCAGGCTGTGCAACAGAGAGGGAGGAGAGGAAGGGGAGAAGGAGAGAAAGAGAAAAGGAGAGAGAGGGAGAAAGAGAGAGAGAGAGACTGAGAGACTGAGAGAGACCGAGATTTTAAAACTTTAATGGAAAAAACATTGTCCCATTTCCAATCCACTCTCAGCTGCCTGTACACAGTCAAAATGTGATTACCAGTTCCAACCTGTTGTCTTGCCTTCCTGCCATTAGGACTTTAACCTTCTGGAACCATAAGCCAAAAATAAACTATTTCCTCTCTAAATTGTTTTTGGTCATAGAAACAGAAAAGTAGCTAACACAATGTAAGAATTTGGTTCAGTGATAATGCATGTGTGTGAAGATGTATCGATAAAATATAGTATTTCATAAAATATTGTAGAAAATTAGTAAATACTAAGAAAGAATTTTGGGAGTGATGAATTGAATCAGTGAGTAAAGCAGCCTGACACCAAGACTGCCTACAGCCCGGAGGTCAGTTCTCAGGAGAGCACCTACTCCTACAAGCTATTCTTTGATTTCCACTGCATTCTATGCTACTCACAAAAATAAGTAAAGAAAATGTAAGAATTTTTTTTTAGAATTTGGTTTTAACCATCACTCTGTATTGTGTCCTGTATGTATCTGAACAATGACACTGCTTTATTCTTCCCACTAAATTTCTATAGTAAAAATAAACATTCATGAACAGAATAGCATCTGAAATACAGGATTTGATCAGAGCATAGAATTACTTTTCACACAGATAAAAGTCTTGGCTATCTTTTAACTAGGTAAATGGGCCAGCTAGATGGTCCACTGGGTAAAAAGCACTTGCTGCCAACCATGGTGACCTGAGTTTGGTCTTTGGGACCTACAAGAAAGAAAAAACCCTGACTCCTATGAGCTGATATTTGGTCTCCATATGCCCCCCACAAAATAAGTGAGTAAATTAAAAATAAATGAATAAATAAAACATAATACCAAAGAAGAGTGAGGGGGTAAACTCACTGGCTTTCCATTTTACTAGTTATATTAAACTCCTCACATTATTCACATTGGCTTTATAAATCAAACCTCACCTATTTCACATAGAAGTGGGTGCATCTTATTTACCAGAATTTAATCACATCCAGGTTTTTTTTTGTCACTTCAAAATAGACACCAGAGGGCAATATTACTACTTTATGATACTTACTTCTCAGTTAATTGCTGATTTAAAGGCCATCCCAGCAATGAGGAGGCAGACGCAGGAACAGAGAGCAGAACTTCAGGTTCAGAGTGGTTTACATAGAAAGTTCCAGGCCTGGGCTGAGAAATTGCTTGGAGATTAAGCTTGGCTTCTCTTTCAGAGGACCTGGGTTCAATTCCCAGCACCCACATGGCAGATTATAATGGTCTGTAACCCCAATTCCAGGGCATCTAGTACCCTCACACATACATGCAGACAAATCATTAATGCACATAAAATAAAGTAAAGAAGGTCCAGGCCAACTGGGGCTATGTGATATGAAGTCCTGAATCCTGTCTCAAAACCAAACAACAACAATCCTAAAAAACAAACAGCACAAAGATCATAGTCACTTGGTGTTGGGGTGAAGCCTGGTTTGGGGTCAGTTTTGGGGTTGCCTTTATGCTCAGGGCTCTGCTATTTCCCCCTTGGAGGAGAAAAAAAAGATGGCATGGAGAGCAACAACACAGCCTCTAACACAGGCTGTGTTGAAACAAGCAAGTCCAATTTTATTGTGGAGGGGAAAACCTTAAATACTCTTTTTCCCAGACTCTCTTCCCAGCCAGGGGAAAGGGCTTTAATTTGCTGGTATCTGCAGCTGCAAGTGGTGGTCTTTCACTGGTCTAGATCACGTTGTATCTGGACTCTGCTCTCCTCAATACACCAAGCAGACGCAGGTTGGCTTATGTGAAAGTGCTTAGGAGCACATGTCTTAAGGCACTAGTTATCACCTGGCTTGTACTGGCTGAGGCCAGGCTGGTCTCCATTCCCTCAGAAGCCTCTAGAAGCTCATACATTCTACAACTAGAGCTTTTGGAGTAAAATAACACCCCACTATTAGATCTATATATCATTTATTCAAAAGTTTATTAAGAATTTATGCTCTATGTGTACACGCATGAGCACACACACACACACACACACACACACACACACACACACACACACACACACACACACACACACACGAAGAACTAGGCCTGTGGTTACCCACTGCGAACCCACTGGAACTTTTGCAATTGGAGATAGCAGCAATTACATCAAAATGGAGAGCTACAGCATCTTGGTATTCTCACAGAGTATATACAAGATAATTGATGTAGGATGTCTTTTTGTGTGCTGTGAATGTCATTGGATAATAAAGGAATTGTTTTGGCCTATGGTAAGGCATCTTAGAAACAGCCAGGAAATCCAACCACAGATACAGGAGGAGGGCAGAGTCATGAGAGAGGCATCCAGCTGCCCAAGAAGCAAGATGTAAAAAAAAAGTAAGCCATGGACCACGTGACAAGACATATTAATAAAAATGGGTTGAGTTAAGATATAAGAGCTAACTAACAATAAGAGCCATGGGCCAACAGCATGTAATTAATATGAGCGTCTGAGTCATCTTTGAGGGGCTAACTAACTGGCAGTGAGGCTGTTGACAATTATCATCATGCAATGATTTGGATGTAAAGTTATCAGAATGCCTAGAGAAGTCCAGGGATTCCTATTTCACTTTCCCATGGTTCTTTCCTCATGGAATTCTTCCCTAGACCCTCTTACTTATGAGGTTAGGTGCCCTTGGAACTTTGAAGAGCAACACATGGCCTAGCAAAAGTCTTCCTTGGCAGCCTCTGCATGAAAGAAAAATCCAGATATCCACAAGAGAAGGTGAGCACTGCATGAAGAGGAAGAGATGTCGTTGGATTTAGATGATGAAGTTGGATGTGATCTGAGTAGAATAGAAATCACCAAGGAGCTCTGCCAGTACTTTTCAGAAACTGAGAGGTACAGAGAAGGAAGGGCTATGGAAGCAGAGGTTGGACACTGATGGCTTGGATATATGTAACTGCTGACCATGGCCTGTCCTACAATCACCACTGGCCAGTGCAGTCCTCCTCTGAGAGTTCAGGGAGCAATGTGAGGTGCTTGTATAGGGACAGTGCTCCCAGGATCCTGGCCATAGAGGCTGCTGGCAGCTGTTTGGCCAGTGCTGTGACAGAAACAGCCTAAGTGCTGACCTGCCACTCTCCTGGACTTCTGAATTTCAAGCACAGAGACCCTAGGGAATGCCTCCTGAACAGAGTTCCTGGCCTCCTCCTCTTAATTTTGAGTGTGTTCTCTTTATCTTTCTTGGACATTTTTTCAGTGCAAGAGGCCTGTATAGCAACATGATGGATAAAATCTATCAGCCACTTGCAATTCTGTCAGCAGGGAGGTATACTGTTGCCAGCACAAGGAATGCCCCCTTGCCATAAAGTAATAAATGTGTATTGCACTAGCTCTTGATTTTCCCTGTAACAGAGTCAGGCTCACTGAAAAAGCTCATAGAGATACTGCCTACTATTTTGTATTTTTAATTTCCTTCTTTAAACCTTTCTGAATGTCCCAAAAGCTTTAAGGCACATGTCATTCACTCATTCTTTCTTGTTCTTTTGAGATCGGTTCTCATATAACCCACACTAGCTTCAAACTCTTAAATCCTCCTGCTTCCACCCCCAAAATGCTAACTAATTCACATAGTCTCTCTAATTATAAACCTTTGGATCTCTCTGAAAATGAGGCAACTATTCAGTAAGGCAAATATCAATTAGCAGCATTTTCTGTATTAGTAATTGATGAAATTGTTTTAGAAATAATGGCATCTTAGAATTAATGACACATAACATTTATGTAAATCATAAGTATACCTATGCTTTTAAGTGACTGCTCTAAGAAATAATTTGAAGGACAGAAGTGACAGCTCAGTGGGTAAGAGCATTTGATGCCCTTGGAGAAGAGCTTGTTCAGTTTCTACCATCTACGAGGTGGCTCATCTGTAATTCTAGTTCTAGAAGATCCAATACCCTCAGCTGACTTCTAGGGAAATGCACAAATGTGATGTACAGACACACATACAGGCGAAACACTCTCACACACAAAATAAAATAAATATTTTAAAAGATTCTAGTCCTTTGATAATTTAAGAGCAATCAATCAGGCTACATTTTTCCTGTCTAAAGAGAAGCACTACAGTGTGAATAACTTTATTTTATGCTTGAAATTTTCATTATCTAATTGATCAGAATTTGAAAAAATGCAAATTACACCCCCCTGCCTTAGACAGGGTTTCCCTGTGTAACCCTGGCTGTCCTGAACTCACTTTCCAGTCTCAAACTTATAAAACTTCCTGCCTCTGCTTCCTAATTGCTAGGATTAACCCACTAGGAGTCCTGTTTTTAAAAGAAACCTTGATTCTGATTTTTATAACTGTCTATGTTGGAAGTGAATCATAGCTTACTTATTATTTTAAAGTGGACTTTATTTGAATCACTTCTCTCAAGAGACCAATTTGGAAATTACGGCGATTCCCACTTACCCTGAAAGCAAGGCTCACACTTCAGGCACTGATGATCAACAGATACCCTGAAGAAACAATGACCAGGAAGTTTAACTACAATTCTGAATTTTTGCTTTTTGATTCTGTTAACTTTCTCAATACATCCTCAATTTTGTCATTTTTTTTTTTTAACACCAGAAGAGAACTTAAACTCTCAACATTTCTGATCACCTCCTCTGAGTAATTTCCTGGGTTTTGTTTGTTTGTTTCAGCCTATCAGTTTCAGATTTTTTTCAGTCTCCTGTCCATTACTTTTATCTTTTGCTGCTTACAAACTATGTTCCTTAAGGAGGGATGTCTCTTGTGCTATTAAAATGGAGACCTGGTTAAACTGGAAAGATAGCTCAGTTTGTAAAATGCCTCTGAAATATAGAGGATCTTGTAGTGGAATTATGTTGTTACATTGTAAATAATTGTCCTGCCCACTGGTTTAATAAAAATGCTGATTAGCCAAAGGCAGACAGGAAGTGTGGGTGGGGCTACCAGACTGAGAAGACTCTAGGAAGGGGAAGGACAGAGCAGACATGCCAGAGCAGACATGCCACAGAGAAGGCAGAAGAAGCAGAGGTCAATAATGCTGCTCTGAGAAAAGGTACCAAGCTGCATGGGTTAGTTTAAGGGTAAAGAGTTAGTAAGTTATCTCCAGGTCAGTCAGCATACAATTAATGCAAGTGTCTGTGTGATTATTTGGGCCTTAGTGGCAGTGGGGCTGAGAGCGAGCCCAAACCTTTGGGCTAAGCTGGAAAGTCCAGGCCAGAAACCTCTTACAACAGGATCCCTTAGGCTCACTGGCCAGTCAGCCTAGCCCACTTGGTGAGTTCCAGGCCAGTAAGAGATCTTGATTCAAAAATAAAATAATAGCACCTGATAACACCAAAAGATCCCCTCTGCCTCCCCCACAAACACACACACACACACACACACACACACACACACACACACACACACACACACACACACGAGAGGGAAAGAAAGATAGATACAGAAAGAGATACAGAGAGAAATTACAAAGACAGAGATTTTTTAAATTATTGGTAAATTTTATATTGCAGCCCATCAACTTAAAACATTTTTAATGTCAGTTACAATATAATTTACTACATTTCTCTCAGAGCATATATTTGATAAGTGTTTGAGTTCATTTATATTTTTTCTTGCTATCATGAAACAATGGCATAGTTTTTCTAAATAACAATTTGAGAACCCTTCCAAATTTATTTTAATTGTATTAAACTTTCATAATTATCTCTGACAACTTATCCCATAAATCCTATGGCATGTTATGTAGGGAGAAAAGAGAATGTTGCTTAAATGCTATTCTGTGCTGATTGTTGAAGTATTCTGCTCATTAACTTATTCAGTCCATTTATCCATCCACTCAGTGAGACACATTTCTAAGTAATGAATATATACCAATGAGCAAGTCTGACAAAGTTCAGGCCTGCAGAAGACTTTTATTCTAATAGAGCAGTGGCTGTCAGTCATAAAAACAGGCAATATAAAATCTCAGAGCTGGACATGGTGGAGAAAAACTTTAGGCCCAACAGAGAAATGGGATTAAATATAAAATTATAATAATATTGATCTTTATATATTTTAGCTATTTTTTGATTTACACTAGGTGGCTTTTTTGATATTAGACAGAATCTTTTAAGTTTTTTTAAAAATTAATATGTTTGGGTTTAGAGAGGAACAAAGCCAGTCATTTGGGCACCAGCTATCACAGAAAATTTATTAATAATAAAGGATTAATATTTACTGAGAGGTATATGAACACTCACAATACAAATTGAGCCTTAAGACAGTTTTTAGAGACAGGAACTGTCCCACGATGGACTGTTGATCCGCTCTCCAAAAACAGAGAGGAGCTTAGTGTCTGGTCAAGCCCTGTTCAGGGACCCAGTACTCCAGAGACATGCCTCCAAGCTTTGTTAGCTAACACCTGAATGCCACTACAGAAAAGTAAAGTCCCAGAGGCAAAAGATAGATGGGATAATTTATGTTAAGAAAAGCTGTCAAGGAACAAGCCAAGATAAGCTGGGCATTCATAAGAAAGATTAAGCCTCTGTGTGGTTTATTGGGGAGCTGGGTGGCAGCCCACAAAGAGCAAAGAGCAAAAACAACTGACATCTTGGCATCCAACATGGGGCTAGAGAAAAAAACCAAACTCACCTACTTTCCCTTCACACTGTTTATACAAAGTCCCTAAGTTTACACAGAAATGGGACATTTATAAGGTAACCAGTATATATAGATAGAAAGAAACTCAAACTATTGAAATGGAAAAAAAGAAGCCAGGAATATGTATAGTATACTAACGTTTGTATAGATGGAGGGAATGTATACTTGTATATTATGTAAAAGTAAAAAGATGGCATATTCAGATGGAATTAATTAGTGATTTGCTTACAAAACAGTAGGCAGGGTCAAGGAAAATCAAGAAAGGGAAAAGTCCTTTAGGAGTGGTTGAAGGAGATGCTAGTCCCTAACTGTCAGAGAAGAAAGGTCTTCAGTCCCAATATGAGAAAGCAGGAGGATGGAGCTGTCATCAGGACCCAGGTGTTATCGCAGAAGACTCTCATCAGAGCTCTCACTTTTGGTAGAGAAATAGAGCTTTAAGATTTCACATTCAATAAGGAATGATTCTGGAGAACACTCAGAGTTCTCCCCCTCCCTCTATTTCATCTTCTAACATGCTAGGTAGTTAGACTGGGCCTTGTTTTCTTGGGTGGAAAATCACAGAGGCAGGTGCTATTTCCATCCAACAGTGTAGGGAAAAAGTCAACAGGCTCATCTGTTGAATCTGACCTTCAGGCCTTGGTTTTGGCAAGGTTCCTTGGTTTATGACAAGGTTTCAGAGGTTTATCCACTGTAAAGCTGTTTTCCCTTGGACACCTGCTTTCCATTCTGCCATCTTTGGGGGAAAAGTCATCATATGCAGCTTGTGTGTGAGGAGTAGGCAGTTAAACTGTGTATCCTTGAGGGCAGAATGTCTACATGAAATTTTTGTGATTCTTCTCCTTGGGAGATTTGCTTCTTCTTTCTTATTTCTTGATTTATTCAATCATTTATATCAGTAAGAAATCATGTGCCTTTTAAAATATTTTAAATGATGACTTAGTACAATTAAAAAAAACAAAACTGAACCCATATTTTTCCATCTTTGCTTGTTAGGAGCTTTTTGGTAGGCTCCTTTGTGTTCTCCACATTTTGTTTGTTTCTGAGTCTGGAGGGCACTTTCTTATTTTGGTTCCATATGGTATTCTTGACTTATGCTGCTTATTCCTTGTACTGGTCCACAACTGAGCCCTTCCTTCACAAGAGGCTGACCACTGGATGCACTCATTACTACAAGACTGTCATTGCTTTAATCCCTCTTGGATGATTAATCCAAGAATGGTGGGTGTTTTAGGCAATAATTATATACTCATGGCTATATATTGCATGCATGACCATCACTATCAGTTTTTAAATTTATTATAATTATATATGTATGTGCATGCATGTTGATGATGATGATGCTTTGGATGTGCATGCATGCTATAGCATGCATGTGGAAGTCAGAGAAATTGGTTCTCTCCTTATCCCTTTATTTAGGTTCCAGGAATCAAAATCAGACTTGCCCAGTGAGTGCCTTTTTCCACTGAGCCATCTCACCACCCCAACTATCTATTAAGTTAAATGTAAACTCGTATTAAAGAAGAGACATCTTATTATACAGTATTTTATACTGTTTATCTTCACCCTTTCTGTATATTTTTACCATAATTGAAAATAATAACCATGATGCTTGAAATGGCATACTTAGATCTCTCTCTCTCTCTCTCTCTCTCTCTCTCTCTCTCTCTCTCTCTCTCTCTCTCTCTCTCTCTCTCTCTCTCCCTCCCCCTCCCCCTCCCTCTCCCTCTCCCTCTCCCTCTCCCTCTCTCTCTCCCTCTCCCTCCCTCCCCCCCCCCTCTCTTGAGGGTTGATAGTTGTAGATTGCTAGGTGAAATAATAATAATGTTCTATTGAAAAAGCACACACATTAGGGCTGGAGAAATGACCCTGCAGTCAAATCCACTTTGTTTTTATGGTGTTGGGGGTGAATTCAGGGTCATATAAGAATACATGCTCTGTCAGTGTTCTACACTAACCCCAAACCCAGTGGTCCTATTCCATTGACATTGCCTGGGTTCAGGCAAGGACTACACAAAAGCTATGCTGGCCATTTATGCTCTGAAGTAGCCCCCCCCCACACACACACATTTTAGAATACAAATGCCTATAGGGTCAGTACTGAAAAGTCTGAGGCAGAGGGACTGATGAAGTCTGGGAGAAAGTTCCTGTCTCAAAAGCAATAACAAACAAAAGAAATGTGAGCCTCTTCCAATCTCCTTAGTTTTAAAAATATTTCAAAATGGCTCTCCATTTTCCCTGATACTTTTTTCTGGACTTGTGGAATTATGCTTCTTTTTTGGGGGGAACTGGTGATCCTACCTTATCTATCTCTACCCCCTTCCTGTCTTGCTTTCTTTTTGGGGGGAACTGGTGATCCTACCTTATCTATTCCTACCCCCTTTCTGTTTTGCTTTAAGTATATTCCAGTGATAGTGGCTTCCCTAATAGCCAAAAAAAGGTAGATGTTCCTCCTACAGATGTATTCAACACTTACCACACTGAAAGGTACTTTTCTGTATCCAGTATTAGATTAGAAAATCCTTGAAAATAAAGACTTTATTGAAGTGTTGTGTGGTTAAAAAAAAAAAGGTAAAAATATTACTACCATTTGACCTAGTTATACTATTACTCAAGGACTTTATATGTGGGCATTAATCGAAGGAATCTTATTAATATCTATCCTAGTTTGAGTTTCTACAGCTGTGATAAAACACCACAACAAAAAACAACTTGGAAAATGTGTTGGATAATTTTATTTCACAGAGTATAGTCATCTGAGAGAAGGGAACACCAGTTGAGAAAATGCCTCCATAGGATTGGGCTGTAGGCAACTCTGTAGAGCATTTTCTTAATTAGTTATTGATGTGGGAGGGCCCAACCTATGAGGGTCCAGGGTTCAAGTCCCTGTTCGGGCACCAGATTGGCCAAAGGCAGGCAGGAAGTGTAGGCGGGGCTACCAGACTAAGAAAATCTCTGAGAGCAGAGTGCCAGAGAGCACGAGAGAGAAGCCAGATGAAGCCGAGAACAACTATGCTGCTCTAAAGAAAGGAACCAAGCTGCATGGCTGAACAAGAGACATGGGTTAGATGAAGGGTAGAGAACTAGCAAGCTATATGCCTGGGCCTGAAGTCGATCAGCCTAAAACAATTGAAAGAATCTGTGTGTCTCTGTGGGACTGTGGGTCTGCGGGTCTGTGGGCCTAGACCTTGAGGTTAGGCCCGAAAGTCGGGGCCAGAAACCTCGTACTAGAGATAATAACATCCGTGGGCTGTTCTATATTTTAAAAATCAGGTTAATTATTAAGCCATGGCAAGCAAGCCAATAAGCAGCACTCCTCCATGGTATCTGCCTCAGTTCCTGCCTCCAGGTTCCTGTCCTGATTTCCATATCCAACGATGAACAGTGATATGGAAGTGTAAGGCAAATAAACCCATTCTTCCTCAAGTTGCTTTGCATGGTATTTCATCACACCAATAGTAACCATAACTAAGAGAGACAGGAAAGGAAATTTATTTCATCTTAAATTTACAGGTAACAGTCCATCCCTAAAGGAAGTTAGATCAGGAACTCAAGGCAATTACCTAGAGGCAATGTTGAATCAGAGGCCATGAAGGAATGCTGTTTCCTGGCTAGCTCTTCCTACTTTCCTGTATTACTCAGGGCACTAGAAAGATGGCTCATACTTTGTGGTCATTCCTGATATTGGTATTGGTTATTCACCTCAGATAAGCTGTACCTTCAACAATAGCTACTACTTTACTCTCTTCAGGGATTCTGAGCCTGCTACATGGTGCCAAACCTTAATTTCTCACTATGATTCCTTAAATCCTGCAACATTTTAAGTTGTTCTTTCACCAGTGGAACCTCCTAGCTTTTATAGTACCAAACCTTAGCTGTTCTTCATGATCCCTTCATGCTTACACAACCAATGTGATATGTTACCAAGTTCAATTGCTAGGTATAGTCTTTGGACCACAACTTCTGTGTTCTCACTCTGATGAGACACTTTCTAGATATTTGGCCTCAGTGATTCTGATCATTTATTTTTCAAATTTTTTAAAGGTGATCATTTATTAATCATAGCTAAGTCTTCATCCTGTCAGTTAGTATTGATTGTCCCAGCAAAGCAAAGGTTTAGTGGTTCTAGTCTCTTCTTAATCATAGCTGATTCTTCTTCCCAGCTGACCAGAACCAGAGTCTTAATTCAAAAATATGAATGGTCTTGATAGCATCTTTATGGGACTCTCAAATTTCCCCAGGAAACTTCACAAGGCAGGTTTCATCTTTGTCACTGTCTTAAGCATTATATTTTAAGTTGCCACAATGGCTCATTAAACTCTGAACACTTAATGGCTTTTCCTACCCAAAACATGATCAAATAAGTCACAGGAATATTATATAAATCTAGTAGCAATTTCTGCCATAGCCAGAGTTTCTATTTCTGTGATAAGACTCTATGACCAAATACAATTTGAGAAGGAAAGGGTTTATTTGATTTATACTTCCACTTTATAGTCCATAATAGAAGGAAGTCAAGGCAGGCAGCTGGAGGCAGGAGCTGAAGCCGAGAACTTGGAGGAGTGATGCTTACTGGTTTGTTCCCCCATGGTTTGATCATCTTGATTTCTTGTACAACTAAGGACCACCTGAAGAGGGGTGACACCACCCAGAGTGAGCTGTCCTCATCCTATCAATCATTAGTTGAGAAAATGCCCACACAGGCTTGTTGTAGACTAGTATAGTACAAGCATTTTTCTTTCAATTGAGGCTCCCTCTTCCAAAATGACTCTAGCTTGTGTCAAGTTGACAAAAAAGTAGCCAACACACTATCCTATTATAAAGATACCTGCAAGTGCCTGCACATTGCACTCTTTCACAGTAGCTTAGAAATGGGACGCCCATCACATGATGCATAATGACAATTGAATTTTGTGTAAAGACAAATGAAATTTAAAAATTTAGAAGAAAGTAGATGAAACTAGCAAACATTACACTGGGTGAGGTAACCAAGGCCACAAAAGACAGATAGCACAGGTTATTTCTCCTATGTGGATATGAGCTTCAAAATTTTTAGATTGGTTTGACTTGGAGTACCTGTGAAGAATAAGAAATAGAGTGGGCTATTGGGGTTAGGAAAATTCCTCAAGAGGAAGTAGGATATCAGAACATATATGACATAAGAAAAGAGTCAGAGAGTACTGGAGATGAAAGCATCTTAAGTGGAGATGGGGGTAGGGAGACAGAGAAGAAGAGAAAGGAGAGTTAGCCAAAACTAGGATGTATGAAAAACTACTTAAAAACTTATTGTAAACTAGTTTAAATATATATTTAAATTACATACACTCATATGTACATATGTATATGTACAGATATGTATATTTTATATACATGTAAAATGTATGCATATTATATATGTATGTATATATAATTCATATGTATAAGAATTTTAGGGCAGTATACTGCATAAGAAATAGATGTTAATGATCATGGAAGCTACAGATTATTAAACAAAATCCCACTTCTAGTATAATACCTTATTATAAGTTGTTGGACAGGGAATTCAGAAGTTCTCCAAAAAATGTAGGTTTTGTTATTACTTCTGTCTGGATCTTAGTACTTAGACCTTTTCAGAGAACATCACATACATTGGCTACAAAACATAGAGAACTGAGTGGGAACTAATCTGGAAACTTCCTGTCTGTTGGTTAGCTTACACAGTGACAGAAGGGACTATGTGGAGTGTGTGTGGGGGCATGTCATTGTGGTATTTGAATGACAATAACCCCCATAGGCTCATCTATTTAAATACTTGATCCTCAGTTGGTAGAACTGTTTGGGAAGGATTAGGGGGTGTGGTATTAATGGAGGAGGTGAGATTTGTAGTTTCCAAAGTTCATACCACATCCAGTTAGCTAGTTTTCTTTCTTTAATGTTTATAGATCAGATATAAGCTCTCGTCTACTACTTCAGTGCCATGCTCTACTGCCTGCTGCCATGCTCCCCTGTGAAACTGTTAGCTACAAAATTAAATGCTTTCTTTTATCATTTGCCTTGATCATGATGTTTATATCACAACAATAATAAAGTAACTAAGATACTCATCAACAATCTTACCTAATAATGAGCCCTGCAAACAACAATACTAACCTTCCGGGTAACATGTGCCTGGTGGTATAATAGTGGCATCATTGTTATTGGCACAACCAACTACTGTCCGATTAGATTTGATGTCTGTTCATGCCTGATACTACAAAGTCTGTCAAACGTCTATGTCTGGGGAGATCATATTCCCTAAGAGGGAGTCTACTACTATTGTTTTGTTAAAATGGACAGTAGAGCCAGGGGTGATGGTTCATACCTTTAATCCTAGCACTCTGGAGGCAGAGGCAGGTGGATCTTTGTGAGTTTGAGGCAAGTTTGGTCTACATTTTGAGATTTTGTCTTTAAAAAATGAGCATGGTGCCAAAATGCCTTCTAAATACTTACATTTATCTATAGGTTATTGCTGCTGTCAGCAGTGGTCAGAAAAGGGGTGACAGTTATTGCAGAGATTCATAACTTATGAAAACACTGAGAACAAATGACTGTTGAGTGTTCAGTCCTAAAAAGAGCATTAATATTCTCCCTCACAAAAAGTCAAGGAATGCTGTAAAAGGCTTCCCTCTGAATATAACATGGTTGTTGCATACATAAAACTCATAAGCAGCAGGTGATCCACCCAACAACCTATGAAAACTAGACTATCATGGATGAAAAGAGATCTCATCAGTAGCTCTCTGAGTAGTGATAGGTAGTTAGTGGATATTGGGGAAGGGTTTTCCTCAGTGCTGTAGCCACTGGTAAATTACCCTTGCTCAAGTACACATCTTTTACACACATGCACATGCACACGCACACACATATGGGGTAGGGAGGGAGGAAGGGGGAGAGAGAGAGAGAGAGAGAGAGAGAGAGAGAGAGAGGCAGGAGGGGAGTTGTTGGGAAGAAAGAGGATAAGATGATAGTGGGGAGGAATATGACCAAACTACATCAGATACATGTGTGCAATTGTAATGAATAAATTAATGCTTTTAAACAGAAAAAGATAGTATTTCAGAATCAGACTGACTAAGTTTCAGTCATGGCTGTGTTATTTATATATCCATAAACTTGGAGAAATTATTTAGCTTCCTTTTGCCTTAATTTCATCATCTTTAAAGTAAGATTATGTAAGAATAATGTTTATCTCTTAATGTTGGTGGGATTATTAAATGTAATACCTGGCACATAGTAAATGCTTGATAAATGTTAGCTATTAAAGTTGTGTTATAGAGCCCAATGGACTGTGTAAGTTAGGTGTTGGTATATTTTGAGCTTCATTCGAGAAAAAGGTACGTGAGTGTATGTGTATGTGTTATTTGATATTGCCAGGAATAGGTATTTTTGTCTGTCAAAAAATCCTTCCTAGCACACTCTTTTGAGTCACTGATTCAGCTTTTAAGTAAGCTAAAGGTTGATACTTGGGAGAACAGCCAGGAAAACTAACCCACAGCTTCCGAGTCACATGTTGAGCAAATCTGGCAGCATAAACTTCAAGCTGCCTTCTGTTTCTAATCACTTTTTTCTTAATTTAGTTTCTTCCATCCAAAGAGATTATAATTAATTTCCATTGCATAAACCATAAAGATGTCACAGGATGAAAATGGCTTTAAGTAAATGGAGCCCATGACTGCTGGACATGGCCTTTGGTTTCAGCCCATGTTCTAACCAGTATAGACTCTTATCCTTGGACTAGGACATGCCATTGATCTAAAGCTGCTGACAAAGTTCAAACAAGCTTCTCTTCTCATAGATACTTCTGAAATTCTTAAAAATTAAAGAAGAAAGCATGGGGTGGGATCTTGTTTCTTTTTTAAAGAAACCTTTTGTTTGGTTGGCTTTAAAAGATTTATTTCATGTTTAATTATGTGTATGTGTCTATGTGTGCATATGTGCACATAAGTGCAAGTGTCTGAGGAGGCCATAGGCACTAGATACCCCCTGAAGCTGAAGTTACAGGTGGTTGTGAACCATTGGATGAAAGGACCAGAGTCCCTACAGACTCAGCACACAGGAAATTTATTTGCTGCTGAAGGACAAAGATAAAAGGGAAATGGGAGAAAAAGAACAAGGGAGAGGAAGGAGAGATATTTGTCATAGAGGGATAAAGACATGGCCCATAGACAAATGGCAGTTTATAAATGAAAAAGGGGAAACTCCATGTTAATTTTGATTTGATTGGGCGTGTTAAGGAGGGTAGCAAAAAAGGGACTTTTGATTGCTGAACTTCAATACCTTGATAGCTGGACTTGGTAGTCATCCTCAGAAGGAAGAAATGGCCAAGTAGAGCACTTTACTTTGGTGCTGGCTTTAGGAATATAATCAATAGTTTAGCAAGGCAAAGGGAGTGGGGGAAGGACAAGGCTTCCCTGAGCCATGTTTGCCATGCTCAGGCTGGCTAGTGCCCTTCATCTGACACCTGTGCTGGGAACAGAACTCAGATCTGTGAGAGCAGTGTACGTTCTTAACCCCTGAGCCATCTTACCCGTCCCTTGAAAGGCTCTTTTAGAGGTTATAGGCTTATGACTTGCAGTGCTATGAAAACTTAGACAACTCTTGAGTCAATTCTCTTCTGCCACCTTGAAAGATTCAGGGATTTAACACAGGTAATGGACCCAATGAACAAGTGCCTCTACCCACTGAGAAATCTCTCTGGACCTTATTTTCTACCTTCTTTCCTTTTTCTTATAGTGTGTGTGTGTGTGTGTGTGTGTGTGTGTGTGTGTGTGTGTGTGTGTGCGCAAGGGGGGGGTATATGTCCATGTGTGTATGTAGATGCACATGGCTATCCATGCATTCAGGAACCAGCAGAGGGCACCGGGTATCCTGCACTATTGTTCTCTGTCTTGTTCCTATGAAACATGGTCTCTCATTGAAATTAGAGCTGAGCAGATGGCCAGTAAGCTCCAGAGATCCTATCTCCACTTCTCATCTCCTGAAGTTCTTGGGTTACATGTACATGTATACTCACATCCTTATTTTAAAATGGGTGCTGGGGGCTTTGAACTCAGTTTCTCACACTTGTACAGCAAATAATAGTACTGTACTGAACCCTCTTCCCAGCCCTGGCCTCTTTCTTTACAGAATAACCTCTTTCATTTACACTATTTTGCTCTCACCCTGTTGTGAAACTCTGTCCACCAGGTATAATATGGACTTGCTGTCTTCAAATCAGAGAATCTGTGATTGTAGGGAGGACACATGAGGCTCCCTGAATCTCAGACAACAAATAACTTACTAACAATGTTGGTGAAAAACAGAACAGAAACAAAAAAACAGAAGAGCCCTTCACAGCCCTAAAGTTGACTATACATCTGTAAATTACCTTTCAACTATATTGATGGAAATAAATCATATAAACTTGTTAGTCCAACAAGTTAGACTTGGGGAATTGTTTCATTGGTCTATTGTTGCACTTTCTCTGTGAGAGGACTGGAGATTCTAGAAAAGTCATGATGGAACCAAAGACGAGTATGGGAAAAGCAGTCACATGACCCTTGGTCTGGATGACAGAACATGCAGGAAAGTGATCTGAGGATGGGCCTGTGCAGTGGCAATCATAGTACAGCCATCTTTCCCTGTGTTGTACCTCTTGTCATGGGGCAATTGTCTTATAACACCTGGTAGGGGCCAGAAATCATGCCATTGAAACTGAGCTGTCTAAAGATGGAATTTCTGTGTATGTTTTGGGGGCAGGTAGGCTCAGAGAAACAATTTTATTTTATATGGTGTGGATTAGTGCACTTCTTTGAGGAATGGGGTCAACCGCATGAATATGGGGACTTCCAAGAAATGGCTGAAGAACTATAAAATATATTGCAATTCCTGAAAGTAGCATTTGTGGAAAAATATCAAATGGGAGAGGATCACAAGAAGGCTGTTAAGACAGTTGCATAGCTTCATCTAAGGGTAATGAGACATGAAACTGAGGCTCATCTGTGTGCCCAGAAAGAACTTGCTTGCACAAGCAAGGTGTCACAATGAGAAAAAGATATGTGGGTACTATCTGATGCACTATCCTATGAATTGGTAGGGGAAAATGGGAAAAGGAAAGGATGATATAGGCATATTGACTTGCTACGTATTATGGTTAGATGGGTATGAGAAAGAGTAGAAACTAGATATGTGTTAAACAGTCTTTCATATCATCTAAAAACATGCAAACTATGGGAAGATTTGGACATGGAAGAGAGTAAGGTGAATGTGGAGGAAGATGCTCATGGGGTCCAAACTGTGAAACAGAGGAAGAGAGAATCTATGATTCAGAATGCATATGGGGGCATGTAATAAAGGCCCAGTAAAGGAAACTATGGTAATCATGGACAACAGTGCCTTGAACTTCTTGAATTGGAAAGACTTTCAAAAATATAGTCCCTCACAGCCTAGCTCATGAGGCTATGGGACAAAGGACAGATGAGGGCCACTTTCATGCCACTCATCCTTCCTGGAGATGAAGACTGCATAGTCTGTGTCACTACAAGGAAAGAGTGTTCTGATTGTCCAGCTCCTGTGAGCCATTAGGGACCTTGGTTATCACTGCTTCAAGTTTCCACCAATATCAGTCTGGAATGCAGCGGAGAAAAGACAGGATGTACTGAAAGAACCAGGACTGTAGGAGGTAATGCTTCATTCTCAGTTTACTAGCCAACTAGAACTGTGTTCACAAGGGAATTGAGAAGAAAATTAATGAACTCAGTAAGGGCCTCAGCACTAGCTAGTATGGAATCTCAGTAGTCTTCCTGAGCTCTGTGGTGGTTCATAATCTTTGTAAGACTAGAGAAGCTAATGTAGGTCTGGGTTATTTATACCAGCATGTAAATTATGTTTGCAAAAGTGCTAATGCAATCAATGAGAGATAAGGAGAAGCAAGCAAACAACAATAACAAAATCCGAACAAAAAACAAAAACAAGGGTCCTGTTAAGGTCACTCAAATGTAAACATTGCAAAAATTTGTGTGATCTGGAGTTCCTATGGGACAAAATTATAATCAGTCAAGTTCAGTGGATATGAGCCTTGGGAATCCTTTAAACACAGTAGTTCTCAACCTTCCTAAAGCTTGTGACCCTTTAATACAGTTCCTCCCATTGTGGTGACCCCCAACCATAAAATTATTTCATTGCTACTTCATAAGTGTAATTTTGATATTGCTATGAATCATAATGTAAATATCTGATATATGACCCTTGGGGACAGGGTCATGAACCACAGGTTGAGAATCACTGCTTTAAAGTACAGTGATTCATGTTACAGTTGAAAAAGACAGAGTTTCTTCCACAGGTAGGCATTTGTCTCTCAGGGTGTGCTGTATACATCTCTCATTCAAGAAAGCAGAGTGATGGAGACTGTCTACCAGGGCTCTTTCTGCAGCCAAGTGTGGTCAGTGCAGAAGCAGCAGCTACAGCACAGACACAGAGCTTGTCAGACCCAGTCAGCCACCTCCATAGGGGGTATAGTCAGTCACATCATGCTCTTCTGGCCTGAGTCCAGCCAACCAGTACAACCAGTACCATGGAGACACTGAGACATGTAGCATTGCCCCAGAATAAAGAGGCAGATTCCCTGGAGAATGACTATGGTTTATAATAAGCCAAGGAGAAGAGCTCTGCTGCTCTACCCAATTATGCTCTCTTGAGAGAACAACTGACCTAAGCAACAAGATATCCTCCTTGTGCCTTCCAGCCCCCAGTATTTCCTTACCTACTGAATCCCAAGACCAATTGGCATTTGCTTGTAGCAAATAGTGGTAGGCCTTCAATGATCGCACATGCCTTCTGTAAAACAGATTTCATTATATAAAGCAAATCTTTTTTTTTTTTTTTACGGATTTAGAAAAACATTTGAAATAGGTATAAACACATCTAAAGGATCAAAGATGGGAATCAGTCTACAAAGGGTGTAGGAGCCAGGCACAGCTGTGAAACTCTTGGGGGGAAATTATGGTTTGTAAGACACATATGAGACCTGGCAAGGTAATAAATAAATTAAAAGAAAAACCTTGTGTTTGCAAATGTAGAAATATGTTAGAAATACAAATTCAGAGGGTTCTCTGCATGGGAGGGTAAAAGACATATTCACACACACATACACAAAAATCATTGGTACCAGAGATGATTTACTTCTCTCTATGAGGATCTTAAAACAAGATTATTTGTGCCAGATCAGTTTACTTCCCTATAAGGTATTGGTTAAGGGGGCCACACCCAAGGAGCCCCTGCTACAACACAAGTCATGGCCACTGCTGTTGGCAAAACCCTATTGTAGATGATAGTACACACTTAGTAGGAAGGAGAAATCAGGGTGGGACTGATCTAGATGCGCCCTTTTTGCTTAGACTCTATGAAGGTTGCCAAAGAATTATTGCTAATGATCTTTCTTGGCTATAGACCTTGTGTGTTAAGTCAGGTAAAATGTACCCACTTGTACAATAGCAGCACAGCTTTTGTGGGCACAATCAACTATTTTCAAACTGCTTTCAAGGCCTGCTTTGCAAGTGAGAATGCAGGTCTAGTACCATAAGCCAAAACAAAAACCTATGGCTGGGGAAATCAAAGGGCCCACCATGGAGGCTAGCTGCTTTGTTTTGTTAAATGGATGCAGTATACCTGTTCCACAAATACCTTTTAAACATTTATATTTACATTTATAGATTACTGCTCATCAACATTAATGAAAGAAAATTCCTTTGTACAATGGAGGGTAGTTACTGTGGTGACTCAGAATTAGTCAAACTATTGAGAATAATTGTTGCTGTGGGTTGTAATACTGCTAGGCATAGCAGCCTGATGCTCAGTGACAATCATGTGTCAATATCACCTTTACCAAAGCTCAGGGAAAATAGTGTTAAGAAAGAATTTGTGCAAACTGCCCCCCCCTTTTCTGATAAGCAAAAGAATGCGCCCAAGATTCCAAAAGGTGCAGTCCTTAAAAATTTCATGGCCACCCTGTTCTCAGCATTATCTGCTTCTCAAGGCTACATGGCCACCCTGTTCTTAGAAGAATCACACAGTTGCTGTGGCCACCTGCTTCTCAAGGCTACCCCTACCCCTATGACTTATGCTTAAAGCTTCTTTGTTCCTTATACCCTATAAAAAACCTACTTAATTTTAGTTCGGGGCTCTCTGTCCCTTTGTGACATTGAGTCCCATGCTGCCCATGGTAATAAACTTGCCCTTTGCTTTTTTTATATGAGAGAATGTCTCTTGGAGTCCTCCTTCACACAGCGTGCTTCTCAACCCTAACATTTGGAGGTTCCACCGAGATTCCTGCCCGTACAGGAGACTTCAACAGCCATCTCCCAGGGTAAGTAAGGCCTTTCTTTTCTGGTTTTGCGATCACCTAAAGTGTTCTGGTATCTGTTTATTTTAGTTTCTGTTTCTGTTCAGGCTCTGTTTATTTTGGTTTCTGTTCAGGTTGGCATTGGTGGCTGGCTGTCAGGGGATGCGTGAGCTCCCCTGACATCGATTTCTGGTCAGTGGGAAGCATGAGCTCCCCTAGCATCTGTTTCTGGTCACTGGGACTCGTGAGCTCCCCCTGACTGCAGCCAACAGACGTGTCTGGGGACTTCAAGCTGTAACTCTGGGGGACACCCTGGAGGTGGAGGAACTCTGGGGATGCCTGGATGTGTCCTACTCGGTTAATTCTGATTCAGTAATTCTGTTGCCAGCAGACAAATGGATTAGGAAAATAGACCCATCAGAAATTGTGTATGTCACTCTGTGTAAGTCTTGGAGACATTTTGTGTCTTTGTCCGTTGCCTTGCTGTGTGTGCTTCTGCTTTGTGTTGTGATCTATCTTGATCAGCCCACGATGGGTCACACAAGTTCAACTCCCCTCTCTCTGACTTTGGATCATTGGTCTGAAGTTCGAGAGAGAGCTCAGAATCTCTCATTGATTGTAAAGAAGGACAAGTGGCTGGCATTTTATGTTAGGATCCACGCTTCCCACGTGAAACCTGCTTACCCAGAACCAGAAGACCTGGCGAAACCCGACCTCAAGAAATGGAAAGTCCAACGCACTCAAAATCCACTAAAGATAAGACTTATGCGGTCCTAACATTGACTATTTTTGCTTTAGCTATTTTGAGTTCCCAAGGGTCCCCCCACCAAGTAAAGTGACTCTCTTGGCAGATCCTATCCCAGACAGGAGAAGTAGTCTGGGAGACCTCCAAACAACATGCCCTTAATACGTGGTGGCCTAATCTTACACCAGACTTCTGTCAATTAGCTACAGGACTAGATTCTTGGGACATCCCGGACAAAAGCCTCACAGAATTAAATATGTCTCAAATTCCATGCCACGACTCTAATGGGATAGGCTGTGCAGGTACTGCAGGGTGCCGTAGCCCCAACAGTCGTTGTTTACTCGTTCAGCGTGATTTTTATGTTTGCCCCCGTGATGGCCTTAGTACTGCCCAAAAACACCGTTGTGGGGGCTACGAGCAAATTTTCTGTGCGGCCTGGGGCTGCGAGACAACAGGAGATGCATATTGGAAGCCACGCTCCTCCTGGGACCTCATCACGGCAAAGAGAGGGTTCAACCAGCCAACAGGCTGTCGGACAAAGTATAGTCCTCTCTCCAACTTCAGCCCCAGATTATCCTTAACGCTCATTATCTCATTCACCCCCCCCCCCAGGCAAGCGATTTTGTTGTTGGACCGAGGGAAGAACATGGGGGTTAAGGTGGTATCTAAATGGTGCCGACAAAGGAGTCATCTTCAAAATTAGGTTAAAGGTCCAAGAAATACAGAACCTCCCTATGGAGCCTAATCCTGTGCTCCCCGGGCAAGGAGCTCCCAGACCACTCCAACTGTCACCTCATTCACCAGATAGAGTTAAAACTACGCAATCACCCACTTCTACTGTGCTTTCTCCACTCACAGGGATGCAAGTGCCGACCTATGCAGGGGCAGAAGATAGGCTCATTAATCTAGTCAGGGGGGCCTACCAAGTACTCAACCTTACTAGTCCCGAGAGAGCCAGCGATTGTTGGCTGTGTTTAAACCCCCTCCCTCCTTACTGTGAGGGCATAGCCATCCTTGCCAACTTCACCAACTCCACCTCCCCTCGTGAGATTTACAGCAATCAGGATCATAGTTTAACTCTCTCTCTTGTTTCGGTGTCGGGATTGTGTATAGGCACTCCACCTGACCATGTTCAAGCTGCCCTCTGCAAGTCCACCCTCCAGATCTAGGCTGGCGCCTATTATTTAATTCCACCCCCGGAACATTCTGGGCTTGCAATACAGGTCTAACCCCTTGTGTTTCTGCTGCAGTCCTGAATCAGACTAAAGACTATTGTGTGTTAGTACAGCTATGGCCTCGAATAACCTACCACTCAGATGAACTGATCCTAAGTTACCATGAATGGAGTGATCTTCACCGAGAAAAACGCGAGCCCACCACCCTAGTCACCATAGCTATGCTGTTGGGAGTAGGAGGCATTGCAGCCGGGGTCGGTACTGGAACAACCGCCCTGATCAGAACAGATCAATACTTGCTTCTACATAATGCCATGAACGAAGACCTTAGGGCTCTAGAGCAATCAGTACGAGCCCTCAAAGAGTCCCTATCCTCCCTGTCAGAGGTGGTGTTACAAAACAGGAGAGGCCTAGACTTACTATTCCTTAAAGAGGGTGGCCTTTGTGCCGCTCTTAAAGAGGAATGCTGCTTCTTCGCTGACAAAACCGTATTGGTAACAGAAACCCTAGACAAACTGAGAGAAAGACTAGACAAGCCTAAGAGAGACTTTGAATCCCAACAGTCTTGGTATGAGGGAGTCTGGAACCATTCACCCTGGTTTACTACTTTAATATCCTCTCTGATGGGACCTTTAATACTATTGGTAATGATTCTGACTTTTGGGCCTTGCATCATTAACAGGCTGACCCAATTTGTAAAAGACAGACTGTCGCTTGTCCAGACCATGGTGTTAACCCAACAATACCATGCCCTAGAGCAGCAGGACAAAAACTCCCCATAGAGTAAAAGGTTTTACCCAGGCTAAAGAAAATGGGGGAATGTAAGATCCCCTCTCTTTTCCTCCCTCTTGCTTAAGCAGACCCCTCTTGATAGCCGCAGCACCACGCTTGTAAAAACAATGAATAAGCTTGCCTAAGACATGTTAATAGGGCAGTAAAGATTAGCTCTGCTGATAAAAGAAGAACTGCCGTTAAGAGTAAGACCAGGTGCCTGGGCCGGAGACAAAGGAATGTGGTCAGGGGCCAGATGCCGAACACTCCCCAACCAAGGACTAACTGATTCCCCTGTGGGCTATCTGCTCTTAAAAAAGCCCTAAAACATCCATCCTGATACTGGAGACACCAGCATCTCTGCAATAATAAAAGCTTTCACAATGTCAGCAGAGCAAAAGAAAAAGAAAGATAACAGTTACATAGCTACGTGATCTGCCCCCAGTCAAGGACCAAGGGAAGTTCCAGAGAAGACAGAGTTCCCAGGAAGATAAACGGCAGGCCGCCGCCTGAGAGTGGGCAATATCAGGCAGGCCAGATAGTGACCTGGCCCTCACCCCCTTAACAAAATAGCTTCATTCAAACCAGGCAATGAAAACCTTGTAACTATGCTTTTGCTCCTGCCACCCTAACCCTATAAAAAGGCCCTGAACAAAGGGCTAGGCACGCAAGTCTTCTCGAGAGACTGAGAGACTTGTTTGCCCACAGGTACCTGTGTTATTCAATAAATAAACCTCGTGCTGTTTGCATCTGATCTGTGGTCGTGGCTCGGTCCTCCTTGGGTTTCGGGGGTCCCCCTTCCCCGGGGTGGTCTTTCACTGGGAGTGATGGTGCAGATGGTGGTGGCTGTGATAGTGCTGAGGCTGTGGCTGGCTGGACTCCTCCATTTAAAATGGCTGGGGCTCCCTGGCTAAGGCTGTGGGCTGCTTCCTCCTCTGATCTGTATAATTGGAAAAATAATAATCCTTCTTTCTCTGAAGATCCCTCTAGGTTATAGATTTATTTAGAAGAGGGCTGTGAGTTTTGTTTTGTATGCCTGATAGGATATTCCTCAAAGTCAGAAACATTGTCTGTTACAATAAGGGAATGGGTAAGTCCTAAAAATCTTAGTCTTGAATTATATTTGTGTCTGTTGTCTTGATAAATCCTGGAAGCTGACTGTCTAGGAGATAAATAGTCTCTCTCTCTCTCTCTTTCTCTTTCTCTCTCTCTTTCTCTTTCTCTCTCTCTCTCTCTCTCTCTCTCTCTCTCTCTCTCTCTCTCTCTCTCTCTGTGTGTGTGTGTGTGTGTATGTGTGTGTGTGTATAAAATCTACTAATCTATTCATGATATGAACTTGCAGGATTATGAATCTGGGGATAAATTAAAGAGAGACAAATGAATGTTAGATTAGACCTCAGAGTGGGGCAGATTGTTTAGATTTTATGTAGAAAGATGGAGATGATGTTTACCTAGCAGTCAATGCTGAATCCATGGGAAGGCTACACACAAACCAGGAGGGATGTTGAAAATTAAGACTTTTCTCTAGATTAAAGGGGGAACTACAGCACAGAATATCAACATTGGAGTTAACCCCAGATGTAAAAGAGTCTGCACTAAGGATTGATGGGCATCAAATGAGAGTTAAGACCTTGTTCTTGGGCCTCAAAACAGGAAGGAATGAAAATGAAAAGGTAAATTGGAAACAAAAGGAAGGAAAACACCAGAGGGCCAACAAGCAGAGAAAGTGTAGAATAAAGGTCCTGTCAGTGCAGGGGAATAGCAGTGAGCATGTGGATGAGAGCTGTGTGAGGGTCTCCTGTCAGGGAGGGAGTGGAGGGCTAACTCTGTGGTTCCTGCTGAGCACTGAGGTGGAGTGAGGCTGAGATGAGTAGTGTTCAAAAATAATTAAAGTTGAGGCTTGTTATCCAGGGGGAAGCAGGGAATGAGGAGAATGGGGCCCAGTAACCAATTGGAGGTCGAGGAAGGCTGAGTGTTGAGGAATGGGAAGAGAAGCAGAAGAATGAGAAGGAGTGGAAGGAGCAAACAGCTGAGAGCAGAGAGTACAGAGAGCTCAGGGACAGGGACCACTTCAACAGAGATTCACGTCTGTGGTCATTTCTTCCGCCTCCTGCTCCCTATCATTCTCTCTCTACAGGTGACAGGGACCTCATTGAAGTCCTGTGGGTTGGGACACACTGACTGATTTGCCTCAGTGGATGCTGATAATTATTATTGTTTGAGGCAGAGGAATTTAGTCAATGTCTTCTGTAGATGTAAACAAGGTTTCACCTAAACTTTGATTAAGAACAACAGAGTGATTACTAAGTTGCATTCATACATTATGGTGTTAAAGTAATTAATTTTAATTAGATTTAGTAGAGTCTCTTTTGTTTTCTCATCAGCCCACTTGGGATGGTTACCAGCAGTTACTAGGAACTCTCTTTACCACAGAGGAACGAGACAGAGTTCTTTTAGAAGTCAGGAAGCAGTTTCCTGGACAGGATGGGAGACCCGCCCAGCTCCAGAATGTCATTGATGATATGTTTCCCCTGCACCACCCCAACTGGGACCCGAATACTCCTGAAGGTAGGGAGCATCTGCCCATCTATCGCCAGACTCTATTAGCAGGTCTCTGAGCAGCTGCATGGTGGCCTACCAATTTGGCCAAGGTGAGGGAAGTTATTCAGGGGTTAAATGAGACACCCCCAGTGTCTAGGAAAGATTAATGGAGGCCTATCATAGATTCACTCCCTTTGACCCTCGAGCTGAGGAACAGAGGGCCTCAGTTGCCATGACCTTCATTGGTCAGTTATCCCTGGATATCAGAGGCAAGTTACAGTGTCTGGATGGGTTGCAGGATTTAACCCTGAGGGATCTGGTAAGAGAGGCAGAGAAAGTCTTTTATAAGAGAGAGACAGAGGAAGAGAAAGAAATGGCTAGAGAGAAACGAAGAATGAAAGAGTTAACAAAAATCCTGGCCTCAGTAGTCGGAGGTACTAGTGAGGGGAGAGGCAGGTTTAGGAAAAGCAGTAGAGAAAAGAGCCTGGGCCCACACTGTCGCCCTCCTCTTGACCTGAACCAATGTGCCTACTGCAAAGAGACAGGACACTGGGCCAAGGACTGCCCTAAGAAGAAAGAGGCTCAGGAGTGTTGGCATGCCATGCTAGCCCTAGGTAATGATGACTAGGGGAGACAGGGCTCAGACCCCCACTTTGACCTCTGGCCAACTAACCTGGACACGCTTGCCCCAGGGATTCAAAAACTCCCACTATTTTTGATGAAGCTCTCCATAAAGACTTAAGCTTCTTCAGGACCCAACATCCCAAAGTTATCCTGCTGCAATATGTAGATGATCTACTGTTAGCAGTGGGTATCAGAGAGGACTCTTTAAACCCTGCTACCCTGCTTCTAGACGAGACCATGGGACCTATACTGCACATCTGCCAGGAGATCTTGGCGGAGGAGACCAGACTTGAAGGGCCAGCTACTGCCCAACTCAGAGGTAACCTGGTTCTCAGATGGGAGCAGCTTTCTCTAGGATGGTAAGAGACGAGCAGGGGCACTGGTGGTTGATGGGACTGAAGTTATCTGGTCCTCTGGACTGGCGGAGGGAACATCTGCCCAGAAGGCTGAACTAATAGCCCTCACAAAGGCCCTTGAACTGGCAGAGGGGAAACGGGCAACCATTTATACTAACAGCTGATATTCCTTTGCCACAGCCCATGCCCATGGAGCTATTTATCAACAAAGGGGCCTGCTAACGTCAGCTAGCAAAATAAAGAAGAAATTCTCAGGCTCCTGGCTGTAGTTATGCTTCTCAAGGAACTGGCCATTGTTCACTGTTCAAGCTACCAAAAAGGGCTGACCCCAGTAGCCATGGGCAACAGGCAGGCAGATAAAGAGGCCAAGGCAGTGACACTGAGAGAGCCATTCCTAATAGTTAAAGAATGTCAACGGTCCTATGTACCCTTCTTAGATCACTAAAAGAACTGGAGGCCCTAGCAGGTCCACCTGGGGTCAAAAAAAAAATTACAACAGCTCATACAGGATCAAGAAAGACTATCGGCCTCTAAGAGGAAGGAATTAGCAGACCGAGTAGCAAAAGGATGTCAAGCATGCCAGATTGTGAATGCCTATCCCTCCAAAGTACCTGGGAGAAAAAGATTGAGGGGGACTCGACCTGGGCAATTCTGGGAAATTGACTTCACAGAAATTAAACTTGCAAGGTATGGACTTAAGTATCTGTTAGTTTTTGTAGACACTTTTTCAGGAGATTTTTCCTCAATTCGGCCTACCAAAGGTAATAGGGTATGATAACAGACCAGCGTTTGTGGTCCAGGTAAGTCAGAGAGTGGCCAGGATATTGGGGACTGATTGGAAGTTGCACTGTGTATATAGACCCCAAAGCTCAGGACAGGTAGAAAGAATAAACAGAACAATTAAAGAGACCTTAACTAAATTAGCTGTAGAAACTGGCTTAAAAGATTGGACTATGCTTCTGCCCCATGCTCTCTTTAGAGCTAGGAATACCCTCTCCTTCCATGTGTAACCTAACCCCTTATGAAATTTTGTATGGGACTCCCCCTCCAGTCAAAGATTCCTTTCACACCCCCTTGCTCAACAGGCTGTGGGCCCTAGAAAAAGCCCAGTGGTTCTTGTGGCGACAACTATCCACCTCCTATCAATCAGAGGATGGAGGGACTCCACATCAGTATCAGTGAAGGTTGATGACATCATCCTGGTTTACTACATTTCCCTGGCTGACTACATTGCTGTCTACTTTAGCTGGGCCATTGACTGTGTTATTTTGGGTGATTACTTTAAGACCATGTGTCCTAAACAGAGTGGTAAACTTCCTACAAGGACAAATTGAAAATCTTAAATTAATGATTGTCAGACAACAATATACAGTCCTAAATGACCTAGACAATCTCTAAGATTAGAGATTTTCATGCTAAGAAGTGGGGAATGTTAAGAATTTGTGAAAACTGCCCCCACACCCCCCATTTTCTGACAAGCAAAAGAATGCACCCAAGGTTCCAAAAAAAGAGGCTGTCCTTTAAAAATGTCATGGCCACCCTGTTCTCAGCACTATCTGCTTCTCAAGGCTATATGGCCACCCTGTTCTTAGAAGAATCACACAGTTGCTGTGGCCACCTGCTTCTCAAGACTACCATTACCCCTATGACTTATGCTTAAAGCGTCTTTGTACCTTATATCTTATAAAAAGCCTACTTAATTTTAGTTCAGGGCTCTCTGTCCCTTTGTGACATTGAGTCCCATGCTGCATGGTAAGAAACTTGCCCTTTGTTTTTTTTTGCATGAGAGAATGTCTCTTGGAGTCCTCCTTCATGCTGTGTGTTTCTCAACCCTAACAATTGAAGAAAGTGAGGAAGAATATAAGAGCTGGAGGAAGGGATGCCATGAAACTATCCTCCGGGTATGCTTAGCCATTATTGTTTTGAAATTTTAGAGATTGCCATTGCCTATAGATGACACAAAATCACATTCCTTTCTGACATGAGGGAGGGCTCATAAGGCTCCTTAGACCCCGAGGACACTTCCTCTGAAAAGATGTGTAACATTTCTAGAAGGATCGGAAAATTTCCTGGAGGCATAAATTGATCATATTCTGGTAAATAGCTCCTTACCCCAGGAAGCTAGATGTGAGATGGAGTCACTTGGTCTGTTCTCTCTATCAGAGGTGACTAGAAAAATAATTCCCTGGAAAAGTAAGTCAATACAACCATATTTGTAGTGGTTTTCTACACATAAGCATTTGTTTTGCTTTGAAATTCTTATAAAAATAAATCTGGAAATGCTTGTTAGTTCATCAGTTCTAAAGCCTATATCTTATAAAACAATAAAAAATAAAAAAGGGAGAAAGGGCTGTTAAGCCTAAGCCTAAGCATTAAGCCTAAGATCACAAATCATCTTCCCCAGTGAATCCCATACCAATACATCCTTTGAACCGAACAATTTTCCTTGGAAATGTTTCTGTGTTTTAGGTGTTCTGCAGACTTTACATCAATGACTCTTTCTATGTCAGTTTCCAATACAAATATGTTTCTTAGGCTGGAGAAATAGTTCATTGGTTAAAAGTACCTCTTCACAGAATCTGAGTTCTGTTTCCAGCACCCATAAATTGGCTTATTGCCACCTCTAACTACAGCTCCAACAACCTTTTCTGTCCTCTGCAGGTACACACACACACACACACACATACACACACACACACACACACACACACACACACACACACACACACACACACACACACACGGTTGTTTCTTGAGGGCAAAGATTATCTCTCTTAGTTGGGTAGTAGTGGTGGCACACTCCTTCAATCCCAACCCTTGGGAGGCAAAGGCAGGCAGATCTCTGAGTTCAAGGCCAAACTAGTCCACAGAGTGAGTTCTAGGACAGCAAGGGCTGCACAAAGAAACCCTGTCTCCAAAACCCAACCCCCCCAAATAATTATCATTATCTATAACACAATTATATTTGGTATTATATTAAAACCTAAAGCCAGATATTGGGAAAAGCTGGAATGTCAGAGAGACAGAGAAACAAACCACAGCCAATTCTCACTCAGCCAACTTTTCAGGCCAAACAGGGAAAAGTGTTTTCTTCATGGTTCCTCAGCCTGACTGGTCACTCACACAAAATGGCCGACCTTATGCCTTCTCCTGTCTTATGTTCTTTCCTTGCCCAGAAGTTTTACTTCCTGGTTCAACTCTGCTAGAGCTAGGATTAAATATGTAAACTACCACTGCTTGGCTGTTAGGTTTTGAACTCACAGAGATCCAGATGGCTGTCTCCCTAGTGATGGGATTAAAGGCATAGGCCACCATTCTCTGACCTTCATGGCTTGGCTGTAGGTGATTTTTTCCTCTGATATTCTAGACAAATTTTATTAAATATACAATATACCACCATAAGCATTTTGAGTCTATCCTCTTTCATGATAATAATGAATAATAGTTGTTATGTCATAATGGTAATTTAACACAATGGCAAACTCTCTGGCCTATAGTAAAGTATTTGATGCAGCTAATTAATTCCTTTCTCTTTGTTATTCTCATTTTTTTTCATGGTATCTCACTGAGCAGTGGGAGGTGATACAGAACAAGGGTTCAGACTATATGGTCTGGTTTTGATTTCCTGTTCAACTATTCTCGAAAGAATGCTGAAAACATAACTTCTTTATGACTTTTTTTTTGCCTGAAAATTGGGGCTGGCATTAGACCTTACTTCATAATGCTATTGCAATAATTAAATAAGAATAGGTAAAACAACTACAATGTGGTACATGAGTATTCCAAGAATGTCAACTGTTACTATTTCAGTATTCAATGAGCAGTAGGCATCTAATACATATTGTTCTCTACCATGTTTGTCTTCCTTCTTATTTAGTCTGACAAATTATCTTACATTGAATCCTGATCTTGTGAATTTCTTATTGTAACATGTCCAACTATTCAAATCATAACAAAAAAATTAAAGGAAAAGCCAGAAGAAATTAGGTCAGTTATAATCAGAAAGGTGTCTAATGTGAGTGAGAGGTTCATACTGGTATATATACATTAATAAAATCTTAGAGTTTCAAAAAGTCAAAGTCTCATGTTACTGTAATGTAGATATAATTACTTTAGGAACAAACAGAAATGCTAATACATGCTTCTATAAATATACGAAAGTATAAATAAGGTTCTGTTTCTTCTAAAGATCTGAGAAGATAAGCATCTCATTTTCCTATTTAGTATTTCAAGAAAAGTGTAGGGTACTTAATTCAGAAGCACTGCTTGGTAAAAATAATATAGAGAAATGTTCAGCCTTATAACTTATAGAATGAACAATCTCTACAAGAATGAATGAACTACATCACAGCCCATTGCTCCTTTTCTCAGTTCCTCTTTCAAAAGACACCTACTTCCAAATCCTCCAGCGGATTCTGTATCTCTAAATAATACACTTCTGTTTTCCACGTGAGATAAGAACAGCTCTTTACCTGTGCTTCCACCACTACCAAATCTCTGAGTACCTATCATGTTTCCAAAGAGGATCATAATTTTGCCTAGATCAGTAAATCTCATTAATGTGATTCTATTTTCTACTCAGAATGGAGCATATGTAAACATATTGACTAGCCACAGTACATGAGGCTGTATGTTTTTTCCCTTCATAATCTTTAAAGCACTACCTTATTGTCTTCTGCCTTTTAAAGCTTTCTTTGAATCATCTGAATTTACATATCCTTTAAGCATTTCAAGTTTCCTAGACTCTTGTAGAACCTTCTGACTGAATCTTGTTCACTAATGTGGTTTCTATTTTATAGTTTGAATGTATCTTCTCCAAAATTCACTCTGTCTCCCTTTAAAACAGTTCCTCATGTTGTAGTGATCCCAATAAGAAAATTATTTTGTTGCTACCTCATAACCATTTTGCTACTGTTATTAATGATGATGCAAATATCTGTGTTTTCTGATGGTCTTAGGTGACCTCTGTGAAAGGGTCATTGTGCTCCCAGGTTGAGAATCACTACGATAAAGGACAAATGAACTTAGATATTCTATTTTTAGGCATTTATGATGAGATGTACTGGGCCTTCCACTTTTTTCAAAAGTTCTCATTTTTATTTCCTTGTAAAATATTTGAAAATTTGAATTTCTGAGTGCACTGAAACACACGGCTTCTAAAACACTACAACCTTTTTCCTCTTATACTCTAATTACAGCACATAAAAAAACAAAAAGCAAAACCCTGCCAGCTTTTCTCCAATTTCTCCTATTCTTCTTTGTAAGGATTCCTGGCATATAGTAGCCATGTAGTAAACCCAACATGGCGCCGGTGAGATAAGAATTCCTGGCATGTAGCCCTTGTGGTAAACTCAATATGGCACTGGCAGAACACTGCATATGGAGGTCATGCACCTAGGTGTGACTATGTAAGTCTGTGCCCACCTGTTCTCTTAAAAGGAGCCGCCACATGAAAGTCTCTCTCTCCCTCCCCCTCTCTCCTGCTTCTCTCCCTCATACCCACTCAGCAACTCCCCTGAATAAACTCTAGTGTGGCATCTGATAGTATGTTTCTAATCTCATGTGAAAATACCATTTTGGTGACATGATTCGGACAGGCCCTCTCCTGGGCTTAGGTGCACGTAGGCCAGGAGATCCTGATCTGGGGTTCACTAGCAGGCCACCTTCCATCTGCCCTATCATAGCTTGTTCAAACACTACTGGCCTCAGTTGGTAAGTCTTTCCTTATCAGTCAGCATAAACACCAACTATTATCTCTGGAAAAGACGGAAAAGACCGTTGATCGTCTGGCTTTCTGGTAGGACTCTAGTCTTGTGGAGGACCACCCCCAGCCATGATCTTCACTGGTCAGGGCTGTTCCTTCTCACCTGACACTCATTTCTGGCCTTCCCTGTTATTGAAGACCAGCTTGGATCCTTGATCCTGTTCCCAGACACTGTCCCCAGGGCTGCCCTAATGCCTACTCTAAGTGCTGATAAGTGCTTGTAGTGGCTTAGCATTGAGTTTTTATGCTTGCCCCTGAGAACTAAAGAGTTTTTAGGGGTGGCAAGAATTGGTTCAGATTTTGCCCTGATACCTATCATAAGTGTTGACTGTGTGATAGTGTCTAATGATAGCTAGCATGGTTTTAAGGCCAACTCTCGTGGTTGCTAGTATTGTTTCAGGCTTTGTCCTAACACCTACTGCTAAGAGCTGACAAGTTACTTAGCGGTAGTTAATGTTGTCCCCTGGGACCACTCGGTGGTTGGGTGACAACTCAGATTTAGTGGTGGAATCCCTCCCCTCTGGGCCTCAATAATAGAGAATGAGACAACAGAAAATGTCTCTCCGTCCTCACCTCTAGGATGTATTTTTGAGACTCTTAAGATGCTTAGCTTTTGCCTTACCTAGATACCACCAAGCTTATCCATTTTTGCACGAAGAAATAGCTTTAGTACCCCTTAGATCATAACTCAAAATGCTGCCTAACGGCTTACTGGACCCTGATATTTTACAGGAGCTAACTTTTGCAAGCATACAGGTGGATGGAAAGAATTTTCCTCTATCTATTTCTATATCTCAGCTCTAAACTTTCTCTTCTGGCTTTCTGTTCTGTTCTTCTGCTGTCTGTTTCTAGCCACACGACCAGATCTTTCTTAAGAACCCCCACCTTTTGAATCTCAATGTTCACCTGCAACTCTTGCAACTTCTTCCTTTCCAGAAACTCCAAACATGGTGCCCTCATTTACCCTACTGGTCACTCGCTCTCACACTCCTAAGAATCCTGATCCATTTCTCCCTCTGTGGAAATTGGCGGATGTAGAAAAGATAATAAAAGTTTATATCCTTTTTCCTATGTCAAAAATTTCTCAGGTGGAAAAAAACAATTGTGCTCTTGAGCAAAGGCAAGTTTGAGAACAGGCCAAAACTCATGCAGATAAAGTTCATCAGACAAATGTAGCACACCCTGGGAGTTGGGAGCTGAGGCTGTCTCATATGTAGACCCCCATTAAAAGGTGGGTCTTAGTCAGAGGCAATTTTGTGACCTGCTTGCTGGCAAGTCTGTGTAGAGCTCCTCTGAAGCCTGTCAATTTTGACAAAAACACAAGAAAATACAAGATAAACAGGAGAGTCCGTCCCAGTTTTTTAAATACCGCAAAATGAACTCTCACAGCATACTAACTTAGATCCTGAGAACGCTAAGAGAAGGCAACTTATCATGACCCATTTTTTTACCTAGAGCCATTTCAACATCAGAGTTAAACTTACATCTCTTGAGAGGGGACCACTGACTCCATAGGCAGGAGTCTTAGTGCTGGCTCTTAAGGTGTATCATAGGAGAGATGAAAAACAAGCCAAGAAAGATTCTTCCTGCTGGCCAAAGTTATCTGATCAGCTCCTTCGCCTCCTCCCATGGCAGAGACCTAGACCTCTGGTGTGTGCCTTAAGTGTGGCCAGCTCAGGCACTGGTTTTGCTCTTGCCAAGCCTCACAGAGGCTGTTTAGGCCTTGTTCTGGGTGCCATCAAGGGAAACACTGGTCTAAGTGACTGTTCCCAAGCCCCATATGGCAAGAGGACATTACACAAAAACCACTCCTCTGGTGATCTCCTAAGCCTGGCCATGGGTGATTGATACTGCCAGGGCTACCCTAACCTGACCACCGCCATCACAAGAAGAGAGCCTTGGGTAGTCATAATGGTATCAGGGCCATCTATCTCCTTCCTCATGGGCACCAGTGCCACAATACTTAATCTTGCAGAGTTTTGGGGTTCTACCTCTCTTTTTAGCCTCTCCATTGTTGGGGTGGGAGACAGACAATTCCAGCCTCATCAGACACCGCCATTTAATTGTATTTTTGGAAATATCCCTATCACCCACTCATTTTTGATCATGCCAACCTGCCCCATACCCATAATGGGAAGGGATTTTTTTTTAGCTAAAGTAGATTTCAACTCTTTTAGTCATCACTATATGTACCCTCACTCTATGTGTCACCTCCCAAGGTTCTCTTACAAGCTTCCTGTATGTGTTTTCAAAGTTACACCTAAAACAAGTAACTATAAACAAGCAAAATTGGTTTAGTTTAGCTATACTTAATAGATAATGGTACTCAAACTCTGCAGAGGCCTGCTGAATGTAAAATTTAAAATGTTTAATAAAAAAACTTTCATGCTAAAGACAAGTACTGGCTTTTGGCAGCACCCCTAAAAATCTACTCTAAAGAAGATAATGGGCACAGAAGAAATCTTCCTGGAGCCTGCTTTAAATGTTGTAGTAGTGGGGTTTCTTGGTCCCAGGCGGCCAGAGGCCCAGACTCTGCTGTGCCAGACCTCTTAGTCCCAGCCACTGCTGCTTAGGCCCCCAGAAATGACTCAGATGCTTATATTAAGTTCATGCTGTTTGGCCTACGGCTCAGGCACACTGCTAGCTTGCTCTTACATCTTAAATCAACCCATTTCTATTAATCTGTCTGCCACGTGGCCCATGGCTCACCTGTGTTCCTTACATGTTGCTCCTTTGGGCTTCTGGCTCCGTCTGCCTGACTCCGCCCTGCTTCTCCTACCTATGCTCTGATTTCTCCTCCTACTTCTTCTGTGGTGCCTGTCATGGCCCAAAACAGGTCCTTGATTTAAAGATTGATATTCACAGCATCACTTCCCCCTTTCTGTCTAATCAAAAAGGAAGGTTTCAATTTTAACATAGCAAAATTACATATAACAAGCAAGAATTACAGTTATAATATCTAATCTATTTGTATTTAGCAAAATTAAAGAAAATACTCTTATAATCTACCTTATCTTTATGAATCTAATGTTTCATGTCCAATATACCTTTCAAATGACTAAGAAAAACTGTACCTATAACTATCTAATCTTCAACTACATCAAAGACCACAGAAGGATATATTTACCCAAGTAAACCAGAAGTGAAAGTGACTTCTAAAATCTAGAAAGGACAGAGATGACACCTATCTGTCTGGACAGACATTGAAAGTTTCTTTATAAAGTTGGGGCATCCATCTTCAGCTTACAGGCCCAGAGTCTCTTTTCATTTCAGTGAAGCAGGAAATCTGCTCTGCCCATTCTGGCACAGTTCATCAGTTGCTTCTCCTCAAGTCCTGAAGAATGTCTGACAGTTTTCTCTGTAAAGCATGAAACTGAATGACCATCTTGACTTGTTTTGCCAAAGTTCAGAGGTTATCTTCCTATGGAACCTGTATGTCCAGTTTAAACAGCATACTGTCAAGCAGGTTCTTGTCCAGTGGCTAACCATTGCCACAAAGAGAGTAGACTCCATATGGAGTTTCTTCGATGACCATTTTTCTCTTGAAGAAGATTGGTGCTGCCAAGAGCAAATCTGTCTCACTGTTCAGAAAAGTCTAAGTTGTTAAAATATTTTAAATGCCATATTCTGTAGGTCTTAGAAGTGTTTGAAGATTAGCTATCTAATTGAATTATATCTTTGTATATCTAAAAATCTAACTAACATGCATTTCTTAATTATACATTATAATTTTAAATCAGTTACATAAACATCATATCTTAAACAAGAGTAGAAAAATATATACCGCATAAGAGAATAGACCTTAAGTTTGTATCAATAAACCAAAATCCATACCAATGAAAAACATTTCAAGATTAACAGCTGATTTCCTGACCTAAGTAAATTTAATAATCCAATTTTTAAAAAATCATTCATATACCATATCCCCTTTTTATTCTTAGAAAGAGATTAACTATGCTCATTAACCATTTATAATGAAAACAAACATTTATAAGCAATATTTTGGGAATTTGGGCGTAGTTTTTTATTACTACTTCCTGCTGATTAAGGGGCATTGAAAATCTCACGAGTTCTTGAGACTGGATCATAATCTGCAGACCTGAAGCTGATATGGCCATCTCTTCCCATCAGAGGTTTTTTCAGGGGTCTTGAAGCCATATTTGTCTGGAAGCAATCCACGGGTTCTCATCTTCTCTGGAAACAAAAGTAGAACTCTTCCAAAGCAATAAATCCTTAGGCACAAATTTCAAACTCAAAATACCTTTAAAATATATATTCTTGTTTAATTTAGTAGTAGCCTTTGCATTTGCAATCCATTGTCTTTCTGCAGTTAGCTCATTAACAGTTAAAAAATTAAAAGAAACAACCAAAATCTAGATTTTGTGTCTATTTTCCATCTTTACGTGGCTTATCATATTTTTATTACTCTATTTCTCTTTTTAAAGACTTTTTCTATCTTTTCTCTTTTTTCTCTGAAGACTATGTACCTTTTACACACATTGTAACCCGTTTACAGGTTTTTTAAACATCTGAATCTGTTTTATTGTGAATCCTTAATCATTTTCTAAATAGAAGAGCTTTTAAAAATACTCTTACTCTCTTGCCATATAGTTTTTGCAGATACAGCTGAATCAGTAAGTTTTCTTAAAGGAACCACATCTCTATTTGTGGCCAGCAAACAGAGCAGACCCAAGAAAATGCTGCTACTAAGAAACCATCTTTGTTTCCTTTTTGTTCAAAATAAACAGAAATCTAAAATCAATCACATGCTACTGAGTCTTCTGTGAGATTTCAGGAACTGGCCTGGTTACAGCTTACACTGCCTGCCTCCAGTCTGCCTGTGCCATTTTGAATGTGATCCGGACGCCACGCTTTCTTTGTACAATGACCTGCTTTGTATACATAATTTGGAAGCTGCTTTGGCTCAGTTTCTGTAATCTAGAACCCTTTCTAATCTTTCTCAGGCTTTAAGTGGATAATCGACCTACGTTGGACACCATCTGTAGAAGTGGGGTTTCTTGGTCCTGGGCGGCCAGAGGCCCAGACCCTGCTGTGCCAGACCTTTTAGCCCCAGCCACTGCTGCTTAGGCCCCCAGAAATGACTCAGACGCTTATATTAATTTCATGCTGTTTGGCTCATGGCTCAGGCACATTGCTAGCTAGCTCTTACACCTTAAATCAATCCATTTCTATTAATCTGTCTGCCATGTGGCCTGTGGATCACCTGTGTTCCTTACATGTTTTTTCTTGGGCAGCTGGCTCAGTCTGCCTGACTCCGCCCTGCTTCTCCTACCTATGCTCTGATTTCTCCTCCTACTTCTTCTATGGTGACTGTCATGGCCCAAAACAGCTCCTTGATTTAAAGATTGATATTCACAGCATACAGAAAGGCATTCCCACATCAAAATGTGGCAAAACTGACCACTGGAAGAAAAACTGCCCTTCATCTTGTCCACTGCCAGGACCCTGTCCAAAATGTGAACAATCAGAATGATGGGGATGTAGTATTAGGTTCCTGGCCTGTCCAGCCAATGGTCCAGACCCCCCAGTCCCACAGTCCCACAGAAACACAGAGGCTTATATTAATTTTATGCTAACTAACCTAAGGCCCAGGCATATAACTTGCTAACTCTTTATTCTTAAACTAACCCATGGCTCATATCTTGTTCAGCCATGTGGCTTAGGACCTTTCTCAGAGCAGCATTTTCATGTCTTTCCTCTGCGTCTGATGGCGTCTTATCATGGTGTTCCTGTGGTATCTCTCTGGCATTTCTGCTCTGTTCTTCCTGTTCCCAGAGTTTTCTTAGTTTGTTAGCCCCGCCAACACTTCCTATCTGCCAATGAGCATTTTTATGAAACCAGTAGGTGGGACAATTATTTACAATGTAACATAATCCTACTACATGGGGAGTTGACTGCTCTTCTTTGCCTAGACAAAATAGGACAGTCCCCCAAGCTCCTCCTCGACAGTAAAGTTAGGTGGACTTTCTAGGCCTCATGGCCAAAGACTGATGCTGCCCTGGGACCTCTGTCCCCAATTATCACAGGAGAACCTAGGGTGACTGTTTAGGTAGGCAGTAAATCTCTATTATTTTAAATAGATTCAGAAGCTGCTTGGTTTGTACTTTTAGGCTTAACTGGTGAAATTTACCCTTCTCAGAACTCTGATGGTATTGATGATTAGGCTAGTGATAACTTTGTCAGTTTAACAGCAACAACCAACCTCCTCAGTTCTCTTCCTGTCTAAAAGTCAGGCCTCAGGTCTCACTTTCCTAGAGGCACTACTAGGTCTAGACACACTTTGCCTTGCTACTAGACTCCAAAAAAGAGATAAACTCACAAAACAAATTTCCATGTAACTTTTTGCTATATCTTTATTTAAAGGAACTTGCTTTACAGCGACTGTTCTCAGTAATAAACCACCTGTCTTATGGTGAATGACTGGATAGAAAAAAGGTGTAAAGTTTATGTTAGTTCAGACAATATGAATGTTTAAGTGGTGAGAACCTAAGAAAGTGTTAGATCAAAGACGGTGTTTTAAGGTGTGTAGATAAAAGTTATATAGTCTGAGGACATGAAAGCTTAAGTTGTCATAAGAAAGTGACAAGGTATATGAAAAGTGTTTCACATTTATTTCCTTTTCTATGCTATTGTTAAATTAAGACTTCAAAAGTTAAGAAATTTATCAATAGAATTCTGATAAGCTATTAATCTAGCTCTGATAATCACTGACTACTATTATACTCACAAGCTCAAAACCATTTCCTTTGGTTGTCATGTCTTTACATGCTTCTTGTTGTGCTAAAAGCATGTGCCTAATCTATATACACCTAGTCTTCTAGACAGAAGAAAGAGTGTTTATGCTTTTAACCAAAATTATTTTGGGTCCTCAAGCTTCTGTGATTCAAAGGCATGAGTCTATTGCCTTTCCTACAATGTAGATTTCAGTACAGATTACAAACCATAGTAATGCTCACATTTAAAATCTATCTCTTTTTGTAACTTAAGTTCTTGTATGCATCAGGAAATCAACTTGGATCCATCTCTCATGGATCAAATGGACTCAAAATAAGTACTGTCAACAGTCTGTTTCCCCACCTGCCTATTCCACTTATTCTTGAGAGTGATGTCTCCTGGCCTTTCCCTGGCCTTGGGACTCTCTTTCCCCAGCTACTAAGACTGTGGGCCTATAAGTACCAAATGTACACCTAAGAAAAAAATTCCCCCTAAACTTCTTAACTTCTATCCCTAATATAACACTGCTCCAAGAACCCATCAAGTCCAGAGCTCCCTCAAAATCTGCATACTGGACAGCTTCAAAGTGGCTAGCCCCAAATGGTCCAACCTCACAATGTGCTCCAAGTGCTGCCTATATGTCCTTAGCCACAGAGCCTAGACTATAAGTGAAACAGTCTGCTCTTCCAGGACTTGGGCAGCATCCACACTTTCTTGAGTCCCTCCAAGGATGCTAAAGTCCCCAAACAACAGGAAGCAGTCTAAAGAGTATAGGCCTCCTCATTCCTCTCTCACCATCAACCCTTGCTATTTCCTTACCTTTTACAATAAACAAAAGAGAGGAGTGTTAAAAACTAGGTACTCTTCCAGCCTGCCTTCAGCAACTCTGCCAGCAGCCAGGTCATCACCAGTTGCCAGTTGTAACACTGTGGGAGATTGTGTTGTTTAATTGTAAATAATTGTCCCACCCACTGGTTTAATAAAAAGCACTGATTGGCCAATGGCAGGCAGGAAGTGTGGGTGGGGCTACCCAACTAAGAAAACTCTTGAGAACAGGAAGAACAGAGCAGAATGCCAGAGAAAAGCCGGAAGATGCAGAGGACAACCATGCTGCTCTGAGAAAAGGTACCAAGCCACATGGCTGAACAGGATAAGAGTCATGGTTTAGATGAAGGGTAAAGAGTTAGCAAGTGATGTGCCTGAGCCTTAGGCCGATCAGCCTACAGCTATCGTATGCATCTGTGTGTCTCTGCGGGTCTGTGGGTCTGCGGGCCTAAACCTTGAGGCTAGGCCAGAAAGTCAGAGACAGAAACCTCATACTACATAACACCCATTCCCTTTAAAAGGTCCTCACAAACCACAGAACTTTCTCCCTCTTTCTCTTTCTTGTCTCTGTTCCAAGAGTCATTCACCTCCTCCCCCAAATCTCTCAATGAGGCCTGTTGCATGGTGTGATTTTGTGGTCTTTTTTAGCCCCAGTCCTCCAAGGGAAACATTCCTATTGTGCCATATGACAGTGGGTCTCAACCCTTTTGTGATCTCATGTTCCAAGTGGTTATGGTATAGTTTCATTGCTAACACTGGTTCTTGGGTTAATACTTCTGAAAAATCCCTACCCATCAAATGATGTTCATTTGAGCTATGAAAGACAGGCTGTTAACTTTTGTAGAATATTTATTGATATAGAAAAGTCACAGACTATCAAATACAAGCATGATCACATTTTGTAAGTATATATATATTTATGTATGTAAATTAACTAAAGTGGTAACTTTTTTGTGAAATGTATTTTTTTATATACTGCTCCTGTTTCAAGAGGTAAAAAAATTAAATTGAAAAGAGTTGCTCATTTTTCATTGAGTAGGCATCTGTGGAAGATTATTTCAGGAAGCCTGTAGTTAAGAAGGCATCTTTTTACTCTGGGAAGTTGGCAGCCCTTGGAAGAGCCAAATTCTTTGCTATAGGTGGCACTTCAGGGAGAACAAAGGTTTTTCAAAGGAGCATTAGACTCTTGGGGAAACCTGGCTAAACCATTATGACACCTGGGTTGGGGAAAAGCCTAAGTAAACATTAAAGACATCCTTTATTCAAATTCAGGAAGAATGCTGATCACCAACAACATCATACCTCTTACCTGTAGCACTTGTAGTACTGCTGTCCTTGTGGTGTACATGATATTGAACACAAGGGACAGACCATGATTAGTTCCCTTGCACACTTTTATGGTGTGAAGCACAGGTAGTGTGTTGGACACACTGCATAATGCTAATGGACTGACTAATGATAATGTAAAATATAAAACACTGAAAATCAGAGACTTGATTATAATTTTTAATTGAGACCCTCAAATAAAAGGCAAGATAAAAAAGCTGATGTTTTTTGTATAACACATACATACAAATAGGTTGCTGATGTTAAGGATATTAAAGAAGATAAAGATATCTACTGCAATTCATTTATTAAACAACTCACTGAACAGAAATTCAGGACAGATATGGCACTATTTGTGACACAGCGTCCTTCAGTCTGAATGAACACAATGTCATAATCTAAGGTAGCAGTGTTTTAGGAAACAAGACAGGAAGAAAAAGTTTTCTACCATGTGACATTACAATTTTTGCCTATATTCAAGGAAATGGCTATTTCAACCTTGGTGATATAGACATTTTGGGTCTGATTTTGTTGTAAATGGCTACCCTGTGTATAGTTGAGTTAGTAGCATTTCTGGACTTTGTCTACCAGTAACATCCATTTTTAATAACCAAAATGTTTCTAGGTTTTGTCAAATATTTGAGAGCATTCTTCCTACTCCCTTTTAAGCACCATTCATTGACTGTGTTCAGGAACTGTGTTAGTCACTGGGAAAGAGACAAAACCATTAGTGAGATCATCTCAAACAATATGTATCATATTAAAAATAAGAGTAAGGAGCTAGTCAGATAGGGCTGGAGTACAACATTTTGTACATAGACCTGTAACAAGATTAAAATGCAGGTGTAGTTGTCAAGGCAGGAGATGGGAATAGGTGGGAGGCCTGGTAAGATACTGGGGCATTAATCTTAAGTGTACTGGAAAATAGATGGAAATTACATGATCTGGTTTTTCCCCCCAGTTAGGTAGCTTTGGAATGTGCGAATCTGAGAAGGATTTAGAGAAGATGAAAGGAGCTCAGGATGCTGTCTTAACTGTACAATAGAGAGATGGTGGTTACTTGGAGTTAAGCAAGACTAAAAGAAAAGGCGAGAGAGGAAAGGCTATGAAATCTTTGACTCACTACTATGGTTGATAGGGAAGAACATGTTAAATGGTATTTGCTTCCAAATGTCTCGATTTCAGTGAAGGTTTTTATAGATTTGTCATATATATTCATGAATTTGTGTGGCAGCTGTGATAGCCACTATCAACCTGGCAGCTTGCATCTTCACATCTTGATTCTGGATATAGGGAAGAATATCTACTTGCTGTAATTTTTGGAAGCTCTTAAGATTCCTTCACTTGTAGATACATCTTGTCACTCCCAATTTTTGTGGCCACATTGCCATTTATCTCTTTTTATTTTTCTTCTTGAACCAAGGTCTCATTTTATAGCTCAAGATAACCTAGAACTATGTATTATAGGCTGGCCTTGAATTTACAGTGGTCCTCATGTTTAAATCTCTTCTGTGCTTGTATTATGGGTATGAGTCCACTATCAACATTTCCTCCTTTGTGTGGAAGTATCCTTTCCCTTACCAGGGTACTTCCAACTGCATTTAGTTTTCACCCATTACCAAGGATAACCACTCCAAGTCAAAGTCCTTAACTGCATCTTTTGCTACAGAAGGAATTACTTTCAGGATCCATGTATGTCCCTGAAAGTGATTCTAGTTCCCAAAGTTCTGGGACAAATAACCACAAGAGAACTTGGGACTTAAGAGATAAAGTAGGAGTGCAGTTACAAATGTTAGAGTGAAAGAGCAGGACACAAACAACAAGGACTACTTTGTCTAATGCTAGTGTTCACTCTAGCTTATCATGTGCTGCTTCTTAGAGGCCAGGGCTTCATCAAATTGCAAGTAGATAGAGAGAACATCTGTCAAACTTACATGACTATGATTAAAGAAAAAAGCAACTGTAACAGTCTGAGACAAAAAGTCATTACTATGAGAAATTTAATATGAGGTTACCTAAACCCATAGGCTATGTACAGAATTTGATAAATAGCAATGTTGGAAAGGAAAGCAATAGGAAGAACTCTTTAATACTCCCTAGTTTAAACCTTGGGAGCTATATATTGGCATGTACAAAGGAAACTCTATCTCCCCAAAATTCTGGAGGTTAAGATAGAAAGAAGCAGACACACCTAAGATGAGTAGACAATAAGAAATAATCAAAGTAGGGGCTGAAATCAATAAAATAGAAACAAAGAGAACAATTCAAAGAATCAGTGAAACACATCAAGTCCACTAAAATTAGGAACATGACAAGGTTGTCCACTTTTTCCATACCTATTCAATATAATACTCGAAGTTCTAGCTAGAGCAGCAACAAGACAACCTAAAGAGATCAAGGGGTTAGAAATTAGAAAGGAAGAAGTCAAAGTGTTATTATTTGCAGATATGACAGTATACATAAGTTAACCCCCAAGCTCTACAGGGAAACACCTATAACTTATAAACCCCTTTGGTCAAGTGCTGGATGCAATATTAACTCCAAAAAAAAAAAAAAAAGCCTTCCTATATACAAATGATAAAATAGGCTGAAAAAGAAACCAAAGGATCAACACCCTTTACAATAGCCTCATAGAATATAAAATATCATTGGGGATAACTCTAAACCAGTGAAAGAGCTGTATGATAAGAATTTAAAATCTTTAAATAAGAAATTGAAGATGATATCAGAAAATGGAAATATCTCCCATCCTTGCTTATGGGGTAGGATTAACAGCAAAATAGCCATCTTACCAAAAGCAGTCTACAGAGTCAATGCAATCTCCATCAAAATCCCAATACAATTCTTTACAGACCTTGAAAGAACAATACTCAACTTCACATAAAAAAACAAACAAACAGAATCCCAGGATAGCTAAAAATCAATCCTGTCCAATAGAAGCAGCTTTGGAGGTATCACCATCCCTAATTTCAAGCTCTACTACAAAGCTATAGTAATAAAAACCCCATCATACTGACATAAAAACAGACATGTGGACTAATGGAATCAAACAGAAGACACTGATGTAAGTCCACATACCTATGGAGACCCAATTTTCAACAAAGAAGCCAAAATTATACAGTAACAAAACAGAAAGCATCTTCAACAAACGGTGCTGGTCCAAATGGATTTTGGAGTACAGAAGAACGCAAATAGATTCATATCTACCACCCTGAACAAAATTCAAGTCAAAGTGGCTCAAAAGCCTCAACATAAACCCAGTTACACTGAACCTGATAGAAGAGAAAGTGGGAAATAATTACAAAAATATTGTCACAGGAGACAATTTCCTGAAGAGAACGCCAATAGCACAGGCACTAGGATTAACAATTAATAAATGGGACTTCATGAAACTGCAAAGCTTCTGTAAGACAAAGGACACAATCAATAGGACATAAGTGCAGCCCCACAGAATGGGAAAAGATCTTCACCATTCTCACATGTGTGTGTGAGGGTGGGAAGAGAAAAGTGGAGTCCCCAGACAGACAGAGGAGAGGTAAAAGCCAGAAGCCATGTGATAGTAGGTAGATTAATAAAAATGGGTTAATTTGTTATAAAAGCTAGTTAGAAACAAGCCTAAGCTAAGGCTGAGCTCTATAACTAACAATGTCTCTGTCATGATTTGGGGCCTGGTAGTCCAAAACAGCCTACTACAGAACTAGAAAAAAATCATTCTGAATGAGGTAACCCAGACCTGGGAAGATAAGCATGGTATGTACTCACTCATACATGGATATTGACTGTAAAATAAAGAATAACTATTGTGGTGGGATTCAGGTGTCAGCTGATAAGGTCCGAAGACGCTTTGAATCCCACCACATCTCCCCTAAAAGGTAGCTGGAGGGACAGCCATGGGTGCTGGTAACCAAACTCTTATATTTATGGTTGTGAGCTAAGCCTTTAACGGCTGAGCTATCCCTCCCGGACCTCTTGATAAGTGTCCTTATCAGCTGACACCTGAATCCCACCACAAACTATGCTACAGTCCACAGACCCAGGGAGACTAGGTAACAAGAAGAGGATGGGGTTGTGGGGAGGGGGATGCCCAGATTTTTTGAGTGGACTAAAAGATTGGGAAGGGAACACGAGAGATCAGGCTGAGGACTGGAAGAGTACTGAAAGGGACTACTGGAAAGAGGGGGGCATTTCGGGGTCACATAAAAACTTGGCACAAGAGAATCTGCCAGGAATTGACCCCTAGCAATAGCAGATACATAGCCTAAACTGGCCATCTCCTGTGACCAGATTAATACCTGGCCCAATTATCACTAGATAGACTTCATCCAGCAACTGATGGAAACCCACAGCCAAACATTAGGAGGAGCTTGGGGAATCCTGCAGAAGATGGGAGAGAAAGGATTGTAGGAGCCACAGGACACCACAAGAAAACTTATAGAATCAACTAACCTGGGCTCATAGGGGTTCAGAACCAACTGAACCACCAACCAGGGAGCCTGCATCGGACTGACCTAGACACTGTGTGTATTTGTTAAGAATTCTGTAGCTTGGTGCTCTGGTGGGACTCCTAACAGTGGGAATGGAGGCAGTCTGTGACTCTTACTGGCCTTTGGCACCTCCTACTGTGTTGCCTTGCCCAGCCTTAATACAAGGGAAGGTGCTTAGACTTACTGCAACTTGAGAGGCCATGTTTTACTGATACTCATGGGAGACCTGTCCTTTCCTGAACAGAAACAGAGAAGTGAATTAGAGGTGGGAACAGAGGGAGTGGTACTGGGAGGAGGGAAAGGGGGGGGGGACAGCAGCCAGGATGTAAAATACATAAACAAATTTATTTATTTTTTTAAAAGAGAAAAGACAGCATTCCTCAGGAATTTGCAAGGCTTGTTCCCCTCAATCAAAGGGACCAGTTATCTTATTACTTGCAGTGAGACAGATGGCTATCTGTGGTGGCTGTTAACATACCAAAGAACATGCTGGCTCCAGGCTCCCTAAGTATCACAGATATCTAGCTCTTCATGCCCTACCCTGGCCATAAACCTCCATCCAGCTCAGGAACTTCCCTCCCCAGCTACTCATTTCTTCTTATAACTTTGCTATTTTGGCTATAACCCCTCTTCATCCTCTTGGTCCTCTGGTGTGAACTGCATGGTGACCATTGCTGCTTGACAAAAATTCCAGTATTTTGACATTGAGAACCACACTTCTCCAGTTATCTTTTTTACTTTCATTTTTAATGATTCTATTAATGCCTTTCCCTTTGGGAAATTTGTGTAAGCTTTGGTAAAGGATGAAAATGTGTTCAATGGTAGCCTCTCTAAAAAAATAGTTCTGGGAGGGGGATCCCCACTACCTTACAGCCAGGAATTCCATTGTGTCCTCCAAATTATGCCAATAACAGGAAAGTTAGACACACCTGAAGCCAAGGCCATTAAGTGCAAGAACTTACAGAGAAATACAGAGAAATCAGAATGGTAAGGTATAAAGGGAAAAGAGTAAGACACCAGGACCTTCCCTTTTAAGAGCATTATGAGGGAAACAGGTCCATATAGTAAGACTAAGAAACTATAGTATGTGGCTTGTCCCCAGTAAAAGCCCCTTTCCCCAAGGTCAGGCATTTGGATAAGGGTCTCCATTCCCTCGGGGAAGAGGGTGACCTGAGGAAAGTTCCTGCTTGCTAGTCATTCTTCATATCTCTGGCAAGAAGATCTTGTGGGACCATTAACTCAAGACTGGTGCCTATTGTCAAGGTCAATGCTAGATTTCTCAACTCCCAATCTCAAGCCACACCTCAGTTTAAACATTCCCCCTTTCTCCCATTTAATCTTATGTGCAATAAAAGGTGTAGGTTTTTGTTTTGTTTTGTTTTGAAATAATGAGAAGGTGCCATCTCCATTCACCCTCAGATCTGGCCTACCTCCCACATACTCATTGGGGCCTGAACCAGCCCCCCCAACACACACACACACACACACACACACACACACACACACACACACACACACACACACACACACACACACACACACACACACACACACACGTTTCTCTTTTGGCCAGTTCCAGTCTGCTGACCATGTTCAGTGTACTACTTTCTCTCCCTGCTCTGGACTCTTCTCCCTCATATCTGTTGTGTTATGATATTGCTCGCATATACTTGTGGTTGGTGGTGGATGGAGGAAAGAGATGCACTGAGCAACAGCAATGGGAAAGGAACACAAACTTTATTATAATGAGGGGAGGGGAAAGATAGTATAGATGGATAGAGGGAGAGAGGGGGAGAGAGAGAGCGAAGTGGGGTGGGGTGGGGGGAGTATGAGTGTGAACCCTCTGGATATGGTGGAGAGAGAGGTTGAAAGTGGACTTCTTAAATGGAGCTTGAAGTCAGACAGCTGGTCAGACCTCTAGGAACTAGATCAGAATCCTAACAATACTACAAATAAAAACCTTCCCCTTAACCAATCCATGAAATAGTCATGTCATCAGTATATATATAAACACTGTTTAAGGTTTAGCAAATTAAACTAGTTTGTGAACTAAGATGACTAAAATCCAGGGAACTAGGACACCTGCATTTTCAATTCCTAAAGACTTACTATTTTCCATTTTCTCTGAGGAAAATTCTTCAGATTTTTGGGGTCTCCAGTTAGAGATCTAGAAAATTGAGAGGTGAGGTCTGACATTCCCTAATTGCAAACTTTAAAGTGCTTTTTGGGGGAAAACTTTTAAATCCATGGACTTTTCAATATTATGCTATAAGATAATTTAGAGTATTCATTTACATAGTAACTCATCTAAATTTAGTAGTCTCAGTTTGGAGGTAAAATAAGGTAAAAATGAAGAACCAGGGAGGCGCCTTCATTTTAAGCAAGCCCCTAACCCCAGCTTGAAACAGGCCTGAGTTTCGAATTCTCTGAACTCGAGTACAAAGTACAAAACAGGAGATAGTCTAGGACTATCTGATGGCAAGGTCTCAGTACAGGAGATAGTCTATAGAAGAAGGTTTGACAAACAGCTGGCTGAGGTAACAGAGGAATTCTGAAAAATTCCTTTAAAAAAAAAAGCTAATCAGAACTATACCCATACTGAGACCCCTAATTGATATGTAACTTTGTGGGTTTTGCCTTTAAAAACTCAGTTTGTAGAGGGGTGGGTCCCTGCTGAGGTTTGTTACTTTTGCATTTTGGAGAGTTCGAGTCTCTGGTGGTGAAGCTGAGATAACTCTTTTGCTCTACCTATTCTAAAGCTGTGCATTTTCTCTCTAATTTATGGTATTTTGACATTAGAGTTGACTTCTGCAGAGTAGGTCAAGTTCTCAAACATTCAGTACCTATATTTACCATGTTACTCTCACTTTGATATTTCTAAGTCTGAAGTTTAAGATGTAATGTGCTCAGTTTTCTTTTAATTCACCATTCACTTTCCTTGTTATTTATGGTGGTGTCATCCCAGATGGCAAAATTCCCATATCTAGCCCCCATTAAATGTCTTCATGTCTGTTTTGTAGGGCACTAACTCCTTACTTTTTAACTGAAATAAAATTAGGTATGAAATTGGGATTAAAATTATAATGAACAACAAAGACTACAGAAGTAAAACCTCCGAGTATTATTATATATTTTCTCTTATATTTAAGTCATTTTAAGACACGTGGCTTTTCACAGTTAAACATTAAAATAATCTAAATCATGTTCCTATAATTACTACCTCTACAAAAATATTGGCATGAAAACCAGTATTTAACTTTGAAAATATAGAAACATCATAGAGAGATCTGTATGATACGAGTGCATGTATACTGAGGTAATACTTGTATAATCAGTAACTTTTACAAGCATAAAAAAAAAAAAACCCAGCTTTTTGGATGTCATAAATGAGCTTTGTAAGTGGAGAATTCCACAACTCAACATAAGTTCATTTCAATGTTATGACAGTTACAGAAATGGACATGGATTCTATTACTAGATGAACTTGAAAAGGTAGAATATTATACATGACTAAACAAACATCAATAAAAACAGTATAATCCAGAAGCACAGGAACAAAAACTCAGCTAACAATAGTGCTGTCATATGTAAAGTAAATCATAGACTCACTAGACCTAAGAAACCCTGTGGCCATTGTTTCCATTGTTCTCTCCCGACTCCTCTGTAAACAGGCTATTGTGCTTATTTATCCTTATTTCCCTGTGAAGTTTTCTGACTCAGTACTATTTTCAAGCATCATTTTACCACCACCACCGATTATTAATGAAAACCCATCAAAGCTTTTAAGGCTAATAATGGTTTCATGCAACTTCAGATCTATTTTAGGAAATAAATGGCTAATGAATTTTTCCTTTTATGAATAAAGAAGCCACCATATACCAATGCTATTAACAATACGTAAATATGACACTTAACATGCTTATATTTTTCAAAAAAGCTGAAATACATACATTATATCTGAAGCATTATCAAATATTTTGATTGCATCAGTACTATAAAGCCTATATGCTTCTGTGGCTGCTGGCGAGCCTTTTTGTCTTTTGGCTGAATTTTGAAAGTTTTAGTGGCTACCATGATAACAAATTTATTTTCTTGACAAGGTGTATCACAGTCTTCTTTTACAAAGTTAATTCACAGGCCTTTCTTATTGTCTTTTTCTAAACGGTTCTGTAACAACAACAAAAAATAAATTAGCAAACAATTCCATAGACACAAGGATTTACAAAAATTTGTCTTGTCTACTTATTAGAAAATTTAAAATATGGATTAAAATTAAGTTTGAAAAAATATTCAGAGGGGAAAGTAAAGTCTCTTGATAAGTTCATTATTTTTCATATATTAATCTGTTTTGCTCTCATTTCACAGTTACTCCCAGAAATACAAAATTTTTCAAATACCCCTATTGCATATCCAATTAAGATTTTTGGCAAGGAAAAGATGAAGGAAAGTAACACACAAAACATGGGAAATGGAATAAGAATTAACCTTAAAAGAAGAGTTGGATTAAGAAAGCAAATGTCTTGGTCAAGGAAGAGATCTCACAGACTGGAACTGCAGAATGCCATTGCTCTTACAGAAAGCCCACTAAGGTTTGATAAGGCGGAGAATTAATGCTTTTGTAAGAACTTAGCACTAAGAAATTAAATAGACAGAATGAGAGTAGGTGTTTTGAATGACAACATACTACTTCTACACTTTTATACATACATGATCACTTTAGATATAAATCCAAGTTTTAATAAAAAGGCTAATAAATTCAGGGCAAATCTATGTGATGGGTGAGTTCTTTTCTAAAATGAATTTAAAAATAAGCAAGTGTTGATGGTTTGGACTGCAAATAATACCTCAACAGTTTTAGTTTTTTCCTTTTCTAGAAGACAGTCAGGCCATATTAAAAAAAACAAAGACTATATGTTTTGAAGGGGCCATTTTCTAATATTTATTTAATGCTTTTAACTGAGAGGAACACCAGCTGGGGAAACACAAATGGATTTAAAAGCTGCAAAATGAGATTTGACTATGGAAAAGAAACCAATTTTTTCTATCACTTCAACATTTAAACAACTATTCATACTTGTACATTCAAACTATCACAATATGTAACATTGATAAAATAAGTTTTCCCAAGGAAGCTTAGGGTATAATTAAATTACCAAGAATGATTTGACAATAGAACTAAAATTTCTGAGGACAAGCTTAATTCAGCTTCACACTACATCATGAGTCTCCACTCTCTTCTGCTTGTACAGACTACAAATACTAAAGAGCCATTTGTGAGAAGATGCGTCTGTGAAATGACATCTAAAGTTTAGCGTGTTTCTTAGGTTTTCATAGTAGACAATGGGGACTTGGTAGGTGGGTAGGGAAACATTTAATAAGTAATAATAAAAAGCATCTTACAGCTATGGCTATAAAGACTTCACTATTTAAAACTACTTAAAGGTCTTCTTTGAAACAGAATCTGGTTTAATGCTTATTAAGGTACCCCATCTTTCAAGTAAGTGATAAAGTAACCAAGGCACTTGATGTCAAATGATTACAGGAGCAAGTTAACCCTTTGAACAGATCCTGTAGGAAGTTAGATTTACAGGTGATGAGACAGATAGCACACAAAGCAGTGGTTAAAGTTTATCACAAACATTAGCAACAGCAGAAAACACCACCATTCTTGGGTGGAAGGAGTTAGAGTAGATGATTGGGTAAGGTCAGCAAATGAAAGCTGCCCATTGGAAGTATGAGCAGAGAGAAAAGGGCTGGACTCCAGGAAGGAAATGTCACCTAAAGCAGACAATAGGAGAGATCAGTGGCTTTCTGTTCAGTTTTCTATTAATGCCTTCACTAGCTAAGCTTGCCAAGGAGTCAGAAGGTAAGGTTCTGGAAATGTGCACTTGTACATGGGATAGATCAGGGTAGAAAGACAATGAATCAAAGAAGGCACAGAGTGATGGAGGTTTTGGAGAAAGATCTCCTGACACTGATGCCTAGCTTTAAATACTCCTAGTTCAGCAACTTGGGAGCAAATCACATGAAAAAACCGATTATTGATGTCTTTGCCCACCAAACAGAGATACTAAAATTATTTTAGTTTACTGAGTTGCCAAGTGAGTAACTCTGACACATATATAAGCCTATTAGCCAGTTTCTTTATCTAGAACACACTGAATAAGTGTTGGGGTTTCATAAACAGACTGCAGACAGGTATTAGGGTAAGGATTCCATGTGCTATCCATTAAGACTACAATTTGTACTACATGACAGTCTATCTAGGATGGAGGTCTTTTCCAAAGCAGGTACAACAACTATTTTCTTAGGCAGAACTAAAGTTCTCCACATCTTTTGCTAAGAACGAAGAAGCGCCAAGCTGAAAGTGGTTTTTATGGGATTAGTGGGGAGACTGGAGGAAATCTTAATTGTTAAATATTCTTCAGCATTAAGGAGTTACTCCTACTGAACTGTTAAAAGTTACCATTAACTGTCACCACAGTGGAGACATTAACCCACATGGACACTGACCTATAAGATTGAGGGAGTATTCTTTGTTTCCTTTTTTCCATTTAAGGGCCTAAGCATTTCTGGTACCTTGGAAAATCTTTCTTCTTAAAATGTGTGGAAAAACATGATGGTTGAGAAGATCCTGGTCTCACAAATAGGAAAGAGTAAAGTCTGCTTAGAAAAGAGGTCTCACAAACACTTTTTTCCCTTCCATAATGAATATTAATATGTCATGGAGTGGTTCTTGTCATTTTAGGATCTTTACAAATGTAAAAACATCGACTCTAGACCATAAATTTAGCCTTTAGTGTCCTAAGACTAGATTACATAGTGGGAACAAGATTATTTATGTTTTAGATTGCTTCTTGACTGAGTAACTGAAGGCTGAGGCAGCTGTGTGAGACTAAGTCAGTCTTCAGTAAAACTACAAAGTAAGTAATACTGATGACAATGATAGTTCATTCTTTCACTTGTTCTTTCCTTCTCTTCCCCTCCCTTCCCCTCTCTTCCTCCCTCCTTCCTTCCTCCTTTTCTTTTCTTTGAGACAGATCTAAATTCTGGAGTTAAAGGTGTGTGCAACCATGTTTCATCTATGTTTCTTGAATATGTACATCAGTCAGAAACAGACCAAGAGCTCCTCATTTTGCTTAGTCTCTCAGCACTCCAGTGAGCAAGGCATTATTATTATTATGGTGTTATGGATGACATCATAAAGCTACTACGAAGACTGATACAGGTGTTCCAAGTCTGATTCCATAGTATATTTGTCACATGTGTCAGTTCTTTCTACACTTTGCCCCAAAGTGTACTGGGTTTAAGCTCAGGGCTAAAACACTTGCCTATCATGCACCAAGCCTTAATTGTTACATATTCTTCATCATTAAGGAGTTACAGGATTTGACTCTGGCAATCCCCCAAAAAGGGTGGCTGGAAATAAATTCAGGTTTGTGGTTGACAACTGGAAAAAAAGAGACAAACCTATCTAGTATGGATGAATGCTTGGAACTGACTCTTGTTAAATTAGAAACAGAGAAAGAAAACCCATGGCTTACTTTGGAGAGCTGCTTTAACTAAGATTTTTCCCTCCATCTTTAAATCAACTTTGGAGGTATAAATTAGATTATTTGAATGCCGTAATTCTTTGCCCTAAGATACTGAAAACAAAGGCTGAAGTAATGTGATATGAAACTTCAAATTTTGGCCTCACTTTGGCACAAATACGGCAAACATTCCAGATAGTGAAACACATTTTTTTCAGAATCAGTTCTGTAAATGCTGTTATTTAAATATGTTAAATGCTTGAATATTTTCTTTAAAACTTTACCATAAATGGAATATTCTTAAATTAGCGCATTAGCAAGTCTTTATAGTATAGCTATCATGCATTTTGCTGCAATAGCCTAATCTTTACCTTTCAGGTCAACCTGGCTTCTCTGGTTATTTAGCAAAGCCAGGATTAAGTATACTATTTGAATTTGTGAAGGGCATGCAATCCAATAGTTTACTTAAGTAATTATTATTTCAAAAAACTTTAGCTTATAAATACATGTCACCAACCTGAAGTTCTGAATGTTCTTTCAGAAGTCGATCATATTCTTTTGAAAGTCTCTCTGACTGTATCTTCATAGTCACCACATCATTTTGTGCCTTAAAAAGGGCTAAAAATATCAGACAAAATTTTAATTAGAGATAATTTTAAAGAAATAGAAACACTAAGTAGAGAACTCCTATATAGTTTACATTCAAATCCCCAACTCTTAATGTCGTGTTATATATTATCATATTCTCTATACACATATTTGATAGTTTCATAAAACATGTCTCTTTTCTCCTTATTTCTTTTTATGTGTGTTGGTGTTTTGCCTGTAGATAAGGGTGTTTCATTTCCATGTTTCTTTAGTTTTCTTTAATCTAGACTAGTTCTTTTATCTTATTCCAACATTCTCTTTTGTGACCCTGACATTTTAAAGAATACAGGTTACTTTACAATGATCTTTGTTTGGGTTTTTCTGGTGTTTTCTTATGACAGATTTCAGGTCACATATTCCACATGTGAAAATGATACAAATGATGTTTAATACTTCCCAGTGTATACACAGAACAACCACTTGCAAAGATCTTCCACGTTTTATTCTTGTTTCATTTTGTTAGTTTCTTCCTGTTATCAGAGCAGCAATATATGAGAAGATAAATTAAGACTATAAAAAATTCTGCTCTCTGTCAAAATGCAGCTTACCTAACTCTATGTAGCATCTGCTGATAATTCTTGCCTAAACCAATCATTGTGATAGTTGAAAACTTGTAATTTTTCTACCTTTATCACTTTATCTACACCATTCAGTTAGAATTCTACTGGCTTTCTTTCCATCTACCTATTGGCACATCTGTCATCCATGTAATACCAATATAAATCAGGTTCTTATTTTTTTCTTTTTATTTCTTTCTTTTCTTTTCTTTTTTTGTTTTTTTGTTTAGCTATTGTTGTTGTTTTGGAGACAGGATCCTTCTGTGTAGCCCTAGTTGTCCTGGAACTCGCTTTGTTGACCAGGCCAGCCTTGAACTCACAGAGATCTGTAGTAGTGAGGTTTCTTGGTCCCAGGTGGCCAGAGGCCCAGACCCACAGACCTGCAGCCCCAGACCCCTTAGCCACCCACTGCTGCTCAGGCCCCCAGAAATGACTCAGACGCTTATATTAACTTCATGCTGTTTGGCCTATGGCTCAGGCACATTGCTAGCTAGCTCTTACATCTTAAATCAACCCATTTCTATTAATCTGTCTGTCACATGACCCATGGCTCACCTGTGTTCCTTGCATGTTGCTCCTTGGCCGGCTTGCTCAATCTGCCTGACTCCGCCCTGCTTCTCCTACCTATGCTCTGATTTCTCCTCCTACTTCTTCTATGGTGCCCGTCATGGCCCAAAACAGGTCCTTTATTTAGAGATTGATATTCACAGCATACAAAAAGGCATTCCCACATCAACTTACAGAGATCTGCCTACCTCTGGCTCCTAAGTGCTGGGAATAAAGACCTGTATTACCAATGCCCAGCTTCTATTTTTTCAATAACTTTTTCATTGAGTTTCCAATTTCCCTAGATTTGGTCAGTCAGAACTTCAGGCTGGCTCCTACATCTAACAACTACACTCCCATCTTTCATTCTTCTGAAAAGGCATTTCTTTACTTTCTGGTACATGTTCTAGGCTCATCCTAAACATCCCTAGCACAGGGTAGTGCTCAGGTATTATAAAACAGTCATCAAAAAGTCTACTTCTAGAAACCTGTAGAGTTGGTAAAGTGCAGAGCTAGTTTTAATGTAAAAGTGATTTACACTTAATGGTTTGACTAGATTATTTAAATATTTACAACATTTCTTAGAGATCAACTCATCAGTTTCTTGTTCTTTTTAAATTTCTAATTAACTTTATCACAAAAATCCTTGGAAATAAAAACATCAGACAATGAAATTAAGCAGACTCAAAGTCTCTACACTCAGTGAACTTCTGTAGTTAGAATAGCTATTCTGAAGCAGTGTCACACTGGTTAAGACACTAGGGAACCATTTACACAGCCATGATTGGAACATTGGCCATTTATACAGCCAATCCAGGGCTTTCTTTTGCCTATTACTGATAGGAACTTTTAATGAAACAGCAGTATGCAAAGAATTTTCACTGCTACTGATCAAGCCAAGGTGTGAACATGTTTGTTTTATATCTCAGTGGATAGCAACAGTCCTGATAATTACTTTTTAAAAATCATATTCAGTCTAATTAGGGAAGGCTATTACTGTTTGATGCCTCTTGGATAGTTTCCATGTTCTTTATTCATTTTTATAAAAATTACAATACTGTGTTTCAGTCCCCCCCCCCCTTCTAGAAAGTGTCTGTAAACAAGGGATTAAATAAACTTTTCATCTGACTGAGGGAAGACAGTCTTAGGACTGTCTTTGAGTATCAGAGTATAGAAAGTATTGAAGTGCTCTAAAAATCAAGACAAATAGCAATTACCTGCCATACTGGAATATGTACAGAGCTAATCAAAAGAACCTTAAATGGCTCCAAATAGACAACTTGATCATCAAAAAAGGAGCAAAGGAACATTAAAGTGTAACTCAGAGTATGGCATAACTACTCATGAGGTCACACTGACATAATAGGTTAATGGGGGAGGAGAGGCAGCCCTACACGGAGTAATAAAGACTAGTGCATTCTCTGCACTCAAGACAATACAATACTTATAATCCCTCAAATTTAAATGTGGTCTGTTATCGATGATTTTCTTTTCTTTTCTTTTTTTTTTTTTTTTTTTTTTTTTTTGGTTTTTTTGAGACAGGATTGTTTGAGCCAGAGGACAGGAGCAGTACATTTAGAGTAGAGAGACCCACAGACACTTCCTCAGTAGGTGATTCAGATCAGCGTCAATAGCGATAAATCACATATCAGCATATACTAGTGTTATTAATGTTATAATGGCTAGCAAGATGACTCTTTAAGGTAAAGCTTGTCAAGCTTGATGCCTGAGTGGAAGGAGAGAATTCACTCTCAAAATTCTCCTCTGATCTTCCCATATGTTCTATAGTATGCACAAGCACACATAAAATAAACATATTAAATATTTATTTACTTTGTGTGTGTAGGGAGGAGGGGGCCTGTGTGCCACTACTCATAGGTGGAAATCAGAAGATATTCTGTAGGAGTGTGTTCTCTCCTATCATGTGGGTCCTGGGAATTGAACTCAAGGCATCAGGCTGGAGAGCAAGTGTCTTTATCCACTACACTATATATACAGGACTAGCTAAAAGTCAGAAGTTGTAAATCTAAATTAACTAAGAACTTATTTTTTTTTTAAACAGGGTTTCTGTTTCTGTTATGTGTTGATAATGTGTTGATATCATTCCTACTCAGACATAAAATACAAGCTTGGTCACAGGGCCTTTCTACTTTGCTTAATGGATATTTTTGAAGACAGGGAAAGCTATTCCTAGCCTATTTCTGCTTATCAAATGTTTCCCAATCTGATACTTCAGGTAAAATGATACTCTTCCCTTTAAACTGTCTACTAATAGTGTAAGAATTACCATATTTCTATTGTGCTTCACCTGTCTTCTCTATAGCTGGGATAAAATACCATCACCAAGGTTACCTATAAAAAAGAGCATTTAAATGGTCTCACAGTTTCTGAGGATTAGAATCTATGATGCAAAGCAAAGGCATAGTGGCAGGAACAGCTGAACAACTCACATTTTGATCCAAAAGGGGGTACAGAGAGCACACTGAGGCCAGAGAGGATATTCCTAGTCCTTCCCAAATAGTTTCACAGACATCTGAGCCTATGGGCTGTTTTCATTCAAACCACTACGCATGATCAGACATTTATTTTTGGCTTACTCACTTCCTTACGTTTTTATTTCTTTGAGTTTGTCTGGCTTTCTCAATGTACTCATCTTGGCACCCTTCACAGCACCCAGGGAACTGCCTTGTACATGGACCAGTAAAAGTTCAAATATGATACTCTACCAAGACCACGTGCTATTGATTGATTGATTGATTTTACTGTGTAGTCCTCCAAGAAACAGCCATTTTTGGTCTTCCAAATGCCAACTGTTTCTAGACAGGAACTGTTGAGTACTTTGTTAAGAAGTTATAAGGCACTTTACTAAGCATAAGAAGATACTGATTCATTGTATAGGGCAACCATGTCATGTTTTCCCAAGAAAACAATTTTATGAGATGACTTAATAAAATTTAAATACAAATTTTCAAATACATTTTAGCCTAGACAATAATCTCTCATCAATAATAAAGAGTATGAAACAAGATGGAAAAGGGAAAAATGAAAGTACTGTCAACCTTGTTCTAAAGAAAATAGCACATTGGGGAAGTTGTACAAGGAGAGGGGTGGGGCAACTGAGCCATGAATCTAGCCTATTCCAACTCCTGCTGACCTTTTTGTTTTCATATTAATGCTGTTCCCATTTAGCCAGAAAATATCTTTTGAAGAGTACAATCTCAAGTAAATTTTATTTTTATAAACATATATTATGTTGTCTTCAAGGATCTTCTAAAGAAAAACACAGTATTATTTATACAAATTGAACAGTTATTTCTTTCCATGCAGAGATTTCAAGCATTAAATAACCCCAAGTGGAACAGTTACTATGTAAAAGCTTTCCTTTGTCTTCTCAGTGTACTCTCCAATGTGTGTGCAATGAAGTTTTAGATTCAGACTTCTCACTTAATGATATCTTGGCAGTCTTATCAATTGCCCAATTTAGCTATTCATGTAAGGTACATGATGGTCTAGATTCTAATATGAGATGGCCAAATTTCTTCTGAGCCTCAAACTCAAATTTTCAACTCTTTTGGGAACTTTCACTATATTATCCAGATGGCCCTTCAAACTCAGCATATTTATGACTGAACACATTATTTCTTCTCCCTTGCTTAGTAAAATAAAGGACTCTACTAATCTTCTGATCCTTATCTTGGTTAAAAGAAATCTTGGTCAATAAATTAGAAACCCAGAGTCTCCCTAACCCTTTACTCTCCCTCATACCCCACATCTTGTTGATTCTGCCTCCTCTAGGTCTCTTTAGATGGAATTCTGTATCTTTGGAGACATTGAAAAGATTTCACAGTCTACTGAAGGCAAAACACAGTTTGAGGGTGTAGCTCTGTGATAAGAGCAAGTGCCTAGTTGATTGCCAGCATCACAGAACCAAACAGCTAAAGTTCTTGAAAAGCAAAATTGAGCAATAACAACAAAAAAGGCTACAAAGAGTACAGGGAGTGGAAGAAATTTAGCTATAATGGACAAAACAATGGCTGTCAGAGCTGCAGAACAACACCTTCAAAGTTCTAAGATTATCACCAAAGGTCAGAGGCTAGAGAAAGATTTCAGTCAGTTCTATTCATTCAGTAAATTATTCACCCCTTATCTATTTTTTTTCTGCAGAGAGTTTTTGATGATATACTCTATCAAAAACAGAGTAAAAAAAAAATAGAAAACATGGAATCTAAATCAGTAGTTAGAAGAATACTCAGAATGATGATTGAATAGGTATTAGTTACGATAATACAATATAATACAAATTATAATTTTTTCATGAAGAGTGGAATTTAGGAAAAGAGTTTGTTGAACTAAAAGACAGGAGTTGGGCAGTGGCACACACCTTTAATACCAGTGCTCAGGAGGCAAAGGCAGATGGATCTTTGCAAGTTCGAGGCCATATTGGTCTACAAAGTAAGTTTTAGGACAGCCAGAGCAACACAATGAGACCACATTTCAAAAAACAAAGACATGAATCCTTTCTAGTCTTTGATAAGAAAGCCAAGATGATATTCTACACTGAAAGACAAAAAATAATCCCTAATCATTTAAGAACATAACACACGTATCACAAGAAAGGGGACCAATGAACAGAATGGACTGGCTTCTGGTGGGTGTTTTTTAATGATAAGCTCCGACTAATTACCCATTTAAATTTATGTATGTGCAAAACTTAGATAAGTTAAAAAGTTAGACAGAAAAGTCAAAAACAGGTACAGGAGGTGAATATTCTTTTATATAGTACCAGAAATATGTAGATATGCTAGGCAATATGACCAGATACATGTTTTGTATTTTATTTGTAACAGCAAACGCTCTAAAAACTGGGATTGGCTGAATAGATCTAGTCTCACTTTTATTTTCCCAATAGGATAAATAATAATAAAAAGAACATGTGGTTAATTTTCAAATCAATTTTCTTCTCATGAACTTTTATCATTCCAAATCAGTAGGTTCAGCAAATGTTTTACACAGTAAAGAAGTCATTTTGTTTACTGGCACATATCCTCTTTTTCCTCCCAATGTACCCAGAGAGTTCAGCATTTAAGCTTTAAGAGCTAAAAGATAAGCCAAACATGCCAGGTCCTGCCCTAATGATTACTTGAATCATCTTTCTGAAGTAACAAACTATTATTTGATTAACCACCTGCTTAATTTAAGTCTTTGAGAAAGGATGTCACTATGATGCTTTCTCTCATGAAAAAAAAAATATAACTTAAAGGTCAAAAGGACAACAATGGAGGCATTTCCCTGATTCATTCTTCTTTAATTATATTATCGGGAGCCACAGAACAAACATTATAATTAGTTTATTACCTAATTTTTTAAGAGAGAAAATTGTTACCTCAAAAAACAAAAACCAAAAAAGAAAAAAAAAAAAAAAAACCAAACCAAATTGATCAAGATTACCCTGTGCTTCCTCACACATTTCCAAGGTTAAACACCTTCTAATAGTAAAAATCTACTTTCTAGGTGAAGTCAGGAAGGAGTCAATTGTTCAGATATTTCTCTTACCAGGGTCTTTGAAGAAGAATGGAAACAAAGAGAAAATAACAACAATAAAAACTCCCATAAAACTTTTACTTTTCATAGTATAAATAAAATTCTATAAAGAATAATTTAAATTAAAACTTGAATCATTTTACATACCAAGGTTTATACCTTATATTAATGGCTTAGTGTATTTTTTCCAAGTGTTTTTAGGTGGGTAGCTCCCTTTGCAATAAAAATAAATCTTTTGTAAGGTAATGTATTTAAAACGTTAACCATGAAGATCTTTAGTAAACATGTATACCTAAATATGAAATACAACAACAAAAATAACCATCAAGATATTAAATCCTTCTTTGTTTCTTAGGGAATTCAACATTATTTCACCATCATTCACTATTTCCTAGGATGATACATCAACTAAGAAACCTGTAACAGTAAAGTCATTTCATCCATTTTTTTTTCTGCTAATTTAAGTTTATCAGCGCATTTAGAAAATTGTGTTCCTTGGTTACATCCGTATCCATTAGAACATTTTTTTTTTATTCAATATGCAGTTAGCTCTCTTTACTCAAGTTTTTTTTTTTTTTAAAGGGGGCGTGGGTAGACTAACATGTATTTAGAAGAAGAAGTCAAAGTATTATTTTATGTGCATATATTTGCTGCACCCCTCTGGACTATAAGCTCTTCATTAAGTCTGTTTTTCTTGCTTAATTATCTGTAATGATTACACAAAAGCTTTTCCTTGGTATAGATCATTTTATTTGTTAGTAATATCAATTATATATATTTATATGTATATATATAAAACATACATATATATATATATAAACATATTCTTTCTAAGGTACTATCTTCTCCATAGTTAATTCTCTTAGTCATCTGGAGACATTTAAGCTAGTTATAGATGTTGGGAACAGGTAAAGAGCCCAGGGGAAAGGAAAATCTAACTGAATGGGCACTGTGGGATTATCTGTCCCTCCTACTAGTTTAATAAAAAAAACACTGATTGGCCAGAAGGCTGACAGGAAGTATGGGCAGGGCTACCAGACAAAGAAAATTTTGCAAAGAGGAAGAGTCAGGCAACGAGACACCAGCAGATGCAGAGGAAAAAAGACCAGGACGCTGCTCTCAGAAAAGGTACTAAGCCACTTGGTTAACCATGAGTTAAGAGTTGGCATAGGCCTGAGCCATAGGCTGAACACCATATAATTAATATGAGCCTTTGTGTGATTATTTGGGGCTAAGGGGCTTCCCTGCAAGTGGGTCTGAACCTCTTGGGGTTGGGCTGGAAAGGCTGGGCCAGAAATGAAATACTATAAATGGGAATGTAAAATGAGAACAAACAGAATAAATATCATTATAAATTTGTCCTAAAAAAGTAATCTTAGAGAAAGCAAGACTCATTTTATATTTACCAACAATATCAACCATGTGTGGAGATAATATAAATTAATAAATGTTTTATTTACCTAACTAAAAGGAATGGTCATAGGTTTTCATCACTTAAAAAAAAAAAAAAACACCTATTATTAGGGCTGGAGAGGTAGCTCAGTAGAGTGCTTGCCTAGAATACAAAACTCTGGGTTTGATCCCAAGGACCAAAACCATGGGGTTGGTAGTACAATCCATAACACCACTACTGGGGAGGTAGAAACAGAGGGTCAGAAATTCAAAATCATGCTATATAGAGTAGGAGGCCTGGTTAGGATGGATGAAAGAGCTTTGGTCTAAAAAAAAGTTAATATACTATGAATTATATATTATTTATTTCTATATTCACCAAATGACTATACATATAAGCTACATGCTGTATATAAATGTGTGTATGTATTAATATTCATATTAATACAGATACTCACACATACCAGGCAAGTAGTCTACCAATATTCTGTTCTTAATATGAACTTCTTCCAGTTCATAAAAAGATATGTCAAGAAAGCAAAAACATCCAGACTTGTAAATTTTTGGAAAAACATCATGTTTTTCCTTATTCCAATAACAAATCTCATTGAAAGGTAACAGAAGAAAGACTAAAGCAAACTGTTCTCAGCACTCACAATTTAAAACAAGATGTCAGCTGTGTCAGATGAAAGAAAATTAAGTGTAAGGCATAAGTGGCTCATAGCTGCAATCCCAGGACTTGGGAGGGTTCAGGCAGGAGGATGAGGAAGAATTTTAGATCAGCTTTGGCTACATGAGATCCTGTCTCAAAAAATTATCATAGAAAGAAATGATAGTCAAACTCATGTTTCATAATATATTTTACTACTAAAAGTATCCACAGGTTAGACTTTGAAAACTTAATTTTATAAAGATGCATTGTTTACTGAAGGAACTGGAAATCCTATAATTTAGGATAGTATTAAAAACCTATATTATTCTTAAGATTCAGGTAGGAATATAGAAGTTTGACTATACACAGTAGAAATGTCCTATAACTGCATTCTGTTTTGGTTTTCAATTTCTATTGAAAAGCACTTACCAGTTTTAGTCTCTGGTTCCTATGCTAGCTAGTATGCTTATTACTGGCGAAAGGGGAAATTTAAAAAAAAATACATTTCAAGGGTGTAAAAGTAGTGTCTGAAAGGAAATTTAGTTTTTTTTTTCAAGGTGATATGGTGAAAGAGAAGTATTCACCCAAGAAGATAAGTGAACTAACAGGATTTTAAAGACGGTACAAGAATGTATTGTTCCATGCTCCCAAACTAAAGTCTATTACATGCTGCCAGAACTTAGGTACATAGTTCTTTACATCCAGTCTCTGTCCTATTTATACATGCTTTATTTAGAAAATTCACTAAATGTTTGTTTTCCCTTTAACAGGTATACTGTTTTCTTTTTCACACAGGGTCCTGCCATGTAACTTGGCTGCCTCAAACTCACAATTCTTTTGACCCTAACCACCTGGAACTTCTACAAAGACCAGACTAGCTTCTAAATCAGAGATCCTACCGCCTCTCTTCCCAAGTGCTGGATTAAAGGCACATGCCACTACTGCCTGGCAGCAGGTATTTTTTTTTTTAAAGAAAAGTGATAATTATGCTTCATGATTTGCAAAATGTGTTCTGAAAAATTCTTTAAAAAATAAAGAAGAAGGAAGGGAAGAAGAGAGTAAGGAATATATACCTCAACCCTTCTTGTTTGTTTCGGAAACAGTCTCTAGTAGCCCAAGCTGATGAACTCTGTGTAGCCAAGAATAACTTTGCATTTCTGATCCTCCTATCTCCATCCCTGCAATTCTGTGATTACAGGCATCCACTCTTTCTCCCAGATTCTCTTTTAAGGAGACATACACTTCTAGATAGCCTTTGTTCTAAGGATGTCAGCCCTAATACTTTCTTTTTAAATATAGCATGTTACAGATGTAATCCTGTTCTTCAAGGGATGAGGAATAGTTATTGTTACAAGCATCTTCGATCCCTAGTTAAATCTCATTTATTTTTACCATTGCCTATATTATTCAATATTTGGGTGGTGCATGTTTCCTCTACCTATTTGAAGAAACACTTGTAAAGAGTTAGTTGGAGGCACAAATACTACTAATTATCTCAGAAAGGTCTTTATGTCAGTTTTTTCAACAGCAGGGTTTTTTTTTTTTTTTCTTTTTTTTTCTTTTTACACAATATTGTTCTATTTTTATCATGAAAGCTTGTGAGCTATATAAATTCCTTAATGCTAATATCTGATTTCTCATGACAATGCCTTTCCCCAGTTAGTCAACACACTGGGATATCAGACTTATTGTTAAATGGATCACTAAAGTGACAGATGAGATTCTTGCACCTGACTAGGTTGTCTTAGTATAACTTAGATGCTAGGGTATATATGCTCTCTTTTGATCTCTATTATATTACTGTATTACACAGAAATGGCTTACTAACTGGTAAAATCAGATCCAGGATAAAAACTGATGGAATGTTTACTAGTAGTAGTAGAGTGTTCTTTAAAAAATGTTTGTGTGCCTGAGTGTATGTATATATGTTATGTGCATGCAGGAGCTTGTTGATGTTAGAAAAGGGTATTAGATCCCTTGGAGCTGGACTTACACACAATTGTGAGCCACCATGGAGGTTCTGGGAATCAAACTCTGGTCCTCTGGAAGAGCAACGAGTGCTCTTAACTGCTGAGCCATCTCTCCAGCCCCTGGTGGAGTGTTCTAAACTGCCTAAGGAATACTACTTTTTCAATTTGGTGCTAATATTAGTTTAAGTACACCTTTATATTCAATACTTTATTTTTACTAATAAAATTCGGAGAAATCCTTAATCACAGAAGCATAAAAGATAAGAAAATTCTTTTGGAAAACATACTATAAAGTAAAAATGACATTGTTTTCACTTGGGTTTCAAATCTAAAAGGTATTTTGAAAAGTTCTTAAGTAATGTCATCTTGATATCCTCAATTTCTAGAATGAAATGAGCATTTGATGAAAGTGTGTCAAGCATTGTATTGTTAAAACCATATAAATTTTTTTCTGTTAACTGATGCAATTTCTTAGTCTTGCCTGCATGAATTTGACTGGTATAAATCAAGAAAACAGCAAAAGAAACATCTCTGGAAATAGAACTTTTGAGTTTCTCAAGGCCATTAAGAATGGTACCTAAAAAGGAATCCAGGAAAATGTATTATGTTCATAAAATATTGCACCTCTTGAAGGAACCAAACATGACACACTCAAACAGGTAAAGTCTGCTTTGACTTCAACTCTGACTGCCTTTGAAAGCATTCAGTCTACATTTCAAACACTGGCAGGACTGGCATGTCTTGTTATCAGATGATAAACACAATACCTGTATTATTAAAGAATTCATTTTCTCCAATCACCTAAGTTTTCTATTAAATAAATAAATGAAGTAATGTTGAATTTGATTTTATGTCAGGATTAAAAAGTTAAAGTTCAAAATATCTCAGAATTGTAAGTTTTGAAAGATAAAGAAAGAGGAAACTAATTGACTAGAGAGGGTTAAGAATACCATCTATACTTGCCTTTGGAAAATATTACATTTACTTATTTTTATTTAATGTGGAGGAGGAAGAAGGGAGAGAGGGAGGAGAGAGAGAGAGAGAGGAACACACATGTAAGCACAGATGATAAAATTGGTTCTTGCTTTTTACCTTGTGGATGTTGTGGATCCATCTCAGGTAGTTAATGGTGGCAGCAAACACTTTTGCTGCTGAGCCATCTTTCCAGATCTTCTTGTCTTTTTTGCATTTATTTATTTACTATCTGTATGTGCATGAGTAGGTGCACATGGAAGCCAAGAGGTCAACATTGGGTATTGTTACAGTCTCTGATCACACTAGACTAGCTATCCAGCCAGCCCTAGAGATCCCTGCCTTTGCTTTCCTAAACCTTCAAGTACAGTTGATTGTCACTATGCTGGCTTTTATATGGCTACTCGGGATTGAATTCAGCCTCATCCTTTGTTTTCAAAACTATGTAGCTCTGTCTGTTCTGGAACTCTGTAGAGCAGGCCACCCCTGCCCCACCAGGGCCTGCATTGGAGGCTTGTGCCACCATGTCCAGCTTTAGTTTCTCCTCCTTGTGGACAAACACTTGACTAGATCCTTTTCTAAAAAACGGAGATGGCTTTATGCTGCCAAGGCTTATCTGAAAACCATTCTGTAGGTTAAGATGACCTTCAACTTCTGATCCCTTTTACAGCAATGTCCTAAGTTCTGACTGAACCACCCTGGCTGGTTTAGGAAGTGTTAGGGAGTAAATACAGGGTGTTGTGCATGTTAGGCACTATATGAACTGAGCTACATCCTCTGTTTTTTCTTTAATTATTTAATTAAATGTACTTCTGAAATCCTTACATTCTCTAAAAGGATTATACCAACATTGTACAAATTTTTTAAAAACTATAAAATCACCATTGTAGAGAATAGGACTACTAAATTCTTTTTATATAAATGTTAAAATTTTTCGACTATGTCCAAATTTTTTAGCATTACAGTAAATATACCAATAATAAATTATAACAAGATATTTGAGTTTTCAGCTGGACCAAACAACCTTGTTGAGAAGGGTACTTTGAATTTTTAATTCACTAATTCTAAACTATCTTTGTCTACTGTTTTTATTTTACCACTTAAATTTAAATAAGAAATTACAGAGGTTTATGAGATGTCTCAGTGGTTAAGAGCACTGGCTGCTTTTCCAGAGGACTTGGGTTTAGTTTATAGCACCCACATGGCAACTCCTAAGTGTCCAGGGGATCTGATGCCCTCTCTTCTGGCTCTGAGGGCACCAGGTACACAGGTGGTATACAGACATACATGCAGGCAAAATGCCCATACACATAAAAAAATAAATAAGAAATAGTACTTAAGAATTTTTCATCACATAAAATGTCCTAATCTGGGTTTTTGTCCATAGAATTAGCTTTTATCTTTAGAATTCCAGTTTAAAATTCAAACATATCTTCGTGAAATAAAACCTATCCAAATAATATAAACAGATACTTAATAATAGCAAGTTATATTTCATGGTGCTGAGAGCAACTTAAATCTAAATGCAAAACAATTTCAAGTAAATTTTGATTTAGTCACTGAATCCTATTTACCTTTAATTTAAAGGAGATCTGAAATTTGGAGAACCAATGCATTCATCATCACCTTAACTCCAAAACTTTAACTATGAATACCTAATATGTTTCCTTGTATATGGCCAACATCAAGCATTATCTGTCACCACACACAGATACATTACCAGGGTTCAAGCTACACAAACCCAGAGTTTTTTTTTTTTAGAATGACAATGAATTTGTAATGTATACTTTACTATATTGTGTAACATGTATGTACTAAGTGTTCTTGTTATCAGACTTGCTAAGTACAGAAACAGTTACCTTCATGGACTTAGATTTAGGATGCCTCACTTGGAACAATGCAATATACTTTGGCACATTGCCTCAATTTCTCAGCTGATATCCCAGATTGATGTATACTTTCTGTCTTTTTCAAAAATTTAAATTTAGCATGTTGAAAATATTAGGACTTAAAATATGTATTATTCTACCAAGGCTGTCTCCTTGTGATTACTTCTATAAAAGGAGTAACAAATGACAAAAAAAAAAAAGTGACTTATTTTACAAAAATATGTTTAGAAGAAAGTTTTTAAGCCCATAGCTCTTTTGCTAAGGTAAGGGCATTTGTATTTACAACACAGATCTGAAACACCTACATGTTTTTCTGCATAACAAAACATGTTTCTCTTGGCACAATGATTTAATCTCATATTTGAGCAGAAATGTATAAATAGATCATTATCAGTGCTTGGCCAGAGGGCATTTAGCCATTAGTTTTGTTTAAGGTAAAACAGTAAGGATCTGTGACAGCATAAAATATCTGCTAGTCTTTCCCCTTTTCACATGCACACAAAATTACCATCTGAAGCCTTCTTCAATTCGGTTTTCAATTTTTCCTGGTCTTCTACTAGTTTTTTATTTTCAGTTTCCAAAATGTGTTCTTCAGTCTTGCCATGGTTTTTTAGTACCTATCATAAAAGAGTTATAGGAAGAAATTAGCTTAGATTGCAACAGTTGAATATTTTTGAATAAATTAAAATTATTAGTCTTTATTAATTTGTCTGTTTAAGTATTTAATAATTTTTTAATAAAGTGCTTTTGTTAGCAGAAACCTGGTAGCAAGCAAACACACAAAACTGATTTTGTGGAGTTGGAGAGATAGCTCAGCTGTTAAGAGGACATACTGCTTTTCCAGAGGGCCAGAGTTTGGTTCCTAGTGTCTATATTATGTAGCTCACAACCTGTTGTGGAATATTATTTTAAATAGGCAAAAATGTGTTACATTTGTCTCTGCTGCAGAATATTACTTTAACTGTGTAAAGATGTTACTTTTATTTACGCTACATTTGTTTAATGATGTTAGAATGTGTGTTTAAATATGTAAAGATGTGTTGGCACCTGATTGGTCCAATAAAGGGATGAATGGCCAAGAGCTAGGCAGAGAAAGGAAAGGTGGGCTGTTGGGCAGTGAGAATAAGTAGGAGGAATCTAGACTCTGAGAGAAGAAAAATGAGAGACAAACAAGGGAGACATTCAGGGCCAGCCAGGCAATGAGAAGCAGTAAAAGTAATATATACAGAAAGAAAAGTAAAAAGTCCCAAGGCAAGAGGTAGATAAAGACAAACTAGCTGACGTAAGTTAAAAGGGCTAGCTAGAAATGAGCTTAAGCTAATCAGAGCATTTGTAACTAACAGTAAACCTCCATGTCAGGACTTGGGATTGTGGCCCTAAAAGAAAAACCCTGGTACAACAACTCCCCATAAATCTAGCTCCAGGGGAATCCAATGCCTCTGACTCCTGTGGGCAACTATACTCATATGCATATAACCACACACAGACACAGAGACACACATAAACATATAATTTAAAAATATCTTTAAAATGATTTATTATTATTATGAGTGATATTTCTGAAATGAAAGTAAGAATTTCTGATTGGGCTATAACTATGCTTTCAAAATTAATTCAATGTGACTGCTTTGCTCAATTAAGGATGTGATATACATTTGATTAAAAAAATCAGTTCTGGGTTTGATATTAGTTGCACAAATCATCATGCTCTAATGGCATTGTTTTGTCTGATCAAAGCTATTTTTACCCATGAAGTATGTAAGAGTATAATGTTGGCAAGATGAAGATGAGTAAGATGAAGAACGGCAGGGTGTTCTCTAGGATGGGAAAGTTATGATTAATTATTAATTTAGTTGATCATTTAAATTGCTCGTCTTTTCTAGGTAAACAATAAGGATCTGGACAGGAAATTATAGAATCAAGATTTCCTAACTTGCACGCCTACATAGAAATCATCACTGTTGCTAGAAACTAGAAGCAAATTAAAAGAAACAAATTATTTAGGTTACAAAGAAAGATAAATTATATTTTAAGACTATTTTTGAATAAAAAAATAACTCAGTAAATAAAGTGTTTATCACACTGAGTTTGATCCCAGAACCTACATAAAAAAACCAGGCAAGGTGAAGCCTGCCTAACTACAACCCTAACACCGGGAAGACGGGAGGAACCCTGAGGGTTTTTGGTCAATCAGCCTAGCCTACTCTAGGAGCTTCTGGGCCAATCAGAGATCTTGTCTCAAAAAAATAAAGTGAACAATACCTGAAGAATGACACCTGAGGTTGACCCCTGGCCTTTATGCTCAGGGTATACACATGCACATGGACTAGTAACTCTCTCTTCAACATACACACAACAAAATAAATAGTATATTTATGTACTCACAGCATGGCCAATAGACTACACGTAGTGGCAGCAGCTTAACTCAGATGGCTTCTGTGGTTAGTAAAACACGGGGATTTAAGAATTTCTACACTAGAGGGATATCGTTAACTCACACAAGCTAGTGAGCACTGAGGCCATGGAAACGTTTTAGCATGAAAGACACTGTAAGAGAAGCATGGTTTATACTCTTCCTTGGGTAACTTTGACCTAGTGGGAAGGAAAAGCAAGAGCACAAAAGCTGGAGTAACAACAAGCAGGGCACCCTCAAGTTGAAGTAGGATCGGAACAGGCAGTTCGGAGGAGAGATGAAAGCTCTAGAGAACATAGCACCTTAAGTAGCTTTTAAGAGCTCAGAGGCCTGGGGCATCTGACACGCAGAGAGCATCAGACTTTTAAAATAATAATAATAATAATAATAATAATAATAATAATAATAATAAAATCTTGTCTCTAAAGAGCAGGATGAAAATGTCTCTAAGCCTCTTTTAAGTTGTTGCTTACTGCAAGTTCAAACAATTTCAGCCATTTGTAAAGTAAAAGCAGATTTTAAAACTCATTGTAGAGGATTATTGCACTGGGGTGATTACCAAAATTGGAAAGGAACAGCTGAGCTGCGGGAATGTTTACAGTGACTGCTTGAATTATTTATGCCACCAACTTGGAAAAGATGGATTTGTGGCAGTCTTGTAAATAAGCTTTCATTACTGCACCTGTAAAACCGCTCCAATTTATTAGCCCTAATTTCATTTTGGAGAAAGACCAAGAGCTCAGGAGTGTTGACTGACTCCTGTTGAGGTCCCAGCTACAGCAGGGACATGTCTTCTCTAGCCCACCACTCTCATCCACCCCAGGAAGCTGGTGGGAGTAAAGGTCAGTGAGAAGTAAAGCTTCATGCTGCCATTTTAAGGCAGCTCAGTTAAAATTAGCTGATAGCAAAGCATAGAAGCACACATCTGACCTACCAGTACTTGGAGGACAAACTGAGACAAGAGGATTGCAACTTTTCCTTTATGTCCTCCTCCCTCCCTCCCTCCCTCCCTCCCTCCCTCCCTCCCTCCCTCCCTCCCTCCCTCCCTCTCTCCCTCCCTCCCTCCCTCTTTCCTTCCCTTAAGTTGTATTTATTTTTATGTGTATGTGTGTTTTGCCTGTCTGGTATTATGTGTACCTGGTGCCCATGAAGGTCAATACTTGGTATCACCTCCCTTGGACCTAGAGTTACAGATAACTGTGGGCCACTGTCTAAAGGATCCAGTTGAAGAGCAGCAAGTGCTCTTAACCTCTGAGCCATCTCTCCACCCTGAATACTGATTTCAAGATCAGTTCTGGCTACTTAAAAGAGAATCAGCCTTGAAAAACAAGTTAACTTTCATTTCTTCAATTATTAGAAGAGAAATGGACCTTGGGTATCATTTTTATAGAACATTACGGGAGTTGAGGGGACATGATATGTGGTTGTAGATGTGGGTACCACAGTCAGGCTGCATGGTCTCAAAACTTACTGTACTGTATCATTTATTTTTTCTATTACCTTTTCCCTATTCTCCCAGCTATAAAATGTAGACAACACAAACCTCATGGGATTAAAAATTAAAAGAGTTAATATCTTACTGTGAAGCACCTGAAGTAACATTTGGCATACTATTAACTATTATTTATAGCCACAGAACCTTGAAATTCAGAACATATGAGAGTTACCCTAAGTCACACTGCCAATTACTATAGTGCTAAAATTAGTACCCAACTGCAAGTCTCTGAATCTCAGGACTGTGTTTTCTGCTAAATAATTTTCTTCATATACACAATAAAGAGGTATTTTTTAAAGCAATTTTATCATTCTTTCACTAATATTCCAAGGTTCACATGAAATAAAGGCATTTTTTACATTTTCCCTATAGCTGTTATTGATCACTTTATTAGTCTAGTAGTTATGCTTTGAGCACTAACAGAATTTATCTAGTTCACAAATTTTCTTCTCACTGTATACCAGCTTTATTATAGCATATCTGATGGTCTAGGACCACTGACTGGGTCAGGGAAGCAGAAAAACAGATGAATTTGTAGGAGGCCCTGACGGGAGTGATGCTTTGAAGGACAAGACTAAATTAACTCCATATTGCTTATGTTGCATATGTGAAAAGTTATTAAAAAAACTATAAAAATATTGTCTGCTTACAGTTCAAGATTAAGATAAAGACAACTAAAAGGGTTTGTGTGTGCCCCAACAATAGTTATAATTCACTATTTTAAGATGATGTGCACAATTTCAAAGCAACAGAGATGAAAGCCTTCCCAGAAATACAAAGCTAGGGCTTTTTAATTTAATTACCATATACAGGTTTTGATTTTATCATTGTGAAATGAGATCAAAAGGCAGAAAAGTAAGCAAACATTAAAGTATAAAATGAAATTGGTTGTGCTGCTGAAACAAACATCTCTTTGGCAAAAAAGAAAAAGTACTTTTTACTAGCCTTTTAATACAGATCATACCTACATCTTGATTTCTAGAGAACAATATTACTGTAAGAGGAAGGATAGAAGACATCAAAAAATTAATGCTTTTTCAAAACGGAACAAAGGTTGGTGAGATGGCTCAGTGGGTAGAAGTATTTGGCTATGTAAGCTTGGTGACCTGAGTTCAACTCCTATAATTTATGTGAAGATAGAAGAGAGAACCAGTTCCTAAAAGTTGTTGGATTTCTCACATGTACTGTGGCATGCATACCCTCTCCACACATCATGCATACATGATAATAAACTTTTACAAACAAGAACAAAACAAAATGAATGTAAGCTGTTCTTAACATGCTGTTTCCTACCACACCTGGCTTTGAGAAATAATATTAATGTATGATTCCAAAAACACTTTCCTCACAAAAAAATGTGTTTAATTTATTAGTAGTTCTAGTGACTCTTTTTCCCAAGAATTAGATTCAGTAAAACTCAGGATGTCTGTATGAACTGAAACACTGAATATGAGATCATAAGATTTTAAAATTCAAATTAATTTTGTGTTTCATTTTTCTATTTTTTTTTTTTTTTTGCCAATAGGGCAAACCTCAGTATTTGACAGACACACATATTTTCTAGGGTATTAGAAGATATAAGCAGCATAAGATTTGCAAAAAGACTTTAAATATTGAAAAATCAATTTTGTCTCAATAATCTCTCACTGCTTCATATACAACAAGCAATACCATACACAGAGAATTATAAAGATTTAATTCAAGTTATAAATTAAAATTAATTGTCATAGAGGACTTCAAATTTGTATTTCAAGAATGGCCATATTCTGGGTTACGACAAAGTCATTTTAATCTTGAACTCACAGCAGCTGTGGTTACTTTGATTGGTCCCTTGTCAACATACAGTCATGGATGGTCATGGGGCCTTACTCTCCCTGCTGAACTACTGAGAGATGATGGAAAAGGGAGAGTCATTGTTTTTAGCCATGTGTCCCCTGGTGATCCCAAAAAGCTACAACTGATAGTTATAAGTCATAAGGTCATAGAAGGTGTTAGTTAAACTCAGGGCACTACAAAGCAAAACAAAAGACATATGAATGTGGAAAGGGGTCTTGTGGGGGGAGTGAGGAGAGCTGTTGTAGGTAGGGGATAAAGAGGGGGTGGGATGAAAGTTAATACAATGCACCACATACACCTATGGATTTGTTGAAGAAATTTAATTACTAAAAAAGAGTATTTAAAAATTTGTACTCAAATAATATTTTCTCCTGGAATCATAGAAACAGAACCACTGGTATTAATTTGTATTGAGGGAAAGTGTTGGAGCAAACAACCCTAAAGAATAGTAATCAACTGGGTGGTTGTTGCACATGCCTTTAATCCCAGCACTTTGGGGACAGAGGCAACCAGATCTCCCAGTTGAAGTCCACAAATTCTAAGTAAATAAATAAATGCAATCATTCCATAAAACAATGCTATGGTTGTGCCACTTTCTGCTGATAAATCATGAAAATGCTACATTTGATGTTAAAAAATATTACTCCTTGTGAACATCAACAGCATTTAAACAATTTATTGTAAAAAAAAAAAATACCCATTTTAGGTTTTCATTTTCTTCCAGGAATTTCTTGGCAGCCTTATTAGTATTTTCTGCTTGAGTTTTAAGCACTCCTTTGTTTGTTATTTCTTTTGCCAGCTGAGTAATAAGTGTAACGAGACGTCTCAGCACTCTGAGGAAAAAAACAAATGAAGTTCAGAATAATGCATAACCAGATCAATCATCAGGAACTCTGACTAACACAAATAGCATTTGTCAAATGACTCCTGCTAGATCTAGAGAAATGGTGGTGGAGAGGATGTTTAAACAGAGCATTCTTTATTATCTAAACCTGGCACTTAAAACAAGCTGTGCCTCACTCCTGTGCACTCTGAGATATATGTATATAAATATACATCCCTCAATGGGTTTCTCTATAACAGTCCTGGTGGTTCTGGAACTCACTCTGTAGACCAGACTGGCCTGGAACTCACAGAGATCTGCCTGCCTCTGCCTCCTGAGTGCTGGGATTAAAGATCTATAACATGACTTGGCTTCTACTGGGAGATATAAACAGTATTTAATTACAATTGTGAAAGACATCAGACGCTTTAGTCTAGACATGGTTTAAGAATTTTAACAAGACCAATCTACTATGGAGGAAATGGCAGCCACAGGGCTTCTTTGAGAAAGAGGCTAAAGGATAAATAAAAGTTAAGAGAGAAGGCCAGGTAAGGTTGGGTTGGCCTTTAATCTCAGCATTTAAGAGGCAAAAGTGACATATCTCTGCGAGTTCAAGGTCACTCCGTTTACATAGCAAGCTCCAGGCCAGTCAGGGTTACACAGTGAGACCTCTTCTGAAAAAGAAACAAACAGGGCTTCAGCTTCCCAAGTGTGCATCCCCTGCCCGATGTCTACCCCCTTCCCCACTTTTTTTTGGAGGGTCTTTATCTCTGTGTGCCTGCTGTGATTATGTGTTTCCTCATTCCTAATAAAAGCTGTTCTTCAGCCATCAGAAAATATATATATATATATAAAAATGTGTGGTAAGGAAAGAATAGCTTGGCTTGATAGTAGGAAGGACAAAGGTATGTGACAAACTCAATAACTACTTTTTAAAAGAATGAAAAGTGGGAATATAATGTACTGTGTGTACTGGAGAACAAACAGTATGAGAAAACTCCAGAAAGTCAGCAACCAAATCATTCAAGCCCTTTGCAATAAGCAGATATACAAGTTGAAACTCTTTTCTCCTTTTTATTTATAACATTTTTTTCTTTCTCTTTTCTCTCTCCAAATCCTCCCATCTACTCTACTCTCCTTCAAATTCATGGCTTTTTTCTTTCTTCCTTTTTTTTTTTTAACTAATTGTTATTGCATGTATATACAAATGTTCTTAAATATAACCTGATGTATAGCCTATAAAAATAACCTGTTTAGTTCATATATTGCTACCTGTGTGCTGTGTGTATGTTTTCAGGGCTAGATGTGTGGCACTGGATAACCAGTGTGTGCTCTTCCCTGGAAAGGCCATGTCTTCTATTCCCAGCCTTCTTCAGTGCAACTATTATTTGCTACATGAGTATATCATCCCATTCTTTTATGAAGATGTCAACAAAATCTAAGGTGTAAGTGGGAAAAACAGAAAGAATTCTATGAGTGGTAAAACTGTGCTTACACACATTTTTACTTACAGCCAAAAAAATAATGAGAATCCAGAAAGATAAAGATTCCTTTGGGACCTAAAGAGCTTCATCTGTGTGTGCTCATAGGCACTAGGCCTGCCAGCTGAGCTGTTCTCAATGACTTGAGAGGAGGAGTACTTCCTGACTTCTCTCACAGCATCTGTCACAGGAGAGAAAATGTCACTTTTGGTTTGTAAGTATAAGAATAGAACAGCTTACTGACCTTTATAATAATGACTTTGGATACGGCTTTCTTTCTGTATGTCCCTTTTGAGTACCTGAGAGGGAACTGTGCTAAAGATGAACAGTACAATTTGTACATCACTACTCTAACATCTTAAAATCATCCCTCTAGGGCTTACTCATTATCATCCCACTGTCAAATCTTGATCTAATGTGAAATATTATCTCTTATTCTTTCTACTTTTATGCATGAGTAAAATTGAACCTGCTGTAACAGATATAATCCCACTTCCCTTAAAGTGCCAGCATCCTGTTATATTCACTACTTTAAGCAATTTAATCCAGAACTATTTCATTGCATTGGAATTTCTATTTGCATATACTGATTAAAATGGGACACAGTCTGTGTTGTTTTTACTTCACAACAGATCATAGCCACTGTCTTTAGAGAGTACCACATTTCTATTACTCTAAAATCAAACCCCAACAAAGCATTCCACAAAAAATTTTAAAAAAGAGGCTTATTTCCTCATTTTATTACCTTATATTTATTTGTATGGCATTTATTTTACTGAAAAAAATCTTTATTTCCAATACTTTTAAGCATACTTGCTCATTTGCTGTGTTGCAATATACACAAAGTATTTCTTTAAATTGCTAACAATAAAGTATTTTTAAAACTGCTCATGAGTGAAACTTCAGATATCATTACAATCCTTTGTGTTCATAACATATATTTGCTGATTTAAATTATTCTTTCCTCTGCATCAAGTTTCCTAATATACTATCGAGTTCATTTATTCTGGTTTGTTTCCAATTCTAGAGTAGAACCAACAATAAGGGGATAGAGCTCAATTTTCTATAAATCATACGTAGTAAGAGTCTTTTGGAGTATAATTTTTAAATTTTTCTAACTTCTGAAATGTACTTCTGTTGAAAGACGTCTTTGAATCCTGTTAGTTATTACCCTAACACACACACATATGATAAATACTCAAGTCTTGGCTTGAGGAATAGAAATACTACATAACAGTTACATGACAAGAAAAAGGAAACAAGTTCCACAGTAAGATATGAATTAAGGTTGAGTAATCTGGTTATGCAGTATTTACATAACTTTAGTAAAGTAGGTGATAGCTGATTTGAGATGAAGACACCAACGTTTGGGACAAGTCTTATCTGTTTGCCTTAACTAGGCCCAAATCCATTCAAAACTTGATAGAATAACCTTCTTGGATTGCTGCTGCTGTTGTTTTTGAGACAGGGTCTCACTTTGTAGTGCTGGCAGTTCTGGAACTCAGAGGTCTATCTATCTACTAGCTTCAACTTCTGCCTCCTCAGTGCAGGGATTAAAGGTATGCACCACACCTGGCTTCCTGTTCTGCCTTTTTTTTTTTTTTTAAACAATTCTATACATCTTCACAATACATGTTCCCAATTTTATAAAGAGATTCAAAAGTTGGTGTTTGGAACAAAAAACATCAAATACAGACTGCCTTTTCCAAATAAATATAAACATGAAACCCATTTATGTTTTATACTATAGTTTATAGATGTAAGCCTGAAGTTAATTCTAGGTAATGTCTTTACTGTTCTTGGGTTTGGCCTGTAATCTATCACACGAATGAGAAATAGAATTTTCCACCAGTGCTAGGATGCTGGTGCTAAAATGTTTTGGATTCTTTGAATTCAAATTTTTAAATTCAGAATTTTCAATTAGGGGTGTTCAATCTTTCCAGCACACATTTATAATTCTACCATATGGATTCAAACTATGAAAAATTGTCATTTTGCTCTGTTTTTCAATTCAAAATCTCACTGATACTTTCCCCTAAATATTTCAGTATGCATTTTCTCAGATTAAGGACATATTCCTACATAAAAACTGTCAATAACTTTCTTTTTTTAAAAAAAAAAATGAAGGGATAGACCGTAGATGTCTTAGACAAAGGGACAGGCAATGTATGCTTTTAGGGTTTACCAGCTGCAATCCTAAACTCTGGAGCTGTCTGTAAGACCATATTCAGAAGCAAGAGTGGTGATACTTTAGTAAAACCAGACTTAGACAAAAAGGACTCTAAGCCACAGACTTTAATATTCTCTATAACATGGCCATCATGAGAGCAAAATCTCAATACTACCTAACAACCACTTATTATTATAAAAATTTACAGCAGCCCCCAAAGCTGTTGCTTTTAATCAGGATTCAGTGAAGACTCTTAAGAATCTAGGGAGTTGCATACAGGTCAAGCCCCTGGGTGTCCAGGATAACACTATAAAAGGACTAACTGTGACGGGCCATTATCTGGCAACTGGAAGGAAGGCCACTTATTGCATTTAAACTTAAAAGTAACTAACCTAAAAGTAAAAACCACTGAAATTCATGTATATAAAATAGTACCAAAATAGCCACAATTAACTTAATACAGTATCTAAAATGATTTGTCTTTCAATATATCTATATATCAATATCATCAACCTAAGCACTCAAAACCCAATTAATTTATTTAAAAAGAACTGTATTCAAAGGAGGAATTTGGTACTTACCTAAAAATAGAACAATTAATAGGATTATAATTGTAAGGAAAGCTTTGTTCCAAAAACTTGCAATTTTACCCCAGACACTAAATGAAAAAATCCTCTGCCATCTGTAAAGCAATACAATTAGATTAGGTTAAAACAACAACAACAACAACGAAAAAGAACCAAAGCAACAAGAGGAACAACTAACCAAGAGCAGGTTTGACATGTTTTGTAAATACTGAAATAATATTTTGGTAGTAATATGGCAACAATTAGAGAAATTTACTTTTTAAAGTTATTAATCTCCAGACATGACAGAATAGCTCACGAAAAAGAAAACAATTACTTTTAATTAGATACTATGACATTTGATTATCTTTTGTCTGATGGTTTAAATATTCTAAAGTGAAAATGACTTTTTATGTAAATACACATGAGCAAAAGCTCAAAAAAGAATATGGCCGTGGGTTGTGTGCAGGAATCGGATAGGATCAGTAGAATAGGATCAGTCTTAAATGTTCCTCAGGAGCCTTTCCACCTTGCTTTAGACAGTCTCTCTCTGGGATTATAAACCTATGCAACCATACCTGGCTTCCCCATAGGTTCTAGGGTCAGACTCAGGTGCTCAAGCTTGTATGCCATGCACTTTACCAACTGAATTATCTCAACAGAGCAAAAAGAAAATTTTAAACTAAAATGTCATAGTTTTAATGGAAGCAATTTCTTTTTCACTAGTTGGAGCAATATCATAGAAATGACGATGATGCCTTTTGACCTAACCATTAGCAACATCTAATTTTCTACTTACTTATTTGAGGCAGGGTCTCACTATGTAGCCCACGCTGGCATGGAACTTGCCACCCCCTGCTTCAGCTTGCTAAGTGTTGCAATTACAGCAATTACTAATGTATTTGGCTTCTCTAGGTCTATTTTTATATAGTAAGCTTCTATTATCTCCTTTAAGTAAAATAGTTTAACCAAAAAGGAAGAAAAGAGACTGAGATTCTGACATATATGTAAAATGGGGGGAAAAATCTCTAAGTCTATATAATGGTAAATCTTTACACATGTAAATAACCGTATCTATCCATTGCCCAGGTCAAGGTCTGAATTTAAGAAATGAGATGAAGTAGTCTAGACAGACGGAGCAGCATAAGCAAAGCCCCAGAGGCAAGAAACAAGCCACAGTGGCAAAATGTTACAAAGTAATTAACCCTGTAACCGGGAAGGTATCAAACTTTGTATATAAATATTTTAAATGAGTAATACATGGAGTCAAAAGGAAGCCAATGAAGGTAATTAGCATGTGAATACACCTCAGAAGCACAACTTAATTTTACTTTAAGATAATGACAAGATATTAATAAAATTTTGAAAAAACTACCAGTAATAACTTCAAGTTGAAAGTGAGAAGACTGATTTCCCTCTACGTCAGAAGTATAACAAAGCATCTTAAAACAACCTTCTTATAAATGTTTCCCCATTCATGATAGCATGCTCCTGGATGTACAGTTAATCAGGAACAAGGGAAAGTCATTCTGTGAGGATACTGGACACTCAGAACTTAAGAAGGCAGAAAAGTTCTTTACTATGGAAGTAATGCTAATAGGTGGCTCTGATACTTTCCATATTCAACATTTTTAACACATATCCATTAATTTTGACTGGAATGAAAAGCAAAATGACTATTCATTGTTTCTTTTCTTCCTAAGGTTAAAACTAAGGACCATTTCTAGGTTTTGGTCTGTAAACTGCTATTCCACTGTCCCGATATAACATTTTTGCACCCACCCCTTTATTTCACTGCCCCAATTCAGGGCAGGAAATATGGTAAAACATGAAGTCAAGACAGGACAGGTGTTCATAATATTGCTTTATTAGACCTGTAGTTATGACCAAAAAATAGGTTCTTTTCAAAAGGTGGTGGTGGGAGAATTCCATTTTACACATAATTAAGCTTTCTACAGAAAAGCATTTTAATACTGTTACCAGATAGCAACTTGACTTTTGTTTTTAAAGAGTACTTTTTATATAACTGTCTCAAGCTGTTCTTTCTTTCATCCCCTCAGCGGCCTTATTTTGGTGCACCAGATGTACCGGAGTTAGAAGACAACTTTGTGGAATCGGTTCCCTTTGCACCATGTGGTTTCCGGGTATCGAACTGAAATTCTCTCACTTGGCTGTAAGCGCCCTTTGCCCACTGCGACATCCTGCTGGCCCTCTCAAAACTTCCTAACCCTACGAAAAGCACCGACATTTGGTATTGTTAAAGATCAGAAGGTTTCCTACCTCTGAGGAGAAATAAAGGGTAAACAGAAGATTAAAACGAGTCCTATTTCAGCATAGAGAAAGCTGGCAACCGCCACCCATTGGATTGTCATGGTTTTTTTTTTCTTCACACCTAAACAGGGAGTTCAATTTTCCACAAGCTCGGGTGAACGGCCCTACGAAGCGCGGTGCCTGCTGGGAGTTCGCCCAACCCCACGTGACGAGACCGCGCTCAGGGATGGCCCGAGGCTGTTCCCCGGTCCCGAGGCCCTGGGGCGGCCGGATGTCGCGGATGGCGGCTGCGCTCCTCAGAGACGTCTCATCTGTCCCCGCCGCCCTCCCCTCCCAACTCCCCGCCCGGGGCGCACGTCACACCGGCGCGACCGCGGAGGACGCTAGGTGACGCGGTCTCCGCCACGATGGCGCAGATGCCCATGAGCGGCAGCCAGGGCTCGGGCTGGGTTCAAAGCCAGCCGGCCGCTCCAGGGTGGCAAAGGCCCAGATATGGGTGGTTGTGCAGCATTTTGTTCTTGAGATGGCGGCAGAATCTATATTGTAAGGACGCGTTTTCCTGCTCTTGTCCATGGGTGGGACTATGCAACTTAGGGGAGCTGCTTGAGGTTTGCTACCGTGGGTATAAGTTACCTAACCATATTAGGAAACTAGATTGGTCTTGGAAGACATTGAGAGTGGACTGCCTCATAATTAACACTGCATTGACGGGAGAAATGAAAAGCTAACAACTGCCCCTCTTTAGGCCTCCTGGCCAAAATGGCATGCCCCTGCTCTAGGTGGAGACATGGCATCCCGATCTTTTCCAAAGATTATAACATTACATATTAGTATTTCCCCCTTTAAACTGGCCAAGGGTCCACTCCCAGGAAATCTGATTATTTGGAGACATGTTAACATTTCAATATCTGTAACATCTCAGAAATGTAACACAAAGTGGGGCAAGATAGAAATAAAACATTTAAGATGACCTAGAAAGGCAAAGAAACATCTTTGGAGTCTGGTAGAAGTCTCGCACCATAGATATAGTCAAGAATTCCAGCAAAGTTAAAATTTGCTGTGAGGATTGTTCACATACAATATTACTTTAGAAAAAAATATATGATTACGATTTCTGACCATGAATGGTCTTTTCCCTTTTCTAACTGTAAACCTTTAGAAATAAGTCTTTCCAACCTTTGTTTTCCTTGTACCTATCATCCAATGCATTTAGAACCACCATTTCATCTACCAAAAGTGATTTTTAGAAGGTGTCAAAATCATCTTCATTTGAGCAGCTACAATTATGTTTGTACTGTTCTTTTCTAAATGTCTATTATAAATGAACTCAAATCTATGTTAAGTCTTTAAAACTTTTTTTTATTTTTGCATATGTCAGAGATAGATGTCAAATGTTTTCCTCTATAGTTGTCCACTTCTTTTTCTTTTGGAGAGTTTCTTACTGAACCCAGACTTCACTGGTTGTCTAGAGTAGCCCAGGAAGTGGAAACAGAAGGATTGGATTCTAGACTTACACTAACCAGAGTTCTAATACTGGATACCTCAAGGGTACATAAGACTCCTAACATGAGAGTACCACCACCTTATCAAACTTCCAAAGCCAGTGCTGGAAAGACTTCTCACCCACTAGCATTTTCATCTGAGTAGAACAAAGGACTCTTGCCAACTAATTATTAACACAATAATCTAGGATGCTTCAAATGAACTAAATTTGCTATCACTTGGAAAGTTCCCATATATATATGGGCCATGGTGTAAATATGGCAGATGGCAATTGATAATTCAGATGTTAAGCCACCAGGTGAATAATTCTCTGATGGAAGAACCCCATCAAGCAAGGCTTACGGACCACAGACCTGAACACTAATGCTTCTATTAATTTCACATGTGCAAAAACAGCTGTAGAATCTCATTACTGTGAATTTTCATGTATTATGTACATGTACTCTCATGGTTCCATATCAGTCTTATGGGCAAATATATCTGTGGATGTTCATGAAGATGATTTCTCAATCTGTATAATTTTGAGGAATAGAAATATACTAGAATATGCTTCATAACTAGATCTATTTTTCCATGAGGACTGTAAGACACTTAGAAGCCTGTTTTGTTTCTTTATTCAGACTAATATAAGAAAACAATTTCTTCCCAGTCCAAGACAAGCTATGTACAATTAGTTGATGATAATCTTAAAGCAATTTCAAACTAAACTAAATGCCTCTGCAACTGCCTCATATGAATACCTCCACAAAAAATATGCAAGGACAAATTCCCAGAATTTGAATTGTAAAAGCAAGGTTATTGGCACAAAGCAACTTAATATACTATGCCAATTCTACACTTGGTAAAAGTCTGCCTGATCATGACAACTGGTTGCACAAACTTCTCAGCATCGTATCTTACCAGGCACTGTGTCCCTGGCCTCAGGTCTCAGCCTTGTACAACAGAAACCTTGAAACCAGGTTGCCATGGTTACTCATTCCCCTCAAATATAGCCTTTGTAACCTTTTTTATTGCCTCACTCCTTCTGTGGATATGCATATAGCTGTGTAGAACACAGGAGAACCAGAAGGAATTAGAACTCAAGAGTAGACTAGAGCTGTAGCAAAGATTAAAGATCAAGAACCAAACAGCATGTATGTGGGCTTTCTTATTACCTCAGATGATAGAAACTCTAAAGACCTTCAGATAAAAACCCTGGAGCAATCCTGAGAGCTGGTGCATGTGTGAATGTGTGGAAGCCCGAAGACAATGTTGTGAAATGGTTCTCAGGACTGAACTCAGGTTGTCAGGCTTGGCCAAGGCAGGCACTATATTCAGTGAGCTTTCTTGTTGGCCCTAATCTTACTTTTAAATTAAGGCTGATACCACATGTAACTAAATTCATTTGAGCACAATTAAATACCTAGAAATACATTAGGAAATGTATCAGTTGATTTTCCAATTTAAAATTTTAATGTATAGTCTGAATATAATTCTATAAGACTTTCTTGTCTATTTTCATTTTATATGAATATAGACATTTTTTACTATTTTCTGAACTTCCAAAAAATTAAAATGTACTTGTTAACTTAGATGAGTCATAACTTCTTGATATTAAAAAAGTTTTATTTAAAAATGTTAAAAATAGAATACCTTTAGTAAAAGTTACACACATGCAGACACCAGACACCAGAATCCATAAAGATTCAGAGCAAAGTTTTTTCTTTCTTTTTTTGATTTGGGATTTGGGACTATAGGATGTTTGACCCTCCTGGATTCTCAACAACTAAACTTCTGGGTCCACTCAAGATTTAGTGAACTAAAATCTATGGTATAGGACCTGATTTTTCTTTTTGAATTTATGCGTTAAAAGTTATGTGGTTTGGCTGAATGTATGTGTACCATATGCCTAGGCTGGTACCTGAGAGGCCTGAAGAAGGTGTTGGATCTCCCCCAACTGTACTTAAAGACAGCATTCAACAGTCACTTGAGAGTTGGGAAGCAGCCAGAGCTTTCAACTGTGAGCAGTCTCTCCAGTCCCAAGTCTGAGTTTTTAAAATTCTGGGAAAATTTCCATTTGTTCTTTGAGACAAAGTCTTGCTGGCCTAGAGCTTCCAATCTTTGTCCTTCACCTTTCTAAGTGCTTGTGTTAAAGACCTGTGTCACTGTGTCTGGCCCCGGTGATTGCTGCTATACTGAAGTCAAAAGCTACTAAGATGTAACCTCATATGATTCCATGTAGGTATAAAGTATCTATTACAATGATTTAGAAAGTACAGTTAAATACCATAATTGTCTGTAAGGTAATCCAGGACTGCTGATGTGCTTGAGAGAGCATTGAATACTCTTTTTTCCTGTCTTGATGTTATCTTTTCCATCATGTACATTAAATGTTGATGGAAACACATAAAAGGAGTTCCAAGTTCAAGAGCGATGTCAACCCAGTCCCAGATACATTTTAGCGGGGTTTCTTCATATCCGGCAAACATAGCTGGGTTTGCTAAAAGTCCCCTTGCAACCATGACACCTGCAAATTAAAGCACAAAATTTCTGTCCATAAACTAAGAATCCATGGTTATAAATTCAAACAATACAAGAGCATTTATAAAAAGTATTATTTTGAGATTTCTGAATACTCTTACTACAAATTAATGAAATACCACAAAAATAAATTGATTTTGGTACCACTGAAAAACCAATTGTATTTATACAACTAGTTTTTAAAAGACATCTATATTAATTGACTGTTTCTTTAGGAGACATCCATGTTGTCTTAAATTGGGCTGCTTAAAGTTTAATCTATTTTGAAACATGAATTCTAGTTGTTATTTAATGAAAACTCAGAGCCAGATATTGGGGGGAAAGCAGGAATATCAAAGAGAGGAAATGATCACAGTCAATTCTCATCCAGCCAACTTCTCAGGGTAAAAGCTATCTTCCAGAGTCCTCACTTGTCACATCTACAGAATACCTGTCTTCCTATGCCTGTCTAAAATATCTTCTTCATCCAGTTGCTTCACTTCCAGGTTCAATTCTGCATCATAATCCTAGAGGATTAAAGGTGTGAACTACTACTGTTTGGTTGTTAAGCCTTGAACTCACAGAAACACAGAAAGATCTCTGTCTCTGAAGTTATAGGATTAAAGGCATAAATTACCACTCTCTGACCCTTGGCTTGACTGTGGGTGATCTGTTCTCTGATACTCTGGACTGGTTTTATTTAATATAAAATATATCACCACACTATTTGCTTTCATCTGGCAACAGTTACCATAAGGCTGCTTGTTAATTATGTAAGGGGTAATGAAAAGATATGGCAATTCTGTGGTTCCTATGGCCAGCCAAGTTCATTAATTCTCATCTCTATTCTATTATTGTAGATGTTTTTTAAAGCTAAAATAAAACAAAACAAAAAAAGAAATAGGCCATCTGTAGATGACTTTACTGGTCACTGAATATGAGTGACCAGTAAAATGCTGCTATCGCTCCTTCTGAAATTTAGAGCTAATGTTTCTAAGGAAAAGAGATGACAGCATTGTAATAAAATACTTGGCTTAAATGGTTACCATAGGAAAATATGGCTCAGTATGAAACACAAAATCAAATTAACATCACTCCCCCATTCTCACTTTTCCATCTTTATTAAATGTTTAAAAATTCCCAGTCTTTATTTCTTACCATCTGTCCCAGTCATCTGCCACACACTTTCTGCTTCTTTTAAGTTTCTTATGTCTCCGTTAGCAACTACAGGTACAGACACACTTTCCTTTATTATTTTAATGGCATCATAGTGGACTGGTTGGTGTCTTTCTTCAGTGGTTCTTCCATGAACTGTAATCCAGGAGACTCCTGTTGCTTCAGCCTTCTGGCAAAGATCTATGGTTTTTGTAAGGTCATCATGGATCCTATAATTTTAATATTGCAGTTGTTCATAGCACACAGATTTTAATGCTAAACTAAGATATTTCATCTGCTAAATTATTTAGCTTCACCATATTGTATTATCACTTCATGGACTATTAATAAGGTTTTGTTGAGTGACTGTTCCCATTCAAGACTCTGGCTTTAGTTATTTGACTATGGAAACAATATGGTGACAAATGTCTTTCCCTTCCATACTACTTTTACTTATTAGCACTGAGAAATTAAGAGTTATCAGCATACTGACACAGAGGAACATAGAGAGGTTATCCTAATACATGTGTATGCCTCTCAAATTGGAATCTTATTGTTGAATATTAGTGTAAATATCTTTCCTGTTTTCTAGATGGTGCCAGGAATGTTTCTTAGCATTAGCTAAATAATATCTGGAGAAAGTTTAAGGGTTGGTGAACTGTTATATTTAGGAATATATCACATTTTGTTAAGAAGATTTCAGGATTGTAATAAATATGATTTAAGAATGGGTTTTATGCTTGTTTGTTAGACAGACATCTTTCAATATTTCTATATACCAGCTCTAATATATAGGACTGACATACTGACTCACTAGACAAAAGGAGCATTGTTAAAACTTCCCAATGATTACACTGTCAGTAGACTGAAATCCTGCGCTTACCTTATTTTAGCGGAGACTGAAAACCCAGGCTTTCCCACTTGACTTCTTACTTGTCTCACCATATCCTGAAGGAGCTCTGGCCTGTTTACTAAGCAGGCTCCATAACCTTCTGCCACTGCCCACCTTGATGAAGCAAGCACAGTAGGTGGATTGTAAACAACCAGGGGGAAGACAAAACTTTATCATCTTTCCTTTATCTGATGTTTACAGTTTATGGATCTACAGCAGGCCAGCTAGCTTCACTGGCTAGACTATGGTCCTACATAAAATTCATACATCAACATTTCTACATAGTTCCATGAGATCATGAAAAACACTTGTCTAGACCAAAAAGTACTAGGAACGGTTTTTCACTAGCTAAGGGAGAGTATTAAATTAGAACTCACTCAACCAAAACAGATTAGGTGTTCATATTAACTGCAATTACTTAAAATTTTTAAAATTCCAAATTTGAAGTTTATTGTGCATAACAAGAGGTTTTATCAGTCTCAAGAGTAGAAAGATATTTTTGGCTCACAGAATTCCAACACTACTAAAAAATAGCATATCTAATTTTCCTAACGAGTATACAAATGTCTAATCTGATTTGGCTTATGCTACACTTAAAACTGTGATTTATTCTTTGGGTACATTCTGGCTATTGGCAGATAACCTAGTACACAATATCAACACAGTAGTTTATTAGTACATCCCATTTAAGCCCAATCAAGTAGTTGTGATACAGAAAGGAAAAGGTAACTAGAAAGGTACTAATTAGGAGAATGCCAATGTCATGTCTTAAATCACAAAATCAGCTTTTATTGTGTCTATCTGACATGGCACTAAAAACACATTTCCATTGACATTAGATTCAAAGCCACACAAGGTGTGCTTGTTCATTTTATCAGCTTGCCACAAACTAGTCATCTGAGGACTGGGAACAGATTATTGAGGAATGATCTCCATCAGATTGGTCTGTGAGCATCTCTGTGGGACATTTGGAGTTTTCTCTGCTATGTTTCAGTCGGCTTCACTATGCTTCCTTTCCTCCCTTTTGAAATAATGTATATTCTGTGCCGTGTATGTTCAAAGTATGTAATTTGCGTTATGAGCTTACAGGAGGTTACAAAGACTGCCATGAATCTCAGAAGAGAATTTTAATGTTAAAACAGTTTTGATACTGTGAAAGACTACAGAGTTTTGAAGCTGGACGAAATGCATTTTTGAATTATGATATGTGTAAAAGCCTATGGGAAACAGGTAGTGGAATGTGGTGGTCTGAATGAGAATGACCCCCATAGGCTCATATATTTGCATGCTTGGCTCTCTAGTTGGTAGAAATATCTGTTGAAGGGGGTATGTCACTGGTGGTGTACTCCGAGGATGAAAAGACCAGAGGATTGATTCCCAGTTAGCTCTCTCCGCTCTCAGCTGCTTCTTCAGGGCTATGCCTACCTGCCTGCTGCCATGCTTTCTGTTCACCCTCTGAATCAGTAAGTCCCTAATAACCCCTTTCTTCTGTAAATTGCCTTGGTCATGGTATTTTGTTATGGCAATCAAAAGTAACCAGTTAACAGCACAATGCAAACCAGTAAGTAGTGTTACTCCATGGTCTCTGCTTTAGTTTTTGCCTCCTGGTACATCCCTTATCTTCCCTCAATCTTGGAGTGTGACTTGGGGTTGTAAACTTTTACTGTGCAAGTTGCTTTTGATCATACTGTTAATCAAAAGTAAAAAAAACAATAAAAACTAATGATAATGAAGAGGAAGAAAAAGTAGTCAAGAGTCTCTAACTTATTTTAGCCATCACAAAAACCTATGAAGTTATGTTCCTAAATAGCTTCTTCTTTAAAAATTGTTTAGAATCATAGTGTTTTAACTCTATAGCCATTATTTAATTAATTGTTACTAGTGTGGGGAGGTGGTGGATAATGTGCATGTAGAGTTGGTTTTCTCCTTCCGTCACATGAAACTCATGTGGGAAGGAACTCAGGTTGTCCTTCTGAACTTTTAGAAAACTAGAAAGATTTTTTACTATATTCCCATAGTTTTCTTTTTTTCTAATTTCATTGAAAACTCTTATTTCCTTGACTTTTACCTCTGAGGGCAACCACAGTTGATATCTATTCCATTTGCATAGGGGCAGACTATTTGAGCAGCATCAGATAAAAGTCTTGCATCATTAGCAGCAAACTGAACGATCAACGGGCAATCACCTATTTAGAAAAAGACAGTCCAACATTAAACTTCAGAGAAGAAACATTCACAGAGCCCCAAATAAAATGAAACATAGAAAAATTTAAAAATTGGAAAGTATTCCAGAATGATAGTATATATGTACTTGTTAAATGGAAGTAAATGTGAGCCTTCTACACATACTGCCATGATTTCTGTTCTTCTTAATGTATCTGGGAAATACATTCAGATGTATTTTCCTCTATTTAGTGGCATATTTTCCTATATGGATGGTCTCTATACTGTTGTCTAAACTGTATTTATGCTTTTATAAGTCTTTCTAGATAATTGCCTAGAAGTATAACTGTTGAGTAAGAATGGGACACTGCCTAGGCATTTAACATAAATACTATTAAATAATCTTCTAAGAGTTTATAGATAAACATGCATATTAATATGAAGTTTCTTTATTTCCATTCAACTCATTCACACTAAACATACAATCTTTGTATATCTTTATTTGTATTTTTAAATTTTTCTGTTTTTAGTTGTTATTAGCTCTCTCCTCCTCTTCCTTTTCCCTTCCCCTTTCTTTTCTTTTTTCTGTTGTAGTGGCTGACTTAAAATCCCAGAGTTTGAGATCTCCCAGGCCCTGTATTCCAAGCACTGAGATTAAAGGCATTTTCTATCATACTTAGCTGTGCTTTGATTTGTAATTATTTTTTAAAAAAGAAATTAACTTGTTGTCTTGCATGTATTATTTATTTATTTTAGTTGTTTATCTTAAAGTACATTTCTATAATTATATGGAGAAGTTTAAAATTTAAGTTAGACAAATATATTGGCTTTCTTAGGTCTTAAAGAACATTTTTCATACTTTTGCATAGTGTTAAAATTCTGGAAAGATTCATTTTAAAATTTTAAAGGTTTTTTGAGGATTTCCTAGGAAATTCACAGGATGCTTATAAAAGGTGCATTTTGGAACATCACCTTCTTTACAGTCATTACAGATTTCTATAGCAATTCTGTGGTCTGGGAATTGATGAGAAAGCATTTCTTAGTTGGTACCTTGGTTACAGAATTCTACTTTAACAACCACTTATTAATCTAATGTATTTTAAACACCATTAGCAGCTGAACATACAAATTAAGCTATTTCTATAGCTCATGCCTTCTGGAATCTATAATTTAGTAGGAAAAGAGGTCATGTAAGAAAATAAAACAGTAGGATAAAGTACAATAAAAGAGCCCGTGCTTATGAGAGGATATGGGTACACAGTGATCACGGAAGGTTCCCTGCTTACAAGCTCTGAATGATGGATTAGAAACTCTGTGTGTGTGTGTGTGTGTGTGTGTGTTAGAGAGAGAGAGAGAGAGAGAGAGAGAGAGAGAGAGAGAGAGAGAGAGAGAGAGAGAGAGAGAGAGAGAGAGAGAAAGAGAAAGCGGGGAGGGAGGGCTGAGAAAGATATTCTAGGTAAGGAAGTTTAAGTAAAAGGCATGTTCAAATTCTAAGAATTTATGAAAGAGAGGCTGTAGATGTATACAGGGGCTGGATCATGAAGGACTTTGCTTATTTGCCTCAGGGTTTGGATTCTAGCCTCTAGACTGGCAATTCAACTGTTAGCAAGATGTGAGTACTTGTATGGCTTTTCAAAACATAAAGAGTTTCTAATTCAGAAGGCTTAAAGTAGAGCCTGAAATATTCATTTCCAACAAGTCTCCAATGATGATGAAATCACCTCTGACCTGGAATCATATTGAAGCCATTATTTTAGGCAATGGGTATAGTCAGAAGTTTCTGTCCTGCCGGTTTATCAAATACCTGGCAGATGCTTCCCAAATACTTGGCCCAGAGCCTTAATATTATATAATATTATAATATTATAAATGCTCAGCTAGTAGCTCAAGCTTATTAATAACTAGCTCTTACATTTAAATTAACACCTGTCTTATCTATGTTTAGCAACATGGCTTGGTACCTTTTCTCAGTCTGCCATTCTCATCTTGCTTCTTATATGTCTGGCTGGTGACTGCTTCTCTGCCTTTCCTCTTCCCAGAATTCTCCTAGTCTGGTCTTACCACCTTTACTTCCTTCATGGTTACTGGCAATCAATGTTTATTAAACCAGTATGAGGGACAAATCTTTATAGTGTAGAAAAGCATTATCCCACACCAAATGGGAGTTATAAGAAGTGTGAGCAGGGAAGGGACATGATCAAATTTATATTTTAGACAACTCATTTTAGGCTATTAGAGGACAGTCTGAATGAAAAAAGACTACAGGTAACAAGACAAGGGCTTATTCTAAAATTTAATAAATGAGGACAAAAAGGCTGGTGGCCTTAAGAATAGCTGATTTTACATTTTGACAGATTATTGACGGAGTAAAAGACATTTCATATTGTGATTTTTAAAATAGTAAGGGCATTTAAAAACTAAAGGATTATAAAATATAATCTCTGAATGTTTCATATAATTATATAAAATAGCAAAGTTATATAAACACACACACACACACACACACACACACACACACACACACACACACACACACACACACACACACAATTTTTCCCCTGCAAATTAAGCAAACTACAAGTTTTACATACCTTGGTTTGTGGTAAATTCACTGTCTCTGGCTTTTACAGATCTCACAAAATCAGCGGCAACTATCATTGGTGTATAACAGAGATCACAGGAGTATTTTCTTACTAGTGTTCTAAAAGCCAACCTGTGAAACATAGAAAACTTTAATCATACATTTAGAAAATCCTTCCAGCATATGCACTTGCAAGTTCAATTTACTTAATTGTTAAGTATTTATTAGAGAAACTTTTTCTTTGATGAAAGAGATGTAATTTTGCCAAGTCTACCTAAGTATAACCCAAATCCCCAGTACTTGTGTTTTGAGACAGAGTCTCACTATATATGGCCGGCCTGTAATTCTCAGATATGTTTGGCTTGGCCTCCTGGGATTAAGGGAAAGGACTACATACCAGGCTAAAACTTCAAAACAATTATAGAAAAACCACAAAAGGGAGAAGGGGAGCCAAGTTAATGGCCTTGCAAATCTCATGAATTTTCTTTTTGCTTTAAATACACAAAACTTGGGGCTGAAGTAGCTGGTCACCTGGAATCGGCAGTGAATGAAGACAAAAAGGGCCCAAGATAAGTCTTCTGCCTTATAAAGGACTAGGAAAACTGAATCATTGAAAGACTGAAATCTTCAATTAACACAATACAAAATGCTATGGACTAACCTCTGTTAGGAAATGTTTGGTGGGGAGCCTAGATCTCACCAAGATGCCCTAACATCTCATGGTGATAGTATTCAATTAGGCCTGGTAGGTACATGAAGCCTTTATTCCTATTGGTACCAAGACTACCCTTTCCACTGCTATCAGAGGAGATCTCATGTACAGCATACACTTCCATGTGTATGGTACTACATAGTAACAAGGCACCCTTTCCTTTCTAGATGGATATTGTGAAAGGAGGTCTTGTGGAGAGCCAAGTACTACCCAGTAACTTATGAGGCAGAACTCTCATTTTTGTCCACACTAACAAGGTATTCCTTATCTCCCAGATGTACACAGAAGTCAAGATGAGAATCAAGACATAATGCTCAGTAATGAGGTGATGCCTCTCCTTTCTTTTTTGATGGAGCAGCATCAGGATAGCTGACTATATCAGAAGTTCCAATATACAGAATCAGTCAGTACAATATATTATATACTAAACAACATACTAATGAATGTAAAAATGATGATTGTATCAACTGACATAGAAATAACATACAAAATATCTTTATATAATATTAAAAAAAACTTTCAAAAAACAGAATTGCACGCAGCTTTCTTCATTTGATGAAGACTACTCGTAACATGTCAGATGAACATTATAATATGAGTTTTTGGCCTGGCCTATCCTCCAGGTCTGGATAGGCTTACCGCTGCTTAGTTACTTATTCAGATGCTTATATTAATTATATGTTGCTTGGTTTATGGCTTAGGCATATTGTTAGCCTGCTCTTTTTTTTTTTTTTTTAACTTCATTTACATCTTAGTTGGCAGCCTTAGTTGAAGCTGATGTCTCCATCTCTTCCCATCAGAGATTTTTTTCAGGGGTTCTTTTTTGATTAAACTATATTCCTGTATACTTCTAAGATGCCCTGCCATAGGCCCAAACAGTCTCTTTATTAACAAATGATATTTACAGCATAAGAAAAGACACCCCACATCAAAGCATCTTCTCTAAGACAAGAGCAAGAAAAGGATGTGTGCTCACACACCTCGCTAATCCAGTGGGCACTTCTAGTCAGTACAGTAAAGCATAAAAAAGGATCAAAGTTCTAGAATGAAAAGAAGTACAATTGTCCACCATGTCATCATGTTTACAGACAATCTCAAGAAATTTATAAAACTCCATAATTGGTATGTTCAACAAGTTTGTAAGATATAACCACAATATAAAAGAATAAATTATATTTTTAAGTTACAGATAAAAAATTAAGAATATAATATCATGGGCTAGTGGGATGGCTCAGTGGGTAAAAGTGCTTGCTTCACAAATTTTACAACTTAAATCCAGTCCCAGAAAGAACATATAAACTGATCTCTGACCTCTATTCCCACTTTGCCTTTTTTTTCTGAGATAGAGTCTCACTATGTAGCTCTGGATGTTCCACTCTGTAGACCAGCTGGGTAGCTCAAACTCACTGAGATTTGCTTGCCTCTTCCTCCCTAAGTGCTGGAATTAAAGGAATGTGCCACCACTGCCAGGCTCCCATATGGTGATATATTGTATATTTAATAAAATCAGCCTGAAATATCAGAGAACAGAATCACCCACAGTCAAGCCATGAAGGTCAGACAGTCGTGACTCACACCTTTAATCTGAACCCAGAGGCGAGGCAGGAGGAGGTAAAGGAATCCTAGACTGTAGAAAGCCCATTAGCTGAATCATCACCTTGTTTACTGCTCTTAGATCTGTTACCATTCTCCATTTTCCAGATTTCTTTTTGAAGACAAATACTGGAAAATTCCAAGGGCTGGTTGATTCTTCAATATGCTGAGCATTTAACTGCTTCTGTACCAGCTGTTATGAGTCCTGCAATTTCTTATTTGTTAAAGGCCATTGTTCAACCCATATTGACTTATCTGTTCATCATTTTAAAGGCAGCACATCGGATAACTTTGAAAGATCACCAGCTGTTGTGCCTTGTTTTTGTGAAACCTGAATGGTTGGTGATTGTTTCTCATAATACCTTCTAATACTTTTCCCAGAAACATATGTTAGTTTATGGTTCATTTCTGAGATTGGAGGAATGTTAATCCAAATATTCCATTGTTGCAATAAGTCTTGTCCCCATAAATTCATAGCAATGTTAGCCACATACAGCTTTAATTTTCCTCTCTGTCCTTCTGGCCCTATGCATTCAAACCATCTTGCACTCTGTTTTACTTGGGATAACATCCCAATTTCTAAAAACTGAATTATTTATCTCTTTAATGTAAGAATTCCTGGCACATAGCAGCTATGTGGTATATGTGTTAGTCCAATAACCTGCCCTGGTGCCTGGCAGAATACACATGGAAGGCCTGCCCCTAGGTGTGGCTATGTATATCTGTACCCACCCATTCTCTTAAAAGGAGATGCTACTAGGAGGGTAGTTCCTTTTTTCCTCTGTTTCTCTTCCCCGGTCCCAGCCCTAAAACTTCCTGAAAAACTCTAGTGTGGCAGCTGGTAATTTGTCTCTTCTCACTTGCGATACCAACATTTGAAGGGGCCAATTTGGATGCCAAGATTCTGGTGAAATTATTGTTATACTCCTACCCTTCTTTTATACACACTCCAAAACAACTATGCTTCACACCCAAAATACAATTTAGAGAAATATAAAAAATATGGTGGGCTTAAAAAACATCATTAAGATGATGAAAAGATGAGCTAGGCACAAGCCTTTAATCCCAGCATTGGGAGGTAGAGGCAGGCAGATCCCTGTCAGTTCAAGGCTGGTGTGGTCTACAGAGTGAGTTCCAGGACAGCCAGGGCTAAACAGAGAAATTCTGTGTGTTGAAAAACAAACAAACAAACAAACAAAATCCCCAAAACAAAAACAAACAAAAAAAAAAAAAGAGAAAGATGATAAGACAAGCTATACACTGGGAGGAAACATTTGCAAAACACATAGGAGTAGCTTCTAGAATAATGGAAGGACAAGAGTCCATAGCAAAGTAATGGGACACCTCAAAACCCATTCAGAATGGGCTCAGCATTTGAATAAGCATTTCCGTAGTTTAAAAAGAAAAAGAAGCAAAAACATGTTCAACAACACTAGTCATTAGGGAGGGGATGCAAATCCAACCACAAAGGATTCTACTTTACACTCATTGGAGTGAATATAAATGATTCAAAAAAAGAATAAAACAATAACATTGTCAAAGGTAGGAGGAACTGGAACCCTTACATATTGCTGGGGGTATGCAAAGATGCAGCCTTGATGGAAAACAGTATATTTTTTTTCTGAAAAGGCAACACAGAATTAATGTGACCCATTTTCTCCATAGGTCTACAGAACTGAAATGGTCTGAGATATTTAAACACTTAGATTCATAGCAGCATTACTGGAAATTGTCAAAAGGCAGAAGCAGTTTAAATGTCTACCAGCTGAAGAAAAGAGTGACAAAGGTAATATATACATCTAATGGACTACCTACTCACCCTTAAACAAGGAAGGAAAGGGTAGTATATGGTAATTAATAAGTTAATTAAGCTATTCTTCAAGTCTCAGCTACATGAGGCATCTAGATTAGTCAAATTCATAAGAAGGAAGCAAAATAATGGTTACTAGGGGTTGGAGTATTAGGAATGAAGAATTATTGCTTAACAGGTCCAGGGGTTTAAAGATCAGGCACTCAATGGTTAACTGTACATGATACCGTAGAGTTCAGAATCACTAATGTGGAAATAATTATTTTAATTTTTTTTTGAGAAAAGGTCTCAATATGTAGCCCAGGATGGCCCTGAAAGTCAACAATTCTCCTGTATTAGCTTCTTTGAGTGCTCTTCATAAGCATTTGCCACCAAGCATAGTATATATATTTTACAACCATAAAAATCCATGAAAAACCCTCAATTGTTAAAAAGCAATAATTAGAACATGGGCAAAGATATGAAGAAACATTTCTTAAAAATTATGTGGATGGCAAATACACAATATTTGACATCTCTAGTCACACATGAAATAAAAATTAAAAGCATAATGACATAACTGATCTATAAAATGGTAAAAATAAAGTGTCATTATTAAAAGTTGGTGAGGATGAGAAACTACTCATACGGTAAGCAAGTGTTTGGCCCTATGTGTAAAACTATAGTCCGTTTAATCTAGAAGAGTTTAGTAGTTAGAAAACAAAGCAAAACAAAACTCAAGCAGCAAATGTCCTCAGGCATGAAATTGTACCACTGTGCTTTGGTCCCAAGATGCATGTTCATCAAAAATCTGCATGTGTATATTTATATCCATTTAATATCTACTGTATCCTGATACATTATCATTTTTTTTATAGATATTAGGCTGAGGATATAGCTCAGTTGGTCAGTGCTTGCTTAGTGTTCCGGAGTCTCTGGGTTTGACCCCAGCAGTATTTAAACTAGTCACAGTGGCATACACCTGTAACTCAGTACCTGTGCTAAGGATCAGGCAAGTTTTAGGTGGCCAGAGATATATGAACTTTGGGAGAAAAAAAGCTTGGAGAAATTGTTACTTAAGGTCACAAATACCAGGTGAGTGTTAGCACCAGGACTCAATTCTAAATCATGATTCCAAAGCTAGGAGTTTGAAAGTCTTTCCAGTTGAGTGACTGTTACAATAATTGGGGGGGGGGGGTCCCCAAACCTAGTACATATAAGGAAAATTAAATATGGTCTCATTAATGATTTAACAATACTTACTTTGAATAGCGAACCATTGGGGCACAGATTTTTACCAGTTGTCCAGAATGAAACATTTCTAATGGGTCTTTTTTTCTTTCTTGACATACTGTGATTGGTATGGAGTCACTCCTCAATTTATAGGTTAGTTTTAAACCTGAAAAAGACAGTTTGCAAAGAGAGTATGTATTTCACTAGATGAAATACCATCATTGGGGTGGCCACAATAGCTGTGTTGTCTGGTTTGGTGCTTGCTTAGCATGTGGCAGACTTTGGGTTTCTCAGTATTGGAAAAACAAAAATCCCCATTATTCTAGCAGTTTCAATAACCAATAATTTTCAGCAGCTAGCAGACTGAGATTTTGCCAAATTCTGCCTATACTTATAGGATCAATCAATTGTGGACCCTGAACATGGTAATCTAGAGAAATAAGATATGGAAAACCTCTATATTTTCCCCTCCAGAGTTATATCATGCTATGATTTTGCTAGTTACTTTTTTGCTTGCTTTTTGAGGTTTTTTCTATATAGCCTAAGTTAGCTTTGAATTGGTAATTTTTTTTGCCTCAGGGGTATTGCAATTACACTGGCATGTCTCCAGGTCCGACATCATATTACTTTTCATTTTATCAGTTTTAATTTTGATAATCCATAGAATTTGACTTGAATTACTTCTTCCATACAAATATTGTGTATGATGAACAATCTGAAATATTTCATTCAGTTAGGTGGCATTAATAGAACATTTGTATTGCAAAATAAATCCTGGTATTTTAGGGCTGGAGATAGGCTAGGCTCAGTGGTTAAGAGCATGTACTACTGTTCTTGCAGAGGTCTTGGGTTCTGTTCCTAGCACCCAGGTTGGGAGGATCACAACCACTTGGACAACTATGGCATCTGTGAGCTATTGTACTCACACGAATATACCCACTAAGACACACACACAATTGGAAAAATAAAAAATCTTGATATTTTTTATTTCTAAATATTTGGTGAATCAAAAGGCAAACTAATATTTTCAAAATTTAAATTTATTATCAGTAGTGACTTTCGGTTACCACCAAACAATCGTATCATAAATAACTTTCATACTCCAAGTACAAAGTGATAAAATTGTATTCCATGTTATACTTAAAACTGATTTCATAGTGCTTGCAGTTTTTTTTTTTTAATTTTTGCCAAGGTAATCTATAGCCAGATAAAAGCTATCCTGATAAAATGCTTATTTAAAATTCAGCTGCGTTAGAGAAATATAACATGGAATCATAGTAACACAAAGGAGAGAACACTACAGAAATGGCAAATACTGCAACCTGGTGCGTGGCAATGATATTATTACTGACTTTATGAATCATGATTCTGTTTTTACTCATTCTTGTGGTCAAACTAAATGGTAAAAAATCCCCACACACATTTCAACCTAGTTCAGAAAACATTACTAGTTTTAATAAAATATATATTACAAAAGACAAGTAATTAAGGCAATATAAAATACTCAACAGGGAAAACACAGTATTTTAAACTTTATTTTGATCCTTTATAAGTCACTTAGAAAATCAATCAAATGGCTCTGTGGGCTTATGGGATGAAGGTATTGATATTTTGTTTTAAAGTTGTCTAAAGCATGCAGCCATGCCTGAAAGTACCAGATTAAATTCTGCTTAAGCTAGATACTAACAGCCACAATAATGTGTTCAAATATGCTTCTACACCTAGAATTTCTTTTAGTTGTGTTTGCAAACTAGTGCTGGTAAGTACAGTGGAGGTTTGCATTGGTAATATACGCTGACTAAAATTCTTTAGTGTAAAAAAATAAGAAAAAAATAACTTGTAATTCAGATAATGCTATTTGCTGTTGATGATCATAATACAAACTAGTTTTATGTGAGTACTGAAATCTAAAGTGAATCTGGGCACGCTGTCTCAGGCAACAGATCAATCCCTATTTGTATCACAATTGATGTCAAACACGGAAGGAAAAATCTGAAGCGACGTTAAAGCAAAATGCAGTGTAGTTGGGGACCCGCTCACCTAAGTAATCACGAATATTTAAACGTTTGGATTTCTAAGGTGCTTAGAGCAGCGCTTTAGCAACTATTAGTTCCTTCCCCCTGCATCCTCTAGCCTGCTAACCGGACTTGGCACTCAAGGCGTGGGACAGGTAAGACTGGGCAGACGTTTAGCTCCCACGTGCTCGGCGAGGAGGGCCGTGAAGCGCCCCAGGGGGCCTTCCTCCCTACGCCGCGTTCTCAGGCCAATACTAGCGTTGGAGGTAGCCCGGGACCACGTCTCTAGCACAAAGCCGGTGCAGCAGCCTTCTTTCCCGGCGTGCGAAGACAGCAACTCCGGAAAACCACAAACTCTCTAGGATGACCAGGCGGGCGGCGCCTTGATTCTGCGTCACTAGGAGGGCGGGGCTTTCGCAGACGTCATCAATCCGGCTCTTGCCAACATGGAAGGTGGAGATAGTGCCGTTTCCGTGGTAGGCCGTGGGACTCCAGGTTCCGCAGCAGTGGCGGCGACCGTGAGGGTGCTCCTGCAGGATGGTAAGGCGTCGGACGGGAGCCAGGCTTTGGTCGCTGTTTCCTGCGCGGAGGCTGAGGACTTCACCATTCGTTTGCATAAAGTTTTTCCTTTCTGGTCATGGCCACTCCCCTCCGCCCTGCCCCCTGGCGTCAGGGGTTGTCCGGGTCCAAGCGTTTCCCAGGGATGTGTTCCTCTCTTCCCGTGGGTGTCTGGGGGAGGGGGCGGGGGAGGGCGCACCTGGGTTTCTAATTGTTTGGGCTTGAACTCAGTCCTGACACGCCCAAGGCTTCTTTCAAGTTCCGGAACTCTGCACGCCACAGGACGGGCTGACAACCCTTGCTAAGCTGCCCAGTTCTTGACCAAAGAGTGTAGTGTCTTCACCCAGAAGTGTAAATCCACCCTAGGTGAAAACCTGACCGCATAAGGAAAGGGGCGGGGCGGGGGGCGTCAAAGGGGAGTTGAAAACATCTGCGTTTAAAATTTTCCGGCCTCATCCACGCGTGTCGAATACTGAAGTTAGATTTAGTGGTAGTTTAGAGAGAAACTGTCCCAAGTAAGTTAGCTATGTAACTTTCTATGACTACTGTAGTACTCTTGAAAAATCAATTGTATTAATGCTCAATCTAAGAGGCAGAACAAATTGAGATTGCAAGGTATTAAGCATCTTTCACCTCCTTCCCTCCCCATTCTATCATGTATTAGAAGCATCCCCCCCGCTTTAAGACTGGGTCCTCTTCTAGCCTGCTGTTCTGGAACTTAATATGTAGACCAGTCTAGCTTCAAAATCAGAGAGATAAACCTGCCTCTGCCTCCCTAGTGCAAGGGATCAAAGGTCTACACGAAAAGTGGCCAAAAAAACCTCTTTTTATAGTAAACCACAGAGCTGCATACATAGGTTCATATTTTTTTTTAAACTTGGACACCACTCTTAAGTTGTGACTTACAAATTTTAAATTACTGTTTCCCCTTAACTGTTGAATATCTTATACTGCCTTAATTATTTGTCTTTTCATGGTATGTATTTTGTCAAAACTAGTGATGTTTTCTAAACTCGATTGTGGTAGATCCTTTCGAGTACCCTTCTTCTGCACTGTTCTACTTTTATCTTGTGTCTTAATTGAAATTCAAATTTAACCAAGTTTTGAACTCCTGAAATATAATTTCTACTCTTGAATATCTTACCTAGTAGAGCTATGAAGGTATTTCTTGTAATAGTGTTAGAAAAGTACAGTATGATTATGTACACAAACAAAACGCTATATGGAGAATAGTATCAAGGAGTTTTGGTTAGGGAGTGTAAATAATGGGTTTCCAGTATTCTTTGTTTTGAAGTGGAACTAGAACTTCCCCAGTTTATATTCTTTGATAACACTTTCTAAACAATGAGTATGCTTCACTAGGACACATTCCAGGAATTGTAATTAGGTCTTGGATAGTAAATATTAATATGCATCTTATATTTTTCTTAGAAAAAATTCTCTTGTCATCCTCCACAGTGAGTAATTAAACCTACATTTATTCTTTAAAAATCTCTTCATTCAAATCTCTGGAATTTGTCATATGTGAGCTTTATTTTTCAATTGCTGTCCAGCTCTCCAGTTTAAACCTAAACTTAAAATTATGCTTGCTTGCTTTTTATCTTGTTCAGTTTCAAATACAATAATGTACCACCTCTTATAGACAGCCCTCCTTTTTTGCTCTGGAGTTTATTCCTGTCTAGAGCCTATTCCATAACATTAAAATCATGTTGCTAAGGGCCTTAGTGCTTCCCAGGAGATAAATCAGAACTTTTGGTTGCTTGGCCCCATTCTTGAAATAACTCTCTCAATATGGTATAAGTTTTGTTTTTTTTTTTTTTTCCTAAATCTGTAGATGTTCCTCTCCAGTTTCCCCAAATGTACTTGAAAAATTGAACATTGTGTTCAGTAACTGATTCACTGTGTTCACTGTGTTGAGGATTTACCTGAGGATAGGATTGATAAATTTGATGAACAGATGCAAAGTTGGAAAATTTGTGAATAGTTTCTGATTTACCTCTGATAAAGATCATAAAAGAATGAAATTATATGATTTATTCCAGAATACCAGTCATCAAACAATGTAATAGCTATGTTCGTCCTTTATTGTTTCATAAAACCAATAAAGTTGACCATTTTCTTTACAGTTACAGTTGACCACTTTCTTTAAACTGTTATTTTTGATTTAGTCATTCTTTCTGGTGCCCCCTCCCCCTCCAGTAGTCTTCAGTAATTTCTTTATACAGCTTCTCAGGATTTGGTGTCTTCTTGATTTCTAAACCTTATATTTTCTGTTCATTTTTTTCTTTTTCATTCTTCAATTTGTTTCTACATCATATAATCTTTGTTTTGGTCAATTTGACAGGAACTAGAATATACTGGGAAGACTTGCCTCCATTTGATTGGCCTGTGGGCATATCTACCTGTGGGGTATTCCTTCCTTCTTCTCCCTCCCTCCCTCCCTCCCTCCCTCCCTCCCTTTCTTAAAACATAATTTCTTTGTTGATTCTTTGGGAATTTGACATGATGCATCCTAATTCTGTTCACTTCCCAGTCTCCCCATATCCTCCCCTTACCCCCGTAGCATCTTCCAAAGAAAATTTCAAAAAGCAAAACAAAGCAAAACAAACCAAGCAGACAAACAAAAATGAAAAAAAAACAAAACAAAACAAAAACTTCTTCACTCCTTCATCTTTCTTGCCTCTCCAACATTTCTTCATTTCTCCTGGTGTCATGGGGAGCTGCAGTGTGTCATATAGTATTTACCCTTTTGTCCAGTCAGCTTTACTAGCAGATGTTCATTGCAATGAATCATTGGTCTGATTCAAGGTCTCTGGTTTCTGGCACATCATTAATACTGGATCTTCACTAAAATTCCTTTCGGATATCCTGAGACTGCCCCAAGTCATGGAAATCTTATGGGTATTGTTCCATAGCACCAGTCCCTTCATGAGCTCTAGCAGATGCTAAATGGGGCTGATACTAGGGTGGGCCAATCCAAGGCCTAGCTGTGGGTCTGGGCAATAGCAGAGCTGGTCAGTCTAGGCCATTGGCACCCCCTCCTCAGGAGAGGGGGCAGAGTCAGCTCTCTTAAGCCCCTATCATCAGAGTCAGTTCTCTGTGCCTGTGATGAGGGGTGGGGCCAGTTTTTCCAAGTGTGTGTGGTGTGGGGAGGGGCAGCTATCTTTTGCAGTGTCCTGCAAGACACAGAGATAGCAATGAGTGGGATTGGCTCAGCGTAGCCCTTGAATTTCATCATGCATGATTTCTATAGCTCCCATGTGACATTAACACAGACCCTAGCTGTAGATGGACCATGGACACAGACATGGTCCTTAGCAGCAAGAAGATCTGGATGTCACTGTTGCCCTCAGGTGGCAGTGTGGACCACTCACATGGGTATGTTTCCAATGGCGGCATGGCCGTTGGACACTAAGATGGCCCCAGACCTGAGGCATCTGCATTGCCTTGGTTGGCAATAGGAGCCTTGGACATTGACATAGACCCTGGCCATAGTAGGGCGGTGGACCCAGGCATGGCCCCCACCTGCAACTCTGGTTTGGATATCACCATTGCATTGGGTAGGAGTGGAAGCCATTCAGATCTGTATGTCTCTGGTTGCAGCATGGCCATTGGACACCGTCATGGACTCAGGTGGCTGATCTGACTTTGGGCATCCACAGGGCTCTCAGTGGCAGCAGGAGCCATAGAGTCCACTTAGACCCTTGCTACTATAGGGCCACAGACCCAGACATAGCCCTTAGCAGTAGCCCAGGCCCAGATAACACCATGGTCCCAGATCTGTATGGCATTGGCTGCCTCATGGCCCCCAGACTCAAGGCCACAGGTTGGGACATTTTTTAATTGCTGGTTGGGACCCAGTTCACTCTGGATAATGCCATCCCTAGACAGGTGAGCATTAAATAAGAAAGGTAGCTGATAAAGCCTGGGGGAACAAGCCATTAATCAATGATCCTTTATGGTTCCTACCCTTGTTTTTTTCGATGGACTACTACTTATAAGCTAAAATAAACCCTTTCCTTTATGAGAATCACTGTTTTATCACAACAGAAAAGCAAAGTTATCCCTCTCTACTAAATTATAGAACTATATTTTTAGCTGCCTATTGGAATTCCTGTCTTGATAGTAAACAACATATGAGCAAGTAGTATATATTTTATGAGAACATTGAAGTAAATTGTTTCCTATTCTTGAGTCTTTTTTTTCCTCCCTGATTGTCACTGTTACTAACTATTGGTCCTGTGATACTTTCATAGGTTGTGAGGCTCTTGGAGGCAGTTTCTCATCTTTGTATATTTAATGCAGAATTGAAAATCCTTATATCACATAAAGAATATTCCACTAGACAGAGAAGCTTGGGAAATATTTTTGGTTTATTCTAATTAATCACCATTTCAGCTTATCAAATTCTACCTATTATCATGTCCAAACATTTGCCAAATATGACACTTGATTGACATTCTTAAGTAACACATTTTATTTGGATTGTCCTAATGTGCTTTTAACACAGTGCTGTGTTTTTCTTACCTCTGATTCTACTCTTTGGGAAGATATATTAGTAAACCACCTTTCTTGGAAAATAAGAAAAATGCCTGGTTTTGTTAGTATTTGTGCATTTCATGATGTAAATACCCCTGAAAATGTTGTAGTTAGCTGCTAAAAGCCAGTAGATAATAACTCGAGCACACTGCTGTATAGCAAATCTCATTTTAGTTATTCTCTGTTCCTGCTAGAATTATTGTAGAATGTAAAATTGAGAGTGCTCTTGTTTGGATGTAGAACCATCAGTAGCATGTAAGTTGAATGTTTTGCACATCTTAAAGGCATTTTATCAAACTGTTCTCCAGCTTTCCTTTGAAACTTTGTCTTTCTTTTACGTTTTCTGCCTAATACATAATTCTGTCATCTACTTTTACTAAACTTACTACTGCCTTTGTCAAAACATGCTATTTTCACATTTGCTCATGGTAAACTTGCTGTGTGGTTAACTGTTACATTTGTCTGGTAGGATTCTTAATTCTGCGAAAACCTTGGCAAACTGGAGGAAAATGTAATTTTCAGAATTAGGACCAAAGTAGTTGTGTTCTGTTACTTCAGTTTGAGAGTAAATAATTAGACTATGAGAATAGTTATAGCACAATGATACCTTCAGATGACATGTAGATTAATTCGTCTGACAAGTATTAGATACCTGCCATTGTCTGGCCATGTTCACCTGAGAGAGGTGGTAGTAAACAGAACAATCAGCTTCTCTTGATTGAGCATGTGTTGTAATGAATATACAATAATAGAATACAGGTGAATCACAAGGAAGGAAAACACAGGACAAAAGATTAAAATCACATCTATCAACTCTAACCTTTATTCCAAGAAAGCTAGATTATTATTAGCAATAATTCTCAGCGAAAACTGACTACTGATAATATTTATTGCTTCAGATATCTCTAGATCAATGCATAAAAACTGTTTTAATCTAAATTATACAGGAATCAGTGCATAAATACTGATTAAATAAATTATGGGTAGACATAGGCAAACACAAACTTACAGGTGGTATTGAAGTTTAAAACTTAAAGGAAAAATAAATAAATATAAAAATTGTGCTCAAATAGGCTGGGAAAAATGATTTTTTAAAAAATATATATGTATGTATATACATACATAAACACACACACATATAAATATGTAAATAATTTTATAAACTCTTAAATGAAAAACTGAAAGGAAAACAAAACAACAACACAAATCAAACAGCAGAGAGGTCCAGACTCCTGGACTGTATATCTATACTTGCTCTGTTGGAATTCCAGGTAGTAACATTGCACAAGCTGTGTGACATATCTGTACCTGTGAAGTGGGGGAAATGATGGGGATTGAACACCCGGGACATAGTGTTCTCATGAATATTATCTTTTCTGTACGTTATAGCCTGTAGTAGGAGGTTTCTGGCTCGGACTTTGAGGCCGAACCTCAAGGTTTAGACTCGCAGACCCACAGACCCACAGAGACACACAGATGCTTACACTAGTTTTTGTCTGATCGGCCTAAGGCCCAGACATATGACTTGCTAACTCTTTACCCTTAATCTAACCCATGACTCTTATCCTGTTTAGCCATGCAGCTCTGTACCTTTTCTCAGAGCAGCATAGTTGTCCTCTGCTTCTTCTGGTTTCTTTCTGGCGTTCTGCTCTGTTCTTCTAGTTCCCAGAGTTTTCTTCCTCTGGTAGCCCCTTCCACACTTCCTGTCTGCCTTTGGCCAATCAGCACTTTTTATTAAACTCATAGGTGGGACAATTATTTACAATGGATTAACATAATTTCCCACAATAGCCTGTAACAGTTCCTAGTGCACAGAAGGTCTTGCAACATGCTAATTATGATTATAACTGATTATTGCTTGATAACTGGTATAATACAGAGTTGATAAGTTTTCCTTTATTTTTTTCCTAGACTGTTATAGTGACTTTTTAAATGAAGACTTTGATGTAAAAGCTTATACTTCTCAATCTATTCATCAAGCTGTAATTGCTGAGCAACTAGCAAAACTTGCCCAAGGGATCAGTCAGTTGGATAAAGAACTACATCTACAGGTAATATCAGTTGAAAGTGACAGTTTATTCCTTTTTTTTAAATCTCATCATTGTTAAAACCAAAGGGGCATTTCCATAAACAAATGCTTAACCTACCAGCATCACTTAATTACATTTCTGTAGTGTTTTCTGTAAGACACTACTCTGTAAGACATTTTATTAATTGGAAACAAATTGACCCACTTTTCTGGAATCATTTTTTTTTTTTTTGTTTATTACCTGGTCAGTAATATAATAATAATAACAACAAAAGTAATAGTAATACAGTAAATGTTATGGCCAAAAATGAAGATACTTTTGATAATGATAACAGAAAACAGAATGGAATTTTGGAAGGACACTTTGAATACATAATATTGGGATGTTGCACAGGAAGTGTTTCTACTTTGTTAAATACAAATATAATATTTTCTGAAATGATAGAAACTCATAAATATTGTGATAGATAGAGCACATATAAGCATTAGGAGATAGTTCCTAAGCTTAGATGTGCTGTTACAATTGACTTTCTTACCACTTCATTTATTTGAGTCTTTAATAGAAACAAATGTCTTTTAATGACTAAGAAGGTATTGCTATAGATAAACTTAAAGATTCCTTCTTCCTATAATTGATAACTTTTGTAGTGTTGTTCTGTGATCTATTTCTTTGTTGGTTTGTTTTGTAGCACTGATGATTTAACATAGGGACTTAAATGTGCCAGGCAAGCACCCTAACAACTGAGCTATTTTCCCAGCTCTCAAAATACTTACAGGGATTTTTTTGTTTGAGTAGTTATTGAAGAAAAAGTTAAATTAATAAGTTTTAAAATAAATGAACGGCTTACCCAGAAATCTAGATCGTTTATATCATGTGACATAGTCCCTCAACTTTTTGTATCTGAGTTTATTTTATTTAATGAAAAGAACAGCTTAGAAGGATTGTGATGACTTATAAGGTCACTTCAACTTTGAAATTCTGATTACATGTTTAGAATACAAGTAACTTGATGTCAGGCTTTGTGTTAGGCTGTGGAGCAGAGAAATGAGAACATAATCCTTGGTTCTCCAAGGACTCCTAAGGTTAGTGACATATATAGACAGAAGTAACTGTCAAGTGAAGCCTTTTTCTTTTCTTTCTCTCTCTCTTTTTAAACATGGCAATGGTACAAGTGTTTTTACAGGAGCAGAGGAGAATGTTTTTAAACTCTGCATAAAGTTTCAGGGGATCATTTTTTGTAAGAGACACATGAAATTTTGTCTCACTTTTATACTTGGTATATTTCTTCTTTCGTGCAGTATTTCTTTGGTAGGAATTGATGTAAATTTAAAATTAACACTCCTTAGGAGGACAAATTATATGTATAGTCAATATAGATATGTGAGGTCTTAAGTCTCTGATTTCTAGTATTGGAACTGAATGCAATTAAAATAATTGAAGTATCAGTGACATGATTAAGTTCTAAGAGTTATTATCTATTGGAGCTTATCACACTTAGCAACTAGAATTGATGTAGATATTGAAAGCAGAAAGCTTCCTACCTAGCAGATAGTTGTTTATGGAGTTATTGGTAAGCAGGAGTTGAACTGAAGGAAATATAGTTGCAGGACACAGTGTTGTTTCCTGTGTTACTGCTAAAATGGTGATGGTAACTAAATACTGGAATGATCAACATGGTTTCTTCAACAGTTTGTGAATCTTCAGGTTTTGGGGTCATTAGCTCAAACAAACAGGAAAGTAGCTTTCTGTAAGTGTTAGAGCTCTGAAAGGAAAGATATCCTGGCAGTTGAAAGTCAAGGAATACATAGAGCTCTGAAGAAAAAGATACTCCATTGGAAGTATTATAGCTCTGTTTCAGTGGTGGTGGGGCCAGTTTCCCCAGCAAAGTGTTATAGTCCTTACTCCAGGAATAGCAAGTATAAGAACTCTGCTCCAGCAGAGGAAGGTTTTCTTAACCAGATTGTTACAGTTCTCTGCTCTGGCTCCAGCTCTGCTCTTCTGTGGGAAAATTTCCCCACGGATGTCTAGCACCTTTGTTCTGCTCTTAAAACCCTTATAGCTCTGTTCTGCTCCAGCAAACAAAAGTCATTACAACAAACCTCACTCAAGGAATTTATTGGGAAGGAGGAATTCAGCAGAGTGGTTTCCTCAACCAGAGTAACTTTTGCCACAAAGAAAGTAAACTCCATGTTGAGTTTCTTTGATGCCCATCATCTTGAAGTAGATTGGTGCTGACAGGAGCAGACATATCTTATTGTCCAGAAAAGTCTAAGTTCTTAAAATATTTTAAATGCCGTATTCTGTAGGTTGCAGAAGTGTTTAAAGATTACTCATCTAATTGAAATATATCTTTATATCTAAAAAACCTAACATGACTATAAGTTTAATTATCATAAGTGATTAACTATTAATCTACATTTATTAATTATACATTACAATTTTAAATGAGCCACACAGATATATCTTAAGCAGAGTACAAATATATATACAGTATAACAAAATTCCCCTTAAATTTGTATCAATAATTCACAATCAATACCAATGTAGTATTTTGACATTAATAGATGTTTTTTGGATTAAAGTAGATTCAATAATCTTTTTAAAATCATTGCTATATAATATTCCCCCATTTTCTCCTAGAAAGAGATTGACTATGAACATTAGCTATTTATAATGAAAACAAACACTTATAAACAATATTTTGGGAATTTGAGCATAGCTTTCCATAAACTACTTCCTGCTGATTGGGGCACTGGCAATCTTACGGGGGTCTTGAGGTTGGATCATCTTAGTTGGGAGCCTTGAGACTGATGTGGCCATCTCATCCCATCAGAGATTTTTCAGGGGGGTCTCCCTTGACCTTGGTCTTATTTTCTTTAACTGGAAATACGTTCATAGCCTCTCATTTTCTGTGGAGATAAAAAGAAAACCCTTTCCAAAGTAACATATCTTTTGATTTCAATTTAAAATCATGTCATTTACAAATACATAGGTTGGATTAATCCAGCAGCATTTATAATCAGATATCTTTTAGCAGCTTTTGCTCCTTCCTCTTAAGACAAACAATTAAAAACAGCGTAAATATCCAGTCTCTCTGTGTATTTTCCATCTTTATGTGGCGCATATATATATATTTCTTTTAAGAGCTTTTTCTGTCTTTTTCCCTTTCTGCCCCAAGCCTATATGTATTCTTAAACACACTGTAAACTGCTTAGATTTTTTTCTTTTGTCTGAATTTGTCTTTGTTGTATTTTTCTTATCTTTTTTCTTACCACACCTTCAATCTGGTAAACCTGGCTAGACTTAAAGATTTTTACTAGGGCAGTTGGCTGGCTCTTCTCAGCTTCATAGTCTAGCTTCATAGAGACTTTAGCTTCAAAGCAGAGGTACTGGCAGCCACATTTACTCCTCCAACCCTGGGCAATTTTAGGGTCTACACTGTCACCACATAGAGCACCGCCACCTGCTGCTCATGAATTCCATTTAAGCATTTAGCCACAGGGCCTTTTAAAGAGCCACATGGTTTTTTTGTTTTGTTTTTTGTTTTTCTCTTTTGCCATGGATGCTGAATCAGGAAGCATCTATTAAAGGAGCCATACCTCTGCTTGCTGCAAGATAACAGAGCCTTCCCTGAAAACAATGCTGCTAGCAAGAAGCCATCTTTGATTTTGTTCCTTTTTTGTCTGTAAGAATAGAAACCTTAAATTTGTCTTATGCAGCTTGTGCTTGTACTGAGACTCTTGTGAGACTTTTAGGAACAGGCCTTGTTACAGCTTAAACTGAATGCAGCAAGCCTGACATTTTGTAGCTCAAGCCCACATGCCACTCTGTACCAAGACCCACTTAAGAAACACAACTATAAAGCTGTTTTTTGCTCCATTTCTGTGTTCTAGGACCCCTTTTAAGCTTTCTCAGGCTTTATGTGGGTGTATGTGCTCCACATTTGAATGCCATTTGTAGTATAAAGTTTCTGGCCTGGACTAGCACTGAGATCCGGACCAGCAGATCTGGACCACACATAGGCTTATATTGATTATGAACTTTTTGGCCTGTGGTTCAGGCTTATTACTAGTTCGCTCTTTCATCTTAACCCATTTCTATTAATCTGTATCTTTCCACGTGGCTTGTGGCTTACCTGTACTCTTACATATTGCTCTCTGGGTGGCAGCTTTCAGCGAATTATCCTGACTCCACCCTCCTTCCTTTTTATCTATGCTTGGATTTCCCATCTGCTTCTAAGATACCTTGCCATAGGATAAAACAATTTATTATCCAATGATAATTCACATCATACAGAAAAATATCGCACATCAGGAAAGGAAGAATCCAGGAGGGTGGCTGCCTTGAGTGAGAAACATTAACAAACTAAATGGGGTACAGACCGTATATAGAATTTCTCTTGGTGGGGAGGTGCTTTCTAGGGTGCCTTGTGATTGGTGAATTTTTGTAGCTCAGTTCTGGAGAAAGTTCAGGGATTGGTGAAGTTCTGAAGCCTGGCTATGGGGCAAGCTTAGGGACTGATGGGATTTCAAGCTCTGATTCTGAGTCAGGGTCAGAGTATTCTTCCTTGGCTCAGGTCTCGGGTCTAGTCAGGGGCAGGGTGTTTTTTTTCCCTTGATTCTTTTCATCCTGCAGTTCATATATTGAAACAATCCCCAATGTGATAATTTGGAGAGGTGAGTTTTGGGAAGTGATTAGTATCTTGCTAAACTGGCAGAGTCCCACATGAGATTGTTCATATTTTCTCTATATCAGGACACAGGAGGCACCACTGATGGTGAATGGATACTGGATGTTTACACTTGATCTTAAACTTCAGCCTTTATAATTATGATGATGACTCTCATGTATTATCTAGGCCATGATATAGTACTTTGTCAGTTACCCACACTATTTATTTTTGCTCTATCTTGAACTATAAATGATTTATGGTTTTTTATAACCCATCTCAAGCACTCCTTATAACTTGCATGTGCATAGGCTTATATGTGTGTATGTATAGTATCTGTTTTCTTTCTATACCAATGGAGACCTTGGATTGTATCCTGTGGTGATAAAGACAGGTAATCAGAGCAAATGCTGATTTTTTCATTCTTGACTCTTCAGGTTGTTGCACGACATGAAGATTTACTGGCACAAGCAACTGGGATTGAGTCTTTGGAAGGTATATTTTCATTATCTATTACTGTCATGTACAGCTAGGTTTGGGACTCACAAACTTTTTTGAGCTTGAGGGCTGTCAGAAAGTAGTTTTAAATTTTTTTGACCATGTAGATTCTGTTGTAGCCACTGAGCTTTACCAGAAAGATCTAAAGCGACCAACAGATAATGTGAAAATGGACAAGGTGGTTTTATACTAGAAAAACTTAAAACTTTGTTAACTAATGCTTGAGTTAAACCATCTATCTGGGTTCAGATCACTTCTTGGGCAAGTTAATTAATTTTACTCTGCAGCAGTTTTCCTATTTGGAAGGGGTATACTAAATTGTACCTAAATGATGTTATCTTAAGGATCAAATGATTGAGAAAAATGCTCATAACATGCTTGCATGTATTGAATATTTCTGTCTTAGTTAATTAAAACAATAAAAATTAGTATTGTTAGAATAAGTAGTGGAAGTAGGTGTGAAATATTTTGTATTTTTTCCTTTCTTTGACATTCTTATCAGTGACAGTGTAGTAGAATAATAACAGATCAGAGTTTTATTTGTCTGACTCATGTTTGATTAATTCTTTGAAGATTTTTAAAAAATTTTTCTTGATATTCCATAAGTATGAAATGTTGCTATTTGCTGTTATGTTTTTCATTATTACTTGCCGTTTCAGAGTTTCTGTTTCTGTGAAAAAGGGCCATAATCAAAAGTAATTTGGGGAAGAAGGGTTTACTTCAGCTTACAATGTTCATTTCACACTCTGTCACTGAGGAAGGTTCTGAAGCACAGATCACAGAGGAGTGCTGTTTATAATTACTCAGGTACTTCAGTGTTGAGAGCTAGCTCTCTGTGGCTCACTCAGCTAGGTGTGGTACCACTCACGGGGGCTGAGCTCTCCCACATTATGCATTAATCGAGAAAATGCCCTTCAAAGTTCCTATAGGCAGTCTGGATGGGGGCTGGCTTATTTATGTATTCATTTATTTTCCCAGATTACTCTAACTGTGTTAAATTCTGACTCTTGAGTTTTGTTTACTATTTTAACCACATCCAGAGAAAGTTAAGTGGTTTTATTTTCTAATATGTTGATCAAATTCTTTAGGAAAAAGGGTTTTGTTTTTTGTGATGCAATATCCTTGGTTTTATCTAACAGTATTTCTTAGGTGTCAAAGAAATGACTTTACCTTATCCCTTCTGTTTCTAAAGCACCCTGAGAAAGAGCTTAGCATTCTAGGAAATGACAGTTTGATTGTTAACCTAAAAATCTGAAGAAGTTAAGAATCTCTGAGTATTGATAGCCCTAGCTATTTTTTCATTTCTTAGCTTTTTTATGAGTTTCTAAGAACAGCAATATTTTTAATGGTAACTTTGAAAGCAAATAATATAACTTTCAATTGTGAAATGATACAGTACATTGCTTAGGTGAGACATCGTTATAATGGAAATACTTCTCATTATCTCTTCATTTATAAAATTTTAAATCCCATTTAAATCCCTTATTTATTTATTTTGATTTTTTGAGACATGATTTCCCTGTGTAGCCCTGACTGTCCTGGAACTCACTTTGTAGACAAGACTGGCTTCTAACTCAGAGATCTGCCTGCCTCTACCTACCAGGTGCTGGGATTAAAGGTGTGTGCCATATGCCCAGCTTCTCTCACTATTTTTATTTATTTTTTTTTTTTTTGAGATGGTCTCACAGGTTAGCCCTGGCTGGCCTGAAACTAATTGTAGACCTTGTTCATCTCAAAATCACAGAAATCCACCTGCCTCTGCCTCCAGAGTGCAGGGTTTAAAAGAGTAGGTTACCACATTCAGCCTCATTATGGCTTTTTTATCTGCATATTTTTACAATGTGTTTGTTTTTCCCAGGATACTTTTTGTCCTTTTGCCTGTGAGTCATAGTCTTTAAAGGTTTGAGCCATCTCTCCAGTCTCTTTCCCAGTATACTTTTTAAAGGTTACAACATTTAAAACACTGTTAGGACTGGGTTATAAGTCATGCCAAGTAGCTTGTCTAATGTGTGTGAAGCCCTGCGTTTAATTCCTGGCATTGTAAAGCCCTTATATCCATATCTATATATTTATATAGCTACGCATATATGTATGTATTTGTATATTAGCATAGAGTGTATTTCAAAACACATTTTGGAATGTTATTTTCAGATGCTAAAAAATGTACTATACTTAGAAAATTTAATTCTTAATCCTAACTTTCATCTCCCCTTGTATTTGAAAGTATTTTTAAAGTAGTTTGGAGGTCCACTCATTTCTCTACTTTTAAAGAGAATTTATTCTCATTCTTCCCCTCATTTAGTCAATTAAAGAGCAATTGAGAATTTGTTTGATACCAGCTCTTTGAGGAGTAGACAGAATCACTGTCCTTATGAAACAATGTTTCTTTCAGATGGCAAGGTCAATTCAAAAATGTATAAATAGAAAATCAGACATTTTTAAGTTCTACTAAGAAAACCCATTAACTAGTGTAATTGATGATCCTTCCATTTTTAGTAGCTAGAGAAGGCCTTTTTGAAAGGATAACATTTCACCTGATATCTGGAGGATAAAAAGGAACTGTCTTGTGGAGATCTGGAGAGAAACTGTTGAAAGCTTAGTGGGAATAGGAATTAACTTGATGTATTTCAGGGTAAGAAGGAAGGCCAGAAGACTCTTGTGAGTGAATGTGGTGAATGAGGCAGAGATTCACAGATGAATTTGCTGGAAAGGAGTTTTGATTTCATTCTGAATACAACCATTAGAGAGTTTGATAATCAGAGTATTGTAAGACAGGCTGAGTGCTGTAAATAATCCTCCCCCTCCCCCGCCCCCCATCCAGGATGACGACACTGGTAGAGTAGTCCAGTATCATGGTGCCTCGAAAAGAAAGAGCAGTTGATGGAAATCAACGAGAAGCAGAACTGAAAGGGCTCATTGAGGGTCAAAGCAGTGTGACAAATGTCACCTCAGGAGTTACTTAGGTTTTGTTTTCTAAACAGGATATGACTTTTTGAAATGGGATAAACTCACAGGATTGTGGCTTGGCAGGATTGGGATATTGCAGGAGTCACCTTGGACATATTAAAATTGAAAGGCCAGAATTTAGGACTGGAGGCTGTATATGTCTATATACAGGAAGATATAAAGAAGATATTACCATTGTCTATATACATATGTTTAAGCAAATCAATTTTTATGGAAAAGATAGTATTTAAATGTTGGGATTGAATGAAACGCTTGAAAAGATGTAGGTAAAAAGATGAGTGAAGCTAAAGTCTTGAGGGATACTTACGAGCAACTAGAGAAACAGTAGAAAGCCTAGGGAGTGTGTCAGCTCTTGTTTCCAGAACACAAGCTGTGGACTATAGCTTTACCACAGGAGTGAAGAGACACCATGGAAGGATACCAAGCAGAAAATTCAATTGGAACTTTTAAATGTCACTCATGGATTTAAACAAACGTAGCAAATATATATAATATTATATTTAACATTACAGATTTTAATGTTATGCAGTCCTCAGCACTGTATAGTTTTAAAATTTCTATTTTGTGCCAAATGGAAATCCATCAACAGTAAGAAGCCATACCTAGTTTCCTGTCAGGCTTCTGTCATGGGCCAGATATTGGAGGTAGAGAGTAGTTGCAGGCTTTTATAACTGAACATAGAAATTATATTGGTTGCCTGCATCAGGCTGATGACAGAAGAACATTAAGATTGTATTTATGTATATTTTTGTGTTTGCTTATTTTGGTCTAGTGTAAATCTTGTAAATTTATAAAGAAAGCCTATTTGAGTTGTCATCTTTCCTAGGTGTTCTTCAAATGATGCAGACAAGAATTGGAGCTTTACAGGGAGCTGTTGATAGGTATTGATTGTTCACTTTATTAATATATGAGGTGGAACTATTTCTATCCATTAATATGTGTACATATGAAACTGTTCTTAGATTTACTTGTGTATATTTATGCTTGAATATGGTGTATATATGTGCATGCAGTATGTGGTTTATATATGTGTGTGGCTGTGTGCATAAGGATCAAAAGTAGATGTTAGGTATCTCATATCACTCTCTATAGATTCCCTTGAGACAGAGACACTCTTATTGAACTTACAGTGAGGCTGGTGGCTAGCAGGTCCCAGGGATCCTCCTCTCTCCTCCCCCAATAGCATGAAGTTACAGGTTTGAGTATAGCCATGCCCAACTTTTTATATAGGTACTGGGGTCTAATTCAGACTCTCATGCTTGTACAGAAGGATTCTTACCCACTGAGCCATTTCTAGACCCCCACTGACATTTTGAAAATGAATTTGATTCTCATTTTTTCATTTTTTTCTTTTTGCCTTAGGATGAAATCAAAAATTGTTGAGCCATATAATAAAATAGTAGCCCGTACTGCACAACTAGCAAGACTTCAGGTAGGTTCTCATAGCTGCTTCTTTATTTTTCACAGTTTTATTTATTTTTATTTAAAAAGTTTTTTCCCCATATCTACCATTGCTCCCTCTCCCTTCTCTCCTCCCAGTCCCTCCCAGTCCTCCCTCAGCCTTCTCCCACCCAAACCCTCATCCGTTCCCCAAGGAGAGGGCAAGGAGTCCCACAGTGGGTCATTTCAGTCTGGCATATCCACTTGAGGTAGGTCCTAGTCCCTCATCCCAGTGAGTAAGGCTGGGTTAGATGTTCCTCTCTAGGGAATGGGCTCCAAGATGTCAATTCATGCACCAGGAACATAGTCTGATCCTACTAAGAGGCTCCACAAACTGCCCATGCCATTCAACAGTTGACTACCTTTGGAGGGTTTAGTTCCTTTTCCTGAAGGTTTCTCAGTGATTGTTTCAGAGTCAGTTAGCTCTCAATAGCTCCAGTCATTCATCTCTGTGGGTCTCCTCCTCATGATCCTGATCTCATATATTCTCTCTTCTCTCTTCAGCTGACCGGAGCTCAACCTGGTGCTTAGCTATGGATCTCTGTTTTCTCCTTTATCCATTGCTGGATGAAGGTTCTTTAATGACATTTAGGGTGGTCATTCATTTGATTATAGGGCAAGTCCTGTTTAGGCATCTTCTCTACTATTGCTTGGAGTCCTAGCTAGGGACGTCTTGTGGGTTCTTGGACGTTTCCTTAGCACCAGGTTTCTTTCTAACCCCACAGTGACTCCCTCTATCAAGATATCTATCTCTTTTTTTCTCCCTCTCTGTTGCTCCTCTCACTCAACCATCTCCTCCTCTCATGATTTGTTCCCACCTCCCGTTGCTTGCTTTCTGTTATGATCCCAATTTACTCAGGAGATCTTCTTTATTTTCTCTTACCAGGGGAATCCCTTGATGTCTCTTTTAAGTTCATTCTGTTACCAGGCTATTCAGGGGTTGTGGTTTGTAGTCTGGATATTCTTTGCTTTACATCTAAAATCCACTTATGAGTGAGTACATACCGTGTCTATCTTTCTAGACCTGCTTCACGCTGTTCTATACTTTGAAAAATTTGTTGTGCATATGGTGTGTATGAGTGGCTGTTCTTTTGCATGAAGAGGCAGAGGCCAGACTTTGGTATTCAGGGTCTTTCTGTGGAAGTTATTCTTTGATGATTTAATACATGCATACAATGTATCTTGATTATATTCACTTCCGCTTTCTCTTCCTTAGACTTGCCTAAAAGATAATCATCTATCTTTCTTTTTCAAAATAACCCACTGAGTTCAATTTGTACAGCATTGAAATGTGGAGCCATCCATTGGACTCTTGTTTTCTGGGGCATGCTTGAAGTTCTGTGCCAGAATTATCTATCAAGGAAAGCAGCTAGATGACACTGTGTCTGCCTCTATAGAAGTATGCCTTTGTTCTTCCTTCAGGAGGGCAGAGATCCCCAGTGTGTTAAAATGAGATCTCTACCAACCATAAGGTGTACTGCAAGGAATGGGTAATTGTTGTAGAGCCTGTGTTTTCTTCCCTTAGCTGCCCATCTGTGTCTGGCAGTTGGCATTGGACAAATGGTTGGCAACTTGGATCAGGATAGATAAGGCAGCTTCTGTATAAAATAAGTATTCTTTCTTTCTGCTTGTTGGATCACTTGTTACTGAGGCTTTGCATATGATACTATATTTACAGTGGAGCCTAGAGAGTTCAAAAGTGGATTCTTCCTCTTGGGAGACAGTGCTCAGAATTTTGAATTGCTTCTAGCCAGTTCTTTCTGGGCCACTCAGAACAGTTCCTTTTCAAGTTCTTATTGGATGTATTTCCTGGAGGTTTGTGGGTTATCAGGAGATGGTGGTTGAATTAAAGCAGTCAATAATTGTTTTCTCTTCTTTATCTGCCTCCCTCTTTTTCTGTCTCTTCCACTGTTAATTTTTTTCTGCTGTTGTAACCTCAAAGTCCTCCCATACTGGATTTAAAAATGGTATTAGATGCCTTAGTTCAGTTATGTAACATTCTCTAAATGTCTGGATCAGCTTGTTTCATAAAATTTATAGCTATTAAGGATTATGTTTTTATCAATTTTGATTTGGTATTGTTGATTTTTAGAAAACCTTAATAGGTGGTTGGAGAAATTCACAATATTCTTTTCCTTTTCTTTGACCCTGCCAGAGCTGGAAGCCTTAAGTAGACATCTCTTTTTCTAATTCAAGGCAAGTTAAGAGGTTTCTGTGCTAGCTTTATGAATAGGGTCCTTGGGGTTCCAACTGAGGTCTGTGTGGGGACTATTTTTTTCCCCCAGGTGTTTGGAGATCATAGATTAGGATGTTAGCTGCAATCCCACCAGCTACTTGAGTAACCTGAAGAATCCACTCCTTTTCATCAGAAATGTCAATAAATCAATATTGAGATGACTTCCTGTTAAGATGGGGACAGACATGAGGCTCACATGAATGAATTCATCCTGGACCCCATTATGGCATTATTGGAAGTCTCCAAAACTGTCCTTAAACTGGATCAGGGGACATAATCCTGACCTTGTTTATATGTCCATTTGGTATTTCCTGTAATGAGAACAAATTTCCTTGGTTGGGATTGGTTGATTGTTTTCTGGTCTCATTTTCTTGGGACTAAGGTTGGTCTAATGAGATTGGCTAGATGGTTGGTTTGGAGGGCAGAGAGGAAAAGGTAGTTTCCTCATGTGGAATTGCTCAGGAGAGGGAAGAAGAGGAGAGGCAGAGTTTGAAGAGCAAGTGAGAGTTGTCTATTGGTCAAGAGATAGTAGGTGGTCCTGTTGGGTTTCCTGTTTTTGTAATAGGTATGGCAGTAGTACAGAAAGTTTGCTGACAGGGAACTGTTTGAGATGAGAATCATTCAGTATATTTGAGTCCAATTCTATAGTCTAAACAGGGTTTAGAGGCTAGCCACACAGACCTAGAAGCAGTCTCCTCGTTTCACATCTGGGTATAAAAGTCTGGACACTATTTTCCCTCCATTTAGAGAACAGATTGAGCTAGAGAATGGTATTACCAGTTTAAAGATTCATTCTTCAGTGTTCTTGGCCTCTTACTTTATATTGAGGTTGGGCAGTAGTGCAAAGGAAAATCAATTTTCTTCTTAAAACTCTATAACTTAAATTGTCCCTACTTATCAATTGGGCACCCAAATAGAAGAAGGTCTTTGTAAAGCTGGGAATATTTCCCTTAAATGAGAAACAGTAAAGGACGTATCATTTTAGGCCAGATAGGGAAGAGACAGGTACACTTCAGAGCATGGATACTGACAGATAGCTTTCAGATCACCATGAATGAATGAATGAATGAATGAATGAATGAATGAATGAATGAATGAATGAATGAATGAGTGAATAAATAAAGAATAAAGATGCTTGAGAAGTTTGACATCAAACCAAAACTAAATAATGCCTATGTTAAGTCTTTGCTTAGGAAGTTTGTCTTAGAAATGTGTTGCCTGATATGGGATGTCTTGCTGTGTGCTGTAAGTTACCATTGGATAATAAAGGAAGTGTTTTGGCCTATAGCAAATCAGCTTAGAAGAAGGCGGGACTTCTGAGCATAGATAAAGGAGGAGAGTAGAGTCGAGATGCTGCCCAGGAGAGCAAGATGTAAAGAAACACAAGTAAAGCCACTAGCCACATGGCAAGACCTAGATTAATAGAAATGGGTTGAGTTCAGTTGTAAGAATAGCTGATAATGAATGAGCTTAAGTCATAAGCCAAACAGTTTGTAATTAATATAAGCATTTGTATTAGAGGCTAAACAGCCATGAGACTACAGGTTTCAACCTCGGGCTGGAGAGGCCAGAAACTTCTGGCTACAAATGATGTTCCAGTGTGGAGCGCTTAAATCCCCATAAAGCTCAAGTAAGCTTGAAAAGGGTTCTGGGCACAGAAATGAAGCCAAAAACAACTTCCTAGTTGTGTCTCTCAAGTAGGCCAAGGTACAGGTTTGAGCTACAAAATGTCAGGCTTGCTGCATACACTTTAAGTGCAACAAGGCCACTTCCTGAAGTCTCATAAGAGCCCCTGTACAAGCATAAGCTGTATAGGGCAGATTTAAGGTTTCTGTTTTTACAGACAAAAAGGGAACAGAGTCAAAGACAGCTTTTTGGTAGCAGCATCTACTCTAGAGGACTCTGTTTTCTGGTGGCAAACAGAGACAAGGCTCTTTAAGAGATGATTCCTGACCCAGGGCTAGGGGTAGAAAATAAATAAATATATAAATAAAATAAGGTTGCCTCTTTTATGAGGCCCTGCTGCCAAGTACTTAAATAGAGTTCATGAGCAGCTGGTGGTGGTGTTCTATTGGTAGCAATGTGGACCCTAAAATTCCCCAGGGTTCAGATGGTAAATGTGGCTCCTGCCTGTACCTTTGCTATGAAGGTAAACTTTCTATGAAGCTAGACTAAGAAGCTGGGTAGAGCCAGCCATCTGTGCTAGATCCTAGCGAGGTTTAGCAGATTAAAGGTATGTCACAAAAAGATGAGACATACAATAAAGACAGATTCAAACAAATAAAAAACCCCAAAACCTCAGAACGTGTTACAGTATATTTAAAAATATTCAAAGGCTTGGGAGAGAAGAGAAAAAGGAAAAAGGATAGAGGAAGTCATTAAAAAAGAGAGAGTAAAATAATACGCCACATAAAGATGGAAAACACACAGAATCTGGTTATTGTTTGACTACAGAGGAAGGAGCAAAAGCTGCTAAGAGACATTTAATTATAAATTCTGCTGGATTGAAACAACCTGTATAATTTGTAAGTGCCTTGACTTCCAAATTGCAATCAAGAGATATGTTACTTTGGAGAAGAGGTTTTCTTCTTAGATTTCCACAGAAAATGAGAGGTTGTGGATTCATTTTCGGTTAAGAAATACTAGGTTTGATTAAGGAAGCTTCCTGGAAAAACCTCTGATGGGAACGATGGCTCAGATGGTCAGCATTTCTGAACACCTTTGTTGCAGTTTACTCAGAGCTCTGTATCTAGAACAGCTTCAAGGAGATTGACTGAGATGACCCAACTTCACAGAATACTCCACTCAGGACTTGACTATAATTCTAATTTTTCTCAGGATCCCCATAAGATTACCAGCCCCCCTAAACAGCAGGAAGTAGGTTAGAGAACTACACCTACATTCCCCCCAAATGAATTATGAATGTTTGTCTTTATTTAGAGTAATGGTTGCAAGTTGTTATAGATAGTAGTATGGAAAAAGCTATACAATGGAGATGAGATTTGGGGTTCTTGTTTAAAAAATAAAAAAGGGGAAATCCTGTGGGATTATTTTTTGTACACTATAAATATTTATCATTATAAATATTGGTTTAATAAAATGCTGATTGGTCAAGTAGCTAGACAGGAAGTAGATATGCGGCAAGCAAACTAAGAGAATTCTGGGAAGTAGAAGAGCAGAGAAGCAGAGAAGACAGTGAGACACACAGGAGGAAATGGGGTGAGCATTCTGCACTGAACAAATAGGTACCAAGCCTTGTGGCTAAATATGTATAGAAATATGGGCTAACTTAAAAATATAAGAGTTAGCAAGTAATAGGCTTGAACCATAGACCACACAACTTGTAATTAATATAAGCCTTTGTGTGATTATTTGGGACCTCAGGGCTAGACCAGGCCAGAAAGTTCTTACTACAGTTGCCTTTTAAATTGTTCTGTGTCCTTGAGGACTCTTCATGAGCTTACTGAAGTAATTATCATTATTATTTTACTTATTTTGTTTATATTTGTAACATTGGGAAAATTGATGTTCTTCCTTAACCTGTTTTTTCATTGAACTTCAAGTTAGTTTAAGTATAATGTAGGATAGTAAAGTGTGATGGCTTGAAAGAAAATGACCCCTATTGGCCCATAGGGAATGGCAGTACTAAGAAGCGTGATCTTGTTGGAGGAAGTGGTCGCTGAGGGGTGGGGCAGTCACTTCCTATTGCCTTTGGATCCAGATGGTGAATTCTCAGCTTCTTCTCTAACACCATGTCTGGCAGAAATGCCTTCAGGCTTCTTGCCATGACAATAATGAACCAAACTTTTGAACAGTAAATTACCCCAATTAAATGTTTTCCTTTAAAAGAGTTGCCTTGAACATGTTGTCTCTTCACAGAGATAAAACTGTCTAAGGCAGAAGTTGATTCCAGGGGCTGAGTTTTGTGATAGACTCAACTATGCTTTTTTGTGATAGTCCAACCATGTGGACTTTGGATTAGAAAAGTTGTAGTATACTTTAAGTGCGGCTTAATGGGTCCTACCGGTAGGAGAGTGGAAGACAGTAGAGCTGAGGGTTATTTGAAATATGGGGACCTGGCTCAAGAGGTTTCAGAGAAGAAGATTTTTAGTGTGTGGCCTAGAAACTGTTCTTGATATTTTGACAAACAATGTGGCTGCTTTTTGTCCTTGTCTGAGGTGAAATTAAAGAATTTTGGATTAATTGCGTTGGCAGAGGAAGTCTCAGAACAGCTTAATACTGACTCTGTTGTGTGGTTGTTAGTGTTCTTCACTCTTGCATATATTTTTAATGAAAAGAAACAAGCTGAGCAAAATAAATAAATAAATAAAAATTATACGGTTTAAAAAGAAAAGGAGAATCAGAAAGTATATTGGAGCTAAATCCTGTGTTCAAGGAGATAAACAGGTTAAGGAAAATTAGGACATTAAATGGAACAAAGGAAGTGGTGACCTCAGGGATTGATACATATCTAAGCTTCCAGTTTGTGAAAAGGGATTTAAGAGAGCCAGGTGTGGTGTGGTACACGCCTTTACTCCCAGCACTGGAAAGGCAGAGGCAGATAGATCACCTGAGTTTGAGTCCAGCCTGGTCTTCAGAGGGAGTTCCAGGACAGCTAAGCATAGGCAATGAAGGAAACCACAGAAACCTGGTGAAGATGTAATTAAATGAGGAGGCATGTTCCAACCCTAGTAAGCAGTAGAACTTGGCAGCTTTGATTTTATGGTTCTGGTTTTAGAGTCAAGGATAGAAGAGGAGGGTTTTGGAATCTCCCTTTGTGACTAATAAAGTCACTGAGGCCAGACATATGTCAGGGGTATTCCTGGATGGTGGCCCAGAGAGGTCATTGTGGGAAGTTGTAAAGGTGAACCCTTGATCACCTTGGATACTCCACTATGTTGGGGATACCAGCACTATAGGGTACCTGCCGAGGAAAGCTGCTAATAGAGAGTGAAACCAGCCTAAGAGATAGGATACCTTGTTGATAGGTGATCCATTGTGTTCCACAGATTCTCGGGAACAGGCTGAGGAAATCTGTAGACTAAAAAGGACATAAAAATCTGTAATTTACATATGCATGTGCGCACACACATACACACAGATAGACACAGACAGACACACACACATGCACACATACACATACAGTCACACACACATACGTATACACACACTCATGCACACACAGAAACAAGCACACACACAGATGCATATACATATGTATACACACTCATACACACAGACATACACGCATACACACAACATGGAAGGAGAAAGAGAAAGAGAAATATTCATTATTTCAGTAATAAATGGGTAAAGATAAGGAAATTATTTGCAGTGCCCACACTGCAATACCTTTCTTGAATCTATGGCGAGGGGCTGAGGATTAAACAAAGATAAGACAAGTGGGTCATTCGTTTCAAGAGAATGCCATTTATTAACAAAGTCAGAAGCTCATATACAGGCTTATAGCACAGTGGAAAAACCCCAGAGTCAGAAGTTCAGGTGTGTTTACAAAATGGGAACACGATATTGGGAAGCTGTGCTTGGGCGTTCTAGGTGGTGCTAGAACTGGATATAAAAAGGTACGGTCAGCAAGCAGGCAAACAGACACCCATGGGGGCTGGGATGGATCCCAACAGTTATTACCATAAATGAAAATAGTGGTAGCAGGTGTGGTAGTACACCCCTTTAGTTCCAGCATTCAGGAGGTAGAGACAGGTAGATCTCTGAATTTGAGAACAGTCGGCTCTACAGAGTGAGTTCCAGGACAGCCAGGGTTGTTACACAGAGAACCTTTCTTTTAAAAAACAAGCGAGCAAAGAAACAAGAATAGTGCTTCCTCTCAGGTGGAACAAGAGGTGAGTAGTGATATGGCAGAGTGTGTGATGGCTGATATCCTGTTTTTTTCTATGTAATGGTCGTAAGTATAGTTTATGGTAAGAAGTTTCTGGCCTGTTCCAGCCCCTTAGTGGGGACCCACTTGCAGCTCTGCTGCTGCTGCCTAGCCCCAAATAATGACTCAAACACTTATATTAATTACATGCTGTTTAGCCTATGGCTCAGGAATGTTATTTGCCAACTCTTAACTCTTAAACTAACCTGTGATTAGCCAAGTGGCTTAGTACCTTTTCTTAGAGCAGCATTTCATCTTTCCTCTGTTTCTGCCTGGCATCTCTGTTCTGTTCTTCCTCTTCCCAGAGTTCTCTCAGTCTGGTAGCCCCACCCATACTTGCTGTCTGCCTTCTGGCCAATCAGTGTTTTATTCAACCAGTAGGATGAACAAATATCTGTAATTTACAAGAATATAATCCCCTAGCAATAGTTAGCTATAAATTTGTGAATATGGCTTAAAATTTTTATTAGTGAAAGTAAAATCTAAGGAAAGGAAAGTGACTATAGGAGAAATGTGTGTTGGATGGTTAGGATTAATGACATAGATTAGCTAAGTCTTGTTGAATAAAGATTTTATTAATGTTATTTTTGGAAAATTTAACTAGTCTGTAAGTGGAGAGACACTAAAGTTTCTTAAAAATGAGGCTGGAGAGTGTTGAAAACTGTAAGAAGATCCATCTCTGAAGGTGGATTTCAATGAGAGACCATTGTGTGAAATAAGGCAATCCTTGCAGGAAGATTGTTACCTAGCAGCTTGTTATATACTAGACAGTGAATAAGATCATTAAGAGTAACACATTAGAAATTAGCTTGAAAGTGTTGTTTAAAGCATTCTCTTTAGTGGGTAGGGTGGAGTAACTTTGGATGGACTTTGGTTTAGGAGATCTACAGTGAGGCCTGGTATTTCTCCTCATTATGTATTTAGAATCTCAGAATGGTTATGAAAGATTCTATATTCCATATTGTTCATTGGGAAGAATGGCTCTACCAGGCTTCATGTTGTAATGCTAGGTGGTAGGAATTGCTTTCAGGCATCCTAGCTTTTGAAAGATAGAAAGAGAAAGGGTTGGAAGAGTTATATCCAGCCTGTGCTACATTGTGAGTTCTAGGCCAGGTGGGCACTGCCACTGTCTCGAGAAAGTGGTAGTGCTGATTGTTTTAGTTAGGAGCATACATTGGAGCGGAGACAGGAGAGATTTTCAGCATTGCTTCTTTTCGTGCTGTGCTATATACTTAGAAAATGGTATTTAATTAAAAGATGGGGTTTTAGCTGGCTGTCATAGTGCATCCCTTAATCCTAGTATAGAAAACAAAGGTAGGTAGTTTTCTTTGATTTTAAAACTAACCTGGTCTAGATAGCAATTGTCAGGCTAGTCAGAGCTACATAGTAAGATCCTGTTCCCAATAAATTACATAAATAAATAAGTATGCCAAGCATTTGGTTCCTATTTATCAGATGTTTACTATGGGAAGCAGTTAAGCAAACATGTTTACTACTTGAGTGTCTGACTATGTTTGTAAACCATATATGCTTGTATGTGTGTGCTATTGAGTGTCTCAGTATGTTCCATGTTTACCCATGAAAGAATGTTTATACCTGGACATTTAGTGTTGTTGCTTTTTATGAAGCTTTTAATTCTTTTCTGGGTGTGATGGTAGGTGTATATGTATGTATGTGAACATGAGTCTAGAGGTGTCTGGTGTCTTTCTTGATTCCTTTCTCCTTATTTATTTATTTGTTTGTTTGTTTGTTTGTTTGTTTGTTTGTTCGTTCGTTCGCTCGCTGGCTCGCTCATTTATTTATTCATTCATTCACTCACTCATTTATTTATTTATTTATTTTTTTATTTATTTGAGACAGGGTCCTGTTGAACCTGGACCTCACTCCTTTAGCAAGAGCCAACAGTCCTTAGGAACCCTGTGTCCACTTTCACAGTATAGGGTTACAGGTGAACCTGGGTTTTATTAGTGAATAGTGATGGGGGATGCACATTCAGGCCTTCAATCTTGTGCAGCAAGCACTTACCAACTGTGTTATCTTTCCCAGCCCTTAGAGTTAAATTTTTTTTATTTAACTTTTTAGTGATATTTTGTGTGTGTGTGTGTGTTTCACATCATCTATCTCGATCCAACTCATCTCTCTGTTCCTTCTCATCCACCCTCTGCCCTTACAACTTCCCCTGCAAGATAAGACAAAATAAAATTTAAAAGAAAAGGCAAAAAGAGAAAAATCTCTAGTCCTGGAAGCTGTAGTGTGACACAGTGAGTCACACAGTAAACTCTTTAGTCCATACATTTTACTCGCAAGTGTTAATTGCAATGTGTCATTGGTCTGGTTTGAGGCCTCCGGTTTCTGCTATATTATCAATACTGACCCTTACTGGGGCTCATCTTGGATGTCCTGTTGTTGTCCCATGTCATGGAGTTCCTGCATCTTAGGGTCTACAGGACCAGCCCTTTACCTGCTCCAGCAGATCATAGATGGGCTAGATGTTGGCATGGGCCAACTCACAGCCCTGGTTCTGGACCTGGGTAGTTTTTGGGTTGGTCAGTCTGCAAGCTCTTTCTAATCATCAACACCAGGGTGTGCTTTCCAGCATTGCCCCGGCTAGTTCACTCTGTGCAGTAAGTAGCAAGGGCTAGGGTGGTTTTTTTCCTCTCATGCCCATGGGGCCAGTTCTACTGTGTTGCCCAGATGTAGCAACCACTAGGCAGAGAGCTACAGCTGGTGGGAGGCAGAATGAGCTTTCTTGTTCTTGTGACTTCAGAGATAGCTCTCCCACCTGCCACAGGCAGTGAGGGGTGGTGGGTAGTTTCTCTTCCTTGCCCATACTACCAGATCTCTCATGCTCACATTCTCAGGCCAGCTTGTCATCCTCAATCTTGTCACTGGGATTAACTCCACTGTGCTGTCCAGGGAAAGTGCAGGGTCCACTTTCCTGAGTGCTGCATCTGGTGAGGAACAGGGTAAGTTCTCTCTCCTGCAGAAAGTGGAAAGGAGTTGGGAGAGGGACATCTTTTCATCACCTTTGCCATCACATGGCAGATGAGGAGTGTAAGGCCAGCTTTCCTGCTTGTAGGACCTCAGGATAGACTCACCTGCATCTCTATCAACAGGGTCAGCACTATTTTGCTGCCCAGGAAAGGTGCAGGGTCTGTTCTCCTGAGTGCTACAGTAGGTTGTGGAGTGGGGCCAACACTTTCACTCTAATAACCCAGGGGCCCATTCTCCCTCTTGCTGCAAGTGACAGGGAATTAGGGGAGACACGTCTCCTTCGCCTCATGCCACCAAATGACAAGGTGAGTATCGGGCAAGTTCTCCTACCCTTATGCTCTTATGGTTGGCTCCCCGGTGCTCACTAGCAAGGTCACCCATGTTGTGCTGCCCAGACAAGGTGCTGGGTCTGCTCTTCCTAGTGCTGTAGTTGGTGGGAGACTGGGTCAGCCCTCCTGCTTGCTTCAGGTGGTGAGGAACAAGGTAGGGAGGGCATCTTTATTTCATCCACATCACCACATAGCAGACAAAGGGGAACAGAAGCAATTCTCCCATTCTTATGCCCTCAAGGCCAACTTGCCTATGTCCCCTCTCCCCCAACAGAGTTAGCTCTGTTGTACTGCCCAGGTGAGGTGCAGGACCAGACAAGGGTAGGGCCAGCTCTCTCTAGTTTTGTAACTGGTGAGTTAGCGGGGCCAACTCTAGTCAGTCCTATCCTCATGGCCTTTGGTTGTAACAGGAACCATAGACATCAACATAGACCATGGATATGGCAGGGTGATGGGCACAGCAGACATGGCACTTGGCAGCAGCCCAGGCCCACACTCACCATGGCCATTGATGGGCAAGCAGGCCCACCTTACCACTCCTCATCACCTTACCACTTTGGCTGTACCTCTCTTTCCATGAGCCATTCTGTCTCTCTTTTCCAGAGCCCACTCTATATTTGTTCACAGAGGCTGATGGATGGGCCTATGTTGTGGATCTTTGTCTCTTGCTCAGCCTTCATGTCTTTTTGTCTCTTCTTGATCTGGGGCAGAGAGCCCTGCACAGACATTGGGTTTTTAATTCTTGTTGCTACATTTTAGGGGATTCCTCAGTATTTGCTTTTCAGGTAGCCTTAGGCCTATTCCAAGATGGTAGTGATGAGCATCATATATCACCTCTATTTCATTATCACTGCGGAGACTGGAGATGACCACTTTTTAAATTTAACCTCAGTTAAATTTGGGAACAAAAATGAAGTAGGAAGTGACATAAAGGTTAGTAATAGTTTTGTTTTACTAATTTTCCTCCTATAATTTATTTTTAAGATCTGTTAGAAAAACTCAAGCAGATAAGCATAATTTATCCTTTAAAGACAGTGATGTTGAGATTTTTAAAGACTACCCCTGTAGATAGTGAGAAAAGAGGAGTACAGTGGAGGCAGCAGTGGGCAGCCAAGCACAGATTTAAGTAAGCAGAACTGATGTGTGGTTATCAGTCCTACAGATTCCGATAGTCTTAGCAATGGAGCCTTTTGAACCTTTCTGTTTGAATTAATGTGAAATCAAACAGCACACAGCCTAGAATGGGATTGAAAACAATCTTTGACTCCATAGTATCTCAATTTCAAATTTACTCTACTTGGGATAAGTTGAAGTTTATTGTAAAAGTTAAATATAGAATTGTGGATATTGTTTTTAAAGATAAGTGGTTATTTAGGGTGTCCATGGGGAAGCAAAAAGGATGAACAAATTTCTTCACATCTGAAGAATGAAAAACTTCCCAGATGAACTTACCATAATCACAATGAAATTTCTAATACAGGTTGCCTGTGATTTGCTTCGGAGAATAATTCGCATGTTATATCTCAGTAAGAGACTCCAGGGACAGTTGCAGGGAGGAAGTAGAGAGATAACCAAAGCCGCTCAGAGTCTAAATGAACTTGGTAAGTCCATTTATGATTAAAAATTTATAGATGTCTGACAGCTTATTCTACTTGTTGACAGTTATCACTATTAACAAATATTACTAACATTTAAAAATGGCTGCTTATAGCATTGTTATAAGCAATGGTTCTCTTCAGAATGGGTGAATAAAATTAGATTTCTTGAAAATGTTGTTTACTTTAAAAATGATCATATAATAAAACTGGCTTTTTTGGGAATTGTTGTATTTATTTTAACACATTTGAGTAACTGCAATTACAGTCATGATACAAAACACTTTTTTTCATTCTTGAAAATATGCCCATCATTACTTGATGAGAACTATCCCTGCCTTCTAACCTGACAGCCATCATAATTTTTCTATATTATAGTTTTGTCTATTAATAATGACACATAAATGGAATCATAAAGTTTATTCCTTTTTGAGGCTAGCTTTTCATAACTAGTTTTTAATACTTTTGATATTTATTTAAATTGTTTGGTATACTAGCAGTGTGTTAGAATACATTTTGTGCCGTCATTGGGATTGTGTTTTGAGTTAGTGGTTGATGGAGAATTTGAGTTTTTCCTAGCTTTTGTTGATTATGAGCAGAGCAGCTATAAACACTTGTGTGTAGGTTTTGTTGTTATTTGTATGGGGTAAATATCCAGGAGAAATGGCTGTTTTTGATAGAGCTCATGATGTGATGTCTACATTCTTTTCTTAAATATTTGAAATAGGCTATTGACATTTAAGGTTTAGAGTTGATGGTTTTTCTGGCTAAGAAGTTTCCGTAATTTTTCAGGGGAAAGTTTGAATAATTAATAAGTACACATAGAAAAGGCCAATACCTGGGTTTTGATGAGACTTTGTGGGTTTCTTGTTTTCATTAGGTACCCAATGAAAATTTTTTAGAAGTGAAAATATTTGGTGATATTTATTCTTTTATAAATTCATAAGACCTTTGATTATGTATGTCTTAAATATTGATGGTCTGCTTACTCTTGGTGGTATAGTTATGCCAAAGCAACCCTAGAAAAATGTATTTGACATGTTTTCTCTTTTTGCTATTTCTTTTGCAGCCTAACTCTAATGCAGTAGTTCTCAATTTGTGGATCCTTACCCTGGTGGGGGTCACATATCAGATCTTCTGCATGTTAGTCATATTACAATAAATAGCAGAAAAATTATAGTTATGAAGTAACATTGAAATAATTTTATATTTGAAGGTCACCACAACATGAGAAAGTATTATGAGGTCACAACACTAGGAAAGTAGAGAATCACTACTTTAAGGCTTATGTTATATTTTTACTGGTCAAAAATACAGTAGTTTTCACAAATCATTTTAGTTGTGTGACGCTTAAGAATAGACATTGGTTAGCCTTGTCTTGCCAATATGCTATTTAGTATGCTGGGATATATTAAAAGTTAATTTTTAGGCAGTGAGTATACTCTTTGTTTTTTTTCTTTTGCAAAGGCAGGTATTTTTAATTTTATAATTTATTCTCATGTTTGTTAACCCTCTTGACCTTTTCATTTGGAAGGTTGTAATTATATATTTGTGCACATACACACATATACATATTCCTGTGTGTGACTAATGATCAACTTGAGAGTGGAGGAAGCATGAAAAGAGTTGAAGGTGGGCTTAGTGGGGGGTAGAGGGTCTGGTGGGAAGAAAGAAAGGGAAAGTGATACAATTCTATTTAAATTAAAAATTTAAAATAGTATATTGTGTAGATGTATAATGCTTTTACATTTGCTAATCTATCATTTGTGCTGTTCTTAAAATAATTTTTAACTTTTGATTTTATTCTTTACCCTTCTTTTTAGTTCTCCTCACCTCCCTACTCACCCAAGTTCATGTTCTTTCTTTCTCTCAAAAAATAAAAGTTAAAACAAACCTCCCCCGCAAAAATCAGTAAGCCAACAACAATAACAAAAGACAAAATGAAACAGGAGGAACATAGATGAACATGGCATCCTTTGTGTTTACCAGCTCCTCCTCGGCATAGGGTCTGCCCTGTAGTGTCATTGATCTACCCAGTGACTGTCAGTGGAAAAGTGATTTTTCCAGTAGATATCAATTGCAAGTCTATTTTTGTTTAGGTAAGAACTTTATGTTCTTTTTTACTTTTCAGTTCTGAGATTTTATCTGGTTTGAACATATATAGGTCTTGTCACAGTCTCTGTGAGTTCATTAGAGTCATCCACCACTTTTCGCTTTTACAAAAGAAATAACACTACACACACACACACACACACACACACACACACACACATGATGTGGGAATGCCTTTCTGTATTGTATAAATATCAATCTTTAAATAAAGGAGCTGTTTTGGGCCATGACAGGCACCATAGAAGAAGTAGGAGAAGAAATCAGAGCATAGGTAGGAGAAGCAGGGCGGAGTCAGGCAGATGGAGCAAGCTGCCCAAGGTGAGCTACAGGCCACGTGGCAGACACATTAATAGAAATGGGTTGATTTAAGAAGTAAGAGCTAGCTAGCAATGTGCCTGAGCCATAGCCTGGTTTACAGAGGGAGTTCCAGGCTCCCAGGCAGGCAGGTGGTGCCAGGCCTTTAATCCCAAAATTCTAGAGACAGGAGATCTTTCTCTGTTACTATGAGTTCAAGGTTAACTACCAAATAGTAGTAGCCCACGCCTTTAATCTTAATCTGGATGTGAAACAACTGGGTGAAGATGGTATTTAAGGCAGGCACAGAAAGACAGATGAGGCAGTATAAGCCACGAGCAAGGTTGAGGAAGCTGGAAGACAGCTGGGTGAGATTTGACTGTGGTGTTTCCTCTCTTTGATATTTCAGCCTTTCACTGATCTCTAGCCCTGGGTTTCCTTTAATACAACCAGAATTCGTGCAACAATAAAATAGGAAAAGCCCTGACAGGACATTATAAGACAAGGGACTTCCAAAGATGCCTTTGAGTTCATTTTCTATTAACTATGCTGTTATTTTCAAATGGTTATCAGTTGGAGACAGGTTAGGATGGGGGAACACATGGTGCAGAACTTTGCAGGCTTCTGCATGCTGCTTCAATCCCTGTTTTCTTGGTGTCTCTTAAATTCTTTCCTCTGCAGGGTTCCCGGAGCCCCATTTTGTTTTGGTCTAGGGCTGTGCTCCATTGCCTGCAGCTCTTTTCATTATGCTTGTCTCTGGATCTCTGTGCTGATTATGGCTGAGGAAGGCACTGATCCGTTTTCTTGGCAAGAGCGATGAGTGCTGTTTCCATGTAAAAGTTTTAGTATCAGCTGTATCAAGTAATACATCTCATTTTTTAAGCAGCAGAATTTATCTGTAGTAGTCATTGAACATAGATAAAAATTATTTCAAGGTTTAGTATATGCCTTTAACTTCAATGATAGTCCATCATATTTAAAATTAGCAAATATTTTATTATGATTATTATGTTCTAGAACCAGTAGATATGGTAATACAGATAGTGATGTGTTCTTTAAAGTTCTTCTCTAATGTCGTATTGGATTTACTCAAAATATTTTGTAAATATTAAATGTTAAAAGGTTGTTGAGAAAATATAGTTGGTGATTGTCCTTTCCCAATGTGAGTGTGTTAAAGATGTAAATCTCTGGGACTGGACTGAAGAGTGTTTGCTGCTCTTGTGGGGACCTGGGTTTGCTTCCCAACAGCCACATCTAGTAGCTCAGAACTGTCTATGCCTCAAGGTCTAGGGCATCTAACACCCACTTTTGGCCTTGTAGGAACCTGTGTGTATGTAGTGCACATATAGAAACTCCAGCAAATGCACATAAAATGAAAAGTATATATAAAAATTAAAGCTTATGTGAGTTATGTATGATTTAGTATTTGCAATGCCATCTTTTAAAATTATTTACCAATGTTCAGTTTTGATCAGTTTTGCTATTATAATTAAGTAAAAAGAAGTGAGGAAGATAATAAGTTCTCGCAGTACATCACAATTAATATTTTAATAAAAGTGATATTTTTCAGTTACTATTACAGTTATGTGCCTGCATCAAATCACACTTCAGTGATGAGAACATTTCTAAAATTATCAGTATCTTTCTCTGTGGTATAGATTCTCCCTATGTAACCAAACAGAATAGGTTCATTCCTTGGTGAGTACAGGACCACCTTAACTAAGAGACAGAAGAATGAACTTTGTTACCTGCAGCAAGTAAGGAGAGCACTGGGGCTGACCCAAGGTCAAGGAGACTATTTATATTGGAAGGACTTCTCATCATATATAGGGGTTGGCACACATTGCATGTTCAGTGGAGGATACAAATGGCCCTGTGACAGACAATCTGGCTTTATGGGATTATAGGAAACAAAGTTGTGTAGTTTTCTAGGACAAGCTGTCTGTGACCTCAGTTTGACCCCACCTTCTGATAGTTCATTGATGATGATAGTACTCAAGTGACCAGTAACCTCTCAGTAGCATCACCAGCTGGAAATCAGTGCTTCCAACTCTTGAGTCTATCTCACCAGCAGCTATTGGGTTACAGTATGCAAAACTAGCTTATTTGCATGCTGTGAAGTAAATGCTAGCCTTTGGACTGAAAGTGCTATGATTTTTCTCTCTGGGAACATGAAATGGTCAAATAAATTATATGTAATTCAAATGAAATCACTTCAAGCTGCTGTTGGTTAGATGGTTGAAGCAAACCATGTGCCTGATGCTAACATCTTCGCGTTACTATAACTGCTTAAAGGGTTTGGGTCATGAAGAGCCCTCTGTTAGGGAGGTGCTAATCTCTTGAGTCAAAGTTTCTCATTTTACTTCTTTCTGTTGGTGACTATCTTTATTTTGTCTACAGAAGATTAGGTTTCTGCCATCAATTAAAATCATATATAATTTTAAGCCCTATTCTAGGTAAAGATAGGAATTTTGAATGTTTCAGAAATTTCGGTCATTTTATCTAGTGTTTGAATAATTTTCTATTAATACCAGTTGTTAAAAAAATTGGCTAGTGTTTTGATACTCCAAATTTATAGACCATTGTGATAAGTTATGCAGTATCTATACTCTTTACTTAAAAAAACTATTGTATCTTCAAATACAGAAATCTACACTATCCTTAAATTAAAAATACACACTGCTTTTTTTTTTTTTTTTTTTTTTTTTTTTTTGGCTTTTCAAGATAAGGTTTCTCTCTGTAGCCTTGGCTTTCTTGAACTCACTCTGTAGACCAGGGTAGCCTTGAACTCATAGATATTGCCTGCTTCTGCCTCCAGAATGCTGGAATTAAAGGTACAACTGCCCAGCCAAAAACCTACTTGCTTATTCTCAGTGTTTTTTAGTTTTTGAAAATAATGTATCCATGAACTGACTGATTACTATAGCTTACAAAGGTATGTAGGTAGTTTATTTTTGTTTTATTTACTCTATTGTGGGAATATGTTTCAAATTTAAGAAAAAGAGTCTGAGATATCAGAGAGTAAACACCACAGTCTTACCCAGCTGTCATCTAGCTTCTTCATCCTCTCTCCTCCTGGCTTCTTGTGCCTGCTCTGTCTTTCTATGCCTGCCTTAAATACTTTCTTCACTCAGTTAAGGCGTGGCATCACCACTGCCTACCTGGGAGCCTGAAACTTCTGTAAACTAAGATGACCTCAAACTCAGATTTGATGAGATTAAGGGCGTAGGTTACTACTCCCAGATATTCCCTGTGTGGGATTAAATTTATGAAATACCATTGTATCATCCTCCTAGACTGACTGTGGGTAGATCCTTCTGATATCTCAGACTGTTTTATTAAATTTGAAACATATCCCCATATATCCCCTTTTGTAAACCAATCTTAACCTGCTATTGTGAAGGAAACACCTTCCCAGTACAATTAAAAAAATTAAAACCTATTTTAAAAAGACATACTACACTGAATGATAGAAAATCTATAGCAAAAGAAAAAAAACACTCAGGAAAAAATTATAAAGCGAATATTTTGGCAAGCTTCTATCAATGAACAAAGGGCAAAATTAAAAGTACAAATAAATGATGTTATTGAAGGTTTATTGAACACAGGGACAGATGTATCAATAATTTCACCAGAGTCATAGCATCCAGATTGGCCCCTTCAGGAGGTAAATGCTCAGTTTTTGGGTATTGGGTCGATATCCTAGGTACAACAGCGTGCAAGATGGCTTGAATGTATAGGACCAGAAGGACAGAGAGAAATATTAAAGCCATATGTGGCTAACATTGCTATAAATTTATAGGGACGAGATTTACTACAACAATGGAACACAGAAATAAGCCACAAAGTAGCACATGGTTCCAGAAAAATCATTAGAAGGTATTATGAGAAACAGTCACAGACCATTCAAGTTATACAGAAACAAGGCAAAACAGGTGCTGATACCCACAGCACTACCTCTAAATGGCTAACAAAGAAGCCTATATGTGTTCATTAATGGCCTCTAACAAAAGAGAAATTTCAGGCTTTAGAGCAGCTGGAAATTTGTTATGTATTTGTTGGTACAGGAGCAGTTAAATGCTCAGCATATAGAAGAATCAACCAGCCCTTTGAATTTTCCTGTATTTGTTATTAAAAAGAAATCTGGAAAGTGGAGAATGGTAACAAACCTAACGATGATAAACATGGTGATCTAGCCAATGCCCATTGGCTCTCTACAATCTGGGATTCCTTTGCCTTTTCTTTTACCTAAAGAATGGCCTATTATAGTTATTGATTTAAAAGACTGTTTCTTCACAATACAAGAACAAGACAAAGAAAAATCCGCTTTTACAGTGCCTACTTATAAAAATTCTCAGCCTGTAAACAGATACCAGTAGAGGATACTCCCTTAAGAAATGCTGAATAGTCCTACTCTGTGCCAGTATATTGTACAAAAGCCACTAGAACAGTTGCATAATAAATTTCCACAATCTATAATTTATCCTTACGTAGATGACATCTTGTTGGCCGATTCAAATATTGATACCTTAGAAAAAATGTTTGAAGAAGTGAAAAATTTTTTGCCTGCCTGGGGATTACAAATTGCCCCAGAAAAAAATACAAAGAGGGGATTCCATTAGTTATGTAGGCTACAAAATAGACCAACAAAAAAATCAGACCCCAAAAGGTTCAAATCAGGAGAGACAGAATGAAGACACTTAATGATTTTCAAAGACTACTAGCAGACATTGCCAATTTACAACCCACTATTGGAATTAAAAATGATGGACTGGATAATTTGTTCAAAACCTTAAATGGTGACAAGAACTTAAATAGTCTGAGAGAATTGTCACCTGAAGCTGCGAAAGAATTGGCTTTGGTGGAAAAGAAATTACAGGAGGCACATGTGGATCATGTAGATCCAGACCTTCATTGCATTCTAGTTATTTTGCCCTCTAAGCATTCTCCTATAGGAATTTTAATGCAAAGGGAAAATGTTATATTGGAATGGGTATTTCTTCCACATAAACCTAGTAAGAAATTAAAGATATATGTGGAAAATATTTCTGAACTTATTTTTAAAGGAAAATTAAGACTTTGTCAATTGACAGGAATGGACCCAGCAGAAATGGTTGTACCTTTAACTAATGAAGAAATTGACCAATTATGGGTAGAAAGTGAACCTTGGCAAAGAGCCTGCAGTAATTTTTTAGGAAATGTTAACAACAAATATCCTCAAAGCAAAATAATTGAATTTCTAAAGAAAACTAATTGGATGATGGGATAGTTATAGTTATAGTTATAGTTTTCTAGTGACAGTTTTAGAAAAGAAACTTTGAAGTTAAAGTGTATAAGTTTAAGAGACATCAAAATAATAGTTTTTGGTTAGTAATACAAGTTAGAAAGAAAGTGAATTAGGTATAATCCTTTGGACTCATCAAAATAGAATAAGTATTGAAATATTTTCTTTGAATTGTCAATTGTTAATGTACTGGACATTACTCATTTATTGCTTGTGTATATTGTATATAATTATTGTACCTAATGTATCTGGTTTTTGTTATGTTAGCTATAACCATTTTTAAAATTTTGACACAGAAAGGGATATATCTGATATCTCAAGATTGTTTTTATTAAATTTGAAACATATTCCCACATTCTTGTTGACTTTTCCTACAAGTAGAATTTAAAGGAAGAAACGTTTTCCTTTAAAAGCAAGCCAGACCATACTTTCATGTGTACTTGTGGTCTGTTTTTGGAAATCATTATTGTAATTGACATACTTATCAAAGGATTGTTTCAGTACAAGCAGGCTTTTCAGGAATCCAATATAAATTTAGTGAATAAATATAGACTTTGTGTTTGAGAATTTTAACGTCTGTTCCTATCTCTATATGGGACCATAATCTGACTGTAACAATGGTGCTGATGTGCTTCCAGGACACAAACTTCATTTCTGCTTTGTTCATCTGGACTCATCTACTTCCCATGAAGCAGTAATAAACACCTTGTCATTTTATTTCTATAAAACATAGCTAAATTTCTTATTCTTTTCTGTAAATATTTATTGAATGCCTGCCTACTGCACATGCCTTGCACTATTTTAGAAATTAACGATATGTCCTGAAACAAAACATAATGTCCCCTTTCTTTTTATAGCTGTATTCTAATGGGTTCTAAGTAGCACATATAGTGTTCCTGTAAAATTCTGACTCCAGAGTCTGCTCTTAAACCACTAATGTTTTCCTTAAAGTCCTTGGCCACATTTATTGCTTTGCCAAAAAGATTGCTATCATTAGGTTTCAAAATGTCTTCTTTTTTTTAAACCCATGTAAAAACATTCAGTTTTATTCCACATCCTAAAATTACCTTGAATATAAAATTAAATCTAAATGAAGACCTATTAGGTGAAAATGAGAGAATGGCTTTTGATTGTAATATGACTACCTCGTATTTCAAATCAAATATAAGATTAATATGCATTATTTATGATATACCTTGTTTAAGCAAAATACATATCCCCACACTAAGCAGCAAATGCATTTTGTGATTGTGGCAGATAATGACGAATTGGTCTATATTAAAGCTTTGGTGAGTTATTTTAAGATCATTTAAATATGTATAATTAGCTGGACATGATGATGTATACCTTTAATCTCAAACCTTGGAAAACAGCTAGAGGATCTCTGTGGGATCCACACCAGCATGATCTATCTACCTCAGTTACTTCCAGGCCAGGACTATATAGACCCCAAAATATATATGTTTTATAATGAAGTAGTTAGGTAAGTAGAATGTAGAACTTTATTAATTTGTAATGTTGAATGTCTGTTTTATTAGTTTCGCATTTTCATTCCCATCTATTATATCCTAATCCCATGCATCATGAGAAACAATTTTGAAGCCAAAAATATTTTTTATAAGTCTTTTGTTCTATATTTATTTTTGAATATGGGGAAATTATAACAGTTTCATGTAATAATGTTCTTATTGTAGCTGTGATACTTCCTTAAGTAGTTAATCATTTCTGATTCATACACAGGTGAAAGCATGCTTTATATAATTTTTCTATATAGTAGATGGTCATTCAGTGAAGACTAATGTCTTTTTTTAAAAAATTAGATGTAGTTACTACAAGTTTAGTAAGATTTATTTCAAGTTCACTGCAGTTATATATTGATGCAAAGGTTGTTGATGTACTGTGAGACTGTTCATAGTATTACCTTTCTTTGGTCTGAGGTAGTTCATTCTTTTAAAACGTCACAAAAAATATTGGCATGGGTAAGTCATTGTGCAGTTTTACATTTGTGTTTGACCCAGATAAATTCAATAAAGAACACATATGTTTGATTTACATTTCTTTGTTTCTAAATTACTTTTGGAACTGGAGTTCAGCTGCCATCAGGTGGAAGTGATGCTGTTCTTAAATTCAGATGATCCAAATATTTACCATGGGTTTGCTAGGGTGGAGATAAGCATAGTAAAGTAACATACACTCATATAAAACTATTCTTTAACTGACATCACTTAAGATCAGATTAAATTTATTTTGTCTTTTATTTTTGTGTCAAAATTCACATCATACAGAAAATAACAAGCAGGCATATACTGTGTATATGAGTTCTATATTTTCCCTCCATTTGACATTTATAATAGCACTTCTGTGTTTTATTGATATGATTGATTAATAATGTTTATGAAATTGGTATATATATGTATGTATATATGTGTGTGTATATATATAAAATCCTTTGCTGGAACACATAAACCTGAAAGAAAGTTATTTAGTAAACGTCCATTTCTTGCTTCTTTGTGTGTGTATCTGTTTGGGTGTTTTCTTGTTTGGACACTGAGGTTACTACTTACTTCCATTGTAGCATGTATAATTTATAATGTTAAATATTGTTATTAAGCACTTGTTAAATTATGCCTTGAATGTATAGAAGCATGCCCATAATTATGGACTATTTGCTATTTGTTCCTTTTAAATGACATCAGCTTGTTAATGAAGTGCAGCTTTGAGTCTCTGTATGATTGTACAGGTTTATGTGTTACTTGCTTGTCATCACTCATGCTTTGTTACTGTAGAGGAGAACATACAGTATGAAAGTTTGGTTTTTTTTTTTTTTTTTTTAATCACTCTTAGGTTTGGTGAAATGATACTAGCTTAGGGTTAAGTTAGAAGGCTTTAGTACCAATTTATTATTGTAACTGTAGATACAGAATTTGGCAAGTTAGTGTCATGTGAATAACAAGTATGAATTTCTGAGAGATATTTAGTAGAAAGAACACAGACTTCTTCATTTGTTTTTATTTATGTTATAGGAATTTCATATCCTTTTTGATGACTGAAAGGTGTTCTGTCATGTTTAAATGTAAGATCATGTTGGAAGTATGTTTTTTATCCCGAGTTTAGGAGTGGCAATCCAGATTTTTTTCAATATTGATTACAGTAAAAAAATACAAGTTCACTTTGGAAAATAATTCCTGAAAATTATACCTGGCAAAGTCAGTCACTAGAACCTATTTTTTTGAAAGATAGAATTAGAACAAAACAAAACTCATTAAGTGAATTATCCTCATATACATCTTGTAACTAACTTAAGACATGCATCAAGAAGGTGCAATGCTCAGAATGGAGTGGTCCAGGTTCTGTCACTTACTTTACACAAGTTACGGTATTGTAAAAGTAGTTACAGATAATTCTGCTAGGCTATTTCTTGTAGGCTACCGACCAACTCCCAAATCATGACAAGGAAACTTATTAGTAATAAATACTTAGCCTAGTTTAGGCTTGATTCTCTCTTCCTCTTTTAACTTAACTGTTTCTCTTTATCTACCTTTTGCCTCAGGGCTTTTTACTTTATATATCTTTCTTTCACTTCTTTTGGCTGGATGGCTTGGCTTCTGGCCCCAGGCATCGCCCTTGTTCTTAGACCCTAGATGTCTCCTGTTTATTCTCTGCCCAGCAACTCTGCCTATCCTTTCTTTGCCCAGCTATTGACCTTTCCGCTTATTAGATCAGTCAGGTGACTTAGATAGGCAAGGTGAAAAAAATGCAACATATCTTTAAATAATTAGGCACATATTTTTAATTGTTAAACAAATGCAGCACATTAAAGTAATAGTGTGCAGTATAAACAAATACAATACATCTTTGCCCAATTAAAATAATATTCTGCCACAGGTAATATTGAAAATCTTTTTGTCTAAATTTTAGGGTCTGCTTTATTAACTTTTTAAAACCTTTTTAGGTTTATCCAGATCTGTTTCTTGAGCAAAATTGCTGAAATTGCCACTACTATTTCTGACTATGTGCTTGCATATGTTCTATGAGAGAACATTAGATAGGGCCTTTATTTTTGTGTATAGTATGGAATCTTAGATCACAAATCTGTTACAAAGTATATGAGTCTATACCTAGTAAGATGCATTACTAATTGACTTTGTCCCCTCTGAAACAAATTTTGAAATTTGGTTGCTGTTACAGCATTTCTGAGAGGTAGGGTCTTTATGAGGTAATTAAGAGGATTAATTACTATGAGGATTAAGTCATTCTTAGGGGGCTTGATTAGTATATTGCCTCTTTTGGAACCCATCTACTTGGATTTCTGTGTTCCTACTATCAGTTGAATTGACTAGACATTGGTACTTGCTTCTTAGACTTTCTAGTATTTAGAATCATAAACCAAAACAAGTTTTTCAGTATGTTATACAGTCTCAGGTATTCTGTGAAGTCACTTCTTTTGAAGGTCACTTACTTGTTCATTTATGTGGATTTACTGATGGGCTGCTTTCTGTTCTCATAAAATAAATATTTGCATTTTTTGCTGGTATTGTTCTGCTTAATTGCCTTAACTTTGTAATACTGATATCAGATAGTGTGTTTTTAAAAGTGTTTTATTTAGATTAGTACTTACCTACAGGGATCTGTTCCTGATCAGTTTCCTGTGACATTAGAAAGACCAGAATAAAGTAATTTCTGTTTGCTTGTTTCTCATATGCATTTCCAGTCTGTAAATTGAACATTGTAAATTTGAATTACTTTGAGAATGAGCTGTATAGATTAAGAGTGTCTGCTTTGTCTTTGAAATACGATTAGAGATGTTAAACGGACATGGCACATATATAAAATGTTTCTATTTTCAAATAATGATTGGATATAAAATGTTTTATATTAGTTAAATTTAGGACAGTAAAAGCTACCTGATCATTTTATTTGTACTTGGCTTTTGGGATCTACAAATATTGACTGTTATCTTATTTTGAAAAGATAGTCTTTGAAAATTTTGATTAAAGGCTGAAATCAATTTCATGGAGTCATTTCCCAGTATTGAATAAATTTTCTAAGACACTTAGAAGAGCTGTAGTGACACTGTGTTCATTGAAAGTTATTTTTTCCTTGTGACAAATCTAATGTGAAGGAGTCTTCCTACAATCTTCAGTGAATTATATAAGGTTTCTAGAACATTCTAGTTCTGTGTAGTCTTGTACCACTTGAGTAAATTTGCCGGTATTTTGACACATGACAGTGCCAATTTCCCCAAATCTCATCCAAGTTGGAGATCTTCCAGCATGTCTTAAATATTGTGGGAAATTGGTTCAGAGCGAATGGGTCTGTGTGATAGTGAAGCAAGGGGGCAGTGTCTAGAGTTAGAAGTAAGTGCTGTTTTACTGGGAGAAGTTGAGTTTAAATTATAGTCAGATATGTTAGTATTCTTTAACAAAAGGTAATAATTTTATGGATATTTATTTAAATAATGGAGTTTACTGATAGTAATCTATTTCATGGTACAATTGTTGAGCCATTAAACAGAATGCTTTTGATAATAACTTTGTGCTAATGAGGAGTATTAATCTACACTGTACTACTTAAACAGTGTAGTTGCTTGGATAAGTTATAAAGAACAGAAGTTTATTCTCTTATCATTCTGGAGTCTGATAAGATGAGGATGAAGACATTGGCTTCTCATGAATGCCTTCTTGTGTCTTCCTGTGGTGGAAGACGTAGCGCTAAGAGAAAGTTTGTTCTCACAGGTTGCGCTAAGAGAAAGTTTGTTCTCACAGGGTAGGAGAGGAGAGAGAAACATACACCTACACATGCTTTTAATAGCAGTATTAATTTGTAGTATCTGCCAGACATGAGTTGTAGGAGGCAGATGTCTTGTGCGCTAACGTATACCCCAAAGTCTTGCCTACCAACACTATTGTGTTTGGGATTGACATAAATCCATGTCATAGCAGTGGTCATGATCTCTGGTTTGACTTCTGAATTCACCATAATGATCACTGCCAAAATGTCCATATTACTTTGAACAGAAAAAGGGACTTTGCAATTACAGATAGGAACTTTGAGACAAGAAGGTTATTTATAGGCTATTCTTGGGTTTCCCTGTTAGTTACTAACTTTAAAAAAAATGGATGAGGAAGGCAGAAGACTGCATCAGAGATGGATGCTGGATGAAGACAGGAAATTGAAGCATGAAAAATATGTGATCTGTTGTTGGTGTTGAAGGTAAAAAAGTGGGGGCTAAGAGTCAAGTCACATGTTAGAAGTTGGCAACTGTTCTTAAAATCACAAGGATCTAAATTCTGTCCTTATCCAAATGAGAAAGAAAATGGTTGTACTTCAGAACTTTTAAGAAATAACCTCCAATTTGTTAACATTTGGGTTTTCTTATTAATATATACACTTTGTGGTGTTAGGGACTAAGCTAGGGCTTAATGGAAATAAGGATATAGTTAGTCAAAATTTCATTGCAGGGAACAGAAAATTTTCCATTGAGTTTCCTATTGAGGCTTGGTGTTCACAAATTGTATTTGTTTAGTACATACTCTGAAGAAATCTTGTGATTTGAATGAAGAGAATGTTAGCTGTTTAACTCTAGTCTCCTAATTTACTTACTTGAAATGAGTTGGCTCTTCCTTGTTTATAAATTTAGGTTTTGTTTGAGAAATTATTCTAATTTTTATGCATTTTTCTTTTTAAAAATGTGTATAGGTAGTTTGCTTTCATGTTTGTTTATATACTATGTGTATACAGTGCTCATGGAGGCCATAAGAGGGTATTGGATCCCCTGGAACTATAGTTGTAAATGATTGTTACCTCCCCCCGCCCCCATTTATGTATTGGGAATTGAACCTACATCCTCTGGAAGAGTAGCCAGTGCCTTTAACCACTGAGCCATCTTTCCAGCCATCCCTCCTCCTCAAATCTATTCCAAAAGAAGTTTGAAAATGTGTAAGTCTTGAGGATTGGGGAGAAGGCTCAATCAGTAAAGTGTTACACAAGATCTGAGTTTAGAATCCTAGCACCCATGTAAAAAACTGGGCATGGCATCATGTGCCTGAATTCCCAGTGGAATGGAGGCAGGGATAGGAGGCTCCCTGGAGCTTGTTGATCAACCAGTCTTGTAATTAATATGTTCCAAGTTCATCAAGAGATCCTGTCACAAAATCAAAGGTGAATGGCAAGTGCTCAAGGAAGGTACTCCGCATTGACTTCTAACTTCCACAGGCTTATGGATGCATTCCTGCACACATGTGCAACTGCACACATAGATAAAGATGGACATTTGATATTGTTTTTTAGTAGGTATATTAAATCATTGAAGCAACCATAGGCTCTAAAGTTTTATTTGGCAAGAAACTTGTATAACTTGTATGAGAGTTAATGTTTATTTGGGATTCCCCATATAGTAACCTAGATTCTCCAGATTGATCAGGGCTGAGAGTATGCCCAGGGTGATTTCCTCTTTGAAAAATAAACATGAAGTGTTGCAATGAGGTTTCTTGGTTCCAGGCTGCCAGAGGCCCGAGACCCACAGACCTGCCGTGTCAGACCCCTTAGCCGCCTGCCAACACCGCTGCTGCTCAGGCCCCCAGAAATGACTCAGACACTTATATTAACTTTATGCTGTTTGGCCTATGGCTCAGGCACATTGCTAGCTAGCTCTTACATCTTAAATCAACCCATTTCTATTAATCTGTCTGCCACGTGGCCTGTGGCTCACCTGTGCTCCTACATGTTGCTCCTGTGGGCTTCAGCTCGATATGCCTCTGACTCCGCCCTTCCTTTCCTACCTATTCTGATTCCTCCTCCTACTTCTATGGTGCCTGTCATGGCCCAAAACAGCTCCTTTATTTAAAGATTGAGATTCACAGCATACAGAAAGGCATTCCCACATCACTTCCCCCTTTCTGTTTAATCAAAAAGGAAAGTTTCAATTTTAACATAGCAAAATTACATATAACAAAATAGCTATCAAGCAAGAATTACAGTTATAACATCTAGTCTATTTGTATTTAGTAAACCTAAAGAAAATACTCTATCATCTCCCTTATCTTTATGAATCTAAAGTTTCATATCCAATATACCTTTCAAATTACTAAGAAAAACTGTACCTATAACTATCTAATCTTCAACTACATCAAAGACCACAGAAGGATATATTTACCCAAGTAAACCAGAGGTGCAAGTGACTTCTAGAATCTAAAAAGGACAGAGATGACACCTATCTGCCTGGACAGTCACCCAAAGTTCCTTTATAAAGTTGGGGCATCCATCTTCAGCCTACAGGCCCAGAGTCCCTTTTCATTTCAGTGAAGCAGGAAATCTGCTCTGTTCATTCTGGCACAGTTCATCAGTTGCTTCTCCTCAAGTTCTGAAGAATGTCTGACAGTTTTCTCTGCAAAGCAGGAACCTGAAGGACCATTTCGGCTTGTTCTGCCAAAGTTCAGAGGTCATCTTCTTATGTAACCTGCATGTCCAGCTTAAACAGCATACTGTCAAGCAGTCAATATAAGAACAGGTTCATGTCCAGTGGCTAATTATTACCACAAATAGAGTAGACTCCATATGGAGTTTCTTCGATGCCCATTTTTCTCTTGAAGAAGATTGGTGCAGCCAGGAGCAAATCTGTCTCGCTGTCCAGAAAAGTCTAAGTTCTTAAAATATTTTAAATGCCATATTCTGTAGGTCTTAGAAGTATTTGAAGATTACCTACCTAATTGAAATATATCTTTGTATATCTAAAAATCTAACTAACATGTATTTCTTAATTATACATCACAATTCTAAATCAGTTACATAAACATCCTATCTTAAACAAGAGTAGAAAAATACATACAGCATAAGAGATTTGACCTTAAATTTGTATCAATAAACCAAAATCTATACCAAAGTAAAACATTTTGAGATTAACAGCTGATTTCCTCATCCAAGTAAATTCAGTAATCAATTTTTTAAAAAAATAATTTATATACCATCTTTTTCTTCTTAGAAAGAGATTAACTATAATCATTAACCAGTTATAATGAAAACAAACATCTAGAAACAATATTTGGGGAATTTGGGCGTTGTTTTCAATTACTACTTCCTGCTGATTAAGGGGCATTGAAAATCTCACGGTTGTTGAGGCTGATCAGTCTGCAGCTCTGAAGATGATATGGCCATCTCTTCCCATCAGGTTTTTTCAGGGGGTCTTGGTTGATGAAACCATATTTGCCTGGAAGCAATCCACAGGTTCTCATCTTCTGTGGAAACAAAAGCAGAACTCTTCCGAAGCAATAAATCCTTAGACACAAATTTTGAAATCAAAATACCTTTAAAATATATATTCTTGTTTAACTTAGTAGCCTTTGCATTTGCAATCCATTGTCTTTCTGTAGTTAGCTCATTAACAGCTAAAAAATTAAAAGAAAACACAATAACAACCAAACAAGATTTTGTGTCTATTTTCCATCTTTACATATCTTATCATATTTTTTTTACTCATTTTCTTTTTAAAGACTTTTTTTTCTTTCTATTCTCTCTGAAGCCTATGTACCTTTTACACACATTGTAACTTGTTTATAGGTTTTTCTTTTCATCCGAATCTGTTTTATTGTGAATCCTTAGTCATCCTCTAAACACAGGAGCTTTTAAAATATACTCTTTTAAAAAGCTGCATAATTTTTGACAAGGAAGCTGAATCAGTAAGTTCTCTTAAAGGGACTGCTTCTCTGTTCGTGGCCAGCAAACAGAGCACACCCTAGAAAATGCTCCTATTAAGAAACCATCTTTGTTTCCTTTTTGTTCAAAATCAACAAAAATCTAAAATCAATCACATGCTACTGAGTCTTCTGTGAGATTTCAGGAACCGGCCTGATTACAGCTTACACTCACTCCCACCAGTCCGCAGGCGCCATTTTGAATGTGACTCGGCCGCCACACTTTCTTTGTACAATGACCCACTTCATATACACAATTTGGAAGCTGCCTTTGCTAGTTTCTGCTAAAACCCTTTTTAAACTTTCTCAGGCTTTCAGTGGATATTTGGCCCACATTGGGAAGCCATCTGTTGCAATGAGGTTTCCCACATCAATGAAGCACCTTGGTTTTTCCATATATACTAACAATGGTAATGTGGGGTATGGGATAGATAAAAGTTACTTTGCTGACAGGTTGTCTACTGACAAAGTTTGAGAATCATTAAGAATAGCCACCTAATTAATTGATATAGGAAAGTTACTGCTTACTACTAAGTAGTGAAATTGATATTTAAAATGAGTTAAACTGTAGTAGTGAAAAATAAAAGCTTATAAAGGATTGATTAGAAAGAGTTTCACTGAGAGCAAATGACTGCTTAAATCTTACTGAATGTATACTTGTAGGCTAATTATTTTAACATAATGGCCAGAACAACAGAGTATTCAGATATTTTCCTTTCCTCAAAGTTATGCATTGCTCACACTTTAGAGACTTGGGACTATCTTAAAATTTCCTAGAAATGATTATAAACAATTCTGCTGTGAAATTTAGATTCAAACAGGAAGAGATGAGCTTTAAAACCACTTAGATCATGGTTTAAATCCCATTTTCTTCAAATTGTAGTCTTGGAAACTGGATTTGAAGACCTTCTCTTCCATATCTAAAGACTGTTGAGATTTACTGAGACAGAATTCATAGACTATTAAATAGCAGGGTCCCCAAAGATTGGTTCTCTCTCATCTTTTTCCCTTTAGGACTGAAAACACCCATTTTTTTTTTTTTTTCTAATCACATTTTAGCAGTCACCTTGGGCACATGACCTCTCTTCAATTCAAAAGTATGTTTAGAAAAAAGCATTTGTTACTTTTATGTGTACATTCTTCATGGATTCCCTCCCCCCACCCCCCTGGACAGGGACTTACTCTGCAGTCCAAGTTAACATGGAATTCACTGTGTGACCTAGGCTGGCCTCAGATTCTTAGCATTTCTTCTGTCTCAGCCTACTGAGTCATGGAGGATGGACCAACACACCTGGTTTTTCACATGGGCTTATTTTCTGAGAATAAAATTTTAAAGTCTTGCTCTACAGGCTCAAGTTAGAGATGGGTACTGAAGGATATTAAAAAAAAAATACAAGAGGGCTGGGGAAATGGCTCAGCAGTTAACAGCACTTAGTGCTCTTCCAGGGGACCTAGGTTCAATTCCCAGCAACCACATGGTAGCTCACAACTGCCTGTAACTCCAAGATCTTAAACTCTTACACAGACATACATCCAGGCAAAACACCTATGCATAAAAAAGTTGTTTTTAAACAAATTCCACAATAATGTGATAAATGATTTGATCCCAGATGCCAAGTCCTGAGCTGTACGCCATATGCTAGTCCTACACTTTCTGGCAGCCCTTAGAAGTACTGCCACTTTAGAGATGGACAGAGTCTCTTGAAATGAGGCAGCAGTCTCATGATCACATAGCTAGAACAGGAGGGGTTGGATTTCTGTTATGTTTAAAAATATATTTTGAGGGATGGGGAGATAGCCTAGAAACCAGAACTGATGGCTTGTGCATAAAACTTTAGTGATACAGTGGCTGAGACAGGAGGGTGTTGCACGAATAAATGAGACTGATGTTGAAATTTGATTGCCCTTTTGGCACTGTTGGGAATTGGGACTTTTAAGAGGTGATTATCTCCTTTAGAAGAATTAACTCCTCTACCATGGCCGCCTTTAAGGTTTGCTTAATGTTTTAAAACTAAATATTTTGCTAATAGTAGTTTGAAGAAGCAGACATATAACTTTGCCAAAATTAAGAATCATTCGCATTTCAAATTATTTCCTAGATTATTGGATGACTCACTGGATAGCAGCTCTTGTCCAGCCTGACAACCGGAGTTTGACTTCTCTTACCCAAATAGGATTGGATTGATTTTTGAAAGTTGTGGTCTGCGTTTTACCAAATATGCACACCCTCTCCTTGCTTTTTGACCCTCTTCTCCTTCCTCTCTCTTACATGAAAATAAATGCTGCTTTTTAAAAAACATACACATTTTAAATCCCGATTTGAGCCTGTTCTTACTTTCTGTGCTTGCATCCCTTTGTATTTGTCATTGTTTTATACTGGTAGATTAGTAGTGTTCTTTTCCTTGTTGATTGTAAATAAGAACTCTTGGTAACAGATTTATTAGCTATATTATATAGACTAGATAGACATTTAATTTTTTTATAATTACACATGGTACGTTTTTTACCTATTGGGTTACTTTTACTTCTTCTATTTCTTTTTTCTTTTTGTTTTTTTGAGACAGGGTTTCTCTGTGTAGTCCTGGCTGTCCTTGAACTCACAGAGACCCACTTGCTTCTGCCTTTTTAGTGCTGGGATTAAAGGCGGCATATACCATCACTACTTGGCTGTACCTTTGCTTCTTATTACAGGGTTTAAAATTTAGTTTTGGCCAGGCTGTGGGTGGTGCTTGCCTTTAAGGGAGACAAAGGCAGGTGGATATCTAAGTTCCAGGTCGACTTGGTCTAGAGTGAGTTTCAGGACAGTCAGGAATATACAGAGTAATCCTGTCTTGAAAACTTAAAAACAAAATCCTCAGTATACTTTAGATATTTTTATGGCTTCATTTTTATTCATCTATAACTTATTTGGGTATAGCATAGTCACATAGCAACCACATTGTACTCCAAGCTGTACCATTTACTGTTACCTGAAATATAATGAGTTTTTGCTTCCTGGAGCTGTGAACCTACTGACTCTGAGAACTTATTAGTAACTTCAGTGTTTCACATCGTAGTTATTTTATGAATAACCCTTTTCTTTTAGGCTTGAAATGTCAAGTATTTTGTAATACTTTTCTTTATTGGCTTGAGTTTTCAGTGTGCTTTCTCCTACTCCATTGAATTTATTTCTGCATTTTTGTCATTTTTTATTTACAACTATTTGTAGTTAGATTTCTGGTTGTTATATAGCTTTTAAGTTTAAATATAATTCTCTATAGTTGTATTTCTATAGATGCATTTTTGAAATGTCTTGTATAACTTGTTACTTGTAAGATGTCTCTGATTTTACCTTTGAACATGCAGAGTGTTTGCTGCAGCAGTTCCTTTATCTTAGTTTCCTACTCTGTTTTGTCTTGCTTTTGAGATAGATGTCTTACAAGTCTGCCTGGCTTTGGGCTCCTTATTCTTTTGCCTCCCATTTCTCTAGTTGTGGGACTGTAGTCATGTATCATATGTGACATTCTCTGACTTTTTATTAAATAATATTACTCTGTTATCATATGTTTCAGTAAAATGTCGCTATAAATAGTATAACTGGATGATGGAAATGAGTGGAATTGTACTCTTAAGAGAAAAATGAATTTTATGAGAGATTGCAAACCTCTGATTTAGTCTCTCACATCAAAGTCGTCTAGATACTGAGGGCCTAAACTTGGTAAATAGAAAGAGAGTAAAAATACTTTTTTAGGTGTTCTCACATGTGCTTAAATCTAGGAAGGTATTTACTGGGTATAGGGACTGTAAAGTACACGGTTAGATGGCTAGGGAAGTGGGAGCAGATCTGGGAAGAGTTTTGGGTAAGTGAATATAATTGAAACAAATTGTATGAAACTCAGACCTCTCAACTAACACAGAACTAAAACAAAAATAAAAGAATACCTCTACCTGGAATACAGCTTTGATCCTGGACCTGCTTTCCTCCGTACATGTTGTATTTGTTATAAATCTACGTAGAATGAGGAAAAAAAACAAAATGTGTCAAGTGTGCTCTCATTGTTGCTACTCGTTCTTTAGTGACTAAAATAAATATTCTTCAATGATTTAAATCATAGTAGAATTACTGGGATTGGCCAGTGGGAAGAGACACCAAGAAAGAAATACCTGAACAGTATCTAGAGTAGCAAATGGAACTGGATCAGAAAAATCACCATTATGTGGAAAACTCTTGATTGAAGGCAAAATGAAGTCATTAGAAATGTTTATGAAGTTGGGTAGTGGTGTTGCATACCTGTAATCGTAGCTTTGGAGAGACAGAGGCAGGCTGATTTCTGTGAGTTCATGGCCAGCCTGTCTACAGAGTGAGTTCCAGGACAGCTAGTGATACACAGAGAAACTCTGTCTTGAAAAAAAAAAAGAAAAAAAAAAAGAATTGCTTATGAAAAATATTGTGTGCATCAATATCTGAAGGCTAAAAATAGAATGGTTAAGCAAATTAAAAAGCTAATTTTCTTGTCTTGTATGACAAAATGAAATTATAACTCAGTTTTCTGAAATCTTTCTTCATATTCAGTCTGGGTATCACTCAGTCAGACTTGTTCCTGAGCTAAAAACATTGCTTCTTGCTTCATGTACTTGTAAATGTTGCCTTTGTGTGATCCCTCTCATCTTTCCCTGAAATCGTAAGCCAGTCTTTCATTAAAAATTCAAGTGCCAGTTCTCTAAAGCTTTGGACACATGTGATGATCCTTTTCCTTTGAGTCCAATTGCTGTTTTTTTTTTTTTATAACCTTTTATTATATTTTACCGTGTGATACCGAGGTTGACATATTTGTTTTATCTCTACCACCTTTTTAAGCACATAGGAACCAAATATTTTATGTAATATTCAAATTTAGTTTGAGGACTGAGTGCTATCATAATGAGCCATTTAAAAGTATTTCCATTTTTTTTTTGTGCTTGTGAGATAATAGATTTGTATATGTCGTTAGATAGGATTTATGACTTATGGAATGATTTTATGAGCACTTACAGGCTGACAGACCTGGATACAGCAGTAACTAGGACTGCTTGTTGCTGCTATTTGGCAATGCTGGGTACTTTGTGATTCTACTTACTGGATCCTGTGGCATATATTAGCATTAAGCTCTTAGAATCGTTTCTGTAGCTTGAAGATTAAGTTGTGAAACCAGGTTTCACAACAGATTTTAATGGTTATTGATAGGTTAATAATATATTGAAAAGAAACAGCATTTCAGAGACTAGAAAACTGTTTTATGACGTATTACCAGGTAAATGAGAACAGTTTTTTCCCTGTCCTTGCTCTGTCATTCAATCTCAGGGTACAGATGCCTTAATGGGAATCTCAAGTTTTATGCAAGAAGATTTTTTTCAAGTTAGTTAATAATGAAAGTTGAATTATTTTGCTTATTATTTCACAATTTTCTTGTAGTTAATTCTGTTCAAGAGTAGAGTGGCATTCTTGAATGTTAGTTCTCTAATTTCAGGTGTTTTTATACAAGTTGGTTCATATTTGATAGTATCTTTGCCAGTAATTTGCTTTTGAATTTTGAGAGGGAAGATGTCTGGGTAATATTTCTTAAAACCAGCCAGTTTAATCTATTTGTCTTAAATAATAAATTTTTGAGGGTTAGGAGATAAGAGAAGAAGAGGAAGGACATGGCCTCAGCACCCCTTTTACTTTTAGGAACGTATGACTTTCTTCAGTTGAATATATCATTCTCCTTGTTTTATCCCTTATTGTGTTATAAGTCAAGATCTTCTGCTGTAATCTTTTACAATTCATTCTTGAATTAAGCCAGTTTTACCCATGATTTTTTTGAATAGGAGACTGTTTTTTGCTATGGTTGCATTTGAGTAACTCTTTTTTTTTCTTTAAATCTGTCTCTATATTGTGCACAACATATGTATTGCATCTAGTATCCATAGAGCTCAGAAGAGAGCATTGGATTCCCTGAACTGGAGTTATAGTTGTTTGTGGGCTACTATATGAGTGCTGGGAACCAAATCTGAGTCCTCTCCAAGAGCAGCCATAGCTCTTTCCAAGGAGCCATTACTCCGGCCACCTCCCCTCACCCCATGGCAGAGGTAATTCTTTTATTTTTCCAGAGGTAATTCTTAGTCTCTACATTCAATATATTTTAATAGTTTTGTGTTGAAGAGAGTAGCACTCAAGAATAGCGTTTTATGGTCAGAATAACATAATTTAATGACAGACTTGTCATGAAAATTTTGATTATCTATTTTGGCTGAATGATATATATATTACTGAATAGTATAGTAGCTTATATCATGTTTCATAGTGATACAATTTTATATTCTCAGTACACATGTGCACACACTCTCCCCCCCCCCCCCCAGCAAGCAACACACTGTTTGATAGGCAGCAGCTGAGCCATATCACTTAGCTCTTACTTATTTTGAGACAGGCTATCACTAACCTATCCAAGCTTTGAATGCCTTGAACTTGGGATCTTTCTTCAACTCAGCCTTCCAACTGGGATGACAGACATGTGCTGTCATGTCTAATGAATGTTTGGTCTTTAATGGAAATGTTTTATCAGTGACTTATTTATATCCCTAGGAAGCTAATGTCTTGGTGGATTGATTATAGTGTATATGGTTAAGTAGTTAAGATTAGTGGGGTTTTTTTCCTCCAAGAAGGTAGTTTGATATGAATTGAATTCAGTGTGAGCTGCATCTGTATGTAACTTCTCATTTATTAGAAATTTGAGTACCCTGAAACTTTAGTTTTCTCTCTTCTCCTTTCTCGGAGGTTTATTTTTGTTGTGTTGCTGAGGCCAACACTGTAGGAGTAAATGATCATTCTGCCCCAGCCTCTGCAGTGCTCAGAGCTACTGTGGGTAGTTTTAAGTCAGCTGACCTGAAACCTGAGTGCTCAGCTCACTAAAAAGTCATCTTTAAACTGCAATTTTCAGAGCTAAAATCCTAAAGATTTTGATCGACAAAGTCAGAAGGGTCCCCAAATTGTCATTTATTTTAGTGTGTGTGTGTGTGTTGATTTGTGCATATGGCTTGCATTTGTATTTGTATCCTATCAAGATACATGAGTATGATCAGAAACTTAAAAACTGTTCACTTCAGTTCCTCTATTGTTTTTTGGTTAGTTACTGTATGCTAAGCACTTTTTTGGGGAGGCATTGTAGAAGCTTTTGTTTTTATAATTGACTTGTAGTATCTAGAGTTATAACAGTTTTATACAGTAAGGTAGCTGTAGTTTTCTAGCATTTGTTCAGTAACAAAATAACCCTTAAAGTTTGGAGTGAGTAAATTAATTTTTATTTCTTTGGTTCTTTTTTTGTTTTGTTTTTGGGTTTTGGAGATAGGGTTTCTTTATAAAGAAAGAAAGCCTTGGCTGCCCTGGAGCATGCTCTGTAACCAGGCTGGCCTCGAATTTGAAGAGATCTGCCTGCCTCTGCCTTCTGATTGCTGGGATTAAAAGCATGTACCACCAATGTCTGGCCTACCAACCCCCCCCCCCCCTCGCTACCTAATACTGGCTGGTCTGAGTTATGTGTAGTGCAGGATAGACTAAACTCACAGTGACCTGCCTGCCTCTGTTGTCTGACTGCTGGGATTGATGATGTGCACTATCATGCCTCGCTAATTTTCCCATTCTAGCTGACTCTGGGGCATGAACAGTAAATGATCTCTATACTGTTGTATACCAATAACAATAGCCCATACAGGATATAGCATGGAATCGTGAGTAGTATAATAGGTTGATGTGTTTGTTTTATTTTTCTGCATTCCCAGTCTATTTTTATTGTGGCCAGAGTCCTAATTTTGTTAGCATTAACATGAAATATTTTATATTAAATTAAATTCACACCTGCTTTGAGTTTATATTCTATAATTCTCTAAAGGAAAAGTAATTTCTTTATAATGTTATTTTTCTGTCTTGTACCACTTTTACATTTCATCCTGAAAAATTGGTAGATATGTTTTAGAGTCTGCCTTGCTAACATCTGAGGAAAATCTGAAGCATGGCTTTCATAGAAGCAGGGTGAGGAAAATGACCTCTCTCCCGGACAGACTCAGCTGACTGTTATCTTACTGGTGCTTCAGGGTTTGG